>OY725320.1:35850013-37238786 GCA_963242795.1 Inga leiocalycina | reverse complement strand
TCAAGCATAAGATATGTCGAATTCCACCTAATCACATCACGGAAATGAAAAAAGTTAAACATAAGCACATAATCATATCAAAACTCATTAAAACAAATTATAAAGAAATTACCTCGTGGGACAATCCAAAGTAAGAAGACTTTTTGATTATACTCGCTCTCTTTCAGCCAACAATATGAACTTACGCTTCATCGATGGAGAAGATTTAACAAACTTTACTGCATGTCGGATGAGCTCAATGGACTTGTTCATTTCTTTGAGACCTTCAGAGACAACCAAATTTAATATGTGAGCAGCACACCGCATTTGTAAAAACTCTCCATCACATACCAAACCATCCCAGCTCCTGAAACGCTTTTTCAGGATTGCAATTGCAGAATCATTGGCAGAAGCGTTGTCTACCGTGATTGTAAACACTTTGTCAATGCCCCACTGAAATAAGCAATCCTCAATTTGTTTGGCAATTGACTCGCCTCTATGATCTTTAATCTCACAGAAATTCAAAATGCGTTTCTGCAAAATCCAATCTTCATCAATCCAATGTGCAGTTAAACACATGTAATAGTTATTTTGCACAGATGTCCAACAATCAGTGGTGAAGGACACACGAACTTTAGAAGTCTTGAAATATTTTTTCAAGACATCTACTTGTTCTTTATATATGTTGTAGCAATCTCTAGCTGCTGTCCATCTTGATGGCATTTTAAATTTGGGCTGAAACTCTTGCAAAAGTTCAGTCAAACCCTCCTTCTCCACTGCTCAGAAAGGTACCTCATCTTTTATGATATACTTAGCAACGGCCTTTCTGCCTCGCTCTTGACTAAACAACTAATGACTCAATGTATTATTTGTCGTAGCTGTGAACAAACTTTGGCCCTTGCTTGCTTTGTTAGGATTGTTTGGACATTTGTCCAAATGCCTCCATAATTGCTTAGTTCCGTCATTTGAGGGATGACTTGCATAAGTTGTTCCACAGTGGTTGCACTTTGACCTATGTTTTCCTTTAGTCTCCGCTAGTGGCAACCTTGTAAAATGGTTCTATATATCAGAGGAGTCCTTCCTTTTCTTTCTAGGTCGTGATTCAACATCTTCCCCTTCATTGTTGATCTCATTGTCAACATCTTGCCCTTCTGCCATTGTCACTATAGTTTCATTACCAGTTTCCTCTCCAACTTGTGCCATGCTACTTTGTTCCCCACTTCCCTACATGGTAAAAGTTTTAGAAGGCTACAAAGCACAAGCTACAATATTGTAGGCATTTTTAATGTTACTTTCATACATTGCATTGCAGAACAACTAGACAAAAAGTACTTTCAATCAGGAAACATTGAACACAGCAAAATGCACAATTGCTCATACTGTCATATATATCCTCAGAAGAGGAGATTAAGTTCTCGACCATAGTAAAAGCTTCATATGGTAGGCATTAATATGTGGAGATAAGGATAAGCCCAACTAAGACGCAATCTAAGACGCAATCTGATGTATTAGCACAAGGATAAGCCCAACTAATACATGAGATAAATGAAACTTCGACCTAAAATCCCCCCAATTTATAAAGTACTCCCACAACATTTGAAGTCACAGATGTAACTAGCATGAGCAAAAAAAAAAAATATAAACAAATCAAACTAACATAGCATACGGAGGAAATCAAGCCAAAATCCATTCCATTAACTCAACAATTTGAAAAATTTCAAGTAGAAAACCCTTACAGATTTTAGCTCTTGCTGATGGGAATTGGGAACTAGGAATGAGAGCGAGGTTGGGGCCATGAGAGTGAGTGAGTGCGTGCGTCTACCGTTCAGGGCCCCCATCGATTTCAAATCAAGGTCTGTGGCTCAAGGCGATTGCGATCGAGAAGGACCACTGGAGCAACGACGGCAGATAGCGATCGAGGTTCTAGAGGGAGCACTGGAGCAGGGAGTGCCGGACCGCCGGAGGGATTACTGGACCTCGACTGGGTGTGGCCGTGTGGGAGGTAGTGGGAGTCGCGGGATCGCGGCGCACAGGGAATCGCCGGCAGTGTCTCGGCCGTCGGGGACTCGATCTCAAGGCGTGGTGAAGTTGTGCGGTGCGGAGTGGGGGCCTGGCCGCCTGGGGGGTCTGTTGGGCTCGGGGGAGACGGACGGGGAGCGAAGCACTGTGGAGTGTGGTGTACTGGTGTGGTGTGGTGTGTGCGAATTGGGGATTTGGAGGGGCTGTGCGAATTGCCAATGCTTTGGGGATGTTTAGGAAAAAAAAAATATATATATATATATACCCTTAAACGGGTAACAGGCGGGAACGGGTTACCCGTGGCCAAACCCGTTCCCCACCCGTTATTGTTAAACGGGTACGGGGAAACCCGTTTCCCATTCTGGGCCATACACGGACGGGCCTAAACAGGGAAAATTCCGCGGGTTGCGGGCGTTTTGCTCAGCCCTAGTTGGAAGCATGTGAGGATAGAAATGAAGGTGGTTAACTTGTTTTTACCTGGGCCCTAGGCCTCCAAAAAAAAATTATATTCCATATTAATGCTAACAATCATCAATATCATTATTAGCCATAAAATCTATAAAAAAATCAAGGTTAAAGTATATATTTAGTTCTTTATGTTTACTTTAAGGTTCTATTTGGTCCACTAAATTTATAAGGTATACTTTTAGTCCCTCAACCCTAACACCATTCGTTTTTCATCTAACCGAAAATGCTGATTGTGCAGTTAAACAAGCTATGCTTAAATTTTTAAAATATAAAAAAAAAAAAACTATTGAATGTTCCAACCAACCAATTAAAATATACTAATAATTCAATAACCAAATCAATCATTCCATCTTGTTCCCACTAGTATGCTATCCTTACTCTTCTCTATTAATGGCTTCTCCACCCCAATGTTCTTTACATTTTCTAACTCTTCGGCACTCCTTCCACCTCTATTCAATTGACCTTTTTTTGTCTATTCAAATTCTTTTGGGACCCACGTAATTACTAGTATGAACATGTCTTCTCTTCTGGAGAATCCAGTGCCTCACCTCTCGCCTATCCCATGGCAACCTCTATGGTCATATCCCACAATTTATCTCTTTCTTCCATCAACCCTTGTCATCCAAAATATCCTGTAAAGTCACCTATAGTTGTTCTCAATGGCATTTGGAGCTCACAAAAGCATTTCATTTTGCAAAGCTCAATCATACCCATCAGAGGTTCTGGATTCAATTCCAGCTTGTTACATACTCAAGAATTACATAAGTCGAGAACTTCCTGACGAATTGGCTGTATCTAACAGTGGAAAAGACCTCCACAATTAGAAGGAACACTGGAGTGGAGAAGCCATTAATGGAGGAGGCTAAGAAGTGTATATTGGTGGGAAAAAGATGGGGAGATTGTTTCGGTTATTAAATTATTAGTATTTTTTTAATTGGTCAGTTGAAACGTACAATAATATCTTTTTATATTTTAAAAATTTAAGCATACATTATTTAATTGCACAGTCAGCTTTTTCCGTTAGATGAATTAATAATGTTAGGGTCGACGGATAAAAAATGCACTTTATAAACTTAAAGGACCAAATTGAACATTGAAATAAATATAAAGGACTAAATGTATATTTTTCAATATCAAATTATCAATCTTATCAATAAAAATTATCAAATTATCAATAATGCAATTAAAGTTTAAACTCCGTAACTATATATAGGAATCTTAGGTAGGGTTGGAGAGAACAATCGTTCTCGTCTCTTCAGCACGTAGAAGAAGCCCTAAAGCCCATCGCCTGTCGCCACAGTCCGTTGTTCATTTCTCCTCTCCTCCTCTCTCGGGAGATCTCTCTCACTCACTTAGTTCGATAATATCGATGCTAATTCGTGGCCTTCGTATTTGTGATTCAAATCCGCCTTTGATCGCCGGTGTCATCATCAATAGAGGAAGGGATGAACAAGTTGATATATGTTCACGTTTTTAGGTATTGAGAATCTAAAGAAGACAAGTCAAAGGTTCATCAAACGATTGGCATGTGATCAAACAAAGTAACGACGAACACGGTGTTGAATTGACTCGGGCTTTTAAAGATGTAACTATTAGATATTTTAATATATTATAATTAGTTAATTACTATTAGTTATTATTAATTAGGTAATTAATTAAAATATCCTAAGTGTGTCCCGTAAATCAGATTTAGGCCCAATTTAATATTAGGGTTATTAGATATTAAAATGATTTTTCTGATGGTGGAAAATACACACTTAAGTTTACAGAAAAATAAAACGAGGGTAAAAAAAACCTAGTTGCCACCACTGTGCCTCACAACTATTCAAAAAGAGACCTGAAAATTATCTTCTGTCTTCATTTCCCTTTGCAGTTCTCTTTCATTAGGATTCATGAGTTCTTTGTTTGATCAAAGCTTAGCAATGATGAGAGATAATTCTTATAAGTCTTTTTGCTATTGATGTAGGTAAATTCATGTGCTCTAATTTGTAATTTAATTGTATATTTATGAATTTTGTTCTACATGTGGTATCAGAGCCCAGGTTGTCTTATTCTCTGCCTTCTACTCTTTGATTGGGAATGATCTAAGCATAAAATTGAATTGAATTTACCATAATAATTTTACATGATTTCATAGCTTGGATTGGAGATCGAATTCTTTAAGTAGATGAATTATATTTTTGTTGCAAGTTAATTCATCTATGTTTCCAATTTATTATCAATAAATTGTTTATTATATTAAATTGCCTATTATTGTTTTCATTTTCGGATCATTGGGGTGAGAGGATTTTATTTTCTTCTACAAGGAGTCCTCAATTTACTGAGGGATTCGAAACCATGTTATGACATCTGCAAATTTATATCTAGATTTTTATTTTTTTATTGTAAATCTACATTTACAAATATTGTTCTTGATTAAACGCTTTAATTTCGGGTTAATCAGCACTATAAGAACCTTTGTTCTTCGAAGATCTCCATCGCTCCTTCATCAAAACCGAAAATCAAAGGAACTGAAAGAGCAAAAGATTTTCGATTTAACCCGAATTCTTTCCATTTGATTTTGATAATTATTTGGTTAATACTTGCCCATGTTTCAATTCGTTTTTGTTTCCGTGGTTATCGCTGTCGCATCTTTCATGAGAAAGTCTGAGAACATATATCATGTTTTCATTTTCGCGTTGAAATTTGAATCATGCATTTCGTTTTATTACTCATGTGCGAAATTGCTGCCTATATATCGTTTCGAATTGTTGCCATGAATGCTGCATCGAAAACGCCGGATAAGGTCACCTTGCAAGTGTGGCGGCTCTCTGGCGGGTTGCGAGTGCTGGCGCGTCCGGTCTTGGGTCACCCGGCAGCTTGGGGAAGAAGCACAAAAAACGACCTCGTTTTGTGAATATCAGTAATGTCTTTCCCTTGTTCAGAACCAACGGCGTTTTGCTGTCATGAAAGGAAGCTTCTTGCAGAGCTAAAACGCCATTGTTTTTGCCTAAAGTGAAACACATAATTTCACTCATTCTGAAGACTAGGCCAGTCGCATTTGGGCTGATGGAAAATTGGGTTTACTTGAAAAAAGTAATATAGAATGGGCCACGTTTTAGGCCCCAATTATATGGACTTCAAGTGTTTTATTTTGTTTGCCTTTGCTGGATATGGATATTTTTCTCAATTGGCTAAATAAACATTTTGCTCACTGTGTATTGAATTGACATACTGTTTTATGTAAATAATATTTCCGTGCATCACATTAAATTGTTTAAATTAAGAAAAGTTAATTTTGGCATTTTTCATGTTCTAGAAAATCTGCAAAAACAGTTTTTATGAGTTGTTTAATTGGCTTAAAAAAATATGGAAAATCAATTTGAGACAATTATCCAACTCTTCAAATTTTGTAAAATCTAATTAGAGTTGAAAAGTACCGAAATTAATTATTTAAACAATTTTTGTATACATAAAACAGTGGGAGGGTTTCTAATTAATTATTTAGGGATTTTGTTGATCAAATTAATTGATTAATCCCTCCATCAATATGTGCATATATTGGATTTAATTTGGATGCATAAAATAATGGGCGAATTTATCTATGATGATTATTTAGTCACATTTTGTTGATTAAATCAATCAATTAAATTCTCATAAAAGATTTGTGCATATTTGGAATTTAAATGTACAAAATTGATATTTATGATTAACATATATCTTGGGGAGTAGTCACAGCATCCTCTGTTGCATGTTTAAATAATCACTTATATGTTTTAAAATATCAACTCTATTCAATGGGTAATATTAATTTAATCAAAGTGGGATGATTGTATTTAGTCACTTATATTGATTAAATTAATTGGTTAAATCCTCTATGAAGGTGTGCATATAAAGAATTTAAGTGCATATGATTGATATTTATGATTAACTTGCATGCTAGAGTGGTAGCTATAGCGCTATCTTACAACATGCATAAATAATCACATATGGATTTTAGAATATCAATCTTTGGAAGGTGAGTAAATATTATTTTATTCACATTAATGATTTAGTTGATTAAATTAATTAAATTAAGATTCTCATTGACATTGTGTGTATATATATGGTATTTAAATTATACATATTTGATATTAGTGATTAGCATACATATTTTGTTTAAGGAATAGCTACAACATCCTTATACACATGTTATATGCATATTTAATTAAATAAGGTTTTACCATATCAAATTATGATCATATGGACAATTAGTATACACAATGGTGTGATGTCTTTATGATGAGTATGTATAACCGAGGAGAAGCCATAGCATCCTGACTAGGTACATACACTATTTCGTTCTAAAACAAAATACATCACGTAAATATTTAAAGTCATCAATTTTAATTAAATGTGTGGTTATAATTAATCTTTACCCCCAGGTAGATAATTATAATCATAGGTTTAATTAGGGTGGAATAGAACGGCATTATGTATTCTACATAACCCACAGGTATTAGGGGGTATAACTGCATTCTATTTTCACCAATTTGAGATAAATTCATACTATGCTAATGTCTTTGCCCACAGGTAGATTTTAGTGATACAGATTTATAATTGAATGGTTTACATTGGTAAACATACAGCTATATGCGATGGTTTTTTGCCTTTTATAATAGTTTTGTAAGCATAATTTAATTTTGACTTTGCAGCATGATTGTTATCTGTTCAATTATTTAGATTTGATAATATATATTAGAGACAATTAAGCCTATAAGGAGAACTCCTACCATTAGGATAAGATTGACATTAGGAAAAGTTCTAGTATGTATAACACTAGCATGAGAAATGAGATAATATTATTGTCTCCATAAAGTAATCTCAATTAAAAAATGGTTATTATAAGTACATAAATAATGGAATAGAGTCAATGGTTGTTCATAGGCTAAAAGACAAATTTAGAAATTTTTATAAATGTTATTGCATTGTTTTGTTGACTACAAAGTGATTCTTTATAATAGGATAAGTTGTCTTCATTAATCTTTTAGTAGAACAGATCCTCAGTTTATTATCTCATGAGTTATTACTCCTTTTCATAAATACATGCATGGATATTAAGTATTTATTGAAAATGTGTATATATAAGTTTTGCTCCTATTTGGAAAAGCATGAGAGTTTAAATGAGGACTATTAAGCTACCAACCCAAAGACTATAAGGTAATAGACATATGAAGTTTAATGTGTCTATGATTAGAGGCTTGAATGGAGGCAATGATGGATATACACTTACTATTAGTTATATTCTAACAGATGAAATAGCTCATCCTACTTTCAGCTTACTCTTCAAATACCTGAACACCTTTTGCTTTATAATTAAGTAGTGCCATCTCATAATTTTAAAGTATATAAAGCAAGAGTGAGTAATTTAATTTGGTAAACAGATTAATATAGTGAAGTTAATTAGAAGAGATGGGTGACATGATGGGTATAAGACTGAGGACAGTGACTTAGCCTATATGTTTTCCTCTTAAAGAATGCACTCAAGTCAATTATATATATCTTGGATATGTTTCCAACAAAATTTTGTTTAAATCCTTTTAAAATCTGAAAGTTAGAAGCTCGGTTTATATAGAATTGTCTTATAAATAAAAGAGTGTGGACAGAAAATATCCCAGAGGCTAAGACTGCATATTTTGGTAAAGATGTAGAGGGATCTTGGGAATTTTATTGAGTTGTCCATTGCATTTTAGAAGTTGTGTAGTAATTTTGAAATGCTAAATTATTAAGAAATGGTATGATTAGTAGGAGTGATCAAACTCATTCAGGATGATCACACATAACAGATTGTAACCTCTAATCATGATGGAACATTGATTTTACATGGTACTATTCTCCTTGAGGTAAATGTGAAACATAATGAAGTTTTGAAATTCTCAATTGGTCAAGCTTAAAATAAGAAGCATCAACATTAAGGACTCTATCAATTATTAGGAAAAATATCCCAAAACGAGCAAAGGATATTATAAATTAATAGATAGTGCTCTTATTATATAATTTTAACCTGTTAGCATATTAGGTTAAGAACAATGACAATTCAAAATTTGGCAATTGCTACCAACTATACACCATGTACTTCAAGTAATTTGACTAGAGCATAAATAATGAGAGTGACCTTAAATTCCATTGGCATCTTTCCATTATAGTAACAAGGAGAGACGTGTGTGAATTGAAAGAAATGTCATATAACTATGAGGAGAATTTAATTAGCAAAATTGAGAAATTGTCCTCACAAGCATGTCTCACAATAGTGATAAATAAGGTGTTATGATGCAATCACATACATGATAAGGTTGAAAGTGTCATAGTCTTGTTTGTATCACTAGATTAGTGAGAGTTGAATCATCTATATTGAACAAAATGATGATTCATTCATTACTTGAAAATTTTGACATAAGGTGTTGCACATAACAACATCATCATTGTTCAAATTTTTAATATGACTAGGTTAAATGTAGTATTCTTTTAGAATATATAAGGAAATTGTTCTCAAAATACTTGAGAATGTCATAAGCAACCTATGATCACATGTATTTGAACATTTATGGATAGATGGTGGTTGTTATATTTAACATCTATTATGAGAATATGATTTAATTGTCTATATGTCTCTAATATAATTGTATTTCCATCCCTCTAATTTAATTTTCCAGGTGCAGGCTTGCTTGAATGTGCACACAAACTAGCAATGCCTTTGCAAGGGAACTTTAGGAAGATTATCAAGCATATTATTGCTTGAATAATAATTGAAAAGCTGCAGGTCATAAAGTACATTACAAAATGTACATTAAGTGTTATGTTCTGCATATAGAAGAATAATTAGATTTGTTTAGTTTAGTATGATGAGTTAACTGTATAATAGTTCACATTATGATGCATCTTTACTTTTATTGAACAAAATGCATCATGGAGGAATAAAAGATTACTAAGTAGTCATTAATTGTTTAGTTTCATCATGAATTGCTTAATCTAGTCATTCTTAGAGGCAAGTTATAAGATTGACGGTTAAAGAATTTCATCATGTGGCTGTAAATTAATTTAAACCCATTAAGGGTATTGTGTGACCATAAAGTCAATAGGTCATAAACACATAAAGTATAAATCCTTAAATGAATTGCATGCACCTAGAGATATTAAAGGATCAAATACCTTATTTGTAAGATAGATTACATTGAATGATCTTGATAAGGTATTGTTAAATGATGAAATTCAAGTTGGAGTTTGTTGTCTCATATTGGTACCTAGTTATCGAGATTGACAAACATTCAAGGAGAAACCGAATAAACATTTAAGGTTTATTCATTAAGTTTTAACCCATTAAATAAGGGTGCTACTAAGTAATACATGGAAAATAATACTCGACTTCAGGGGACTTATTGCCATGATTGTTGCAGCATAGCCTTAATCAATTTGAATAGGGCAACTGCATATAGTTACATGCCAAGTGCGAGAATGTTAGATATTTTAATATATTATAATTACTATTAGTTACTATTAATTAGGTAATTAATTAAAATATCCTGAGTGTGACCCGAAAGTTAGATTTAGTCCCAATTCAAGATTAGGGTTATTGGCTATTAATGTGACTTTTCTGATGGTAGAAAATACACACTTGAGTTTACAGCCAAATGAGACGAGCGTAAGAAAAACCTAGTCTGGTCATCTGAAGTTCCATGACTGGCGACGACTCTTAACCTAGTTGCCATCATTGTCCCTCACAGCCAATCAGAAAGAGACCTGACAATTATCTTCTGTCTTCATTTCCTTTTGTAGTTCTCTTGCACTAGGATTCGTGAGTTCTCTGTGTTGGACTTTGGGTCCAAGTCCACCCTTGATGGGCCGGACTATTTGATTAGGAAATAAGTAGCCTAATCAAATAAGAATAAAATCAGCATAAAATATATATTTGGGAATATTTCAGCAATAATTATGGATTTGTTAAAAGGGGAACAAATCACCATAATTAGGGAATTAATTGAGAGACAATTAATTGCTGTCTTGAAGGGCAAGAAGGAGTGCACACGTTTCCTAATTAGTAGCCTCCATAAACCACTATAAATAGGGTGTGCCTCCCCAATTGCAATTCACCCCGCCATTGAGTTTTCTAGCAATTCTCTTCTCTCCTACCATCTTTCTGGTTCTGGTGATCTGCTGTGCAAATCACAATTAGGCTCTAGTAGTCTAATAATTGTGTGGGCACAAGTATGGAGTATTGGAGCTTTGACCTGGATCCGAATATGGATTCGTCCAGGTACGCCTAATCTCCTTTAAGTTAATATTTTTCCTATACTCTGTCTGATCAAAGCTTAGCAATGGCGAGAGGTAATTCTTATAAGTCTTCTTCTATTGATATAGGTAAATTCATGTGCTCGAATTTGTAATTTAATTGTATATTTATAAATTTTGTCCTACAGTAATTCGACCCAGTCACTCAGATCCTACTCTTTTGAAGATTTTCGATGATGTTGCTAGCTTCAGTCTTCTCAATGTTGTGGCAGTTGATCCATGTTCAGATGATGAGGCCAACAACTCCAGCTCCGATAGTAAGGCCGTTCATGAGTAATGGGAGGAATTCGGATGAAATATCAAATTTGTTTGTGAAGAAGCAACGTAAAAAGAAATTTGCATTAGGGCAAGTTGATGTTCATGTACTTCCTTGACTCCTATTTAGGCAGATTAGGCAGAGAGTATGTTTAATTTTAATCCTATTTAAAAGTCACATTATTAAATTATGTTGATTTTATGTTCATGGGTATATTATCCTATATTAAATAAGAATAAAGTTAGAAAATTGTTAAGTTTCAAGGAAGAGTTAAAGTGGTTAATATTTTTCTTAGTCGGTGTGAAACATGCTGATAGCATGGAAATGATTTATAAATAGTAATAGAGAATTATTTCTTTTACTTTTAGAGATTCTTGGCTTATCATAGGCAATCCCTGCCTATAAGTGACTTGTAAATAGTAACGGAGTAGTATTTCTTTTACTTTTTGAGCTTCTTGACTTGTTAAGTTTCTTAGTCTGGTTCTTGTTTGTTTATTGCTTCTTGGCTTATTTTGTTAATAGCCTAGAAGTGACTTATAAATAGTAACGGAGTAGTATTTCTTTTACTTTTAGAGCTTTTTGGTTTGTTAAGTTTCTTAGTCTCGTTCTTTTTTTCTATTGCTTCTTGGCTTATTTTGTTAATAGGCGGTGCCCCCAGAGAAGAAGGTCTCGTTCTTGTTTGTTGTAGCTTCTATATGAAACGTGGTTACGTCATTCATATGCCTTTTCCACTGAAAAAACACTCAATTTCGAATAGAATCAGATGCGGGATTTTTTTTTGGTGACTAATGCTGTTGGGAAAATTTCTGTCGGGAAATTTCTCGTGGCTTATTCTATGGTTAATGCATGGCAAACTTTGTGGCTAATTTTTTAACCACAGAATTTTTTCATAGTTAATTTTTTAGCCATAAAATTTCCTATAACAAATTCCGTCGGTAATTCCACCGCAAAAATAAAAAATTTATTATATTTGTAATAAAATTTATATTAAAAATAATATCTTTATAAAAATAAAAATTATGATATTAATAGACATATAAATATATAAAAATTAATTTTCATAATTATTGTTAACATTATGATATGATATATGTAATTTCTAAATAATATGTTATATATAAAATAAAAAGAAAATATATAGTATAATACACACGGGAAAAATATATATATATATATATATATGTAGTAGTTATTAATTATTAATTAATATGCCGAATTCCGTGGCAAATAAAATTGATTGGTTTTAGTGTTCGTGTTATTTAAAAAAGAAAAAACTATAGGAGTTTTTTTTTTTTTTTTTTTAATTGAAAAGTAAAAGGCCTGAAGCTATGAGGTCCTTGAAAGGTCAAAACTAAGGCCCGGTCTAACTGAAGTTTTCAATAGTCAATATTTTCCCAGATATGACTCATTCGCCTTCCATTTTGTTCCTCCTAATTAATGTCTGCGGTATAAAACTATAAATATCAGAACCCATTCGATCTCATTCTAAACCAAAGCCAGAAATCCATATCTCAATCAAATCCTTCTCATTATCATGTCTTGTTTACAAATCTCAGCGTCACTTTGTTGTTCTTCTTCTTCTTCGACTTTCAAGAGAGTCAACGCCGCCATTAACGTCCCAAAGCTCCCATCAGTTCCTTTCTCACTTCCGAAAATACCCTCCACAACCACGAAGAAGCTGATTCAGGAGCTCAACGGATCCATATACACAGTAATTCCGTCAGAGAAAGATGCTTCAACCTCACAAACCTATGTTGATTTTTCCAAACCCAGCAAGTCCAATAAGGCCACTATTCAACTATACGCACTATTAGAGGCTGTAGCTGACAGAGTTGAAATGCATAGGAACATTGGCGAGCAACGCAACAATTGGAACTCCCTTCTTCTCAACTCGGTCAATATGATCACACTCGCCGGCGCCGCCATGGTTGGCGTCACCAGCGCCATTGATGACAGTACTGCACCGACGTTGGCACTTAAATTATCGTCTACCCTTTTGTTCTCCGCCGCCACCGGAATGCTACTGATCATGAACAAGATGCAGCCATCACAGCTCGCCGAGGAGCAACGAAATGCGACAAGGTTGTTCAAGCAGCTTGAGACGGAAATCCAAACCACATTAGCTATTGGAAATCCAAGTGAGGAAGATGTCAAGAGTGCAACGGAGAAGGTTTTGGCACTTGACAAGGCTTACCCTCTTCCTCTGTTGGGAGCTATGCTTGACAAATTCCCTTCCAAATTTGAGCCTGCTGTTTGGTGGCCCAAAACTAATAAGACCAATGACTTCCAAAAGGAAGTCGCTAGATCCCACAAGAGAACGAATAATGGATGGAGTCCTGAACTAGAAAAGGAAATGATGCAGATTATTGAAGTGATGAAGAGTAAAGACTTGGAGGACTATGACAGACTAGGAAACTTGGCTCTCAAGGTCAACAAAACCTTAGCCATATCAGGTCCCGTGCTCACTGGGATTGCAGCTTTAGGTTCTGCATTAGCGAGCCATGGTTCCTCGTGGCCGGGCATTGTGGCGGCCGTGGCAGGGTCGTTGGCGGCTTCCATGAATGCGTTGGAGCATGGAGGGCAAGTGGGGATGGTGTTTGAAATGTACAGAAACTGTGGAGGTTTCTTCAAGTTGCTGCAAGAGACCATAGAAGCAACACTTGAAGAGAAAGACTGTGAGAAAAGAGAGAATGGCGAGGTTTTTGAAAAGAAGGTGGCAATGAAATTGGGAAGAAGCGTTTCGCAGCTAAGACAACTTGCCACAAAATTTTCTGCCTGTGACTCTGAAGGAATTGGGATTGATGAATTTGCAAGCAAGCTGTTCTGAGATCATTGACAATTTTTTCATTTTTTTGATACAAACTTATCCTATTGGATAAAAACATTGTTTCATTCTTTATTGTATTATAGTCGTCTAACTTAGGACACACCTATAGTTTTACAAAGAAGAAAGAATTTGTATAAATCCCTCTTCATGATGTCTTCATTCAGCTATTTAATTTGTTGTTACACAATATTATTTTCATGCAAACTGATTGAATTTTGGAAACGGCGTCCGAAGACAATCTTATTTCTTCATAATTCGTTGTTTCTGTTTAATACTTTTAGTTTTTGTGTTTAGAGGTTTTCTTGTTCTTTATGCATGTACAGTCTCTTGTCATATAGTAATAATTCTTTATAGCAAGTAGCAACACATGTAAATGCTGCACCAATTTATCAAAAAACATATCAAAAATCACCATGCAAAAACTAAATCAAGTTGAACTTAGGGACAAGCCATGTCAGGCTTAAACATCAACTCACAAAAACCATATAAAGCCTCGATGCAGTGCCTGGAACAACAAAATAAGCTTTCAGTTTGTACAAAACAGTGAATTTACAAAAATGCCACTAGTCACATTTTTTAGACCATATCCTCTATATCAGGTCTTGAAGGAGCGGTCTAAAAAGATGATTTTTCACTAGTGTTTTGGACTAGTTTTCGATAAAAACCAGTCTTAAAATAGTGGAAAAAAAATTAATTTTTAAATTTTTTATATTTTAGACCCGTTTTAATAAAAAACGGTCTTAAATGTCTGATATTTAAGACCAGTTATTAATTATAACCGGTCTAAAAAGTTTAAAATTTTTAATTTTTTAAATATTTTGATATTTTTAGACCGATTTTTTTAGAACCGGTTTTAGAAGTTCTATATAATTAAAAAATTGCCACCGGTCAAATTTTTTAGACCTTATATGCTATAACCGGTCTAGAAAGGCAATTTTGTACTAGTGATTCATATTATAATTTATATGGCTTTAACTGTAGAATTTCAAAAGACAACTCTGGAAAAGTTATGGATGTCCACACTTATATTGTGATAATTATTTTTTTTATCAAAACTTATATTGTAATAATTAAAATTACACATTTTATTATTTTTATCAAATATATGTTAAAATTTTATTAATAGTTAAAATATTGTATTAATATATTTTAATATGAGATCGTTATTCATTTGAGCATAGATGTTTATTTCTTTCCCATGACAGCTATTATTTTACAGGAAAAAAAAACATTTGAAGTTAAAGACTAAAAATATGAAACCCAAATCATTTAAGTTAAATGCTAGCACAATCAATCTCATTTTAAAATCAACAACAACAACAATAATAATCTTTATCTAAAGATAAATGCCAAGTTTGAAGCGATAAATGAAAGACCAATACAAATTATATCTTTACAAACAAAAATCGTGCCACATACAATGAAAGGTCTCGACTCTCGAAGAATACCCACAAATAAATTAGGAAACCAAGTAACTCAAGATTTAAGATTATCAAAAACCACATCCAAATAAAAGAGAACTTATAAAGAGTCTTTAATCATTTTCCAATATGAAAAGCCCTATGTGTGTGTGTATACATATTCATTTGGTTGCAAACACTCATCCACCAGTTTCATCACCATCAAACTTGAGCAAGTATAGCCCCATATAAACCATGAAGCTTGGACCTGTTTTCTCTCTGTTACTTTTAGTTATTCTCTCACTCTTTAGCCTCCACGCTCAAGCTCAAGGTACAGATGGTGTGTGTGTGTGTGTATGAATGAACCGATCTAGCTTGAATGTTAAGTGAATATTGTAACATTTTGAGGGATTAGTGACTAATATTATGGTTGCGGTTTGATTGACTAAGGAATGTGTTTTTTAATTAGGTGGTATCAAGTTCTGTCCAAAGGAGCTGACTTTGGAGGGAACATGTGGAGGGACGAGTGGAGGATTCAACTGTGCACTTGAGTTCTTGTCTAAATATGGAGCAAGAGCCATGCCACAGCACTGCACTTGCACTGACCTTAATCCAAAACGCCTCTGCAAATGTGACATTGTTTGTACTTGAACAATCCTATGTATCTCTCTATCTATATGTTTGAATAAAAAGAAACGACCTTAGTTTCTACCAAGTACTAATAAGGTTATTTCTATTATAAAATACTAATTCCGCACCTATTTATAAATGACTAGTTTTATTTCCTATGATATATAGGGGTTGAGATGATACTTCTTCAAGGATTGCCCACGGATTGACCCACCATAGATATAGGATATGGGGGGTTGGGTTGGAAAAGCCTAACCCAAATTGGGTTTACATTTTGCCAATTTAAGCCCTTCAAAAGTGGGTTACGTTGTCGAGTTGCCTAATTCTAAGAATTATAATTTTCTACATGCTAAATTCAGATTATTTTTATATTTTTATAAACTAATATAATGAAATCAATATCAAAATTTGCAAATCAATAAAAAAAAGAGAAATCAAGTCCTTAGCATGAAATAATGCTATGTTTAAATTAAATGCAAAGCAACAACTTTTTTCATTAAAATTAAAATAAATTTTTTTTATTTAATATCTTGATTGGTCATTATAGTGTTCTGATTTTAGTTTTGATCTATATAGTTTCAAGTTGTGGTTTTTGGCCCTTTATTGGTTTGAAACATTGGCTCCTACCCCAAGCCGGAATAATCAGTTGCTAATAGAGTTGGTACAGTGGATAAATCCGAAAAATCATTGGCCAAGAACTTGGAGATAGGGTTAACCATGTTTTTTTTTTTTTTTGATACATTAGGGTTAACCATGTTAAATTTGCATGTTTGACACTAATACTGTTAAAATGTTTTGTGGGCTGCTAACTAGGCGAGATGACTTGACACAACTACTGGAATTGGATATATTGGGGGGAAAAAAGGAAGAAGCTTTAAACGCAACGATGTGGCACGTTGCTGGAGAAGTTCATCCAATAAAGAAGAAAAGTGTTGTGTTGGTGCTTGATGAGTTCTATTGTAATGGCGATTCGTTCATGTTTGATCTATCTAACCCTCCTTATATAACCGTTCGGTTTCTAAGAAAATGACAAGAAGGGTCCTCATGAATCGGCCAAACAAATCCTGGGTAGATCTTCTTTTTCCCTTTGAAGAAATGGAATTCACACATGCTTGCTAACGATGGCTATATGTATGGATAAATTGTTCTTTTTTTTATTATTATATTTTCATCAAATCCTTTTAGTCTAATGCTTCTGTTTACACTTTAACTAAAATCATAAATGGATACAGACCTTGTAGATAGCTTCTTTGACGGTTCAGTATCAACGTACAATATGAAGGAGTTACTGTTTACTGTAGTGATTAGAGAGAAATATTACGGAGAAAGATGAAGAATCATGTATGTTATTCATAGAACAACATGCTCATACAGTCATTGACTCATTGTAACCCTCTTAGGTTTACCAATAATCTATCCTCACTTGAGGGTGACGAACCAACCACTTTTGGTGACTCGAGAGAGAGACATCTTCATATGGTGGGAAACAATGTCCTTCACACTAAATCACCTTGCTAAGACCCCTATTTATATAAGGGTGATCATCAACTAATACAAAATCTTAACCACTATTATAAGAATACTAACCCACTAATCACCTTAATACAACTTAAACAGTTATCTGATAAAACCTCTCTGCGTCTTCCTCTTTCACCCGTGGATCACCATATCATATTATTCTGTTCACCTCTGATTTTTGGACCTAAAACACAGGGAAACAGAGCATCTCAGCTTCATATATCGTGATGTGGTTCCAATATATACCCCAAAATAAAACTGAAAAATAAAGAAGCAATAAAGAAACAAAATACCAGTAAATATGAAACTCAGAAACTATCAGCAGTGTTATAATGAGAAAAAGAAACCAGTAAACAGCAAGTAATTTCTTACGAACCAAGCTCGGAGAATCCATGGATAGACGCAATTTTCTCACGCCTGGTTGTTACTGGTCTCGCCTTCTTCTTCCATGTTTTCTATCCACATTCCTGCATATGCCATTTAATTTGAAGGATTCTGGCTGTTTCTTCAGTGCTCTCCTCCAACTTCACGTTAGATTATATCTATATATATATATATATGTAGGCAAAATATATATATATATATAGATGTATGTATATCAGCTCATCAGTTCTGTAATGGCTACGCATTTGGTGGGTTGACTCAGCTCACAAAGAAATTTTGACGAGTTATAAGTTTATAGCCATCCATCTCAACCTGCACATATTTAAGCGTGAACGGTCCACAACTATCATGAAGAAGCACGATAGAAATAAATTTAGTGTAAAGAAACCCAACCTCTTGGAATAAAAAGGGAAAAATTTTTCAAAAATACCTCATTAAAAACTTATTTATTAAATAACGCCTTCGCGTGTAAAAAATCTTTTCTATGTATGTGCGAACAATCTTTCCTTATGTGTAAAAGATCTTCCTTATGTCCCATTTAACAAATAAGTTTTTAATGAGGTTTTTATGAGCAATTTTCCCAATAAAAAAACGACACATCGATTGTCCAATAAAAGCACGTGCTTTTTTAAAATCAACATTTTTTTAAGATTTTCCCACTTTGAATTGCCGTATGAAAAAGAACCTTTAATATTTATTCACAATTTATAAAAGGTCATTCAAGTTTCTAACATATAAAAGGAGATGATCATTTTCATTGTAGCATATATAACTTACCCCAAACGTTAATTTTATTCGAATTTATTCATAGACTTAATTGTTACCGAGATTTTTTGATAAGTCAATAATTTTTATATAGTGGCATAGTTAATTTAACATTTTGGGATAAAAAATAATCTTTGAAAGCATGGGTAATAGTTGGCAAAAAAAAAAAAAAAAAGAAACAGAGGGAGAAAGCCGGGTTAACAAAGAAGTCTATCTAGGGATCGGCCAAAAAAAAAGAGAAACAAAGAAGTCTAGGGTCGGAACTATACATATGCAGGGAGAGAGAAAAAATATTTTCAAAGATATTGTTAATCTCATTTTATAAATTTTTTATAGAATATTATTAAAAGATATCATAATAGTAATATTATTTAAATCTAAATAAAATTATTTCATTAACAATATCCTAAATTTTCCTTCTCCAAATCTTTGGACAAAAATTATATTCCATATTAATGCTCTCTGAGAATCTGTTCCTGGTTTCCTAAGAGATTTGTTTGAAGCTGACAAGGTTGCTGTTTGTGCCAGTAAGACATTTGAGCTAACACGGTTGGAAGCATGTGAGGATGGAAATGAAGGTGGTTAACTTGTTTTTACCTGGGCCCTAGGCCTCAAAAAAAAAATTATATTCCATATTAATGCTAACAATCATCAATATCATTATTAGCCATAAAATCTATAAAAAATCAAGATTAAAGTATATATTTAGTTCTTTGTGTTTACTTCAAGGTTCTATTTGGTCCATTAAATTTATAAAGTATACTTTTAATCCCTCAATCCTAACACCATTCATTTTTCATCTAACGGAAAATGCTGATTGTGAAGTTAAACAAGCTATGCTTAAATTTTTAAAATATAAAAAAAAAACTATTGAATGTTCCAACCAACCAATTAAAATATGCTAATAATTTAATAACCAAATCAATCATTCCATCTTGTTCCCACTAGTATGCTCTCTTTACTCTTCTCTATTAATGGCTTCTCCACCCCAATGTTCTTTATATTTTCTAACTCTTCGGCACTCCTTGGACCTCTCTTCAATTGACCATTTTTTGTCTATTCAAATTCTTTTGGGACCCACGTAATTACTAGTGTGAACATGTCTTCTCTTCTGGAGAATCCAGTGCCTCACCTCTCGCCTATCCCATGGCAACCTCTATGGTCATATCCCACAATTTATCTCTTTCTTCCATCAACCCTTGTCATCCAAAATATCCTGTAAAGTCACCTATAGTTGTTCTCAATGGCATTTGGAGCTCACAAAAGCATTTCATTTTGCAAAGCTCAATCATACCCATCAGAGGTTCTGGATTCAATTCCAGCTTGTTACATACTCAAGAATTACATAAGTCGAGAACTTCCTGACGAATTGGCTGTATCTAACAGTGGAAAAGACCTCCACAATTAGAAGGAACACTGGAGTGGAGAAGCCATTAATGGAGGAGGCTAAGAAGTGTATATTGGTGGGAAAAAGATGGGGAGATTGTTTCGGTTATTAAATTATTAGTATTTTTTTAATTGGTCAGTTGAAACGTACAATAATATCTTTTTATATTTTAAAAATTTAAGCATACATTATTTAATTGCACAGTCAGCTTTTTCCGTTAGATGAATTAATAATGTTAGGGTCGACGGATAAAAAATGCACTTTATAAACTTAAAGGACCAAATTGAACATTGAAATAAATATAAAGGACTAAATGTATATTTTTCAATATCAAATTATCAATCTTATCAATAAAAATTATCAAATTATCAATAATGCAATTAAAGTTTAAACTCCGTAACTATATATAGGAATCTTAGGTAGGGTTGGAGAGAACAATCGTTCTCGTCTCTTCAGCACGTAGAAGAAGCCCTAAAGCCCATCGCCTGTCGCCACAGTCCGTTGTTCATTTCTCCTCTCCTCCTCTCTCGGGAGATCTCTCTCACTCACTTAGTTCGATAATATCGATGCTAATTCGTGGCCTTCGTATTTGTGATTCAAATCCGCCTTTGATCGCCGGTGTCATCATCAATAGAGGAAGGGATGAACAAGTTGATATATGTTCACGTTTTTAGGTATTGAGAATCTAAAGAAGACAAGTCAAAGGTTCATCAAACGATTGGCATGTGATCAAACAAAGTAACGACGAACACGGTGTTGAATTGACTCGGGCTTTTAAAGATGTAACTATTAGATATTTTAATATATTATAATTAGTTAATTACTATTAGTTATTATTAATTAGGTAATTAATTAAAATATCCTAAGTGTGTCCCGTAAATCAGATTTAGGCCCAATTTAATATTAGGGTTATTAGATATTAAAATGATTTTTCTGATGGTGGAAAATACACACTTAAGTTTACAGAAAAATAAAACGAGGGTAAAAAAAACCTAGTTGCCACCACTGTGCCTCACAACTATTCAAAAAGAGACCTGAAAATTATCTTCTGTCTTCATTTCCCTTTGCAGTTCTCTTTCATTAGGATTCATGAGTTCTTTGTTTGATCAAAGCTTAGCAATGATGAGAGATAATTCTTATAAGTCTTTTTGCTATTGATGTAGGTAAATTCATGTGCTCTAATTTGTAATTTAATTGTATATTTATGAATTTTGTTCTACATGTGGTATCAGAGCCCAGGTTGTCTTATTCTCTGCCTTCTACTCTTTGATTGGGAATGATCTAAGCATAAAATTGAATTGAATTTACCATAATAATTTTACATGATTTCATAGCTTGGATTGGAGATCGAATTCTTTAAGTAGATGAATTATATTTTTGTTGCAAGTTAATTCATCTATGTTTCCAATTTATTATCAATAAATTGTTTATTATATTAAATTGCCTATTATTGTTTTCATTTTCGGATCATTGGGGTGAGAGGATTTTATTTTCTTCTACAAGGAGTCCTCAATTTACTGAGGGATTCGAAACCATGTTATGACATCTGCAAATTTATATCTAGATTTTTATTTTTTTATTGTAAATCTACATTTACAAATATTGTTCTTGATTAAACGCTTTAATTTCGGGTTAATCAGCACTATAAGAACCTTTGTTCTTCGAAGATCTCCATCGCTCCTTCATCAAAACCGAAAATCAAAGGAACTGAAAGAGCAAAAGATTTTCGATTTAACCCGAATTCTTTCCATTTGATTTTGATAATTATTTGGTTAATACTTGCCCATGTTTCAATTCGTTTTTGTTTCCGTGGTTATCGCTGTCGCATCTTTCATGAGAAAGTCTGAGAACATATATCATGTTTTCATTTTCGCGTTGAAATTTGAATCATGCATTTCGTTTTATTACTCATGTGCGAAATTGCTGCCTATATATCGTTTCGAATTGTTGCCATGAATGCTGCATCGAAAACGCCGGATAAGGTCACCTTGCAAGTGTGGCGGCTCTCTGGCGGGTTGCGAGTGCTGGCGCGTCCGGTCTTGGGTCACCCGGCAGCTTGGGGAAGAAGCACAAAAAACGACCTCGTTTTGTGAATATCAGTAATGTCTTTCCCTTGTTCAGAACCAACGGCGTTTTGCTGTCATGAAAGGAAGCTTCTTGCAGAGCTAAAACGCCATTGTTTTTGCCTAAAGTGAAACACATAATTTCACTCATTCTGAAGACTAGGCCAGTCGCATTTGGGCTGATGGAAAATTGGGTTTACTTGAAAAAAGTAATATAGAATGGGCCACGTTTTAGGCCCCAATTATATGGACTTCAAGTGTTTTATTTTGTTTGCCTTTGCTGGATATGGATATTTTTCTCAATTGGCTAAATAAACATTTTGCTCACTGTGTATTGAATTGACATACTGTTTTATGTAAATAATATTTCCGTGCATCACATTAAATTGTTTAAATTAAGAAAAGTTAATTTTGGCATTTTTCATGTTCTAGAAAATCTGCAAAAACAGTTTTTATGAGTTGTTTAATTGGCTTAAAAAAATATGGAAAATCAATTTGAGACAATTATCCAACTCTTCAAATTTTGTAAAATCTAATTAGAGTTGAAAAGTACCGAAATTAATTATTTAAACAATTTTTGTATACATAAAACAGTGGGAGGGTTTCTAATTAATTATTTAGGGATTTTGTTGATCAAATTAATTGATTAATCCCTCCATCAATATGTGCATATATTGGATTTAATTTGGATGCATAAAATAATGGGCGAATTTATCTATGATGATTATTTAGTCACATTTTGTTGATTAAATCAATCAATTAAATTCTCATAAAAGATTTGTGCATATTTGGAATTTAAATGTACAAAATTGATATTTATGATTAACATATATCTTGGGGAGTAGTCACAGCATCCTCTGTTGCATGTTTAAATAATCACTTATATGTTTTAAAATATCAACTCTATTCAATGGGTAATATTAATTTAATCAAAGTGGGATGATTGTATTTAGTCACTTATATTGATTAAATTAATTGGTTAAATCCTCTATGAAGGTGTGCATATAAAGAATTTAAGTGCATATGATTGATATTTATGATTAACTTGCATGCTAGAGTGGTAGCTATAGCGCTATCTTACAACATGCATAAATAATCACATATGGATTTTAGAATATCAATCTTTGGAAGGTGAGTAAATATTATTTTATTCACATTAATGATTTAGTTGATTAAATTAATTAAATTAAGATTCTCATTGACATTGTGTGTATATATATGGTATTTAAATTATACATATTTGATATTAGTGATTAGCATACATATTTTGTTTAAGGAATAGCTACAACATCCTTATACACATGTTATATGCATATTTAATTAAATAAGGTTTTACCATATCAAATTATGATCATATGGACAATTAGTATACACAATGGTGTGATGTCTTTATGATGAGTATGTATAACCGAGGAGAAGCCATAGCATCCTGACTAGGTACATACACTATTTCGTTCTAAAACAAAATACATCACGTAAATATTTAAAGTCATCAATTTTAATTAAATGTGTGGTTATAATTAATCTTTACCCCCAGGTAGATAATTATAATCATAGGTTTAATTAGGGTGGAATAGAACGGCATTATGTATTCTACATAACCCACAGGTATTAGGGGGTATAACTGCATTCTATTTTCACCAATTTGAGATAAATTCATACTATGCTAATGTCTTTGCCCACAGGTAGATTTTAGTGATACAGATTTATAATTGAATGGTTTACATTGGTAAACATACAGCTATATGCGATGGTTTTTTGCCTTTTATAATAGTTTTGTAAGCATAATTTAATTTTGACTTTGCAGCATGATTGTTATCTGTTCAATTATTTAGATTTGATAATATATATTAGAGACAATTAAGCCTATAAGGAGAACTCCTACCATTAGGATAAGATTGACATTAGGAAAAGTTCTAGTATGTATAACACTAGCATGAGAAATGAGATAATATTATTGTCTCCATAAAGTAATCTCAATTAAAAAATGGTTATTATAAGTACATAAATAATGGAATAGAGTCAATGGTTGTTCATAGGCTAAAAGACAAATTTAGAAATTTTTATAAATGTTATTGCATTGTTTTGTTGACTACAAAGTGATTCTTTATAATAGGATAAGTTGTCTTCATTAATCTTTTAGTAGAACAGATCCTCAGTTTATTATCTCATGAGTTATTACTCCTTTTCATAAATACATGCATGGATATTAAGTATTTATTGAAAATGTGTATATATAAGTTTTGCTCCTATTTGGAAAAGCATGAGAGTTTAAATGAGGACTATTAAGCTACCAACCCAAAGACTATAAGGTAATAGACATATGAAGTTTAATGTGTCTATGATTAGAGGCTTGAATGGAGGCAATGATGGATATACACTTACTATTAGTTATATTCTAACAGATGAAATAGCTCATCCTACTTTCAGCTTACTCTTCAAATACCTGAACACCTTTTGCTTTATAATTAAGTAGTGCCATCTCATAATTTTAAAGTATATAAAGCAAGAGTGAGTAATTTAATTTGGTAAACAGATTAATATAGTGAAGTTAATTAGAAGAGATGGGTGACATGATGGGTATAAGACTGAGGACAGTGACTTAGCCTATATGTTTTCCTCTTAAAGAATGCACTCAAGTCAATTATATATATCTTGGATATGTTTCCAACAAAATTTTGTTTAAATCCTTTTAAAATCTGAAAGTTAGAAGCTCGGTTTATATAGAATTGTCTTATAAATAAAAGAGTGTGGACAGAAAATATCCCAGAGGCTAAGACTGCATATTTTGGTAAAGATGTAGAGGGATCTTGGGAATTTTATTGAGTTGTCCATTGCATTTTAGAAGTTGTGTAGTAATTTTGAAATGCTAAATTATTAAGAAATGGTATGATTAGTAGGAGTGATCAAACTCATTCAGGATGATCACACATAACAGATTGTAACCTCTAATCATGATGGAACATTGATTTTACATGGTACTCTTCTCCTTGAGGTAAATGTGAAACATAATGAAGTTTTGAAATTCTCAATTGGTCAAGCTTAAAATAAGAAGCATCAACATTAAGGACTCTATCAATTATTAGGAAAAATATCCCAAAACGAGCAAAGGATATTATAAATTAATAGATAGTGCTCTTATTATATAATTTTAACCTGTTAGCATATTAGGTTAAGAACAATGACAATTCAAAATTTGGCAATTGCTACCAACTATACACCATGTACTTCAAGTAATTTGACTAGAGCATAAATAATGAGAGTGACCTTAAATTCCATTGGCATCTTTCCATTATAGTAACAAGGAGAGACGTGTGTGAATTGAAAGAAATGTCATATAACTATGAGGAGAATTTAATTAGCAAAATTGAGAAATTGTCCTCACAAGCATGTCTCACAATAGTGATAAATAAGGTGTTATGATGCAATCACATACATGATAAGGTTGAAAGTGTCATAGTCTTGTTTGTATCACTAGATTAGTGAGAGTTGAATCATCTATATTGAACAAAATGATGATTCATTCATTACTTGAAAATTTTGACATAAGGTGTTGCACATAACAACATCATCATTGTTCAAATTTTTAATATGACTAGGTTAAATGTAGTATTCTTTTAGAATATATAAGGAAATTGTTCTCAAAATACTTGAGAATGTCATAAGCAACCTATGATCACATGTATTTGAACATTTATGGATAGATGGTGGTTGTTATATTTAACATCTATTATGAGAATATGATTTAATTGTCTATATGTCTCTAATATAATTGTATTTCCATCCCTCTAATTTAATTTTCCAGGTGCAGGCTTGCTTGAATGTGCACACAAACTAGCAATGCCTTTGCAAGGGAACTTTAGGAAGATTATCAAGCATATTATTGCTTGAATAATAATTGAAAAGCTGCAGGTCATAAAGTACATTACAAAATGTACATTAAGTGTTATGTTCTGCATATAGAAGAATAATTAGATTTGTTTAGTTTAGTATGATGAGTTAACTGTATAATAGTTCACATTATGATGCATCTTTACTTTTATTGAACAAAATGCATCATGGAGGAATAAAAGATTACTAAGTAGTCATTAATTGTTTAGTTTCATCATGAATTGCTTAATCTAGTCATTCTTAGAGGCAAGTTATAAGATTGACGGTTAAAGAATTTCATCATGTGGCTGTAAATTAATTTAAACCCATTAAGGGTATTGTGTGACCATAAAGTCAATAGGTCATAAACACATAAAGTATAAATCCTTAAATGAATTGCATGCACCTAGAGATATTAAAGGATCAAATACCTTATTTGTAAGATAGATTACATTGAATGATCTTGATAAGGTATTGTTAAATGATGAAATTCAAGTTGGAGTTTGTTGTCTCATATTGGTACCTAGTTATCGAGATTGACAAACATTCAAGGAGAAACCGAATAAACATTTAAGGTTTATTCATTAAGTTTTAACCCATTAAATAAGGGTGCTACTAAGTAATACATGGAAAATAATACTCGACTTCAGGGGACTTATTGCCATGATTGTTGCAGCATAGCCTTAATCAATTTGAATAGGGCAACTGCATATAGTTACATGCCAAGTGCGAGAATGTTAGATATTTTAATATATTATAATTACTATTAGTTACTATTAATTAGGTAATTAATTAAAATATCCTGAGTGTGACCCGAAAGTTAGATTTAGTCCCAATTCAAGATTAGGGTTATTGGCTATTAATGTGACTTTTCTGATGGTAGAAAATACACACTTGAGTTTACAGCCAAATGAGACGAGCGTAAGAAAAACCTAGTCTGGTCATCTGAAGTTCCATGACTGGCGACGACTCTTAACCTAGTTGCCATCATTGTCCCTCACAGCCAATCAGAAAGAGACCTGACAATTATCTTCTGTCTTCATTTCCTTTTGTAGTTCTCTTGCACTAGGATTCGTGAGTTCTCTGTGTTGGACTTTGGGTCCAAGTCCACCCTTGATGGGCCGGACTATTTGATTAGGAAATAAGTAGCCTAATCAAATAAGAATAAAATCAGCATAAAATATATATTTGGGAATATTTCAGCAATAATTATGGATTTGTTAAAAGGGGAACAAATCACCATAATTAGGGAATTAATTGAGAGACAATTAATTGCTGTCTTGAAGGGCAAGAAGGAGTGCACACGTTTCCTAATTAGTAGCCTCCATAAACCACTATAAATAGGGTGTGCCTCCCCAATTGCAATTCACCCCGCCATTGAGTTTTCTAGCAATTCCCTTCTCTCCTACCATCTTTCTGGTTCTGGTGATCTGCTGTGCAAATCACAATTAGGCTCTAGTAGTCTAATAATTGTGTGGGCACAAGTATGGAGTATTGGAGCTTTGACCTGGATCCGAATATGGATTCGTCCAGGTACGCCTAATCTCCTTTAAGTTAATATTTTTCCTATACTCTGTCTGATCAAAGCTTAGCAATGGCGAGAGGTAATTCTTATAAGTCTTCTTCTATTGATATAGGTAAATTCATGTGCTCGAATTTGTAATTTAATTGTATATTTATAAATTTTGTCCTACAGTAATTCGACCCAGTCACTCAGATCCTACTCTTTTGAAGATTTTCGATGATGTTGCTAGCTTCAGTCTTCTCAATGTTGTGGCAGTTGATCCATGTTCAGATGATGAGGCCAACAACTCCAGCTCCGATAGTAAGGCCGTTCATGAGTAATGGGAGGAATTCGGATGAAATATCAAATTTGTTTGTGAAGAAGCAACGTAAAAAGAAATTTGCATTAGGGCAAGTTGATGTTCATGTACTTCCTTGACTCCTATTTAGGCAGATTAGGCAGAGAGTATGTTTAATTTTAATCCTATTTAAAAGTCACATTATTAAATTATGTTGATTTTATGTTCATGGGTATATTATCCTATATTAAATAAGAATAAAGTTAGAAAATTGTTAAGTTTCAAGGAAGAGTTAAAGTGGTTAATATTTTTCTTAGTCGGTGTGAAACATGCTGATAGCATGGAAATGATTTATAAATAGTAATAGAGAATTATTTCTTTTACTTTTAGAGATTCTTGGCTTATCATAGGCAATCCCTGCCTATAAGTGACTTGTAAATAGTAACGGAGTAGTATTTCTTTTACTTTTTGAGCTTCTTGACTTGTTAAGTTTCTTAGTCTGGTTCTTGTTTGTTTATTGCTTCTTGGCTTATTTTGTTAATAGCCTAGAAGTGACTTATAAATAGTAACGGAGTAGTATTTCTTTTACTTTTAGAGCTTTTTGGTTTGTTAAGTTTCTTAGTCTCGTTCTTTTTTTCTATTGCTTCTTGGCTTATTTTGTTAATAGGCGGTGCCCCCAGAGAAGAAGGTCTCGTTCTTGTTTGTTGTAGCTTCTATATGAAACGTGGTTACGTCATTCATATGCCTTTTCCACTGAAAAAACACTCAATTTCGAATAGAATCAGATGCGGGATTTTTTTTTGGTGACTAATGCTGTTGGGAAAATTTCTGTCGGGAAATTTCTCGTGGCTTATTCTATGGTTAATGCATGGCAAACTTTGTGGCTAATTTTTTAACCACAGAATTTTTTCATAGTTAATTTTTTAGCCATAAAATTTCCTATAACAAATTCCGTCGGTAATTCCACCGCAAAAATAAAAAATTTATTATATTTGTAATAAAATTTATATTAAAAATAATATCTTTATAAAAATAAAAATTATGATATTAATAGACATATAAATATATAAAAATTAATTTTCATAATTATTGTTAACATTATGATATGATATATGTAATTTCTAAATAATATGTTATATATAAAATAAAAAGAAAATATATAGTATAATACACACGGGAAAAATATATATATATATATATATATGTAGTAGTTATTAATTATTAATTAATATGCCGAATTCCGTGGCAATTAAAATTGATTGGTTTTAGTGTTCGTGTTATTTAAAAAAGAAAAAACTATAGGAGTTTTTTTTTTTGAATTGAAAAGTAAAAGGCCTGAAGCTATGAGGTCCTTGAAAGGTCAAAACTAAGGCCCGGTCTAACTGAAGTTTTCAATAGTCAATATTTTCCCAGATATGACTCATTCGCCTTCCATTTTGTTCCTCCTAATTAATGTCTGCGGTATAAAACTATAAATATCAGAACCCATTCGATCTCATTCTAAACCAAAGCCAGAAATCCATATCTCAATCAAATCCTTCTCATTATCATGTCTTGTTTACAAATCTCAGCGTCACTTTGTTGTTCTTCTTCTTCTTCGACTTTCAAGAGAGTCAACGCCGCCATTAACGTCCCAAAGCTCCCATCAGTTCCTTTCTCACTTCCGAAAATACCCTCCACAACCACGAAGAAGCTGATTCAGGAGCTCAACGGATCCATATACACAGTAATTCCGTCAGAGAAAGATGCTTCAACCTCACAAACCTATGTTGATTTTTCCAAACCCAGCAAGTCCAATAAGGCCACTATTCAACTATACGCACTATTAGAGGCTGTAGCTGACAGAGTTGAAATGCATAGGAACATTGGCGAGCAACGCAACAATTGGAACTCCCTTCTTCTCAACTCGGTCAATATGATCACACTCGCCGGCGCCGCCATGGTTGGCGTCACCAGCGCCATTGATGACAGTACTGCACCGACGTTGGCACTTAAATTATCGTCTACCCTTTTGTTCTCCGCCGCCACCGGAATGCTACTGATCATGAACAAGATGCAGCCATCACAGCTCGCCGAGGAGCAACGAAATGCGACAAGGTTGTTCAAGCAGCTTGAGACGGAAATCCAAACCACATTAGCTATTGGAAATCCAAGTGAGGAAGATGTCAAGAGTGCAACGGAGAAGGTTTTGGCACTTGACAAGGCTTACCCTCTTCCTCTGTTGGGAGCTATGCTTGACAAATTCCCTTCCAAATTTGAGCCTGCTGTTTGGTGGCCCAAAACTAATAAGACCAATGACTTCCAAAAGGAAGTCGCTAGATCCCACAAGAGAACGAATAATGGATGGAGTCCTGAACTAGAAAAGGAAATGATGCAGATTATTGAAGTGATGAAGAGTAAAGACTTGGAGGACTATGACAGACTAGGAAACTTGGCTCTCAAGGTCAACAAAACCTTAGCCATATCAGGTCCCGTGCTCACTGGGATTGCAGCTTTAGGTTCTGCATTAGCGAGCCATGGTTCCTCGTGGCCGGGCATTGTGGCGGCCGTGGCAGGGTCGTTGGCGGCTTCCATGAATGCGTTGGAGCATGGAGGGCAAGTGGGGATGGTGTTTGAAATGTACAGAAACTGTGGAGGTTTCTTCAAGTTGCTGCAAGAGACCATAGAAGCAACACTTGAAGAGAAAGACTGTGAGAAAAGAGAGAATGGCGAGGTTTTTGAAAAGAAGGTGGCAATGAAATTGGGAAGAAGCGTTTCGCAGCTAAGACAACTTGCCACAAAATTTTCTGCCTGTGACTCTGAAGGAATTGGGATTGATGAATTTGCAAGCAAGCTGTTCTGAGATCATTGACAATTTTTTCATTTTTTTGATACAAACTTATCCTATTGGATAAAAACATTGTTTCATTCTTTATTGTATTATAGTCGTCTAACTTAGGACACACCTATAGTTTTACAAAGAAGAAAGAATTTGTATAAATCCCTCTTCATGATGTCTTCATTCAGCTATTTAATTTGTTGTTACACAATATTATTTTCATGCAAACTGATTGAATTTTGGAAACGGCGTCCGAAGACAATCTTATTTCTTCATAATTCGTTGTTTCTGTTTAATACTTTTAGTTTTTGTGTTTAGAGGTTTTCTTGTTCTTTATGCATGTACAGTCTCTTGTCATATAGTATTAATTCTTATTATTAATTTTTATATAAATTCATATTAACATATGAGAAAGCTTTTAATATAGATATATATATATATACATACATACATACACGCTAAAGTGTATTTTTATTCTTTTAAGTTTATAAGAGGTATACTTTTGATCTATCAACTCTATAAAGTATACTCTTGGCACTACTACAAAAAACACTTTTAACGTCCCTTTTTTAGGTGTTTTTACGTTTGAAAACAGGGGACGTCTATGTAAGCGACGTAGAAAATAAATGGTAATAACCTCCGTAAAAAAAAAGGGATGCGTAAAGTCTGGACTTTAGACGTCCCTATTTTGGAATGGGGAAGTCTAAAGTCTAAAGTGTCAATCCCACACTTTAGACGTCCCTATTTTGAAATAATTAATAATACACCACAATGTCTCTTAAGTGGTAAAGAAACATTCAACACTTTTATGAGTATCCTTCTACGTTTAAAAAGAAAGTCTAGTGGAATTCATAATAACGATTTTGTTGGTTTTTCATAATACTCCAATTAAATCTTATTTATCAGAGGTTTCCAATAAATCATAGTTACTATTAAATTAAAACAACTATAAATTCACCATGGTTGTCTCCATTGGATTATTACAAACGCCTCCTATAAATTTCCCATGTCATGACCTCTATGTAGTGTGCAAACAATGTATTGTATCTACAATTTTGTATTTTTAATAACTAAAAGGCATTTTTTATTTTTAAATTCCTAATAACAAAAACAATAGGGCCAGTGGCTGATGGTGTCAAGGAAACTAGCTATCATGGTATACAGGGAGACGGTGATTCCAAGCATTTTTGTAACAAAAGCAGAATTTTAGTGATTCCAAGCATTTTTGTGTTAAAGAAAGCAAAGTTGTGAGAATGAGAGACAAACCTATGGATGACGGAGAAGGAGACGAGCCACGGTGGCACCAGTTGGACAATAGTTGTGAGAGGGAGAGAAAAATGATAGCTCACTTGTCCCTTCCTTGATAGCCTATAGCTCTGCCAGACAAACAAGAAGAAGAGCGTCGTTGGAACAGAGGGCAACAAAAAGAAAGACGAGAGAGGGAAACACGGATAAAGAAGAGAAAGTGCATTGAACAAGAGAAAGAATGAAGTTAGAGCAGGGTGGAGCTAACTGATGGGATGTTGGTGCATGCCGTTAAAGTCCACTTTAGACATCCCCAGTCAGAGTGGGGAAGCCTGAAGTGAGGGACTTTAGGCATCCCCAATCAGACTAGGGATGTTTAAAGTCCCCTAAAGTTTCATATTTTGGTGCGAGGGAGGCAAAATTCAAAACTTTAGACATTCTCTGGCAAAAAAAAAAAAAAACTTTAAACATTCCAATTTATGTTTGGGGCGCCTAAAGATACACTATCCCCCTCTTTAATTGCAAAAATGTCATCACCTCTATTTTTAACTTCACTTTTTAGAAAAAGGACATCCTTTAGGGTAGTAATAACTATATTTTTTAGTAGTGTGGTCCTATAATTCTAACACGGTTAATGTTGCTAACGGTAAATGCTAACGCAATACACTCAAATGATGATTGCGTAGTTAAATGTTATTAATCTTAAATTTAAATATGTGTATAAGCTTTTGAAATGGGTTTTTATTTATAGGCTTCTAATTATTAAAAAGGACCAAGCTTAGGTCAAGTTAATTAAATCCATTAGATCCTGGTAACCAATGATATTACGACACCTGTATTACATAAACACATCAGCACCGTTAGCTATTCTGGCTTGTCCCATTACTCTGGCACTACCCCATAACAACACTTTTATAATGTGCCCTGATTCTGCCATTGCCGACAAAACGTTTAATGCTTCATCTCCAGCCTCTTCCTCACCCTCTAAATCATGATCACCTGCTTCCTCCTTTAGAAGAAAAATTTCCAGTTTCTTCCTATGTAAAACTCCATTCAAAACCTTTAATGCTTCATCTCAATGCAATACCTTTCTCCACACCCCTCCCAGTCGATTCTAGTCTCTGAAACTCCACTCAAAATATTCCAAGCAATTCCCTTAGAAATCCAATATCCCTAATTGGTTACCCGGATGTGAAATACCAAATCATACAAAACATCAAAGATCGAGTATCCGTTCCCTTCAATTGCTTTGCAACCAATGGGTACTGATCTGTATCGGAGAGGAACCTGAGCCATGAGTGATCTTGTTGTGGCTCCCATGGTTGAAGACACCACCAACAAAGCAATCCTCTTGTTTCTCTGAGTTCTGCACTGATCTGGCTTCTCAGAGTCTTGACTGCAATGGCAGAATCGTCTTTAAGAAACATTATAATTGGTGAAGGGAGCAGAAGATTCGGTAACGGTGATTCAAGCGATGTTAAGTGCTTGTGTTTAAGTAATCCAGGTGTCAGAATCCCATCGGTTGCCTGACTTGACCTAAGTTTAATCCTATTAAAAACTATTCTTTCTAATTCAAAATGTAGAATCAAGTTGGAAAATTTATTTTGGTCCGTAAAACCTCAATCCACTTTAGTTTGCCTCTCAAATTTATTCTTCTTAGGTCCTTTTCTCTTTCCTGGAGCTGATCCTTAATAAAGTAACTTATTTCTTGTGCCTTAAAATTGTAATTACTTTTTCCTTTTCTACACATATTAAATACATATCTTTATATTAATTATACCTTCACTAGTAATTCTCTCTCATATAATCATTTATCACTCATTCTCTCTCATATTTTTTGCTTATCTCTCTCATATACTTTTATCATAAATAGGGGCATATTTAGAAGGAACATAATATTTTTGACACATTTATTATTTTTAACTAATTTTAACCGTCAATTTATTTTGAGCAATTAAGAAAAAAGTGGCTTATAAAAAGGAGCAGAGGGAGTAATTTTTTTCCCCAAACTATCGTTCTTATTGCACATATTAAGTGATTTCTGTTGAAGAGTTGTTCTATATAAATAATTAATTAAATACTTCTTCCAGTCCCTTTTATAAATAACAATTCCCCTTTGTCTAAAAATGAAAATTTGACTTTTCACTTTTACCCCGTTGAATACATGCCTTTATAATAATTACTATCACTCATGCATTGAGAATGAGGAAATTCCTCCATTTAACATCTATCTACAATAAATTATACTTATTTCATATTTTGTTTGAATTATTCTTATTTCCACTCATTATTTCTCCACATTAAATTTCTATTCATTATCTCCCCTAAGCCCTCTTTATGATTAAAGGTATAATTGAAAAAAAAAAGGTATATATATCACATACTTATTGCTTTTAACTGAATTTAACTATCATTTTTATCTGTGTGAAAAGTGGTAATTGTTATTTATAAGAAAGACCGAAGGGAATAGGGTATTTCAGAAAAATCAACCTACATATTTTTACAAATAACTAACATGAATAATATCAATAATATATGCAAATTAGTTATTTAGTTCTTCCATTTTAGAATATGTGGGAGTAATAAATATATTATTACCATATATACATTGTACTTTTTCTAACATGTTAATGCACATTTCCGAAATTCACAGAACTGTTATTATGTTTCATTAAAAGATAGAACAGTTATTATGCATTTAGTACAAATGAATGCTATTGCACCTAATAATTAAGTCAGATTCATGGATGGGAGCGTAGGACACGACAAGATGAAATTTTTTTGACAACTCCCAGGGTTGAACCTTAATCCAAGATTTAATAATGAACCAATAAAATATTGATTGAGATAGTAAGCAGTCTCACCCCCTAAGGAGAAGAACATAAATTTGAATCCTGAGAAGCGAATTTGTTAGGAGAGGCGAAAACTCTTTATGCTCTATGCCTTAAAAGCAAAAATATGTTAGCCAAATAAAAAAGGACTTGATAATGAGACAAACACATAGATACCAAATTTGAGGTTTAAATAAACAACAAGTATCTCAAGAATATTTTTCCCTTACTTTTTTTGGCTTAGTTTTCCCTTAATTTAAATAATGAGATTTGTCAATGGTAGATTGGGTCATAGATAAGCTGAACGCTCCATATAGGACAAGTTAGATCGTCTAATTTTCTTTGCGAGCTTGATCAACCAACCGCTAATAATAGGTTGGACAAGTTAGATCGTCGAATTAGGAAGGAAAAAATAAGAAGAAACAAAATAGTAGGGACGAGAAAAGCAGAGACATAATGCTATTTCTCCTTCTATATTTAAATTATTGTCCCATTTTCTGTAACAATGTCAAGAAAATACAATTAAAATTAAAATCAACATCATCAAAATGAAAAATTATAAAGATAAAAATAAAATTGTTCTGATTTTATGTTTAAAAATTAAAATATTTAGCTGAAGATATATAGGCTAAAGTATACTTTTAGTCCTTTAAGTTTTACATGAGGTATATTTTTAGTCCCTTAACTTTATAAAGTATACTTTTGGTCTTATATTTCTAATATCATTAATGTTGGTGATAAAAAATATTGACGCAACAAACTCAAGTGATAATTGTGTAGCTTTCAAAGCATATTTAATTTTTAATTTTTTAATATAATATATTTAGATTATTAAACTAAAATAAAGGAAGAAATCGCTGCAAATGAAATCAAGGTTTTGATATTTATAGATTATTAGACTAATAAATTTATATTATCAAATTAAATTTTTTTAATACAATTAAGGTTTTGATATTGACTGTTTCATTATGTTTTTATATAATTTTCAATTTATACATATTTTAAATTTAAAATTAATAGAATTTAATTATATAGTCATCACTTGAGTTTGCTGCATCATCGTTTTCCGTTAGCAACATTTATGATGTTATAAATATAGGTCAAAAAATATATTTTATAAAGTTAAGGGACAAAAAATATACCTCATGTAAACTTAAAAGACTAAAGGTATATTTTAGTTATATATGTATGTGTGTGTGTGTCACTAAAAAGAAAAAGAAAAATAAAAATAATATCCACATCAATCCTAATTATCATATTATATGGAGGCAAAAAAAATTAACATATTATATGAACATAGGGATTAATGTTTATAATTGAGAAATCTGTAAGAATTCAATAAAAAAAATTATAGCACTCTAATTAAAAATCAGGTAAAACTATAAATTTTTACAAATTAATTCTTTTTTAAAAAAATGAAAAGGATGACTAATTACAAAGCCGAGGGAATAAGACTGTCAGTTGGGAACGCTTCATCCCAATTGCATTTGAAAAAGCTTGCGGCTCTCTCTTTTCTCGCAGTCTTTCTCGTCCAGTTGAGCAATGACGCATTTAATGGTGGGCCGCCTTATATGACATATTCCCTATCTTTTTGTGTTATAAAAATGGCATATATCATTTTTATGTTATTTATAAATTTAAATTAATTAGCTTTCATGTATCAGGAGAAGTAACTAACTTATTAATTATAGACTAAATTTTATCTTTATCTATGATTTATTTCAAAAATTAACATGAATATTTTTTTGATTTATTGCAATCAATAGGGGTAAAAAAGTAAAATATGCATTTATTGTAATATCCTAAATTTAATGAAGGTTAAAATTTTCTAAAAATAAAATTTAAATGAAAATTTGATAATAAATCAAATTATACAGCCTACAAAATTTAAGGAATCTTAAATTAGACAAAGAAAAAAATTAGGGCCTAGTGTGTGTAATTAATAGGATAAAAATATACCTATATATATCTATATTAAAACACACCGACAGATATACACATCCTGCATCTTGACTTTTATTGTGGAGCACATCTCCACTCCTCTTTCATCATTAGATAGACAAATGTTATACACACACACTTACACCTACATCTTCATGATTCACGTAGCAACACTTATCTCACTTTCTTCAACCATATAACCCCACAATTCATGCACTCCCTCATTCTCCGTTGCTTCAAGTCAGAAAAGAAGAGAGAGCTTTAGAGAAGAGAAAACAGAGTTGAGAAAGGGAGAGAGAGAGACGTGAGTGAAAGAGGTGAACGGAGGAAGAAAACTATCGGAGAAGAGGAAGAAGAAAGTGTTAAACCTTTCATGCATCACCATAAATGTTTTTAGGTGAGTCTTCTCTATCTCTTCCCACGGTCATTTCGTTGGTTTGGGGTATTCATGAGGATTTATAGCAGCTAGAAGTTGTGTGATTCTGAAAATAAGTTGCTGTCATGGGTGGACGTAAAACAGAGCATGTATATTGACTTTGGGGTGAATTTTGGGTTCTTTGATTCTGCAATTCGATCATTAACCTCAGGACATATGTGTAGGAGAGTATAGAGTTAAAATTCGTGAGGTTTAGAGTACAAATTCATGTATACATGTTAGTTTTCTCAATTCTGTTTTGCTATCCGAAAAACAGAGTACATACCTGAAATTTGTAAAATCTTAAACAGAGGCTATAGATGGAATTTTCGAATGGGTCTTTTTATATAGATATTTTAGGATGTGTAGTTGATGATAGAATTAAGAAAATTACAATTTGAAATGAAAATGGATGAGTTCTTGATTTTTGAAGTTAGACTGTCAAAACTGACGTTTTTGGGAGTCAGTCAGATTCATGTTGCGTTTTGACTAGGAACACCTTAGTGAAAAATTATGAAATTTTACAGAAATATATTAGACATTCATAGCTTTCCAATGAGTCCAAGAAAGTATTATTTTGATATCTTTAGGGAGAGTTATGATTTTTGAAAGTTAAGTCAGTAACAGAGAACATTCTGGATGTTCAAGCCTGACAGTTATGGTTTTCGAAAATTCTGGGAACAATTAGATAACATCTAGTAGTTTTGGATATTTTTTCATGAAACTAAACTTAAATTTATTTCCATAGAATTTTAGAACACTCCATTTCGATTTTTGTAGAGTTAGTTATGAATTTTTGAAGTTTAGTTGCTGACAGATTATATTTCTGAAAGTTAGATTAGTTGTGGCGAAATTTTGGAAAACCAAACCTTAACAAAAAATTATGAAACTTTCCAGATTTAAGGAATACATTTAGACCTTTAAATTGATGGGTAGAACATAATTTTTGGACTAGTAGATTAAAAGATATGGATTTTTGAAGTTGAACTCTATTTCTGAAATGCCATCTGAAACAGTAGTAGTTGGCCGAATTTCTGGGTAATATATGTAGTCAGTAATCATATTTGGATATTTTTCCATGAAAGTACATTTAAAGACCTTCATTTAGGCTTTGGAATAAGTCAATTTGGAATTTTCTACAATTAGTTATGAATTTTTAAAGTTGACTGAAAATATATCAGTTTCTGGAAAATTGTGAAACTGTCGTTTGACAGTGATTTTGTAAAAACCAAGGTTAAAAATGGATTCCTTGGATGAAAAATATGTTAGAATAGCTTGGGTCAAAATTTCCGAAAAAGTATAGTCAGACCGGGTACAGTGGGACCGGGACCGGGTCCCAAGGGCATTTTGGTAAATTTTCAGTATAAACTAATATAACCACCATAAATATTATGGGAATCTCTGAAGGGGTACATGAATGAGTTTTAACCTAATTCTTGTACATTTAGAATTTTAGGACCGAATTAATCGCTTGAGCCGTTGGCACCTAGTTCGAGGAACTATTCTTGTGTAGCAAAAAGGGACAAAAGGTAGTAACTCTATCTCTCATATACTATGTGAATGTTGATATGCTATATGTTGCTATATTCTGTGATATGAACACGTGCCTTGGGCACATTACCTAGCTGTGGTATGAGACTCAGCTGAGGTACACGGACATGTATGGGATCTAAACAGTCATTTGGCCTTGAGTATTGTGTACACATATGTTATAGTATGAATTTTCATTTACATTATATGGTGCATTACATATTTAATTTTCGCATTTTATATGATGGATCATGTGTTATTACTGAGATTCCTTGGAATCTCACCATTTTTCATAAATAATAAATGTTCCAGTGGGAACCAGTGGCTCCAAAGGCAAAGTGGAAGACATGGGCAATTAAGATGTGCAAGTCCTAAGATCAGAGTTATTTGGTTATATTAGTTTAATTTTAATATATTGGATATTTTAGACAAAATTTGTACATATTATCAAACCCTGCGGGGAAGACTCCTGTATGTAAGCTTGCACTTAATATCAGTATGTTTGTGCTATTTCTGTATGCCTTTGGAACTATGCCATTATTATTCTACGAATATCGAAATGTAAACGAGTGTTGACATTTATTACCTTAAAATTAGACTTAAAATAATGACCAAATTTTTTTTATCAAAATAGACTTATAAATAAAATCAGAGTGGGAGTTTAACTTTGATGTTATATACATGTTGCAACATGCCAAGCCACCAAGTTTATCATATGGATTTGCTGGCAAAAACAGTTTATTATATGGATTATGAATTCTTATTATTGCAATTTTCAACTTTTTATGCATCCTCTTGCAATATCAGGCTTGTAATTAGGAGTTTCTTTTTTATTTTCAAAACGCATAAAATCGAGCCTGTCATTAAATCAATCGAGCTAGCTAGGCGGTAGTTGTCAGGTTAGTGGTCTAACCATAGCCGAACTAGAATCAACTATTTAACAAGATTGAAACTATTTTTTAAAACTCAAAATAGCATTATTTCAGACCTAGCAATGGGAGAAAAAAAATTATAAAATCCAATGTAATTGACCTATCCAAAACTCTTTAATGAACTGGTTAGGAAATTGGCTCACCGGCTTAAACCCGAATTGGGTTTTAATATCAAATTCAAATACGGTTCATCTTAATATAATAATGATAATGAAGTCTCAAACATTTTAGCTTCAAAATAACTTGAACTTATTAATGAAACATAAGTCAATGTTAATAGCAAATAATATCACATTTGCAGAGGCTTTCTTGAGGTTGAAGGTCAGTACAAGTGCAGTGTTGTGGCATGGCACTTGCCCCATACTCTGCAAGGAACTACTCTGCACAGTCGGTTGCACCCCTGGTAGCCGCACATGTTCCTCCCAAAGCCATCTGCTTTGGACACAACTTCCCACCACCTAAACGAACACACTCATTAAGCAATCAATTCACTACACACACACATGTATGCATGTCTTACCTTGAGCTTGAGCGTGGAGGCTAAAGATACAGAGAGAAACTAATAATAGAGAGAAAGTAGGTGTAAGATTCATGATTTACGTTCTTTTATATATGGGCCTAGCTATACTTGCTCAAGTAATGTCAGTGTTGCAAACACATGATTTTATATTTATATGAATATAACATTGGGTTTTGCTTTATTGGAAACGGATTAGATATTTATTATTTTTTATGATGTGCATTATCTGACTGCTGAGATTCATAGAGCCTGATTTTTACTTTCATAAAACATCTTGTTTGGCCGTTATTTGATCAAATATGCTGAGCTAATAAGTCTACATATTATCCATGTCATTTTTGTCATCGTGCAGATTTGTTCTGGAATTTTTCACTCAAAAACAATATTGCCCTAGAAATTGGTTGATTCAATATTGCCCTAAAAGTTTTCAAATTATAGCAATGTTGCCCTAATCATTATAAAGGTTAAGTTTGACTATTAGTCGATCAAATATGCTAAGCTAATAGTATGAATGACATTGAAGAAGAATATGGAGGAGGAGATAAAGTTCGCTAGAGAGTAATGAAGAAAAAGATTCATTTACTAGAATCAAGATATATTGAGCAAGATTATCGAGAACAAGGCCACTGGTAACCCTCCATCGCGGTGCCCTAACAACGTGGAGATAAACAGGTACCTCTTCGATTTTCTCTTCATCGCACAAGATGTTTTCACCTCTTTGATTCTCTCCAATCATTTAGATGGGCTGATTTTGTTTTTTTTAAAAAAATCCTTATTTATAAATCTAATTTAGAAAAAACGAAATGGATGATACATGGACTTGTCAGATATGCATATTTGGGTAAATTTAACTTGGATGACAACTGAGGTTAAATTGCTACAATTTGCAAAACTTCCAGGGCAATTTTGAACTTAAATCTAAAATAAAAATGATGTTGATGTCATATGGACTGCCAACTCTACATATTTGGTCAACTAAAGTTCAAACTTAACCTAAATAATGACTGGGGCAAAATTGTTATGATTTGAAAACTTCTATAGTGATATTGCTCAAAAAAAACTTCCGGGGCAAAATTGAGATTTTTTGACTACTTGTGAGGCAAAAATGGGGTCTAACCCTTAAATCTTTTATTTTACTTTTTTGAATTGTTAGTCCCTATAACTTTGCTATGTTAGTATTGTTAGCCTCTGTACAAAAGCTAATTGTGTTAACAGAGGAATATGAAAGGATTTAATAAAAGGAGAAAAACAATTAAGTACTAAATTAAAAATTAAACGAAACTGTATGTACTTTAGGAATGGTTTTTGCTTTAATCAATAATTACTATTTTACTAAGTTAATATAGGGGAAAAGACATAAAATACCCTTACACTATGAAAAGGACAAATCAGGGTGCCAACATTCAATAGTATCAAGTCAATATATTGGAATTTGAACATGGTGTTAAAAGACATCACTGCTCTCACGTTTTTTTCCTTAAAAGAGCCACTTACTGACCGGCTACCAGAGAGCTCTAGTGTCAACGCTCAGTCACTAGAACTCCAGTGGCTAACACCCCCCCCCCAAAAGCTCCAGTGACCCTACTGGCCACCAGTCACTAGACCTCTGCACGGCCGACAAAGCTCTTGATACAATTTTGGAATTTACAAAACAATAGTAGTAAATATCGAAACTAAAGTAACAAATATGGGCCCTATGGTTAATTATCTCCTAATCAATTGATTAACCCTCTAAACACATATTAACAAGATTTGAGGAAATTTGAGTAATATAACCCCTTAGGGTTTTCATTTCCCAAATTTACAAATCCAACCAACAATCCACAAATCAACAACATCATCATCACAACATCAAAGAAAAGAAGATTATGGAAGTTTTCTCTTGATTCCACTCTTTCTCTCTCCTTGCCGACCACACTCCCTCCCTCTTCGTTGAATATTAGCTTGTTAAACATGGTGATTCATGGATACGAAGAGATTAGAGAGATAATTACACAAGTTGGAAGCTAAATCACAAGGAACAATTAGGACTTACCTTGGATCTCTTCCTCTTGGCTCCTTCTTCTCTCTAAGACTCTCTCAACCTTTCTCTCTATCACTCTCTTTGGTGTTGGGACGTGAAAATGAAGGAAAAATATGAAGGAAGTGCTTTTAAAAAAATATCCTAATCTTTCCTTTTTTAATAAATGGTGGCTTATTTAATTTATGATATCACATTTGTCCTTTGGCCTTATCCCTCCATAACTTGTGTTATAAACTCTAATTGAACTTGAACTAATTTCTTTCCCTTCCTGTAGCCCATAAAAGACGCCACCTAAGGGGTCCTTCATACCAAATTGGGCTTCATCTTATTAGTTCAATCCACATGTACACTTAATAGTATTTTAATCTAATTTCACTTGTGCTCAAGTTTAACAATTATTATATAATTCCCTTGCCTTAAGATAATGACACTTGATAAATTCATGAGCCAAATAATTATTTTTTTCCTCCTATTTCTTCATTCCACAATTTACACAATTGTCATTACATTTTTTTTTTAAATTCGCAACAATTGGCGATTTTGGCAAATGTTCTGACTAAACTTTGAAAAAGTATAACTTTATTTGTAGAACTTCAATTGGTGTAATTTCAAAAACTATGAAACCCTTATTGACTCTACTTTCAAAGAAAAATATATTCTGTAGCTAACTAAAAGCTCAACATTCTCAGAATTTAAATATTTGAAATATGTCTTAGAAATTGGCTAGTTTCATTGAGTAAACTTCAAAAATGCACAACTATTTGTGTACAGCTCCAAATCATTTATATAACCTATACAATTAAAGCTTAGGATGTCTACTTTCATCCAGTAAAATTTCACAGTTTTTGGTCATTACTTGGTCATCCAAAATCACATGACAAACTCACTGCCTCACAGGAAATTTCACTAGTAGAAATGTTCACATTTTAAATTTTTAATGTTTAATTCCCATGATCATGAATATTCACCATTCCAATCCATTAAATACTTCAAATAATTACATGACATATTGGTGAATACAATTTGAGGTGTTATAGATCCTTACCACAAGACCCTTTCTAATAGTTAATAAAATATTTACATATTATTTTTTAAAAAATGTATTTTTCTCTTTTATTTTTGACTTGAATAATGGGTTTTTTTTTGGGAAAATCCAATAAAAATACCACTACAATTTTGAAATTCCAAAAAAAGTCATCCTAATATACAAAATCCCACATTGGTCAGACGGTATCTACTCCCTTTGATCCTATTTGTAAGAGTCTGATGACCGAATTTCACTGTTTAAGAAAGCATTTAAAATTAGTTAAAAATAAGAAGTATGTCTCAAAATAAACTTTTCTTTTTCAAGTATACCCTTATTTATAAGGGTAAATGAGAGAGCAATAGAGTAAATATGAGTATGATAAACCCTTTAATTAATACAATATATAAAATTAATGAGGGACACAAAAAAAAAAACTCATTAAATGTTGAGACAATTTTTTTTGGGCTTTTATAAAAAGAATCAAGATAATTTAAATTTTGGGCTTTTATAATAAGGACATGAGGGAGTATTATTTAAGTATTTGGGAAAAAGACGAGAGAGCCCATGAGAGATTTTTTATAAAAAAGGGTACGAAACTGACAAGGCCTCCAGTAATTTTCCCTACTTCACTAGTACCATTAACAACTGCTTTTTACCACTTCAAAACTCGGGCGAATTTAATAGGGGTAATTATTTATGCCCCTTAAACGAGACTGACAACACCTTCAATGATTTTTACCACTTTGATAATGTCATTAACAACTGTTTCGTACCACTTCAAAACTTGCGGGAATTCAATCAGGGGATTATTATTTACGTTGTTTAGTGCAACAGACAACAAGATTGATATCACCTCTGGCAATTTTCACCATTTTCTTATGATGCAGTTTTCACCACTTAGGTAACGTCGTCAACAACTGTTTTTTACCAGTTCAAAACTTGGGAAATTCAATACGGCACTTTCCTTTTTGGCACAAATATTAAAATCTCAAATTGATTTTGTCAAGACAATGTAGGATTTTGTATATGAGAATTATCTTTTTGGAGCTTCAAAATTGAAGTGGTATTTTTTTTTGAGATTTCTCCTTTTTTCATTCTCCTTCCCTGGCATTCAAATCATTTTAGCTACTTTATTCCCAAATTCCCCTTACATTCAAATCTCACATTAACATCTAGCTATGCTCAATTTTGTCGATTAAATCCCACAAAAACCTAAGGTAAATAATTAAAGGCAAGGTTGTCAAACTTACCAGTTTAAGTAAACTAGTAACAATAATGTAAATTCGATCTGGATTGTGAGCTCATGAGAGTTTTATTAATAAATATGTGTTTAAAATATAATTAAATAATAAAAATATAAAAATGAGAATAATTTGGTTCAAATATATTTTAAATATGAATAATTAAAATTCAATCCATAAAGATTTTTAATTTATCACACTCAACACAAAACTTTTTATGAAGTTCATATATATAAAGTCATTGAACATGATCAAATCAAGAAACCTGGCATGAGTTAAATAGTGAATTTACATGATTTTGTAAGGTAGAAACATAAAAATAGTAGAATCATTGTGTAAAATTGTGAGTTTAGCTAAGTTCATAGCCACCATGTGTTTAAGAGTAACTTGACACAATTTTATAATTTAAAAATGCAAAAAGAGTAAACTCGGAGAGTCAACTCTAGCAAGTTTGACAATAATGATTAAAAGATATATATATTTTTTACAAACTAATAAATATAGTGCATAATATTTACAATATCATAATAATATCAATTTTCCAAATTCAAAGAATTTTTAATGCATTTAATACATATGAATGTTTATGCCCTTAAATAAATCAGATTCACTGATGGGGGAGCGAAGAATAAGACAAGATATTATATGAAAATCAAAATTAGGTTCTTTGAATCGTGGGAGTTAATTAGGGAATGAACATCAAAAAATTAATAATCTCTATTTCTTTTTCCAATGCAGAGAAAATCAGTATGTGTATATATAAATACATAACATGTGACCGGCAAAAAAAAAAAAAACATAACATGTGGTGGCAACAACCGCACCCAGCAGTTTCACCATCAAAACATAATCATGAAGCTTCCACCTATTTTCTTGGTATTTGTAGTTGTTGCTTCTCTATTTAGTACTACCTCGGATTCTAAACATAAGACAGAGTTGACCCTTTTTTTTTTGGAGAGATTAAGAAAATTAAATAAGTTATTTAATCATATCATATGTTGTATATCCTTAAATTATATATTAGTTTATTACTCAAACTAATTAGTTTGGAGAAAAAAATAAAAATAAAAATACTCTAAAGTAATTTAATTAGCTTCTTTAATCTCTCTAAAAAAAATCAACTTTATCTTATATTTAAGACCAAATGGAATATTTAGCCTTCACACTCAAGCTCAAGGAACGACGAAAGTAAAAGTGTTAGTGATCAAAGTCCAAGGTGACAAGAGAGAGGGGGCCGCTTGAGAGAGAGCTAACGGAAAAACCTCCGGTACTTTATGAAAGAGAAATTGAGTGCGTTACCGTTGCAGCTGCAACGGTCTCATGTTCCGACGAGTGCTGGTCTCCGGTCCGACACTCAGCTCTGGTTTCGGTGATCTGTTCTACTTCTTCATCTAGCTACTGGTATCTGGTTCCGATCTGCTCTAGTTCCGGTGATCTATTCTACTTCTCCGTCGAACTGCTGGTATCTGGTTCCCACGATCTGCTCTGGTTCCGGTGATCGGTTCAGCTTATTCGTTGAGCTGAACTACTCCGGTGTGTTGCTGATCTGGATCTGTGAATCTGTTTCAATCTTGTTGCTTCTCTAAACCGTCAAGTTGCTTCCGTAGAGTTGCTAGCTGGAAAGAAGAGAAGAGATCTGAGTTGAGAGGATGTCTGTGCTTCTGTCGATTGGCTCGTATCTCCCAGGTTTGTCTTCGTTGATTCTGTGTTCTGTTTGCTCCATTGTTCTTGATGTAGTGCTGTTGTTCTGGTTTTGAAAAGGATAAAAGAGGTAGTTTCTGAAGTGTTCTCTCATCGCAGCCTCCGTTTTGACGGCTTGGGGCTGTGGCTGAGTAAAGTGTACGTGGTTTACTGTCTATTACGCTTGAGTTCCTTTAGACAGAGTGCAAGTGATGAGTGAAAGGGAGAGAGATCGAAGCCGTGAGAGAATGAATCTACCATTGAGAGTAGAGGAGATTGAGGTCTTGGAGCGTAATACGAAAAAAATTCATGATGATGATGTAGAATTCACAAATAAACAATCTTTAGCCCCACGGGTAGAGGATTGGATGAATGATGACATTATTGGAGAGGACACCAATACGCCAGAGATGCCCAAAAGGTCATATAAGGATGCATGCATTGAGGATCAGACGTTAAAGGATGTTTCAGAAGAAGAAGATGATTGGTGGAAAGGGGATGGTTGGAAGTCAAGGATTGAGGTAGAAATGATGCAAAAGGGACCAAACATTATTGTGTCTTCGGAGTTTAAGAAGAAGCTAGCACGGAAATGGTCAACATCATTGTTCGTTAGACTTATTGGAAGAATGGTGCGGGAGGATCAATTGGGTCGCAAGCTACAACAACTGTGGGGACGTAGAGGGGAAGTCGAAACTATTGAGATAGGCTCCGGGTATTTTCTGGTACGTATGAGTAATAAGGAGGATTATGAATTTGTGTTGACAAGTGGCCCTTGGTTATATATGGATCATTATATGGCAGTACAACCATGGAAATCAGAGTTCGATCCTAATGCTAGTGAGATCTCTAAAATAGCAGCATGGGTAAGAATTCCTAAGTTTCCTGTTGATTTTTATGATAAGGGTATTTTATATGTGGTGGGTAACCAAATTGGACAGGTTCTGAAAGTGGATACAAATACTCTTCAGCAAACCAAAGGGCGTTTTGCCCGTCTATGTGTCGAGGTCGATTTGAGTGCTCCTTTACTTCCGTCCTTATTAATAAATAGGAAAGAAAAGAAGATTGTTTATGAGGGCTTACACTTGATTTGCTTCACATGTGGGCGATATGGTCATGACACTGAGCATTGCCCTAATAATCAAACAATAAATACATCAAAGTCATTATGTATGGAAAATCTGTCGGTTTCTATAGATATAACAGTAGAGCATGTAGCCCCTGAGACAGTTGCTGGAATGTATGGTGAGTGGATGGTGGCGCCGCACAGGAGAAGGGGGCAATGGATCTCGAATGTAGGGAACAACAATTATGGGTGTGATTCTAGGCATGATTTACGTTCTCGGAATATGGGAGGAGGATATCACGCTTTGAGACTCTTAATGCTGAGGATATGGGAACTAATGATGGAGGTCATGGTGATAGCATAAATCAGGGGAAGATTCGTGTTAGTTCAAAGCCAGGAGAGAGATCGCGTGAATCAAAGGTTAAATCTGGTCACCTATCTGAATTAAATAAAGGGAATAAAGGATCGGATATTTTAAATGTAGAGAGAAAGGAGAGCCTCTTAAAAAAGTTGAATAAACCACATGGGATCCAGGCAGATAAGGAGAAGGGGATTGAAGAAGGAGCATCCCAAGGATCTTATATGTTGAATTCTCATCTATCATCCCAAGAAGCTGGACCGTCGAGTAATTCGAGTGGGGAGGTGGGGTCAAAAATTAAAAAGAATGCTATTAAAATAAATTCCATTTCCCCCACTATTCGTATACAAGCATCCAACCCTCTTGACCCAGGTGTAGAAGGAGGGAAATCTCTTGAAACTCAAATTAATCCACTTGGAGTCATTGATGACGTGGTGATGCAGGGTGTTGATGCTGTGCAGGAGGGTCATATGGCTCAATAATGCCTGATTTGGTTGTGTTCTTATTCTTTTGTATTAATTTTTTAATGATTATTATGACTTGGAATACCCGGGGTGCCAGTGGTGCCTCTTTTCGCAGGTTAATTAGCGATGTTGTGGCCAGGCATGGTATTAATTTTTTTGCTTTGCTAGAACCTAGACAGGTTGGGATGAAAGCGAAGCTCATTGCTAGGAAACTGGGTTGGACGAATATGAGCGTCGTTGAAGCACGAGGATTCAGTGGAGGTATATGGCTATTCTGGGACTCTACGTTATCTTTCTCTGTGACTTATTCAGGGAATCAATTTATTCATGGAATGGTAAATAAAGGTACAAGTGATGAGTGGTCGCTTACTGTGGTTTATGGCCATCTAAATATGGTTATTAGACGCCAGCTTTGGCAAACTCTTGAGGATATTCAACAGTTGGTTGTTGGAGGATGAGTAGTCATTGGAGACTTTAATACTGTTTCCTGTCCTGAAGAACACTGGAGTAAAAATCATAGGGAGAATACTGGTATTGATAGGTCCTTCCGAAATTGGCTATTGGGTAGCAATTTAATTGATATTGGTTTTAATGGACCTCAATTTACTTGGGGCAATCTGAATAGCCAGAGCAGAATAGACAGAGCATTGGTGAATAACAGCTGGGTTATAAATAACCCTAATGCCATAGTTACACATCTGCCAAAATATAGATCCGATCATTGTCCGGTGTTAGTTGATACCGAATCACATGTTCTTACGGCTAAGATTTGAAGGCCTTTTAGATTTTTTGCCCCTTGGGTTATGCATGATGATCTCAATAACTTTGTAAAATCTCATTGGGGGTGGAAGATGACTGGTATGGATCTGTTAAACAGTTTACTGAGGACTTAAGGTTATGGAATAAGGAGGTCTTCGGTAACATCTCTTATATGAAAGAAAAATTATATAAAAGATTAGATGGGATTAACACAAAGATGGCTTTGGGAGGTATTTCGAAGTACCTTGAGAAGTTACGAGGGGAGCTATGGGGCGATCTTGAGAAGCTCTTGGCACGGGAAGAAGTCATGTGGATTCAATACTCTCGGGCTAACTGGTATGTGGATGGGGATATAAATACTAAATATTTCCATTCTGTGGCTAATGGGAGACGGAGAAGAAATAAAATAGAGGCCTTGAGGCTTGACTTTGGGGAGTGGACATATAATGTAGCGGAAATTATGAGAATGGGAAGCCAGTTTTTTGAAAATTTGTATAAGGAGTCCTACATATATAATGGATCCTTGGTATTTAGATGCACTTATCCTGATATTGACGATGTGAATTTGCATAGTCTGGGGGGATCAGTTGCAGATCACGAGATTAAACGAGCTTTGTTTGATATGGGACCTCTAAAAGCTCCAGGATCTGACGGTTTCAATCCGTTATTTTACCAAAGCCAATGGGAAACCGTGGGACCGTCAATTATTAGCTTAGTTAAAAGAGTTTTTGATGATCCAATGTGGATTCGGAAAATTAATGGTACTTAAATAGTACTCATACCTAAAGTGGACCATCCAGAGACAATTCGTGATTTTCGCCCCATAAGTCTTTGTAATGTTGTGTACAAGATAATTATAAAGGTTATATCAAATAGACTCAAGGCAGTCATGCCTTTAGTAATAGCCCCGAACTAGTGCAGTTTTGTTAGAGGGCGTCATAGCTCGGACAATATTATCCTAGCACAGGAGATCATTCACTCTATGAAGTCCTTAAAAAGGAAGAAGGGCTTCATAGCCATTAAGATTGATCTGGAGAAGGCTTATGACCGTGTTAGATGGAGTTTTATAACCGACTGTTTAAAAGAACTCAAGATCCCTGATTATCTTCTTAAAGTTATCCATGCTTGTATGTCGACAATTAAAATGCAACTGCTTTGGAATGGAGATGCTACTAATACGTTTTATCCTTCCCGTGGTGCTCGAAACTATAATAAGGAAGAAAGTCACCCCTATTGGAAGCCACCACCACTTGGGTGAGTGAAGATTAATACTGATGGATCAAGGAGTGACAACTTAGGGAACTGCACTTATGGAGGTGTATTGCGAGATCACAATGGTGAGTTTTTGCTGGGGTTTATGTATCAGATTGGCCAGGGGACGGTGGTCTCTGCTGAAGCTTGGGGTGTATTGTGGGGACTTAAACTTGTATGGGATAGAGGATACAGAAAAATTCTTATTGAGTGTGATTGCAGTGAAATCAAAGAACTGATACAAGCCACGGTGTCTCAAGAACACCTAGATTTTCACCTTATCATGGAAGTTCACACGTTGATGGACAGAGAATGGGAAGTAGAGATGCTTCATTGTACTCGAGATGTTAACACAGTTGCAGATGCTATGGCAAAGGAAGCTTGGAAGATGACGATGGATCTCCATATCACCGATTCACCCCCTTTAGCTATTGTGAGCTTGTTACTTAATGATAATAATAGATTTAGATTGTTTGTTGACTTAGGAGGATAATCCCTGAGGTGATTGATGTATTTCATGTATTATAAAAAAAAGTGTTAGTGGTATTGATAACACTAAAAAGAATTTTAATGCTATATGCGGGCGGACAATGAAAAGCTCTTTTACAAGAAAAGGTTTTCATCCATCTATGTAACTATGAGAAGATCCTGCAGTCTTGTAGGGCCGGTCTTTTTAGGCTCATTTAATATTTTTCTTAAAATAAGTTAATATATGTAATATCGTTATATCAAATTATTAATATGAGAGACATCTAAGTACCTAATAGAGTATTAGTAACAGACAAACACTTATTAAATGGTTTGATTTATTTTGGTTTCTACAATGGTTTATTCATTTAAATTTTTTTTTTAAAAAAGGTTAATTTGGACATTAGACAATCATTTTAACTAAAAATTTATGAGTTTTAAAAATAATGTATTTCAATTTAAAGCAAAATAATAAATAAATTGTAAAACTTCAAAAAGAATTTTTTTTTGAATTAAAATAAGTTTAAGTCTGTTTAAGCCCAAGCTAGTGAAGGGCTAGCCCTGTAGGGCCGTGGGCTTAAAAAATTGAAGGTTTTACAGGAAGCGGGCCTGTGAAGGGCTGGCCCGTATTCCCGCCTCTATATATCTATATATTTCCTAAAAATTAAATAAAACAGAGGTAACTTCGGCTTTAATTAATCAATACTTCTTCCTTCCTATCTTAAATATAGGAGCTGGTATTAGAAAGTTATTTTGATCCTAGATAGACCTGAATCCTTTTTTTATCTTTTAAAATGATAACTTTTTCCCCCAAACTATTCTTGTTGAGTGTGCATTAGGTAAGGGGGTCTCTATTAAAGGGTAGTTCCAATGCAAATTATGATTAAAAATGATATTTTATGAAAATCAACACATATTTTTTTACAAAGAGCTACATTCACTAATTTTTTTAATATATACAAATTAGTTATCCCGATTCTACATTAAGAATAAGTGGGAACAACTAACAAAGTTATTTTGATTGAAATACTCTATCCGCTCCTATTGATAAGAACATACTTATTGATTGTTACAACTAAACCCTTTCTAATATTTTATAAAATATGTACATATCATTTTTTTAAAAATGTATTTGTCTCTTTAATTTATTTTTTGTTATAAATATTAAAATATTGAGTATGGATATATGTCCATAACCTTTCAAGTTGTGTCTTTTGGAGTTCTACAGCCTATGTAACCTACTACATGAATGGCTTCTTGGGAGGTTTCTTTTTTTTGTTAATTAATACACATAACATCTAAATGTTACACATTATACAATTATGCAGGTTGAATCTTTATTGCAACTCTTGAATAGAATTCAAGGACTTCTGACTAACATAGAGTTGGTCTAACATGTAAGGCTCCGTTAGATTTCTCTGGGTCTCGAGTTTGAGTCCAAGAGGAGACATTTATGTTGGAAAAGGCAGCCACAGACCCCAAATCTGATATTGGATGATAATATAAAGGGAAAAAAAAAGAATTTAAGGACTTTTGCTTATAAATAATGGCCTTGATCCGTGTATCAAGTGATTGTAAGTATCAAAATAAATAAGATATTATATTGCTTTCTCTTTCTCTCCAATTATCTTTTATCTTGCTCATCTCTATCATCCCAAATCTCTCTTCTATTCTTATTTTCATAACGTTTTTTTTGCTTAAATAATGGTTTTTTGTATTCTCCTCTCGCAAACTCCGCTTGTTTCTCACTGAGTTCTGCATTGATCTGGCTTCTCAGAGTTTTGACGGCAGTGGCAGAATCATCTTTAGAAACATATAATCGGTGAAGGGAGCAGAAGAATCAGTAACGGTGATTCAACCGATGTTAAGTGCTGATGTGTTGAAGTAATCCAGGTGTCAGAATCTCATCGGATACCTAAACCTAATTAACTTGACATAAGTTAGTCCTATTAAAAACTATTCTTTCTAGTTCAAAATGTAGAAGCTAGTTAGAAAATTTATTTTAATGTTAAATGTAAAACCTCAATCCACTTTAGTTTGCCTCTCAAATTTATACTCCCTTTATGTCCATTTTATAAACAACTTTCTCTTTCTTAGAGATTATCCTTAATATAAGTAAAGTTTTTCTCTTGTCTCAAAATTTAAACTACTTGTTCCTTTTCTACCCCATTAAATACTTCATTCGGTCCTTTTTATAAACAACTTTTATCCTTATTGCGTAAAACAAGCTAGCAGTTAAGATTAATTAAAAAAAATAAATATGTAAAAAAAAAAAATCATATTTCTTCCAAATATATCCTTATTTATGAAAAGAGTGTAAGAGAGAGAATGGGTAACAACTATGAGTATAAAATATGAGAGAGAATGTGTAATAAATGAATACATAAAAGAAAATTATTGGTGAGGCGGGGAATAATTAATATAAATATTTATATTTAATAGGTGTAGAAAAAGAAAAAGTAGTTTAAATTTTAAGACACAAAGAGAATGTTGCTTATAAAAAGGACCGGAGAGAGTACATATTTTTATATTAATTATCACACATTCACCAGTAATTCTCTTTCATTTTATCATTTATCTCTCATTCTCTCTCATATACTTTTGTCATAAATTGGGGTATATTTAGAAGGAATATGATATTTTTGACATATTTATTGTTTTAACTATTCTTAACTGCCAGTTCATTTTGTGCAATAAAAAAAATACCTACAAAAAGGACCGGAGGGAGTAATTTTTTGCCCAAACTATCCCTACACATATTAAGTGATTTTCATTAAAGAGTTGTTCTATACAAATAATTAAATACTTCCTCTGTTCTTTTTTATAAATAACATTCTCTCTCTTGGATATGATCCTTTTTATAAGTAACAAATTCCCTTTGTTTAAAACTAAAAATTTGTCTTTCCACTTTTACCCTCGTTGAATACATTACTTTATAATAATTGAAGCTCTGTACTTATACTATGGCTATAGGTGTAATGTGCAAAACATTGAGCATACAAGTATGTCATTATGCTAGTATGATTTATGTAAGCAAGCATGTCATGTATTAAGCTTGAATCTTGTATGCCTAATTAGCAAAGTTTACTACTGAGATTCTTTTGAATTTCACTCTCCCTCACCAACCATATAGGTAGCGGAGCATTGAAGAGAAGTACAGGATGCTATGCCAGGAGAAGAAGTTGCAATAAAGGAGAAGAATTATTTATGAACTGAACCATCATGTAATAAATGTTGAGTAATTAATTGTATATCACTGCATGACAGACAAGTCAAATTTCCTAAGCACGATAATTGAATTAGAAATGGGTAATCGCATAGTATGAGCCCATTAGTTAAGAAACTTTCTGCACATAAAAATGAGCAAAGAATCACTCTGATTAAGGTAATAAAGAGAATTAAGGAAAGATGAGTCACAAAGAGTAGAGAACCATAGTGAACAATCTTCAAAAAGTTTTAAATTATTTAGAAACCTCCTTCAAGTACAGGTTTAAATCCTGTATTTGGAGTTGGGATTTGAAATTATCTATCAAGAAATATCACTTAGTAGTTCAGATTCACTACGAAAGACTCAACATAACGATAAGGTAACTAAGATATTACAAAGAAAATAAATCATAAAGCTTACACCTACTTTCTCTCTATTATTAGTTTCCTCTGTATGTTTAGCCTTCATGCTCAAACTAGAGGTAAGACATGCCTACATGTGTGTGTGTGGTGAATATTAATGTAGTGAATTGATTGCTTAATGAATGTGCATGTTTAGGTGGTGGGAAGTTGTGTCCAAAAGAGATGGCTTTGGGAGGAACATGTGAGGATACCAGAGGTGCAATCGATTATACAGAGAAGTTCCTCGCAGAGTATGGGGCAAGTGCTATGCCACAACACTGCACTTGCACTAACCTTTGTAGACTATCACGACGAACTGGATGAACTGCGAAACCACGAGTAATATGGAAGAACTGAAATGGATGATCTGAGTCGTGTCCGAAGACATTGTCCTATAGAGTTATTCCACAACCATGACAGAGAGGAAGCGGCACTCCCCAAGATTAAATAAACCCCTCTTGATTATATCAAGGCAACATAACTGGTGAAAGGTAATAGTAACGACAGGAAAAAAATATTATGCAAAGGGGAAGAGATTAGAATGTTAGACCCTGAGCACTCCGTCTGTTTCCCTTTTATAGGAACATTTTACAAAAAGGCATCGGTCATAATACAACCCAGACAATACGTCCCTTGAGGCCGGATAGACAAGTCTATACGTTAACAACAGAAAGAGCGTTCAGTGAAGCGTTCGACCATTGGCAACTTCTGGTCACGAAGGGTTACAAATTTTAAACCCCCCAAAAATGGAAATTTTCGGTAAGCCCAACTAAATTATTATTTTTAGAAGACTAAAAATAATATTTCCGTGAAGTAAAATATTTTACAAACTGTGTCGGTACCACGTATTTATTTACGGCAGGGGGAAATCGCCAGATGTCAACTATGCTTGCCTTCCGGTGGCCCATTATTGTGCGCCCAAGCCCACCACTCTTCTAGGCCTCTTTACAAGTCTAAGATAGCATAGTGATATATATAGGCTAGTGCTATCTTTTTCCCAAGCAATGTGGGACTAGCTTATTTGATACACCCACTTAAATACTTGTGTTTTACAACAGTCCCCCATATGTGTCAAAGAAACCTGCTGTGTTACCTACAGGATATAGCTATTGTATATGGTGTCCATAGAACTATGAACTAGACCTAGACTAATAACACTTGATACACTGAAATGTCAGTGAAGCATGCTTCTATGAACTAACAAATCTTAGTGTGTATTAGAGGCATTAAGAGTCAGGTTATATTCTAACATTTCCCTTGTTAATAATGGTTTTTCTCGTTATGTCAGCCATACGTATGCCTAGTGCGTAATGAATGCTCTAGAGATTTTGTCATGATCTCATAGGAGCGGCCATACTCTACATGCATAGAGGTGATTTCATATAAGTGTACCTATACTATGCACATCGTCTTGTTGGACTATGAAATTATTAAGAGCTCTGCTCAACCTACAATAATACAGTCTAGCACATTCAAAGTGTCAGAGGAAGGAACATAAAATATTTGTGCAAGTCAGGATTGACGAACGACTTGTTCTTACCCATTAAACATTCTTCATGGGATTACCAATCACAAAGGTTGGGTTGCCATCGATGTCAATTAGTAGTCAGCTTTAGTCCCATTCCTTTTGACATGTCAACAACCATTTTACTCCCAAGAGGTTTTATTAACGGATCCGCCAAATTTATTTCTGACTTTACATAATCGATTGAGATAACACCATCATTTAGTAGCTACCTTATAATATTATGTCTCAATCGTATGTGTCTACTCTTACCATTGAAGGTTTTATTCTTAGCTGTGGCTATCGCTCCTTTATTATCATAGTGTAACGACACTAATGGTGTTGGTTTGTCACCTAGTGGGATATTCACTGAGAAGTTTTTCAACCACTCAGCCTCAGTACTAGCCAATTCCATAGCAACAAACTCAGAGTCCCTTGAGGATGGTGTTATAATGTTTTGCTTAGCTGACTTCCATTTGACTACACCGCCACAAAGAATAAAGACATAGACACTAGTAGATTTTGTTTCATCTGAATCTGAGATCTAGTTAGCATCACTATACCATTCTAATACAGCAGGAAATCCATTATATTGTATACCATAATTCATGATATATCTCAAGTATCATGATAATCTTATGAGAGCCTCCCAATGCTTATTGCCTAGGTAGTGAGTATACCTGCTCAATCTACACACAACATATGTTATGTCAGGCCTAGTATAATTCATTAAATGCAACAAACTCCCAATGATTTGTGCACATTTAGATTGAGCTATTGGATCTCCTTTATGTTTTTTCAAATGTATACTACCATCATAAGGAGTACTCAAAGGATCTTCATCAAATTGTTCAAACCTTCCCAAAATCTTCTCAACATAATGTTCTTGAGAAAGTTGAATACCATGTTCATTCCTTATGATTTTTACACCCAAGATTACCTTTTCTTCTCTAAGATCTTTCATATCAAAGTTTGAAGCAAGGAAACTTTTTATTTCAAGCACAACATTTAAACAAGTACCAAAGATAAGCATATCATCCACATATAAACAATCATTACACAATCATTATTTACAACCTTTATATAAACACATCTTTCTACTTCAATAGTAGATAAACCATCACTTATTAAAACTTGATCTAATTTATCATACCACTTTTTGGGTGCTTGTTTTAAACCATATAATGACTATTTTCTTGCCCAAGAACAATACATCCTTCAAGTTGAACCATATAAATTTCCTCTTCTAAATCTCCATTTAGAAATGTTGTTTTGACATCCATTTAATGAATAACAAGATTATGAATTGATGCTAAGGCAATTAGGACTCTAATAGAGAAAATCCTGGTTATAGGCGAGAAGGTATCAAAATAATCAATATTTTCTTTATGGGTAAAGCCTTTGGCAACTAATCTAGCTTTATATTTGTCTATAGAACCATCAAGAAAGTATTTTTTTCCTAAATACCCATTTACACCAAATAGGTTTTGCTCCTAAAGGCAAGTATACTAAAACCCAAGTTTTATTTTGATTCAAAGAGTCGATCTCAGGTTTAATAGCTTCTTTCCAAAACTTTGCCTCCGGATAAGAAACAGCTTCATAAAAATTCTTAGGTTCGTTTTGCACTAAGTATGTACAAAAATCATCTCCAAAAGATGTTTCTTTCCTTTGTCTTTTACTTCTCCGTAAGTTTTCAACCACATCTTCTTTTAAATTTTGTTCAGAAAATTGTTCAACTCTTTTAGGAATATGCTTAACTTTTAAAGGAAAAATATTTTCAAAAAATTTTGCGTCTTTAGTTTCAATAATTGTATTATGTTCTAAAATATCACTTTTCAAAACTAGAAAACAATATGCAAGACTCTGTTGAGCATAGCCAATAAACTTACAATTAGCAGTTTTAGAACCTATATTTTTCCTTTTGGGGTCAGGTAATAACACTTTTGCTAGACACCCCCACACTTTCAAATATTTCAAGTTTGGTGTAAAACCTTTCCACAACTCATATGGTGTCAACTTTGTTTTCCTATGGGGTATTCTATTTTGTAAGAAACATGCAGACAATAAGGCTGCCCCTACAAGTTATTAGGTACAGCAGAACTTACAAGTAAAACATTAATCATTTTCTTTAGGGTTCAATTTTTCCTTTTGACAATACCATTAGATTCAGGTGAGTATGGGCGAGTTACTTCATGGATTATTCCTTCCTTTTTACAAAAATCATTAAGCAATAAGTATTCTCCTCCTCTCTCTGACCTTACCCTTTTTATCTTTTTATTTAATTGATTTTCTACTTCTTCTTTGTATAAAAGGAATTTTTCAAAGACCTCATCTTTATTTCTAAGTAAGTATACTCTAATATATCTTGATAAATCATCAATAAATGTAATATAATATCTTTTTCCATCTCTTTTCTCAATTTGTTTTAAATCTCCTAAGTCAGTGTGTATTAAAGACAGCAGTTCAGTTTCTCTTTGAGTGATAAAATGTGTTTTCTTAGTTTGTTTTGTTTCTACACATACTTCACATTTATTAACATTATTTATATTAATTCCAGAAACTATCCCAAGATTTTGCAATCGCTTTATATAAGATCAATGTATATGTCCTAGTCTAGCATGCCATAAATTAAAGGAATCAATTAAGTAAGCAGAAGATGATGCATTATTATTATTTGCATCAACACTCATTACAAAAAGACCCTGATTACAATAACCCTTCCTATCAGAACATTGTTCTTTGTATAATGATCTTATCAGATTCGAATGACACCTTAACCCTAAATTTTCCTAATAGAGCTACATATATCAAATTTGCTCTAAGTTTAGGCACATACAAAACATCATTCAATGCTAATGTCTTCCCTGATGTGAGTTTCAGCATCACTTTTCCTTTTCCTTGAACTTTTTCAATTCATGAATTAGCCAAATAAATGTGGTCTTCTCCTTCTTGGAAAGAGGCAAACATCTCCATATTTGCACATATGTGCTTGGTAGCACCAGAGTCTACCACCCACTTCTTCATATCAGAGACCAATAAGGCTTGAAAGACTACCAGAACAATAAGTTCATCATCACTGTTTGCATCTCTTTCAACCAAATTTACTTTTGGCTTTGGAGGATTTTCATCTCTTTTATGGTTTTTAATTTTTGCCTTTTTCCTACACTGAGCAGCAAAGTGACCTGACTTTCTGCAGAAATAACAATTTCCTTTCTTCTTGAAATTGGGGTTAGAATCATTGGGCTTGTAAGTAGACTTCTTTTTGTGCTGATGTTTAGAGCCATACCTCTTGTCATATGGCTTTGCTTCCACTAAGTTGGCTTTTGCAGTCATTTACCTCCCCTTTACTGCTTGGATCACTTTTCTGTTGGTATCTTCAATGATAATATGTGTAATCAGATTTCACAATGACAACTGCTTTTGCTTATGCTTTAATTGTTGCTTGTAATCATTCCATGTTTTTGGCAACTTTTCAATTAAGACTCCCACTACAAAATCATCTGGCAAATTGATCTTTTCATCCCGGAGTACTTTGAGCAATTTATGATACTCTTTGATTTGTAGTTTGGTGTCTTTATCCTCAACCATTTCCCATTTTATAGAAATTACCCACAATGAACTTTTGTTTCCCGGCGTCCTCGACAGTGTATTTCAAGATAAGAGACTCCCAAATCTTTTGTGCCTCCTTGTAGACACAGTAAACATCGAACATATCATTAGAGAGAGTACTTATAAGGGTGTGCCTACAAACCTTATTTTCTTATATCCAAGAATCCTTCATGGCTTGGTCAGAATCTGATGAAGGTTCTTGTTTATTGAGAGTAGCAGCCACCCCATGCATATCGAGAATAGAATAAACACATTCTTACCAACACTTGAAATTTTTCCTGTAAAAAATGTCAATCTTGGAGGTGTCGGGAAAAGGCCTTGCCAGCGGCATGGGAAAAGGCACCGATGGTGGATTGGGAACAACATTATGTTGCTCAGAAATGTTGTTATTAGCGTCATTCTCCATACTGGTGACTAACTCTATAGATTGTGGACTATCATGAGGAATTGAACAAACGGCGAAACCATAAGCAATCTGGAAGAATTGAAATGGATGATTTGAATCGCGTCCAAGGATACTGTCCTATAGAGTTATTCCGTGACCATCAGCAGAGAGGAAGTGGCACTCCCCAGGATTAAACAGACCCCTCTTGATTATATCAAGGCAACAGAACTGGTAGAAGGTAATGGTAACGACAGGCAGAAAATATTATGCAGAGGAGAAGAGATTAGAACATTAGGCCTTGAGCACTCCATCTGTGTCCCTTTTATAGGCACATTTTACAAAGAGGCATCGGTCACAATACAACCCGGACAATACATTGCTCGAGACCGGATAGCCACCACCGGATAGACAAGTCTATACATTGACAACGGAAAGAACGTTCGGTGAAGCGTCCGACCGTTGGCAACTCTTGGTCTCGAAGGGTTATGAATTTTAAACCCCCCAAAAATAGAGACTTTTCGGTAAGCCCAACTAAATTATTATTGGGGAGATCGCCGGATTTCAACTATGTTTGCCTTCTGGTGGCCCGTTATTGTGTGCATGAGCCCACCACTCTTCTAGGCTTCTTTACAAGCCCAAGATAGCATAGTGATATATAAGCAATGTGGGACTAGCTTCTTTGACACACTCTCTCAAATACTCATATTTTACAACAACCTTCAACTTCATAAAAGCCTTTGCAAATGTGATATTATTTGCTATTGACATTGACTATGTTTCATTAATAAGTTTAAGTTATTTTGAAGCTAATATGTTTGAGACATCATTATCATTATTATATTAAGATATGAATAGTATTTAGAATGTGATATTAAAACCCAATTCAGGTTTAAGCCAGTGAACCAATTTCCTGGCCAGTTCATTAAAGAGTTTTAGACAAGTCAATTATGTTCGATTTTGGTTCAACTATGGTTAGACCACTAACCTAACAACTACTACCAAGCTAGTGTCACTCCCCATAATATTTTGATATTTGCTAGAGTGATAAAGGTACAGTTCTACAGGCATACAGAAATAGTATAAATATATTGATAGGAAGTACTTGTTTACAATAAAGGAAATCCCCATAGGATTTGAAAATATATACAAATCCTCAAAGTTTACCAAAATAAAACTAAGGGTAACCAACAGTAGTCCTTGCTTGAACCGGTACCCTCATACGTCGGTATTGACCGTTTTGCCATTGGAGCCGCTAGCTTTTGCTGAAATATTTTTAAATATTGAAAAGGGTGAGATTCGAATGAATCTCAGTAGTAACGTAATCTTAGTCATATAAAATGTGACAAATAAATATGTCAAGTACCATATAATGCAACAAAATAAATACACTGTAAAACTCATAATCATCGGAATGTGCACATGTATTCAGGGCCAACTACTGTTAGAACCCCTACTTGTTCGTACCTCAGCTAGGCTCACGACCACAGACTGGACAATGTACCCTCTTGGTACTGTATCTCATAACTAGATCCCCTTTTGGGGCTGTTAGGGTACTTATACTTCCCCCCAATGGTACTTGTGCTTTTCTCACCCCAGTTAGAGAGTGCATTATACATATTACAGAAAGATGACATATACAAAGCATATAAACACTCACATAATATATGAGAGAAAGAGTTACTACCTCAATTCCTTTACCTGGCTCTACCCTTGTCCCGACGCGGGTAAATTGTTCGGTCCTAAAATTCCAAATTTACAAGAATTGAGTTATTATTCATTCATGTATTACTTTAAAATCTTTTAAACTCATTGTGTTAGTTATCTTAGCTTTTAAACTGCAAAATGATCAAAATGCCCTTAGGGACTCTATCCAAGTCTCTTTATACCCGGTTCAACAATACTTTTTTAAAAATTATGACCTAGGCTAATCCTATACAATTTCGTGTGTATAATACATTTTTTACCTTAGAATTGCCAAATTCACTGTCAAAAGACAATTTTGCCTATGGCAGCCCCTATTTAGGGTTTTAGGAGTCATTTTGTCATTTTACATTCTAATGTTTTCCACACTTCACACTTAACATGAACCTACACAATTTTCCCTTCTAAACACAATGGAACCATCAAATTGATGAAATTCCAACTCTTACTTCCATTTTAGTTGTTGGCCGAAACATGCATAGGAGAAAGGGAAAATTGGTTTTCTTGATTTAACTCTTTAACATTGGGCCAAGAAATGTGCTATTTTATTCTCCACTTTGGGCTTAAATAATGGGTTTTTTTTTTTTTTGGAAAACCAAAAATTAGCTTCATGACTTGTTTTATCCCAATTTTAATGTAACCTCTTATTAAAGGTATTCTTGTCATTTCAAATGTATCAACATTCACCATTCTATTCCGTTGAATGCCACAAGTATTTACAAGGCATATTGGAGAATAAAAAGTGGGGTGTTACAGCTAGCTTGATTGATTTAAGGAAAAAAGACATTTAAATACCACTTAAACTTCAAAATTCCAAATCAGTGATTTTCCAAAAACCTGAGTTGTTAATTGCCATAATTTTTTAGTCAATTCCATTACTCTTATTGTCAACAAAACCAATTTGAAACTTTGAAGTTCAAGTGGTACTTAATTGTCTTTTTTCTTTGATTTAATGATAGGCCCAATTTTATGCGTTTTGAAAATAAAAAAGAGACTCCTAATTATAAGCCTAATATTGTCAAAGGATGCATGAAAAGTTGAAAATTGCAATAATAAGAATTCATAATCCATATGACAAACTTTTTATGCCAGCAAATCCATATGATAAACTTGGTGGCTTGGCATGTTGGAACATGTATATAACATCAAAGTTAAACTACCACCCTGATCCTATTTATAAGTCTATTTTGATAAAAAAAATTTGGTCCTTACTATAAGTCCAATTTCAGGATAATAAATAGATTTTTTTTTTTACATTTTTTGCCCCTATTGATTGTAATAAAAAAAATATTGATAAGTATAGATTTTATAATTAAATAAGTGTAGATTCTGATATATATTTGATTAAATTTATTAATATTTTATACTTATTTAATTATCTTTTATATATTTGTCTATCTTTTAATTAATTATAGGATAAAAGGATATTTTGATATAAAATCTACTCATATTTTAATTTATTTTGCAGGGGATATTATAAGATTCAAATTAGAACAAAATATCAATATCAATATATCTATATTATAAGATAATCAATAAAAAGAAAAACATAAATCAAGATATTGTGATAGAGATGCACACAAGGAGGCAATATATACCTATATATATGCTAAGAGTAGCAAGAGGGAAGTGTGTTCTATTTTTCCTGGTTGGTGACGGCAACACAAAAGCTTTAGTAAAGGAAGATTAAAATTTGGAGATGCAAAAGAGCGACTGCACAGATGAAAATTTGGCATTGAGTTTTTGTTGCTCTTTTCCTTTCTCTTCTCTATTTTGTCTTTGGTCAGCTATTATTTTGGTCATGACAATGCTTAGTTTATGTAGCTAAGGCCTTGTTTTGGATTATTTAGTTTGATTATGAATTAGTGGATGATATTTTTTTCCTGTTAATTGCTTTAATATTACATTTGTTGATTTAATTGTGTGCTTGATTACCTTGAAACAAGAGACATCTGATTGGGATTATTTTAGTGTTCTAAAGGAGCATAGAAATAGGAAATTTAGACTAGACCTTCAACTGGATCATGTAAAGTTAGGTTTTTAGATTTAATTTACTTGTAGGATAGACATATACCTACCGGCCCTACATAGTCTCATTAGGTTTGCACTTAAATTAATCCAATTAAGTACTAATCGCCTAAGACATTAGGAATTAACATAGTTGTAATGCCTTTTAGTGGATCGAAAGACACTCTTAGGTAAATAAGAGACATAGACTAGCAAATATAACTTTAAAAGCAATTAAGGGCATAAATTAGACACTAAAAAGTAATCAAGGCTATAATAATCCAAGTCATTACTTAAGATTTAGAGTCATCCTTATCCTTAGTCATAATTATAGTTAGATTTACTTTTCTTTCTTTTTTGGTTAGCTTTTATTCCTACTTTTTATTCAAATTGTATTGACTCAAGTTAAGAAAAATGTAAAGTTATTGCTCAACTTCATTATTGGTACCAAGTCCTCGTAGGAACGATATCTTATTCGATCACTCTTTAGTACTTGATGTGGCCTGTGCATTTATGGAGTCTTAAGCTCTATGTTTTGCTCCTATCAAATATTCATGTTGACTTTTGGAACCAATTATAAATAAGGACAAAATTGAAATTTTAGCACATAATTAGTACGTTAATTAACTCTCATTAGTATGTGAGAGTAAGTTAATTTAGATTTATAAATAGGACTAAAGTCACATTTTTATAATACAAAAAGATAGGGAATATGTCATATAAGGCAGCCCACCATTAAATGCGTCATTTGTCAACTTGATGAGAAAGACTCAAGGTACTGAAAACCGGATTGGACATTGAACCAGCCGAGGTACTGGGTTAAGGGTCAGTGGTTCAAACCGGGGTCAACCAGGGGTTAAACCGGGGGTCAGACTGGGGTCAATTAAAAAAAAATATAATTTAAATATTCATATATACTATTCAAAAAACTATATGAGAGTTATTTTTCAACTAATAGTCCAATATAACCTCCTGAACCTAATACCTAGAAAGATATCATTAAGTTGTTAAAGATTTTTCCCCAACTAATGCCAAAAGTATTCCGCAATCCTTTTAAAACTCCTTATAAATAAAAAACTGTTGGAAAATATTTTTTTTAAAAAAAACCCAAAACAACTTCATTTTGGAGTGTAAAAAAGTTAAAAAAAAAGCCTAAACCATGACTAGTCCGGGTCAAGCTGGTTCACACCGTGTCAAACCAGGTTGACCAGTTCACCGGTTTTTTCCCTCAACCGGACCGGACTAGCGACCAGTACACTAGTTTCCGGTCTGAACCAGCCGGTCCGGTCCGGTTTTCCATATAATGGAAAGACTATGAGAAAAGTGAGAGCCGCAAGCTTTTTGAAATGCAAGTGGCAATGCAATTGGGAAGAAGCATACCCAAGTAACAGTCTTATCCCCTCTGCTTTGTAATTAGTCATCCTTTTCATTTTTTAAAAAGAATTAATTTGTAAGAATTTATAGTTTTACCTTAGTTTTAATTAGAGTGCAACAATTTTTTTTATTGAATTCTTATAGATTTTTCAATTATAAACATCAATCCCTATGTTCATATAATATGTTAATTAGGATTGATGTGGATATTATTTTTCTTTTTTCTTTTTATTTGTTAGTGATACACACACACACATACATATATGACTAAAATATACTTTTAGTCCTTTAAGTTTATATGAGGTATGCTTTTGGTCCCTTAACTTTATAAAGTATACTTTTGGTTCTATATTCATAACAACGTTAATGTTGCTAACAGAAAATGCTAACGTAACAAACTCAAGTGATGATTGTATAATTAAATGTTATTAATCTTAAATTTAAAATATGTTTAAATTGAAAATTATATAAAAACCTAATGAAGTAGTCAATATCAAAACTCAATTGTATTAAAAAAAAATTTATTTTGATAATATAAATGAATAAGTTTAATAATCTAAATATCAAAATCTTGATTTCATTTGCAATGATTTCTTCATTTATTTTAGTTTAATAATCTAAATATATTATATTAAAAAATTAAAACTTAAATATGCTTTGTAAGCTATACAATCATCACTTAAGTTTGTTGCTTCAATATTTTTTGTTAGCAACATTAATGATGTTAGAAATATAGGACCAAAAGTATACTTTATAAAGTTAAGGGACCAAAAATATACCTCATGTAAAACTTAAAAGACTAAAAGTATACTTTAACCTATATATCTTCAACTAAATATTTTAATTTTTAAATATAAAATTAGAACAATTTTATTTTTAATTTTATAATTTTTCATTTTGAAGATGTTGATTTTAATTTAAATTGTATTGCATTGATATTATTATAGAAAATGGGACAATAATTTAAATATATAAGGAGAATTAACATTATGTCTATGCTTTTATGTTCCCTTCTATTTTGTTTCTTCTTATTTTTTCCTTCCTAATTTTCTTCTTATCCTTCCAGACTAAACATTAAAGTCATACTAACAAGTGGCTGGTTGGATGGTAAGCGCTTCACCCCATAAGTAGGAGAAAACAAATTCACTTGTTAGGAAGCGAATTTGGTAAGAGAGAGACAAAAACCCTTCACGCTCTAATCTTAAAAAAAATAAATTATACCCTTAAAAAATTTAAAAAGTTTTACCAAAACATTAAAGTCATATGTATGTCGCTCCCTCTTTAACTCCTTATTTGATTTTATTGTTTGATATAACTATTCAACAAGTTAAAGTAATAAATCTGATATTTCAGAAATTAAATCTTATTTAATATTCAAATAAAGACAAATAAATTAATCAGCTCACTTGCGCAACGGCCATTATTAGCGGTTGGTTGACCAAGCTCGCAAATAAAAGTAGACGATCCAACTTGTCCTATATGTAGCGTTCAGCTCTATGACCCAATCCACCTTTGACAAATATGAAATATCATTATCTCAATTAAGGGAAATCTATTCTTGAGATACTTGTTTCTCTAAATTTCGAATACGGTACTATGTGTTTGTCTCATTATTAAGTCTTTTTTTATTTGACTAAGGTTTTTTTCTTTCAAGGCTTGGAGCGCAAAAGGTTTTTGTCTCTTCCAATAAGTGCACTTTTCAGGATTCGAACTTGTATTCTCCTCCTTAGGGGGACAGGTCCGCTTACCATCCTAATCAATAGTTTGTTGCTTCATTATTAAATCTTGGGTTAAGGTTCAACCCCAGGAGTTATCAAAAAAATCTCATTTTTTCCTAGAAGTTTTTTTTGAAGCAGTGTTGCCCTGAAAGTTTTCAAATCATAGCAATTTCACATCAGCTGTTATCCATGTTAAGTTTGATCGTTACCTAACCAAATATGTTGAGCTAACAGGTTTACATGTTATCCATATCACTTTTGTCAAGGAGCAAATTTGCCCTGGAAGTTTTCACTCAGAAGCAATATTGCCCCAGAAATTTGTTGGTTCAATATTGACCTCAAAGTTTCCAAATTATAGCAATGTCGCCCTAACCATTATAAAGGTTAAGTTTGATTATTAGTCGACCAAATATACTAAGTTGACAGTATGAACGGCATTGAAGAGAAATCCGTAGATGGAGGAGAGAAGATGTTCATTAGAGAGTAATGAAGAAAAAGATTCATATACTAGAATCAAAACATACTAAGCAAGATTACCGAGAATAAGGCCACTGGTAACCCTCCGTCGTCGTGCCCCAGCGACGTCAAGATAAACAAGTACCTCCTTGATTTTCTCTTCATCGTACAAGATGTTTTCACCTCTTTGATTCTCTCCGATCATTCATATGGGCTAATTCTTTTTTTTTAAATCCTTATTTATAAATCTAATTTAGAAAAAATGGAGTGGATGATGTTAGAGCAAGCGTTTCACCCAAGAGGGGGGGTGAATTGGGTGATACTAAATATTTCATTGCAAATATAAAAACTTGACGGTGAATATAATGCAGTAAAGAGTAAGGAGAAATATCACCGAAGTGTACACCGGGAGTTATACTGGTTCGGCCACAATCACTTTGACCTACGTCCAGTCCTCAGAATATCTCTGAGAGTTTCACTATAATTTTCAAGATTCAGTGGGTTCTTGGCACCTCAGTACAAGCAAGTTCCTTCTCCTGGACACTCGCTCCACCTTACAAGTTGTAATCCAATCCCAACTCAAGGTTCCACAACCTTAAGTTACCTCAATAAAAAATATTGAGTTTGAATGAAATATCTCTCTCACAGAGTGAATAAGAATCACTGAAGTACAGAATTACAAGTAAAACAGAGTATTGAACTTTATAATGCGTTCGTGTGTGTGTTCTTGTTCTCTTTCTCTGTTTGGATGTTCCCATATATATAGATGTGTTGGTAATGACCATTGGAACATTTTCTTTTCGCCCGTTAGAGTGTGCGCAACCACTGTTGACTTTTCCAGTATTTGAAAAATATCCATTTGCGGTAGGTGGCGGTAGGTGGCGTTTGAACGTTGCATTTGACTTTCCTTATTTGGTAAGATCACTTCATTGTTTATCTGCGGATATGCTAAGAATACTAATATAATGAAGAGTTAATCACATAGGAAACAAATTAATGAACGTTGGAATGATTTCCAAATTTCTGGACTTGCATACTCGAGTATTCATTAAGTTTACTCAAGTACTTACTCGAGTATCATCGTGAGAGTAATGATAGCAAGTTAATGAATGAACATCACATAACTCGAGTAGTGCATGAAGTAAACAAATTTACAAACATTGGAAATACTTGTTTACTCGAGTACTTACTCGAGTATGGTACAATTTTCTTCATAGGTTACTCGAGTAGCTACTCGAGTAATCTCTTAAATAAACTTCAGGTTACTCGATGTTTCACTCCAGTAATGTTGGCAGGATTTCAGGGTCGAGAGCACTTCAAGTTTGCTTACTTGGTTACTCGAGTACTTACCTGAATAAACATCAATTTTCTGCATAGCTTACTCGGGTAGATACTTCAAATGCTGTGTAAATAACTCTGCAGATTACTCGATTACTGACTCGAGTAATCTGGTTCAAATATTTGATAAAGAATAATTGAATACCTGCATACTTGATTAGTGCCTCGAGTGAAGCGATAATAGAATTTCAAGTTATTCAAGTATTACCTTCAAGTTTTGCTTACCACATTGAGTTACTTGAGTAGCTCCTCGAGTAACATTGGCAGGATTGAAAATGCCGAGAGCAACATATTTCTTGAAGCAGAGGACTCGAGTAACGTTTGCAGGCCGAGAGCAACTGGAAGTCTTTTACCTGGTTACTCGAGTACTCACTCGAGTAACATTGGTAGGCCGAGAGCAACTGCAAGTGATTTACCTGGTTACTCAAGTAGCTACTCGAGTAACGTTGGTAGGCCGAGAGCAACTGGAAGTCTTTCACCTTATTACTCGAGTACTTACTCGAGTAACGTTGGCGGGTTACTTGAAGGTTGACTCTGGTTACTTCAAGTTTCTGTCTCATTACTCGAGTACTTACTCGAGTAACCCTTTAGAAATTTTGCCAGTGATGAAGTTTCTCAGCTTTTTCTCTTGGCCTTTCTTCATTACTCCAGTGTTTACTTCAAGTGATGATTTGCTCTGTTATTACTTTGTTCAAACTTATTTGTTTATCTAATCTTTTTCATACCATTCTTTGTTATCATCAAAACATGTGAGATCTAACAGATGATACTGGACTTATCAGATAAACATATTTGGGTAAATTTAACTTGGATGACAACTGAGGTGAAATTGCTACAATTTGAAAACCTCCGGGACAACTTTGCACCTAAACCCAAAATAAAAATGATGTTGATGTTATGTGGACTGTCAGCTCTACATATTTGGTCAATTAAAAGTCAAACTTAACCTTCAGGACAACTGGGGGAAAATTGCTACGATTTGAAAACTTATAGGGCGACATTACTTAAAAAAACTTTCAGGGTAAATTGTGATTTTTTGACTACTTGTGAGGCAAACATAGGCCCAAACCCTTAAATCTTTTAATCTTACTTTTTTGAATCTTTAGTCTTTGTAACTTTGCTATGTTATTATTGTTAGCCTCTGAATATAAGCTAATTGTATTAACATAGTAATATAAAAGGATTTAATAAAAGGAGAACAACAGTTAAGTACCAAATTAAAAATTAAATGAAACTCTATGTACTTCAGGAATGGTTTTTGCTTTAATCAATAGTTACTATTTTACTAAGTTAATATAGGGGAAAAGGCATAAAATACTCTTAAATTATAAAAAGGACAAATCAGGGTGCCAGCATTCAATAGTATCAAGTCAGTCTATTGGAATTTGAAAATGATGCTAAAAGACATCACTGCCCTCACTTTGTTTTCTTGAAAAAACCCCTTATTGACGGGCCACCAGAGAGCTCTAGTGTCGACAATTAGTCACTAGAACTTGAGTGGCTAGCCCCTAGAGCTCCAGCGACTCTATTGGCCATCACCAGACCTCTGTGTGGCCGACAAAGCTCTTGATGCAATTTTGGAATCTATAAAACATAGTAGTAAATAGCTAAATTGAAGTAACAAAGAGGGGCTCTATGGTTAATTATCTCCTAATAACTAATTTGGTTTCACTAGCGACTACTTTTTTCAGAATTTTAAAAATGTATTAGGCACCAGAGCTCCAATGACCAACGGTTAGTAAAGTTTGCCATACATATTTTGAATTTCCAAGATAAGAGTAGTATAAATAGTGAAACCAAAGTAGTTATTAGGAAATAATCAGAACATAAGTCCTATTTAATACTTTGATTTCATTATTTACTATTTTGGTTTTGCTATTAATTAGCTTTATTTCAAAAATTCCACAAATGTATTACGAACTTTGATGGCTGCTGGCGTCAGAGGTTTAGTGACCCGCATGAATGTCACAACGCTTTTTTTGAGTCTGAGGTAACTTTACAAATGCCAGATGTGGAGGGAGCGAACCTGAGAATTCTAATCTAACAATCATCAAGTGTTGTAAAAGAAGACTTGACAGTGCTACTATAAGAGCCATAAAGTAAATTTAGTATTAAAATTAAGAAAATTACAACAATACTTGACAAATAATACGTAATAACCGTTAAGTATTATAAGTACTTTTTTAATTAATAAAGGGATTATTGTCCCATTACAGACATATGTTTTTTAAAAAATATGAACAAAAAAAAAAACTTAATCATCACTGGTGTAAACCCCCCCCCCCCCCCACACACACAAAACCATCTTCAATTGGGGAGGTGGACGAGGGTACTTGAATGGGGGCGAACAAGAAGAGATCTCTAGCCTTTTCTCACCATGTTGAAGGAAAGAAGGAGGAGGCCAATGAAGAAAACTAAGAACAAATGGAAAGCATGAATTTAAATAGAGTGGAAATGGTGGTTTCGAACGATCATTGCACGTTGGAAGTTGAAGATGAATAGTTTCACACAATAACATATCTGCGTGCTTAATGTTTCAGTCAACATACTTATGGCCATAACATAAACGAAAATAGAGCTTCAATCATTTATATATGTTTCACATAATCAAGCAAAACAATAACATGCATCAATACACTAGCACAAATATTAAATACATGCAGGAGAGGTAAGTTCCGTGCTTCAAAGTTTTATCAATCCCCTTTTATTGTGCCACGTAAAACATGTCGCTTCCGGCTTCTGACTCGGTCATAAAATATTAAATGTAAAAGAAATAGGTCATAACTATCCAAGTATCATTTTAGACTCTTCCATAATGTTTCTTGTGGTTATATTAGTCTAAAGTAAAATTTTACCAAAATGCCCCCGGGATCCCCGGCCCCGCCCCACCGTACTCGGCCTGATGGCACGTTTTTCCAAAATGTTGACTAGGGCATCCTAACTTATTTTCGCCCAAGGAATCTATTTCTGAGCTCAAAATCACCAAATTCAGTGTCAAATTATGAGAATGCTTGATAGCCCCGATTTAGGGTTTTAGTAGCGTTTTCGTAATTATGCTTTTTCAGCCTTTTCCGAAAAAGTGACCAACTGTAACCCTACCTATTTTTGCTCACTGAATCCAATGAAAAAATCTATTTCATGAAAATCCAACTTCTACCCCCTTGTTCTGACCTTGGCCAAAAGTTTCTCAAGAAAAAGGAAAAATGGAGTTTTTGTGTTTAAGCTTTCAAAGCTTGTACTTTTCCACTTCTAATCCCTTATTAACTCATTTTAACACTTCTTAATCATGATTCAAAGGAATTTGGGCAGCATAACCCCTTAAGATTAGGGTTTTCCAAATTTACAAAATTGACAAAAATCACCAAAACCAAACTCAAACCTCAACAACAACTTCATACAAGAATAGATCTAAGGTTTGTGAGGTTACCTCTTGAGATCTTGAATCCTCTCTCTCTAGGCGTCTCTTCTCTCTCTCCTTGAGCTAAGAATGAGTCTTCAAAATCATGGATTCATGAGGAAAAGGAGTTTAGAGAAGGTTTTCTAAATAAGATTACAAGAAAAACTTAAGAAACCACCTTCTTACCTTAGATTTCTTCTTCCTTCTTTCAAACGCCAAGTCTTCTTCAAGCTCTCTCTCTCTCTCTCTCCCCGCTTTCTTGTCACTTGGCTGAATGTGAAGGGAAGAGGAAAGGGAAATGTGTTTTATGAAATCTCTCTTCTTTCATTCTAGCCCTTAATTTCAAGATGCAACCTTATGTTGACACTTGTCATAACTCATACCTCCACCCATACCTCCTTCCTATTTTTCATAATTACTCCATTTGGCTTCCCTTAGCATTGAACTAGTTTTTCTCCCTTGGTTAGCCTCACAAAACCGTCCCCCTCTCATGCTCTAACTAGCCAAATTGTGTCTTCCATTTACTCAAGTCCATTGGTGCAAGAGTTGGCTACCTAACCTTATGACATAAGTAAGGACTTATGACACAACAATTATCTCCATCATCTTTCATGTGGTGTTAACACTTGGTCTCATTGGATTTTGACACTTGTCTTCTCCTCCTTCATCCCTTAATTTCTAAAATAATTAAGAGAAAAAGGAAGATTAATTTATTTCTTCAATTTTCGCACAAACAGAAAATCTAGGCAGAATTTTCTCCAATCTTTGAAAATTCTTAATTAATTTTGTAGACATCGTTTTAGTGTGATTTCAAAGGCTATGGAACCCTTATTGAGTCTAGTTTCACGAAAAAATATGGACTTTTACTAGCTGGAATCATATCATTCAAAACGTTTCCATCTTTGACCGCTACTTCAGAGACTTTCTAGATTTTCTGGACTAATTTCAAAAATTCATCACTCTTTGTACATATCTTCAATTGATTCATATAACATATCAAATTAAAGCTTAGGATGTCTACTTTCACTTTGTAAAATGTCATAATTTTTTCTCATCATTTGGTCTTCCAAAACCATATGACAACCTCACTGCCTCGCAGGCGATTTCACTAAAAATACTGTTCACCTTTCCACTTTCAATATTTAATTCCTTTGGTATTAAATATTCACCATTTTATTAAACATATATAATAATCATAATATATTCTTGATGAATAAAAGTTGGGGTGTTACACGTTATCATGCCAAATGAGGGTAAGAGCATGAAAGTGGGATGACGAATCATTTGAACGAGATCTTATATTAAAGATCATGGATAGTAATAGTTAATGTTGGGCGCTTTAAAACATAACAAGTAAAAAACTATAGGAATAACATACACAACAATGTGAAATTGGAAGCATGTACGATCACACTCACACCAAAACAGCCTAGATCCAAAATAATTGTCCCTTACGAAGAAAATTTGAAATGATCTTTATTGTAAAATAAAATATAAGAAATCGATTAAGGTAGTTTTAACGTGTATAAGAACGCTACTATAGGCGCCAATAAGATCAATTATTTACATTGTGTTTATACTAACATAATAACATACATTGTCCGAATTCAAAGAATAATTTTTAATGCACTTAATACATACGAATGTTTTTGCACTGAAGGATGGGGAGCGTAGAATAAGGCTATTATATGAAAGTCAAATTCGTGTTGTTTGAATTTTGGGTTGTTTGATTTTTCGGGATAGGTAATGAACGTCTCAAAATTAAGTGTATTAATATCTAATCGTTTTTCCAATGCAACGAAAAGCCGAATGTGTATGTATATTGTAACACCCTTATCTTATTTCAATATTTTTCAGAGTATTACTCCACAGTTCGGTGGGCACATAGGAATAACATAAATATACTAATAAAATGCACATGATTATATTATAGAAATTCCAACAAGGTGTATTCATGATAATTAAAGACTTTAAAATAAAAAAAAAGGCCTTCAGATAACTAACAGTCTTGCTTGATCAGCATTGGAACCGCTAGTTGCCGGTATTTACAGTTTTGCCCTTCTGCTATAATGTTTTTAAATATTGGAAAGGGTGAGATTCGAATGAATCTCATTACTAACATGCAATCAATTACATAAAATGCAATAAATAAATATGTACCAGATAATGCAATATTATAATAACACATAATTCAGTTCAGTCAGAAATGTATTCAGGCCCAATTAATGTTGCAACCCCTACTTATTCCGTACCTCAGTCATCTAACTGGGCATATCAGTGTACCCGTAGGCACTGTGTATCAGTGTACTCGTTGGCACTGTATATCATACATATTACAGAAGATGGCATACACAAAGAATATAAACATTTACATAGTTTATGAAATATAGAGTTACTACTTGAGACCTTTTCATGTTCCACTATCTGTCCTAAATTCTTGTTCCAGCTCGGGCTATTTCCAATTCCTATAAAATTAGAGTTAAAAGTAACTGGTTATTATTTAAACTATTACATCCTTTAATCACAGTTTGTTGGTTAACTATCACAGTTTCAACAATTTCTGCACAGTACAACTTTGTACAGTGCAGGTTCATAGTTTTCCAGAAAACTAGCAGATTTTCAGTTGACTTTGGAAAATCATAATTAATTCTAGGAAATTCCAAATTGATTGATTCCAAATTCCATAAAAATCTCTTTAAGTGTAATTTTATGGAAAAATACTCAAGTCTGACCATTACCACCACATTATTCCCAGAATTACGTCAAACCTCCCCTATTCCAGATTCCCATAAAGAAACAGAGCTCAACTTTGAAAAATCATATCTTTTAATCTACTAGTACAAAAATTATGATCCACCCATCAAATTAAAGCTCTGCATCTCTACTTTAATCCTACCAAATTTCATAATATTTGGACTAGGTATGACTCATGTATTCTATTGCACTACAACACTGTCTCTAGGGAAACAAATAAAGCAGCATAACCCCTTAACTTCAATAATTTTCAAGTTTAAACATAAGCATCCAAAAATCATGAACACATGTATTCCTACACAATTTTTCCTTATAAATCCAATGGAATCATCAAAAGTACAAAATTCCAACACCATCCCCCTATTCTGCCTCTGGCCAAAAATAAGAACCTTAGAAGAGAAGTTGGGTTTTCCTGATTTCTCTTGATTAACCACTTCCTCTTCATTTATAATAATAAGATTAACTACTTAAAAACTTAATAAATATGATTTGGGCAAATTTTGGCAGCATAACCCCTTAGATTTCATCTTCGTAAATTTACAAAATCAACATATCCAAGCCAAAATCATCAACAACAACAACAACACATAAGGCAAGAGGATCAAGGTTTTTGAGATTACCTCTTGATTTCTCCAACTTTCTCTCTCCATATGCCTTTGCCCTCTCTCTCTTCTCTCTTGATTTAGCTTGCTAACCATAATTTTCAAGAAGAGGTTAGAAGAAGTTCTAGGTAGATTAGAAGGCATAAGTGCCATGATTTCAAGCTCTTACCTTGGATTTTGGTTTCTTGAACCCTAGGACCTCTTGGTGTTCTTGAACTGTCTTCAAACTCTTCTCTCTCTCTCTCTCTCTCTCTCTCTCTCTCTCTGGTTGTTGTTGTCCGAAATATGCTAAGAGAAAGAGATAAAATATCTTATAAAATATCCTCTTACACCTCCTTTGATATATTATATTTTATTGCAGTTATCACATGTCAATTGCTTAAGCTTTGTCCACGTTTATTTAATCATATTTGCTCTCTCTTCCCTCTCTCCAGAGTGACGTCCAAGGCTCCCAAAAAGGGACCAAATAAGTCTCTTTAATTGCTTCATCAATTTCCTCTCAATAAATGGCAAGATGGCCATTTATTATAGCTTCAAATTTTGACTTTGCAAACTTTACTTTGCTTGGTTTAAAATGCTTTAACTTGGCAATTGAAATTAAATCATTATTTCCCTTGCTTCTTGCCTAAAAGTGACGACATGAGGCTCTCAAAGTATCCTACCAGGCTTCTTCAATTATCTCTTGGAAGGTTAAATATATTAGCCTACAATTGTTGACTTTTCAACTAAATTTACTTGGTCATAATTCATTCCTTCTTGATTTAATTTGAGCCAAGCATTTTATTTTCCCTTCACCTCCTACTTTTTGGACGTCTCACACACAAGAAAAGGGAAAAATATAGGCTATGGATTTAATTTAGTCAAATGACTATTTTGCCAACACATTTTTGCCATTGCCTTGTTAATTTTGCACCTTGGTAAAAAGCTGACAGAATTTTCGTCAAATTTTGAAAATTCATATATTTATTTATAGATATCCAATTGTAGTGGTTTTAAAGACTATCTGACCCTTATTAAGTCTATTTTTAAGAAAAAATATTCCTTTTAGCCAACTGGACGCACAACATTCCAGAATTGCCATTTATTGGACATTACTACAGAAACTTGCCAGTTTCACTTAGCTAACTTCAAAAATGCATAACTTTTAGTTTACAACTCCAAATGACTTATATGACCTATCAAATTAAAGCTTGATAAGTGTACTTTTATTCTGTAAAAATGTTACATTCATTGGACATCATTTGATTATACACAACTACCACACAACCAGACTACCACATAGGAAAACACCCTGGCAGCAAATCCAAGCTTTACAATTTGTGTTCCAAAAATAATCATGTTGTGTGTGACCACTAATTGCCTTTTTTTGTCATTCCATATGCTCTTCACTTCACCTTTTTATTCCCTTTAATATAAGGAATTTTGGGTGAATAAAATTTGGGATGTTACATATATATATATATATATATATATATATATATATATATATATATATATAATATCATGTGTCTGCAACACTCGCACCCAGCAGTAGTAATTTCACCATCAAACTTGAGCAAGAAAAGCTTGGACCTATTTTCTGTATACTTGTAGTTGTTTCTTCTCTATTTAGCCTCCACTCTCAAGCTCAAGGTACGTTCTAGGCTAATATACTTATGATAATGAGAGATTAATTATGATGTAATTGTGGGTTTTAATAATGATTTTGCTAATGAATGATTGTGTTACTACTATATAATATAAATTAGGTGGTTTGAAGATGTGTCCAAAGAAGATGACTTTGGATGAAAGCTGTGGAGGAGTCTGAGGAGGCTACAACTGTGCACTGGAGTTCCTTTCAGAGTATGGATCAAAAGCCATGCCACAACACTGCACTTGCACTGACCTTCCACCTCAACAAAAAACGCCTCTGCAAATGTCACATTGTTTGCTAATAAACTATATCCAGTGTATCTTTATATTTTCTGCAAATTAAATAAAATAAAGGTAACTTTGGTTTATTTTAATTAATTAATACTTCTTCCTTCCCCTTGTTCCAAAATTACAACCTTTAACTATTTTTATTGTGTGTATGTGTAATAAGGATCAAAGGTAGTTTTGATGTAAATGATGATTAAAAATGGCATTTTAAGAAAATCAACACATATTTTATATCAGTAGTGGAATAAATACATCAACTAATTTTCTTAATGTATATAAATTAATTATCTAGTTGTTACGTAAAGGATAGGGAGTAACTACCAAAGTTATACTAGTACAGTTATTTTGATTAACATGCTCCATCGGGTCCTGTTTTTAGGATCATACTCATTGATCCTTACAGCAAGACCCTTTCTAATAGTTAATAAAATATTTACATCTTATTTTTTTAAAAAATGTATTTGTCCCTTTTATTTTTGACTTGAATAATGGGTTCTTTTTTGGGAAAAATCCCATAAAAATACCACTTAAATTTTGAAATTCAAAAAAAGTAATCCTAATATACAAAATCTCACATTGGTCAAATGGTATCTACTCCCTCCAATCCTATTTATAAGAGCATAATAACCAAATTACATGGTTTAAGAAAGTGGTTAAAATTAGTTAAAAATAATATGTAGTATGTCTTAAAATAATTTTTTTTTCAAGTATACCCTTATTTAAAAAGGTAAGTAAGAGAGAGAAATATAGTAAATACGAGTATCATAAACCCTTTAATTAATGTAATATATAAAATTAATAAGGGGTATAAATGAAAAAAACTCATTAAATGTTGAGATAACTCTTATTGAACTCTTATAAAAAAGACAAAGATAATTCAAATTTTAGTATCTTATAAAAGGGACTGGAGGGAATATTATTTAAGTATTTGAGGAAAAAGATGCAAGAGCCCATGAGAGATTTTTTTTTTTCAAAAAAGGGTAATTATTTATGTAATTTATTACACTAGCAACGAAACTGACAACTTACGCCTCCAGTAATTTTCATTACTTAGCTAATAATACCATTGACAACTGTTTTTTACCACTTCAAAACTTGGGTGAATTTAATAGGAGAGAGGCCTCTCCATTTTCTTTACCGTCCATTTCTTTATTTTCACCTTTAGATTAATTCTGAATAATTGAGATTCAAAATCTTATAAAAATATTATTATAATATTAAATAACAAAAAATTTATATAAATAAATTTTAATAATTAAAATTTGATATAATTAGATCATATCTTTATACTTTTATTAAAATATTATATATATTTATATATATATATATATATTTTATTTTTTATAGGATATTGAATCTCAACCGTTCAAAGTTAATCTAATGGTGATGATGGAAGAAAGTGGATGGTAAGGAAAATGGAGAGGTTCCTCTCCCAAATTTAATAGGGGTCATTGTTTATGCCGTTTGAGCGAGGAGAGACTGATAGCACTTTCAACGATTTTTACGGCTTTGATAACGTCATTAACAGCTGTTTCTTACCGCTTCAAAACTTGCGGGAATTCAATCAGGGGATTATTATTTACGTCGTTTATTACAAGTTACTACAAGATTGATATCACCTCTGGCAATTTTCACCATTTTTTTATGATGCAGTTTTCATCACTTCGATAACGTCGTCAACAACTGTTTTTTACCAGTTCAAAACTTGGGAAATTCAATAGGCCCAAATATTAAAATCTCAAATTGATATTGGCAAAACAATGTAGGGTTTTGTATATTAGAATTATCTTTTTGGAGCTTCAAAATTGAAGTGGTATTTTTTTTTTTTGTTGAGATTTTTCCTTTTTTTCATTCTCCTCTCCTCGCACTCAAATCATTTTAGCTACTTTATTCCCAAATTACCCTTACACTCAAATCTCACTTTACCATCTAATTATGCCCAATTTAGTCAATTAACTCCCACAAAAGTCTAAGGCAAATAATTAAAAGCATGGTCGTCAAACTTACGAGTTGAAGTAAACTCATAACAAGAATGTAAATTTGATACAGATCATGAGCTCACGAGAGTTTTATTAATAAATAGGTGTTTTAAAATATAATTAAATAATAAAAATATAAAAATGAGAATAATTTTATTTTAATTATGAATGATTAAAATTGAATCCATCAACATTTATAATTTATCATACTCAACACAGAAATTTTTATGAAGTTCATATATATATAAAATCATTAAACATGATCAAATCAAGAAAACTAACACGAGTTTAATAATAAGTTTACATGATTTTGTAAGATAGAAATGTAAAAATAGTAGAATCAATATGTAAAACTGTGATTTAAGCTGAGTTTACAGCTATCATGAGCTTAAGAGCAACTCGACACAATTTTAAATTTTAAAATATTAGTTGAAAATTTTAAATATGTACATATTACATAAAGTTGTATCTGAACGGTGTAGATGATCTCACCACAGTTACGAGGGTGTGGCCGAAGTTGTGCCCCAAGAAGGTGTGGAGAGGCCAGCGGAGGCCACAACTGTGCAATGGAGTTCGTTGTAAAGTATGGAGCAAGAGCCCAGCCACGACAATGCACTTGTACGGACCTTCCACCTCAACAACAACGTCTCTGCAAATGTCACATTGTTTGTGATGAATAAACTATATCCAGTTTTGGCAACCCAAAAAAAAACTATATCCAGTGTATCTATATATTTCCTAAAAATTAAATAAAACAGAGGTAACATTGACTTTAATTAATCAATAGTTCTTCCTTTCTCTTTTGGGCTTGTTTGGTCTGAGGGGAGGGGAGGGAAAGTGGGCGGAGGGAAAATTTTTTTGAGTTGAATTTAAAAAAATTAGAGAAGTGGGGTTAAAAATTTTTAATTAATTTTTCTTACTCTTTTATATTATATATTCTCTTTATTAACATTTTATTACCCCACTTCTTCAATCTTTTAAAATTCAACTCATAAAAATTTTCCATCCCCTCCCTTTCCCTCCAAATCCCTCACACCAAACAGACCCGTTAGAAAGCTATTTTTATCATAGACAGACATCAATCCTTTTTTATCTTTTAAAATTATAACTTTTTTCTCAAACTATTCTTGTTGATTGTCTATGTGGTAAGAGGTCTCTATTAAGGGGTACTTCCCATGCAAATTATGATAAAAAATGATATTCTATGAAATCAACACAATTTTTTATAAAGAGCAACATTCACTAATTTTTTTAATATATACGAAGTAACTGTCTCGATTTTACATTAATAATAAGTTGGAGCATGCAACTAACAAAGTTATTTTGATTGAAATACGCTATCCGCTCCTAATTATAAGAACATACTTATTGATCGTTACAACTTAACCCTTTCTAATATTTTATAAAATATGCACATATCATTTTGTTAAAAATGTATTTGTCTCTTTAATTTATTTTTTGTTATAAATATTAAAATACTGAGTATGGATATATGTCCATAACCTTTCAAGTTGTCTTTTGGAGTTCTACAGCCTATGTAACCTACTACATGAATGGCTTCTTGGGAGTTTTTTTTATTATTAATACACATAACATCTAAATGTTACACATTGTACTATTATAAATGTTTAATCTTTGTTGTAACCCTTGAATAGAATTCAAAGACTTCTAATGAACATGGAGTTAGTCTAGCTTATAAGGCTCTGCTCAATCCCTCTGGATCTCGTGTTTGAGCTCCAAAAGAGATATGTGTGTTGGGAAGGGCAGCCACGAACCTCAAACCCTTATATTTGATGATAATATAAAGAAAACAAAAGAATTTTAGGACTTCTGACTTATAAATAATGGCCTTAATCCTTGTGTCAAGTGATTGTAAATATCAAAATAAATAAGATATTATATTGCTCTCTCTCTCTCTCCAAGTTTCTTTTAACTTGCTCATCTCTCTCATCCCAAATTTCTCTTGTATGCTTTTTATTTTCATAATGTTTTTCGCTTAAATAATGGTTTTTTTTATTCTCGTCTCGCACCCCTCTCTTCGAGAATGAATTTGAAAAGTTGTAAAAGTTTAGGATTTTTAACTAACTCTAACAAATTTTCTTAACACGGTATATATATATATATTATTCATTATTAATTATTATCTAATATACCGAATTCCGTGGCAAATGAAATTCAATGTTTTTTAGTGCTCGTGTCATTTTTTTTTAAACAAAACTATAGGAGTGTTTTTTTTTTTTTTTGAATTGAAAAGTAAAAGGCTAGAAGCTAAGTTTAGTCCTATTAATCTAGGGGTCGGAATCTCATTGGCTACCTGGACCCTTTTTTTTTTTTGATAAAGGACGCCTTAACAAAACGAAACGAGGTCCTATTGGAATTTCTTCCTGCAGCCATGTCGTTACGCACAAAAGGATCCAACTCTAGAAAGCTACCGGAGAATGACACCAAACCAGGATTAACTAAGCTCTTTCGCTCAAGGCACACGCACAAACCAATCCCGATGCAACCATTCCTTGATGTCCTCCACTAAGCGAAGATTTTCGTGCAGCTCCGAGCAACCGTCCCTAAGCAATTTCACCAACTCAAGTGAATCTGTCTCGACGATTGGCTTCCTCTCGCCTCGCTCCCATGCCATCTTAAGGCCCAAAAGACATGCCCATAATTCTGAAGTCAGTGCATCACTCTGATCAAGGCGGTGCATAAATCCAGCTAAGCAACCTCCGTCATTATTACGGAACAGACCTCCACAACCTGCATGCTTTGTGGTATTTGAGAACGCCCCATACACATTTAGTGTGCACCAACCAGGAGCAGGAGGAAGCCACCACCGAGGAAGGACCAGCCCAGTGTCATTTGAAGCGCGTGTTCCCCGAAGTTGAAAGCTAGTCAACTGAATAGAACCCAGTATCGCTACTGTTTATGCATAGATATCACTATTAGGAAGCAAGGTGTGCTCAAATATTCGCAAGTTCCTTTTACGCCACAGCAGACAACAAGAAACCGTGAAAAATTCTGGCCACTGATATTGCGGTTGTGGATATGTGAAACTAATGTTTACAGCCACCCAGTCACATGCATTGGACATATAAAACCTCCTGGTGAGTTTCGAAGGAACAACTTGCTCCCAATATTCTTTCGCTTCTTTACAGTCACGTAAGACATGAGTATACCCTTCTACGGAGGTAACACATACATCACAGCAGTTGTGCTCAGATAAGTTCCGCTTCATTCTAGCCTCATTAGTGAGTAGGGGCTGATGATAAAGAAGCCACATGAACATTTTGCGCCTCTGAGGGACAGCTAGCTTCCAAATCTTCCCCCAAACAGCATCCCAAGAATTAACAGGATTAACTAAGCTGTCACACGCAGCCTTAATCGAAAATGACCCATCCTTCGTGCCTTGCCAAGTCACATCAGAGTTATCTCTATTCCTCACCATATTTTCCTCAGTCATTTCCCATGCATCCTTTATCCTGTTCCACACATTAGACCCTTGCTTCCGTTTATCAATCATAGGTAGTAAGTCTTCTCCACAATTATATTTATTTGGAATAACTTTAACCCACAGGGCATCCCTCCGTTTCACAAGACTCCACCCCAGCTTCATATGGAATGCTTGATTTTGTTTACTGGCATGCCTGAGACCTAGCCTGCCACTCGCTTTGTTCTAACAAATTTTATCCTATGAGACCAAATGCAACTTCTTTCGTTGAGCTGAAGAACCCCAAAGGAAATCCCTGTTCCTTTTTTCCAATCGTTCACATGTAGAAGTGGGCAAAAGGGCTGTCTGCATGGTATAGTTGGGAATGGCTGAGGTAAAAGAAGAGATCAATGTGTGTCTACCAGCCATCAAAAGTGTATTAGCTTTCCAATTGGATAGTCGATGCTGCACCTTATCTAGCACTTCCCTAAAAGTTTCTTTAGTCACCCTTGTATGTATCATAGGAACCCCTAAGTACTTACCCAAATCATTGGTTTGAGTAAACACCAGTTCTTCACTTAACTCCTGACAGCGATTGTGATTCATACTAGGAGGGAAAATCACTCTAGATTTAGAAGGGCTCACTCTCATACCAGAGGCTTCACAAAAGGATTATAGACATCCTTTTATAAACTGCACCTGCTGTAAAGACACGTCACCAAAAATCACAATATCATCAGCAAACATAAGATGTGAGATAGGAGGTCCCTCCCTGTTTAGACGAATAGGCCGACAAGCACCCTTTTGAATGCTATCTTGAATAATGTGAGACAACTTATCCATGCAAATGACAAATAGATAAGGAGAAATAGGATCTCCTTGACGAACAACTCGTGACGGAGTGAAGGACTCGGCCTTACAACCATTCCAAAGCACCTACATATTGGACGATGACACATAGTACTTGATGACATCAAGCAAATTATCTAGTATGTGCAGTTCCGATAGGCCATGCATAATAAACTCCCAATTCAGTTGGTCATATGCCTTTTCAAGGTCAATCTTAATAGCCATCAATCCTTTTTTACTTTTTTTAACTCTCATTGTGTGAATAACTTCCTACACCATGATGATATTATTAGAGCTCAATTGCCCTGGGACAAAGCTACACTGAACTGGGCTAATAACATAAGGCAAAAAGCATTTAATTATCCTGGTCACAATCTTAGTTATCACCTTGTAAATAAAATTGCATAAGCTAATAGGCCTTAAATCATGAAACAACTCCGCGGAATCCTTTTTTGGAATCACGATTAGAAGTGTACCATTAATGTTCCCAATTTCTCGGGGATTAGCAAACAGGTTGGTAACCAAAGATACAATGGAATTGGACACATTCTTCTACTGTGATTGAAAAAATAAAGCATTCAATCCATCAGGGCCTGGAGCTTTAAGAGCCCCTATCTAAGCCCAGGGCATGCTGTATACCATTTCACCTTTTTAGTAACCACATCTTTTTATAATTAGTGAACCCAAACACCTCACGGTTCCAGTGGATACAAGCATTAGCAAACTAGGCCACGTTCTCAGTCCATGGACCTTCTTGTCGCCAGGTATCTCTCACAAACCCATCAAAATCCTCATGCAAGATCAGTGATACAATAAAACAAAATGGCCGCTCTCTTCGAATTAACTTCTGCCTATTTTTGAGCTGTAACAGGAGGGGCATACGATTAGACTTAAGTCTGGGAAGATGAATTACCTTGGAGTTCGGGAATTAAAGCAACCATGTGTCGTTTTCTAAAGTTCTGTCAAGACGGGCTCCACATCCTTTGCATTGCCATGTGAACTGAGGGCCAAAAAAATTAAGATCAGTCAAGCCTGAGGAATCATACCAGGTCCTTAGGTCCTAGTCAACCGAGGTTGTACCATTTGCAAAGGAAAATTTCTGCATGGTTTAAGGTGGCATTTAGGTCTCCCACAATCATCCATGCACCCTGTAGAGAAACTTGCAGCCGAGTTAACTCATTCTATAACAGTCTTCTTCTAACAATGTTCAGAGAAGCATAAGTTATAGTAATGTGCCATCGTGCTTGAAAACCATCACGTGCCTCTATATGCATGAAACTATGCTTTTTCTCCACAATTGTCACATTCTTAATAGAATCCTTCCACAAGAACCATATGCCACCGCTGAACCCCTACGCATAAATGATTTCGAAAGAAGGAAATCCCAACTTCACCGTGATGCACTAGGCACTCTCCCCACTTGAACGAGTCTCCAAAAGAGCTAGGCAGTCAATGTCATAAAACCGCAAAATCTCCTTAATTAAAGAAGGGAAGTGTTTCGCTCACGTCCCCCTTCAATTCCAAACAATGCACTTCATAATCAAATCAGAATAAGGAGAAAAATTGGACCTTCTGTCTTATCTAATCAACCTTCATATTGGAGTTTCCAATATGAGTAGACTCCTCAGGCGCTGCATGACGTGAAAGTGGGTTGCTACGAACTAGATATTCAGAACTCATCCCCTCCCCCGAATCCAACGGATTAGACGCTGGGGATGAGGAGGCATCTTATAGAATCTGAAACCTGCATGTCAAGCAAGACTACCTACATGGTATCCATTCGTGCTTCAGCCACTGCCTCAGTTCTTTCAGCAATCATCATGTTCTTACTCACCATTTCTTTAACCATTGTATAGCCACTACAAAAAAAACGTGATTTATTAGCGGTTAAAAATGGGTATTAGTAGCGGTTTGAACCGCTACAAACAACATTAGTAGCGGTTACTAGAACCGCTACTAAATCGTATGTTGCAAGCAGTTTTGTAGCGGTTATATAAAACCGCTACTCAATAAAAAATAACCGCTACAGCTTTTGTAACGGTTCAATCCAACCGCTACAACACCCTCATGAACGAAATTTTTTTCAGAGATATTTGTAGTGGTTATATAACCGCTACAAATATAAAAAATTGAAATTTTGAAGGAAAAAGAAATGACATTTTTTTATTTTGTAGCGGTTAACAAACCGCTACTAATTTTGAATTTCATGAAATTTGTAGCGGTTATCAAAACCGCTACTAATTTCATGAAATTCAAAATTAGTGCCAAAAAATTTAATTTGAGTTTTAAAAAGGCGTGTTATTATGTAGCAGTTTAATAACCGCTACAAATATTTAAAAAATTTTTAAAAAATATACGATCATTTGTTTCTGTTTTTTTAATATTAAATTAAATATTTTATTTTGTTATTATTTTATCTATTTTAATTAGCTTATTATTCAATAGTTTAACTTATTAATAAATTAAAAGGAAAAATGTAATTTAATTGGATTAGTATAAAATTTATATTAATAATATTATTAAGGATAGGTAGGTAATAAGGAATTATTATGTTATCTAATATAATGTAATTGTGTATGAAAAATAGATGAAAATGAGATACAGCTCTGAAATATGTGGAAAAAAAATGGTTAGAATAAATTTTATAGAAAGGAAAGAAGTATTGCAAAAAAAATTAAAAATCTTGTTACCATATTTGATCGTATTATTCAGCTCCTCTACTCATACGAAAGAAGTTGTAAATGAGAGAAAATGAAAGAAAGGTAAGGTGAAAAGAAATTGGGGAGTGTTTGAAATGAGTTGTGGTAAGGGTATTTATAGGGATCCACGTACTATTTGTAGTGGTTAATGTATCCATTTTGTAGCGGTTATTAGTTAGTAGCGATTATTTGTATTTTTGTAGCGGTTTAATATTTATAGTGATCCACGTACTATTTGTAGTGGTTAATGTTATATTTGTAGCGGTTCAATAACCGCTACAAATATTATTTTATTTTACTTTTTAATTTTTTTTTACATTTTATTTTAAAAACTTTTTTGCATTTTTTTTAAAGACAAAAGCATAATTTGAATTTGATCACTCGTCGTCGCCATCCCTACAGAAATTTTGTAGAAAAATTATTGTTATGGATGTATTATTAAATTTAAAAAATTTAATTCAAATGACGTGGACTTAAAAAAACTCACCGCAGTAGAGGTAAATTGTCATCGCCTTCAGGGAAGTAGTTTTCAAAATCAACTGGCTGAAATGGCACACTCTCGTAGGTGATGTTGTCGCCTTCACCCATGTCGTAAAGGTCTCTTGGCTTTAAATGAACGACCATGTGCCAATCCCTATGCCTCTCGTCCTCGACATAATAAACCTGATGTGCCTCTAAAGCTAGAATATACGGCTCATCATCTTGAGAAATACCAATATGAATCGGCCGTGAGAAATTGACTGATGTGATCCCTAAGTCGTCAGTTGTTAGTCCCCGAGAAGTAGTGGTATTTGCCCATAAACACTTGAACAGCGTCACAGTGAAACGACCATAATAATTAAGTTCGACCACATCAAGAAGCTTGCCATAGTAAGGGACGCCTCTGAACTGCATGTTGGTATCACTGCTGCTCACATAACTCCTTGTCCCAAATGTGCCATAAACATCCGAATTCTGTGTTTGCAATCCTTGATCCCGTGAAACCGTGCAAAACTTAAAACCATTGACATTGCATGCTGTAAACCATTTTGCATGATCAAGAGGGCCGATTGCGAGAGCTCTGAAATCTGGTAAGTGTGGGTTGTGGTCATTTAGTATTCTGCGCGCAAACCAGCTCGGGAATTCTCTGTGAACCCTCCTATCAACTTCCGAGGATGTTTGTGTACGGATCCTGAGTTGACGCTTAACATAACTTCTGAATTCCCTGCAATTAATAATGGAAAGGCGTTAGTGAAATGAAAGTGAGAAATGTTACGAAAGATATAGATCGAATAACATGTGAGTGTATAATTCTTACCGTATGAAAGGTTCAACTTGAGTGCAATTAATCAAGACATGTCTATGTGCTTGCAACATCTCAGTTGCCGTTAGTTTAAAGTTCTCAGTTGCTCCAACTGGTTTACCAACACGAGGGATAAATTCTCCTGATGTCGACGCAAGTTCAGGACAATCGTCAACATGAGGTGGGCGGTTGAAAGCCGTCTTAAGATCATCAAAGTACCTTGAGCAAAAATATAGCACCCCATCTCCTATATAGCCTTCAGCTATAGAACCTTCTGGCCACGCCTTATTCCTCACGTAAGATTTTAATTTCCCAAGGAACCTACGAAGTACAGAAGAGAAAATTGATATAAAATGCTGAAAAGGACGACTAGCAAATATTAAATACGGAGAATAAATTAAAGCACATATTTAAAATGAGTACCTCTCAATTGGATACATCCAACGATATTGTACTAATCCAGTGAGCTTTGTTTCATGAACGAGGTGGACTGTGAGGTGAACCATCACAGTAAAAAAGGACTGAGGAAAGATCATCTCCAAATGACAAAGCGTAAGAATGATTTTCGACTACAGCTGATCGAGCTCCTCAACGATCAAAACCTTAGAACACAACTTCCGAAAGAAAGAACGAAGTTTCACCAAAATGATAGAAACATCGGGAGGAAGTGTATTCTTTATAGCCAGAGGGAGTAATTGCTGCATAAGAACATGTGAGTCATGACTCTTCAGGTCAGTAACCTTTCGAGCCTGCAAGTCAACACATCAAGAAATGTTGCTTGAATACCCATCAGGAACTTTTAATTTCTTCAACGTCGTGAGGAAGGCTTCCTTGTTCGGTTTTGTGAGGGTAAACTTTGCCGGTTGAAATCTGTCATGCTCATCTGGCCAAGCGTCTTCACGAACTCCCATGTCGCGTAAATCTTTCCTCGCTTGAAGGTGATCTTTTGTCTTGCCGGGTTCGTTAAGCAGCGTATACAGCACATTGTCGCAAACATTCTTTTCAATGTGCATTACATCAAGACTATGGCGAAGTAAATTAGATATCCAATATGGAAGAGTGAATAAAATACTTATCTTCTTCCACTGCTGAGGCGCCGAATTCCTGCGCGTCTTTTGGTGAGTTTGTGCTGAATCATTGCTTTTTTTAAACTCGAAGTCAACATGCTCAAGCTGCTATAAGATATCTGTACAGGACAAAGTCTGAGGTGGTCCTCTTTTTTCTGGTTTCCCATTGAAGCAATTTTGTTGCAATCTGAACTTATGCCTTCCATCGAGAAACCTTCGATGCCCCATAAAGCACCACTTTCGGCTGTGGGGAAGGCGCACTGCGTCAGAGTCAAAATTGCAAGCTAGACACGCCGACCCAGTATGCACATTCCAACCAGATAATGTGCCAAGGCTAGGAAAGTCACTAATTGTCCACATCAAGGCTGCATGCATGTTGAACAAAGTCTTGCCGTAAACGTCGTACGTCTCCAAGCCGACATTCCACAAGTCAAGCAATTCCGCAATAAGCGGTTAGAAATACACATCGATGTCATTACCCGGTGCCTTTTTGCTTGGAATGATCATAGACATAATGAAAGAGCTTTGTTTCATACACATCCAGGGGGTAAGTTGTAGGGAACTAAGACTACCGGCCAAATACTGTAACTTGTGCTAAGATTCCCAAAAGGATTGAAACTATCAGTTGCTAATGCAAGCCGAACATTTCTGGGGTCAGTCGCAAAATCTAGAAAGTCGTTGCCAAACGTTTTCCAAGCAGCTACATCCCGCAGATGTCTTAATTTACCGTCTTCATTTTTATCAACGGCATGCCACCTCATGTGCTCCGCAGTTTTAGACGACATAAATAATCTTTGTAGACGAGGTTTCAAAGGGAAGTACCTGAGAATCTTTGTAGGTTTCTTCTTCTGCTTTTTCCCCTTCCGAATTGTCTTGTACCTCGATGTGTGACATCTCTTACAAGTCTCCATGTTGGAATCGTCTCCCCAATACAGCATACAATCATTTGGGCATGCATCAATCTTTTGATAATTCAACCCCAACTTGTTGATAATCTTCTTGGCCTCATAGAACATTGTGGGAATCTTAGCGTCAGGAAATGCATTCCTTATAATAAGTCTTGCAACATCGACATTCCCTTATCTGTGATCCCACACAAGCACTTGATATGATACAATTTGATCAAGAAAGATAATTTAGAATATTTGCGACAACCTTGATATAAAGGACAATCTGCTTCATCCATCAAGCTAAAAAAATCCCGAGCTGCTTCATTCCCCATAAAAACCGGCTCAGAGCCGTGAACTTCTTTATTGAAGTTGTCGCCTTGAAATCCAAACGCATAACGCACAGCATCATTCACAAGATCATCTTCATCTACTTGAACGCCTACTTGAGAACTTCGAGGGAGAGCATCGTCATATCTAATGCCAACCTTCTCACCATGAACTGCCCAGAACATATAGTCCTCAGGGAAAGGCTTCACAAGCAAATGTTCCTTCACAACATTTCGTGCATGCCACTTCTTGAACTTGCATTTCCGACATGGATAGACGATCTTGTCGTTACAGCTGGCATGAGTTAATGCGAAATCCAAGAAACTATTTAATCCGTACAAATATTCAGGAGAATGGCGCGGCAACCTGATCCATGATTTATCCATAGCTACTAGTGAGAGAGAAGAAAGTATTGAGAAGAAGATGAGTGAGAAGAGAATGACGAATACCAAAAACCATATATTCTGAAATTCCAACGTTTATAATTTTGTAGCGGTTCTAAAACGGCTACACTAACCACTACAGTTATAAAATGTTAGTAGCGGTTATATACATAAAACTGCTACCAATTTTCAAGCCGTTACATATTGGTGGGAAATTCAAAATTTACACGTTGAGTATTTGTAGTGGTTATATGTATAAAACCGCTACTAACATTAAAGCCGTTGGACAGCAAATTTAAAAATAATTTTTTATTTGTAGTTGTTACACATAACATAACCGCTACAAATGTGAACAAAGGCGGCAAATTTCAAAATTCAAATGATGAGTATTTGTAGCGGTTTTTATTGTAAAACCGCTACAACTATATACATATTTGTAATGGTTTCTATTGTAGAACTGCTACTAATATACATATAGTTGTAGCGGTTCTATAAGAAAAACCGCTACAACTATATACATTTGTTGTAGTGGTTTTTATTTTAGAACTGCTACAAATATATATATTTGTAGCGGTTTTGATTTAAAACCGCTACAAATATATATATATATGCTTTATTTTTTTTAATTTAGAAATATAAATAATATTGTTGCAATTAATTCATAAATTCAACAACGCGATATAATAATATAAATATAATTATATTAAACACAATAAGAATTTAACTTCTGAAATACAAACTCATATATATATATATATATATTTACAAATGTTTCAACAAAAAAAAAGATGTCCTAAACTAAGTAGCTGTGGGCTAATCATCTGGTGCTCCCTTAGGTGGGGCTCCCTCAGGTGCTGCTGGATCGGGCCGCTGCGCAGAGTGAACCGCACCATCATCATCAGCAGGAGCAAGATGAGGAGGAGGAGGAGTAGTACTCGGGACGACGTAGCGAGGGACAGGGGGAACCTGTGGATGCTGCTCGTCCGGGAACAAGCGACTCTATGACCGCTCAAGCATGTTGTTCGCGATTTCACGCCACTGCGTCTGCTGAGCGTAGATCAAATCAGCGTGCAGCTGCATCTGCTTCATATGCTGCAGCTGTATCTGCTGTATCTGCTGCTGCTGCTGTGCCATTTGCTGCTCCAAATCTGACTGCAGCTGGTCAATAGACTCGTCCCTTGGACGTCTGACCCCTCTAGAGCTACCAGCCTCAGAGGTGGCGCTTCTGCCGTAGACCATGCTAGGTCTGGTGCCTATCCCCATCCCGCGCACACGTCCGGGGTGCTTAGCCTGAGCCAGAACCGCGTTCAAAGGAGCCGTCGGGTCCACTGACACCTATGACTCCTCAGGCTGGGTCTATCGTAGCTCAGCCTGCGACTGCTGCATCTGCTCTTGCCATTTTATGAAGCAATTACTAATTAGCATTTTTCATTATTAACTTGGTTTAATAAAAATTATAATAATAAAATTACTTACAATGGCCGCCTCTGCCTGCTGAGAGGTCACAGTCCTATCACGGTGTCTGTGTGTGATGGCGTACAGGTCCCCATAGTCCGTCTGACGGTTCTCCTGCTGTGCCTTCGTCTCCTGAAACAATTACAAAATTCAATTAGTATTATGAAATAATCAACTAAAAGTCAGTGATATTTTGAAAATTTACCAGCTCGCTATAGGTCATAGCAAAGGTCTTCGATCCTGCTGTGTGGTGGATCGTCTGCTACGCACGGATCCTGGTGTTCCTCTGAGAAATCTCCTGGAAAAAAAATATTAAATGTATTAAAACAATAAAAAAAATACGTTCAAATTAAATACAATTAAATTGAAATTATAATTTAATAATTAACAATTACAAAATTATATATTAAAAATCTAATAAATACATTACTTGCCCCTCAGGGCTCCTCCTGAACTGGACGAAACTCGCCTAGTCGTTCGGCGGCACGCCGTCCGGGACACTCTCGATTAGCTGCTCCTGAGGCATCGTCCCGTCCTTATTCACCGTGTGGAAGAGATGGTTCCTCTTGTTCCTCTAGGCGTCACCCATCTTCACGAGGGCGTACCTCTTCCGGTTGGCCCGGACGGCAAACTGCAGCTGAAAAAAAATTATTTAAATATCAATAATTACAAAAAACATAATTTAAAAAATATTAATTAAATAGAATTAATTACAAAAAATATTAATTAAATAATTTTAATTACCTGAACCACCTCCTCCCAAGCTTGGTCCTTCGGCCCCCTCGGAATGTGCCTCCACGTCTTGAAGTGAAGGGGGAACCGCATCCAATTCGCGCCCAGGTCGTTCAGGAAGCGGTTGAGCAGGTGGCCCCCATTGTGGATGGGATGGTCAGTGCCCTCATTCCACGGCACTATAACTCGCAAGCTCCGGTCCATACTGTTCACACCGGCCATATCTAGCCTCCTCGTCGAAACGTTCCCCTGCTCATCTGCACAGTTTACCGCACGTTAGATAAATTGTAATTCAAAGTTAACATTTCTAATTTAAATAAATAATTTACTAAATTAAAAAATTAATTTACCTTGGACCTGCACCTCAAACCCAGTGGACCGCGAAGACGACCCTCGTAGGTTGTTCTGCTCTCGAGCCTCCTCCTCATCGAGGAACTGCTCCATCTCCCTGATCCCAAGCGGGATCTCGAACTCCTCCTCATCATAGTCATTGACGCTGATATCTGGCCCCCCAACCTCAGGCACCTCTGGTGCAGTCGTCTCCTGTGGGATCGTCTGCGGTGCCTGTGGTACAACCGACTCTAGTGGGGAGATGGGCTGAAATGCCGCGGTCGCCCTACCTCCGCGCTGCCCCTCCCTCCGCCACCCCGTAAAATCGGTCTGGGGACCTTAGGGGCCTTCCCCTTATCCTGTCCTGAAGCCATATCAACTGTAAAAATAAAAAAAAAATTAGTTACATTATTATGCAAAAATCTAATAAAAATACAAATAAAATACATGTTATATACGTACCGCAAGTGCAAATACTGAGAAATACTGTAGCAAAACCTCCTACACAGACGTCTGAACGCTCAAATCTTGAAGAAACCACTCAGAGAAACCTCAGGAAACAAAATGAGCAAACGGAGAAATGAGGGAGGCGGTGGCTTAAATAGGCCATATATTAGTAGCTGTTATTCCAATAACCGCTACCATAACCGCTATAAATCACCCACGTTGGCTTAAATTTGTAGCGGTTCTACAATAACTGCTACAAATTACAAGAACCTTTGAAATTCTGTAGCGGTTATTGCCCAGAACCGCTACAAAAGTGGAGACTCCTGAAATTCTGTAGCGGTTATATCCCTATAACGGCTACAAATAGCTGACGTTTGGTATTTTGTAGCGGTTTTGTTGCTGTAACCGCTACAAATAACCGCTACACTGTTGGCGGGGCTTGGTCGCACCAAGTGGCGAGAATATTGTAGCGGTTTCTGTGTATTAACCGCTATAAAATAACCGCTACAAGTTTTGGCGGGAATTTCACGCCAAATTTCTAGCAGTTTTGGCTAACCAACCACTACAAAAAACATTGCTAATAGCTTGCTGCTACAATTTTGTAGCGGTTTAGGTTAAAACCGCTACAAATATTGCAATTTGTAGCGGTTTGATATAACCGCTACAATTGCACCGCTACAGAATCCCATTTTTTTTGTAGTGAGCCCTGTTCAATTTTATTTTTGAGCTCCAAGTATTCCACCAATGGGCCTTTCCTGTGCTAAACTGTTTGGGCCTGTATTACCTTCTTAACCCCCAAGGGCCCACTACTCTTTATCGAATTAATGGCTCTACTTCCATTTGGCAAGGTCTTGACTGGCACAGGACTGTTCTGGGGAATAATAACCATTAAATTAAGGACCAGATTTTGTGGCTCCTTTATATCAAGAGCATTAAAGCAAGATCCTGTTGAATGCGAATCGCGAGAGGTGCGACTGACTTCCTTCCCATTCCAAATTTGCTGTCCCAACCGTCACCCCTTCCAAACCCGCTGAACCACCATCCAACCCCGGTACGTCAGCGCTGAATTACTACTCTCTGTCAGATTTGTAAGATGCCTAGAAGCCTCCGCTATATCAGTCGAAGTTGCAGACTGCATTGGGTTCTTACTACCACCATTTATGAAGCTTTCTGTGTTAGAACAATGATCTGCATCATGGCCATATCTACCGCAGTGAAAGAAAATTAGGTGCAATCCTTCATGTTCTATCTTCTTCTCCACCCCATTTACCAAGATAGTCGGTACCAGAGCTTTACTCAAATCTAGTTCAACACAAATTCATGTAAATATGCCTTTTAAACGACGTATTGTATTCGCATCAGCTTTAATGACCTTACCAATCTGGCTTCTTATCACAAACAACGTACCCTTTTCATAGTAGTTTAGTCGAAGTTTTGCAACACGACCCCTTGCTGTAATACTATTAACTCAATCTTTATTTGGGTCAAAGTCTACACGCCAAGGCCGAACACTGATGTAATGATCATACAGCAGCTATGGCGCTCCTGTCAGTGCTAGTTCGTAGGTTTCTATTCGTGGACAATTAACTATAAAGAACCCTGAGCCAATATCAATGATATCTACCTCACCCCATAGTTGAGACAGTTTCAGGCGAAGAGTTTCTTCGCACACCATTCTGCCAAGCACTGTGATGATGACTGCATGGGGCCATTTCCTTGTTATCTGGTTACTGTATTCAGGTAGCAGAATAATATTTGGCCCTTTCTTAGTGTATTCAATCTTGATCCTTGATTTCTAGACATCGTTTAGCCACCAACCATCCTCCTCATCATCCTCTTCTTCCCCCTTCAACCCCTTACTATTCATACACGCTTTTTTGTACGGCATCTTTGGCTCCTCACCCTGTGCTTCCGGAATCTCCAGTGTAGGAACATCATCCTTCTCCTCTTCCATCCAGTCTTCCATCCTGGGTACATTGACCCTACCCATAACCACCACAGTCTCACCTTTCTGCACATTCTTCCTGCTTCGCACAAGTTCAGCTGCCTCCTCTGGCATTGGGTCCACCACTTTGGTGACCCCCATCACTGTCCCTTTCGCTTTGCTAGTAGCTTTTACTGACGCTCTCTCGTCTCTCCATCTTGCATATTCTAAGTTGACTCACTCTCTCTCCTTTGAGTTGACTACCTAGACCTAATTGACTTGACCTAAGTTTAGTCCTATTAAAAACTATTCTTTCTAGTTTAAAATGTAGAAGCTAGTTAGAAAATTTATTTCTTAAATATAAGGTAAAACCCCAAGCCACTTTAGTTTGCCTCTCAAATTTATACTCCTTCGGGTCCTTTTTATAAGTAACTTTCTCTCTCCAGGAGTTGATCCTTAATATAAACAACTTTTTTCTTGTGTCTCGAAATTTAAACTACTTGTTTCTTTTCTACCTCTATTAAATACATATCTTTATATTAATTATCATACATTCACCATTAATTCTCTTTCATTTAATCATTTATCACTCATTCTCTCTCATATGTTTTACTTGTTCCCTTTCATATACTTTTGTCATAAATAGGGGCATAGTTAGAAGGAATATGACATTTTTGACACATTTATTATTTTTAACTATTCTTAACTACTAGTTCGTTTTGAGCAATTAAGAAAAAAATTGCCTATAAAAAGGACTGGAGGGAGTCATGTTTTCCCCAAACCATCCTTATTATATCACATATTAAGTGGTTTATGTAAAAAGTTGTTCTACACAAATAATTAAATATTTCCTCCTGTCCTTTTTATAAGTAACATTCTCTCTCTTAAGTATGGTCCTTTTTATAAGTAGCAAATCTGCTTTGTCTAAAAATAAAAATATGTCTTTTCATTTTTACCCTTGTTGAATACATGACTTATGATAATTACTATCACACATGCACTGAGAATGAGGAAATTCCTCCATTTAGCATCTGTCTACAAAAAAGTATACTTATTTCACAGTTTTTTTTGAATTAATCTTATTTCCACTCATTATCTCTCCACATTAAATTTCCACTAATTATCTCTCTTAAGCCCTCTTTATGAATAAGGGTATAATTGGAAAAAATTTGCATATATTACATGCTTATTGATTTTAACTAAATCTAACTACCATTTTGATCCATGTGAAAGTGGTAGTTGTTTCTTATAAAAAAAACCGGAGGGAGTACGGTATTTCAGAAAAATCAACCTATATATTTTTACGAATAACTAACATTACTATTATCAATAATATATGCAAATTAGTTATTTAGTTGTTCCATTTTAGAATATGAAGGAGTAATAAATATATTATTACCATATATACATTGTATTTATTCTAACATATTAATGCACATTTCCCAAATTCAAAGAATTGTTATTGTGTTTCATTAAAAAAAACAAAGAATAGTTATTATGCATTTAGCACATATATATGAATGTTCTTGGACCTAGTAATTAAGCCAGATTCATGGATGGGAGCGTAGGACACGACAAGATGTTTTATGAAAGTCAAAAGCAGGCTCTATGAATCTCAACAGTCAGATAATGAACATCATACAACAACAACAACAACAAAGCCTTAACCCCACTAGAGGGGGTCGGCTACATGGATCTCACTAGATAATGAACATCATAAAAAATATTAAATATCTAATCCGTTTCCAATAAATCAAAACCCAATGTTATGTGCATATAAATATAAAATCATGTGGTTGCAACCCTGACATTACTTGAGCAAGTACATATGAATGTTCTTACACCTACTTCCTCTCTATTTTTAGTTTCCCTCTGTATCTTTAGGCCTCCAAGCTCAAGCTCAAGGTAAGACATGCGTACATGTGTGTGTGTAGTGGATACTAATGTAGTGAATTGATTGCTTAATGAATGTGTTTGTTTAGGTGGTGGGAAGTTGTGTCCAAAGGAGATGGCTTTGGGAGGAACATGTGCGGATACCAGAGGTGCAACCGACTGTGCAGAGAAGTTTCTTGCAGAGTATGGGGCGAGTGCCATGCCACAACACTGCACTTGCACTGACCTTCAACCTCAAGAAAAGCCTCTGCAAATGTGATGTTATTTGCTATTAACATTGACTTAATATTTCATTAATAAGTTCAAGTTACACTACTACGGAAGGGACTTTTAACGACCGTTTTTTGGGCCTTTAGACGACTGTTTTCAGGGGGTCGTCTATCTCAGTGTCGTTGAAAATTCGAGAAAAGATGACCGTTAAAAAACAGTCGTTGTATCTGTGAGATACAACGACTGTTTTCTTAAAACCAGTCGTTGTATCCTTTTTTTTTTTAAAAAAAAATCCCTACATCAAGTCCCTCTACTCCCTCCACCATATGTGTCTACAAGTCCCCACGTCCTCCCATTCTCTCATGATTAACTCTCTAGCTTCCCCTAATACTCATGGAAGTGAAATCACATATTAGTTTTTCTATCATGACATATAGCGCATATATCATCATAACATCATTTCAATGTGCAGACTTCAACTTTCAAACTTTCAATGTAAATCATGACATGCATATGGGCAAAGAGATGATGACATGCTTCCATGAAAATCCCTATTTTTCATCATCATTTTCCATAGTGTTCTCTGAAAGCATAATGCCTTAACAAATTCAAAGTACTCATAAATAAGAAACTAGGAAAAGTATTCGAATATGCAAACTTGAAATAGCACTGTACAAAACCACTGCACTACGTAAAAAAACCTCTACACATCATCACCCGGCCCCTCTATGTGTTGTAGAAGATGTCCCGACAATAGGTCTCGGATCAAATTAATGTCTTCGATTGTGTAGGAGTCCTGATCACCAAAAATCTGTGCGCAAAATGGAGAATATGTTAACATAAATAAATAAATTGAATGAAATAACTAACAATTGAATCACATGAAAAGAACTGAAATTCAATTGAGAATCAAGAAATGATCACCTGTTCAAAATTTGTAGTAAGGCCAGAGAAAATGATGTATTACATATATAGTATAACATAGAAGCCGCACTCAGTTTTCCCTGCTTGCCGTGGACACTATACAGCAAAAGCAAACGGTAAAAAAGAATAAAGGCCTATGTAAAGCAATCATCAATCGAAGAACTTGAATGTAAAGAACTTACGTTTGGCTGGAACCACTTTGTATGACCAGCTTTACCTTCACGCTTCCCACCCATTATATAATATGTCTTCAATGCACTGTAATAATTAAAATGATAAACAAAAGACATTAAAACAATTGAGTAAAATCAAAAATCAATGACGGACAAATAAATTTACTTACGTGTTAAAAATGTTTCTGATATCTGCGTCTGGCTTGCGACCCAATGAGTCAAACCAAAATATGACGTTGATCGAGGGACAAGGAACACAGAGACTCCAATGATAACTATAATCACATGCATATATAGATTAAAATGGGTTAGATAACATGATACTGTTTAGCAAAGTGAACGTGTATAAATATAGCAAAGAAAGTTACTTGCCCTTCAACAATTGGTGCCAAATAACAAGGCAGCTGAGTCTGGCCTATTGTATAGCCTACATAGCTCATCCGTTCTTCCATAGTCTGGCTATTACGCCGTGACATATTGCCAGGACATAAGAAGCCATATGTACTGCCAAGCCCTCATTCGGCACACAGTTTGTGGAAGTAGCTACCACATAAATGAAATGAGAAATGACACAGTAAATGTAGAAACCTAAAACCCCTAAATATCAGTGCATTAATTACAATTAAAAATTATAACTAAACTCACATGATTGCGAATGTGACCCATCCTACGTCAATCTCCTCCAAAGATAGGAACTCTCTAATATCTTTGTTATCAAGCCCATAACTATACGAGATTCTGCGACTCACAATATCACAAGGCATCTGCAAGTCAACCTTATTTATGCCTTGATGAATATTTTGCAGTCGTGCTAAAAACGGGAATTTTGTCGCATCATCTTGTTCCTAGTAACACACAAAAAGATTATAAGTAGAATGTTAAGGATTAAGTAACAGTAAGTTGTTTCCTACCATTTGAGGGACTGGCACAGTCTGAACAAGATGTTTAGGCCATAAGATGAAAGATCCTGTTGTGTGACCTAGATTGGCAACCTCACCATCAGGGAATGGGACATCTGTACCTTCCTCCCCCAGTCGAACACTTGTCACATTGACCTTAAGTTGATCGTCCCGGATTTGGTTATTATGGTGGGTGGTGGCACTACTGTATATAGAGCAGGGATTTCGGGCCAGCCCGAGCCCGACGGGCTGGCCCGTATCGGGTTACATGTAAACGGGCTGGACAGAAGCCAGCCCGTTTACAACACATGGCAGCCCGAGCCCGATTATGCCCGCCAGCCCGCCTTTCACATGGACTGGGCCGTTTTTGCTTCTGGGCCCTTTTTTTTTTTTTTTTTTGATTTTGGGCTATAGCATACATTGCCCATTGTTTTTTTTCTTTTGCCAATAGATGCATTGTGCATTGTTTTAATTCAAAATTTGCTTCCCAATGGTTTGGATGGACGAACCAAATAACCAATCAATGGACCTTTCATTTGTTCAATATAATTTCATCTTGTACAAATACAAAAACGGGAATTCATGCACACATAATTTTTGTCCTTCACTAATTACAACCAATCTACCATAGTTTACTAATTAATTTTGTCCTTCACACATAATTTTTGTCCTTCACACATAATCTATTCATGCAAATCAATAATCATGCATCACTGATCAAACAAGACATGGCATAATTATATTTAAAGGGAATTCATGCAAATCAATAATCATGCATCACTAATCAAACAAGACATAGCATAATTATATTTAAAGGGAATTCATGCAAATCAATAATCATGCATCACTAATCAAACAAGACATGGCATAATTATATTTAAAGGGAATGAGGGATTAGGGATACAAGTCATATAATATAATAACAATTAGCAAGAAAGTTGTAATCTTCTTGGATCTAATTCTTCAAAACAACAAAAAGACCAATAATCTTGCTTCTTCATTCTTCAATCGCCAATAATTACATTTGAAGCATTGTCTGAAGCTGTAAAAACAGGGACGGGAGCAGTTTCCCTTTTCGCTATCTCAGAATCCTCTGCCACATGTAATGACATAAACATAAAAGATTTATTAAATAGAAATATAAAATAAAAGATAAATGAACAAATATAATTATAAATATTACCATCCCATGGAAAACCAAGAAGCCAATTTCGAGTGCAAATGAGAGCTTCAACATTATCTGGAAGAAGAGAAGATCGATACTTTGTGAGAACCCGAGATCCTATGCTAAAAGCTGATTCACTAGCAACGGTAGTAATTGGAATGCTAAGAATATCGCATGCCATCTTTGAAAGACAAGGAAATCGAGCTGAGTTGGCTTTCCAATAATCCAAGACATTAAATCTTGTAGCCAATCTATTATCAAGTGTCGCTTCTTCCAAATAATAGTCCAATTCAGACTTTTCAATTATTGACTCATCTTGACACTTGAATGAAAAAAAATCCTACACCATTAAAAAATTAATGAAAGGGTCAAATTAAATGAACAGAGGAAAGTGCCAATGAAAATTCAAATTAAATCTAAACATAAACTATTTAAGAATTTCAAACTTACATCAAAAACTTCGTAGTCATCCACTTCATTCGAGTTACGGCTATGAATCGGTTCTGTGATTAACACCGTGTTGGCATTTGAGCTTGAAGCAGCTCCACCAATTGGGGTGGAGGATGAAGATGATCCCATGTTTTTATATTCATTGAAAACATAATATAACTTGCTCCTTATGTTTTCAATCTTCTCTTGAGAGGTTATGGGATCTATTTTCGCAAAAGTAAACTTTATGACTTCAAGCTTCATCCGAGGATCAAGGATAATGGCTAATGCAAGAATAACACTATACTCAGTCCAATACTTGTCAAACTTGTCAAGCATACTCTGAGCCATATCCCGAATCACAGAATCCCCATTCTTCAAATGTCCTTTCAGCAGCAACTCAATCTTTGATATTTGTGTGAAATACATGTTAGAGGTGGGATATGATGATCCAGACATCAAGTTTGTTATCACAGCAAAAGGCTTCAAGAAAGTGCACATAGCCTCTGCTCTTGACCATTCTTCATTTGTTGGACAATGATTGTAATTTGTGTCATTCAAGGCCAAGCTAGCAAAGGCACGACGATATTTAATTGCACTTTCAAGCATTGCATGTGTCGAGTTCCATCTCGTCGGGACATCATATCTTAAACCCACAGAAGCGTCAATACCTCCAACTTGTTCAACCCTTTTCTTGAATTCTATCATCCTTGCCTCTGATTTTCGTACATACATAATGCTGTTTCTAATCTTAGTCAAAGCTCCTTCCGCTACTCGCAAGCCATCCTGAACTATGAGATTCAAAATGTGGGCTGAACATCTCACATGGAAGAACTCACCATTGCATATCAAGCTACCACTCAAATTCAAATTCTCTTTCAGTATTCTTTGCATATGAAAATTTGCTGAAGCATTGTCCAGCGTGATAGAGAAAACCTTCTTGTCAATCCCCCAGTCTATCAATATCTCATGCGCCCTTTTTGCCAATTCAGATCCCGTGTGAGGAGGCTCCATCTTGGAAAAGGAAAGTATTTTGCTATGAAGATTCCATTTCTCATCAACAAAGTGTGCGGTCAAGCAAAGATAACCTTCTGCGGTTATTGCCGTCCAACAATCAGAAGTCAAACATATCCTACTTGGACTCATTGCTAGTTTTCTCTTTAGGTTGTCCTTTTGATGGAGGTAGAAATTCCAAACATCCACTACAGCAGTTTTTCTTGTAATACTCTTGTAATCGGGATTTAAATATGTGAGCAACTCCTTAATTGCATCATACTCAACAAAAGCATATGGAAGATTATGTTTAATGATGGCATACGCAATGAGTTCACGCACTTTGTTGTGGTCAATCTTTCTAGCTCTAACAATCCCTGATTGATCTATCATCATAGCACCAACATCCTTGTACTTTGGGAGTGCCTGACAACTTTCAATATGACGCCTAAGGTGTGAAGTCCCACACTCCTTGCTTCCCACAACATATGGCTTCCCACACCCATTACATTTGGCTTTTTCTTTGCCATCAACTATGCCAATTTTGGAAAAGTATCTCCAAACATCAGATGTGGTGCATCTCGCCCTTTTATTTGTAGAAGGGGCATCTTTTTGTTGTGTTTGAACAGACGAAGCTTGAGGTTCAGCAGGTTGTTCAGATTGTGTTGCCATGTTGTCAACATCCATCACAAGACAAGATGCAGCAAAACATAAAACCTATTTAACCTATTGACAGCATGCAAGACAACACCCAATGCAAATTCAACAACAATGGGGAGGGACAGAGGCAATGTGAAGCACAAGCAAATTAAGAAATGTATAAAACTGATGTCCATCATTGATATTCAGCTTGGACCATCAACACATTGTAGCTCGCAAAAAGCAAAAAAACAGCAATGCAGATATTCAGCTTGGGCCAAAAAAACACATTATGTCATGTTGTCTCATAGACTCATACACTACTGTCCCTTCGGTTGTTATAGGAAAAAGACTTATGTTTCACTATGTGCTGTTAAAATTCATAAAGACAAAAGAAACAAGTCAAGCATCTAGATTCTCTCAAATGGTAATATATAGGATGAGTACACTTATATAATTAAACTTCATTTTCTTCTTCTTTTTCCCCTTCGGTTGTTATATTCATCACAGATTCACAATCTGTTCTACTCACAAGTCACAACCCAAAGCCAAATAAAACTATTTAAGCTTAACCAAATAAAACCACAAGACAGTGACATATGTTAAAAAAATTGATTTAAGCCAAATCAACTCTTGTATGCAACATATGTAAAAAGGTTTGATTTCCAATAACACCGATCAAGTTTATTCAATTTCAACCAAATCATATCTTAGGAAGATGTCTAAAAAATTCAAATAAGCACCGAAAACAATACCTCTTAGAGACTCACACCATCTCCAACGCCGGACAGAATTGAAGTCGCAGAGAAGGGAAACTCGAACAGGGGAAAGGACTGCCGGACCGGACGCGGGACGCCAGCAACCGAGCAACAACAATAATCAATTTAAGAGGGAGACTGGGACGGCCGAACCCAGAGATCTCAGGTCACGATTGAAGCTTCGACCCGACCAGAGGAGTCGACGAGAGGAAGAAGGAGGTTGGGAGAGCACAGAGCGGCGGACCACCGGAGTCTGAGAGAAAGACGGAGACTGGGAGATCAGATCCCGGAGCCGGAAAGGAAGAGCGAGGTGCCGGAGATTCGGAGAAGGTTAGGGTTCACACTGAAATGAGAATGAGAGTATGAGACGGAGGGAGAGACGAGAGTGAGATGTGATGACAGTGATGTGAGAGTGCGCGAGAGTGAGATTTCGAAGAATGAGAGAAAGTGAGAAACTGACCAGGGGAAGTGGGGAACACGTGAGTGAACAGCAGGTTTTTTTTTTTAATTTAAACGGGCTAACCCGTTTAACCCGCGGGTTAACCCGTTTAACCCGCGGGTTAAACGGGTCCAGCCCGTTTAACCCGAAAACAATTGGGCCGGCGTTTTCCAAGCCCGAACCCGTTTATTTTTGGCGGGCTGGCGGGCCAACCAACCCGCCAGCCCGCCCCGTTTTACCAGCTCTAACTGTATACAACAGCATCAGCAACAGCACGCAGGTACGGGACTTCCAAATACAAAGTGCAGGGTTCTCCAGGCTCTAGTGAAGGACCAGGGTCGCCATGTCCAACCTCTGGCGGATTGTAACTGCCTTTGGTGCTGGGAAAGGCCGGGGATTCCTAAGTAAGAGAAATGAAAGAATTAATTAAAATAACGTAAGGAAAAACTCAATATAATGTTAAATGAAATTAGTTACAAACCTCAGATCTAGACGCCACATTACACATCCCGCCTTGCATGTGAGACAACACCATCGTACTCATCTTACCACGTAGCTCACTCAACAACTCTTCTTTTAGCTCGTCTCGAAGTGAGTGACGCAGCTCTGCTTAGATTTCCTCTCGAACCCTGGCCACAAACTCCTGGCTCATTTCACCTCGTCCATAAGCTTGTGAACCTCGTCCAAAGTATTTAGAGAGACCAACTCCCCTTGACTCCCCTCTAACTTGACCAGGGTGATCTAGATTACCAAGCGCCGTGGCTAAGATGTCCATCCTTCCAGTTTGACTGAAGGAACCCTGGCTGCTTTGCTCTTCATGTTCATCCTGTGGCATATAATGGATAAATAGAAAGTAATTACATGCCACAAACGTTAGAAAAATGAAACACATTAAAATATACTTGTTATTAAATACTCACAATCCTTTTATCGACATCAGCAACGACTGGATTTATATATTTATCTCCCTTGATCCTCCCTGCTTTCCATTTTTTGTGACGCGGGGGAGGAGGTGGCTCCTGCACGACTATACTAAGATCTGCTCGGGCTGCTTCCTCCAATTTTTGCAATTCAGCCTGCATCATCTTCTTTTCCAGCTTTCGATAACCCCCACGCGACATGTAATGAGGATAATTGTTTTTTGCTCGCCTCTCTTTATTTGCTTGACTCAATTTCTATATAAACAAAGAATAATGATAACTGAGTTAGCGATGTCAAGTAAGTTCAACTAAAATGTTTAACACTAAGATGAACACAATGTACCAGGAAATTGGGATCCTGCCGCGATGCGACAAACAACCTCCAGTCATTTGGAGAAAGAAACGGATACTCTTTATAAGGATCTAAATGACTCCTCGGCCCTTGAACGTACTTGGTTGTGAGCGTGGACTTGAAATCTTTCCACCGCTCACGAACTTCCCCCATCCAATGCTTGTACATCTCCTTCGTATTGGGAACATCGTAGGTTTGCTACAAAACAAAATATATAGTAGTCGTTATATATGAACAAATAGAAATAAAAATATATATACAAATACAACTTTACATACCAAAATTTGTTCCCAAATCATACACTTCGTGTCCTTTGAAACTTCCCACCAGGTAGGAATTAAAACGCTAACTTTTCTCCGACCCAAAAAGCCAAGGTAGCTAATGAACGTGTCTCCGTCTGGCCCAAGTGGCTTCAAATTAGCATCAAATTCCACGTGAATCCTGCTCGCCTGTTGTTCCTCATGACGTGACACCAACGATCGCAACTTCGTGCTTCCTCTAACCTTTTTCTTAACCGGTGAGCCAACAGAGTCGCCCGAATTTGAGTGTGCCATGATCCTGCTAAGAAATAAATGTGACATGATAAGTAAAGTGAAATTACATGCACACTTTAAACAATTCAAAATCTTACTAAGAAATAAATGTGACATATGATAAGTAAATCGAAATTACATGTATACTTTAAACAATTAAAAATCTTACGTTAAGTGTTTTCCCAAATTCCTTCACAATGATCAACTTTAGCTGCATATTCATCATCATCTACCAATTCCACTTCAGATGGCATAGGCGGATTTGTAGTGAAAGGCGGCATGTCGTCAAGATTCAAACTCGGATCACCATCCTTCTGTTTTTTACTTTGGAGTACAATAGACAATTTTTTATTTGCTGGATCAATGACATAAAACACTTGTTTTGCCTGACTTGCTAGGATGAATGGCTCATCTTTATAACCAACTCTTTCAAGATCAACTAAGGTGAATCCAAATTGATCTATTTCAACAGCATTATTGTTAACCCACTTACATTTGAATAAAGGAACTCTCAACTTAGTGTAGCTTATCTCCCATATGTCTTCAATAACACCATAATAGACCATGGATGCCAAAATGGGATTTTTGTCTTTTGAACTAGAAAAGTGCATTGATTCGGCTACCACCATCACCCCACTATTTTGCATAGTACTTCTGTTATCCTGGCCATTTGTATAGAAACAATACCCGTTTATATCGAAGCCACTCCAAGTTATGACCTCAAACGAAGGCCCCCAAGCTAACCATTTGATTGTCTCAGACACATTGGTCTCGTGCGCTACCTTATCCTTGAACCACTCTATGAAAGTCTTGTTTTTCTCATTAGCTATCTGCATGTCATTTTTCCTTGGATAGATCTCCTTTAAACTCTTTCTGTGTTCGGCTAAGTACGGCTGAACTTCTTCCGTATTATTCAAGATATACAGGTGTGCTTGCAACACCTCTTCATGACCCATACTCTTCACTTTGAGCCCTCGTGTTCCCTTACTTATACCCTTTTCATGACGTGATTGGGCCTTTGACCTTGATAGATATTCTTTGCAAAAGTCCATAGCCTCTTCAATGACATATCTTTCGACAATTGAGGCTTCAGGTCGATAAGGATTTTTAGAATACCCTTTTAAGTTCTTCATGTATCGCTCGAAAGGGTACATCCACCTTAGATAAACTGGGCCGCATAGTCTTACCTCCATGACCAGATGAACTATTAAATGCACCATTATATCAAAGAATGCGGGAGGAAAATGTATCTCTAGTTAGGATAGAATAGTATAACCCTCATTTTCTAATTCGTCTAACCTTGCAATGTCAACAACCTTGCTACAAATAGCATTGAAGAAAATGCACAACCTTGTTATCGTCCTTCGCACATCATCTTTCATAATGCCTCTAACAGCTACTGGTAATAGTTGTTGCATCAAGACATGAAAATCATGAGACTTCATCCCAACTAACTTCAAATCTTCCATGGACATAAGTCGGCTCACATTAGAAGAATACCCTTGTGGTACCTTAATGCCGTGCAAACACCCACACAAACTTCTTCTCTCCGCTTTTGACAATGTATGCGCTACTGGCTCCATATACGCTCTCTTACCATCATCTCTTAGTTGTGGATGCAGTCGTTCTCTTATTCCGATTTCAACCAAGTCTAGTCTTGCACTAATCCCATCTTTTGTTTTCCCTGGTATGTGCAAAAGCGTACCAACAAGGCTATCACATACATTTTTTTCCACATGCATCACATCAATACTATGTCTCACATCAAGACTACGCCAATATGGAAGATCAAAGAAAATTGACCTCTTCTTCCATATGTTCTTCTCACCCGTAGTCTTTTGATTTCTTCCAAAAGTGACATTGATTCTTTCCACCCGACTATAAACTTCGTCTCCAGTTAATGGCTCTGGAGCCATTTCATTCTCCGGCAAACCGTTAAAAGCCTTCTTTAGCCTACGGTACGGGTGGAATCAAGGAAGAAATCGTCTATGACCAAGGTATACCGTTTTTCTACCGTGCTTGAGTTGATGGAACTGTGTGCTCGATTCACATATCGGACATGCTTTATGACCCCTGACACTATAACCTGACAAGTTACCATATGCAGGGAAGTCGTTAATTGTGGTGAAAATCATTGCACGTAGCTTAAACGACTGTTGCTTATATACATCAAACACATCTACACCATCCTCCCACAACTTCTTTAAGTCCTCTATCAAAGGTGCCAAGTAGACATCGATATCGTTCCCTGGCTGTTTTGGTCCCGAAATCATCATAGAAAGCATCATATACTTGCGTTTCATACACAACCAGGGAGGTAAGTTGTAAATTACCAGCAGAACGGGCCATGCACTATGTGTACTGCTAAAAGTACCATAGGGATTGATCCCGTCTGTGCAAAGCCCTAGCCGAAGGTTTCTTGGCTCGCTGCCAAATCCGGGATACATTTCATCTACTTTCTTCCATTGTGGAGAGTCAGCCGGGTGTCGAAGGAATTTTCCATCACAAACTCTGTCATCATAATGCCATCTCAACTTCCTTGCTTCTTTCGCATTAGCAAACATTCGTTTGAACCGCGGTATGATTGGAAGATACCACAAAACCTTTAAAGGTTGCTTTTTATTTGTCTCATCACCACACCTATTACCTTTCTTCACTTTGTATCTAGAAGTTTTACATCTCGGACACTCACTTAAGCCTTCATACTCATTTCTGTACAATACGCAATCATTAGGCAAGCATGTATCTTTTTATACTCTATACCCATTGTAGATAATATTTTCTTGGCCTCATACATACAATTTGGAAGTACATTATCCTCTGGAAACATATCACACAACAATTCTAGTAACAATGTGAAACTACTGTCGGTCCACCCACAAGTTGCCTTTAGGTTGACCAAGTGCAAAATGCCTGACAAACGTGTATACTTTGTACACCCAGGGTACAAAGGTGTCTCTGCATCACTCCGTATGCTATCATATACAGGCGTTTGTGCAAAACATTCTACCTCAACATCGTGAATCATGTTCTCTATTCTATTGTCATCTCCAACCTCCAAAACTTCCTTCTCGCGTGACGCCCAAGCAGTTCCTTCCTCACCATGCCATATCTACCTTGTGTACCGAAGATTTATTCCATCACAAAGTAAGTGATCCCTTATATCATCAACATCCCGTAGACTCTCATTTAAACAGTTGATACATGGACAAAAATACTTCCCATTTTTACTAGGCGCATTCATTTTAGCAAATTCAATAAAGTTTTCTACCCCATTCTCATATTCTTCACTAATTCTCGAAGCATTCATCCAACGGTGATCCATTTTATTACCACCTAATCCATTTTCACAGACACTCAAGTTTAGAACAGCTATATGAAACACTCATGACACACTGTAAAAACTAACAGTTCAAATTTATCACGCTTACAACAAATAGTAGCACCATGATATCCTCAGGTTTCAAAAACTTTCATCAACAAGCAATAACATAACTTACCAGCTAATCCTTAGCTTCCAAGGACACTATGTTTGTGATTGAGTATTTGGAAGAAGATTCTACAGAGGCAAGGATGTAGTAGGCCGGCAACCCAAGGAAAAACGATAGCAGTAGTGATACCTGCAGGTTTATGAGAGTTATTTAGACATGAAGGGGTAATATTTAGAACATTTCAGGTCAAATGACCTTGATTCAGTGTTTCTTATATATAAAAAAAATTATCATATAATTTCCTTAATTTATAATGACCCTCCATGTTTTGTGTCACTAGCTTACTATATTTAGTGTAAATTTCAATTTATATACTGATACATGGTAATATAAATTTAAAATTTCAAAATAGAACAATAAACAATTTATTTTTTTTAAAAAAAAACATTCATGTTTTGGAATCATTGCATTACAACTTCAATACAATTAGAAAATAGGAATCCAGTGGATTTTGTCTCTATATGATCCAACGCGAAGGAAATGAAATACAGAGTAGGGTGCATGTGCTTCTCGAGATATCATTACCTCAAAAGTAATTAATTAGATGAAATTACTATTATTTGTCCATGATGATATAATAAATTAAAATTAAATCCAAACACGAAGCAAACTAGACTAATTTACTTGTATAAATAGAAATGATGTCTTATTTTTAATTATTCTTTACCAAAAACGGAAGGAACTCATGTATTCCATATATCTAAGGAATATCAAACACGCAACCTCCTAATTTTCAAATTTAATTTTATTACACAGCCATGTTTTGTTCTCGTTGATTTGTTTTCTTTATACTATGCATCATTGTTTCCCCTCTCCTCTCCTCTCCCATGCTGTATATAACATACCCAAATTATATAAAATGAAATAATGTATAGTACGTCTAAATATATATATCATTATTCATGATAATAAGAGATTCAATAATGTGACCAAAAGAAAGTTATTAGTCCAAACAAACGTGTTGTTTAGCTAATGGCAAGTTGTGCTAACTTAATTAGTGATATGAAATTCAATTGGGTTGAATCAATTGGGTGATGCAAATAATCATTTTACAATGCTAAACAATTACCTAGCTAATACCTACTCCGCATTTGAAATATTTCTGATTTCTATGTTATATTTAACAACCACAACCAATATCTCAATCACATAGATTTTTTCCAGAACAGCACAACCGAAGTTCAAGATGCCTAGATTCAGTCACAATCGAAGTTCAAGATGCCAACTTTATTTCCAGAACAGCACAAATTGACATCCAAATGAACAAAACAACTAGAAACAGAAAAGGGAAACTTACACACACAACGGAATAGACCAAGATCAGAACCACCAACGTTGTCTTCTTTATGCGAACACCAAGTATGAACTACAGGACCGAATAATAGAGGCTAAGAAGAGAAAAGCAAAAGCAAAAAAACCAGAGCAACGAAACAGGGCAACTTACTTGCGTTGCTTGCTGCTGATGTGCGAAGAGGGAAAGCGAAGCTCAGACCTGCATGCGACCGAGAGGGAATGGAGGGACTGTGAAGACGGTGGACATCGGAGAGGGTCAGAGGACAGAATGCAGGAGAAAGAGATAGGCCAAGAAATTTGGGGAATGCAGCTCGCGGGAGACACGAAAATGAGGGTTCAATTAGCGCGGGGAAGAATGACAGAAACGCGCGCTGAAGATTTGGGGAAAAGTTAATCACTTTCAACGACTGGTTTATAAAACCAGTCGTTGAAAGCAACCTTTCAACGACTGGTTTTTAAACCAGTCGTTGAAATCAAGCTTTCAACGACTGGTTTTTAAACCAGTCGTTGAAAATTAAGCTTTCAACAACTGGTTTAAAAACCAGTCGTTGAAAATGAAGCTTCAATGACTGTTTTCCTTGAAAACAGTCGTTGAAACTTCAGTTCAGTGCCACCGGTTCCTGGAGTTGCTTTTTCACTACTGGTTTCTTAAAACGATCGTTATTGGGTGTCGTGGAATCATGTTCTTGTAGTAGTGTTATTTTGAAGCTAAATGTTTGAGGTACCATTATCATCATTATATTGAGATGAATCGTATTTGGAATATGATATTAAAACCCAATTCGGGTTTAAGCCGGTGAACCAATTTCCTGGCCTGTTCATTAAAGAGTTTTGGATAAGTCAATTATGTTGGATTTTATAATTTTTCCCTCCCATTACTAGGTCTAAAATAACGCTATTGAGTTTAAAAAAATAGTTTCAATCTTGTAAATAGTTTATTCTGGTTCAAGTATGGTTAGACCACTAACCTGACAACTACTACCTAGCTAGCTCGATTGATTTAATGACAAGCTCAATTTTTTGTATTTAGAAAATAAAAAGGAGACTCCTAATTATAAGCCTAATATTGTAAGAGGATGCATAAAAAGTTGAAAATTGCAATAATAAGAATTCATAATCCATATGATAAACTTTCTTTGCCAGCAAATCCATATGATAAACTTGGTGGCTTGGCATGCTGGAACATGTATGTAACATCAAAGTTAAACTACTCTGTCCGGTTCTTTTTATAAGCAATTTTTTCTCTCTTGGGATTGATCCTTTTATAAACAACTTTCTCCTTGTATCTATAAAGTTAAAATACTTTTTCCTTTTCTACCCCTATTAAATACACTTCTTTATAGTAATTATCCCTTACTTACCATTAATTTTCTTTCATTTACTCATTTATTACATATTCTCTCTCAAAGTTTACACTCATACTCTCTTATATTTGGTTCTCATTCTCTCTCCTATGCTCTTTTCATAAATATAAATATATTTGGAAGAAACATAACATTTTTGACATATTTATTATTTTTAATTAATCTTAATAATGAGCTCGTTTTGCACAATAAAAATAAAAATTGTTTATATAAAAGACTGGAGGGAGCATATCACATTTTTATAACACAAAAAGATAGGGAATATGTCATATGGCGGTTCCCCGTCAATAGTCAGCTTGGCGGGACAGAATGCGAGAAAAGAGAGAGCCGCAAGCGTTTTCAAATGCAAGTGGCAATGCAATTGGGAAGAAGCGTTCCCCACTACCAGTCTTATTCCCTTTGCTTTGTAATTAGCATCCTTTTTATTTTTTTATAAAAGAATTAATTTGTACGAATTTATAGTTTTACCTGATTTTTAATTAGAGTGCTACAATTGTTTTTTTATTGAATTCTTACAGATTTATCAATTATAACCATTAATCCCTATGTTCATATAATATGTTAATTTTTTGGAAAAATCCCATATAAAGCTACTTAAAATAGAAAAATTCTAAATTAAGTTGGTAAATTTAACAGATCATTAATCGAGTCATTAACCTAATTTGTAATTTCAAAATGTGGGTATAATAACTTTAATATCCTCTACTCTCTTCTCTCTCCTCTTAAGAGTTTTATTGCTCTATGACTTTATTGTTTTTATAAATCAACATTAATATATAATAAAATAAAATATGATTAGCTAAATCAAAGGAATTTTTAATATTCTGAAAGGATAGTCAATAATAATTCAAGAAAAGAACTGAATAATTCAACAAATTAAGTGGAGAGAAAATGGGGAGAGAAGTTAGTAGAGACACCATTTTTCCATACTGAACACATGTCATGATAGTATCACTTATATCAATTTAGTGTTTTATTAGTTGAAAATCAATTAATTGATATTATTGATAAAAAATAAGTATGAGCTTTTTAAAAAAATAATGTATTTATTTTTATCAAGCGAGACAAAAAAAGAAACAAAGGAAAGCATAACTCATGCCAATTTCAATTTGCAAAAATCAATTGAAATAAAACTAACTTATCCAACGTTAATTTAAACAAAATCTGAATAATTTTTCTTAACACATAAATATTTTTGGCCATATATTTCTAACCTGTTAATATTGATAACAGAAAATACTGATGTAACAAACTCAAAAGATGACTGTGTAATTAAATGCTATTAATCTTAAATTTAAAATATGTGTAAATTAAAAAATATTTAAAAACCTAATGAAGTAGTCAATATCAAAACCTCAATTGCATTAAAAATTTTAGTTTGATAATCTAAATGTATTATTTTAATAATCTAAATATCAAAATCTCGATTTCATTTGCAACAATTTTTTTTTGTTTATTTTAGTTTAATAATCTAAATATATTATATTAAAAAATTAAAACTTAAATATGCTTTGTAAGCTAAATCATCACTTGAGTTTGTTATGTTAATATTTTTTGTTAGCAACATTAACAATGTTAGAAATATAGGAGTAAAAGTATATTTTATAAAGTTAAGGAATCAAAAGTATACCTCATGTAAAATTTAAAAGACTAAAAGTATACTTTAGCCTATATATACAGCTAAATATTTTAATTTTTAAATATAAAATTAGAACAACTTTATTTTTAATTTTATAATTTTTCATTTTGCTGATGTTGATTTTAATTTTAATTTAATTGTATTGGCATTGTTACAGAAAATGGGACAATAATTTAAATATAGAAGGAGAAATAACATTATGTCTCTACTTTTATCTTCGCTTCTATTTTTGTTTCTTCTTATTTTCTTTTTATCCTTCCAGACTGAACATTAAAGTCACACCAACAAGCAATTGGTTGGGGTGGTAAGTGCTTCACCCCCGTAAGGAGGAGAACACAGGTTCATTTGCTGGGAAGCGTACTTGGTAAGAGAGAGTCAAAAACCCTTTACACTCTAATCCTTGAAAAAAAAATTATACCCTTAAAAAAATGAAAAGGTTTTACCAAAACATTAAAGTCATATGCATGTCGCTGCCTCCCTAATTCCTCATTTGATTTTATTGTTTGATATAACTATTCAACAAATTAAAATAATAAATCTGATAATTCAGAAATTAAACCTTATCCAATTGTAAATATTCAAATAAAACCACATAAATCAGTCAATTGACTTGTAAAACGTGTTGAGAGATATTAGTCCCTACCTCAAAGCTCTATCCCCCCTATATCATGTGCCTTGTAAAACGTGTTGACTTTCGACTCCCGACTTAGTCCTAAAATGTTAAATGTACAAGAAATAGGTTATAGCATATCCATGTATCATTTTAGGCACTATCATAATGTTTCTTGTGGTTATATTAGCATATAGTGAAAATTTACCAAAATGCTCTCAGGACCCCGGCCCGGCTCAGCCGTACTCGGTTCGACTGTACTTTTCTTGAAATTTTGACATGAGCTATTCTGACATATTTTCATTCAAGGAATCCATTTCCGGACTCGGAATTATCAAATTAATTGTCAAATTATGAAAATACCCTTGACAGTCCTTATTTTAGGGTTTCAGGGGCGTTTTCGTAAATATGCTTTTTCAGCTTTTTCCGAAAAAGTTTCCAACTGTAACCCCATATAATTTTCCCTCCTAAACCCAATGGAATCATCAAATCATCAAAAATCCAACTCTTACCCCTAGATCTAGCCCTAACCCAAATTATGGGATCTTCCGGAGAAAATTAGGGTTTTGAGATTTTGGCTTCGTAAACACATTCCTTTATACTCCTAACCACTTTATTAAGCATCTAATTGAGTTATAACAACCATTTGAACTAAAATTGGTCAGCATAACCTTTAGGCATACACATTTCCAAATTTTAAAACCAGTGGCAATTCGGCAAAATTTCACTGATTAAATTGCCCACAATAGCCAGAATAGTTAATATACGAATGTTTGGAAGTTACCTCAAGCTCCCACTAGCTTTTCCTCAATATGGATGAAACCCTAACCCTTCAACCATAGATTTTTGAGCCTCCAAACCTTAAAGAACAAAGATGAATAGCTTAGGGTCAGGGTTATACAGGTTATGAACTAAATCATCAGAGAAATCGGCTTACCTTATGAGATTTCTTCCCTTTCTCTCTCTAAACTCTCTCAACTTTCTCTCTCTTGTTTCAGATCTTTTTGGCACGAGATGGGCTGAAGGAAGAAGGAGGTAATGATATATTATAATATATCACATATTATTTCGTTTATTTAACCAATTTCCAAAAATTCCAAAATTAATTTTATGCACATAAACCCTATGTACATGTAACCAAGCTCATTAAGCCCAATCAATATTTTCTTCCTCTTGCAACATGTAGGAGGCACCTAGGGTTCCCTCCCTACGGTCTCAATTGGTTTCACAACTTGTCCAAGTTGCGTATATACGTAAAGTCTCAATTTTGGTTAAAATTGCACTTTTTGCTCAAATTTTCCATAAATTCATATTAAATTGACAAAAAATTATAGAAATATTTTTTCCCCTTTATTTTCCTTAATTAATTAAAATTACCTTAATTAATTGAAAAATAATTAATTTTGTGATTAAATTAGCAAAATTATGATCTTGTCATTACCTTTTTAATCCAATTTCTTTTCTTCTTTTTATTTGACCAATTTCCATCAATTTTTGGACCAAATATTTTCTCTATTATTTCTCCATTTTTGGACCTTAATATTGGGCTTTTTAAATTACCCAAATTAATTCCATAATTATTTTGCTCATTTTCTCATGAATATGAACATTTATAAAATTCATAAATTCCAAATTCATATATATATATATATATATTCACCATTTTATTGGATTTTCAAAATAATTACAATATATTTTGTGAATATAAAATTTGGGGTGTTACAATGAATGACATTGAAGAAAAAGCTACGGATGGAGGAGGAGCTAACGTTTGCTAGAGAGTGATGAAGAAAAAGATTTATTTACTAGAATCTACACATACTGAGCAAGATTACGGAGAATAAGGCTACTAGTAACCCTCCGTCACCATGCCCCAGCAACGTCGAGATAAACAAGTACTTCTTCAATTTTCTTTTCATCCCATAAGATGCTTTCGCCTCTTTGATTCTCTCCAATCATTCAGATGGGGTGCATTTTTTTTTTGTTGAAAAAAATATCCTTATTTATAAATCTAACTTAGAAAAAATGAAGTTGATGATACATAGATTTGTTAGATAAGCATATTTGACCAACTAATGGGTAAACTTAACTTAGATGACAACCGAGTTGAAATTGCTACATTTTGAAAACTTCCAAGGCAACTTTGCACCTAAACCCAAAATAAAAATGATGTTGATGTTATGTAGACTGTCAGCTCTACATATTTGGTCAGCTAAAGGTTAAACTTAATGTAAATAACGGCTGGGGGAAAATTGCTATGATTTGGAAAGTTCTGGGACGACATTGCTCCAAAAAACTTTCGAGACAAAATTGAGATTTTTTGACTACTTAAGAGGTCAAAATGGACCTTAATCCATAAATATATTAATCTTACTTTTTTTATCATTAGACCTTGTAACTTTGCTTTGTTAGTATTGTTAGCCTCTCAACAAAAGCTAATTGTGTTAATAGAGTAATATGAAAGGATTTAATAAAAAGAAAAAAACAATTAAGTATCAGATTAAAAATTAAAAAAAAAAACTATATATACTTCAGGAATGGTTTGCGCTTTAATCAATAATTACTATTCTACTAAATTAATATAGGGAAAAAGACATAAAATACCTTTAAATTATAAAAAGGAAATCAAGGTGCCAACATTCAATAATATCAAGTCAGTCTATTAGAATTTGAAAATGATGTTAAAAGATATCATGGCCCTCACTTTTTTCTCTTGGAAAAACCTCTTGCATGCTGACCGGCCACCAGAGAGCTCTAGTGTCGATGATGAGTCAGTAGAACTCTAGAGGTTCGCCCCCATGCTCCAACAACCCTACTAGCCACCAATCACTAGACCTCTGCACGACCAACAAAGCTCTTGGTACAATTTTGGAATTTACAAAACAATAGTAGTGAATATTAAAACCGAAGTAGTAAACAGGGGCCTATTAATAATTATCTCCTAATAACTAATTTGGTTTTGCTAGTAACTACATTTTTCAGAATTCTAAAAATGTATTAGGCACTAGAGCTCCCATGACCAACGGCTAGTAAAGTTTGTCATACATATTTTGAATCTCCGAAATAAGAGTAGTATAACTAGCGAAACCAAAGTAGTCTTATTTAATATTTTGATTTCATTATTTACTATTTTGGTTTCATTATTAATTAGTCTTATTTCAAAAATTCCAAAAATGTATTACATGCTTTGATGGCTGCCGGCGTCAGAGGTTCAGTGACCAGCACGAAGGTCACAGAGCTTTTTTTTTTTTTCAGTTTGAGGTAAGTTTCCAAATGCCAGATGTGGAGGAAGAGAAAACCTTTCTAAACGTTTTTACCTGACGATTATAATTTAAAAAATTGTCAAATGTTGTAAAACAAGACTTGACGGTGCTACTATATAAGAGCCGTCAAGTAAAATTTAGTATTAAAATTAAAAAAATGACAACAATACTTAACAAATAAATATTAGGGAAAATTCCAAAAAACTACATTGGAAATAACAAAAGGACAATTCAGTATATTGAAATTGCAAAAGTACAGATCAGGCTGTGTAAGACGGGCAGAGGAATCTGGCATTTTGAAATTTCGGCCAAATGACGAAAATGCCCTTCAGCCCTCAGTCGGAATAACAACATAGGAGTTGTTAATGGCGAATCTGGAGTTGTTAATGGCGAGATAGATGGTGTTATTGGCCCTGAAATTTGTTAAGTGCGAAAGAAGAAAATGGAGTTGTTAATATCGAATCCGGAGTTGTTAATGGCGAGATCGGTGGTGTTATTAGCCCTAAAACTTGTGAATTGTAAAAGAAGAATTGAAGTTGTTAATAACGAATCCGGAGGTGTTAATTCCGAGGATCATGTTGTTATTCTGAAGTGGGCCTGAAGTGCTGAAGAGCAATTTTGTAATTTGGCCGAAATTTCAAAATGCCAGATTCCTCCTTTTTCTGACACCTACCTGATTCGTCTTTTCTGAATTTCGATGTACTGATTTGTCTTTTTTATATTTTGAGTGTAGTTTTTTAGAATTTTCCCTAAATATTAATAACCGTTAAGTATTATAAGTAATTTTTTAATTAAGAGGATTATTGCCCCATTACAGACATATGTTTTTGGGAAAATTAGAATGAAGGACCTGGAGGAAAAAATATTTATTGAGAAGGACTATAAGTATTGTAATTACTTAGAAGAACCAAACATTATAATATAAATTTAAAATTATTAAATTGTCCCTAATCAAACCTCCTACATTATATCATGTATTCATAATTAAAAATAACTAAAATTAAAAATAAAAGCACCCATTATCACATGTAATAAGATCATATCTGTTTTTATTAATTTTTATTTTTCACCAAGTTTCATACTCTAGTAAAATCAATATATTATTTAATTAACTAGGTTCAAACTCATTTTTTTTAATTTTTATTTTTCAACAAGTTTCCATATTCAAATAATCAATAGATCATTTAATAGATTAGTTTTTTAATTTCATTAACATTAAATGAATTTTTTAATCCACTTAAATTTATTATAAACTAAAAATAAATCATATAAAATTTTTTGGTTTAACATATATAATAAATTATAAAATACCTGAGTTTATTAAAATTAAAACTATATAATTATATTTTTAATTACAATTTTTATTGATTTAACAAATTATAACTTTGACAAAATTGAAGAATGCATAGTTGTTTTCCATAGATATACACGTAAGTTGTGAAAGATGAAAATTGAAAAAAAAATTATTTAATTTAATGAAATTTAGAATTTTATATTAGTTTGTAATCGAAAGAAAAGAATTTTGTATTGGTTTTAAAAATAAGAAAATGGGAGAGAATGTAAGAGGAATGCATAAGATTTCTTTAGGGGTATTTTAGTATTTTTAATTTTATATTTTTGTACATGGTCCTTCTAAATAATTATAATTTTTATACTCATTCTCAATAAATATATTTTCCTCCCGGTCCTTCATACTAATTTTCCCTATGTTTTGTTAAAAAAATCTAAACATAAAAAAAAACTTAATCATTAACAACTGTTTCTTACCACTTCAAAACTTGTGGGAATTCAATCAGGGGATTATTATTTACGTCGTTTGTTGCAACTTACAACAAGATTGATATCACCTCTGGCAATTTTTACCATTTTTTTATGATGCAGTTTTCATCACTTCGGTAACGTCGTCAACAACTGTTTTTTACCAGTTCAAAAACTTGCGAAATTCAATAGGGTACTTTCATTTTTGGCCCAAATATTAAAATCTGAAATTTTTATTGTCAAAACAATGTAGGATTTTGTACATTAGAATTATCTTTGTGGGGATTCAAAATTGAAGTGGTATTTTTTTGAGATTTTCCTTTTTGCATTCTCCTCTCCTGACACTCAAAACATTTTAGCTACTTTATTCCCAAATTACCCTTGCACTGAAATCTCACATTAACATCTAATTATGCCCAATTTTGTCAATTAAATCCCACAAAAGCCTAAGGTAAATAATTAAAAGTAAGGTTGTCAAACTTATAAATTTAAGAAAACTCATAACATGAATGTAAATTCGATCCGGATTGTGAGCTCATGAGAGTTTTATTAATAAATAGGTGTTTAAAATATAATAAAATATTAAAATATAAAAATGTGAATAATTTGATTTAAATATATTTTAAATATGAATAATTAAAATTGAATCCATCAACATTTATAATTTATCACACTCAACACAAAATTTTTTATGAAGTTCATATATATATAAAGTCGTTGAACATGATCAAATCAAAAAAACTAGCAATAGTTTAATAGTGAGTTTACATGATTTTGTAGAGTAGAAAAGTAAAAACAGTAGAATCCATGTGCAAAAGTGTGAGTTCAGCTGAGTTTACAATTACCATGAGTTTAAGAGCAACTCGACCCAATTTTATAATTTAGAAACGTAAAAACAATAAATTCGGAGAGTCAACTCGCGAGTTTAACAATAACGATTAAAAGATATATATTTTTGTTACAAACTAATAAATGTAGTGCATAGTATTTACAATATCATAACAATATACATTTTCCAAATTCAAAGAATTTTTAATGCATTTAATACATATGAATGTTTATGCCCTTAAATAAATCAGATTCACAGATGGGGGATTGTAGAATAAGACGAGATATTATATGAAAATCAAAATTTGGTTCTTTGAATCTTGAGAGTTAATTAGGTAATGATTAATGAACATAACAAAATTAATAATATCTATTCCTTTTTCCAATGCAGAGAAAGCAGTATGTGTATATATAAATACATAACATGTGGTGGCAACAACCGCACCCAGCAGTTTCACCATCAAAACATAATCATGAAGCTTGGACCTATTTTCTAGGTATTTGTAGTTGTGGTTTCTCTATTTAGCCTCCACACTCAAGATCAAGGTGCGATGAAAGTAAGAGCGTCAGCGGTACTGGTAACACTGAAAAGAATTTTAGTGCTATATGCGGCCGGACAATGAAAAGCTCTTTTACAAGAAGAGGTTTTCATCTATGTATGAAAAGATCCCTTACGCTTTTGTTAGGAAGCAATTTTTCAAGATAAAAAATTTCAAGAAACCCCTTTCATCTTCTATTCTTCTTGCTCTTAGGGGCATTCTGGATATTTTATATTTTTGTATGTTTAATTTTTAATTCTTTATTTTGGTTTTCTTTCCTTTGCATGCCAAACTGCACGAACATTTGGAATTCTTTTTCCCCTTTTCCCTTCTCTTACTTTCAATCAAATCAAAATATATTATGTCTACCAAGGGACAACTCTAAGCGCTCATCATCACTAGGTACCATTCAAATCTAATTTAAATAGTTCAAATTAAACTTTTTTACTTTTATATTTTCTTGAAAGTTATTTTAATATGTAAGGAATCTAAAATAAAGATAATTTTGTAACTGTTAGCTTTCAAAAAAAAAGTTTTAAAATATAAAAATATTTGTTGAAAATTTTAAATATGAACATATTAAATAAAGTTGTATTTGAACGGTGCAGATGATCTCACCACAGTTATGAGGGTGCGGCCGAAGTTGTGCACCAATTGAAGATGACTTTGGACGGAACGTGTGCCACGACAATGCACTTGTACTGACCTTCCACCTCAACAACAACGTCTCTGCAAATGTCACATTGTTTGTGATGAATAAACTATATCCAGTTTTGGCAACCCAAAAAAAAAAAAAACTATATCCAGTGTACCTTTGGCTTTAATTAATCAATATATACTTTCGCCTTCCGGTCTTAAATCCAGGAGCTGGTTAGAAAGTTATTTTGATCCTAGATAGACATCAATCCTTTTTTATCTTTTAAAATTATAACCTTTTTTCCCCAAACTATTCTTGTTGAGTGTGCATATGGTAAGGGGGTCTCTATTAAGGAGTAGTTCCGATGCAAATTATGATTAAAAAATGAAATTTTATGAAAATCAATACATATTTTTTACAAAGAGCTGCATTCACCAATTTTTTTTTACTATATACAAATTAATTTTCCCGATTTTACATTAACAATAAGTGGGAGCAACTAACAAATTTATTTTGATTGAAATCCTCTATCCGCTCCTATTTATAAGAACACACTTACTGATCGTTACAACTAAACCCTTTCTAATATTTTATAAAATATGCACATATCATTTTTTTAAAAATGTATTTGTCTCTTTAATATATATATATTTTGTTATAAATATTAAAATATTGAGTATGGATATATGTCCATAACCTTTCAAGTTGTGTCTTTTGGAGTTCTACAGCCTATGTAACCTACCACATGAATGGCTTCTTGGGAGGTTTTTTTTTTTTAAATTAATACACATAACATCTAAATGCCACACATTGTACAATTATGCAGGTTTAATCTTTGTTGTAACTCTTGAATAGAATTCAAGTACTTCTGACCAACATAGAGTTGGTCTAGTGTATAAGACTCCACTGGATCCCTCTGGATCTCGAGTTCGAGTCCCAGAGAAAACACTTGTATTGAGAAGGGCAGCCAAGAATCTCAAACCCGATATTGGATGATAATATAAAGAGAGAGAGAAAAGAATTTCAGGACTTCTGACTTGTAAATAATAGCATTGATCCTTGTATCAAGTGATTGTAAGTATCAAAATAAATAAGATATTATATTGCTCTCTTTCTCTCCAATTCTTTTTTATCTTGCTTATCTCTCTCATCGCAAATCTCTCTTGTATTCTTCTTATTTTCATAACGTTTTTGCTAAATAATGATCTTTTTTAATTTTCCTCCCTCGCACCCTCTCCTCGAGAATGAATTTGAAAAGTCGTAGAAGTTTAAAATTTTTAACTAACTCTTAACAAATTTTAAAGTTGTAAATGTTTAGGATTTTTAACTAACTCTAACAAATTTTCTTAACATACCCCCCACCCCCACCCAAAAAAACACGTCATTTAATTTCATGTTCCATTTATTTGATTATGGTTTTTGTGTCTTTGTTCTTATGGTGGTTTTATGAAATTATTTTTTCAATAATTTTGAGTATAATAAATAAAAAATAATTTGTATATTTTTTTGAAAATCACATGTAAGAACAAGACCACTGGATTGAGAGAATTGTGTTTGAAAAATTAAATTTTAATAATTTATCGTGATCGATGAATTAAACTATTATTATATTTAATAATTTAGTAAAATACGTAGAACTGAAATAAAATTAGTAACATCTTATAATCTTAAATAAAATAAACGATTATTTTAAAAAGAAAAGAAGTAACATAGCATTAAAACCCAACTTGTAGTTGTAAAATAAACTTGAATATTGCAATAATAAAAATCCAGAATTCATATAGTAATAAACTTGGAGGCTTGGCATGGTGGCACTTGTATATCACATCAAAGTTAGAGTATAAGAAATTTTTTAGTATTAGACATAAGATAGGGAAAAGGTCAATAGGGCGGTCCACTAATTAATTTCGCCATTAGTCAACTTGACGACAAAGACTGCGAGAAGGGACAAGAGAGAACGGCGACCTTTTTTAAATTTTATTACTAATTTTTCTTTTCTGCATTAATTCCAGACTATTCCACAAATTTAGTTAACGTACACCTTTTGCTATCGGCTGAACATTTTTCCGTAATATTTTCTTTTATATAATTCAAATAATCGTTTGACATTACTATTCGTCAAATTTTCTCGTGTGAGATCCATACTTGGTCTCACGTAATGCTATTTCGTTGTTGCAAATAAGATTTTAGTTGCGTGAGAAGTTCTTACCAACACAAGTCTTAAGGAGAGATCAAATCAAACTTAAAAGATGAATCCCTTAGGTGGGAGAATCTCATAAACATAACAATGCATTCCCGATTTAATCTAATAGTTTATATTTTTTATAAAAGTAAAATAATATTTGTAGCGAAAGCACCTGTACAGTTGCAATTATTCATGGTTGGTTGACCAAGCTCGCAATCAAGAATTGACGATTTAATTTGTCCTAAATGGAGCGGTTCAGCTCTATGACCCAATCTACCTTTGACAAATCTAATTATTTTAATCAATAATTACTATTCTTACGCTCATGCATATATATATATATATATATATAAGCAACTATTTTTTGTTATATACTAGCAGTAATTTTTTTGTTACATTAATTTTTTTTACCTATATTGAATAATTATATATTAAAATACAATATGATACATTTTTAAAATAAACTACTGTATTAACAATTTAAGATTGTATATTTTATATTTTTATCAAATATATGTTAATATTTTATAAATAACTTAAATATTGATAAGAAATTCTTTAATATATTTTAATTAATATGAAGCCGTTATTATATCCGATTGAGTAAAAAATTTTATATCTTTCCATGTCATGCTACATATAATTAACTCTTTCTCATCAAACTTTATTATCACATTCTCTGTAAAAGTATTCCACTAATCGAACATGCCTTCAGAATTGATTCTCATGTACTGAAATTCTCTTTTTCTTTTCGTTTTTTGCTTTCTCATCTCAAGCATTATTTTTGCATCCGTATTCCATGCTCATCACTGCATTGAGCACACGGTGCTCACTTTATAGTGATGAGATCTAAAACATTCAAATCAAGATTTGGACGGTCCAGAATTTTGAAGGGTTTGTTCAAGAGATTTGAGCCATTAACATACATGCAGTGAACTGCTCAATTTGTATGAAAACAAGATCGTGTAACAAAAAATAGTTGAATGAAGACATCATGAAGATGAATTTATACAGTTTCTTTCTCTCTAAAACCATACGTGTGTCATAAGTTAGATGACTATAATACACGAACAAAGAATAAAATAATGTTTTTGTCAAATAGGGTAAGGTTGTATCAAAAAATTAAAAAATTAGGCTTCTTAATTAAAAGAGCTTGCTTGCAAATTCATCCATGCCAATTCCTTCAGAGTCATAGGCAGCAAATTTTGAGGCAAGTTGTCTGAGTTGTGAAACGCTTCTTCCCAATTTCATTGCCACCTTCATTTCAAAAAGCTCGCCATTCTCTCTTTTCTCGAAGTCTCTCTCTTCAAGAGTTGCTTCCATGGTCTCTTGCAGCAACTTGAAGAAACCTCCACAGTTTCTGTACATTTCAAACACCATACCCACTTGCCCTCCATGCTCCAAGGCATTCACAGAAGCCGCCAACGACCCTGCCACGGCCGCCATGATGCCCGGCCAAGATGAACCATGGCCTCCTAATGCAGAACCTAAAGCTGCAATCCCAGTGAGCAAGGGACCTGATTTGGCTAAGGTTTTGTTGACCTTGAGAACCAAGTTTCCCAGCCTGTCATAGTCCTCAATGTCTTTTCTCTTCATTACTTCAAGAATCTGCCACATTTCCGTTTCCAGTTCTGAAGTCCATCCATTATTCGTTTTCTTCTGCGATCTTAATACTCGCTTTTGGAACTCACTAGTGTTAGTTTTGGGCCACCAAACAGCAGGCTCATATTTGGAAGGGAACTTTTCAAGCATAGCTCCCAAGAGAGGAAGAGGGTAAGCCTTGTCAAGTGCCAAGACCTTCTCCATTGCACTGTTGACGTCTTCCTCAGTTGGGTTTCCAATAGCTAATGTGGTTTGGATTTCATTCTGAAGCTGCTTGAACAACCTAGTCGCATTTCTCTGTTCCTCGGCGAGCTGCGACGGCTGAATCTTGTTCATGAGGAGCAGCATTCCGGTGGCGGCGGTGAACAAAACTGTTGACGATACTTTAAGGGCAGAGTTGTCAATGGCAGTGTTGAGACCAACCATGGTTGAGGCAGTGAGGTTGATCATATTGAGAGAATTCAAAAGAAGGGTATTCCAGTTGTTTCGTTGCTCGCACATGTTGTTGTGCATTTCAATTCTGTCGGAGATAGCCTCTAATATTGCATATAATTGTATGGTAGCCTTGGAATAGTTATCATCGTATATTTCTTTGGGGGTGACATCTTCTAGCCGTGATGGGATTATTGTGTCCATGGATCTATTCAATTCCTGAACAACCAGCTTTGTAGTGGTTGTGGTTACTTTCGGAAGGGAGAAACGAACTTGTGGGAGCTTAGGGACGTTAATGGCGGCGTTGACTTTCTTGATAGACGACGAAGAACAAGAGGAACAAAATGACGCAGAGATTTGTAAAGAAGACATTATTAGTTTGAACGAAACGGTATCGTTTAATTAAGAAGCTAGCTTTGTGTGTTGCAGAGGGATCGAGGAGGAGGGAATAAGGTTTTGAGTTTTGGAAGGAGGATGGTGATGAAGTGGATGGGGGTGATGGATCGTATTTATAGGAAGGGCATATAGGAAGAAAATATTGACCGTACCATTGACTTAGTATACGTCTGACCTGTTCATTACGATATTAGTAGCTTATAATTTTCAATTTTTTTGACATTTCGATGGTCTACCTTTGAGTCTTCATCGTATAAATTGCGATATTGTAAATTTATTTTACTTAAAAAAATTGTGGCCAAACAAAATTGAAATTCTTCATTCTTTAAAGCGTTATTGTTAAACTGAAAGATAATAGATAAAGTGTCGCCCCAATTATATCGTAATCACTAATTTATTAATTTAGCTTAGTCATCATATATCTACTTTAATATTAAATTGCTGCTCTATTTGGGCATAGCTATGTAATTTTTTTAAAGAAAATCTTTCTGTATATTTTTTTAACTCTTACAATTTTATTTTTATTCTCTCAATGCTTCACTTGATATTTTATTAGAATTTAATATTATAAAGATTGATATTTTTTTTAGAAAATCTAAATATATTAATTATTTCTTCCCTAGCTACATTGCATTTGTAAATTATATATCTAGCTAATTGTTACTCTTTTTTTAGAATAAAATCCTTAAAGTAAACATATAAGTCACGAGACTTAATAACGTAAATATTTTTTAAAGAAAATTAATACAAACAAAGCTTGTAGTTTAAGATAAGTCATATCAAACAAATTTTATCATTATTCATAAATCACGGTATTTTCACAAAATTTATATAATAATGGATGATTGATTTCAATAACTTTTATAATAATCGGCATTCTAGCTTAGAGGCAAGAAGCGTGGACACAAAAGGAAGGAGAGATTGGGTTCAAACCATTATGGGATCATATTTGAATTGATTTTCGCAACACTACTACAAGATATAGATTCACTACTACAAAAAACACAAGTTGCAGTGCTTAATTTAAAGAATACTATGGCGCTTGGGAAGTAACGTAACTTCCAGCGCCGTTAAAACAAGATACAACACTTCTTGAATATATGGAAGCGCCATAGCTTGATTGTTATTTTTTTAAAAAAATATCATTTCCTACGGCGCTTCTCTAGGGAAGTGCTATAGAAAGTTAAATGACTTCCTACAGCGCTTCCCTGGAGAAGCACCTTAGGAAGTCTTTGATTTTTTTTTTTTAAAAATAATTTTATGACTTCCTATGACGCTTCCCCGGAGAAGCACCATAGGAAGTCTTTTATTTAAAAAACAAATAATTTTATGACTTCCCACGGCTCTTCCTTGGAGGAGCACCGTAGGAATTCTTTTATTTAAAAAACATAATTTTTCATAACTATTATATTTTTCTGATGAAAACCTCCATTTAGAATCCAAAATCCACTGCAATTTACAATACAATCCACAGTAAAATAAAATAACATAACACGTATCTTTTGCAATATTGCGTACATGTATCAAGCATAAAAGAATTTCAGTATTTAAGTTGCTTAAAATTGAGCCATACACGTTACTTCTACAGAGAATTACACTAAATATTATTATATTTATAAGCTCAAAAATTAAAAGACTTACAATGTATAAGAAGTTCAAGAAAATAGAGTTGATACTTCAAATAAATACCTGAAAAAAAATTATAAGCACACATATAAGATTCATGACAGATTTTAACTAAAAGAAAACGTGAACCAAATGTTGAAAAAAGAAAAACACTTACAGGCTACTCTGAAGGAGGTTGAGACAATAAAAAAAAAACACATGGGGGAAGAAGCTTTGTACTGTAATGGAGTTTTGGGAAATAAGGTAGCTAGAGGGAAAGCGGGAAGATAAAAATGAAAATGAAAACAGCGAGGGATGAAAATTAAATAGCACCATGTATAGAAGCTATGACGCTTTTTGTCAAAACGTCGTAGCTTCCTAATTAAATAAAAAGCAAACACCAAATACAGAAATAACCTTATATATATTCAAGGCATCATATATAACCTTGTATATTTTAAGGCACCACATGATTCCTTGGGGGCCTTGTGTTATAGTCAAGGTGGACGGCGCTTGATAATAAAGCGCCGGTTAAGGCTTTAATATATATGGCCTTAGTAAAAAAAATCACTTGCTTCATTAAAAAAACAAATGAAAAAATGGCCTTAGCCGGCGCTTGATAATAAAGCACCGGCTAAGGCCTAATGTTGTTTGTGTTTCTTTGATAAATCCCCCTCCACATAGGTGGAAAAATGACTTTTTAGACCGGTTCAAAATGACTTTTTAAACTAGTTCTGGATGAGGTCTTGATAGAGCTGGTCTAAAAAGTCTGTTACTTTTTAGACCGGTTAAGCAACCGGTCTTAAAAATCACTATTTTAGATCGGTTTCTCGAAGACCAGGTCTCCAAACTTTTTAGACTGGTTGTTTAAAAACCGGTCTAAAAACTTTTTTTCCAAGACTTTTAAGACCGGTTATTAAAATAACGGGTCTTAAAAGTCACACTTTTAATATTGGTTTTCAGAATAACGGGTCTTAAAAGTACTTTTAAAACCGATTATCGGTCTAAAAAGTGACATTTTTTTAAAAAAAATAAATAGCGCTTTTTTTTTGGATTGGAAGGATTTTAAAATCATTCCAATCCAAAAAAAAAGTGCACTACTTTTTTACTATCATATAATTTTAAGTAAGCTATGACAACCGTAACTAAATATGGAAAACAACAACTCATAAGATAAAAAATTGACAATAATTAATAAAAAATATCTCAATCTTGCAATTAAAGTGTGAACAAATTTAATAAAATAACTATTCATCATACAAAGGTTCATGAACTACATACATGAATTAACATGAGCCAAAATACATGTAAATGAAAATGAGATAAATAGCATCATGTATCTTAAGGAGATAGTTTTAAGGAGATATGTGATGCGCACTAATTTATAAGAAGTTGACAGAATGAAACAAATATGACTACCTGCATGATAATCAACATGTTCAAGGGATTGCTATCCTCACATGTTGTGCGTGGGATAAATCCATAGTTGTGGGAGTACACAACTGATGAGTAAAGAATACGATCAATTTGTACGTAGATGCATGTTCAGCAATAAACCATGTAAATAAGTGGGAAAAATGACAGCTCAACTATTATCACATTTATATGTCCAGTTTTTTTGTCAAGCTCATACTTGTCCTTGCTTCCTTTCCCAATTTCAACAACCTGCATGTTGCACAAGTAAGCAAATAACTGAATAAGATAACCACTTTAAGTCCAACAAGGTATTTGATCCCGTGTATATGCAGAGAGTTTGGAAATGATGTGCATTATACATGACTTTTAAATAGAGTGACTTGCTATGAGTTTTATATCCTAACACAAACCCATGTATGTCATATAAGAACTGGTAGTTGATTGCAGCATTGGAATTCTGACTTTAGAATATTTCAACAATCAATGACCAATCTAGATAATTTCCAGATGAAAAAGGTTTAGAGTTGAAAAGAAGGAAACTAAATAATACAAATATGCATGTTATATTGGCGTTTACCACATCCATCCCATAAAGTTACAAAGAAGAAGACAAGGCAAGTCACCTATAAAATTGAAGTCCTGTGATTAAGCCACGAGCATCAATGTTTTTATATGTGATCTGCTGCAGATCAAGGATCCCAATCAACTTTTCATTTCCTATTTCGCTTCCTTTGATAGCATGAGGACCAAAGAAATTTAAAACGATGAATTCTTCAGTTTTTTACGAGAATAAAAAAGAAAGCACAGAGGTTTTGGAGTTTGAGCCGCCGCAGATAAATGAGCCATTTGTTAGAAAAAAAATGTAAGAAAATAATAAGGAACCATCAACAAAAATAAGTAAATTTCTAATTAGCTGGACGCAAAGAACCCCTTCCCTGACGGCTCTCTTTTTCTTTAATAACAAACAAGATCACATCTTTCTCAAGTTTACAATAATCTGCTCTGGTTATGGCAGCAATGGAAGCAGATAAAAAAGAGAATTTTGCAAGAAAAGCTTCGAACGTTGATGGATCAGATGCAAAAATTCATATTTTCATATTGAGGAAATAGTGATATGCATAGAAGAGGTTCTAAATTCTATGATAAAATCAAAATCAGGAACACCAAAATGAAATAATTCAAAAAGATAAGACTACACAAATCAGAATTTGTCAATTTAACAAATTCGTACCTACAAATTTTAAAACACCGTCTTGTTGGAACAAAAACCCCCAAAACTCTTTTTTCCTTTGTTGCTTTACAGAATTCAACAAACTTATCCTCCAAAGGGTTGAGAAGAAAGAGAAATAAAACAAATCTTGACGTCGGTTTAGAGGACAACAAAATCATAAATAAGATATCTAACTGAGAAAACATTGTGAAATTAGGGTTTGAATGAGAGAAGAAGAATGCACCCCACGACTAGGCGACAACCCTTGTCGTATCGCTGCAAGTACCGGCTGGTGTGAGAAACCAAGCACATCATGTTTTCTAACTGCCTAGGGAAGAGATCAATAGAGAATTTCTTAGAGGAAAGGGAGGGAAGCAAGAATCTAGCCACCAAACCCCGGGAAAGAGCAAGACCCATTGAAGAATCAAAATCCGAAGATTGAGTTATGCGAAAGAGAAGGAAGGAAGGGAAGGCCAAATTAAGAAAAAAGCGAAATGAGAAGGCAATAATGAAGGAGAGAACTCAAAATGGCATAGAAAAGAGAAAGGGAAACATGCAGGTTTGGATATTTGGACTGATCTGATGATGATGGTGCTGTGCGGTTTCGTGATGGTCCCTTTTAGACCGGTTGTGAATCAAAACCAGTCTTAAAATTGGAAAAAAATATTTTACACCGGTTTAAAATATAACCAGTCTAAAAGATTTCATATTTAAGATCGGTTATGAGTGAAAACCGGTCTAAAAACTTTTAGGATTTTGTTTTGAAATTTTTTAAAATATTTTTAGACCGATTGTTTAAATAACTAGTCTAAAAACTTATAAATTTTTTTTATTTTTAAAATTTTTTATCTTTTTAGACCGGTTATTTTAGTAATCGGTCTAAATTATTTATTTTAGACCGCATATCTTAAGAACCGGTCTTACCAGTTCTTTATAATTACAAAACTGCCACCACTAATCTTTTTTAGACCTTATCCGCTATAACCAGTCTAAATGTGGCGATCTAAAAAGGCAATTTTGTACTAGTGCCAGTGTCCACTGCTGCTGTGATATATATATATATATATATATATATATATTAGATTGTAATTTAATTGCTTATGTCTCGTGGGTCACGTCTCTCTGCTCCAAATATATCATTTTTGTTTTTGCTAAATAACTTATAATATATTTCATATAATATACACATTATCCTTTCCATCCTTCAAATCTCCTTCTCAGATTGCTTCAATCATTTTCTTTCTGCATATCTATATCTTAGCCGGCACTTTATTATCAAGTGCCGGTTAAGGCCATTTTATTTATTTATTTATTTATTTATTCACGAAGCAGGTGATTTCTCTTTTGCCTTACTATAAGATTTTGAACAATAATATCCTTTTGACTTACTCCCACTTTATCCGGCACTTTATTTTTAAGCTCCGAATAAAATTTTTTTCAACTAAAAAAAATGCCAAAAAATTATTCCAGCTGCGGCGCTTTCTTGAGAAGCGTCATAGCTTGGGCTTATGCTTTTTTTTTAAATAAAGTTTTTGTACGGCGCTTGTTTAGGAAAGTGTCGCACAAGCCTAATATTAAGCTTTGGATCTTATATTAGGAAGCGCCGTAGCTTTAAACTTTTTGTTTTTTTTAAAAAAACTATTATCTATAGTGCTTTTTAAAATAAGAGTCAAAAAAGGAATGCTGTTAAAAAAAAACTATTATCTATAGTGCTTTTTAAAATAAGTGTCAAAAAAGGAATGCCGTTAAATCCTTCTTTTGTAGTAGTGATTCTACTATCCCAAAGGATGTCCGTTTTTAAAAAAAGGGAAGTAAAAAATAAAGACAGTGGCATTTTTCAAATTCTAGGTGGGAACTGAGTAACTTTAGGCGTCCTAATTTAAATTTGAAACATTTAAAAGGTACCTTTAGGCATCTCAAACTTGAATTGGGACACCTAAAGTGTGCTTTTAGGCATCCCAAAAAAAAAGGGACACCAAAAGCCCTGGCAGCCCTTTCTTTTGGGGATGCCTAAAATCACACTTTAGGTGTCTCTTTTTGAATTTTGAGACGCCTAAAGTAAAAAAAAAAAATTACTCTAGGCTTCCCAAATTCAAAAAGGGACATCTTAAATACACTTTAGGCGTCCCCTTTTTGAATTTTTTTTTACTTTATGCATCACAAATTCAAAAAAGGATGACTTAAGGTAATGAATGTCAAACAAACTAACATCACTCCCTCCAAAGTCATGCCTACCCCCGTAAGCTAGCTCCCTCTATTCAAAACTCTCATTCTCTCTTGAAGCTCCCTCTATTCAAAACTCTCATTCTCCCTTTCACTGTCACTCTCTCTCACTCCCTCTCACTACCATCATTCTCTTTTGAAGGTCGTCCTCCTCTCTCTCCACCACCATCCTCTGCTGTCCTCCTCTCTCCCTCTCCTTTGTTGAAGCTCGTCGCCATCATCCCTCCTCAATCTTTGACGTCATTGGTTTCTCTTCCCTCCCTCTCCCACCATTGGCCTCCCTCCTCCCTCTCCTACCGTCGCCAAAAGAAATGATTAATTACTTTGTTTTTTATAGACTAAGTTCTGAACTGAGATTATTGTAGATGCATTTTGTTGGTGCTAGCATTTAGATTTATCATCGTGTAGATGCATTTTGATTTATCATCCTTAACCAATATTAATCTTTTTTGGATTTTGAGTTTCCCTTCTGGCATTTTGATTTATCATCCTTCACCAATATTAATCTTTGCTAGATGTTCCCTTACTATTTGTAAGGACATTTTCGTTTATGAAGAACTGTTCAATCCTGTTTCTGTAGGTTTTAATTGTTGGGCAGCGAAAAATATAAATAATTTTTTTTAAAAGAGAACCTTTAGGTGTCCCTTTTTGAAAAAAGGGAGGCCTAAGTCACTTACGGCATCCCTTTTTTAACAAACGTCGTATCCTTACTTTACTACGTCCCCGGCATAGGCGTCCTCCTGTTTTCAAACATTAAAAGGGCTAAAAAAACAGACGTTAAAAGTTTTGTCTGTAGTAGTGCAAACAACATTGGTGCAACCAAGTGGCGACATATGGCATAGGTGAGATAGGAGGGATGGGAGAGGGGTGTCTCCATTGATTTCCCTCTCCATTGAATATATCTATAATTATATCAACTTTCAATTATTGAGATTTACCAAGGTAGATTTTTATTATAATAATATTTTTTACATATTATTAAATCTCAACTATTGAAAGTTGATCTAATGGTAGATACATATTCAATGAAGAGTAAATGGAGAGGAAAATCAATGGAGACACCCTTCTCCCAGGAGGGGTATGACAACATGTGGCATCCGGTGATAACATGACCATCGTCGATTGCCTATGGGTGGGCGACAGTTACCGACAAAAGTTTTTTAGCTTTGAAACTTTCATTGTTGCTAAGAGTATAGTTCTGTGGCAACATAAAATGTTGTTGATGAATATACCTTTCAGTGGCGACAAAAGTCACCACTGAAAATATGGTTCCAGTGATGACCCATTTTGTTGTCGTTGATGGTATTAGCCATAGCCGTTAGGATAGCAACTTTTCAACAACAATTAGTCGCCACCAAAATCCATCTTTGAAGAACATAAGAACAAGATGAAGACACCCAATACTAGGGGTGAGCATTCGGTGTTCGGTTCGGTTTTCGGTCATAACCGAAAAAACCGAACAACCGAATATAAGGGTTTTTCATAACCGAACCAAAACCGAAGTGTTTCAATAACCGAAACTGAAATAACCGATCAATTTCGGTTCGGTTTTTCGGTACATTTCAGTTATTGGGGCTTTTCTGGCCTTTTTTGCTGCAAGCTTGTCCAATACAAAAACTGCAACCCAAGAAAAATTCTAACAATAAAAATAATTAATACAAACCACTATTTTAGCAACATAACTAATAAACAAATAAGATGAGCCACAACCCACAAGTATTTAATACTTGTTTCACCTAATCAAACACTTATATCAAAATATTTTAATATCATTCAAAAACAGCGAATGACATGTATACTTTACTATTACTGGAGGTCTAGAACATCAAATTACATACTTGAATAAGAATTCAATATCCATGTTTTGGCAGTTTTGATGCCATCACAAATGAATGGTTCAATGGATAATGAAACTTCAAAATACAAGCTGAATCATATATCACACTCTCTTTAAAGTTTAAACTTCATTTATTAATCAAAGGAAAGCATATTAAAAATAAAAAAAAAATTGATATATCAGATTCAGCCTTGCTCTTTGAACTCCCCCTGAATGCCACCTACAACTAAAGCAAGAAAAAAAAATCAAACAGAAACAAATCACATGCCATATTTTCAAACCTGGTGTTGGGGAAAAAAGAGCTAAAATTATCAGCAAAAAATTGGAATTGGAGTTAAACCCCCACACATCATGCTTAAAAGTTAATCGGGCATGAGGGAAACATATTTGCAACAAAAAGGCTAATACAAAATAGAACACAATACAACATTCACTTAAAAAAAATTATTCGCGTTGAATATCAAGAAAGCAAGAAAGTTCTTTTCTTGCTAATGATAAAAAATGAACCTTTCCCATCTTTAAAAAATAATTTTTTTTCATTTCTCCATCTAGAGGCTTTCCTTAACAAACTGAAGCTAATGATAGAAGCAAAGGAACTATGCAATTCAGAATTCTTACACAGCAATTTAAAAAAAAAAGTCACATTGAACATCAAGAATGGAAGAAGGCTACTTTTTTTCATTGCTAGTGATTAAAAAAAAAAGAGCTTTTCTCTTCTTTAAAAAATAAAATTTTTTCTTCAAGTATTTCTCTTTTGCTCATCTCCCATATCAAACAACAAGAAAGCTCCTTTTTTGTCAAAAAAAATTCATTCTTTTGATCTCCATTTGCTGTAGAGTGAACAGATAAAGATGCTTGAGAATAGATTAAGTAGAGGAGGCAGGAAGTAGCATTCCAAATGTCAGCAACTTGAGTTTAAAATAAGAGCCACTGTAAAAAAAGGTGCTTACCAGAAAGAGGAGACTGATGAACTCTCAAGATCAAAGGGTTGAAGACAAAGAAAGGAGCAACAGATTGAACTTTGAGTTGCAAGGCGACGCAGACGGTTGAACGGAATGGCGTCGTTGCCAATGGTACGAAGATGGCATGAACGGCGTGCCGAAGCTTCAATAATCAATAGCACGATGAGGACTAAGGTGAAGTTGACGATTTGAGGGATAGGGTAAAAGGAGTGGGAGGCGTATTTTGAGAGACAACCGGAGAGGAGGCAAATGAAGATTGACGACAGAACCGTGCCGCCGTCGATGGAATGGCGACAACATGAATGATGCTCCGAAGCTTCAACAGCATGGTGTTGGTGTGACTGTGTCAGTGATGACTAAGGTGAAGAGTGAAGACTGAAGTTGAGGACTTGAGGTTGAGGGTTAGGGTTAAAGGGCACAGTGGTGAGAGACAATAAAGAGATCGAGAGAAGGCAGATGCAATTTGACAAATTAGATGAATCTTGACTAACTCATTGAGAACTTAACTTGACACACTTGAAGGGAATGAAGAAAATGGGCTTATGGCCTTATGGGCCTTTGGCTTTAGGCTTTAGTGGTTTAGCTTAGTAATCCTACAATGTCTCATACCCACTTTGAGAAAGGAATGAAATAAAAAAACTACTATATTTTAATTAACAAAAAAATATAAAACGATATTGTATTAATAAAATTCGGTTATTCGGTTATAACCGAATTTTTTTAAAACAACCGCACCGATAACCGAACAACTGAAATTGAAAACCGAAAAAAACCGAACCGAAAAAACCGAATTGGGTTTGGTTCGGTTCGGTTTTTGATTTCAGTTTAGTTTTGCTCACCCCTACCCAATACATCTTGCCCATATCTGATTCAAGTTCAGATGAATCTTCCTCAGATGATGGATATGGCACTTATTACCTACACAGGCCTATTACTCACACAAGCCTATTTACTCCCTCAATCCAATCACCAAAGAACCCACCAAGGTCCTTAGATCATTAGGATCTTTAGGCATGGCCCAAATCAACAAAAATCCTAGACCTAATGTCAAAGCAAAAATCCTTCCAACCAAGTGTGATAAGTCTATAACAGCTATAGCCCATATAGACACTGGATCATGTGCTACCATCCCCATGTTCTTCCCAGAGAATCTTGTGCTCCTTTTCATCATCCATTTACAACAATTGATGGAAACATCTTTGAAATAGAACTCATCTCAAAAAAGAAAATTAGGGTACAATTCTTTCCAGGTTGCACCTTGTGGATCAGAGTTCTATGAAGCTATCTCCTAGAAAGGGATATTCTTTTTGGGTTTGATGCTTTTTATAGAACTAAACACCTTTACATTACCCCACATGGTCTTAAGTTCAAGAAATTCTTCAATCCCTATGTGCAGATTCCCAATATTCTAGAAATTAATCAAGCCCCACATGGCTACTCAGACATCAAGACAAGCTCTCAAGCTATGTGCAGGCAGCCATGATCAATTTAAGCATCTTGCTCCTCTATGGAAAAATGAAGAGTTCTTCATTAAGCTCCCGTTTAAGAAGAATGAAGACATTAATCCAACTAAGGCTACTCATTCTGATATGAATGCTAAAGATCTTCTTTTAGCCAGACAGGAATGTGCATCTCTTTTAGCCCAAGGATTAATCGAGCCCATTGAGTCTAACAAGGCTTGTCAACCATTCTATATGGAGAAAAGATCAGAACTCATTAGAGGAAAGAAGAGGTTGATAATTGATTATAAGCTTATTAACATGTTCTTACAGGATGATAAGTTCCCACTCCCAAAAAGAGATACTTTAACCTCTAGGTTAAGTCAAGCCAGGATATTCTTAAAGTTCGATCTCAAAGCGGCATTTTAGCAATTAGGCATCCATCTTGAACATAGGTATAAAACTGCATTTTGCATTCTAGATGTTCAATACCAGTGGAAAGTAATGTTATTCGGGTTAAAAGGTAGCCCCTTCCCTTTTTTAAAAGGCCATGATCAAAATATTTGAGCTTATTCTTTAGAATACATTGATTTATATTGATGATATTCTGTTGTTCTTTGAAACTGAAGAAGCCATAAGAAGTTACTAGCCCAGTTTGCTCCCATTATAGAATCTTGCTCTCATCCAAGAAAGGTTATATAGCTCAAGTTCAAATTGAGCTTCTTGGAATGATATTTCATGATGGTTTCTATCAACTAGGACCCCACATTGTACAAGAATTGCTTAATTTTCCAAACAACTATTTGTCAATAAAATAGATTTAGCAGTTCTTGGGGATCATGAATTATCTTTAAGACTTTATCCTTAATGTAGCCAAACACACTAGCCAGCTGTTGATACATGTGCAGATGATTAATTAAATAGTGCAAGTTTACACTGTCATAATCAAGTAATATAGAAGTAAGTAGAGTATCATTCCCATGAGGATTGATCACTAAGTACCAAAATGAGCAATTTTAACTCTATTTAGTCGATTGATTAGTTGATGATTGAGAGTACAAAATAAAAGAAAGACAATTAAATATGAATGCAGATGATAAGAAAGCAAATATGAGAAAAAGCCCTAGGGGTCATATTTCACTTAACAAATTCCGGATTGAATCACTTATCTATTCTAGCCCAATTTATTCCACATGATTTATAGTCGAGTTTCCTTAATTTAATTACTAGCCTCTTCCAAGGTCAAGCAATTCTATAATCAATTGCTAATCCAATATATTCCTATATGAATTTAAGCAAGTAATTATGCATTAAGATTTATGAAACTCAGTAAGACTACACAACTCATATGAATATATTCCTATTTCATATGCAAGTCATGGTTTAATTATAGGGTCTACACACATGTATCTCCTTCCGGTCTCAACATACATATTGGAATCATTCAAAAGATGGCTAGTCAAATGAAAGCATTAAGAATAATAATTAAAACTCAATCGTGAAGGAGAATTCAAACTAGATTTAATAAGTTAAGATTCAATCCGTCATTAGTAAGCTACGTCATCACCCTAGGAGAATGGAAATTTAGCACATGATAAAATTAAAAACAAAACCAAAATAAATTGACATTATATAAAGCTAGAATGAAATCCTTAGAAATACTGCATAAACTTGAATATTAAATTCTCAAACATAAATATACAGCCAAAAGATACATGAAAAATGAAGAAATCTAGCCGTCCATTTAGGAGGTAAAACCTTCCATGTAGGCGGCATGCAAAATGTCATACAATCCTAAGCCTTCCAAGATGGAGGCATGCAAAATATAATACAATCCTAAGCCTTCCAAGATGGAGGCATGCAAAATGTAATACAATCCTAAGCCTTCCAAGATGGAGGCATGCAAAATGTAATAAATCCTAAGCCTTCCAAGATGGAGGCATGCAATGCATGAAATTAAATCTAAAAAATAATATAATGAACTCAGAAATGTTTGAGAAAGATCTTTCCCGGTTAGAGAAGGACCTCTCCCTGTCGGAGAAGGAAACCTCTGCTTCTCTTCCTCTCCTCCCCATTTGAGCTTGGCATTGATCTCTATTTACAAGGGAAAAAACGTGTGCTACAGTATTGCTATAGTGTCTGGAGACTGCTACAGTGATCTGGCGGCTGCTACAGTGACTGTTGGCAAAACAGCTACAGTGTCCCGGCGGCTCTATAGTGCTTCCGGCTCTACAGTGACTTCCATCCGCTACAGTGTAACTTCCGTCTGCTACAGTGATCCTATTGCTACGGTACTTTCATTTTTTTTATTTTTTTAAATGGTATTTATTCCAAAAACATTATATATTTATCAATCACACCCAAATTTATTATATTAAATGCAAATATCGTTCATAAAATCATCATATAAGGGAAAATAAATATGCAAATATTTTACTTATCAAATTCCCCCACACTTAACTCTTGGACGTCCTCGAACAAGAAGTAACTAATAAGTGCTTCCAACAAAATCAGAAGTGTCAGGTCATAAGTAAGAACACAATTGAAAAATAAAGAGATCATAGTATTAATGAATCAACGAAAATATAAACTAGTAACTTTAATTGAAAATGAATAAACCGAGTTCGTACTTGTAGCTCATTCTCTCAATCTCTCAAGTGTTCAAGGGTAAGTGTTTCGCTCAAATTCAATCGAAAAAATTGCACTACCATAGGCTTGATAAAAATTTCAATCTCCACTACCTAATTCACATGCATAATTCAAATCAAAAGGACTTATTAAGAGTTGTAATGAGGTTAAGGTAAAGGAATGTAAAACATGATATGAAAGGCTAAAGAAATAGAGTAATTGAAAAATGGGCTAATTGTAAATTTATCTCATCACAACAACCCACAATTCAAACACTTAACATTTCCTTTTTTATTATAATTTTTTTCCTTATTTTTTTAATATTTTTTTTCTCTTTTTTTTAATTGTAACTATAAAGTTGATGATAGATACACCCCCACATTTTGTCAAAAGCCCATTTCACAAAAATTTTAAATGCTCCACTAATCTTCCGAATAAGGTAAAAGCACTTGATATATTATTAAAGCACATGTTAATAGATTGAAAACAAAGAAACAGTCAATTAGGCTCAAAGGGGCTTATCAACGGTATAATTGCAAGGTTGGCTATTTGGCTCTGGTTAAAGAAAATGAATGCCTTTATCATTTTGCATGTGAGATGTAATTTCAACCATATTTAAAGCAAGTTCTAGAGTGACAACTTAATAGGTCACTACTACAGAATTGAGATATAACCACCCCCAAGGACGTCCCAAATTGAAAATTGGGTGGTTAAAAACGGAGGCGGTGGCATTTTCGTAATTATATATATGCAAGGGAACCTTTAGGCGTCCCAAATTTGAATTTGGGACGTCTAAAGTGCTTCCAAGTGCGAAATATAAATTTCGTAAATTTTTTTAGCGCCTGGAGCTAGGATTAGTCATCCCAAAATGATTTTGGGACGCCTAAACTAAGACTTTAGGCGTCCCTTAGGTGCATGTCAAACACTTGTTTGACATGCGTTTTCTCAATAACCCCTCCTCACATGTCCCATTCCCTCCTCCCTCCTTTTTTGACCCAATTTTACTCTTCTTCCTCCTCCCCCACCCATGTCGGCACTCTTCAACTCATCCCTCCTCCCTTCTTCCTCTTTGTTTCTTCAACTCCTTTGTTTCTTTGTTTCTTCAACGCACACAACCAGTCGACCCTTTTGCAACTTCACCTCCTCCACAGTGTGTAGATTTTTGCTCTCCTCCACCTCTTTCCTTCCATTGTCGTGCACACCACCGTGGTTGTTTGCTTTCTCCACCTCCCTACCGTGCATACACCTCTGATCTCCAACGTCTTCTCTACCTCTCCAGGATACTAGTGGGCGCCCCCTGATCAGGTTAGTTTATTTTCTTCTTGTTTTTTTTGTAACAGAATGGTATATTTTCTTTTTGAAATATAAATTTACTTGAAATGGTTGAGATTGTGCTTATATATTGCTTATATTGAGATGGTTGAGATTAGCCTGGTGTGTTTGGTGTGCTTATATTGCTTAAATTGCATGTTTTCGGGAACTCCAGTGCAATGGTTTATTTTTTTTGTTTAAATATAAATTTACTTGTGTATATTACCATTAATTAGTATATATAATAAAATAAAATATGATTTGTTTAAATTAAAGAAATTCTTGCATTCCAAACGAATTATGAAGAATAATTCAAGCCAAAACTAAAAAGAAAACCATAACCCCAATATTCATTAAATGATTTTTATCTAAATATTTTCAATAAAACAATTTTAGTATATATTTAAATATATACTAAAATAAATTTTTTTTTTATTTTCTTGTTTAAATATAAATTTACTTGCGTATATTACCATTAATTAGTATATATAATAAAATAAAATATGATTTGTTTAAATTAAAGAAATTCTTGTATTCCAAACGAATTATGAAGAATAATTCAAGCCAAAACTAAAAATAAAACCATAACCCCAATATTCATTAAATGATTTTTATCTAAATATTTTCAATAAAAAAATTTTATTTTTGGAAGAACTCAACTTAAAATTGTTTTGTTAATATGAAACTCTTTTTTTTTTAAATTCCATTAATGAAAATCTTTGATATATATAATATCACAGGAGTCAGACTTATTGTGATTAACAAAGTTTAATTTTCTTCTCATAAAAAAAATTCAGGTAGAAATTAAAATTTTGTATTGTCAATATTCAACTAAAAATCATCTAATTGTAATTGGGGTTTTGCTTTCTTTCTTTTTTTTTTCTTTTGGCTTGCATTATTCTAGAGTATCCTTCCAAACCTCAAAAAAATTATTTAATTTAATCTTATTATATTTATTTTATTATACATTAATGTTTATATACATATACTTATTAAAAAAATAAGTTACATAGCACTGAAACCCTTTTAAGAGGAGAGAGGAGGCTAGGAGGGGGCAATAAAGTTATTAAACCCTTTTATGTTTTACTTCCCACTTAGTTTATTTCGGTTTTATTGCAATTTATTTACGTTTCTGATGATGCTTTTTGTGTTAATAGGAATATGGACAACTCTAGTGATGACGAGAGGCGTAGAGATGATGAAAGCTCTAGCAATGACGAAAGGCCTAGAGATGAACCCCCTGCAAGAAGGAGGGTTAGAGGCTATACAAAGATGGGAGCATTGGTTGCACGTCATGAACATCAACAGGAGAGGCTGCATATAGACTTCGATGATAACCTGAATCCAGTTGGTCCTGAAGAAGACCACTTCATTAGCTACATAGGGTTTTTGGGTCAAAGCAAAGTGTGCATTACCTATAATAATTGGAGATTGGTTCCCCCAAAAACAAAAGACATGATTTGGCAACAACTTTTGGTATATAAGTTTTGATGCATTGTAGCTTTGTTCTTATTGTTTCAAATATAATAATCTTATGTTTTACCTTGCAGCAAACATACGATGTCCCAGACACCAGGGAGATGTATAAGCACTGGATGGATGAGGTTCATGTATGATGGCAAGGTTTCAAGAACAAGCTAACAGCACGGTACATTCGAGGGGCCCTTAGGGGTAAGGATCCATGTGCACAGTATACATATTTGTCTCGAGAGGACTGGAGGTTGTTTGCGGCATCACGAGCAGATCCTGAGTTTTTGGTAAGATTTCTGTCATCATGATATAGAAATTTTAATTTTCATATACTTTATATCGTTGATTTATTTTTTGTTGTTTTTCATTCATAGAAATTAAGTGCAGCAAATGCACAGAGGCAATCAGAAAATAAATATCAACATTACATGTCTCGTGGTGGATATCGGAAGCTTGAGAGGCAAATGATGCAAGAAGAGTTAGAGAAAATGAAGGAAGCAGCAGAATCTGATCCTAGCGTTGTTATCCAGTCACCGGCACCTCCTCCACGTCACAAAAAATGGAAAGCAGGGAGGATTAAGCTGGGAAGTACATAAATTTGACTGTTGCTGAGGTTGCTGCGAGGATTGTAAGTAGTTAAACCATAAGTACCTAATTTTTTACATATCGCGAGTGGTTTCGATACATTTACGATAAACTGTATGCTACAGGATGAACTGGACGAGTAGAGTAGCCAAGGTTCATTCAATCCAAGTAGACGGATGGACACCTTGTGAACGGCTATTGGGAAGGTAGACGACCTTGGTTGTGTTCGAGGACAGACACGGGGAGTTAGTGCCGCGAGGTATTTTGGACGAGACCCACGTTATTCGTCACAAGCTGGACCTAGTAAGGACGTTGTGGAAAAGATTCGAGAGGACCTCGAATAAGAGATCGAGGCCAACCTTCACGACAAGCTCCGACAAGAGCTGTTGCCAGAGCTTCAACTTGAAATGGCAAAGATGTTCGAAGCGCAAAGGGCAAGGGACGAGCATAGAACTCATGAATCCCCGGCCTTCAATAGCACCAGAGGAAGTTACAACCTTCTAGAGGAACCACTTGGCGACCCTTCTCCCATTCCAGTGTCGGGAGACCCTTGCACCCTCTATTTGGATGATCCACTGTTGCTTGTTGTTGCTAATGCTCTCGTTCACACATGTGTTACCACCCACCATCATCAGCAAATTCCGGAGGATTTTCATAGGGTGAATGTGACGAGTGTTAGAAAGGGGGAAGAAGGTACAGCCATCCCTGTTCCTAATCCAGAGGTTGGCACGTTAGGTCAAGCGATAGGATCTTTCATCCTTTGGCCTCACAATCTTATTGGTTCAGACGCAACACCTCTAATGGTAGGAATTACCTTACTATTACTGAAAATCTGTTGGTATCTTAATAACAATTTGTTTTTTGATGTTCTAAAAGGATGACGAAGCTGTGAGGAAATGGCCCTACTTAGCACGGCTGCAGCAGATCTACAAGGGCATTAAACAGATTGACGTGAAGATGCCTGCAGGGATTGTGGGCCCTACATTGGAGTATCCCTACACGATTGACAATACATATCTCAAGCAATTTATTAGGTTGGAGGAGATAGATGCAGGCTGGGTGAAATTTGCAATCATGTAAGTTCTTTTTTCAATTTTCCCATAGAATTCATTTAGTGGTTTTTTTATTTTTTATATTCAATAATTCATTCCTTATTTTAATTCTATTATAGCACCTTCCACGGTCTCTGCACAAACATGGAAAGACGTGATTGGTATGGATTATTATGTCCTGCGAATACGACAGGGGATACTTGTACTGTGGCGCATAGGACTCACTATGTCAGCTACGCAATGGGACAGACCAAATTTCGTTGTTATCTAGCACCCATTATTCAACGGTTCGTATTTACATTTTGTCAATTTAAGAAGTTTAATAAATAATTGTCTTCTCATCTAACTTCATTTTAATGTGTACATGTTGTTAAAGTTACCACTGGAGTTTGTGTGTTATATGTCCCCGCCGCAACGTAGTCTATTGGTTTGATCGCTTGAGTAAAAATCCAGACAAAGATACAAAATCCGTCTTCGACACGTAAGTTATTCTGTTTGTATTTCATTGACTCTTAAAAAAAATGAATGGTTCTAATTTCTATTCATTTTGCTTTTCATGATAGTGCTTGTCAAACATATAGAGTCCTAGGTGGGTCACGCGAGGGTACAATTGTTAAAAAGCCAAGGTGGTTTTATCCGATAGTAAGTACATTCGATCCTAGCTAATTGTTTCATTTACGGTCCTTTTAGACATACCTTTATTGATTTTAACAACCAATTGCATCCCTTTGATTTAAAGTGCCCTCGGCAACATGGCAACACTGAATGTGGATATTATGTTATACTTTATATGTATAACATAACTCAAAGTGGAATTACTAGCGATTTTGAAAAGGTAATCGCTTCTTCATTCTCAAATGATAATATTTTTGGTGTTCTAATTGAAATGCTAATTAATTCATTTCATCAAAGCTTACTTTCTAATTTTCAGATTTTTGATAATGAAGATGCCTACCTACGTGAAGACCTTGATTTGATCAGAGATCTTTTGGCTGGACATCTTCTTCAACAAATAGGGCAGTAAACTTTTTATTTTATATCAGTTTGTAGTTGTGTGATGACTGCGTTTTGACACTTTCTGGTTGTTATTGTTGATATATATAGTAGTAGGTTGTATGAAAGGTTATTGTATGTATATATAGTAAAGATTGTAGTGCTGGATGTCCTTACCAGTTTGTAACGGACAGTGTGGTTTATGAATCCATCTTCTATTCTGTTTCTGCAGTTTGAATTCGCTGGGTAATACAGAATATAAATTATGATATAAAAAAAACCTAACCTTTAGACGTCCCAAATTAAGAATTGGGAGGTCTAAAGTCCCCCCGTGGGACTTTAGACGTCCCAAATAAAAAGGACGTCTTTGCTTATAACGTACTATGCCCCCAGCATATACGTCCCCCCGTTTTGGGACGTTAAAGGTGCCAAATTTTGGACGTTATAGCCCCTTTTTGTAGTAGTGGGTGAATATCACACACAAGAGAAATATTCATTATAGGCTTAAAAGCTCACAGCTAGGGATTTTTAAACTCAGTTCATTCAATCTCAAAATTCATCACCAATTGCAACAATCAGTTGTTCATTCATGCTATAAAATCTCTAAATTCAATTGATCCATACTTAAAACTTATATACTTCTTAAGATCATTACAAAGCACTTGAACAAGATAATTTTTTTTTTACTTTTTTTTTTGAAAAAGATAAAAAGAATGCAACTAATGAAATGCGTCTCAGGAGTTAAGAATAACTCCTTACTCTGCCATTTTTTTCCACACCCCATGCATCAATGGTTTTACTAACTAACAAAAGAAAAACAAAAATTCTTTTTTCCTCCTCCCCTAACCTAAATCAGACATTGTCCCCAATGTCTTCTAGAGCTCAAAGGAGGTTTTTTTTTAACATAAACACACAATAAAGTAAAACCAAGAGATTAAGGAAAGTTACAACCTAAGAGTGGTATCTGGGTTATGCTTCTAACTGCTATCTGAAGATAGCCCACCTATATGCTTGACGAGTAGATCTGGTTTAGGTTCATAGGTTTGAAGTTGATCGAGCAGTTGGTGCAGCAATTATGGAGTGGCGAGTCACTTGGGGTATGAATCCTGTTTCCACAGCATGATCAAGAAAAGACAACAGATGATCATAGAAACCATTAACATTTAACAATCCTAATGGCTTTTTGTGATAGTTTAACTTAGCCCAATATGCAATGCTAGAAATGCCATCCAACGTCTCCAAACCACAGGGTAGAGCAATGAAAGCTTGAGCATGGTAGAACATTAGTCCTATTTATTCAGGCAAGCTCGAAACCAGTAACTCTTGTCCTAAGGAAAAAGTGTGATCTTCTAACTCTTTCACCCTTACACTTAAACCCTTGTTTCCATTCATGGATGTAGAAATGGCCACACTTCCCTTTAGGCCTTGGATGCCTCCCCAGTACACAAAGTTGATTTTTCTTGTAGCTAATGCAATTTCAAGTTCATTTGCTGCTGTTATAAACTCTCCTTTCTTGCCCAAATTAGTTTCACAAAAAATGCAAATAGATGTAAATCTACATTTTTGTGTGATACCCTTTTTCTCTTTGTTTCTCTCAGACCATGTATGCTTACAAGAGGAAGAATTCATATTTACAAATGGAAGTGTGCATATTTACAAATGAAAGAGTACATATATATAACACTAAAGCAGCGACAACAAAATTATACAAATCACACATTTTTCAAAAAATTTTGAAAACATTTTGACACGAATGACTGGCGTAATTTGCGTGAAGAAAAAGAGGAAAGAAAGTCAAACATTACTTAAAAAGAAAAGACATATTAAATAAAAGCCGCTGAAAAGATATGACAGATTAGACAAAAGTGACAGAAAAGATAAGGAAGATTAAAACAAAAGCATGATTATGTACAATAGTTGTGATTTTGGCTCACATCTTCCTCTGGTTTTACGTCCAGAAACGGCATAAACGCTTTCTATGAATCGAGGATTTGCTTCCCATCCAGTTTTCTTATAAACTGGCAAACATGGTCTTTTAACGTCAGATTGCTAAATCAAGAAGAATACGATGAACATCACCACTTGAATGTGTCTCAAGAGTTTGAATGATATCATCTAGTGACTCCTTACTCAGTCCATCCTTTATAAATTTGATTTTATCTTCTCGATTTATAGAAACCATACCTTTACTCCTACAGCACTGATCACAATTCCACCTTGCACATTTATGGCAGACCTTCATTCTTTTAGCTCTTCTCTTTTTTGAGTAAGAACTTCTTCCCATTCCTGGCAAAGGTTTAACAAATGAATTATGAACCTCACCTGCTAAACGTACCTTAGCTTCAATGATCCAACGTACATCCATAGGAAGGCCCAAACGATTGAATATCATCATCCTTTCAAGTCGACTATTATAGATCTTCCTAAGCACATCTTTAGGAAGAGTGGGGAACATATTCTTAAGCTTTGCAAGAGATTCCTCCATGGCAACTTAAAATGAAAATGATGAAAATTAAAATGCTCAATGCAGTGTAGCGTGTTTCGGTGAGTAGGAAAGAAAAATGAGAGAGTAGGAAAGAAATAAGTGAGTAGCAAAGAGAATTGAGAGAGTAGGAAAGAAGTTTTGGGATGCCTCCCAAATAGCTGCCCTTCTTTAACATCTTTAGCTAGACAAAAACCAAACCAATTTTTTTTAAACTATCAAAGTATAATACATCATTAGGAGCTACCAGAAGTCCTGCAAAATCACAACAAAATATCAAACCAAACCTTGGGTTGCCTCCCAAGCAGTGCTAAATTTATAGTCTTCAGCCAGACTTCCCAAACATAAACTACTAATCTAAAGTATCAAACACTAGGATCACCTTGTCTTTATTTCTTTTCAAGCAATAATGGTTCATGCACAAGAAATGATCATTCAAAGTAATTAATTGTACTTCTTCAATCATAGACAATTTTAGAGTACAATTATTTACTGAATTCAAATAAAGCACAACATGCATGTATTTGCAAACAGATTTAGGAATTTCCAAAATTTTTTAGCATCCCATAAAATCCATTTGACTCTCATCAGTAAGAGTTAATACTTCAACAGGAGAGACATGAACAACATCTTTTGGAACATCCTCATTAGTTTCAACATCAAAATGACAGGAATCAGGTTCCACAACCGGAATCTCATATAGACTACATCCACTAATCTCTTCAAAAGTGATTTCAAGTTCCTTACCACATTCCACAAGAGCTAAGGTTTCATTCAATTCCACATCCTCAACTTCCTCACAATAATCATCATCAACACAAGGAGTGGGAATCATGCTCAAAGAATTATCTTGCCTCATAGTTTCAAGTAACGCAATAATTTGACTCACATATATTTCAATATTTTGGACACTTGACTTGACTCTAGTGTCACTTTCCTTTTGCTTTCTACAAAATCTCTCTGTTGATTCCACAAACTCCTCAATTAATCTTTCTAAATCATATTTTTCCTTATACTCAAGCGTGTGTTCTTCAATATATGGATTAGAGTAGAAAGGAGGATTAGGACAATACCTGACATATGGATCCAAAGACTCTTGTTGCTTCAAAATTCCACCAGGATAAAAGGAATGATCAAAACAAGTTTGGTTCATATTAAAATCATCTCTCATATAATGACTGGTGTTGCTATATGGACAATGCTCATAAGAATGACACTCTCCACAATAAGCACAAGAAAAACAATTATAAGGAGAAGAATTTTCAATCCAACCAGTATTTATATTTTCTTGTCTCATTCCATCCACATGCATTCCAGAAAAAGAATCAAGATATGACAAGTTACCACTGATTAAACCAAATGAATGCAGTGAATAATACATTTTTTATTATTTTTTTTTCAAATTTTTACATAAAGACTAAATTAGTATTAAAATTACTTGGTATTGATAATAGTGACAACAATCCCCGGCAACAGCGCCAAAAACTTGATATGTGTGCAGATGATCAATTAAATAGTGCAAGTATACACTGTCGTAATCAAGTAATATAGAAGTAAGTAAAGTATCGTTCCCACGAGGATTGATCACTAAGTACCAAAATGAGCAATTTTAACTCTATTTAGTCGATCGATTAGTTGATGATTGGGAGTACAAAAAAAAATAAAGACAATTAAATATGAATGCAGATGATAAGAAAGCAAATATGAGAAAAAGCCCTAGGGGTCATATTTCACTTAACAAATTCCGGATTGAATCACTTATCTATTCTAGCCCAATTTATTCCACATGATTTATAGTTGAGTTTCCTTAATTTAATTACTAGCCTCTTCCAAGGTCAAGTAATTCTATAATCAATTGCTAATCCAATATATTCCTATATGAATTTAAGCAATTAATTATGCATTACGATTTATGGAACTCTATAAGACTACACAACTCATATGAATATATTCCTATTTCATATGCAAGTCATGGTTTTAATTATAGGGTCTACACACATGTATCTCCTTCCGGTCTCAACATACATATTGTAATCATTCAAAAGATCGACAGTCAAATGAAAGCATTAAGAATAATAATTAAAACTCAATCATGAAGGAGAATTCAAACTAGATTTAATAAGTTAAGATTCAATCCGTCATTAGTAAGTTACGTCATCACCCTAGGAGAATGAAAATTTAGCATATGATGAAATTAAAAACAAAACCAAAATAAATTGACATATTATAAATCTAGAATGAAATCCTCAGAAATACTGCATAAACTTGCATATTAAATTCTCAAACATAAATATACAACCAAAAGACACATGAAAAATGAAGAAATCTAGCCGTCCATTTAGGAGGTAAAACCTTCCATGTAGGCGGCATGCAAAATGTAATACAATCCTAAGCCTTCCAAGATGGAGGCATGCAAAATATAATACAATCCTAAGCCTTCCAAGATGGAGGCATTCAAAATGTAATACAATCCTAAGCCTTCCAAGATAGAGGTATGCAATGCATGAAATTAAATCTAAAAATTAATACAATGAACTCAGAAATGTTAGAGAAAGATCTTTCCCGGTCAGAGAAGGACCTCTCCCTGTCGGAGATGGAAACCTCTGCTTCTCTTCCTCTCCTCCCCATTTGAGCTTGGCATTGATCTCTATTTATAGGAGAAAAAACGTGTGCTACAGTACTACTACAGTGTCTAGAGACTGCTACAGTGATCTGGCGGCTGCTACAGTGACTGTCGGCAAACAGCTACAGTGTCCGGCAGCTCTATAGTGCTTCCGTCACTACAGTGACTTCCATCCGCTATAGTGTAACTTCTGTCCGCTACAGTGTAACTTCTATCCGCTACAGTGTAACTTCCGTCCGCTACAATGTAACTTTCATCCGCTACAGTCTAACCATATGTAATAGTGATCCTGTTGCTACAATACTTTCATTTTTTTTAAATGCTATTTATTCCAAAAATATTATTTATTTATCAATCACACCCAAATTTATTATATTAAACGCAAATATCGTCCATAAAATCATCATATAAGGGAAAATAAATATGCAAATATTTTACTTATCAACTGTAAAAAACTCTCAAGAAGAATCCTATTCCTTGGGGATCAGACTAAACTAAAGCTATCAAAAAATTGAAACAAATAGTTCAACATCCTTCACCACTTAAAATCCCTGGATCAGGACAAAGAATTTTGCAAACTGATGCTACTAAGCATTTTTGGGGAGATATGCTTATTGAAGAAATCAATGGTAAGCACCATTATTGTGGACATGGAAGCGGACAATTCAAGGAGTCAGAAAATCATTACCATGCTATCTACAAGGAAATTCTAGCAGTAAAAAGAGGAATTGAAAAATTCAACTTCCATCTGAGCTCGTACAACTTCACTGCTGAAATGGAAAACACCTCTTTTCCATCCATGCTAGAAACCAAAAAGAAGGCTCTTCCTAACTCCCAACATCTTTGATGGAAGGACTAGTTTTCAAGATATAAATTCACAGTCAAACACATGAAAGGTCACCAGAATACCATAGCTAATTACCTTTCTAGGCCCCAAAAGATCCAACTCATCACCCCTTCCAAACCATTGGTCATTTTAGGCATTAATACAATGTCACTTCTAGCAAATTCCAATTTAATCACTAAACACCATGAGCTCCCACCTAAATTCGAACTAGAAAATCCTGAACAAGTCTAGTAGATAGTTAAGAGGAATTTGTTATATTGGCTTCACATCCTCCTTACCACCAACCATATCCCACCATTTTTTAAGTTTTTTAATTTAGAAAAACCATACTTGACCATTCCTTTTATCAAATGTTCCATTCCTGAAGAAATGAAGTGGTACCTGTGATCTCTTTCATCCCTTTATGCTTGTTGCATAGTCCTAGAACATCTTCTTGTCTACCACTACCTTCATGATAACAAGAATAAGGATTCCTACTTATGGACCATGCTTTAATGGTTCTCTCCTCTGCCAGTATGGAGGAAACAACTCGGTAAGGTCTTCCAAGATCATTGACTTTAGCATATCTCGGAAGATTGTCAAACTGCCTAGTACTTCTTTGCACTCAATAGGCCATACAACTTGGACTTCAAAGGGAGACTTTACACTATCAACTAGGCATACCTTTGGCACATCAGCACTGAATGGCCACAGTATAAGGAACAAGTTATGGATAACCTAAAACTCTTCATTAGCGATTTAAATAATTGCCAAGAAGGAAACCCAGGGCTATCTTATACTTCACTTGGTCCTATCCCTAATGAACAATTCATTCTCGACCCTCGTAAATGGTATAAAAGACCCCAAGCATAGGAGTTTGATCCAGCCATTGTAGCCTATCTTGATTCGAAGAAAGAACAAACTATCTCTAAAGAACTCCAGTTGTTTCCCACTAACTCCCAATCTTAAGACCCCTGTCATTCCAGCTCACAAAATTCATGGCAAGAGCCTTTGTCTCCATTATCTCAAGACCCATAGGGTGGACCCTTTTCCCAAGATCCATATTCACACCACTGTTCTCAAGAAGTGTCACTACTATAAGACAACATGAATATGGATAGCCCTACCTATGACACAGGACATGATGAAGAATACTCTAACCTGTCACCTGATAATGATCATGAACCCATATGCTAACTAGCATGGTGATCTAGCAAGATTCCCTCATCACATGGTCCATGTCTTCTTTATTTATAAAGTTGTATTTGCTTTTTGTCAGTGTGCTTTTACTTTTGCAGAATGCTTCTTACTTTAATTATTGTACTATCAATCATAGGTGTGCTTAGCTATCTTGCTTTCCAGCTAGTCTGTAATAATTTACTTTGTCGTGTTGTAATCTTGAATCTATATATAATCAGTGCTCTTAGCCACTAAAAGATCATCGAAGGTTGTAATCTCTTTCATCACTAGAAGAGTATTTTCCAATTACTTCCTTCTAAGTTTTTAATCTTCCTATAACTTCTCTCTTATCTCTCTAGAGATTCTAGTATGCTATACACTTGCCTCTTATAGAACATCTTATGTATCAGAATGAATCTGACGTGATCCTTAGGATTAAGTTTCTTTATGAATAATGTGGTTTAGTCTATGTATCTATACATTGAGGTCCTAATGTGGTTTATATGGCTAGGGAATGCCAAGAGATGACCTTGATATGGTAAGATCTATAGCCATCCTGGACTGAGTCTCAGAGTTCATGAGGAGACTCACCCCTTATGGTACTAGAGCCATATGCTTTAATGAGATAGATAAAGTTATAGTTAGAGAAAGTGAGTAGTAAGAATCCACAAACATAAGTAAAGCCTCTAGCTCTTTTGAACATGTTCGTCCTTCATTTGCCCTATCCCTTGATAGAATTCCTTCTTCTTTTCATCATACTTTATCCAGAAAAATAGACAACCTTGTTGAGTTCACCCACCTCCCAAAGGATGCATGTATTAATTCAACAGCATTACCCTTAGTTAGTCCATACTCTCTTTACCATTGTCAGAGATCTTTAACCATATCTATCCATAATATTATTAGCAAATCTTCCCTACCTGTAAAAGAAATAATTCAGAGTTCTTCCTTAAACTAGTGTGGTTTACCTGCACCTACTGCAAAACAGTATGTTACTCTAGAGATCCTACAGCCTTTGATTGACTTAATCAAGGCTATACACACCTTCATATTGGTGCCATCAGTCTCATCTTAACTCTTCATAGATGAAAAGGTATCCCTACTACAGACAGGGTAGCCCTCCTTGATACCACCTACAAATCATACCAAAATTCTTTGATTGGTGCTCTTCTTACCACTCTCAATAATGGCAGTGTTATCATGACCATAGCTCCTACTTTTAATATTAAGCTTTCAGACAAGACAACCTCTCAGGCGCTGAAAGTCCAAATTCAGATCATTGGTGCATATCAAGATCCAGAAGCCACGATGGCTACTCTTCACCACTAAATGATTTACAGAGTCTAGAACCACTCCCTAGCCCTCTATTTCCCCAACTCCACCAATGTTGCACTCCATATGTTCATAGATAGGGATCATGGCCCAGCCATAATCAATTTCCTTAGGCAAATCGCAAAAGAGGAACTTCCACAGCTCATGCCTCTTAAATAGATAAACAACTATGAAAAGGAATTTCATTCCACTCCGATGGATGTCCATACTACAGCGCTCCACCTCTCCTACAAAGGATGCTTGATGGAACAATCAAATCCATTTTTTAGAAACAAGGAACTAAAGGTTCAGTCTTATCAAGCAGGAGGATTGCTACAATCTCTCATGTTTATAAAAGTAGTGAACGACCTCCCATGGATCACTTCACAAAAGAAGGCAATCCAGTCTATGTCTACCATGTCAATGGACATTTCATCTGGGACTTAGACTACCTCATGTGTGAACCAGTCTATGACTGCCAGTACACTAATTTCTGGGATCTATCAAATGATGAAGAACTGATAGATTTTAGCTCTAGAAGAAATGGCGGAAGAAAAACAAAGGGTCCCCCTTTTCTCATTCTAATCACCGAAGACATGATAAAGGTGATCAAGCCCCTAAGCTAAAGGTTAGTAGTCCAGTTCTAGCAGTCCCAACTACAGTGTTGACCCTTCAGGATCTACTCAAAGAGTTAGGACATGATAACCTATATGCTAGTATCTTTCCACAAGAAAAACTACAAGTTGCTGCTCCAACAACTTCATTGAAACCTCATGCTCCACCAATCCCATGCATTGCCATGGTACAACCCATATCTTATGACAAAGAATTTCCACCTCTTCAAACCAAGATGAATGAAAATACAAGGGCCACCACAAGGCTCTATATTCCAGTAATAGAGGTTACCCCCCCCCCCAAGGAACCTATAAGCCAGTCACACCAACTGAGGAAGTGCTAAATTGGCAGACAGAAAATGCTGCCAGCCAGAACAAGGTCTTGCATAACATAGATTAAAAAACTTGACCATCTTACTGGTAAGACCGAAAACCTTACCATTCAAGTAGATGCAATATCAGAGGAAATCAAGGGTTTGCACAAAAGACTTTCTACCCAAGCACAACAACTAGATGAAGACTTGAGGAGACTCACAATAGAGTAGTTAGAAAGACATGATCATATCCTTTGTAAGTAGTCTTCACTTAATAACCAATCATAAGATAAGAGAATATTTAGATGAATTATATGAACCCTATACAAAAAGGGCTTTGTAAAAATTTGGTACACTAGCCCTAAAGCCACCTATACCATTCAGTTATCATATGTATGTATATATATATGTATATATATATATATATGCCATTAAATTAGTGCTTGCCTTCCAGATGACATTTTGGAATGTTTTGCTCAAATTTATTTCTCAAATGCTTTAGTTTTCTCTTCAATGAACAAACTCACTATATAAGGAGTATTCTATAAACCCATACATGCATGAACATTAATCCCTTTTTTCTCTTCGTTTGTTATAATTAACAACGGAGACCTTTTTTTGAGTAGTTAAAACTTAATTTTTTTCGATCAATATACGTGTTTAATATTATAGCCACTCCAATGTATCATCAAAGCATGATTAAATATCCAAGAACATGTTTCTAAGTTCTGAATGTATCAAGTTGAAGAAAGCTGGTTCAGATCCATCAATCGAAGGCAGACATGCATGAACGCTGTCTCACTATTAGAAGATCGATCACGTCAATATATGAAGAGCCAAAACCATGAAGGTTTCGACAGTCTTCACGAGTCCAATAATAATAAGGCCACTCTTCAACTCTCCGCGATTCTAGCTAGAGAGACAGTTTGTGACAGAGAATCGAAATGTACATTACAAACGTTGGCATGCAAAGTGACAATTGGAACTCCCCTTTCTTTTGGACTCCAAAACATGATCACGCTCGCCGCCATCTCATGTCGCCGCCTCAGGGACAATGCCTCTTTTTGCTCGGAAACTGTCGTCCACCCTTCTGTTCTGTGCTGCCACGTACGTGGATGTTCTCCTGGTCATGAACAAAATCCAGCCTTCGCAGTTGGCCGAGGAACAGTGAAACTTAGTGTGCGTTGGCATGTTGGAACATGTATATTATCAAAGTTAGGGTTATAAGAAACTGTTAAATAGAAAGAAAGGTATGACACATAATAAGATAAGGAAAAGGTCATATAGGCAATGGTCAATATTTTCCTAATATGACTCATTCGCCTTCCATTTTGGTTCCTTCTATAATAATGTCTCTCCCCTTTAAGCCGCAACAAACCACGAAGCTGATTCATTATAGGAAGTGAATATTCCGTCAGACAAAGATGCTACAACCCCTCACAAATAAATAAATAAATCTTAAAAACATTCCCCCAAAAAAAAAATCAGAAATCTAAAATATTTTTCAACATCTCAACTTACACGGAACACTGAAGCATGTGGCTTGAAATGTCGAGGCCGAGGAAGACTCAAAAGTTTGACCATCAAAATTTCAAAAAAATTGAAAATTATAATAAGCTACTAACATCGTAATGAACAGGTCTGACATATACTAAGTCAAAGGTACGGTTAATATTTTCTTCCTATATGCCCTTCCTATAAATACGATCCATCACCCCCATCCATTCCATCACCATCCTCCTTCCAAAACTCAAAACCTTATTTCCTCCTCCTCGATCCCCCTGCAACTCACAAAGCTAGCTTCTTAATTAAACGATACCGTTTCGTTCAAACCAATAATGTCTTCTTTACAAATCTCTGCGTCATTTTGTTCCTCATGCTCTTCGTCGTCTATCAAGAAAGTCAACGCCGCCATTAACGTCCCTAAGCTCCCACAAGTTCGTTTCTCCCTTCCGAAAATAACCCCAACCACTACAAAGCTGGTTGTTCAGGAATTGAATAGATCCTTAGACAAAATAATCCCATCACAGCTATATGATGTCGCCCCCACAGAAATATACGATGATAACTATTCCAAGGCTACCACACAATTATATGCAATATTAGAGGCTATCTCCGACAGAATTGAAATGCACAACAACATGTGCGAGCAACGAAACAACTGGAATACCCTTCTTTTGAACTCTCTCAATATGATCACCCTCACTGCCTCAACCATGGTTGGTCTCAACAATGCCATTGACAACTCTGCCCTTAAAGTATCGTCAACCGTTTTGTTCACTGCCGCCACAGGAATGCTGCTCATCATGAACAAGATTCAGCCGTCGCAGCTCGCCGAGGAACAGCGAAATGCGACTAGGTTGTTCAAGCAGCTTCAGAGTGAAATCCAAACCACATTAGCTATTGGAAACCCAACTGAGGAAGACGTCAACAGTGCAATGGAGAAGGTCTTGGCACTTGACAAGGCTTACCCTCTTCCTCTCTTGGGAGCTATGCTTGAAAAGTTCCCTTCCAAATATGAGCCTGCTGTTTGGTGGCCCAAAACTAAGACTAGTGAGTTCCAAAAGCGAGTATTAAGATCGCAGAAGAAAACGAATAATGGATGGACTCCAGAACTGGAAACGGAAATGTGGCAGATTCTTGAAGTGATGAAAAGAAAAGACACGGAGGACTATGATAGGCTAGGAAACTTGGCTCTCAAGTTCAACAAAACCTTAGCCAAATCAGGTCCCTTGCTAACTGGGATTGCAGCTTTAGGTTCTGCATTAGGAAGCCATGGTTCGTCTTGGCCGGGCATCATGGCGGCCGTGGCAGGGTCGTTGGCGGCTTCTACAATTGCGTTGGAGCATGGAGGGCAAGTGGGGATGGTGTTTGAAATGTACAGAAACTGTGGAGGTTTCTTCAAGTTGCTGCAAGAGACCATGGAAGCAACTCTTGAAGAGAAAGACTTCGAGAAAAGAGAGAATGGCGAGCTTTTTGAAATGAAGGTGGCAATGAAATTGGGAAGAAGCGTTTCACAACTCAGACAACTTGCCTCAAAATTTGCTGCCTATGACTCTGAAGGAATTGGCATGGATGAATTTGCAAGCAAGCTCTTCTAAGAAGACTAATTTTTTAATTTTTTGATACAACCTTACCCGATTGGACAAAAACATTATTTATTCTTTTTTCGTGTAATATAGTCATCTAACTTATGACACACGTATAGTTTTACGGAGAAAGAAACTGTATATATTCATCTTCATGATGTCTTCATTCAACTATTTTTTGTTACACCATCTTGTTTTCATACAAGTTGAGCAGTTCTTGCATGTATGTTAATGGCTCAAATCTTGAATAAACCTTTCAAAATTCTGGACCGTCCAAATCTTGATTTGAATGTTTTGGATCTCATCACTATAACGGGAGCACCGTGTGCTCAATGCAGTAATGAGCATGGAATAAGGATGCAAAAATAATGTTTGAGATGAGAAAGTAAGAAACGAAAAGAAAACGAGAATTTCAGTACATGAGAATCAATTCTAAAGGCATGTTCGATTAGTGGAATACTTTTACAGAGAATGTGATAATAAATTAAATTTGATGAGAAAGAGGTACTTATATGTAGCATGACATGGAAAGAAATAAAATTTTTTACTCAATCGGATATAATAACGACTTCATATTAATTAAAATATATTAAAGAATTTCTTATCAATATTTAAGTTATTTATAAAATTTTAACATATATTTCATAAAAATATAAAATATACAATCTTAAATTTTTAATACCGTAGTTTATTTAAAAAATGTAGCATATTGTATTTTAATAATATAACTATTCACTATAGGTAAAAAAAAGTAATGTAATAAAAAGATTGCTGCTAATATATAACAAAAAATAGTTGCTTATATATATATATATATATATATGCATGGGCTTGAAAATAGTAATTATTGATTAAAATAATTAGATTTGTCAAAGGTAGATATTGGGGCACCATGGCGGCCGTGGCAGGGTCGTTGGCGGCTTCCACAATTGCCTTGGAGCATGGAGGGCAAGTGGGGATGGTGTTTGAAATGTACAGAAACTGTGGAGGTTTCTTCAAGCTGCTGCAAGAGACCATAGAATCAACACTTGAAGAGAAAGACTCTGAGAAAAGAGAGAACAGCGAGCTTTTTGAAATGAAAGTGGCATGAAATTGGGAAGAAGCGTTTCCCAACTCAGACAACTTGCCTCAAAATTTGCGGCCTATGAATCCGAAGGAATTGGCATTGATGAATTTGCTAGCACGTTGTTCTGAGATCATCACTTATAATTTTTTCATTCATTCATTAATTCAATTTTTTCCTTCTGCTTTTGTGCAGAGGCTATCTTTTTATTCTTTTATGCTAACTTTCTTATTTGGACATATCAGATTGAATTCTACAGATACATCATTGGCTCAAGATTCTATAATTTTCCTCTCTCTTTTTTTTTGTGAAATCTTCTTTCTCCTTTTCTTAACAGTATCTCATTTCTATTGATAAAAAAGGAATCTCTTATCCATCCTTAGATCATAAAGATCGATTATTTAGATTTAATATTTTATAAATTATTTTAATAAATATAAATAAAATAATTAAAATTTGATCTACACAGCTCATAATTGCAATACATAAAATAGAAAAATTCTAATTTATAAAATTATTATAAAATGTTACATTTGAACTATCTATTCGATTTTTAATCTAAGATGTAAGTTAGACACTTAAAAAGAAAAGGAGAAAGAGAAGAATGATGGCACCGTTTTCTCACGGGCTTAAGGCTTGATGACATTTTGGAATGTTTTGTACGAGTTTACTTCTCAAATGCATTGGTTTTCTAATGTAACTGAATTAGTTTGTAATGAAGTTATGTAACAGAGTTTGTTATGTATTTAGTTCACTCTGATATGTATTTAGTTACTCTGATCACTTTGTATATATAATGGTACCAAATGAATAATCAATATAAAATTCTTTTCTCTCACTCAATATTTTGTAACACATTGGTTTTCTCATCAATACAAACTAACAATATAAGGAGCATCATAGTCCATCTTGCATGAGCATTAATCCCTTTATCCCTTCCATTGTTATAACAACTTCAACCCTTTTTTGGGTAATTAAAAATTAATCTTTTTTAATTTAAGAGTATGATTTTGGAGAACACCGCCGGAAGCATCACAGACTTGAGACCCACTCATCATTCTATTTTAATCTGAACCCAATTTGACGTACGGCTTGACGGACTCATCCAGCGGAGCAGGTCAGCCCTATGATGACATATACCTTTGACTATATATCTAATCTACTTTTTCATAATTAATTATTAAGTTACTATTCTTAATTACTAATTAAGCATATATTTAAAATATTTATTATGGAAATTACCTTGCACTTTAGTGAGAATTGTTCATAATTCAGGCAACCGTACCGTTCACATGAAAAACGAAATTCACTGATGTTTTCAAGAGTTATATTTTAATACATGTTTTAATATTAGAGTGAAATGCACTTATCTTCCATTTGCTTTGTTAAAACTACAAAAGTCTCCATTTCATTTTCTAAACCCATATTTAAATCTAATATTGGAATCTATTATGAGAAAGAAGGATTCTAAATTATATTTTATTGATTAAAATTTATATTAAAATAATATAAAATTACTGATATAGTACTTTTATAAGTTATATCCTAAATTTCTAATTTCAGAAAATTCTTAAACATTTATATCTCTTTAAACACGCGTTTTATAGACCTAAGATTTAGATTCTGGGTATAGTACATGTAATTTCAAATTTCAATAATCAAATCGCCATTATATTATATCATATATATTCCTTGAGTTATGGATATGTATAATATGAACATCACTTTAATTAACCAATTAATCAATTTTACAAGAAAAGTAAATTAATTAATTTTATAATATTATTAAAAAAAAGGTTGTACTCATAAAAAAAAGGTTGTTTGAAATATTTTAAATATTATTTATCTTATAAAAGTATTTTGATCCAAAGGAATTTTAAAATGAGTGGTTTAACAAACTGTTATCAATGGATGGAGGGAAATTAGGGGAGATATACAAGGCAAATCTATTTAGGGAGAGATTCATGTGTATATGTTTGCAGAAAATCAAAATAGAAGAAATATTTTTTTTATTAAAACAATAAAAGGGAAGTGATTTTTGAATGCTTGAAGGATAAGTCTCAGCGTAAAATCATAATTTAATTACCGGTTCTTCCAGTTTTAATACAAAACACACGTCGTTTAGAGAATATCGTGCTTGAAGTTGCAAGTAAACGAAGTATTAGATCGATTATTCGCGTAATCAAAGGACTCGTATTCAATATTAAGCTTATATAATATTTTGAGATAATCGAATCAGTAGCTTTTGAAAAAACAAAAGAGAACAAAAGAAATAATATCAGCAGTTGACAATTTGAATAGACTAATAATTTGAAGTAGACAAATCATCAATATTCAATATTAGAAGAAAAGAACAAGGCATGACACTAAGAAAAGAAATGACAAATTTTTTATTTCATATAAAATTATATATTGCTTCTTATTTTGAAGTTTATTTTATTATTTAGATTAGTTTATATACCTAAATGTTAATAAGAATGGGTACGTATGTTTGAAAAATAAGAAATAATTTTCATCTCTAAAAATATATTTCACCTGTAAATTGATAATTCACTACATTACCAACTCTTGTAGGATTAAACTGTATGAATTGGTTCACGCGTATGCGGATTAATTCGGAGAAATATTTTTACTTTGAATATTCATTCAGGTCAAACTAATCAAATAAAACTAATTAGACAAAGCGAGGACAATCTTAGAAAACTACAAAAAGAAAAGAAGTGTACATAAGAATATTAGTATTCAAATTCGTGGATCATCAAAGCTTGATTTTCCACGAAAATGTTTCTCAGTTCTGAATGTATATCGATCAACTTCAAGAAAGCTGGTTCTGAAAATGGAAGGCAGCCAAGAACGCTGTCTCATTAGAAGATTAGTCCTACGTCTATATCCAGAACCAAAACAATGAAGCAATAATCTGCACGAGTCCAATAATAATAATAATAATAAGGCCATTCTTCAACTCTACGGGATTCTAGAGAGACAGTTAGTGACAGAATCGAAATGCATTACAACGTTGGCATGCAACGAGACAATTAACAACTCCCTTCTTTTGAACTCCATCAACATGATCACGGCTCGCACGTGTCCCCGCCGCCTTACTTAGCGAAGCAACAAGCACCGCTTGTCGCTCTGAAACTGTCGTCCATCCTTCTGACTGTGCAGCCACGGGGATGTCCTCCTGGTGGGTTGGCATGTTGAAACATGTATATATTATCAAAGTTAGAGTATAAGAAACTCTTGAATTGAAAGGTTCATATGAGACATAAGGAAAAGGTCAATAGGAAGTGAATATTTCAACACCCAAAGATGATACTACCTCCTGACCTTAATATAAGAGTTAATTAGCTAATTTGGGAATATTAAGAAAGCTAAATAAAGTTCTTTAAATATTAATATTTAACATTTTTCTTTAAACCAAGTTGCCTCTAATGATACATATAAGTATTTCAAAGAGATCATATAATATATGTTATAATTAAGTAATTTATTTAATTTTCTTAATCTCTCTAAATTAATCAACTAACTCTTGTAATAAAGACTAAAGGTAGTACAACCTCGCACAACTACATATGTTGATATGTGCCCACCCAGCACGTCCAAGCCCACTATTCAACTATAAAACCGTTCAAATGCACAAAACAAAGATCTTAGTTTTTTTTCAACACCGCATCTTATACGGAAAACTGAAGCGTGCCTTGAAATGTTGAGGCAGATCATCAAGACTCAAAAGCTAGACCATCGACATTTCTAAAATTGAAAATTATTAAAGCTTCTAACTTTGTATGGAACAGGTCAGATGCTAAAGCCTGGTCCACCTATGCTATTCCTCATTGCCTTTATAAATAGGATCAACCATCCCCACCCACTTCATCCCCTCATCCTCATTCCAAAACTCACAATCTTTAATTCTTCCTCCTCCCTCTGCAACTCACTTAAACGAGACCGTTTCTTTCAAACGAGCTAATGTCTTCTTTACAAATCTCTGCGTGTTCCTCTTCTACTTCCTCTATCAGGAAAGTCAAAGCCTCCATTAATGTCCGTAAGCTCCCAGGAGTTCGTTTGTCACTTCCAAAAATACCCCCAACCAGTACTACAAAGCTGGTTCTGAAATTGAATAGATCCATCGACACAAAAATGCCGCTAGATGTCACCACCTCCACAGAACTATACGAAGATAACTATTCCAAGGCCACCATTCAATTGTATGCAATCTTACAGGCTGTCTCTGACAGAATTGAAATGCACAACAACATGTGCAAGCAACGAAACAACTGGAATACCCTTCTTTTGAACTCTGTCAATATGATCACCCTCACTGCCACTACCATGGTTGGTCTCAACACTGCCATTGACAACTCTGCCCTCAAAGTAGCGTCAGCCCTATTGTTCTCTGCCGCCACCGGAATGCTACTCATCATGAACAAGATTCAGCCGTCACAGCTCGCTGAGGAACAGCGAAATGCGACTAGGTTGTTCAAGCAGCTTCAGAATGAAATCCAAACTATGTTAGCTATCGGAAACCCAGCTGAGGAAGACGTCAACAGTGCAATGGAGAAGGTCTTGGCACTTGACAAGGCTTACCCTCTTCCTCTCTTGGGAGCTATGCTTGAAAAGTTCCCTTCCAAATATGAGCCTGCTGTTTGGTGGCCCAAAACTAACACTAGTGAGTTCCAAAAGCGAGGATCAAGATCGCAGAAGAAATCGAATAATGGATGGACTCCAGAACTGGAAACGGAAATGTGGCACATTCTTGAAGTAATGAAGAGAAAAGACATTGAGGACTATGACAGGCTGGGAAACTTGGCTCTCAAGGTCAACAAAACCTTAGCCAAATCAGGTCCCTTGCTCACTGGGATTGCAGCTTTAGGTTCTGCATTAGCGAGCCATGGTTCGTCGTGGCCAGGCATTGTGGCGGCCGTGGCAGGATCGTTGGCGGCTTCTGTGAATGCGTTGGAGCATGGAGGGCAAGTGGGGATGGTGCTTGAAATGTACAGAAACTGTGGGGGTTTCTTCAAGTTGCTCGAAGAGACCATAGAAGCAACACTTGAAGAGAAAGACTGCGAGAAAAGAGAGAACGGCGAGCTTTTTGAAATGAAAGTGGCAATGAAATTGGGAAGAAGCGTTTCCCAACTCAGACAACTTGCCTCAAAATTTTCTGCCTATGAATCCGAAGGAATTGGCATTGATGAATTTGCTAGCAAGTTGTTCTGAGATCACTTATAATATTTTCATTCATTCATTGATTCAGTTTCCCCCATCTACTTTTGTGCCGAGGCAATCTTTTTTATTCTTTTTTTCCTAATTAGGTCCTCCCATCCATTTTTATTCTTTTATGTAAAGTTTCTTATTTGGACATGTAAGATTGAATTTTATATATACTTCATTACTTCAAGATTCTCTCATTTTCCACTTTCTCTTTTTCTTAACAAAATCCCTATCCGTTGATAAAAATAAATTAAAAAAATATTTTATCCATGTTTAGATTACAAGATAGAGATTTAGACTTAATATTTTATAAATTATTTCTATGAATATAATTAAATTAAATTAAATTGTTAAAATTTGATCTATACAGCTTGTAATTGCGATACAAAATATAGAAAAATTTAAATTTATAAAATTATTGTTATAATAATTTTATAAAATATGAAATTTGAACTATCCATTTTTAAGCTAAGATGTAAGTGAGATACTTAAAAGAAGAGAAGAAAGAGCAAAATGATGGTACCTTTCTCCCACGGGATTAAGGCTTGAAGACATTTTGCAATGTTTAGCTCAAATTTGTTTCTCAAATGTATGAGTTTTCGTATCAATACAAACTCACAATATTAGGAGCATTAAAAGTGCATATGCATGAGCATTTATCCTTTTTTGGGTAATTAAAAGTTAATCTTTTAATTTAAGAGTTAAGGTTATGATTTGGGAACATAGGAAGCATCATAACTTTGAGACTTTCCCATCAATCTAATTTTTTTGGGTATATCTCATCAATCTATTTTAATTTGATTCCAATTTGACGTACGGCTTGACGGACTCATCCAGCGGATGGAATAGGTCAGCCCTAGCTATGACATATACCTAACTGTATATCTAATCTATTTTTTCATAATTAATAGCTAAGTTACAATTCTTACTAATTAAGCATATATTTAAAATGTTTATTAAGGAAATGACCTTGCACTTCAGTGATTTAACAAACTGTTATCAAAATAAATGGAGGGAAAATAGGGAAGTGATTTTAGAATGCTTGACGGATAAGTATCCGCGTAAAATCATAATTTAATTACCAGGTCTTCCCATTTTAATACAAAACACACGTGACAATTATCGTGCTTGAAGTTGCAAGTAAAGGGAGTATTAGATTGAGTATTAGCGTAATTAAAGTATACTCGTTTTCAACATTAAGCTTATATAATATTTTGAGATTATCTAATCCGTAGCTTTTCAAAACACAAAAGAAAAGAAAAGAAATAATATCAGCAGTTGACAATTTGAATAGACTAATAATTTGGAATTAATGGACAAAACATCAATATCCAATATTAAAAAAAAAAAAAAAAGAACAAGGCATGACACTAAGAAAAGAAATGGCAAATTTTTTATTTCATATAAAATTATATATTGCGTCTTATTTGGAAGTTTATTTTATTATTTAAATATAGTTTATATATCTAAATGTTAATAAGAATGGATAAGTATGTTTGAAAAATAAGAAATAATTTTCATCTTTTAAAAATATATTTCACCTGTAAATTGATAACATGCATGCATGTTTAGTTAATTATGCTATTGTGAAGATAAACGTGTCAGTTTCAAAATCAAATATCAAATAGTAAACTTAAAAGATAATAATGAGATCATTCAGAAAAATACATTTAAAATAATATTAGTTCTGTGAGCATCACTATTACTCATCGATTACCTTAATTTTGTTCAAGTTATAGTTCAAACTGAATCCAAACCTTATATATCACTACTACATTACCAACTCTTGTAGGATTAAACTGTATGATTACATATATATCTTTTAAGTTTTAAGTACTTAAATCGGTTCGCCCGCATGCGTCTTAATTCGGAGACATAATTTTTCCTTTGAATATTCAGTCACGTCAAACTAATCAAATAAAACTAATTAGACTAAGCGAGGACAATCTGAGAAAACTACGATAAGAAAAGTAGTAAATATAAATATTTATATTCAAATTCGTGGACCGTATAGTATATGTTCTCTTGTAATGCAAGAAAACCAACCAAACAATGTTTTACCATGTCGCATGATGTTTGAACTGACGACAAGCTTAGCCATTTTGTCGGGCACAGCTAGGAACGGTTCAAGTTTGAGAGTTCATAAAATATAAAAAGGGTCAGCAAATTTGGCTTAGTCTTCTCATCTTAACCAATTCTTCGATACTTTATTGAAAAAAATTATTATCATTAACAAATAAATTAATTAATAAATCACACCATAGTTATATAAACAAGCCACTCGTCACCTTACGATCACACCATATTATTATTCCAAAACATTGTCTTTCGTTTCGATATATCCCATATGGCGGTTGCCTCCTTACAATCGTCATCAATATCTTCCCTTTCTGCTTTCAAGAATCGGAATGTATCATCATCAAAGTTTGATTATTATTATTATCCACGAAAATATTTCTCAGTTATGAATGTATCATCAAGTTCAAGAAAGCTGATTCAGAAAATGAAGGCAGCTGCCATGAACGCTGTCACATTAGAAGATCACTACGTGAAAATGAAGAGCCAAAACGATGACGTTTTCTGCAATAATCTGCACGGGTCCAATTATAATGATAAGGCCACTCTTTGGGCTTGTTTGGTCTGAGGGGAGGGGAGGGAAAGTGGGCGGAGGAAAAATTTTTTTGAGTTGAATTTAAAAAAATTAGAGAAGTGGGGTTTAAAATTTTTAATTAATTTTTCTTACTCTTTTATCTTATATATTCTCTTTATTAAAATTTTATTACCCCACTTCCTCAATCTTTTAAAATTCACTGGCAAAAAAACTAAATTTTAAAATTCAACTCATAAAAATTTCCCCCCTTCCCTTCCCCTCCAAATCCCTCACACCAAACAGACCCTTCAACTCTATGCGATCCTAGAGACGATATGTGACAAAATCGAAATGCATTACAACGTTGGCGTGCAACGTGACAATTGGAACTCCCTTCTTTTGAATTGCACCAACATGATCACGCTCGCCGCTGCCACCATGGCCAGCATCGTCGCCGCCTCAGGCACGACGTAGCTTTTTATCGGTCTGAAGCTGTCGTCCACTCTTCTGTTCTTTGCTGCCACGTGGATGTCCCTCGTCATGAGCAAAATCCAACCCTCCCAGCTCGCCGTGGAACGGCAAAACACCATGAGGTTGTTCAGACAGCTTCAGGCTCAGATCCAGACCACCATCGCCATCGGAAACGCCACCGAGGAAGATGTAAACGATGTCATAGAGAAGATTCTAACACTTGACAAAGCTTACCCAGTTCCCTTACTAGGAGGAGCCATGCTTGAAAAATTCCCTTCAAAGTTTGAGCCTGTCGTTTGGTGGCCATCACTATCGTCATCGTCGTCTTCTCCAAAGCTGATGAAAAGCTTGATGAGTTCGCCCACGAAGAAGAATGGATGGAGTGAGGAGCTGGAAATGGAAATGAGGGATATTATTGAAGTGGTCAAGAGAAAAGACATGGAGGACTATGAGCGGCTAGGAAAATTAGCTTTTAAGGAAAAATAATCCCTTTATCCAACTGGACGCACAGCATTCTAGAATTGCCATTTATTGGACACTGCCACAGAAACTTACCAATTTCACTTAGCTAACTTCAAAAATGCATAACTTTTAGTATACAACTCCAAATGACTTATATGACCTATCAAATTAAAGCTTGATAAGTCTACTTTTATTTTAAAAAATTTCACATTCATTAGATATCATTTGATTATCCAAAACTATCACAAAACCAGACTACCACGCAGGAAAACACCCTGGAAGCAAATCCAAGCTTTACAATTTGTGTTCCAAACATAATCATGTTGTGTGCCCCATTGGCCATACTTATTATTCTTGATTAATTTTAACCACTTTCTTAAACCATGTAATTTGATTATTATGCTCTTATAAATAGGATTGAGGGAGTAGATACCATTTGACCCTGGCAGCAACTCCATTGCACAGTTGTGGCCTTCGCTGGCCTCTCCACACCTTCTTAGGACACAACTTCGGCCACACCCTCACAGCTGTGGTGAGATCATCTACACTATTAAGATACAACTTTATCTAATATGTGCATATTTAAAATTTTCAACTAATATTTTAAAGTTAAAAAACTTTTTTTTAAAGCTATCCGTTACAAAATTATCTTTATTTTAGATTCCATACATATTAAAACAGCTTTTAAGAAAATATAAAAGTAAAAAATTTTAATTTGGACCATTTAATATTAGATCTTGTTGGGAATTGGGCTTGGTCCACCCTTGGTGGATTAGGCCCAAACCCATTAAGCTTTTAGCTTTGGGGCCAAAATAAAATACCTAAATGAATGTGGGGTATTTATTAGTAATATTCCCCAATGGTTCAAAATTGAAACCTTGTGGGAATAGTTTCCCCGTATGTTTTGGGGGGAACGGTTGTCTGACTACGTGTGTGTGTGAATAAAATAAAATAGTGAACTACACATAACGTACAACACAGAGAAAATATTCTCTACAGAATTTTCTCTTTCTTTCTTCTCTCTCAGTGTTATTTACTGTGTGATATAGCTAGAGTCCGGTGTGATCCGGTTCGCGTGGGTACCGTAAGAGTTTGAAACAACACTTCAAATACGCCCAAAAACCTACATATCTGAATGGTGTCTGGTGGTAATGAGCTCTTAGAGCTGTCCCTTAGTAGACATAATATATTTTGATTTGCTGGCAAGTAAGGGAAAGGAAAAGGAAAAAAATCCAAATGTGCGTCAAAGGAAAGAAAACCAAAATAATGAATTAAAAATTAAACATACAAAAATATAAAATATCCATAATGCCCCTACGGGCAAGAAGAATAGAAGATGAAAGGGGTTTCTTGATATTTTTATCTTGAAAAATTGCTTCCCAACAAAAGTGGAAGGGATCTTCTCATATATAGATAAAGGACCTGTTTGAGTTTACGTTCAAAAAACACGTTCAAGCAAGTGGAGAAAAAACTCCTTTCACATAATTATCTCTATTCGACTTTGGGTCCAAGTCCGCCCTTAATGGGCCGAACTATTTGATTAGGATACAAATAGCCTAATCAAATAAGAATAAATCAGCATTAATTGTAGATTGGGGAATAAGTCAGTATTAATTATGGGATTGCTAATTGAGGGACAAGTCACCATAATTAGGAAATTAATTGAGAATCAATTAATTTAATTACTGTCTTGGAGAGCAAGAAGGAGTGCACACGTTTCCTAATTAGTGGCCACACTAAACCACTATAAATAGCGTGTGACTCCTCAATTGCAATTTACCCCGCCATTGAGTTTTCTGGCAATCTCTTCTCTCCTACCATCTTTCTGGTTCTGGTGATCTGCTGTGCAAATCACAATTAGGCTCTAGTAGTCTAATAATTGTGTGGGCACAATTATGAAGCATTGGAGTTTTGACCTGGATTCAAACATGGGTTCGCCCCAGTACGCTAGTTCTCTCCTCTCCTCTATATATATTTTTCTCACATTGGTATCAGAGCATGTTGATCCTGTGGCTGTGCTTTATTCTTTGTGAATAATTAAATGGATATAATTTGTTTATATCTCAATCACTATTTTTTTTATTTCCGCTGTACTATCATATATATGAGTATAAATGATGTTAATATATGATTGCATCCTCTTCTATTCTCTTATTCGCGTATGAATATGATAATTTTTCATAATTATGCATGTATGTATGATTGGATGTATGTATGCGTTACCTATCTCTAATTATGCATATATGAATATCGTGCTGTTAATATACATTTGGGCTTTTTCATGAGTTCTTGACTCTCCGTTCTTTGTATATTCATGTGAGACTATCTCTCCCTATCTCATGTCAAAGCTTCGTTTTCTCCTCTTCTTCTCACTTCTTCGATCTCTTTTCAAGTTGGGTGTTTTTGAAACCTATGTGGATTCAAAAACAAAAAGACTTAACCCCTCAAAGGTTAGGAGAACTTTTGAGACACAGAGGGCACACATCCAGTCAGATTACGTAGCACCGTCAATGTCGAGAAAAAATGGGGTGTTTGAAACTGAGTGTTTTTACCCAAAGTAAGCCTATGGATGTGTAGACCTCAAAGAGACGATTCCAACGATGCTTAGAATGCGTCAAACAGAGTTCAGATGAGATGAGGAAGAGACGAAGGAAAGAAGTTGGCGGGTCGTTAGTCGTCGCTGCCACTTCACTCATGATTTGATCAATGAAACAGAGGTTTTAAGATCAAATAAATGCCATGGATTTGTAGTTCACTAAACTTCGATTCCAACAACACCAAGAACACGAAAAACAGAGCTAAAACAAGTGAGATATGGCTTCCCGAAGTTGGCGAGTCGCGATGACCCGCCAGAGTGGAAATGGCGGTTTCGAACCATCATTGCATGTTGGAAGTTGAAGATGAATAGTTTCACACAATAACATATCTACATGCTTAATGTTTCAGTCAACATACTTATGGTCATAGCATAAACAAAAATAGAGCTTCAATCATTTATATATGTTTCACATAATCAAGCAAAGCAATAACATGTATCAATACACTAGCACAAATATTAAGTACATGCAGGAGAGGTAAGTTCCCTGCTTCAAAGTCTTATCAATCCCCTTTTATTGTGCCTTGTAAAATGTGTCGCTTCCGGCTTCTAACTCGGTCATAAAAATTAAATGTAAAAGAAATAGGTAATAACCTATCCAAGTATCATTTTAGACTCTTCCATAGTGTTTCTTGTGGTTATATTATTCTATAGTAAAATTTTACCAAAATGCCCAAGGAATCTATTTCTGAGCTCAAAATCACCAAATTCAGTGTCAAATTATGAGAATGCCCTTGATAACCCCGATTTAGGGTTTTAGTAGCGTTTTTGTAATTATGCTTTTTCAACCTTTTCCGAAAAAGTGACCAACTGTAACCCCACTTGTTTTTGCCCACTGAATCCAATGGAAAAATCTATTTCATGAAAATCCAACTTCTATCCCCTGTTCTGACCTTGGCCAAAAGTTTCTCAAGAAAAAGGAAAAATGGAGTTTTTGTGTTTAAGCTTCCAAAGCTTGTACTTTTCCACTTCTAATCCCTTATTAACTCATTTTAACACTTCTTAATCATGATTCAAAGGAATTTGGGCAGCATAATCCCTTAAGATTAGGGCTTTCCGAATTTACAAACTTGATAAAAATCACCAAAACCAAACATAAACCTCAACAACAACTTCATACAAGAATATATCTAAGGTTTGTGAGGTTACCTCTTGAGATCTTGAATCCTCTCTCTCTAGGCGTCTCCTCTCTCTCTCCTTAAGCTAAGAATGAGTCTTCAAAATCATGGATTCATGAGGAAAAGGAGTTTAGAGAAGGTTTTCTAAGCAAGATTACAAGAAAAACTTAAGAAAGCACCTTCTTACCTTAGATTTCTTCTTCCTTCTCTCTCAAACTCCAAGTTTTCTTCAAGCTCTCTCTCTCTCTCTCTCTCTCCTTTCTTGTCGCTTGGCCGAATGTGAAGGGAAGAGGAAAGGGAAATGTGTTTTATGAAATCTCTCTTCTTTCATTCTAGCCCTTGATTTCAAGATGCAACCTTGTGTTGACACTTGTCACAACTCATACCTCCACCCATACCTCCTTCCTATTTGTCATAATTACTCCATTGGCTTCCCTTAGCATTGAACTAGTTTTTCTCCCTTGGTTAGCCTCACAACCATCCCCCTCTCATGCTCTAACTAGCCAAATTGCTTCTTCCATTTACTCAAGTCCATTGGTGCAAGAGTTGGCTACCTAACCTTATGACAGAACAATGATCTCCATCATCTTTCATGTGGTGTTGACACTTTGTCTCATTGGATTTTGACACCTGTCTTCTCCTCCTTCATCCCCTAATTTCTAAAATAATTAAGAGAAAAAGGAAGATTAATTTATTTCTTCAATTTTCTCACAAATAGAAAATCTCGGTAGAATTTTCACCAATCTTTGAAAATTCATAATTAATTTTGTAGACATCATTTTAGTTTGATTTCAAAGGCTATGGAACCCTTATTGAGTCTAGTTTCAAGAAAAAATATGGACTTTTACTTGTTGGAATCATATCATTCAAAAATTTTCCATCTTTGACCGCTGCTCCAGAGACTTTCTAGATTTTCTGGACTAATTTCAAAAATTCATAACTCTTTGTACATAGCTTCAATTGATTCATATAACATATCAAATTAAAGCTTAGGATGTCTACTTTCACGTTTTAAAATTTCATAATTTTTTCTCATCATTTAGTCTTTCAAAACCACATGACAACCTCACTGCCTCGCAGGCCATTTCACTAAAAACACTGTTCACCTTTCCACTTTCAATATTTAATTCCTTTGGTCTTAAATATTCACCATTTTATTGAACATATATAATAATCATAATATATTCTTGATGAATAAAATTTGGGGTGTTACAGGTTATCATACCGAATGAGGGTAAGAGCATGAAAGTGGGAAGACGAATCATTTGAACGAGATCTTATATTAAAGATCATGGATAGTAATAGTTAATGTTGGGCGCTTTAAAACATAACAAGTAAAAAACTATAGGAATAACATACACAACAATGTGAAATTGGATGCATGTACGATCACATTCACACCAAAACAGCCTAGATCCAAAATAATTGTCCCTTACGAAGAAAATTTGAAACGATCTTTATTGTAAAATAAAATATAAGAAATCGATTAAGGTAGTTTTAACGTGTATAAGAACGCTACTATAGGCGCCAATAAGATCAATTATTTACATTGTGTTTATACTAACATAATAACATACATTGTCCGAATTCAAAGAATAATTTTTAATGCACTTAATACATACGAATGTTTTTGCACTTAAGGATGGGGAGCGTAGAATAAGGCTATTATATGAAAGTCAAATTCGTGTTGTTTGAATTTTGGGTTGTTTGAATTTTCGGGATAGTTAATGAACATCTCAAAATTAAGTGTATTAATATCTAATCGTTTTTCCAATGCAACGAAAAGCCGAATGTGTATGTATATTGTAACACCCTTATCTTATTTCAATATTTTTTAGAGTATTACTGCACAGTTCGGTGGGCACACAGGAATAGCATAAATATACTAATAAAATGCACATGATTATATTATAAACATTCCAACAAGGTGTATTCATAATAATTACAGACCTTAAAATAATAAAAAAGTCTTCAGATAACTAACAATCTTGCTTGATCAGCACCGAAACCTCTAGTTTCTGGTATTTACTGTTTTGCCCTTCTGCTGGAATGTTTTTAAATATTGGAAAGGGTGAGATTCGAATGAATCTCAATAGTAACATGCAATCAACTACATAAAATGCAATAATAAATATGCCAAGTACCAGATAATGTAATATTATAATAACACATAATTCAGTTCGGTCGGAAATATATTCAAGGCCAATTACTGTTGCAACCCCTACTTATTCCATACCTCTGTCCTCTAACTGGGCATATTAGTGTACCCATAGGCACTGTGTATCATACATATTACAGAAGATGACATACACAAAGAATATAAACATTTACATAGCTTATGAAATATAGAGTTATTACTTGAGACCTTTTCATGTTCCACTGTCTATTCTAAATTCTTGTTCCACCTTGGGCTATTTCCAATTCCTATAAAATTATAGTTACAAGTAACTGGTTATTATTTAAACTATTACCACCTTTAATCACAGTTTGTTGGTTAACTATCATAGTTTCAACAATTTCTGCACAGTACAACTTTGTACAGTGTAGGTTCACAGTTTTCCAGAAAACTAGCAGATTTTCAGTCGACTTTGAAAAACCATAATTAATTGTAGGAAATTCCAAATTGATTGATTCCAAATTCCATAAAAATCTCTTTAAGTGTAATTTTATGGAAAAATACTCAAGTCTAGCCATTACCACCACATTATTCCCAGAATTACGTCAAACCTCCCCTATTCTAGATTCCCATCAAAAAATAGAGCTCAACTTTGAAAAATCATATCTTTTAATCTACTAGTCCAAAAATTATGATCCACCTATCAAATTAAAGCTCTGCATCTCTACTTTAATCGTACCAAATTTCATAATATTTGGACTAGGTATGACCCACGTATTCTATTGCACAACAACACTGTCTCCAGTGAACAAATAAAGCAGCATATCCCCTTAACTTCAATAATTTTCAGATTTAAACATAAGCATCCAAAAATCATGAACACATGTATTCCTATACAATTTTTCCTTATAAATCCAATGGAATCATCAAAATTAAAAAATTCCAACACCATCCCCCTATTTTGCCTCTGGCCAAAAATAAGAACCTTAGAAGAGAAGTTGGGTTTTACTGATTTCTCTTGATTAACCACTTCCTCTTCACTTATAATCATAAGATTAACTACTTAAACACTTAATAAATATGATTTGGGGAAATTTTGGCAGCATAACCCCTTAGGTTTCATCTTCGCAAATTTACAAAATCAACATATCCAAGCCAAAATCAACAACAACAACATACAACAATAACAACAACAACAACAGCACATAAGGTAAGAGGATCAATGTTTTTGAGATTACACTACTACAAAAAGGGTAAAAGGTGGCGCACATTTTGTGGCACTTCTTTAAACAAGTGCCACAGCTTCTCTTTTTTTTTTTTTTTTACCTCTATAATTTTTTTTTTAATTTTCGGTACCAGCTGTGGCGCCTAATAGATTAAGTGTCACAATTGAGGAGGCCTAGTGTAGCGCCTGCCTATGCAGGCGCCACACTTGGGGCCATAAAAGCAGCTGTGGCGCCTAACCCACCAAGCGCCACAGCTGCAGCATTGAAATTTTTTTTTTTTTTTAAATGTGGGCATGTGTGGCGCCTAATTAAATAGGCGCCACACATGCTAATGTGTTGATCAGCTGTGGCGCCTAATGCTTAGGCGCCACAGCTGAAGAGAGGCAATTGTGGCGCCTAATTATTTAGGCGCCACAATTGCCCACTTTTTTAAAAAAAAAAAAAAAAAATTCAACTTCTCTTTTTGACCACAATTATTTCATTTCCCGCGTAGTGGTTTTGTGTCCGCCCCCCATTCCTTCTCTTTTTGACTATTACTCCACTTTAATTATTTAACTACTCTCTCCTCCATTAAACTACTTTCCCTTTCTCATCGTCTTAGTGGATCCGTCGACCCCCTCCCTCCATTTCCTATCATCTTCACACTAAAAAACACACCCACACGCTCACTCGTCACTCAAGCTAGCATCACCAACGTGGTCTCCCACTCCCTGCGCTGGTCAATTAATAGATTTGTAAGAAAAAGACTATTTCATTCTAGCTTGCTTTGTTTAAATTTTTTTTTAGTCAAGATAAACCGTAATATAACGTTTGCCTTTTTGTTCCTAATTTAATAGGAAAGAATGAAAACCTAGCTTGTTTCGTTTGCCTTTTTGCTTTGTTTAAATTTTTTTGCCGACAAGCTTGCGTTTTTTAGTAATCTTTTAATTTACTTAATTAGTTGTTGATGTACTGTGTTCACATATCAAGTTCTTGTATTGTGATATTTTTTATGTTAGCTTTGGAGAGTATTAATGTAAGAACATTATTGTTGGGGAACTTGAATTTTAAATATGAAAATTATATATATATATATATATAATAGGTTGAAATATAAAATAGAAAGATTGACAATTTGTGGAGATGATAAACACGAAATCCACTCATTTTATATAAAATTTCACAATCAGGAAGCATAAAAAAGAGCCACAGGAAAAAAAAGAAGAAGAAGAAGAAGAAGAAATAAAAAAAGACCCTATTGTGGCGCTTGCTCAGGCAAGCGCCACAGGAGGGGGACCTCCTGTGGCGCTTGCTCAAGCAAGCGCCACAGTAGGGCCCCCCTACTGTGGCGCTTGCCTGAGCAAGCGCCACAGGAGGCCTCCCTCATGTGGCACTTCTTCCAACAAGCGCCACAGGAGGGTATTTTTTTAAAAAAAAAATTTTAAAATGTTGTGGCGCTTCCAAGCGCCACAGCTTTTTTTAGTGGCATCTAGATATGTGGCACTTCTCTAGCGCCACAGTTAATGCAATTATAAGCGCAACAGCTTTACTTTTTTGTAGTAGTGTTACCTCTTGATTTCTCCAACTCTTCCCTCTCTCTCTTCTCTCTGGATTTAGCTTGCTAACCATAATTTTCAAGAAGAAGAAGAGGTTAGAAGAAGTTCTAGGTAGATTAGAAGGCATAAGTACCATGATTTCAAGCTCTTACCTTGGATTTTGGTTTTTTGAACCCTAGGACCTCTTGGTGTTCTTGAACTTTCTTCAAACTCTTCTCTCTCTCTCTCTCTGGTTGTTGTTGGCCGAAATATGCTAAGAGAAAGAGATAAAATGTCTTATAAAATATCCTCTTACACCTCCTTTGATATATTATATTTTATTGCAGTTATCACATGTCAATTGCTTAAGCTTTATCCACTTTTATTTAATCATATTTGCTCTCTCTTCCCTCTCTCCAGAGTGACGTCCAAGGCTCCCAAAAAGGGACCAAATAAGTCTCTTTAATTGCTTCATCAATTTCCTCTCAATAAATAGCAAGATGGCCATTTATTATAGCTTCAACTTTTGACTTTGCAAACTTTACTTTTGCTTGGTTTAAAATGCTTTAACTTGGCAATTGAAATTAAATCATTATTTCCCTTGCTTCTTGCCTAAAAGTGACGACATGAGGCTCCCAAAGTATCCAAGCAGGCTTCTTCAATTATCTCTTGGAAGGTTAAATATATTAGCCTACAATTGTTGACTTTTCAACTTAATTTTACTTGGTCATAATTCATTCCTTCTTGATTTAATTTGAGCCAAGCATTTTATTTTCCCTTCACCTCCTACTTTATGGACGTCTCACACACAAGAAAAGGGAAAAATATAGGCTGTGGATTTAATTTAGTCAAATGACTATTTTGCCAATACATTTTTGCCATTGCCTTGTTAATTTTGCACCTTGGTAAAAAGCTGACAGAATTTTCATCAAATTTTAAAAATTCATATATTTATTTATAGATATCCAATTATAGTGGTTCTAAAGGCTATCTGACCCTTATTAAGTCTATTTTTAAGCAAAAATATTCCCTTTAGTCAACTGGACGCACAACATTCCAGAATTGCCATTTATTGGACACAGCCACAGAAACTTGCCAGTTTCACTTAGCTAACTTCAAAAATGCATAACTTTTAGTTTACAACTCCAAATGATTTATATGACCTATCAAATTAAAGCTTGATAAGTGTACTTTTATTCTGTAAAAATGTTACATTCATTGGACATCATTTGATTATACAAAACTACCACACAACTAGACTACCACATAGGAAAACATCCTGGCAGCAAATCCAAGCTTTACAATTTGTGTTCCAAAAATAATCATGTTGTGTGTAACCACTAATTGCGTTTTTTTTTGTCATTCCATATGCTCTTTACTTCACCTTTTTATTCCCTTTAATATAAGGAATTTTGGGTGAATAAAATTTGGGATGTTACATATATATAATCATGTGTCTGCAACACTCGCACCCAGCAGTAGTAGTTTCACCATCAAACTTGAGCAAGTATAGCACAGAACATAAATCATGAAGCTTGGGCCTATTTTCTGTGTACTTGTAGTTGTTTCTTCTCTATTTAGCCTCCACTCTCAAGCTCAAGGTACGTTCTAGGCAAATATACTTATGATAATGAGAGATTAATTGATGATGTAATTGTGGGTTTCAATGATGATTTTACTAATGAATGATTGTGTGTTACTACTATATAATATAAATTAGGTGGTTGGAAGATGTGTCCAAAGAAGATGACTTTGGATGAAAGCTGTGGAGGAGTCAGAGGAGGCTACAACTGTGCACTGGAGTTCCATTCAGAAGCCATGCCACAACACTGCACTTGCACTGACCTTCCACCTCAACAAAAACGCCTCTGCAAATGTCACATTGTTTGCTAATAAACTATATCCTGTGTATCTTTATATTTTCCGCAAATTAAATAAAATAAAGGTAACTTTGGCTTATTTTATTGTGTGTATGTGTAATAAGGATCAAAGGTAGTTTCGATGTAAATGATGATTAAAAATGGTATTTTAAGAAAATCAACACATATTTTATATCAGTAGTGAAATAAATACATCAACTAATTTTCTTAATGTATATAAATTAATTATATAGTTGTTACGTAAAGGATAGGCAGTAGCTACCAAAGTTATACTAGTACAGTTATTTTGATTAACATGCTCCATCGGGTCCTGTTTTTAGGATCATACTCATTGATCCTTACAGCAAGACCCTTTCTAATTGTTAATAAAATATTTACATCTTATTTTTTTTAAAAAATGTATTTGTCCCTTTTATTTTTGACTTGAATAATGGGTTCTTTTTTGGGAAAAATCCCATAAAAATACCACTTAAATTTTGAAATTCCAAAAAAGTCATCCTAATATACAAAATCCCACATTGGTCAAATGGTATCTACTCCCTCCAATCCTATTTATAAGAGCATAATAACCAAATTACATGGTTTAAGAAAGTGGTTAAAATTTGTTAAAAATAATATGTAGTATGTCTTAAAATAAAATTTTTTTCAAGTATACCCTTATTTAAAAGGGGGAAGTAAGAGAGAGAAATATAGTAAATATGAGTATCATCAACCCTTTAATTAATGTAATATATAAAATTAATAAGGGGTATAAATGAAAAAAAATCATTAAATGTTGAGATAACTCTTATTGAGCTCTTATAAAAAAGATCAAGATAATTCAAATTTTGGTCTCTTATAAAAAGGACTGGAGGGAATATTGTTTAAGTATTTGAGGAAAAAGATGCAAGAGCTCATGAGAGATTTTTTTTTTTTTTTCAAAAAAGCGTCATTATTTATGTAATTTATTACACTAGCAACGAAACTGACAACTTACGCCTCCAGACTTCAGTAATTTTCATTACTTAGCTAATACCATTAACAACTGTTTTTTACCACTTCAAAACTTGGGCGAATTTAATAGGAGAGAGGCCTCTCCATTTCCTTTACCGTCCACTTCTTTATTTTCACCTTTAAATTAATTTTGAATGGTTGAGATTTAAAATCCTATAAAAATATTATTATAATATTAAATAGCAAAAAATTTATATAAATAAATTTTAATAATTAATATTTGATATAACTAGTTCATATCTTTATACTTTTATTAAAATATTATATATATATATATATATTACTTTTTATAGGATATTGAATCTCAACCGTTCAGAGTTAATCTAACGGTGATGATAAAAAAGTGGAGAAAAATGGATGGTAAGGAAAATGGAGAGGCTCCTCCTCCGAATTTAATAGGGGTCATTATTTATGCTGTTTGAGCGAGAAGAGACTAATAGCACTTTCAACGAATTTTACGACTTTGATAACGTCATTAACAGCTATTTCTTACCACTTCAAAACTTGAGGGAATTCAATCAGGGGATTATTATTTACGTCGTTTATTACAACTTACTACAATATTGGTATCACCTCTGGCAATTTTCACCATCTTTTTATGATGCAGTTTTCATCACTTCGATAACGTCGTCAACAACTGTTTTTTACCGGTTCAAAACTTGGGAAATTCAATAGGCCCAAATATTAAAATCTCAAATTGATATTGGCAAAACAATGTAGGATTTTGTATATTAGAATTATCTTTTTGGAGCTTCAAAATTGAAGTGGTATTTTTTTTTTTTTTTTGAGATTTTTCCTTTTTTTTCTTCTCCTCTCCTGGCACTCAAATCATTTTAGCTACTTTATTCCCAAATTACCCTTGCACTCAAATCACACTTTACCATCTAATTATGCCTAATTTAGTCAATTAACTCCCATAAAAGCCTAAGGCAAATAATTAAAAGCATGGTTGTCAAACTTATGAGTTGAAGTAAACTCATTACAAAAATGTAAATTTGATCCAGATCATGAGCTCATGAGAGTTTTATTAATAAATAGGTGTTTTAAAATATAATTAAATAATAAAAAATAAAACTGAGAATAATTTTATTTAAATATATTTTAATTATGAATAATTAAAATCGAATCCATCAACATTTATAATTTATCATACCCAACACAGAAATTTTTATGAAGTTCATATATATATATAAAATCATTAAACATGATCAAATCAAGAAAACTAACACGAGTTTAATAGTAAGTTTACATGATTTTATAAGATAGAAATGTAAAAATAGTATAATCAATATGTAAAACTGTGATTTAAGCTGAGTTTACAGCTATCATGAGCTTAAGAGCAACTCGACACAATTTTAAATTTTAAAATATTAGTTGAAAATTTTAAATATGTACATATTACATAAAGTTGTATCTGAACGGTGTAGATGATCTCACCACAGTTACGAGCGTGTGGCCGAAGTTGTGCCCCAAGAAGGTGTGGAGAGGCCAGCGGAGGCCACAACTGAGCAATGGAGTTCGTTGTAAAGAATGGAGCAAGAGCCCAGCCACGACAATGCACTTGTATGGACCTTCCACCTCAACAACAACGTCTCTGCAAATGTCACATTGTTTGTGATGAATAAACTATATCCAGTTTTGGCAACCCAAAAAAAAAACTATATCCAGTGTATCTATATGTTTCCTAAAAATTAAATAAAACAGAGGTAACATTGGCTTTAATTAATCAATACTTCTTCCTTTCTCTCTTAAATACAGGATCCGGTTAGAAAGTTACGGTTAGAAAGCTATTTTTATCATACATAAACATCAATCCTTTTTTATCTTTTAAAGTTATAACTTTTTTCTCAAACTATTCTTGTTGATTGTGTATGTGGTAAGAGGTCTCTATTAAGGGGTAGTTCCCATGTAAATTATGATTAAAAATGATAATTTATGAAATCAACACATATTTTTTTTATAAAGAGCAACATTCACTAATTTTTTTAATATATACGAAGTAATTGTCTCGATTTTACATTAATAATAAGTGGGAGCATGCAACTAACAACGTTATTTTGATTGAAATACGCTATCCGCTCCTAATTATAAGAACATACTTATTGATCGTTACAACTAAACCCTTTCTAATATTTTATAAAATATGCACATATCATTTTTTTAAAAATGTATTTGTCTCTTTAATTTATTTTTTGTTATAAATATTAAAATACTGAGTATGGATATATGTCCATAACCTTTCAAGTTGTCTTTTGGAGTTCTACAGCCTATGTAACCTACTACATGAATGGCTTCTTGGGAGTTTTTTTTTATTATTAATACACATAACATCTAAATGTTACACATTGTACAATTATAAATGTTTAATCTTTGTTGTAACTCTTGAATAGAATTGAAGGACTTCTGATAAACATGGAGTTAGTCTAGCTTATAAGGCTTTGCTCAATCCCTCTGGATAGCTCCAAAAGAGATACTTGTGTTGGGAAGGGCAGCCACGAACCTCAAACTCGATATTGGATGATAATATAAAGAAAACAAAAGAATTTAAAGACTTCTGACTTATAAATAATGGCCTTAATCCTTGTATCAAGTGATTGTAAATATCAAAATAAATAAGATATTATATTGCTCTCTCTCTCTCTCTCCAAGTTTCTTTTAACTTGCTCATCTCTCTCATCCCAAATTTCTCTTGTATGCTTTTTATTTCATAATGTTTTTCGCTTAAATAATGGTTTTTTTTTATTCTCCTCTCGCACCCCTCTCTTCGAGAATGAATTTGAAAAGTTGTAAAAGTTTAGGATTTTTAACTAACTCTAACAAATTTTCTTAACACGGTATATATATATTATTCATTATTAATTATTATCTAATATACCGAATTCCGTGGCAAATGAAATTCAATGTTTTTTAGTGCTCGTGTCATTTTTTTTTAAACAAAACTATAGGAGTGTTTTTTCTTTTTGAATTGAAAAGTAAAAGGCTAGAAGCTAAGTTTAGTCCTATTAATCTAGGGGTCCGAATCTCATTGGCTACCTGGACCCTTTTTTTTTTTTTTGATAAAGGACGCCTTAACAAAACGAAACGAGGTCCTATTGGAATTTCTTTCAGCAGCCATGTCGATATATGCTGTACACGCACAAACCAATCCCGATGCAACCATTCCTTGATGTCCTCCACTAAGCGAAGATTTTCGTGCAGCTCCGAGCAACCGTCCCTAAGCAATTTCACCAACTCAAGTGAATCTGTCTCGACGATTAGCTTCCTCTCGCCTCGCTCCCATGCCATCTTAAGGCCCAAAAGACATGCCCATAATTCTGAAGTCAGTGCATCACTCTGATCAAGGCGGTGCATAAATCCAGCTAAGCAACCTCCGTCATTATTACGGAACAGACCTCCACAACCTGCATGCTTTGTGGTATTTGAGAACGCCCCATCCACATTTAGTGTGCACCAACCAGGAGCAGGAGGAAGCCACCACCGAGGAAGGACCAGCCCAGTGTCATTTGAAGCGCGTGTTCCCCGAAGTTGAAAGCTAGTCAACTGAATAGAACCCAGTATCGCTACTGTTTATGCATAGATATCACTATTAGGAAGCAAGGTGTGCTCAAATATTCGCAAGTTCCTTTTACGCCACAGCAGACAACAAGAAACCGTGAAAAATTCTGGCCACTGATATTGCGGTTGTGGATATGTGAAACTAATGTTTACAGCCACCCAGTCACATGCATTGGACATATAAAACCTCCTGGTGAGTTTCGAAGGAACAACTTGCTCCCAATATTCTTTCGCTTCTTTACAGTCACGTAAGACATGAGTATACCCTTCTACGGAGGTAACACATACATCACAGCAGTTGTGCTCAGATAACTTCCGCTTCATTCTAGCCTCATTAGTGAGAAGGCGCTGATGATAAAGAAGCCACATGAACATTTTGCGCCTCTGAGGGACAGCTAGCTTCCAGATCTTCCCCCAAACAGCATCCCAAGAATTAACAGGATTAACTAAGCTGTCACACGCAGCCTTAATAGAAAATGACCCATCCTTCGTGCCTTGCCAAGTCACATCAGAGTTATCTCTATTCCTCACCATATTTTCCTCAGTCATTTCCCATGCATCCTTTATCCTGTTCCACACATTAGACCCTTGCTTCCGTTTATCAATCATAGGTAGTAAGTCTTCTCCACAATTATATTTATTTCGAATAACTTTAACCCACAGGGCATCCCTCCGTTTCACAAGACTCCACCCCAGCTTCATATGGAATGCTTGATTTTGTTTACTGGCATGCCTGAGACCTAGCCTGCCACTCGCTTTGTTCTAACAAATTTTATCCTATGAGACCAAATGCAACTTCTTTCGTTGAGCTGAAGAACCCCAAAGGAAATCCCTATTCCTTTTTTCCAATCCTTCACATGTAGAAGTGGGCAAAAGGGCTGTCTGCATGGTATAATTGGGAATGGCTGAGGTAAAAGAAGAGATCAAGGTGTGTCTACCAGCCATCAAAAGTGTATTAGCTTTCCAATTGGATAGTCGATGCTGCACCTTATCTAGCACTTCCCTAAAAGTTTCTTTAGTCACCCTTGTATGTATCATAGGAACCCCTAAGTACTTACCCAAATCGTTGGTTTAAGTAAACACCAGTTCTTCACTTAACTCCTGACAGCGATTGTGATTCATACTAGGAGGGAAAATCTTTAGAAGGGTTCACTTTCATACCAGAGGCTTCACAAAAGGATTGTAGACATTCTTTTATAAACTGCACCTGCTGTAAAGATACGTCACCAAAAATCACAATATCATCAGCAAACATAAGATGTGAGATAGGCGGTCCCTCCCTGTTTAGACGAATAGGCCGCCAAGCACCCTTTTGAATGCTATCTTGAATAATGTGAGACAACTTATCCATGCAAATGACAAATAGATAAGGAGAAATAGGATCTCCTTGACGAACAACTCGTGATAGAGTGAAGGACTCGGCCTTACTACCATTCCAAAGCACCTGCATAGTGGACGATGACACACAGTACTTGATGACATCAAGCAAATTATCTAGTATGTGCAGTTAAGATAGGCCATGCATAATAAACTCCCAATTCAGTCGGTCATATGCCTTTTCAAGGTCAATCTTAATAGCCATCAATCCTTTTTTACTTTTTTTAACTCTCATTGTGTGAATAACTTCCTACACCATGATGATATTATTAGAGCTCAATCGCCTTGGGACAAAGCTACACTAAATTGGGCTAATAACATAAGGCAAAAAACATTTAATTATCCTGGTCATGATCTTAGTTATCACCTTGTAAATAAAATTGCATAAGCTGATAGACCTTAAATCATGAAACAACTCCGGGGAATCCTTTTTTGGAATCATGATTAGAAGTGTACCATTAATGTTCCCAATTTCTCGGGGATTAGCAAACAGGTTGGTAACCAAAGATACAATGGAATTGGACACATTCTTCTACTGTGATTGAAAAAATAAAGCATTCAATCTGTCAGGGCCTGGAGCTTTAAGAGCCCCTATCTAAGCCCAGGGCATGCTGTATACCATTTCACCTTTTTATTAGTAACTACATCTTTTTATAATTAGTGAACCCAAACACCTCATGGTTCCAGTGGAAACAAGCATTAGCAAACTGGGCCACGTTCTCAGTCCATGGACCTTCTTGTCACCAGGTATCTCTCACAAACCCATCAAAATCCTCATGCAAGGTCAATGATGCAATAAAACAAAATGGCCGCTCTTTTCGAATTAACTTCTGCCTATTTTTGAGCTGTAACAGGAGGGGCATACAATTAGACTTAAGTCTGGGAAGATGAATCACCTTGGAGTCCGAGAATTAAAGCAACCATGTGTCGTTTTCTAAAGTTCTATCAAGACGGGCTCCACATCCTTTGCATTGCCATGTGAACTGAGGGCCAAAAAAATTAAGATCAGTCAAGCCTGAGGAATCATACCAAGTCCTTAGGTCCTTGTCAACCGAGGTTGCACCATTTGCAAAGGAAAATCTTTCTGCATGGTTTAAGGTGGCATTTAGGTCTCTCACAATCATCCATGCACCCTGTAGAGAAACTTGCAGCCGAGTTAACTCATTCCATAACAGTTTTCTTCTAACAATGTTCAGAGAAGCATAAGTTATAGTCATGTGCCATCGTGCTTGAAAACCATCACGTGCCTCTATATGCATGAAACTGTGCTTTTTCTCCACAATTGTCACATTCTTAATAGAATCCTTCCACAAGAACCATATGCCACTGCTGAACCCCTACGCATAAATGATTTCAAAAGAAGGAAATCCCTACTTCACAGCTATGCGCTAGGCTCTCTCCCCACTTGAACGAGTCTCCAAAAGAGCTAGGCAGTCAATGTCATAAAACCACAAAATCTCCTTAATTAAAGGGAAGTGTTTCACTCACGTCCCCCTACAATTCCAAACAATGCACTTCATAATAAAATCAAAATAAGGAGAAAAATTGGACCTTCTGTCTTATCTAATCAACCTTTATATTGGAGTTTCCAATATGAGTAGACTCCTCAAGCGCTGCATAACGTGAAAGTGGGTTACTACGAACTAGATATTCAGAACTCATCCCCTCCCCCGAATCCAACGGATTAGACGCTGGGGATGAGGAGGCACTATAGAATCCAAAACCTGCATGTCAAGCAAGACTACCTATATGGTATCCATTCGTGCTTCAGCCACTGCCTCAGTTCTTTCTGCAATCATCATGTTCTTACTCACCGTTTCATTAACCATTGTATAGCCCTGTTCAATTTTATTTTTGAGCTCCAAGTATTCCACCAATGGGCCTTTCCTGTGCTAAACTGTTTGGGCCTGTATTACCTTCTTAACCCCCAAGGGCCCACTACTCATTATCGAATTAATGGCTCTACTTCCATTTGGCAAGGTCTTGACTAGCACAGGACTGTTCTGGGGAATAATAACCATTAAATTAAGGACCAGATTTTGTGGCTCCTCTATATCAAGAGCATTAAAGCAAGATCCCGTTGAACGCGAATTGCGAGAGGTGTGACTAACTTCCTTCCCATTCCAAATTTGCTGTCCCAACCGTCACCCCTTCCAAACCCACTGAACCACCATCCAGCCCCAGTACGTCGACGCTGAATTACTGCTCTCTGTCAGATTTGTAAGAGGCCTATAAGCCTCCGCCATATCAGTCGAAGTTGCAGACTGCATCGGGTTCTTACTGCCACCATTTATGAAGCTTTCTGTGTTAGAACAATGATCTGCATCATGGCCATATCTACCGTAGTGAAAGCAAATTAGGTGCAATCCTTCATGTTCCATCTTCTTCTCCACCCCATTTACCAAGATAGTCGGCACTAAAGCTTTACTCAAATCTAGTTCGACACAAATTCGTGCAAATCTGCCTTTTAAACGACGTATTGAATTCGCATAAACTTTAATGACCTTACCAATCTGGCTTCTTATCACAAACAACGTACCCTTTTCATAGTATTTAGAGGAAGTTTTGCAACACGAACCCATGCTGCAATACTATTAACTCGATCTTTATTTGGGTCAAAGTCTATATGCCAAGGCCGAACACTGATGTAATGATCATACAGCAGCCATGGCGCTCCTGTCAGTGCTAGTTCGTAGGTTTCTGTGAGTGGACAATTAACTATAAAGAACCCTGAGCCAATATCAATGATATCTACCTCACCCCATAGTTGAGACAGTTTCAGGCGAAGAGCTTCTTCGCAAACTATTCTGCCAAGCACTGTGATGATGACTACTTGGCGCCATTTCCTTATGATCTGGTTACTATATTCAGGTAGTAGAATAATATTCGGCCATTTCTTAGTGTATTCAATCTTGATCCTTGATTTCTAGACATCGTTTAGCCACCAACCATCCTCCTCTTCCCCCTCCAACCCCTTACTATTCATAGACATTTTTTTGTACGGCATCTTTGGCTCCTCACCCTGTGCTTCCGGAATCTCCAGTGTAGGAACATCATCCTTCTCCTCTTCCATCCAGTCTTCCATCCTGGGTACATTGACCCTACCCATAACCACCATAGTCTCACCTTTCTGCACCTTCTTCCTACTTTGCACAAGTTCAGCTGCCTCCTCTGGCGTTGGGTCCACCACTTTGGTGACCCCCATCGCTGTCCCTTTCGCTTTGCTAGTAGCTTTTACTGACGCTCTCCCGTCTCTCCATCTTGCATATTCTAAGTTGACTCACTCTCTCTCCTTTGAGTTGACTACCTGGACCTAATTGACTTGACCTAAGTTTAGTCCTATTAAAAACTATTCTTTCTAGTTTAAAATGTAGAAGCTAGTTAGACAATTTATTTGTTAAATATAAGGTAAAACCCCAAGCCACTTTAGTTTGCCTCTCAAATTTATACTTCTTCAGGTCCTTTTTATAAGTAACTTTCTCTCTCCAGGAGTTGATCCTTAATATAAACAACTTTTTTCTTGTGTTTCAAAATTTAAACTACTTGTTTCTTTTCTACCTTTATTAAATACATATCTTTATATTAATTATCACACATTCACCAATAATTTTCTTTCATTTAATCATTTATCACTCATTCTCTCTCATATTTCATAATCATTCTCTCTCATATGTTTTACTTGTTCCCTTTCATATACTTTTGTCATAAATAGGGGTATAGTTAGAAGGAATATGACATTTTTGACACATTTATTATTTTTAACTATTCTTAACTACTAGTTCGTTTTGAGCAATTAAGAAAAAAATTGCCTATAAAAAGGACTGGAGGGAGTCATGTTTTCCCCAAACCATCCTTATTATTGCACATATTAAGTGGTTTATGTAAAAAGTTGTTCTACACAAATAATTAAATATTTCCTCCGGTCCTTTTTATAAGTAACATTCTCTCTCTTAAGTATGGTCTTTTTTATAAGTAGCAAATCCCCTTTGTCTAAAAATAAAAATCTGTCTTTTCATTTTTACCCTTGTTGAATACATGACTTATGATAATTACTATCACACATGCACTGAGAATGAGGAAATTCCTCCATTTAGCATCTGTCTACAATAAAGTATACTTATTTCACAGTTTTTTCTGAATTAATCTTATTTCCACTCATTATCTCTCCACATTAAATTTCCACTAATTATCTCTCTTAAGCCCTCTTTATGAATAAGGGTATAATTGGAAAAAATTTGCATATATTACATGCTTATTGATTTTAACTAAATCTAACTACCATTTTGATCCATGTGAAAGTGGTAGTTGTTACTTATAAAAAAAATCGGAGGAAGTACGGTATTTCGGAAAAATCAACCTATATATTTTACAAATAACTAACATTACTAATATCAATACTATATGCAAATTAGTTATTTACTTGTTCCATTTTAGAATATGAGGGAGTAATAAATATATTATTACCATATATACATTGTATTTATTCTAACATATTAATGCACGTTTCCCAAATTCAAAGAATTGCTATTGTGTTTCATTAAAAAAAAAAGAATAGTTATTATGCATTTAGCACATATATATGAATGTTCTTGGACCTAGTAATTAAGCCAGATTCATGGATGGGAGCGTAGGACACGACAAGATGTTTTATGAAAGTCAAAAGCAGGCTCTATGAATCTCAGCAGTAAGATAATGAACATCATACAATAACAACAACAAAGCCTTAACCCCACTAGAGGGGGTCGGCTATATGGATTTCACTAGATAATGAACATCATAAAAAATATTAAATATCTAATCCGTTTCCAATAAAGCAAAACCCAATGTTATGTGCATATAAATATAAAATCATGTGGTTGCAACCCTGACATTACTTGAGCAAGTACATATGAATGTTCTTACACCTACTTCCTCTCTATTTTTAGTTTCCCTCTGTATCTTTAGGCCTCCAAGCTCAAGCTCAAGGTAAGACATGCGTACATGTGTGTGTGTAGTGGATACTAATGTAGTGAATTGATTGCTTAATGAATGTGTTTGTTTAGGTGGTGGGAAGTTGTGTCCAAAGGAGATGGCTTTGGGAGGAACATGTGCGGATACCAGAGGTGCAACCGACTGTGCAGAGAAGTTTCTTGCAGAGTATGGGGCAAGTGCCATGCCACAACACTGCACGTGCACTGACCTTCAAGCTCAAGAAAAGCCTCTGCAAATGTGATGTTATTTGCTATTAAAATTGACTTAATATTTCATTAATAAGTTCAAGTTATTTTGAAGCTAAATGTTTGAGGTACCATTATCATCATTATATTGAGATGAATCGTATTTGGAATATGATATTAAAACCCAATTCGGGTTTAAGCCGGTGAACCAATTTCCTGGCCTGTTCATTAAAGAGTTTTGGATAAGTCAATTATGTTGGATTTTATAATTTTTCCCTCCCATTACTAGGTCTAAAATAACGCTATTGAGTTTAAAAAAATAGTTTCAATCTTGTAAATAGTTTATTCTGGTTCAAGTATGGTTAGACCACTAACCTGACAACTACTACCTAGCTAGCTCGATTGATTTAATGACAAGCTCAATTTTTTGTATTTAGAAAATAAAAAAGAGACTCTTAATTATAAGCCTAATATTGTAAGAGGATGCATAAAAAGTTGAAAATTGCAATAATAAGAATTCATAATCCATATGATAAACTTTCTTTGCCAGCAAATCCATATGATAAACTTGGTGGCTTGGCATGCTGGAACATGTATGTAACATCAAAGTTAAACTACTCCGTCCGGTTCTTTTTATAAACAATTTTTTCTCTCTTGGGATTGATCCTGTTATAAACAACTTTCTCCTTGTATCTATAAAGTTAAAATACTTTTTTCTTTTCTACCCCTATTAAATACACTTCTTTATAGTAATTATCCCTTACTTACCACTAATTTTCTTTCATTCACTCATTTATTACACATTCTCTCTCAAAGTTTTCACTCATACTCTCTTATATTTGGTTCTCATTCTCTCTCCTATGCTCTTTTCATAAATATAAATATATTTGGAAGAAACATAATATTTTTGACATATTTATTATTTTTAATTAATCTTAATAATGAGCTCGTTTTGCACAATAAAAATAAAAATTGTTTATATAAAAGATCGGAGGAGCATATCACATTTTTATAACACAAAAAGACAGGGAATATGTCATATGGCGGTTCCCCGTCAATAGTCAGCTTGGCGGGACAGAATGTGAGAAAAGAGAGAGCCGCAAGCGTTTTCAAATGCAGTGGCAATGCAATTGGGAAGAAGCAGGGTAATGAAACCCGGACTGGACCGGCCGGTCCGGCCCGAAAACTGGTGAACCGGCCAGTAAACAGGTCTGGTTCTCGGTCCGGTCCGGGTTACCTACTTTAAATTTTTTTTTTAAATTTTTCCTTTAGAATTTCATACTATAAGTCTAAAATTTTCAATTTTTCACCGGTTTGGCCCCGGTCTGACCCACTGACCCTTAACCCAGTACCCCGACCGGTTCAATACCCGGTCCGGGTTTTAATACCTTGGGAAGAAGCGTTCCCCACTACCAGTCTTATTCCCTCTGCTTTGTAATTAGCATCCTTTTTATTTTTTTAATAAAAGAATTAATTTGTAGGAATTTATAGTTTTACCTGATTTTTAATTAGAGTGCTACAAACGTTTTTTTTTTAATTGAATTCTTACAGATTTATCAATTATAACCATTAATCCCTATGATCATATAATATGTTAATTTTTTTGCCTTCATATAATATGTTAATTAGGATTGATGTGGATATTATTTTTCCTTTTCTGTTTATTTTTAGTGATATATATATATATATATATATATATGACTCTAACCCATTAATATTGCTAACAGAAAATACTGATGTAACAAACTTAAGTGATGACTGTGTAATTAAATGCTATTAATATTAAATTTAAAATATGTGTAAATTAAAAAATATTTAAAAACCTAATGAAGTAGTCAATATCAAAACCTCAATTGTATTAAAAATTTTAGTTTGATAATCTAAATGTATTATTTTAATAATCTAGATATCAAAATCGCGATTTCATTTGCAACAATTTTTTTTTGTTTATTTTAGTTTAATAATCTGAATATATTATATTAAAAAATTAAAACTTAAATATGCTTTGTAAGCTAAATCATCACTTGAGTTTGTAATGTTAACATTTTTTGTTAGCAACATTAACAATGTTAGAAATATAGGAGTAAAAGTATATTTTATAAAGTTAAGGAATCAAAAGTATACCTCATGTAAAACTTAAAAGACTAAAAGTATACTTTAGCCTATATATATTCATCTAAATATTTTAATTTTTAAATATAAAATTAGAACAAATTTATTTTTAATTTTATAATTTTTCATTTTGCTGATGTTGATTTTAATTTTAATTTAATTGTATTGGTATTGTTACAGAAAATGGGACAATAATTTAAATATAGAAGGAGAAGTAACATTATGTCTCTACTTTTATCTTTGCTTCTATTTTGTTTCTTCTTATTTTTTCCTTCCTAATTTTCTTTTTATCCTTCCAGACTGAACATTAAAGTCACACCAACAAGCAATTGGTTGGGGTGGTAAGTGCTTCACCCTGTAAGGAGGAGAACACAGGTTCATTTACTGGGAAGCAAACTTGGTAAGAGAGAGTCAAAAACCCTTTGCACTCTAATCCTTGAAAAAATAAGTTATACCCTTAAAAAAATGAAAAGGTTTTACCAAAACATTAAAGTCATCATATGCATGTCGCTACCTCCCTAACTCCTCATTTGATTTTATTGTTTGATATAACTATTCAACAAATTAAAATAATAAATCTGATAATTCAGAAATTAAACCTTATCCAATTGTAAATATTCAAATAAAACCACATAAATCAGTCAGCTGACTAGTAAAACGTGTTGAGAGATAGTAGTTCCTACCTCAAAGCTCTATCCCCCCTATATCATGTGCCTTGTAAAACGTGTTGATTTTCGACTCCCAACTCGGTCCTAAAATGTTAAATGTACAAGAAATAGGTTATAACATATCCATGTATCATTTTAGGCACTACCATAGTGTTTCTTGTGGTTATATTAGCATATAGTGAAAATTTACCAAAATGCTCTCATGACCCCGGCCCGGCTCCGCCGTACCCGGTTCGGCTATACTTTTTTTGAAATTTTGACATGGGCTATTCTAATATATTTTCATTCAACGAATCTATTTTCGGACTCGAAATTATCAAATTCATTGTCAAATTATGAAAATACCCTTGACAGTCCCTATTTTAGGGTTTCAGGGGTATTTTCGTAAGTATGCTTTTTCAGCCTTTTCCGAAAAAGTTTCCAACTGTAACCCCATATAATTTTCCCTCCTAAACCCAATGGAATCATCAAATCATCAAAAATCCAACTCTTACCCCTAGATCTAGACCTGACCCAAATTATGGGATCTTCTGGGAAAAATTAGGGTTTTGCGATTTCGGCTTCGTAAACACATTCCTTTATACTCCTAACCACTTTATTAAGCATCTAATTGAGTTATAACATCCATTTGAACTAAAATTGGTCAGCATAACCCTTAGGAACACACATTTCCAAATTTTAAAACCAATAGCAATTCGCCGATTAAATTGCTCACAACAACCAGAATAGTTAATATATGAATGTCTGGAAGTTACCTCAAGCTCCCACTAGCTTTTCCTCAATATGGCTGAAATCCTAACCCTTCAACCATAGATTTTTGAGCCTCCAAACCTTAAAGAACAATGATGAGTAGTTTAGGGTCGGGGTTATACAGGTTAGGAGCTAAATCATCGGAGAAATTGGCTTACCTTGTGAGATTTCTTCCCTTTCTCTCTCTAAACTCTCTCAACTTTCTCTCTCTTATTTCAGATCTTTTTGGCACGAGATGGGCTGAAGGAAGAAGGAGGTAATGATATATTATAATATATCACATATTATTTCGTTTATTTAACCAATTTCCAAAAATTCCAAAATTAATTTTATGCACATAAACCCTATGTACATGTAACCAAGCTCATTAAGCCCAACCAATATTTTCTTCGTCTTGCAACATGTAGGAGGCACCTAGGGTTCCCTCCCTACGGTCTCAATTGGTTTCACAACTTGTCCAAGTTACGTATATAAGTAAAGTCTCAATTTTGGTTAAAATTGCACTTTTTGCTCAAATTTTCCATAAATTCAAATTAAACTGAAAAAAAATTCTAGATATATCTTTTCCCTTTATTTTCCTTAATTAATTGAAATTACCTTTAATTAATTGAAAAAAATTATGATCTTGTCGTTACATTTTTAATCCAATTTCTTTTCTTCTTTTTATTTGACCAATTTCCATCAATTTTTGGACCAAATATTTTCTCTATTATTTCTCCATTTTTGGACCTTAATATTGGGCTTTTTAAGTTACCCAAATTAATTCCATAATTATTTTGCTCATTTTCTCATGAATATGAACATTTATAAAATTCATAAATTCCAAATTCATATATATATATATATATATTCACCATTTTATTGGATTTTCAAAATAATTACAATATATTTTGTGAATATAAAATTTGGGGTGCTACAATGAATGACATTGAAGAAAAAGCTACAGATGGAGGAGGAGCTAACATTTGCTAGAGAGTAATGAAGAAAAAGATTTATTTACTAGAATCAACACATACTGAGCAAGATTATGGAGAATAAGGCTACTAGTAACCCTCCGTCACCATGCCCCAGCAACGTCGAGATAAACAAGTACTTCTTCAATTTTCTTTTCATCCCATAAGATGCTTTCGCCCCTTTGATTCTTTCCAATCATTTAGATGGGGTGCATTTTTTTGTTTGTTGAAAAAAATATCCTTATTTATAAATCTAACTTAGAAAAAATGAAGTGGATGATACATAGATTTGTTAGATAAGCATATTTGACCAACTAATAGGTAAACTTAACTTAGATGACAACCGATTTGAAATTGCTACATTTTGAAAACTTCCAGGGCAACTTTGCACCTAAACCCAAAATAAAAATGATGTTGATGTTAGGTAGGCTGTCAGCTCTACATATTTGGTCAGCTAAAGGTTAAACTTAATGTAAATAATGGCTGGGGAAAATTGCTATGATTTGGAAAGTTCTGGGACGACATTGCTCCAATAAAACTTTCGAGACAAAATTGAGATTTTTTGACTACTTACGAGGTAAAAATGGACCTTAACCCATAAATATATTAATCTTACTTTTTTTATCATTAGACCTTGTAACTTTGCTTTGTTAGTATTGTTAGCCTCTGAACAAAAGCTAATTGTGTTAATAGAGTAATATGAAAGGATTTAATAAAAAGAAAAAAAAAATTAATTATCAGATTAAAAATTAAATGAAACTATATATACTTCAGGAATGGTTTGCGCTTTAATCAATAATTACTATTCTACTAAATTAATATAGGGAAAAAGACATAAAATACCTTTAAATTATAAAAAGGAAATCAAGGTGCCAACATTCAATAATATCAAGTCAGTCTATTAGAATTTGAAAATGATGTTAAAAGACATCACTGCCCTCACTTTTTAATTTCTCTTGGAAAAACCTCTTGCATGCTAACCGGCCACCAGAGAGCTCTAGTGTCGACGATGAGTCAGTATAACTCTAGAGGTTCGCCCCCATGCTCCAACAACCCTACTAGCCACCTGTCACTAGACCTCTGCACGACCAACAAAGCTCTTGGTACAATTTTGGAATATACAAAACAATAGTAGTAAATATTGAAACCGAAGTAGTAAACTGGGGCTATTGATAATTATCTCCTAATAACTAATTTGGTTTTGCTAGTAACTACATTTTTCAGAATTCTAAAAATGTATTAGGCACTAGAGCTCCCATGACCAACGGCTAGTAAAGTTTGTCATACATATTTTGAATCTCCGAAATAAGAGTAGTATAACTAGCGAAACCAAAGTAGTCTTATTTAATATTTTGATTTCATTATTTACTATTTTGATTTCATTATTAATTAGTCTTATTTCAAAAATTCCAAAAATGTATTACATGCTTTGATGGCTGCCGGCGTCAGAGGTTCAGTGACCAGAACGAAGGTCACAGAGCTTTTTTTTTTTTTTTTTCACTTTGAGGTAAGTTTCCAAATGCCAGATGTGGAGGAAGAGAAAACCTTTCTAAACGTTTTTACCTGACGATTATAATTTAAAAAATTGTCAAATGTTGTAAAACAAGACTTGACGGTGCTACTATATAAGAGCCGTCAAGTAAAATTTAGTATTAAAATTAAAAAAATGACAACAATACTTAACAAATAAATATTAATAACCGTTAAGTATTATAAGTAATTTTTTAATTAAGAGGATTATTGCCCTATTACAGACATATATTTTTGGGAAAATTAGAATGAAGGACCTGGAAGAAAAAATATTTATTGAGAAGGACTATAAAAATTGTAATTACTTAGAAGAACCAAACATCATAATATAAATTTAAAATTATTAAATTGTCCCTAATCAAACCTCCCACATTATATCATGTATTCATAATTAAAAATAACTAAAATTAAAAATAAAAGCACCCATTATCACATGTAATAAGATCATATCTGTTTTTATTAATTTTTATTTTTCACCAAGTTTCATACTCTAGTAAAATCAATATATTATTTAATTAACTAGGTTCAAACTCATTTTTTTAATTTTTATTTTTCAACAAGTTTCTATATTCATATAATCAATAGATCATTTAATAGATTAGTTTTTTAATTTCATTAACATTAAATGAATTTTTTAATCCACTTAAATTTCTTATAAACTAAAAATAAATCATATAAAATTTTTTGGTTTAACATATATAATAAATTATAAAATAAATGAGTTTTATTAAAATTAAAACTATATAATTATATTTTTAATTAAAATTTTTATTGATTTAACAAATTATAACTTTGACAAAATTGAAGAATGCATAGTTGTTTTCCATAGATATACACGTAAGTTGTGAAAAATGAAAATTGAAAAAAAAATTATTTAATTTAATGAAATTTAGAATTTTGTATTAGTTTGTAATCGAAAGAAAAGAATTTTGTATTGGTTTTAAAAATAAGAATATGGGAGAGAATGTAAGAGGAATGCATAAGATTTGTTTAGGGGTATTTTAGTATTTTTAATTTTATATTTTTACACATGGTCCTTCTAAATAATTATAATTTTTATGCTCATTCTCAATAAATATATTTCCCCCCCGGACCTTCATACTAAATTTCCCTATGTTTTGTTAAAAAATCTAAACATAAAAAAAAAAAAACTTAATTATTAACAACTGTTTCTTACCACTTCAAAACTTGTGGGAATTCAATCAGGGGATTATTATTTACGTCGTTTGTTGCAACTTACAACAAGATTGATATCACCTCTGGCAATTTTTAACATTTTTTTTATGATGCAGTTTTCATCACTTCGGTAACGTCGTCAACAACTGTTTTTTACCAGTTCAAAAACTTGCGAAATGCAATAGGGTACTTTCATTTTTGGCCCAAATATTAAAATCTGAAATTTATATTGTCAAAACAATGTAGGATTTTGTACATTCGAATTATCTTTGTGGGGATTCAAAATTGAAGTGGTATTTTTTTTGAGATTTTCCTTTTTGCATTCTCCTCGCCTGACACTCAAAACATTTTAGCTACTTTATTCCCAAATTACCCTTGCACTCAAATCTCACATTAACATCTAATTATGCCCAATTTTGTCAATTAAATCCCATAAAAGCCTAAGGTAAATAATTAAAAGTAAGGTTGTTAAACTTATAAATTTAAGAAAAATCATAAAATGAATGTAAATTCGATCCGGATTGTGAGCTCATGAAAGTTTTATTAATAAATAGGCGTTTAAAAATATAATAAAATATAAAAATATAAAAATGTGAATAATTTGATTTAAATATATTTTAAATATGAATAATTAAAAATTGAATCCATCAACATTTATAATTTATCACACTCAACACAAAAAGTTTTATGAAGTTCATATATATATAAAGTCATTGAACATGATCAAATCAAGAAAACTAGCAATAGTTTAATAGTGAGTTTACATGATTTTGTAGAGTAGAAAAGTAAAAACAGTAGAATCAATTTGCAAAAGTGTGAGTTCAGCTAAGTTTATAGTTACTATGAGTTTAAGAGCAACTCGACCCAATTTTATAATTTAGAAACGTAAAAACAATAAATTCGGAGAGTTAACTCGCGAGTTTAACAATAACGATTAAAATATATATATTTTTGTTACAAACTAATAAATGTAGTGCATAGTATTTACAATATCATAACAATATACATTTTCTAAATTCAAAGAATTTTTAATGCATTTAATACATATGAATGTTTATGCCCTTAAATAAATCAGATTCACAGATGGGGGATTGTAGAATAAGACGAGATATTATATGAAAATCAAAATTTGGTTCTTTGAATCTTGGGAGTTAATTAGGTAATGATTAATGAACATCACAAAATTAATAATATCTATTCCTTTTTCCAATGCAGAGAAAAACAGTATGTGTATATATAAATACATAACATGTGGTGGCAATAACCGCACCCAGCAGTTTCACCATCAAAACATAATCATGAAGCTTGGACCTATTTGTTCTAAATATTGCATATGGGTGTGTCAAAGAAAGAGTCTCTCCAATATTATGGAATGTGTTTAAATGAAGAGATGCGTTTTGAGAAGTCATGTTCTTATAAATTAAGGGATTTGTATTGGTTCATGAATCAACATGGTTCATGAATTTAACAGATAGTTATGACTTTTCAATTGAAGAGGTGTAGTCTTCAAGAGGCACAACTTCAAGGCATTGATTCATTGTCTATAAATACCCCAACTGTGACACCATTTGGAAGCAGAGAAATAGAAGCCTTAGTAATCTCTCACTGGGTTACCTTATCTTCCACTAGTTATGCCGCCCTGTATCCTAACAGGAAGGGTTCGTTTAATCCTGGGGAGATGCCGCTTCCTATTTACTGAGGGGGCTGCGGAATATCTCTTAAGGACAGTGTCCTCGGACGCGACTCGAATCAAATATTTTCTTATTTCTTTGCAGATTTTGCTTACAATCTTAAGAGATAGTTCTTGCTGATATTGATTCGTTATGGGTGTTCTTCTATTCATGTGATTGAGGCGGACAGAGAAATCAGGGTACGCATCGCACTACTACAAAAAATGCTTTTAACGTCCCTTTTTTGGGCCTTTTAACGTCTGAAAACAGAGGGACGTCTATCTGAGCATCGTAGAAAAAACTGTCAATAACGTCCCTAAAATAGGGGACGTCTTTTGGTCAGACTTTAGACGTCCCCAGTCGTTACTGGGGACGTCTAAAGTGATTCATAAACACTTTAGATGTCCCCAATTTGCACTGCAGACATCTAAGGTTTTTTTTATGGCCTTTTATATATACATCACTGTCCGACAAATTTAAACTGCAGAAATTGGATAGAAGAAATATTGCATAAACCAGAATGGAAACAACAGCAGTTCAGCACTATCTAATAAACATGTTATCCAACAATCTAATAGTATGTACAACAACACAACTCTAATTCGCACCTTGGAAATTCATCCCAAAATTCCCCTTAAAAGTGAGACATCATAAAATCAAAATAACAAACTGTCTCAACTTAATTTAAACTAAACTAATTAAGGCAATTCATATTCAAGACAATGTATCATTGTGATTTTTTTTACCAAGCAACCCATGCCAAGTTCAAAGCTTCCAACTAAACAATTTTCAAGCCTCCACAATTTTTAGATAAGTATTATTCATCCCATCACAAGAAATGAGCTCTCTTAGAAATGCTCTCCTAGAAAAAAAGTGTCATACCTATTTTATGGCATAATTGATGTTGTATTATATTGTACCTCATCAATATTCCAGAACCATACACGCATTTGAGGCAAAACTTTGACATATTTTTGTAATTTAGTTGACTTTTGAATAATGTTAAACTAGACTAACCTAAGCCAAACCAAATTCATTCCTAAGTATCATTGTCATTTTTTTAACTCATGTCTATATATATACATCACCGTGTTGAAGTCTGCTAACAAAAAAAATAAGTATGCAATAATGACAGTCCATTTCCATATCAAGCAACTTAGAAGCAGATTAAAAGTATGCATATACAAGTTACTCTGTTTTTCCAGTTTCATAATCTGATTTAAATTAACAGTTACAAGCATTTGTTCAATCATTTGTATCCAAAGTTGTGGGAGTGAGAGACAAACCTGTGGACGACGGAAATGGAGATGACTCACGGTGCCACCAGCTAGGAAGATGATAGTTGTGAAAGGGAGACACAAACGATGGTGCTCTTGTCAAAGAAGAGAGAGGGAAAAATAGAGATATGATTATGAGAAAGAGGAAGGCAGATAGGGAAGGAAGCATGGGAAAGGGAGTTGCAGCAACGAACTGAGAAAGAGGAAGGAAGACGGGAAAGGAAGCAAGGGAAAGGGGAAAGAGGAAGACAGTTTGGAACGAAGCTCACGAGGGAAGATGGAATGAAGCTTGGGGAAGGAAAATAAAGCTGCTAGCCTGCTGCTGATGGAATGGGTGTTTGACAGGCTTTTCCGCATCCCCAGTCAAAATGGGGACGTCTAAAACTCACTTTAGATGTCCCCAGTCAAACTGGGGACGTCTAAAGTGCCACTTTAGAAGTCCCCAGTCAAACTGGGGACGTCTAAACCTCACTTTAGACGTCCCCAGTTTGACTGGGGACATCTAAAGTGAGCTTTAGACGTCCCCAGTTTGACTGGTGACGTCTAAAGTGGTTCAAATTTTTTTTTAAAAAAATTCAATCAGCGCCAATATTTCCCGCTAAATATTGAACTTTGGGCGTCCCTAATTTAAAAAGTGACATCCTTTAGGGTCGTTAAATGTCTAGTTTGTAGTAGTGTCGAATTCAGAATTTGAACCAGAATATAAAAGACAGCAAGCTGTTGGTTTCATGCATTAGCAGAAATGCGCCTATAGCCTTCGGTTTGAATTTATGCGGTTATTCTCTCTCTTTAATTTATATTTTAATGCATCATGGGTAGTTTCCTCGCAGTGACTCCATGTGTTGTGATTCAAAGTAGTTACATGCAATTATCAAAGTATTGATACTATTTGTTTACTGCTTTGAATTATTTTCATATATCAGTAAATATTTTTATATATCTATGGGAGAAGAGGATTGTATAATACCCAATTGCGGGGGTACTCCCAATAAGCCTTGGAAAGTTGCGACTCACTTCCTGTTAAGTGCTGCGGCATGCATCCAAAACGATATGCTTTTCATTTTGACTAAGCCTTGGAAAGTTGCGACTCACTTCCTGTTAAGTGCTGCCGCGCGCATCCAATATCTCTGTTTTGGGTTTTTACAAAGATTTGAAGTTTTTTTTTACATTTTTCGTATATTGCCCAAATGTGGGGGTGCTTCATGATAGGCAAAGCAGATATGGCTATGTCTTAGAGAAGGTATGTTGGTCCGATGATAACTAAGAATGGAGGGAGTGAGAATTGGGTCTTGTATCTATCTGATGAAAGTATACTAAAATAAGCTTATGATCAAGGACAGCCATGATTATTACTGTCATGGACAAATACCCAATTTCCCCTTCAACCGGACTATTTTAATCTCTATGGTAAAGAGATTTTGAGAGCCTTGTGATACTTGCAAACACAGACAAGAGGCAGAAAAGAAGTCTGCAAATTTGATCAGAAGAAACTGTCTTTGAAACAGTACGGGAGGATGAAGAAGAAGAGAGATTTTGGAATTACCGTTATTGACGTGTGTGAATCGGTCTTCTAATAGGTACGCGTCCAATTTAATTTATTTTGATGTTAATAAAAATATTGGTGGGCATATATAAAAGATTAATCATGCCGTTATAAGCCTTCAATTAGTGTGTCGGTTAAAATTACAACATTATTTAATTACTTATGGTGATATCTGATTTTCTAGCCAGTGATGAAATTATTTCCGTTGAAGGATTTATTATAAATGAATATATTATTTGGATTAATAGAGTAGTTACTAAATCTCCTATTATCTCTCCTTAACTAAATCTCCTGTTATTTCTTTTATTAATTATTTTAATGAGGATATGATGAATATTGAATTAGAAAAATAAAGGGTTTTTCTGTCCTCACATTTTTTATAACCATTTATTGCCGTTGCTAATTGTGAAATTTGTGGTTGGCAACCCAGTTTAATATTGCTAACTTTGGAGGAGATTTTAGATTATATTCAGGTATGTATGTTTAGTCGGTAGTATCATAGTTAGTCGTACATGATTTCTTGAGCACGAAAGACTATGCTACTATGCTATAGTTTGTTTATAATCCGGCAAGATTTGTGCACTTGTAATCCAAATTTTTATACTGACGTTGGTTATGCGTTGTTATGGGCATATAAATAATATTGAGTAAATTGGCATTTATAAATTTCCAAATAATTTAGTGGGTAGAAAATTCTAATTTAATGGAGGAGGATTATATGGTGGTGCCGAAGATAGAGAGTATCTTGTGGGGACACCTTAGAATATATATTTTGATATATTGAAAAATTATAAAATTGCCATGTACATGTGGGTTATAATTAAAATTAATTTGATGAAGGTTTTAGTATTTGCTGTGAAGAGCGAATCTTGTAATATGAATTATTAAATTTTGCATATAACTTTAAATAAGCATTACAGTAGTGATATGGAAATTTAATTATTTATCTAGTGTTTAGATAAAATTTTTTAAAATTTTCATAATTTATGGATATGTATTTATCTTGGTATATGCATACTGTAAACATATATTGAATTTTTATGTGGATGACTTGCATGATCAAATATATCATATCATGCTCTTGAAATCATGAGAGAATCACATGTGATTTAGGGTGTTAATGATTATAAAAGACAAGTGATGATAAATAAGAAATGTTTCTGAAGATTGGTTCTGAGAACCACTATGTGAATATTCCTCATGATACTACTTGAAATTACTCTAAAGCTCAATCAATGTACAAATTGTTGAGAATTTGTAGCACTGATAGATGTTAATCCTGTGACATAGCAGATGATGTGTGGAGATTGAGCATTTATAAACTCTAATTGAAGAGAAAGAAATAGTTAAGAGATGTCATAAATGATGGCATCATGTATAGTGGATTCCCGTTGTATTGATATGCATAGATGGTAACTAAAATTCAATATATGTGTGAAAATCCAATGGTTATCATTAACCATAAGTGATAATAAAAGTAAAATATTACGTGAGTCGAAGTCGATTACTTTGGAAATGGGTGAAGTGCTAAGAATGTTGAAAACCTCTTAGCAAATATTTTCATAAGAAACCGACTCTTAGCGTCGATGATATGTGATTGTCAAATGGTAATAGCCATTGTAGAAAGAACAATTATGTAAGTGAAAATCGCTTGAGATATGATATAAATAAGCGCTTAAGAATTATGGTAAAGTTATCTCAATTGATTTGGTGAGGTGAATAATAGACCTATTGAATCCATTAACAAAACCCCTTGGGAGGAAAATGATTATTGAAATGTCAAGAGGAATGGGACTAAAGCCGACTACTAATTGACAGCGATGGCAACCCATCCTTTGTGATTGGTGATCCCATGAAGAAAGTTCATTGGGTAACAACAAGTCGTTCATCATTTCTGACTAGCACAAATATTTTACGTCCCTTCCTATGATACTTTGAATGTGCTAGACTGCATTATTGTAGGTTGAGCAAAGCTCTTAATGATTTTATAGTTCAACGAGGTAGTGTGCATAGTGCAGGCACAAAGTTAAATGAAATCACCTATATGAATGTGGAGTGTGGCCGCTCCTATGAGATCTTGGCAAAATCTCTAGAGCATTCATTATGCACCAGGCACGCGCATGGCCGACATAACGCGCAAAACCGCTATTAACAGTGAAAATGTTAGGATATAATCTAACTCTTAATGCCTCTGATACATGCCAAGAGATGAGAGTTCATAGTCCATAGGACCACTGACATCTCTGTGTATCATGTGTTATCGGTCTAGGTCTAGTTCAATATCCAAAGGACCACTAGATACAATGGTTATATCCATGGGTGTAACTCAGCAAATGGTGTGTTTTCTTTGACACATGTGGAGGATTGTTGTAAATATTGCATATGGGTGTGTCAAAGAAAGAGTCTCTCCAATATTATGGAATGTGTTTAAATGAAGAGATGCGTTTTGAGAAGTCATGTTCTTATGAATTAAGGGATTTGTGTTGGTTCATGAATCAACATGGTTCATGAATTTAATAGATAGTTATGACTTTCCAATTGAAGAGGTGTAGTCTTCAAGAGGCACAACTTCAAGGCATTGATTCATTGTCTATAAATACCCCAACCGTGACACCATTTGGAAGCAGAGAAATAGAAGCCTCAGTAATCTCTCACTGGGTTACCTTATCTTCCACTAGTTATGCCGCCCTGTATCCTAACAGGAAGGGTTCGTTTAGTCCTGGGGAGATGCCGCTTCCTATTTACTGAGGGGGCTGCGGAATATCTCTTAAGGACAGTGTCCTAGGACGCGACTTGAATCAAATATTTTCTTATTTCTTTGCAGATTTTGCCTACACTATTTTCTTGGTATTTGTAGTTGTGGTTTCTCTATTTAGCCTCCATACTCAAGCTCAAGGTGCGATGAAAGTAAGAGCGTTAGCGGTACTGGTAACACTGAAAAGAATTTTAGTGCTATATGCGGCCGGACAATGAAAAGCTCTTTTACAAGAAGAGGTTTTCATCTATGTATGAAAAGTTCTCTTACACTTTTGATAGGAAGCAATTTTTCACGATAAAAAATTTCAAGAAACCCCTTTCATCTTCTATTCTTCTTGCTCTTAGGGGCATTCTGGATATTTTATATTTTTGTATGTTTAATTTTTAATTCATTATTTTGGTTTTCTTTCCTTTGCATGCCAAACTGCACGAACATTTGGAATTCCTTTTCTCCTTTTCCCTTCTCTTACTTTCGATGAAATCAAAATATATTATGTCTACCAAGGGACAACTCTAAGTGCTCATCATCACTAGGTACCATTCAAATCTAATTTAAATAGTTCAAATTAAACTTTTTTACTTTTATATTTTCTTGAAAGTTATTTTAATATGTAAGGAATCTAAAATAAAGATAATTTTGTAACTGTTAGCTTTCAAAAAAAAATTTTAAAAATTTAAAAATATTTGTTGAAAATTTTAAATATGAACATATTAAATAAAGTTGTATTTGAACGGTGCAGATGATCTCACCACAGTTATGAGGGTGCGGCCGAAGTTGTGCCCCAATTGAAGATGACTTTGGACGGAACGTGTGGAGCGGCCAGCGGAGGCCACAACTGTGCAATGGAGCAAGAGCCCTGCCACGACAATGCACTTGTACTGACCTTCCACCTCAACAACAACGTCTCTGCAAATGTCACATTGTTTGTGATGAATAAACTATATCCAGTTTTGGCAACCCAAAAAAAAAAAAAAACTATATCCAGTGTATCTATATATTTCCTGCAAATTAAATAACACAGAGGTACCTTTGGCTTTAATTAATCAATACTTCCTCCTTCCGCTCTTAAATCCAGGAGCTGGTTAGAAAGTTATTTTGATCCTAGATAGACATCAATCCTTTTTTATCTTTTAAAATTATAACCTTTTTTCCCAAATTATTCTTGTTGATTGTGCCTAAGGTAAGAGGTCTCTATTAAGGAGTAGTTCCGATGCAAATTATGATTAAAAAAAATGATATTTTATGAAAATCAATATATATTTTTTTACAAAGAGCTGCATTCACTAATTTTTTTTACTATATACAAATTAATTTTCCCGATTTTACATAAACAATAAGTGGGAGCAACTAACAAATTTATTTTGATTGAAATACTCTATCCGCTCCTATTTATAAGAACATACTTATTGATCGTTACAACTAAACCCTTTCTAATATTTTATAAAATATGCACATATCATTTTTTTAAAAATGTATTTGTCTCTTTAATATTTTTTTTTTGGTTATAAATATTAAAATATTGAGTATGGATATATGTCCATAACCTTTCAAGTTGTGTCTTTTGGAGTTCTACAGCCTATGTAACCTACCACATGAATGGCTTCTTGGGAGGTTTTTTTTTTTTAATTAATACACATAACATCTAAATGCTACACATTGTACAATTATGCAGGTTTAATCTTTTTTGTAACTCTTGAATAGAATTCAAGGAATTCTGACCAACATAGAGTTGGTCTAGTATATAAGGCTCCACTGGATCCCTTTGGATCTCAAGTTCGAGTCCCAGAGGAAACACTTGTATTGAGAAGGGCAGCCAAGAATCCCAAACCCGATATTGGATGATAATATAAAGAGAGAGGAAAGAAAACAGAATTTAAGGACTTCTGACTTGTAAATAATAGCATTGATCCTTGTATCAAGTGATTGTAAGTATCAAAATAAATAAGATATTATATTGCTCTCTCTTTCTCTCCAATTCTTTTTTATCTTGCTTATCTCTCTCATCGCAAATCTCTCTTGTATTCTTCTTATTTTCATAACGTTTTTTTGCTAAATAATGGTTTTTTTAATTTTCCTCCCTCGCACCCTCTCCTCGAGAATGAATTTGAAAAGTTGTAGAAGTTTAAGATTTTTAACTAACTCTTAACAAATTTTAAAGTTGTAAAAGTTTAGGATTTTTAACTAACTCTAACAAATTTTCTTAACGCACCCCCCACCCCACCCAAAAAAACACGTCATTTAATTTCATGTTCCATTTATTTGATTATGGTTTTTGTGTCTTTGTTCTAATGGTTATGAAATTACTTTTTCAATAATTTGGAGGATAATAAATAAAAAATAATTTGTATAATTTTTTGAAAATCACATGTAAGAACAAGACCACTGAATTGAGAGAATTGTGTTTGAAAAATTAAATTTTAATAATTTATCTTGATCGATGAATCAAAATATTATTATATTTAATAATTTAGTAATATACGTAGAACTCAAATAAAATTAGTAACGTCTTATAATCTTAAGTAAAATAAACGATCATTTTAGAAAGAAAAGAAGGAACATAGCATTAAAACCCAACTTGTAGTTGTAAATTAAACTTGAATATTGTAATAATAAAAATCCAGAATTCATTTAGTAATAAATTTGGAGGCTTGGCATGGTGGCACTTGTATATCACATCAAAGTTAGAGTATAAGAAATTTTTTAGTATTAGACATAAGATAGGGAAAAGGTCAATAGGGCGGTCCACTAATTAATTTCGCCATTAGTCAACTTGACGACAAAGACTGCGAGAAGGGACAAGAGAGAACGGCGACCTTTTTTAAATTTTATTACTAATTTTTCTTTTCTGCATTAATTCCAGACTATTCCACAAATTTAGTTAACGTACACCTTTTGCTATCGGCTGAACATTTTTCCGTAATATTTTCTTTTATATAATTCAAATAATCGTTTGACATTACTATTCGTCAAATTTTCTCGTGTGAGATCCATACTTGGTCTCACGTAATGCTATTTCGTTGTTGCAAATAAGATTTTAGTTGCGTGAGAAGTTCTTACCAACACAAGTCTTAAGGAGAGATCAAATCAAACTTAAAAGATGAATCCCTTAGGTGGGAGAATCTCATAAACATAACAATGCATTCCCGATTTAATCTAATAGTTTATATTTTTTATAAAAGTAAAATAATATTTGTAGCAAAAGCACCTGTACAGTTGCAATTATTCATGGTTGGTTGACCAAGCTCGCAATCAAGAATTGACGATTTAATTTGTCCTAAATGGAGCGGTTCAGCTCTATGACCCAATCTACCTTTGACAAATCTAATTATTTTAATCAATAATTACTATTCTTACGCTCATGCATATATATATATATATAAGCAACTATTTTTTGTTATATACTAGCAGTAATTTTTTTGTTACATTACTTTTTTTTACCTATATTGAATAATTATATATTAAAATACAATATGATACATTTTTTAAATAAACTACTGTATTAACAATTTAAGATTGTATATTTTATATTTTTATCAAATATATGTTAAAATTTTATAAATAACTTAAATATTGATAAGAAATTATTTAATATATTTTAATTAATATGAAGCCGTTATTATATCCGATTGAGTAAAAAAATTTTATTTCTTTCCATGTCATGCTACATATAATTAACTCTTTCTCATCAAACTTTATTATCACATTCTCTGTAAAAGTATTCCACTAATCGAACATGCCTTTAGAATTGATTCTCATGTACTGAAATTCTCTTTTTCTTTTCGTTTTTTACTTTCTCATCTCAAGCCTTATTTTTGCATCCGTATTCCATGCTCATCACTGCATTGAGCACACGGTGCTCACTTTATAGTGATGAGATCTAAAACATTCAAATCAAGATTTGGACGGTCCAGAATTTTGAAGGGTTTGTTCAAGAGATTTGAGCCATTAACATACATGCAGTGAACTGCTCAATTTGTATGAAAACAAGATCGTGTAACAAAAAATAGTTGAATGAAGACATCATGAAGATGAATTTATACAGTTTCTTTCTCTGTAAAACCATACGTGTGTCATAAGTTAGATGACTATAATACACGAACAAAGAATAAAATAATGTTTTTGTCCAATAGGGTAAGGTTGTATCAAAAGATTAACAAATTAGGCTTCTTAATTAGAAGAGCTTGCTTGCAAATTCATCCATGCCAATTCCTTCAGAGTCATAGGCAGCAAATTTTGAGGCAAGTTGTCTGAGTTGTGAAACGCTTCTTCCCAATTTCATTGCCACCTTCATTTCAAAAAGCTCGCCATTCTCTCTTTTCTCGAAGTCTCTCTCTTCAAGAGTTGCTTCCATGGTCTCTTGCAGCAACTTGAAGAAACCTCCACAGTTTCTGTACATTTCAAACACCATCCCCACTTGCCCTCCATGCTCCAAGGCATTCACAGAAGCCACCAACGACCCTGCCACGGCCGCCATGATGCCCGGCCAAGATGAACCATGGCCTCCTAAGGCAGAACCTAAAGCTGCAATCCCAGTGAGCAAGGGACCTGATTTGGCTAAGGTTTTGTTGACCTTGAGAACCAAGTTTCCCAGCCTGTCATAGTCCTCAATGTCTTTTCTCTTCATTACTTCAAGAATCTGCCACATTTCCGTTTCCAGTTCTGAAGTCCATCCATTATTCGTTTTCTTCTGCGATCTTAATACTCGCTTTTGGAACTCACTAGTCTTAGTTTTGGGCCACCAAACAGCAGGCTCATATTTGGAAGGGAACTTTTCAAGCATAGCTCCCAAGAGAGGAAGAGGGTAAGCCTTGTCAAGTGCCAAGACCTTCTCCATTGCACCGTTGACGTCTTCCTCAGTTGGGTTTCCAATAGCTAATGTGGTTTGGATTTCATTCTGAAGCTGCTTGAACAACCTAGTCGCATTTCTCTGTTCCTCGGCGAGCTGCGACGGCTGAATCTTGTTCTTGAGGAGCAGCATTCCGGTGGCGGCGGTGAACAAAACTGTTGACGATACTTTAAGGGCAGAGTTGTCAATGGCAGTGTTGAGACCAACCATGGTTGAGGCAGTGAGGTTGATCATATTGAGAGAATTCAAAAGAAGGGTATTCCAGTTGTTTCGTTGCTCGCACATGTTGTTGTGCATTTCAATTCTGTCGGAGATAGCCTCTAATATTGCATATAATTGTATGGTAGCCTTGGAATAGTTATCATCGTATATTTCTTTGGGGGTGACATCTTCTAGCCGTGATGGGATTATTGTGTCTAAGGATCTATTCAATTCCTGAACAACCAGCTTTGTAGTGGTTGTGGTTACTTTCGGAAGGGAGAAACGAACTTGTGGGAGCTTTGGGACGTTAATGGCGGCGTTGACTTTCTTGATCGACGACGAAGAACAAGAGGAACAAAATGACGCAGAGATTTGTAAAGAAGACATTATTAGTTTGAACGAAACGGTATCGTTTAATTAAGAAGCTAGCTTTGTGTGTTGCAGAGGGATCGAGGAGGAGGGAATAAGGTTTTGAGTTTTGGAAGGAGGATGGTGATGAAGTGGATGGGGGTGATGGATCGTATTTATAGGAAGGGCATATAGGAAGAAAATATTGACCGTACCATTGACTTAGTATATGTCTGACCGGTTCATTACGATATTAGTGGCTTATAATTTTCAATTTTTTTGACATTTCGATGGTCTACCTTTGAGTCTTCATCGTATAAATTGCTATGTTGTAAATTTATTTTACTTAAAAAAATTGTGGCCAAACAAAATTGAAATTCTTCATTCTTTAAAGCGTTACTGTTAAACTGGAAGATACTAGATAAAGTGTCGCCCCAATTATATCGTAATCACTAATTTATTAATTTAGCTTAGTCATCATATATCTACTTTAATATTAAATTGCTGCTCTATTTGGACATAGCTATGTAATTTTTTTAAAGAAAATATTTCTGTATATTTTTTGAACTCTTACAATTTTATTTTTATTCTCTCAATGCTTCACTTCATATTTTATTAGAATTTAATATTATAAAGATTGATATATTTTTTTAGAAAATCTAAATATATTAATTATTTCTTCCCTAGCTACATTGCATTTGTAAATTATATATCTAGCTAATTGTTACTCTTTTTTTAGAATAAAATCCTTAAAGTAAACATATAAGGCACGAGACTTAATAACGTAAATATTTTTTAAAGAAAATTAATACAAACAAAGCTTGTAGTTTAAGATAAGTCATATCAAACAAATTTTATCATTATTCATAAATCACGGTACTTTCACAAAATTTATATAATAATGGATGATTGATTGCAATAACTTTTATAATAATCAGCATTCTAGCTTAGAGGCAAGAAGCGTGGACACAAAAGGAAGGAGAGATTGGGTTCAAACCATTATGGGATCATATTTGAATTGATTTTCGCAACACTACTACAGGATATAGATTCACTACTACAAAAAACACAAGTTGCGGTGCTTAATTTAAAGAATACTATGGCGCTTGGGAAGCAACGTAACTTCCAACGCCGTTAAAACAAGATACGACACTTTTTGAATATATGGAAGCGCCATAGCTTGATTGTTATTTTTTTAAAAAAATATCATTTCCTACAGCGCTTCTCCAAGGAAGCGCTGTAGAAAGTTAAATGACTTCCTACGGCGCTTCCCTGGAGAAGCACCTTAGGAAGTCTTTGATTTTTTTAAAAAAAAATAATTTTATGACTTCCTATGACGCTTCCCCGGATAAGCGCCATTGGAAGTCTTTTATTTAAAAAAAAAATAATTTTATGACTTCCTACGGCTCTTCCTTGGAGAAGCACCATAGGAATTCTTTTATTTAAAAAAAATAATTTTTCATAATTATTTTATTTTTCTGATGAAAACCTCCATTTAGAATCCAAAATCCACTGCAATTTACAATACAATCCATAGTAAAATAAAATAACATAACACGTATCTTTTGCAATATTGCATACATGTATCAAGCATAAAAGAATTTCAGTATTTAAGTTGCTTAAACTTGAACCATACACGTTACTTCTACGGAGAATTACACTAAGTATTATTATATTTATAAGATCAAAAATTAAAAGACTTACAATGTATAAGAAGTTCAAGAAGATAGAGTTGATACTTCAAATAAATACTTGAAAAAAAATTATAAGCACACATATAAGATTCATGACAGATTTTAACTAAAAGAAAACGTGAACCAAATGTTGAAAAAATAAAAACACTTACAGGCTAGGGAGCTTCTGAAGGAGGTTGAGACAATAAAAAAACACATGGGGGAAGAAGCTTTGTACTGTAATGGAGTTTTAGGAAATAAGGGAGCTAGAGGGAAAGCGGGAAGATACAAATGAAAATGAAAACAGCGAGGGATGAAAATTAAATAGCACCATGTATAGAAGCTATGGCACTTTTGGTCAAAACGTCGTAGCTTCCTAATTAAATAAAAAGCAAACACCAAATCCAAAAATAACCTTATATATATTCAAGGCATCACATGTAACCTTGTATATTTTAAGGCACCACATGATTCCTTGGGGGCCTTGTGTTATAGTCAAGGTGGACGGTGCTTGATAATAAAGCGCCGGTTAAGGCTTTAATATATATGGCCTTAGTAAAAAAAATCACATGCTTCGTTAAAAAAACAAATGAAAAAAATGGCCTTAGCCGGCGCTTGATAATAAAGCGCCGGCTAAGGCCTAATGTTGTTTGTCTTTGATAAATCCCCCTCCACATAGGTTGAAAAATGACTTTTTAGACCAGTTAAAAATGACTTTTTAAACTGGTTCTGGATGATGTCTTGATAGAGCTGGTCTAAAAAGTCTGTTACTTTTCAGACCGGTTAAGCAACCGGTCTTAAAAATCACTATTTTAGACAGGTTTCTCGAAGACCAGGTCTAAAAAGTTTGTTACTTTTTAGACCGGTTAAGCAACCGGTCTTAAAAATCACTATTTTAGATCGGTTTCTCGAAGACCAGGTCTAAAAAGTCCAAACTTTTTAGACTGGTTGTTTAAAAACCGGTCTAAAAACTTTTTTTCCAAGACTTTTAAGATCGGTTATTAAAATAACGGGTCTTAAAAGTCATACTTTTAATATTGGTTTTCAGAATAACCGGTCTTAAAAGTACTTTTAAAACCGATTATCGGTCTAAAAAGTGACATTTTTTTAAAAAAACAATAAATAGCGCTTTTTTTTTTTGGATTGGAAGGATTTTAAAATCATCCCAATCCAAAAAAAAAGTGCCCTATTTTTTTACTATCATATAATTTTAAGTAAGCTATGACAACCGTAACTAAATATGAAAAACAACAACTCATAAGATAAAAAATTGACAATAATTAATAAAAAATATCTCAATCTTGCAATTAAAGTGTGAACAAATTTAATAAAACAACTATTCATCATACAAAGGTTCATGAACTACATACATGAATTAACATGAGCCAAAATACATGTAAATGAAAATGAGATAAATAGCATCATGTATCTTAAGGAGATATGTGATGCGCACTAATTTATAAGAAGTTGACAGAATGAAACAAATATGACTACCTGCATGATAATCAACATGTCCAAGGGATTGCTATCCTCACATGTTGTGCGTGGGATAAATCCATAGTTGTGGGAGTACACAACTGATGAGTAAAGAATGCGGTCAATCTGTACGTAGATGCATGTTCAGCAATAAACCATGTAAATAAGTGGGAAAATGACAGCTCAACTATTATCACATTTATATGTCCAGTTTTTTTGTCAAGCTCATACTTGTCCTTGCTTCCTTTCCCAATTTCAACAACCTGCATGTTGCACAAGTAAGCAAATAACTGAATAAGATAACCACTTTAAGTCCAACAAGGTATCTGATCCCGTGTATATGCAGAGAGTTTGGAAATGATGTGCATTATACATGGCTTTTAAATAGAGTGACTTGCTATGAGTTTTATATCCTAACACAAACCCATGTATGTCATATAAGAACTGGCAGTTGATTGCAACATTGGAATTCTGACCTTAGAATATTTCAACAATCAATGACCAATCTAGATAATTTCCAGATGAAAAAGGTTTAGAGTTGAAAAGAAGGAAACTAAATAATACAAATATGCATGTTATATTGGCGTTTACCACATCCATCCCATAAAGTTACAAAGAAGAAGACAAGGCAAGTCACCTGTAAAATTGAAGTCCTGTGATTAAGCCACGAGCATCAATGTTTTTATATGTGATATGCAGCAGATCAAGGATCCCAATCGACTTTTCATTTCCTATTTCGCTTCCTTTGATAGCATGAGGACCAAAGAAATTTAAAACGATGAATTCTTCAGTCTTCTACGGGAATAAAAAAGAAAGCACAGAGGTTCTGGAGTTTGAGCCGCCACAGATAAATGAGCCATTTGTTAGAAAAAAAATGTAAGAAAATAATAAGGAACCATCAACAAAAATAAGTAAATTTCTAATCAGCTGGACGCAAAGAACCCCTTCCTTGACGGCTCTCTTTTTCTTTAATAACAAACAAGATCGCATCTTTCTCAAGTTTACAATAATCTGCTCTAGTTATGGCAGCAATGGAAGCAAATAAAAAAGAGAATTTTGCAAGAAAAGCTTCGAACGTTGACGGATCAGATGCAAAAACTCATATTTTCATATTGAGGAAATAGTGATATGCATAGAAGAGGTTCTAAATTCTATGATAAAATCAAAATCAGGAACACTAAAACGAAATAATTCAAAAAGATAAGACTACACAAATCATAATTTGTCAATTTAACAAATTCGTACCTACAAATTTTAAAACACCGTCTTGTTGGCACAAAAACCCCCAAAACTCTTTTTTCCTCTGTTGCTTTGCAGAATTCAACAAACTTATCCTCCAAAGGGTTGAGAAGAAAGAGAAATAAAACAAATCTTGACGTCGGTTTAGAGGACAACAAAATCATAAATAAGATATCTAACTGAGAAAACATTGTGAAATTAGGGTTTGAATGAGAGAAGAAGAATGCACCCCACGACTAGTCGACAACCCTTGTCGTATCGCTGCAAGTGCCGGCTGGTGTGAGAAACCAAGCACATCATGTTTTCTAACTGCCTAAGGAAGAGATCAATAGAGAATTTCTTAGAGGAAAGGAAGGGAAGCAAGAATCTAGCCGCCAAACCCCGGGAAAGAGCAAGACCCATTGAAGAATCAAAATCCGAAGATTGAGTTATGCGAAAGAGAAGGAAGGAAGGGAAGGCCAAATTAAGAAAAAAGCGAAATGAGAAGGCAATAATGAAGGAGAGAACTCAAAATGGCATAGAAAAGAGAAAGGGAAACGTGCAGGTTTGGATATTTGGACTGATCTGATGATGATGGTGCTGTGCGGTTTCGTGATGTTTTTCTGGGGTTCGTTTCGTGATGGTCCCTTTTAGACCGGTTGTGAATCAAAACCGGTCTTAAAATTGGAAAAAAATATTTTAGACCGGTTTAAAATATAACCAGTCTAAAAGATTTCATATTTAAGACCGGTCTAAAAACTTTTAGGATTTTTTAAAATATTTTTAGATCACTTGTTTAAATAATTAGTCTAAAAAATTATAAAATTTTTTATCTTTTTAGACCGGTTATTTTAATAATCGGTCTAAATTATTTATTTTAGACCACATATCTTAAGAACCGGTCTTACCAGTTCTTTATAATTACAAAACTGCCACCACTAATCTTTTTTAGACCTTATCCGCTATAACCAGTCTAAATGTGGCGATCTAAAAAGGCAATTTTGTACTAGTTCCAGCGTCCACTGCTGCTGCGATATATATATATTAGATTGTAATTCAATTGTTTATGTCTCGTGGGTCATGTCTCTACTTCAAATATATCATTTTTGTTTTTGCTAAATAAATTATAATATATTTCATATAATATACACATTATCCTTTCCATCCTTCAAATCTCCTTCTCAGATTGCTTCAATCATTTTCTTTCTGCATATCTATATCTTAGCCGGCACTTTATTATCAAGTGCCGGTTAAGGCCATTTTATTTATTTATTTATTCACGAAGCAGGTGATTTCTCTTTTGCCTTACTATAAGATTCTGAACAATAATATCCTTTTGACTTACTCCCACCTTATCCGGCACTTTATTTTTAAGCTCCGAATAAGATTTTTTTCAACTAAAAAAAATGCCAAAAAATTATTCCAGCTGCGGCGCTTTCTTGAGAAGCGTCATATCTTGGGCTTATGCTTTTTTTAAAATAAAGGTTTTGTACGGCCCTTGTTTAGGAAAGTGTCGCACAAGCCTAATATTAAGCTTTGGATCTTATATTAGGAAGCGCTGTAGCTTTAAAATTTTTGTTTTTTTTTAAAAAACTATTATCTATAGTGCTTTTTAAAATAAGAGTCAAAAAAGGAATGCCGTTAAAAAAAACTATTATCTACAGTGCTTTTTAAAATAAGTGTCAAAAAAGGAATGCCGTTAAATCCTTCTTTTGTAGTAGTGATTCTACTATCCCAAATGATGTCCGTTTTTTAAAAAAAGGAAGTAAAAAACAAAGACAGTGGCATTTTTCTAATTCTGGGTGGGAACTGAGTAACTTTAGGCGTCCCAATTTGAATTTGAAACATTTAAAAGGTACCTTTAGGCATCTCAAACTTGAATTGGGACACCTAAAGTGTGCTTTTAGGCATCTCAAAAAAAAAAGGGACGCCAAAAGCCCTGGCATCCCTTTCTTTTGGGGATGCCTAAAATCACACTTTAGGCGTCTCTTTTTGAATTTTGAGACGCCTAAAGTAAAAAAAATACTCTAGGCGTCCCAAATTCAAAAAGAGACGTCTAAAATACACTTTAGGCGTCCCCTTTTTGAATTTTTTTTACTTTATGCATCACAAATTCAAAAAAGGATGACTTAAGGTAATGCATGTCAAACAAACTAACATCACTCCCTCCAAAGTCATACCTACCCCCGCAAGCTAGCTTCCTCTATTCAAAACTCTCATTCTCTCTTGAAGCTCCCTCTATTCAAAACTCTCATTCTCCCTTTCACTGTCACTCTCTCTCACTCCCTCTCACTACCATCATTCTCTTTTGAAGGTCGTCCTCCTCTCTCTCCACCACCATCCTCTGCCGTCCTCCTATCTCCCTCTCCTTTGTTGAAGCTCGTCGCCATCATCCCTCCTCAATCTTTGACGTTATTGGCTTCTCTTCCCTCCCTCTCTGGCCGTTGGCCTCCCTCCTCCCTCTCCTACCGTTGCCAAAAGAAATGATTAATTACTTTGTATTTTATAGACTAAGTTCTGAACTGAGATTATTGTAGATGCATTTTGTTGGTGCTAGCATTTAGATTTATCATCGTGTAGATGCATTTTGATTTATCATCCTTAACCAATATTAATCTTTTTTGGATTTTGAGTTTCCCTTCTAGCAATTTGATTTATCATCCTTCACCAATATTAATCTTTGCTAGATGTTCCCTTAATATTTGTAAGGACATTTTCGTTTATGAAGAATTGTTCAATCCTGTTTCTGTAGGTTTTAATTGTTGGGTAGCGAAAAATATAAATAATTTTTTTTTAAAAAAAAGAACCTTTAGGTGTCCCTTTTTGAAAAAAGGGAGGCCTAAGTCACTTACGGCATCCCTTTTTTAACAAACGTCGTATCCTTACTTTACTATGTCCCCGGCATAGGCGTTCCCCTGTTTTCAAATGTTAAAAGTGTTGTCTGTAGTAGTGCAAACAACATTGGTGCAACCAAGTGGCGACATATGGCACATGTGAGATGGGAGGGATGGGAGAGGGGTGTCTCCATTGATTTCCCTCTCCATTTACTCTCCATTGAATATATTTATAATTATATCAACTTTCAATTATTGAGATTTACCATGGTAGATTTTTATTATAATAATATTTTTTACATATTATTAAATCTCAACTATTGAAAGTTGATCTAATGGTAGATACATATTCAATGAAGAGTAAATGGAGAGGAAAATCAATGGAGACACCCTTCTCCCAGGAGGGGTATGACAACATGTGGCATCTGGTTATAACATGACCATCGTTGATTGCCTATGGGTGGGCGACAGTTACCGAAAAATTTTTTTTAGCTTTGAAACTTTCATTGTTGCTAAGAGTATAGTTCTGCGGCAACAAAAATGTTGTTGATGAATATACCTTTCAGTGGCGACAAAAGTCACCACTGAAAATATGGTTCCAGTGATGACCCGTTTTGTTGTCGTTGATGGTATTAGCCATAGCCGTTAGGATAGCAACTTTTCAACAACAATTAGTCGCCACCAAAATCCATCTTTTAAGAACATAAGAACAAGATGAAGACACCCAATACATCTTGCCCATCTCTGATTCAAGTTCAGATGAATCTTCCTCAGATGATGGATATGGCACTTATTACCTACACAGGCCTATTACTCACACAAGCCTATTTACTCCCTCAATCCAATCACCAAAGAACCCACCAAGGTCCTTAGATCATTAGGATCTTTAGGCATGGCCCAAATTAACAAAAATCCTAGACCTAATGTCAAGGCAAAAATCCTTCCAACCAAGTGTGATAAGTCTATAACAGCTATAGCCCATATAGACATTGGATCATGTTCTACCATCCCCATGTTCTTCCTAGATAATCTTGTGCTCCTTTTCATAATCCATTTACAACAATTGATGGAAACATCTTTGAAATAGAACTCATCGCAAAAAAGAAAATTAGGGTACAATTCTTTCCAGGTTGCACCGTATGGATCAGAGTTCTAGGAAGCTATCTCCTAGAAAGGGATATTCTTTTTGGGTTTGATGCTTTTTACAGAACTAAACACCTTTACATTACCCCATATGGTCTTAAGTTCAAGAAATTCTTCAATCCCTATGTGCAGATTCCCAATATTCTAGAAATTAATCAAGCCACACATGGCTACTTAGACATCAAGACAAGCTCTCAAGCTATGTGCAGACAGCCATGATCAATTTAAGCATCTTGCTCCTCTATGGAAAAATGAAGAGTTCTTCATTAAGCTCCCTTTTAAGAAGAATGAAGACATTAATCCAACTAAGGCTACTCATTCTGATATGAACGCTAAATATCTTCTTTTAGCCAGACAGGAATGTGCATCTCTTTTAGCCCAAGGATTAATCGAGCCCATTGAGTCTAACAGGGCTTGTCAACTATTCTATATGGAGAAAAGATCAGAACTCATTAAAGGAAAGAAGAGGTTGATAATTGATTATAAGCTTATTAACATGTTCTTACAGGATGATAAGTTCCTACTCCCAAAAAGAGATACTTTAACCTCTCGGCTAAGTCAAGCCATGATATTCTTAAAGTTCGATCTCAAAGCGGCATTTTAGCAATTAGGCATCCATCTTGAACATAGGTATCAAACTTCATTTTGCATTCTAGATGTTCAATACCAGTGGAAAGTAATGTTATTCCGGTTAAAAGGTAGCCCCTTCCCATTTTTAAAAGGCCATGATCAAAATATTTAAGCTTATTCTTTAGAATACATTGATTTATATTGATGATATTCTGTTGTTCTTTGAAACTATACTGAAGAAGCCATAAGAAGTTACTAGCCCAGTTTGCTCCCATTATAGAATCTTGCACTCATCCAAGAAAGGTTATATAGCTCAAGTTCAAATTGAGCTTCTTGGAATGATATTTCATGACGGTTTCTATCAACCAGGAGCCCACATTATACAAGAATTGTTTAATTTTCCAAACAACTATTTGTCAATAAAATAGATTTAGCAGTTCTTGGGGATCATGAATTATCTTTAAGACTTTATCCCTAATGTAGCCAAACACACTAGCTAGCTGTTGATACGTGTGCAGATGATCAATTAAATAGTGCAAGTGTACACTGTCGTAATCAAGTAATATAGAAGTAAGTAGAGTATCGTTCCCAAGAGGATTGATCACTAAGTACCAAAATGAGCAATTTTAACTCTATTTAGTCAATTGATTAGTTGATGATTGGGAGTACAAAATAAAAAAAAGATAATTAAATATGAATGCAGATGATAAGAAAGCGAATATGAGAAAAAGCCCTAGGGGTCATATTTCACTTAACAAATTCCGGATTGAATCACTTATCTATTCTAGCCCAATTTATTCCACATGATTTATAGTCGAGTTTCCTTAATTTAATTACTAGCCTCTTCCAAGGTCAAGCAATTCTATAATCAATTGCTAATCCAATATATTCCTATATGAATTTAAGCAAGTAATTATGCATTAAGATTTATGAAACTCAGTAAGACTACACAACTCATATGAATATATTCCTATTTCATATGCAAGTCATGGTTTAATTATAGGGTCTACACACATGTATCTCCTTCCGGTCTCAACATACATATTGGAATCATTCAAAAGATGGCTAGTCAAATGAAAGCATTAAGAATAATAATTAAAACTCAATCGTGAAGGAGAATTCAAACTAGATTTAATAAGTTAAGATTCAATCCGTCATTAGTAAGCTACGTCATCACCCTAGGAGGATGGAAATTTAGCACATGATAAAATTAAAAACAAAACCAAAATAAATTGACATTATATAAAGCTAGAATGAAATCCTTAGAAATACTGCATAAACTTGAATATTAAATTCTCAAACATAAATATACAACCAAAAGATACATGAAAAATGAAGAAATCTAGCCGTCCATTTAGGAGGTAAAACCTTCCATGTAGGCGGCATGCAAAATGTCATACAATCCTAAGCCTTCCAAGATGGAGGCATGCAAAATATAATACAATCCTAAGCCTTCCAAGATGGAGGCATGCAAAATGTAATACAATCCTAAGCCTTCCAAGATGGAGGCATGCAAAATGTAATACAATCCTAAGCCTTCCAAGATGGAGGCATGCAATGCATGAAATTAAATCTAAAAATTAATATAATGAACTCAGAAATGTTCAAGAAAGATCTTTCCTGGTTAGAGAAGGACCTCTCCCTGTCGGAAAAGGAAACCTCTGCTTCCCTTCCTCTCCTCCCCATTTGAGCTTGGCATTGATCTCTATTTATAGGAGGAAAAATGTGTGCTACAGTACTACTACAGTGTCCGGAGACTGCTACAGTGATCTGGCGGCTGCTACAGTGACTGCCAGCAAACAGCTACAGTGTCCAGCGATTGCTACAGTCCTGTCGACAAAAATAGCTACAGTGTCCCGGCGGCTCTACAGTGCTTCCGGCTCTACCATGACTTCCATCCGCTACAGTGTAACTTCCGTCTGCTACAGTCTAACCATCTGCTACAGTGATCCTGTTGCTACGATACTTTCATTTTTTATATTTTTTTTTTATTTTTAAATTCTATTTATTCCAAAAACATTATTTATTTATCAATCACACCCAAATTTATTATATTAAACGCAAATATCATTCATAAAATCATCATATAAGGGAAAATAAATATGCAAATATTTTACTTATCAAATTCCCCCACACTTAACTCTTGGACATCCTCGAACAAGAAGTAACTAATAAGTGCTTCTAACAAAATCAGAAGTGTCAGGTCGTAAGTAAGAATACAATTGAAAAATAAAGAGATCATAGTATTAATAAATCAACAAAAATATAAACTGGTAACTTTAATTGAAAATGAATAAACTGAGTTCGTACTTGTAGCTCATTCTCTCAATCTCTCAAGTGTTCAAAGGTAAGTGTTTCGCTCAAATTCAACCGAAAAAATTGCACTACCATAGGCTTGCTAAAAATCTCAATCTCCACTACCTAATTCACATGCATAATTCAAATCAAAAGGACTTATTAAGGGTTGTAATGGGGTTAAGGTAAAGGAATGTAAAACATGATATGAAAGGCTAAAGAAATAGAGTAATTGAAAAATAGGCTAATTGTAAATTTATCTCATCACAACAACCCACAATTCAAACACTTAACATTTTCTTTTTTATTATAATTTTTTTCCTTCTTTTTTTTCTCTCTTTTTATTTTATTTTTTTCTCTTTTTTTTTTTAATTGCAACTATAAAGTTGATGATAGATACATCCCCACACTTTGTCAAAAGCCCATTTCACAAAAATGTCAAAAGCCCATTTCACAAAAATGTCAAATGCTCCACTAATCTTCTGAATAAGGTAAAAGCACTTGATATATCATTAAAGAACATGTTAATAGATTGAAAACAAAGAAACAGTCAATTAGGCTCAAAGGGGCTTATCAACGGTATAATTGCAAGGTTGGCTATTTGGCTCTGGCTAGAGAAAATGAATGCCTTTATCATTTTTGAATGTGCATGTGAGATGTAATTTCAACCAGATTTAAAGCAAGTTCTAGAGTGACAACTTAATAGGTCACTACTACAGAATTGAGATATAACCACCTCCAAGGACGTCCCAAATTGAAAATTAGGTGGTTAAAAAGGGAGACGGTGGCATTTTCATAATTATATATATGCAGGGGAACCTTTAGGCGTCCCAAATTTGAATTTGGGACGTCTAAAGTGCTTCCAGGCGCGAAATATAAATTTCGTAAATTTTTTTTAGCGCCTGGAGCTGGGATTAGACGTCCCAAAATAATTTTGGGACGCCTAAACACAGACTTTAGGCGTCCCAAATCCATTTGGGACGCCTAAAGGCAGACTTTAGGCGTCCCCTAGGCGCATGTCAGACACTTGTCTGACATGCGTCTTCTCAATAACCCCTCCTCACATGTCCCATTCCCTCCTCCCTCCTTTTTTGACCCAACTTTACTCTTCTTCCTCCTCCCCCACCCATCGTCAGCACTCTTCAACTCCTCCCTTCTTCCTCTTTGTTTCTTCAACTCCTCCCTCCTCCCTTCTTCCTCTTTGTTTCTTCAACTCCTTTGTTTCTTTGTTTCTTCAACGCACGCAACTAGTCGACCCTTCTGCAACTTCACCTCCTCCACAGTGTGTAGATTTTTGCTCTCATCCACCTCCTTCCTTCCATTGTCATGCACACCACCGTGGTTGTTTGCTTTCTCCACCTCCCCACCGTGCATACACCTCTGATCTCCAACGTCTTCTCTACCTCTCCAGCATACTAGTGGGCGCCCCCTGATCAGGTTAGTTTATTTTCTTCTTGTTTTTTTTGTAACAGAATGGTATATTTTCTTTTTGAAATATAAATTTACTTGAAATGGTTGAGATTGTGCTTATATATTGCTTATATTGAGATGGTTGAGATTAGCCTGGTGTGTTTGGTGTGCTTATATTGCTTAAATTGCATGTATTCGGGAACTCCAGTGCAATGTTTATTTTCTTGTTTAAATATAAATTTACTTGTGTATATTACCATTAATTAGTATATATAATAAAATAAAATATGATTTGTTTAAATTAAAGAAATTCTTGTATTCCAAACAAATTATGAAGAATAATTCAAGCCAAAACTAAAAAGAAAACCATAACCCCAATATTCATTAAATGATTTTTATCTAAATATTTTCAATAAAAAAATTTTATTTTTGGAAGAACTTAACTTAAAATTGTTTTGTTAATATGAAACTCATTTTTTTTATATTCCATTAATGAAAATCTTTGATATATATAATATCACAGGAGTCAAACTTATTGTGATCAACAAAGTTTAATTTTCTTCTCATAAAAAAAATTCAGGTAGAAATTAAAATTTTGTATTGTCTATATTCAATTAAAAATCATCTAATTGTAATTGGAGTTTTGCTTTCTTTCTTTTTTTTTCTTTTGGCTTGCATTATTCTAGAGTATCCTTCCAAACCTCAAAAAAATTCTTTAATTTAATCTTATTATATTTATTTTATTATACATTAATGTTTATATACATATACTTATTAAAAAAATAAGTTACATAGCACTGAAACCCTTTTAAGAGGAGAGAGGAGGCTAAAAGGGGGCAATAAAGTTATTAAACCCTTTTCTGTTTTACTTCCCGCTTAGTTTATTTTGGTTTTATTGCAATTTTTTTACGTTTCTGATGATGCTTTTTGTGTTAACAGGAATATGGACAACTCTAGTGATGACGAGAGGTGTAGAGATGACGAAAGCTCTAGCAATGATGAAAGGCCACTACTACAAAAAGGGGCTTTAGTGGCGTAGCTCCTGTGGCATTTGTTTAAAGAAGCGCCAAAAATAATTATTTATTTATTTAAAATCAAAAATATTTGAAAGCTTTGGCGCTTACAATTATAAACGTCATAATTGACGTTAACCTTGTATGACGTTTCTCTGAATAAGCGCCAAACAAGGCCTTCAGTTTTTTTTTTGAAAAAGCAATAGGAAGCTTTGGCGTTTTATGTGGAAACGTCAAAGCTTCCTATATTTGAAAAATGGGTAAAAGCTTCCACAAATATTTGAAAAAGAACGAAGATCTGGGAAGCTTTGGCGTTTTATAATTAAACGCCAAAGCTTCCACATATATAATAAATAAAATACGAAAGATATGAATCATATGATCATTGCAGATTTTTTTTGGATCAAGATATATGAATGGGAAAGCTTCCATTACAACTTAATACACGAAGAGAAAGCTTTGTTTTTTAAAAAATAATAATAATGGAGAAGCTTTGGCGTTTTTAAAAAAAACGCCAAATCTTCTATTAAAAAAAAATAGGGGAAGCTTTGGCGTTTTTGTTCAAAACGCCAAAGCTTCCATTACAACTTAATATCCACGCCACGCAAATCGAGCTTTGTTTTAAAAAAGAATAATGGAGAAGCTTTGGCGTTTTTAAAAAAACGCCAAAGCTTATATAAAAAAAAATAGGGGAAGCTTTGGCGTTTTTGTTCAAAACGCCAAAGCTTCCATTACAATAACTTAATATCCACGCCACGCAGATCAAGCTTTGTTTTAAAAAAATAATAATAATGGAGAAGCTTTGGCGTTTTTTTTAAAAACGCCAAAGCTTCTATTAAAAAAAAATAGAGGAAGCTTTGGCGTTTTTGTTCAAAACGCCAAAGCTTCCTCAATTATTAAAAAAACAAGGAATTGGTTCAGACAAGAGCTTTGGCATTCACCAAAGGGAGAAGAATAATTGAATCACATGAAAGCTAGCTAGCTTTGGCATTTAGTGAAAAGGTAAGTCAAAAAAGAATGGAGAAGATGATCACGTGAAAGCTTCCATTGACAAGGCAAGTCATATTTGTTTTTTTCATTGACAAGGCAATAAGTCATATTTGTTTTTTTCTTTGGCCATCTATCCGCCGACAGCTCCTTGAAGATCAGGTTGGACATATAAATCACTTTATGTATTTGTGCATTGAAGTAGTCATATTTGCATCTGCGCATTGAAGAAGATACTTACGCTCTTAATCTTCCTTGCCCTCACGTCCTCAGCTCCCTCGCCCATTGAAAGCCATCGTCAGAGCTCGCTGTTGGGAAAGAATCACAGGTTGGCCATTTACTTGATGAGAATCATGACTTCTTTTACAATATGCCTTTATACTTAGCTTGGTGGATCACGCAATGGTTTTTTTTTTTAATTACAACTATATTATGATGGTTGGCAATTGGCATTTCTGAAGTATTCAAGGCTGCTTGCTTTGATTCCCTGTACACAGCCCCACCATTAATTAGTTCCCTCTGATTCCCACTTTGATCCATGTTAGTGATATGAACTTGGTATTAATTGAAGTGACCAACAGGAAGCCATATGCGGCAGCAGGGCTCCTTATGTTAGTGATATGAACTTGGTACAAAACGCCTAGGACATGTTGTTAAAAATATTATAATAGAAAAAAAAATTCAGTCAGCTTTAATTTAGTTTTTTTTAATATTTTTTAAAGGAATTTTTGGCTCTTTCTAAGGAAGCGCCAAAGGTTTCAGTTTTGTTTTATAACATTAATGGCGCTTATATAAAAAGTGCCATTGATACTCACACCTTTTTTGGCACTTTTTATATAAGCGCCATAAAAGGGAATATAAATGTTAAAAATTTTTAACACCCGCCATTGTTGCCGCCACTATCGCTTTCCTGCTTTTCTTTTCTATTTGTCCCCACCCCTTTCCTCTGTTTGACCACAAGTAGAAGCTTCTTTGGCCCCCCACTTGCTATTTTTTTTTGTCTCCTCCTCGTGCAAATATTTGTAAATATTTGTTCGCCACTTTCATTACAGCATAGAGCTTCGTTGCGGTACAAAGCTTCCTCCCACACGTGTTCTTTTTCTCTTTGGCTGGTTGCAGTACACAGCTTCCTCCCTCGTGTTCTTTCTCTTTTTGGCTGGTTACAGTACAAAGCTTCCTACAGAAGCTCTTGTAAGTGTTGTTTATTTTTTAACATTTTATTCACATTTTTTTTAATTAAAATATGTTTGACTATTATATATTTGCTTATACTTTTCTATCGAAGTACATGTTGTCACTAGTGAAAGAGTTGGGAATGACACCGTTGAAATGGTCAAATTAGGTAGAAATGTTATAAATGCCGCTGGTAGTTTAATCAATGATTATTTTGGAACCAATTAATTTAATAAACGCAGGGTTGTATTTTTGTTGGCTTGTTATGGACCCAATTATTTTAATTACGACATGTAGTAGTGTTGGACAATATGATTTATTTGGTGGTGAGCTGTGAACATTATTTAGATGTTGTGGGATTAATTGGTTGATTATTTGTGATTTAAGAAGAGTGTTTAATATTTTGTAAAACTTTAAATTTTGGAATGTTATGCTGCTGAATTTACTTTTGTAAAAACATAAATAATAAATAAAGAGAACTTTAATAGGCAAGCAACTGACCACTTATAAAAATATATATGTTTAACGTATAGATGGATCGAAAATGGATGTCATCTAATCAGTGCACAAGAGAATATATTGATGGGGTCAAAGAGTTTATTAGATTTGCAAGCGAGCATGCAAATGATCCTAACAAAATCCTATGTCCTTGCTTATCTTGTTGTTATGGAAAGCGGATTAGTCCACTTGATTTGCTAGATCATTTAGTGTGTTATGGAATTGATCAATCATATACACGATGGATAAGGCACGGTGAGACGGATGATGCAGATCGTGGTCAAATACATACCATGATCGGTACTTCAAATGAGTTTGACTCAAGCATGTGTGATGAAGATGATGGTCTTCAAGAAATGCTAAATGCAGTTGAAGGGGTGCTTCATAACCGTCCTCAACAATATGAGAAGTTGAAAGGTGATGCAGAGAAGCCATTATATGCTGGTAGTACTAAATACACAAGATTGCTAGCAGTGTTGAAATTGTACAATTTTAAAGCACGCTATGGATTGAGTGATTCTGGTTTCACCGCACTACTTGAGCTTGTGCAAGATATGCTCCCAGAAGAAAATGTACTTCCTACCAAGACATATGAGGCAAAGCGGATACTTTGCTCTACAACTGGCATGGGTTATGAGAAGATTCATGCATGCCCTAACGATTGCATATTATTTCGAAATCAATATGCAACGTTAGAGAAGTGCCCTAAATGTAATGCATCTCGATATGGGAAAAAGAAACGAAAGAGTCCCTCGAAGGTCGTATGGTATTTTCCAATTATTCCAAGATTCAAGAGATTATATAGTAATGAGGAGATTGCTAAGTTGTTGACGTGGCATGCAGATGAAAGGATTGAAGACACGAACCTTAGGCACCCTGCGGATGCCCCTCAATGGAAAAAAATTGATCATGACCATCCTGACTACGCGAATGAAGAAAGGAACCTACGCCTTGCACTTTCAACTGATGGAATCAATCCCTACGGGGTTCAGAGTAGCACACACAGTACATGGCCAGTGATATTGATGATTTATAACCTTCCTCCACACTTGATCATGAAACGCAAGCATATGATGTTGTCTATGTTAATTTCTGGGCCAAGGCAACCTGGAAATGATATAGATGTATACTTGGCTCCTTTAATTGATGACTTGAAGCTATTATGGGAAGAAGGCGTCAATGTGTATGATGGGTACAGGGAAGAAAGTTTCAATTTGAAAGCCATGTTGTTTGGCACAATTAATGATTTCCCTACTTATGGTAATTTGTCTGGATATAGCGTCAAAGGATATTGTACGTGCCCTATATGTGAAGATGACACTCATTCAATGCGACTAGATCATTGTAAGAAAAATGTATACATGGGACATCGAAGATTCTTACCATCAACACATCATTGGAGGAAGTGGAAAAAGGCTTTCAATGGTGAGTCAGAAGAAGGTAGCCCACCGAAGATGTTGACTGGTGCTCAGGTTTTTGAGAAGGTTAAGCACATGGATAACGATTTTGGCAAGCCTTTTGCAAAACAATTCGGGACAACCGGTTGGAAAAAGAATTCTATTTTCTTTGAACTTCCATATTGGAAGTCCTTGTATGTGAGACATTTTCTTGATGTGATGCACATAGAAAAAAATATATGTGATAGTCTCATTGGCACATTGCTCAGTATACGAGGAAAAAGCAAGGACAGTGTAAATGCGAGGTTGGATTTGGTTAATTTGGGAGTAAGGGAAGAGTTGGCACCAGTTGAGCAAGGGCACCGTACTTATCTACCTCCAGCGGCTTACACTCTATCGAGGAAAGAGAAAAAATTATTTTGTGAATTTCTGGAAGGAATTAAAGTTCCAGAGGGGTATTCTTCAAATATAAAGAACCTTGTATCAGTGAAAGAGTTGAAGCTAAAGAACCTTAAATCTCATGATTGTCATGTGCTCATGCAAAATTTCATACCGATTGGTATACAGTCAATCTTACCCAAAAAAGTAAGGAACACCATTACTAAACTTTGCATGTTCTTCAAGTTGATTTGCAGTAAAGTGGTTGATTCAACAAAGTTACTAGATTTGCAAAGGCTGATTGTTTGTACTTTGTGTGAACTTGAAATGTATTTTCCACCTTCATTTTTTGACATTATGGTCCATCTAACCACTTGGTGAAAGAGGTTCAATTGTGCGGTCCAGTGTACTTGAGATGGATGTACCCGAATGAGCGATTTATGAAAATTTTAAAGGGGTATGTGAAAAATAGATATCGACCAGAGGGTTGTAGAGCTGAGCGGTATATGGTTGAAGAAGCAAGTGACTTCTGTGCTGACTTCCTATCAAATGTTGACCCCGTAGGTATCCCCAAGTCTCATCATGATGGGCGAAGATCAGGGAAAGGAACGAGTGGGAAGGATGTAATAAGGATATCGATGACTGAATGGGAACAAGCTCACTTGTATGTGCTTTATAACACTGATGAGGTTGAACCATTTGTTGACGAACACAAGGCCGCACTTCGATTGGCACATGGTGACAGGAATGAAAATTTTATAACAAAGGAACACAACAAACATTTTCCAAGTTGGTTAAAAAGGCGCATTAAAGATGAGGTAGAGAGGAATCCTGATCTAATTTCTGAAAACTTGAGATGGCTATCGAATGGACCGAGCTTAAGTGTATTATCTTATAATGGTTATGCAATCAACGGTTACACCTTCTACACACAAGAACATGATACAAGGAGCAAGATGCAAAATAGTGGGGTAACACTTGTTGCTGATTCTTGGCATAGATCCAGTGTCAAAGACATGCACCCTATCTACGCACCAATGTCATACTTTGGTGTAATTGAACAAATCTGGGAGTTAGATTATACTGTGTTGAGGGTCCCTGTCTTCAGGTGTAAGTGGGTTAACAACAACAGTGGATTGCGGACAGATGAGTTAGGGTTTGTTCAAGTAGACCTTTCTAAAGTTTGGTATAAAGATGATCCTTTCATTTTAGCATCACAAGCAGAACAAGTGTTTTTCGTTCCCGATCCTGCTAAGAAGAATTGGTCCATTGTAGTTCCATCAAACAAGAATCATCAAGAACAAGTTGGTACTACAAGTAATGAATATTTGAATATTCATGAGGATACTCTTTCCTTTGAGATGTTATGGTCAAGATATATTGATAGAAATGAAGAAGAAGATGAAGACGAACATTTATATATGAGACATGATCATAATGAGGGGACATGGTTTTTAAATCGAACAAGAAAGAGAAAAAGATGATAATGAGTGTCTTGATTTTTCAGTATGTATGTTTTATTACATGTATTAATATATTCCAACTTAATTTACTTTTATTACTATGATTGTCAATATGCACTGATATTTTTGTCTTGTTTATTTAACTTGTAGGAAAATGGATCCACACAATGATCAAGAAGACTTTGAAGCCCACAATGAAGATGCAGTTGATCCTCACATTGAGCAAGCAGCCTTTGAAGCCGCTGTAGTCCGAGGTAGGACTGTGATGCATAAACTGATCAAACTAAGGAGCAAGGGCATTATGTTAGAGCTTGAGTGGAATGACAAGGGAAACCCAGTTGGTGAAAATGCTAGCAACTTTATTAATTATATTGGGACTATTGTCAAAGAAAGAGTCCCCATTACAATTTCAGATTGGAGACGGGCAAAGAAGGACTATTCTGCTATAGTTCTGAGTTCAGTTAAGGTAAACATTATTTACTTTATTATTCTGGTTGTTTTTTTGCATGAATTACAATCTAACAAAGCATGTGTGGTTTTTTTGTTACAGTCTATCTTCATTATCGATGACGACAAAGACAAATTCGTTCTCGCAAAATGTGGCAAACTTTTGAGATGTTTTCGTTCCAATCTTATCAAATTCTACTTGCGGGACACAGATGGCAATATCATTCATACGCCACCACAGTTGTACGATGGAATAATTACTCAAGAGTTGTGGGATGAGTTTTTGAGTACACATACTACTGAGGAGTTTCTGGTAATACAATATTAGCCCTTACAGACTACTTGCAATGTAATTGAAATTAATATTTATTGAAATTATTTGTATTTAAAAAGGAACGAAGTGATAGAAATCATGAAAGCACAAGCAACATGACATACCGGTACTTAAAAGGACCACTATCGTATGCAAGGTTGGAGCAACAATTGGTAAGAACTTATAATCATTTCATATGCATATAATTTAGATGACTAATTTTTAACTACAACTAACTTTGTTATAAAAGGTCAAAGAATCACAATCTGATGTCACACACATGCCACATCATAATTTGTGGCTGGCCGGCGTCACTAATAAAAAAGGAGAAATTCCCAGCGAACAAGCCAGAGGAGTTGCAGAATATTGTGTAAGTGGTGGATTATTCATAAATATTTTGCTTTGATTAAATGATTCTATTTTATAATTACTAATATTATTGCAATTGTTGTTGTGATAGCAAAAAATGACACAGGACCAACCAGAGTTGATGAGTTATGTTGGTCGTGACGATTTACTCAGTAGACCTCTTGGAGCTCTTGAGTATCATGGTCGTCTTCGTGGTACTGGTTTTGCAGTCACCCAAATATCATACTTCGGACGCCAGAAGCGACCAAACAAAAATGACTTTATGCAACTACAGGAGCATATTGGTGACTACAAGCACTAACTGGAACAACAGATGAGTGACTACAATCAGCAACTGGCACAGCAGATGAATGTCTACAAGCATCAAGTAGATGAGCAGATGAGTGTCCACCAACGCCAAATAGAACAATTTAACGATCATATGCGATTGATGCAAGAGCAAAATGCATTATTGAAGGCTCAAATTGACACTTTACTGCTTTCTCGGCCAGCACCAAGCCCAATGTGTGACAGCACAAGTGTGAAGAATGATATTTGCCCCTCCACGCCTAAAGTCCCAATTCCATTCGTAATCAATTTCTTCTCTAGTTAACTTTTTGTTATATTTTAAATTAGTGTACCTTAATATTGACTCCATCTTTCATAGGGCGAATCGGCGTGCAAGCTGCATGTCGATGAATCTTTCAAGCATGCAGTTGCTGTAGGTGTTGTCTACAACACCGACACTGATATCCTTCATGGTTCACCATTTCCTGAGAACACACTTAGAGTCAAGGTTGACGTATGCACAGATGCAGATGCCCTCCTGCCAATCCCTTCTCTAGATGAACAGACAATGGTAAAAGATGTTGTCGGTGGTTATGTTGCATGGCTAATAGGACTGATTGAGCCATATCAAAAAGTGATTTAATTTACAATTCTTTCTACTTATTCTATATGCACTTCTATCTAAAAACTACATGATTAAATTTTAATGATTTTTGTAGGTTGCTACTAGTCATAAAGGAAAAAGAATTGAAGGCCATAGGAAGAACTCACATGGTTCAGCAACCCAACAGAAGTCCCAACCTTCTGCTAGCAAATGAAACAACAAACCAATGGTCTCATATCGTTAACAGTTGGCATCAATGGTACAACCATTGATCCTCCAACGAGGTCAGGAAATACAATTTCATCCAGACATCTATAATGTAGACGGTGTAATTGATCATGCCGATGGTGCTATGCTGAATGATGTGATTACTCATGGAAGCATAGGTGGAACAGCTATCAACTTATGGATCAGGTATTCGTCTATCATTGTTATTATTATTCATCATTCAATTTTTTTTTGGTGGAAATGACATTGTTTGTTTGATATAAAGGCATTTGTACCACGATGAGATAGTAGGCACGGATAGGATGCAGAGATTCATATTTGTTAGCCCACACCTCTTTGGCCCGCATAGGGGGAGAGATTTGGAAGCACAGTCTAACGAACTTAGAGACTGCTTTACGCTTAGAGCAACCCCTAACAAGCTCTTTCTTGTGCCATACAATGTAGGGTAAGTGATTTGTGACAATATTTGAATGTATGTTTTTTATTTTTTCACTTTTACCATTAAATGATTGTCCAAATAAAATTTTCAAAATGTGTTTTTAGGGAACATTGGATATTAATTGTTGTCCATCCAGCAGCACCAGAAAACCCTCACATTTACTATCTAGATCCTATAGAAACTGCTTATCCAGATAATCGCCCTGATATGCTGATTATCTTCAATAAGTAAGTGTATGAGTGTATGTGTAAATCTTTTCGTGTGTGATTATTGAATAACCAACATTAATTAGGAACTTCTTTGTTTTATTAGTGCATTAATCGCATATAGAGGAAAAGCTGGATTGACCTACTCTAGACGCAATGACCCAGCCAATAGCTATGCGTGGAGGAAGATTATGGTACTTATATATGAATTTACTCCATTCTTGTTAGTAAAAAAATTTATTCAAAAATTGACATAACTATTTCATTGTATTGTTGCAATGTCCATTCCAGCCGAATGATAATGATTGTGGTTATTATGTTATGAAATTTATGAAAGACGTAGTTACTCATCGCCACCTTGTAATTCCTATGAAAGTAAGTTCCCTTTAGTTGCAATTGATATTGTGTTTTAATTTTAATTCACAAAGTGTCTAAATTTAGTGATTTTCATTCTTTGTATACATGATTGTTTATGTAGTATTATGAAGATGCACGTTGTGCTGAGCTGTCTGACCATCAAATGGATGAAATCATTGAAGAATGGTGTGAATATATGGTCAAGCAATTAGTTAGTTTAGGCATGTAGCTTCTTTCTTGCCTATTCTTATTTTGTTTAATCATTTATAAAATTAGTTGTACACTATATAATCATTGTTAATACAATATATTTTGTAGTTGTTAATCATTATAATTATTCATTGTAGTTATTTGAAAAAATGACCATCATCGTTTTGTATTGTAATATTTGCCTATTAGACGAAATATATGGTCATTTGCATACTATATATGGTCATCAGGTATTACACTGCACAGAAAAAAAATATTTTAAAAAATTATAAAAAAAAATTAAACCTACTATGGCGTTTGAAGTGAAAATGCCAAAGGAGGGTACCCCTCCTTTGGCGTTTAAAGAGAAAACGCCAAAGGAGGGGCACCCTCCTTTGGCGTTTTCTCTAAAAACGCCAAAGGAGGGGTGCCCCCTCCTTTAGCGCTCTCCTCCCGAAACGCTATATATAATTAATATAGTTATTTAATTAATAAAGTAACGTATGGCGTTTCTGTAAATTGAAAAGCGCCACAGGGATTTTTAATGGCGTCAAAAGCTTTGGCGTTTCTTAAACGCCAAAGTATTTTATAAAATAAGCGCCATTACACTACTTTTTTGTAGTAGTGGGCCTAGAGATGAACCCCCTACAAGAAGGAGGATTAGAGGCTATACAAAGATGGGAGTATTGGTTGCATGTCATGAACATCAACAGGAGAGGCTGCATATAGACTTCGATGACAATCTGAATCCAGTTGGTCCTAAAGAAGACCACTTCATTAGCTACGTAGGGTTTTTAGGTCCAAGCAAAGTGCGCATTACCTACAATAATTGGAGATTGGTTCCCGCAAAAATGAAAGACATGATTTGGCAGCAAGTTTTGGTATATAAATTTTGATGCATTGTAGCTTTGTTCTTATTGTTTCAAATATAATAATCTTATGTTTTACCTTGCAGCAAACATATGATGTCCCAGACACCAGGGAGATGTATAAGCACTGGATGGATGAGGTTTGTGTACGATGGAAAGGTTTCAAGAACAAGCTAACAGCACAGTACATTCGAGGGGCCCTTAGGGGTAAGGATCTATGTGCACAGTATACATATTTGTCTCCAGAGGACTGGAGGTTGTTTGCGGCATCACGAGCAGATCCTGAGTTTTTGGTAAGATTTCTGTCATCATGATATAGAACTTTTAATTTTCATATACTTTATATCGTTGATTTATTTTTTGTTGTTTTTCATTCATAGAAATTAAGTGCAGCAAATGCACAGAGGCAATCAGAAAATAAATATCAACATTACATGTCTCGTGGTGGATATCGAAAGCTTGAGCGGCAAATGATGCAAGAAGAGTTAGAGAAAATGAAGGAAGCAGCAGAATCTGATCCTATCGTTGTTATCCAGCCTCCACGTCACAAAAAATGGAAAGCAGGGAAGATTAAGGCTGGGAAGTACATAAATCCGACTGTTGCTGAGGTTGCTGTGAGGATTGTAAGTAGTTATACCATAAGTACCTAATTTTTTACATATCGCGAGTGGTTTCGATACATTTATGATAAACTGTATGCTATAGGATGAACTGGACGAGCAGAGTAGCCAAGGTTCATTCAATCCAAGTAGACGGATGGACATCTTGTCAACGGCTATTGGGAAGGAAGACGACCTTGGTCGTGTTCGAGGAGAGACATGGGGAGTTAGTGCCCCGAGAAATTTTGGACGAGACCCACGTTATTAGTCACAAGCTGGACCTAGTAAAGACGTTGTGGCCAAGATTCAAGAGGACCTCGAACGAGAGATCGAGGCTAACCTTCGCGACAAGCTCCGACAAGAGCTGTTGCCAGAGCTTCAACTTGAAATGGCAAAGATGTTCGAAGCGCAAAGGGCAAGGGACGAGCATAGAACTCAGGAATCCCCCGCCTTCAATAGCACCAGAGGAAGTTACAACCCTCTAGAGGAACCACTTGGTGACCCTTCTCCCACTCCAGTGTCGGGAGACCCTTGCACCCTCTATTTGGATGATCCACTGTAACATGTTGTTGCTGATGCTCTTGTTCACACACGTGCTACCAACCACCATCATCAGCAAATTCTAGAGGATTTTCGTAGGGTGAATGTGACGAGTGTTAGAAAGGGGGAAGAAGGTACAACCATCCCTGTTCCTGATCCAGAGGTTGGCACGTTAGGTCAAGCGATAGGATCTTTCATCTTTTGGCCTCACAATCTTATTGGTTTAGACGCAACACCTCCAATGGTAGGAATTACCTTACTATTACTGAAAATTTGTTGGCATCCTAATAACAATTTGTTTTTTGATGTTCTAAAAAGATGACAAAGCTGCGAGGAAATGACCCTACTTAGCACGGCTGCAGCAGATCTACAAGGGCATTAAACAGATTCACTTAAAGATGCCTCCAGGGATTGTGGGCCCTACATTGGAGTATCCCTACACGATTGACAATACAGATCTCAAGCAGTTTATCAGGTTGGAGGAGATAGATGCAGGCTGGGTGAAATTTGCAATCATGTAAGTTCTTTTTGCAATTTTCCCATAGAATTCATTTAGTGGTTTTTTGATTTCATACATTCAATAATTCATTCCTTATTTTAATTCTATTATAGGTAGCACCTTCCACGGTCTCTACACAAACATGGAAAGACGTGATTGGTATGGATTCTTATGTCCTGCGAATACGACAGGGGATACTTGTACTGTGGTGTATAGGACTCACTATGTCGGCTATGCAATGGGACAGACCAAACTTTATTGTTATCTAGTACCCATTATTCAACGGTTCGTATTTACATTTTGTCAATTTAAGAAGTTTAATAAATAATTGTCTTCTCATCTAACTTCATTTTAATGTGTACATGTTGTTAAAGTTACCACTGGAGTTTGTGTGTTATATGTTCCCACCGCAACGTAGTATATTGGTTTGATCCCTTGAGTAAAAAGCCAGACAAAGATACAAAATCTGTCTTCGACACGTAAGTTATTTTGTTTGTATTTCATTGACTCTTAAAAAAAATGAATGGTTCTAATTTCTGTTTATTTTTCTTTTCATGATAGTGCTTGTCAAACATATAGAGTCCTAGGTGGGTCACGCGGGGGTACAGTTGTTAAAAAGCCAAAGTGGTTTTATCCGATAGTAAGTACATTCGATCCTACCTAATTGTTTCATTGACGGTCCTTTTAGACATACCTTTATTGATTTTAACAACCAATTGCATCCCTTTGATTTAAAGTGCCCTCGGCAACCTGGCAACACTAAATGCGGATATTATGTTATACTTTATATGTATAACATAACTCAAAGTGGAATTACTAGCGATTTTGAAAAGGTAATCGCTTCTTCATTCTCAAATGATAATATTTTTGGTGTTCTAATCGAAATGCTAATTAATTCATTTGCTTGAGATTCATTTCATCAAAGCTTACTTTCTAATTTTTAGATTTTTGATAATGAAGATGCCTACCTACGTGAAGACCTTGATTTGATCAGAGATCTTTTGGCTGGACATCTTCTTCAATATATAGGGTAGTAAACTTTTTATTTTATATCAGTTTGTAGTTGTGTGATGACAGCATTTTGACACTTTCTGGTTGTTATTGTTGATATATATAGTAGTAGGTTGTATGAAAGGTTATTGTATGTATATATAATAAAGATTGTAGTACTGGATGTCCTTACCAGTTTGTAACAGACAGTGTGGTTTATGAATTCATCTTCTATTCTGTTTCTGTAGTTTGAATTCGCTGGGTAATACAGAATGTAAATTATGGTATAAAAAAACACATAACCTTTAGACGTCCCAAATTAAGAATTGGGAGGTCTAAAGTCCCCCCTGGTGGGACTTTAGATGTCCCAAATAACATTTGGGATGTCTAAAGTCCCCCAGGGTGGGACTTTAGACGTCCCAAATGACAATTTGGGACGTCTAAAGTCTCACTTTAGACGTCCCAAATGACAATTTGGGACGTCTAAAGTCTCACTTTAGACGTCCCAAATAAAAGGGACGTCTTTGCTTACAACTTACTACGCCCCCAGCATATACGCCCCCCGTTTTGGGACGTTAAAGGTGCCAAATTTGGGACGTTATAGCCCCTTTTTGTAGTAGTGGGTGAATATCACACACAAGAGAAATATTCATTATAGGCTTAGAAGCTCACAGCTAGGGATTTTTAAACTCAGTTCATTCAATCTCAAAATTCATCACCAATTGCAACAATCAGTTGTTCATTCATGCTATAAAATCTCTAAATTCAATTGATCCATACTTAAAACTTGTATACTTCTTAAGATCATTACAAAGCACTTGAACAAGATAATTTTTTTTTTACTTTTTTTTTGAAAAAGATAAAAAGAATGCTACTAATGAAATACGTCTCAGGAGTTAAGAATAACTCCTTACTCTGCTATTTTTTTCCACACCCCATGTATCAATGGTTTTACTAACTAACAAAAGAAAAACTAAAATTTTTTTTCCTCCTCCCCCAACCTAAATCAGACATTGTCCCCAATGTCTTCTAGAGCTCAGAGGAGGTTTCTTTTAACATAAACACACAATAAAGTAAAACCAAGAGATTAAGGAAAGTTACAACCTAAGAGTGGTATCTGGGTTCTGCTTCTAACTGCTATCTGAAGATAGCCCACCTATATGCTTGACGAGTAGATCTGGTTTAGGTTCATAGGTTTGCAGTTGATCGAGCAGTTGGTGCAGCAATTATGGAGTGGCGAGTCACTTGGGGTATGAATCCTGTTTCCACAGCATGATCAAGAAAAGACAACAGATGATCATAGAAACCATTAACATTTAACAATCCTAATGGCTTTTTGTGATAGTTTAACTTAACCCAATATGCAATGCTAGGAATGCCATCCAACGTCTCCAAACCACCGGGTAGAGAAATGAAAGCTTGAGCATGGTAGAACATTAGTCCCATTTGTTCAGGCAAGCTCGAAACCTGTAACTCTTGTCCTAAGGAAAAAGTGTGATCTTCTAACTCCTTCACCCTTACACTTAAACCCTTGTTTCCATTCATGGATGCAGAAATGGCCACACTTCCCTTTAGGCCCTGGATGCCTCCCCAGTACACAAAGTTGATTTTTCTTGCAGCTAATGCAATTTCAAGTTCGTTTGCTGCTGTTATAAACTCTCTTTTCTTGCCCAAATCAGTTTCACCAAAAATGCAAATAGATGTAAATCTACATTTTTGTGTGATACCCTTTTTCTCTTTGTTTCTCTCAGACCATGTAAGCTTACAAGAGGAAGAATTCATATTTACAAATGGAAGTGTGCATATTTACAAATGAAAGAGTACATATATATAACACTAAAGTAGCGACAACAAAATCATACAAATCAAGCATTTTTTGTTTTTTTCTTTAAACTATCAAAGTATAATACATCATCAGGAGCTACCAGAAGTCCTGCAAAATCACAACAAAATATCAAACCAAACCTTGGGTTGCCTCCCAAGCAACGCTAAATTTATAGTCTTCAGCCAGACTTCCCAAACATAAACTACTAATCAAAAGTATCAAACACCAGGATCACCTTGTCTTTATTTCTTTTCAAGCAACAATGGTTCATGCATAAGAAATGATCATTCAAAGTAATTAATTGTACTTCTTCAATCATAGACAATTTTAGAGTACAATTATTTACTGAATTCAAATAAAGCACAACATGCATGTATTTGCAAACAGATTTAGGAATTTCCAAAATTTTTTAGCATCCCATAAAATCCATTTGACTCTCATCAGTAAGAGTTAATACTTCAACAGGAGAGACATGAACAACATCTTTTGGAACATCCTCATTAGTTTCAACATCAAAATGACAGGAATAAGGTTCCATAACCGGAACCTCATCTAGACTACACCCACTAATCTCTCCAAAAGTGATTTCAAGTTCCTTACCACATTCCATAAGAGATAAGGTTTCATTCAATTCCACATCCTCAACTTCCTCACAATAATCATCATCAACACAAGGAGTGGGAATCATGCTCAAAGAATTATCTTGCCTCATCGTTTCAAGTGACGCAATAATTTAACTCGCATATATTTCAATATTTTGGACACTTGACTTGACTCTAGTGTCACTTTCCTTTTGCTTTCTACAAAATCTCTCTATTGATTCCACAAACTCCTTATACTTAAGCGTGTGTTCTTCAATATATGGATTAGAGTAGAAAGGAGGATTAGGACAATACCTGACATATGGATCCAAAGACTCTTGTTGCTTCAAAATTCCACCAAGATAAAAGGAATGATCAAAACAAGTTTGGTTCATATTAAAATCATCTCTCATATAATGACTGGTGTTGCTATATGGACAATGCTCATAAGAATGACACTCTCCACAATAAGCACAAGAAAAACAATTATAAGGAGAAGAATTTTCAATCCAACCAGCATTTATATTTTCTTGTCTCATTCCATCCACATGCATTCCAGAAAAAGAACTAAGATATGACAAGTTACCACTGATTAAACCAAATGAATGCTGTGAATAATCCATTTTTTATTATTTTTTTTTCAAATTTTTACATAAAGACTAAATTAGTATTAAAATTACTTGGTATTGATATTAGTGACAAAAATCCCCGGCAACAGCGCCAAAAACTTGATACGTGTGCAGATGATCAATTAAATAGGGCAAGTGTACACTGTCGTAATCAAGTAATATAGAAGTAAGTAGAGTATCGTTCCCATAAGGATTGATCACTAAGTACCAAAATGAGCAATTTTAACTCTATTTAGTTGATCGATTAGTTGATGATTGGGAGTACAAAATAAAAGAAAGACAATTAAATATGAATGCAGATGATAAGAAAGAAAATATAAGAAAAAGCCCTAGGGGTCATATTTCACTTAACAAATTCCGGATTGAATCACTTATCTATTCTAGCCCAATTTATTCCACAAGATTTATAGTCGAGTTTCCCTAATTTAATTACTAGCCTCTTCTAAGGTCAAGCAATTCTATAATCAATTACTAATCCAATATATTCCTATATGAATTTAAGCAATTAATTATTCATTAAGATTTATGGAACTCAGTAAGACTACACAACTTATATGAATATATTCCTATTTCATATGCAAGTCATGGTTTTAATTATAGGGTCTACACACATGTATCTCCTTCCGGTCTCAACATACATATTGTAATCATTCAAAAGATAGCCAGTCAAATGAAAGCATTAAGAATAATAATTAAAACTTAATCGTGAAGGAGAATTCAAACTAGATTTAATAAGTTAAGATTCAATCCGTCATTAGTAAGCTATGTCATCACCCTAGGAGAATGAAAATTTAGCACATGATGAAATTAAAAACAAAACCAAAATAAATTGACATTATATAAAGCTAGAATGAAATCCTCAGAAATACTGCATAAACTTGAATATTAAATTCTCAAACATAAATATACAATCAAAAGATACATGAAAAATGAAGAAATCTAGTCGTCCATTTAGAAGGTAAAACCTTCCATGTAGGTGGCATGCAAAATGTAATACATTCCTAAGCCTTCCAAGATAGAGGCATGCAAAATATAATACAATCCTAAGCCTTCCAAGATGGAGGCATTCAAAATGTAATACAATCCTAAGCCTTCCAAGATGGAGGCATGCAATGCATGAAATTAAATCTAAAAATTAATATAATGAACTCAAAAATGTTAGAGAAAGATCTTTCCTGGTCAGAGAATGACCTCTCCCTGTCGGAGAAGGAAACCTCTGCTTCTCTTCCTCTCCTCCCTATTTGAGCTTGGCATTGATCTCTATTTATAGGGGAAAAAACGTGTGCTACAATACTGCTATAGTGTCCAGAGACTGCTACAGTGATTTGGCGGCTGCTACAGTAACTGTCGGCAAACAGCTATAGTGTCCGGCGGCTACTACAGTGCCTGTCGGCAAACAACTATAGTGTCCATTAGCTCTATAGTGCTTCTGTCACTACAGTGACTTCCATCCGCTATAGTGTAACTTCCGTCCGCTACAATGTAACTTTCGTCCGCTACAGTCTAACTATCTGCTACAGTGATCCTGTTGCTACAGTACTTTCATTTTTTTTAAATGCTATTTATTCCAAAAACATTATTTATTTATCAATCACACCCAAATTTATTATATTAAACGCAAATATCGTCCATAAAATCATCATATAAGGGAAAATAAATATGCAAATATTTTACTTATCAACTGTCAAAAACTCTCAAGAAGAATCCTATTCCTTGGGGATCAGACTAAACTAAAGCTATCAAAAAATTGAAACAAATAGTTCAACATCCTTCATCACTTAAAATCCCTGGATCAGGACAAAGAATTTTGCAAACTGATGCTACTAAGCATTTTTAGGGAGATATGCTTATTGAAGAAATCAATGGTAAGCACCATTATTGTGGACATGGAAGCGGACAATTCAAGGAGTCAGAAAATCATTACCATGTTATCTACAAGGAAATTCTAGCAGTAAAAAGAGGAATTGAAAAATTCAACTTCCATCTGAGCTCGTACAACTTCACTGCTGAAATGGAAAACACCTCTTTTCCATCCTCTTCCTAACTCCCAACTTCTGTGATGGAAGGACTAGTTTTCAAGATATAAATTCACAGTTAAACACATCAAAGGCCACCAGAATACCATAGCTAATTACCTTTCTAGGCCCCAGAAGATCCAACTCATCACCCCTTCCAAACCATTGAGCATTTTAGGCATTAATACAATGTCTCTTCTAGTAAATTCCAATTTCATCACTAAATACCATGAGCTCCCACCTAAATTCGAACTAGAAAATCCTGAACAAGTCTAGTAGATAGTCAAGAGGAATTTGTTATATTGGCTTCACATCCTCCTTACCACTAACCATATCCCACCATTTTTTAAGTTTTTTAATTTAGAAAAACCATACTTGATGATTCCTTTTATCAAATGTTCCATTCTTGAAGAAATGAAGTGGTACCTGTGATCTCTTTCATCCCTTTATGCTTGTTGCATAGTCCTAGAACATCTTCTTGTCTACCACTACCTTCATGATAACAAGAATAAGGATTCCTATTCAAGTTTGAGAGACATTCTAGCAAGAAAGGTACCATCATGGTATAATTGGGAATGGCTGAGGTAACAGAAGAGATCAAGGTGTGTCTACTAGCCATCGAGAGTGTATTAGCTTTCCAATTGGATAGTCGGTGCTGCACCTTATCTAGTACTTCCCTAAACGTTTCTTTAGTCACCCTTGTATGTATCATAGGAACCCCTAAGTACTTACCCAAATCGTTGGTTTGAGTAAACCCTAGTTCTTCACTTAACTCCTGACAGTGATTATGATTCATACTAGGAGAGAAAAACACTCTAGATTTAGAAGCGTTCACTTTCATACTAGAGGCTTCACAAAAGGATTGTAGACATCATTTTATAAACTGCACTTGTTGCAAAGACGCTTCACCAAAAATCACAATATCATCAGCAAACATAAGATGTGAGATAGGAGGTCCCTCCCTGTTTAGACGAATAGGCCGCCAAGCACCCTTTTGAATGCTATCTTGAATAATGTGCGACAACTTATCCATGCAAATGACAAATAGATAAGGAGAAATAGGATCTCCTTGATGAGGACTCGGCCTTACTACCATTCCAAAGCACCTGTATAGTGGACGATGACACACAGTACTTGATGACATCAAGCAAATTATCTAGTATGTGCAATCCCGATAGGCCATGCATAATAAACTCCCAATTCAGTTGGTCATATGCCTTTTCAAGGTCAATCTTAATGGCCATCAATCCTTTTTTACTTTTTTTAACTCATTGTGTGAATAACTTCCTACGCCACGATGATATTATTAGAGCTCAACCGCCCTGGGACAAAGCTACATTGAACTGGGCTAATGACATAAGGCAAAAAACATTTAATTCTCTTGGTCACGATCTTAGTTATCACCTTATATATAACATTGCATAAGCTGATAGACCTTAAATCACGAAACAACTCCGGGGAATCCTTTTTTGGAATCACAATTAGAAGTGTACCATTAATGTTCCCAATTTCTTGGGGATTAGCAAACAGGTTGGTAACCAAAGATACAGTGGAATTGGACACATTCTTCTACTGTGACTGAAAAAATAAAGCATTCAATCTATCAGGGCTTGGAGCTTTAAGAGCCCTTATGTCAAACAATGTAGATTTAATTTCATCCTCCCTAACCAACATTATGCAAAATTCTAGATGAACTATCTCAATATTCGGGTAAGTTGTCTCACTAATAGAAAAATCTCTACATTCATTAGCTTCAGTGAATAATCAGAAAAAGTATGAAGTGGCTTCAGATTTGATTACATCCTCCTCATACATTCAATCACCCTCCTCATTCTTAATAGCATCTATACGATTACAACGGCGCAACCATTTGTACGGAGGTGATAAAAGTAAGTATTCTTATCTCCTAGTAAATTCCATTTAGCTCTAGCCTTTTGAGCCCACATAAGGTTTTCCTGGATTAGCAGCTTCTCCATCTTAGACCATATCTCTTTTTTAAAGAGCCAGTAGATCATGGAGGCCCCTATCCAAGCCCAAGGCACGCTGGATACCATTTAACCTTTTTAGTAACTACGTCTTTTTATAATCAATGAACCCAAACACCTCACGATTCCAATGGAAACAAGCATTAGCAAACTGGGCCACGTTCTCAGTCTATGGACCTACTTGTCACCAGGTATCTCTCACAAACCCATCAAAATCCTCATGCAAGATCCACGATGCAATGAAGCAAAATGGTCGCTTTCTTCAAATTAACTTCTGCCTATTTTTGAGCTATAACAGGAGGGGCATATGATTAGACTTAAGTATGGGAAGATGAATTACCTTGGAGTCTTGGAATTAAAGCAACCATGTGTCATTTACTAAAGCTCTATCAAGACGGGCTCCACATCCTTTGCATTGCCATGTGAACTGAGGGCTGGGAAAATTAAAATCAGTCAAGCCTGAGGAATCATACCATTCCAAATTTATTGTCCCAATCGTCGCCCCTTCCAAGGGCACTGAACCACCATCCATCCCTCATACGTTGACGCCAACTTGATGCTCTCTGTCAGATTTGTAAGATTCCTAGAAGCCTCCGCCATATCAGTCAAAGTTGCAGACTGCATCGGGTTCTTACGCCACCATTCATGAAGCTTTATGTGTTAGAATAATGATCCGCATCATGGCCATATCTACCACAATGAAAGAAAATTAGGTGCAATCCTTCATATTCTACCTTCTTCTCCACCCCATTTACCAAGATAGTCAGCACCATAGCTTTACTCAAATCTAGTTCGACACACACTTGTGCAAATCTACCTTTTGAACGATGCATTGTATTCGCATCAACTTTAATGACCTTACCAATTTGGCTTCCTATCACAAACAACGTGCCCTTTTCATAGTAGTCTAGAGGAAGTTTTGCAATATGAACCCAGGCTGTAATACTATTAACTCGATCTTTATCTGGGTCAAAGTCCGCACGCCAAGGCCTAACACTGATGTAATGATCATACAGTAGCCATGGCCCTCTTGTCAATTCTAGTTCATAGGTTTATGTGCGTGGACAATTAACTATAAAGAACCCTGGGCCAATATCAATGATATCTACCTCACCCCATAGCTAAGACAGTTTCAGGCAAAGAGTTTCTTTGCACACCATTCTACCAAGCACTGTGATGATGACTACATGGCACCATTTCCTTGTGATCTGGTTACTGTATTCTAGTAGTAGAATAATATTCAGCCCTTTCTCAGTGTATTCAATCTTGATCCTTGATTTCTAGCCATCGTTCAGCCACCAACCATCCTCCTTCTCTTCCTCTTCCCCCTTCGACCCCTTACTATTCATGCACGCTTTTTTGTACATCATCTTTGACTCCTCACTATGTGCTTCTGGAATCTCCAGTGTAGGAACATCATCTTTCTCCTCTTCCATCCAGGGTATATTGACCCTACCAGTAACCACCACAGTCTCACCTTTCTGCACCTTCTTCCTGCTTTGCACAAGTTCAGCAGCCTCCTCTGGCATTGGGTCCACCACTTTGGTGACCCCCGTCGCTGTCCCTTTCGCTTTGCCAGCAGCTTTTACTGACGCTCTCCCATTCTCTCCCGCTTGCATATCCTAAGTTGACTCACTCTCTCTCCTTTGAGTTGGCTACCTGAACCTAATTAACTTGACCTAAGTTTAGTCCTATTAAAAACTATTCTTTCTAGTTCAAAATGTAGAAGCTAGTTAGAAAATTTATTTCTTAAATATAATGTAAAACCCCAAGCCACTTTAGTTTGCCTCTCAAATTTATACCCCTTCATGTCCTTTTTATAAGTAACTTTCTTTCTACAGGAGTTGATCCTTAATATAAACAACTTTTTTTCTTGTGTCTCGAAATTTAAACTACTTGTTTCTTTTCTGCCCCTATTAAATACATATCTTTATATTAATTATCACACATTCACCATTAATTCTCTTTTATTTAATCATTTATCACTCATTCTCTCTCATATTTCATAATCATTCTCTCTCATATGTTTTACTTGTTCCCTTTCATATATTTTTGTCATAAATAGGGGCATAGTTAGAAGGAATATGACATTTTTTACATATTTATTATTTTTAATTATTCTTAACTACTAGTTCGTTTTGAGCAATTAAAAAAAATGCCTATAAAAAGGACTGAAGGGAGTCATGTTTCCCCAAACGATCCTTATTATTGCACATATTAAGTGGTTTCCGTAAAAAGTTGTTCTACACAAATAATTAAATATTTCCTCCAGTCCTTTTTATAAGTAATATTCTCTCTCTTAGTTATGGTCCTTTTTATAAGTAACAAATCCCCTTTATCTAAAAATAAAAATCTGTCTTTTCATTTTTACCCTTGTTGAATACATGACTTATAATAATTACTATCACACATGCACTGAGAATGAGGAAATTCCTCCATTTAGCATCAGTCTACAATAAAGTATACTTATTTCACATTTTTTCTGAATTAATCTTATTTCCGCTCATTATCTCTCCACAATAAATTTCCACTAATTATCTCTCTTAAGCCCTCTTTATGAATAAGGGTATAATTGGAAAAAATTTGCATATATTACATGCTTATTGATTTTAACTAAATCTAACTACCATTTTGATCCATGTGAAAGTGGTAGTTGTTACTTATAAAAAAAACCAGAGGGAGTACGGTGTTTCAGAAAAATCAACCTACATATTTTTACAAATAACTAACATTACTAATATCAATAATATATGCAAATTAGTTATTTATTAGTTGTTCCATTTTAGAATATGAGGGAGTAACAAATATATTATTACCATATATACATTGTATTTATTCTAACATATTAATGCACATTTCCCAAATTCAAAGAATTGTTATTGTGTTTCATTTAAAGAAAAAAAAAAGAATAGTTATTATGCATTTAGTACATATATATGAAAGTTCTTGGACCTAGTAATTAAGCCAGATTCATGCATGGGAGCGTAGGACACAACAAGATGTTTTATGAAAGTCAAAAGCAGGCTCTATGAATCTCAGCAATCAGATAATGAACATCATACAACAACAACAACAAAGCCTTAATCCCACTAGGTGGGGTCGGCTACATGGATCCCACTAGATAACAAACATCATAAAAAATATTAAATATCTAATCCGTTTCCAATAAAGCAAAACCCAATGTTATGTGCATATAAATATAAAATCATGTGGTTGCAACCCAGACATTAATTGAGCAAGTACATATGAATGTTCTTACTCCTACTTCCTCTCCATTTTTAGTTTCCCTCTGTATCTTTAGCCTCCAAGCTCAAGCTCAAGGTAAGACATGCGTGTGTGTGTGTGTGTGTGAGTAGTGAATACTAATGTAGTGAATTGATTGCTTAATGAATGTGTTTGTTTAGGTGGTGGGAAGTTGTGTCCAAAGGAGATGGCTTTGGGAGGAACATGTGCAGATACCAGAGGTGCAACCGACTGTACAGAGAAGTTCCTTGCAGAGTATGGGGCAAGTGCCATGCCACAACACTGCACTTGCACCGACCTTCAACCTCAAGAAAAGCCTCTGCAAATGTAATCTTATTTGCTATTAACATTGACTTATATTTCATTAATAAGTTCAAGTTATTTTGAAGCTAAAATGTTTGAGGTACCATTATCATTAGTATATTATAAGATGAATCGTATTTGGAATATGATATTAAAACCCAATTCGGGTTTAAGCCGGTGAACCAATTTCCTGGCCTGTTCATTAAAGAGTTTTGGATAAGTCAATTATGTTGGATTTTATAATTTTTCCCTCCCATTACTAGGTCTAAAATAACGCTATTGAGTTTAAAAAAGTAGTTTCAATCTTGTAACTAGTTTATTCTGGTTCAAGTATGGTTAGACCACTAACCTGACAACTACTACCTAGCTAGCTCGATTGATTTAATGACAAGCTCAATTTTTTGTATTTAGAAAATAAAAAAGAGACTCCTATTTATAAGCCTAATATTGTAAGAGGATGCATAAAAAGTTGAAAATTGCAATAATAAGAATTCATAATCCATATGATAAACTTTCTTTGCCAGCAAATCCATATGATAAACTTGGTGGCTTGGCATGCTGGAAAATGTATATAACATCAAAGTTAAACTACTCCATCTGGTTCTTTTTATAAGCAACTTTTTCTCTCTTGAGATTTATCCTTTTATAAACAACTTTCTCCTTGTATCTAAAAAGTTAAAATACTTTTTCCTTTTCTACCCCTATTAAATACACTTCTTCATAGTAATTATCCCTTACTTACCACTAATTTTCTTTCATTTACTCATTTATTACACATTCTCTCTCAAATTTTACACTCATACTCTCTTATATTTGTTTCTCATTCTCTTTGCTATGCTCTTTTCATAAATATAAATATATTTGAAAGAAATATGACACTTTTTATATATTTATTGTTTTTAACTAATCTTAACAATGAGCTTGTTTTGCACAATAAGAATAAAAATTGTTTATATAAAAGACCGGATGGAGCATATCACATTTTTATAACACAAAAAGACAGGGAATATGTCATATGTCGATTCCCCGTCAATAGTCAACTTGGCGAGAAAGAATGCGAGAAAAGAGAGACCCGCAAGCATTTTCAAATGCAAGTGGCAATGCAATTGGGAAGAAGCATTCCCCACTACCAGTCTTATTCCCTCTGCTTTGTAATTAGCATCCTTTTTTTAATATAAAAGAATTAATTTGTACGAACTTATAGTTTTACCTATTTTTAATTAGAGTGCTACAATTGTTTTTATTGAATTCGTACAGATTTATCAATTATAACCATTAATCCCTATGTTCATATAATATGTTAATTTTTTTGCCTTCATATAATATGTTAATTAGGATTGATGTGGATATTATTTTTCCTTTTCTGTTTATTTTTAGTGATATATATATATATATATATATATGACTAAAATATACTTTTAGTCCTTTAAGTTTACATGAGATATATTTTTGGTCCTATATTTCTAACACCGTTAATATTGCTAACGGAAAATGCTGATGTAACAAACTCAAGTGATGACTGTGTAATTAAATGCTATTAATCTTAAATTTAAAATATGTGTAACTTAAAAACTATTTAAAAACCTAATGAAGTAGTCAATATCAAAACATCAATTGTATTAAAATATTTTATTTTGATAATCTAAATGTATTATTTTAATAATCTAAATATCAAAATCTCGATTTCATTTGCAACATTTTTTTTTGTTTATTTTGGTTAATAATCTAAATATATTATATTAAAAAATTAAAACTTAAATATCTTTGTAAGCTAAATCATCACTTGGTTTGTTATGTTAACATTTTTTGTTAGCAACATTAACAATGTTAGAAATATAGGAGTAAAAGTATACTTTATAAAGTTAAGGAATCAAAAGTATACCTCATGTAAAACTTAAAAGACTAAAAGTATACTTTAGCCTATATATATTCATCTAAATATTTTAATTTTTAAATATAAAATTAGAACAAATTTATTTTTAATTTTATAATTTTTCATTTTGCTGATGTTGATTTTAATTTTAATTTAATTGTATTGGTATTGTTACAGAAAATGGGACAATAATTTGAATATAGAAGGAGAAATAACATTATGTCTCTACTTTTATCTTCGCTTCTATTTTGTTTCTTCTTATTTTTTCCTTCCGAATTTTCTTTTTATCCTTCCAGACTAAACATTAAAGTCACACCAACAAGCAATTGGTTGGGGTGGTAAGCGTTTCACCTTGTAAGGAGGAGAACACAGATTCACTTGTTGGGAAGCGAACTTGGTAAGAGAGAGTCAAAAACCCTTTGCACTCTAATCCTTGAAAAAAAAATTATACCCTTAAAAAAATGAAAAGGTTTTACCAAAACATGAAAGTCATATGCATGTCACTGCCACCCTAACTCCGCATTTGATTTTATTGTTTGATATAACTATTCAACAAATTAAAATAATAAATCTGATAATTCAGAAATTAAACCTTATCCAATTGTAAATATTCAAATAAAACCACATAAATCAGTCAGCTCACTTGTGCAACGGCTATTATTAGTGGTTGGTTGACCAAGCTCGCAAAGAAAATTAGACGCTCTAACTTGTCCTATATATGGAGTGTTCAGCTATATGACCCATGTTAGATCCCATATGTTTTGATGATAACAAAGATTGGATCAATGATATAAAAGAATTTGATAACAAACAAATGAATTTGAACAAAGTGGCAAAGCATTACTTGAAGTAAGCACTGGAGTAATGAGCAAATTTTGTGATGGCTTACTCGAGTGACTACTCGAGAAAGGGAAGCTATCACTCGAGTAAGCACTCGAGTAATCGTGGAGAATTTCATCCAAAGAAGCATTGCCAAAATTTGGAAAAAGTTACTCGAGAGACCACTCGAGTAATCTGCAAAGTTATATAGACCATTACTTGAGTATCCACTCGAGTAATATCATTTGCAAAGGCATCACTCGAGTAACCAGGTCAAAAATCTTCCAGTAGCTCTCGGCCAAGAAATGCAACACTTTACTCGAGTAACCAGGTCAAAAAAAGGCATTACTCGAGGGACCACTCCAGTAATCTGCGGAGTTATTTGATCCATTACTTGAGGGATCACTCGAGTAACTAGGTAAGCAAACTGTTGGCCAAGATTTGAATGACATTACTCGAGGGAATAATCGAATAATCTGCAAACTTATTTGAAATCTACTCGAGGGAGCACTCGAGTAACATCTAAAGAAAACACATGGCCACTCGAGTAACCACTTGAGCAATCAAATTACTAGAGTCAGCGCCCGAGTAACTTGTGAAGAAAAGACATGGCCACTCGAGTAATAAGGTATTTCCAAGGTTTGTGATATATCTCACTCCATGTCTTACCCAAGTAATATCTTATGAAAAATGTTGAATTAGGCATTGTCATATTTTTGATAGGTTTACTTGAGGGACCAGTCGAGTAACAAACATGATCACTCGAGTAGTCACTCGAGTAAGGCAGTCCAGAAATTATGTTTTTAATCGAATGACTATTGATTTGTTATATATATGATTAACTCTTCATTGCATTAGTATCCTAAGTACATTTACAGAGAAACAATGAAGAGATCATGCAAGAAGAGCAAAGTCAATTAAAGTGTCCGATATCTCACCTACCGCTACCTACCACAAACGGATAGTTTTCAAATTCGAAGAATAGTCAACCGTTGCTGCGCGACTCTAACAGACATGTTTGAATTGCTTCCAACTGACACTACAAATCATCTATATATATGGAGCATTCAAAGAGCATATAACAAGAACTGAGAACACAAGAACTGATCAACACACTCTTAGTGTTTTGTTTTCTTATATTCATTCATTGTACTTCAATGATTATTTGCTCTGTGAGAGACTATTTTCATTACAAACTCAATATTTGTTATTGAGACAACTTAAGGTTGTGGAACCTTGAGTTGGGGATTTGATTACAATGTGTAAGGGGGAGCGAGTGTCCAGGTGAAGGAACTTGCTGTGTACTGAGATGCCAAGAACCCACTGATTCTTAGAGAATATAGTGAAACTCAGAGATGCTTTGAGGATTGAACTTAGGTCAAAGTGGTTGTGGCCGAACTAATATAATTCCCGGTGTACACTTCGGATATGTAATGAATTCTTCTTTATGCAATTTGTTTATTTATGCTATTAAAGTTTTCATTGAAATTATATTGCATTGTGGGACTAATATGTTTTTGATTGTGTATGCAAGGTGAACAAATAAATAAGAACAAAAACTTTGAAAAGATCTCTAATAAGCTATTTCAAAAGAGTTTTCAAGGTTAAATTAAACAAAAGATTTCATATGAAAAGTATTTAAGAAGCTATGTTTGAAAACTCAATTTCAGAAAACTTTGTTCAAAATCACCAAGTTTTGTCATCCTTAAAAAGGGGGAGAATGTTAGATCCCATATGGTTTGATGATAACAAAGATTGGATCAATGATATAAAATAATTTGATAACAAACAAATGAATTTGAACAGAGTGGCAAAGCATTACTTGAAGTAAGCACTGGAGTAATGAGCAAATTCTGTGATGGCTTACTCGAGTGACTACTCAAGTAAGAGAAGCTATTACTCAAGTAAGCACTCGAGTAATCGTGGAGAATTTCATCCAGAGAAGCATTGCCAAAATTTGGAAGAAGTTACTTGAGAGACCACTCGAGTAATCTGCAAAGTTATATAGACCATTACTCGAGTATCCACTCAAGTAACATCATTTGCAAAGGCATTACTCAAATAGTCACTCGAGTAACCAGGTCAAAAATCTTCCAATAGCTCTCGGCTAAGAAATGCAATACTTTACTCGAGTAGCCACTCGAGTAACCAGGTCAGAAAAAGGTATTACTCGAGGGACCACTCCAGTAATCTGCGGAGTTATTTGATCCATTACTCGAGGGATCACTCGAATAATTAGGTAAGTAAACTCTCGGCCAAGATTTGAATGACATTACTTGAGGGAATAATCGAGTAATCTACAAACTTATTTGAAATCTACTAGAGGGAGCACTCGAGTAACATCTAAAGAAAACACATGGCCACTCGAGTAACCACTCGAGCAATCAAATTACCAGAGTCAGCACCCGAGTAACTTGTGAAGAAAAGACATGGCCACTCGAGTAATAAGGTATTTCCAAGGTTTGTGATATATCTCACTCCATGTCTTACCCAAGTAATATCTTATGAAAAATGTTGAATTAGGCATTGTCATATTTTTGATAGGTTTACTCGAGGGACCAGTCGAGTAACAAACATGATCACTCGAGTAAGGCAGTCCAGAAATTATGTTTTTAATCGAATGACTATTGATTTGTTATATATATGATTAACTCTTCATTGCATTAGTATCCTAAGTACATTTATAGAGAAACAATGAAGAGATCATGCAAGAAGAGCAAAGTCAAATAAAGTGTCTGAGATCTCACCTACCTCTACCTACCGCAAACGGATAGTTTTCAAATTCGAAGAATAGTCAACCATTACTACGTGACTATAACGGACATGTTTGAATTGCTTCCAACTGACACTATAAATCATCTATATATATATGGAGCATTCAAAGAGCATATAACAAGAACTGAGAACACAAGAACTGATCAACACACTCTTAGTGCTTTGTTTTCTTATATTTATTCATTATACTTCAGTGATTATATATTTACTCTGTGAGGGAGTTTTTCATTACAAACTCAATATTTGTTATTGAGACAACTTAAGGTTATGGAACCTTGAGTTGGAGATTTGATTACAATGTGTAAGGGGGAGTGAGTGTCCAGGTGAAGGAACTTGCTGTGTATTGAGGTGCCAAGAACCCACTGAATCTTGGAGAATATAGTGAAACTCTCAGAGACGCTCTGAGGACTGGACGTAGGTCAAGGTGGTTGTGGTTGAACCAGTATAACTCCTGGTGTACACTTCGGTGATATTTTCTCTTTGCTATCTACTACTTTAAATATTCTATCAATTTTCTTATACACAACGAAATTTCTAGTATCACCCAATTCACCCCCCTCTTGGGTGAAATGCTTGCACTAACAATCCAATCTACCTTTGACAAATCTTGTTATTACAATTAAGAGAAAACTTATTCTTGAGATTCTTGTTGTTTCTTTAAATTTCAAATTCGGTACCTATGTGTTTGTCTCGTTATTAAGTCTTTTTTTATTTGACTAAGGTTTTTTCCCTTTTAAGGCTTATAGCCCATAGGATTTTTGCCTCTCCCAACACATTTCCCATGATTCGAACTTGTGTTCTCCTCCTTACGGGGTGAGACTACTTATTATCTCAACCAATAGTTTGTTGCTTCATTATTAAATCTTGAGTTAATGAGTATTATTGCCTCAAGAGTTGTAAAAAAAACCTCATTTTGCTCTAGAAGTCCTTTTTAGAGCAATGTCACCTTAGAAATTTTCAAATCATCACAATCTCACCTCGGCCGTTATCCATATTAATTAAGTTTGACTATTAGTTGACTAAATATGATGTGCTAACGGCTCTACATGTTATCCATGTCATTTTTGTCAAAGTGCAGATTTTCCCTAGAAGTTTCATTTAGAAGCAATGTTGCCCTGGAAACTTGTTGGTTCAATATTGCCTTGGAAGTTTTCAAATTATAGCAATATCGCCCTAACCACTATAAAGGTAAAGTTTAACTGTTAGTCGACCAAATTTACTAAGCTCATAGTATGAATGTCAACCCCCGTTTCTATTTTGATATAAGCAAAGTAATAGAGACCAAGTTCCACAGTCATACAGAAAAGTACATATATACTGATAAAAGTATTCATTTACAATCCAGACTTGTCCATAGACAAAATACAGAATACGACAATATTTCCAATATTTACAAGATATTCCAAGTATTCTAAACATATGCTAACTTGACCATGAACTTTGACTTTCCCTCGAGACATGTTCCAATCACTTCCCGGTGTCTACGTCTTTGCCTTTCAATCCACTAGCACTCGCTGAGATGTTTGTTTAGAAAAAGGGGTGAGATTCTGAAGAATCCCAGTAGAAACATACTATCGACATATAAACTGTGAAAATTAAATATGCAATGAACCACAGTAGTCAAAATGAAAGTTCAATTCAATTTATATGTGTATGCAAGTTTCAGGGCCAAACATCGAGTTAGAACCCCTACATATACCTTAGCTGAGTCACCGACCACAGCTAAGATTTTCGATATACCTTGGCTGGACACCGAATCACATTCAGGTATTGTGCCTCTAGCACGCATTCATATCATGAAATACAATAACATATAACATACAATTAATCACATAGTATATGAGAGATAGTAGTCCCTACCTCAAAGCTCTATCACCCCTTATCATGTGCCTCATAAAACGTGTTGACTTTCGACTCCTGACTCGGTCCTAAAATGTTAAATGTACAAGAAATAGGTTATAACCTATCCATGTATCATTTTAGGCTATCCATGTATCATTTTAGGCACTACCATATTGTTTCTTGTGGTTATATTAGCCTATAGTGAAAATTTACCAAAATGCTCCCAGGACCCCGACCCGGCTCAACTGTACTCGGTCCGACTATACTTTTCTTGAAATTTTGACATGGGCTATTCTAACATATTTTCATTCAAGGAATTCATTTTCGGACTCAGAATTATCAAATTCATGTTCAAATTATTAAAATACCCTAGTCATCCCCTATTTTAGGGTTTTAGGGGCGTTTTCGTAAGTATGTTTTTTGGCCTTTTCTGAAAAAGTTTCCAATTGTAACCCCATATAATTTTTCCTCCTGAACCCAATGGAATCATCAAATCATTGAAAATCCAACTCCTACGCCCTAGATCTAGCCCTGACCCAAATTATGGGATCTTCCGGAAAAATCAGGGTTTTGCGATTTCAGCTTCATAAACGTATTCCTTTATACTCCTAACCACTTTATTAAGCATCTAATTGAGTTATAACAACCATTTGAACTAAAATTGAGCAGCATAACCCTTAGGCACACATATTTCCAAAATTTAAAACCAATGGTAATCCGGCGAAATTTCACCGTTTAAATTGCCCATAACAGCCAGAATAGTTAATATACGAAGGTTTGGAAGTTACCTCAAGCTCCTACTAGCTTTTCCTTAATATGGCTGAAACCCTAACCCTTAAACCACGGATTTTTGAGCCTCTAAACCTTAAAGAACAAAGATGAGTAGCTTAGGGTTGGAGTTATACGCGTTAGGAGCTAAATCATCAAAGAAATCGGCTTACCATGTGAGATTTATTCCCTTTCTCTCTCTAAACTCTCTCAACTTTCTCTCTCTTGTTTTAGATCTTTTTGGCACGAGATGGGCTGGAGGAAGAAGGAGGTAATGATATATTATAATATATCATCTATTATTTCATTTATTTAACCAATTTCCAAAAATTCCAAAATCAATTTTATGCTCATAAACCCTATGTACATGTAACCAAGCTCATTAAGCCCAACCAATATTTTCTTCCTGTTGCAACATGTAGGAGGCACCTAGGGGTCCCTCCCTACGGTCTCAATTGGCTTCACAACTTGTTCAAGTTACGTATATACATAAAGTCTCAATTTTGGTTAAAATTGCACTTTTTGCTCAAATTTTCCATAAATTCATATTAAATTGACAAAAAATTCTAGATATATTTTTACATTTATTTTCCTTAATTAATTGAAATTAAATTTAATTAATTTTATGCTTAAATTGGCAATATTACGATATTGTCATTACCTTTTTAATCCAATTTCTTTTCTTCTTTTTATTTGGCCAATTTCCATCAATTTTTGGACCAAATATTTTCTCTATTATTTCTCCATTTTTGGACCTTAATATTGGGCTTTTAAATTATCCAAATTAATTCCATAATTATTTTGCTGATTTTCTCATAAATATAAACATTTATAAAATTCATAAATTCCAAATTCATATATATATTCACCATTTTTTTGAATTTCCAAAATAATTACAATATATTTTGTGAATATAAAATTTGGGGTGTTACAATGAATGACATTGAAGAAGAAGCTACGGATGGAGGAGGAGCTAACGTTTGCTAGAGAGTAATGAAGAAAAATATTTATTTACCAGAATCAAGACATACTGAGTAAGATTACCGAGAATAAGGCTATTAGTAACCCTCCGTCACTATGCCCCAGCAACGTCGAGATAAACAAGTATTTCTTCGATTTTCTTTTCATCGCATAAGATGCTTTCACCTCTTTGATTCTCTCTAATCATTCAGATGGGGTACTATTTTTTTTTTTTGAAAAAAATATCCTTATTTATACATCTAACTTAGAAAAAATGAAGTGAATGATACATAGACTTGTTAGATAAGCATATTTGACCAACTAATGGGTAAACTTAACTTAGATGACAACCGAGTTGAAATTGCTACATTTTGAAAACTTCCAGGGCAACTTTGCGCATGGAAACCCAAATAAAAATGATGTTATTGTCATGTAGACTGTCAGCTCTGCATATTTGGTCAGCTAAAGGTTAAACTTAATGTAAATAATGGTTGGGGAAAAATTTCTATGATTTGGAAAGTTCTAGGACAACATTGCTCCAAAAAACCTTTTGAGACAAAATTGAGATTTTTTGACTACTTACAGGATAAAAATAAAAATGGACCTTAACCCATAAATATATTAATCTTACTTTTTTTATCATTAAACCTTGTAACTTTGCTTTGTTAGTATTGTTAGCCTCTGAACAAAAGCTAATTGTGTTAATAGAGTAATATGAAAGGATTTAATAAAAAGAGAAAAACAATTAAGTATCAAATTAAAAATTAAATGAAACTATATATACTTCAGGAATGGTTTGCGCTTTAATCAATAATTACTATTCTACTAAATTAATATAGGGAAAAAGACATAAAATACCTTTAAATTATAAAAAGGAAATCAAGGTGCCAACATTTAATAATATCAAGTCAGTCTATTAGAATTGAAAATGATGTTAAAAGATATCATGGCCCTCACTTTTTTCTCTTGGAAAAACCTCTTGAATGCTGACCGGCCACCAGAGAGCTCTAGTGTCGATGATGAGTCAGTAGAACTCTAGAGGTTCGCCCCCATGCTCCAACAACCCTACTAGCCACCAATCACTAGACCTCTGCACGACCAACAAAGCTCTTGGTACAATTTTGGAATTTACAAAACAATAGTAGTGAATATTAAAACCGAAGTAGTAAACAGGGGCCTATTAATAATTATCTCCTAATAACTAATTTGGTTTTGCTAGTAACTACATTTTTCAGAATTCAAAAAATGTATTAGGCACTAGAGCTCCAATGACCAACGGCTAGTAAAGTTTGTCATACATATTTTGAATCTCCGAAATAAGAGTAGTATAACTAGCGAAACCAAAGTAGTTATTAAGAAATAATTAGCAACATGGGTCCTATTTAATATTTTGGTTTCACTATTTGTCGGATTTCGGGCGTACCTGAAGTGTCGTTTTGAATTCTTCCAGTACCCACGCGAGTCGAATCACTAGGATTTCGATTATATCACACAGCAAATGCACAAGAAGATAAGAGTGGAGAAGAGAGTTCTCAGAGAATGTTTTTCTCTCTATTCTATTCTGTGTTTTGTGTACTTATTCACGCACACACACACGTCTGTTTCTCAAACAACTGTTCCCTCCAAAATATACATGGGAACTGCTCCCTCCAGGTTTCAATTTTGAACCCTTGGGGAAAATTACAAATGAATACCCCACATTTGTCTGGGTATTTTATTTTGCCCAAAAGCTTAAAGCTTAATGGGTTTGAGTTTTGTGCCTAATCCACTAAGGGTGGATCAAGCCCAATTTCCAATATCTCCCACTCACACTTGGTGAATTGGATGCCATAAGAATTGTCTCTCTCTTTTCTTCTTTCATACTAGGTGCTTTGTCGTGACCGCGTGGGCATGACATCTCCTAGGTGTTTGTACTAGAAATCCCTCTCATAGGACCAGCACAAGACAACCTTTCTTTGTGTAGCTTGAATTTTAATATTTTGCCTCATATGTCCTAGATACACCAATATACACTTTCACATGGCAGATCTAATCCCTCTCAAGTCAAGATAAAACTTAGATTGCCTTTTCATATGCTTAGTGTCCACACTTATGAAATTACCAAATATTAATATCATAAGGGACATGTCTCAGACACCAACATAAGTGTGTGTATTTTAGGTAACCTTCCTTTCATTCATATATCATTTTGATATACGTCAACTGCTTTCCTAACATAATACCATGGATTGTATCAGTCGTAATCATAGGACGAATGTTAAGGTAGTAGTCGCTGAAATATACCTCCATGACAATGTCAAAGTCAAAGGACATCACAGAAGTGTTTAACCATCTTGGGACTCACACAGCAATGAAGCAGGGATCCATTCACTTGCTTCCTATTTGCGGTTCTTTCGCACATGTGATATGAATCACATGCTACGGTGTTATTCTTACACTATAAGAGTGTACGTCGTTTTGATTCTCATCATTAACACCATACAGACTTGAGTTTAGATGCTCCCAGTATCTAAACCCAAATTCTTCTACTCCATTTATCTATCATGACATCAATGTTAAAGAATTTGTTATCTGGTAACAGGCATCATGGAAGTGGGTATCCATGATTCGATCCACATTTCTATTATGTCTTATTGGATCTTATCTCGACATACTATACTCTTATCGAGGTGACATAATTTGTGTTTCTTCTCTACCATATCAGCATTCCTGCTGCTTTACTGGTGAACACAACTGTCTCATCTTTGCATACTCTTCCTGAGTATCAAAGGCGGTTGCTCATGTGTGAGAGCCAACCTTACCTGCCTGTACAACATACTGGACATTGTATACCTTCATATAGACACATAAAATTTTATGAAGAAATATTTTCATTAATCATAAACATATTACATAGTGTTTGCAAGTTTACATATTATGCATCCCAATAGCCTTTACATGTTTGTCATACATTTCCTTGGCTATGGGTTTGGTTAGGGGGTCTGTGACCATAATCTTGGTTGAAATATGTTGTACAATAACAACTTTCTGTGCTACATAATCTCTCACAAAATTATATTTTATATCTATGTGTTTGGTCTTGCTATGGTATTTGGGATCTTTCATATAGGCTATGGCCATGGTATTGTCACAATACACTAACACCGAATTTGTGCTTTCATTTCCAAATCCAAGATGTTCAATAAATCTCTTCAGCTATATAGCCTCTTGCACTGCTAAAGTGCATGCCACGAATTCAGCTTCCATAGGATGTAAGGCAATGCACGTTTGCTTCTTGCTGCTCCAACATATGGCGCCATTGTTCAGCAAGAAGGTGTATCCTAAAGTCGATCTTCGTTCAACTTCATCTCCACCCAAATCAACGTCAGAATATCCAACCAAGTGCAGATCACTTCCTTGATAGCATAGTGCATAATCTGATGTGCCCTTTAAGTATCTCAAAATCCTTTTCACTGCTTTCTAATGTTGCTCGCCGGGATTTGACTGGAATCTGTTAACCAGTCCAACTGCAAAACAAATATCTGGCTTTGTACACATCATTGCGTACATCAAACTTCCAACGGCACTAGCATAGGGAACCCTTTCCATTTTCTTCTTTTCTGACTCAGTTTCGGGACACATATCAAGACTTAAGTTACACATGAAGCTACTGGGGTATCTAAGGGATTGCAGTCTCTCATATTGAATCGCTCAAGAATTTTCTTAATGTAATTCTCTAGTGAAAGAGAGAGAATTCTTTTAGAGCGATTCCTTTGCATTTTAACTCCAAGTATATAATCTGCTTCACCCATGTCTTTCATCTCAAAATTTGATGATAACCATTCTTTAATAGCTAAGACCGACTTTACACTATTTCCAGCTAATAGTATGTCATCTACATATAAGGATAATATTACAAAATTACCCTCAAACTGTTTAATGTAGACGCAGTGGTCCTCTTCAATCATTTGAAATTCATAAGAGGTTATTGCTCTATGAAATCTCAAATACCACTGTCTGGATGATTGTTTCAGTCCGTAAATGAACCTTTTGAGCTTACAAACTCTACTTTCCATTCCTTTCTTAATGAAACCTAATAGTTGTTCCATATAGATTTCTTCATCCAGATCATCGTTTAGAAATACGGTTTTTACATCCATCTGATGCAGTTCCAGATCTAAACTATTTACTATTGCCAGAATAAGTCTTATAGAATTGAAACGTACAAGTGAAAAGGTATCCTCGTAATCTATACCTTCCTGTTGTGTATACCCCTTTGCAACCAATCGAGCCTTGTATTTGACAATTAATCCATCAACTTTTCTTTTAATTTTGAGATCTCATTTGTTCCCAATGGCTTTTCACCCTTTTGGTAGATCAACTAGTTCCCAAACTTGATTCTTCTTCATTGAATCAATTTCTTCCTCCATTGCACTCTTCCATTCATCCTTAGCAGGACCTGATAAGGCTACTTACACAGAACGAGGCTCATCATCTCCGTCTAGAGTAACAATAAGTACCTCTCCTTCTATGGAAAAGCGTCACCTAGGTACATTTCCCCTGTCACTTCTTCTTGTACCTAGGTACATTTCCCCTGTCACTTCTTCTTGTGGGAACTTCTTGTCTCTTTCGATTCTCTTGTCTAGGCCTTTGTAAAGGCCTTTCTGAGCTCCCACTCAAGTCAATGTATTGAGATGATTGAGGATTGTTAGTCTGAGTTTGTTCTGTACTGCCTTGTTCTTGTGTTTCATAAAGAGATACTGTACGATCAATATCTCCCCTGCTAGGAAATTCATTTTCTAGAAATACAGTATCTCTTTATTCAATTTCAGTCACAGTTCCATCTTCGTTTTCACCTATGAAAACATATCCTTTTGATTGCTCAGAGTATCTTATAAAGATACACTTTTTCCTCTAGGACCCAATTTCCCTTACCTATAGGAATCATTATGAATATACGCAGCAGACCCCCAGGGTCTAAGGATGTTTAAATCTGGCTTGCATTTTGTCCATAACTCATAGGGTGTAGAAGTGACTGATTTTGAGGGCACATGGTTAAGAATGAAGGCAGCCGTTAGTAAAGCATCACCCTAATATGAAATTGGCAAATGTGCTTGAGCTATCATTGACCTAACCATGTCTAGAAGAGTTCTATTTCTTCTTTCAGCAACTCCATTTTGTTGTGAAATGCCAGGGATGGTTAGTTGCCTAATTATCCCTTTTTCTTCACAGAACTCCTTATACTGATCAGATAAGTATTCATGACCCCGATCAATATGCAAAGCTTTAATTTTACAATCCGTTTGATTCTCTACTTTATTCATGTACCGTCTAAAGCATTCAAGAGCTTCAGACTTGTGTGAGATAATAGATGTGACCATATTGCAAATAGTCATCAATGAAGGTAATGAAATACCAGGCTCCATGTCTCGCCCTCACACTCATTGGACCGCATATATCAGAATGATTAATTGCAATAGAATCTTAGCTCTAGTTCCCTTATCGAAAGGTTTCCTAGTTGCCTTGCCAGCTAGACAATTCTCACATAAGGACATTTCCATATTCAAAATTTCACCTAGCAAACCTTCTCTAGCTAGTTTAATCATTCTATTTTGATTAATGTGTCCTAGTCTAGCGTGCCAGATATTCATATCAACAGTTATATTGGAGGAAATAACGAAACAGTCATACACATTAAAATTACCAACAATATCCATAACAAAGAACAATCTAGAAAGGAAAGCTAAACCATAAAAGGTCTTGTTGCTAAAAATGTCTGCAACTTTGCCATGAAAGTTTACATCAAACCCATAATCTAATAAACAAAGTATTGAAACTAAGTTCCGTTGGATGTCAGGTGCATGTAAAACATCATGTAGGATCAAAGTCTTCCCACCACGCAAAGATAACTTGCATGAGCTAATTCCTTTGACTTTGATCTTTGCATTGTTGCCCACGTAAAGCCATTTGCTTAGATGCGGAAATCGAAGGTATTCCATGAAGGATTCCCGATCCCTCATCACATGGTCTGTTGAGCCTGAATCCAAAATCTAAGAAGAACAAATAGGTTCTGTTAGAAAAGAAGTACTTAAAACAAAAGAAATCTGTGAATTCACATAATCCACTAGTACCTTTTCACGGTCGTTTCGCTCGGTACAGTCCCGTGCAAAGTGAGCCATTTTCTGGCAGGCATAACACTTGACCTTATTCAGGTCAACTTTATTCTTGAATTGCTTTCTGCCCTTTTTGAAATTAGAGCCATCCTTCTTGCCTTTCTTTTGAGATTTCTTGCCCTTTTTGGAATCAGGCTTTGCATTAGAAGGACCAGCATTTTCAGTGTAGTAGGCTTGACCAGAAGCCATATACGCCGCTAGGCGTTCATCCTCAAGCTCAAGATGTTTCAAAAGTGACGATGTTGTCATTATGAGTTAAGTTTACTTTCATGTGCTCCCAGCTAGAAGGAAGCGATCTGATTATAGCCTGAACTTGTTGTTCATCAGTCAAGGTATGTCCAGCTTCCTGAAGTTCTCTGATCATGTTGGACATCTCTCTCAGATGCTGCTTCATAGGAGTATTTGCTCTAAGCTTGTAGGTATCAAACTTGATTGTCAACCTTCTAAGCTTAGAGGTTGATGTGCCACCAAACTTATCCTTGAGTGTAGCCCACATAGCCTGAGCAGTTTGATATTTCTCATATTGGCACATCAGGTCATTCTCCATTGTGCTCAATAAGGTGACTCTTACAATGCTGTTCTTCTTCTTCCACGCTAGGTAAACTTCCAAGTTTCTCCTGTGCTGAGTAGTAGTCCCAGCTTCAGGTTCCACTAAAATAGTGGTTAGTGGTTCAACAGCCTCCTGTTCCTCCAAAATGTATTGCACCTTATGGTCAGTTTCTCCCCCTTATTCAGTTCAACAATGATCCCTTTCATGGCAATTTGTCAATTCTGAAGTAACGTTTTTCACATTTAGAAAGGTTGTTCTCTTTAAGAGAACATAATCAAATGATTATGTAGCATAGCACAGTATACAACATCTGTACTTATATCATTCTTGACCAGAAAATAAGTTCATTACTAGATCCATAATCAGGAGAATACGTTTATACCTCCCATAAGACAAATACTAGGAACTTATTATTTTCTATCAAAAAAATAATTCATATAAGTACTTTAAATAAATCATCAGCTTTTAGAAGTTTCACCTTCTAAAAGCTCCCATTCATCAGGGATACATGGTATCATAATGCACAATTAAAAATTAGCATTGTATGAGAAACATAATTCATTACATGTAAAAATACCATGTCCATACATAAAACATACAAACAATAATATTTAGAGTCATATTCTCAATACAAACAGTATAAAAGAAAATAGGAATATAATACACCATTAAATGTTAGAACAACAGTAATCAATAATGGCTTCCCTTAGTTCCTAAAGAATCTTTTCTTTTTCTTCATGAATCTTGTTGTTTTCGTCACAGCATCAACCCAAGTAATAGTCATTGAAAATGTGCCCCTTGCCCTTACAGCCATGCAGTACTTCATTATTACGCTCACGTAGAACTCTGCACTCTTTTTGTCTTTTATGCTTTCCACATAATTCTCAATGATTGAGTATATGATTTTTATATTATTTATTCTAGCTATTTTGTCTGTGTCAAGTTCAGCTATTTTCTCAGCCATAGTAGCAGAATATGGTTGATCGACCTCTTCTTCCAAATTTTGAGTTTCATTAGGACAGGAGGGCACAGACTTAGGTCCAGAGTCAGAGTAGACCACTTAAGGTTCCACTGGAATAGGCTCCAGAAAACCTTCTTCAGAATCTTCCTCAAAAAATTCATATTCTTCAGGTTCCTCTTCAGGATCATCCATATGAGCTTGATCTTCCACAAACTCAATGCTCAATGACCCATACTCAAGTGTTTCAGTGCTGTTAGAAGCCTCTTGCTTCATTTTTGACCTAAATAAACAAATGTAAGTCATTATCATGATTTTAGGTATTTTTAAATGTATAAAAAACACTTAAATAAGCACTAAAAGCTCACAAACATATCCTAAATTGCCACAAAAATAGGCAAATGGCATATCATCATGAAGATCTCGAATTTAGGGAATTTTAGAAACAAACCGCGTCTTAAACAGAGCTCCCATGTGCTCTCACGCGCCCCAAGAAGGAAAAAAACTTGGGAAAATAAAAAAATGGATAAAACCCACTCTCGTTGGATGCGCGTGTAGTGCACCCAATCGTCACACGCGCCAGCTAGCTGACCCTACGCGCCGCCTACTATCGGTCTATGTCCTCTACATGTCAATCAGGTTGCCACGTGGCGTTTCTGTCCCTTTAAATTTTTTTAAAATTTTTTTTTTGGGTTTGATGGGTCGGGAGTTGGGCCTTAGCCCACTGACCTGATCCAGTTTTTTTCTGTTTTTGTTTTAGGGTTTTGGGCCACTTGATGGCCCAAAAAAAAACTCTTCTCTTTTTTTTTTCTAAAAACTGAACCGGATCTGGTTGGGCTATACCCGATTTGGATTTTTTTTGGAGAAGGCGCAAAATGGCACTGTTTTGAATTGCTAGAGGTTGTTTTCAACTTCCAGCCGGGTCGACCCGGACCCGGTTTCATCCACGGGTCGGGTCCGTCGACTCAGTACCTTATCTCCTCCATAACTTCACCGTCCAACGTCTGTTTTTCTCGTTTTTGGTGTCCATCTTCATCATTTTTTCGAGCTCTATGCAATGGGATTATTTTTAAATCCTAAAAAACTTGTTTTATGATGACCCAATCCAATTCTCTTTTAGGTCTTCCATTTTTTTTTTCGGATTTCTCACATCCTTTAAGTTCTCTTTTGTTTCATAGCCTAATTATGTGTATTATGAGACTTTTTGATATTCTAATACTCATAGTACCAGAACTCAAACACATAATAGGAATTCAGATAAAAAACGAAATCACAGTTTATCTCTGATAAAGAAGAAACGACGCAGACACTTGTAGACTGAAGTCAAGCACCGAAAAAGAAAGAATTAAAAAAAACGCAGAACGGGGTGATCTCAAGTTCAATTTCATATTTAAACTCATGAACCAAAATTCTCATACAGAAAGAGATATATGAACCGAATATATATTCTCACGTATCATGAAATTGAACTATCATACTTGAAAATTTTCTGCATATATGCTTTCATGTTTAAGAACAATGACGCACAGTGGAAGCCACATTCAGGACTAATTCAAAAACCTAAATGCTCTGATACCAATGTCGGATTTCAGGCGTACCTGAAGTGTCATTTTGAATTCTTCCGGTACCCACGCAAGTCAAATCACCAGGATTTTGATTATATCACACAGCAAATGCACAAGAAGGGAAGAGTGGAGAAGAGAGTTCTCAGAGAATGTTTTTCTCTGTGTATTGTCTGTTCTATGTTCTGTGTATTTATTCACGCACACACACACGTTTGTTTCTCAAATAACTGTTCCCTCCAAAATATATAGGGGAACTGCTCCCTCCAGGTTTCAATTTTGAACCCTTGGGGAAAATTACAAATGAATACCCCATATTTGTCTGGGTATTTTATTTTGCCCCAAAGCTTAAAGTTTAATGGATTTGGGTTTTGGGCCTAATCCACCAAAGGTGGACCAAGCCCAATTTCCAACACTATTAATTAGTCTTATTTCAAAAATTCCAAAAATGTATTACATGCTTTGATGGCTGCCGGCGTCAGAGGTTCAGTGACCAACACGAAGGTCAGAGCTTTTTTTCAATTTGAGGTAAGTTTCCAAATGCCAGACGTGGAGGAAGAGGAAACCTTTCTAAACGTTCTTACCTGACGATTATAATTTAAAAAATTGTCAAATGTTGTAAAACAAGACTTGACGGTGCTACTATATAAGAGCCGTCAAGTAAAATTTAGTATTAAAATTTAAAAAATGACAAGAATACTTAACAAATAATTCTTAATAACCGTTAAGTATTATAAGTAATTTTTTAATTAAGAGGATTATTGCCCCATTATAGACATATGTTTTTGGGAAATTAGAATGAAGGACCTAGAGGAAAAAATATTTATTGAGAAGGATTATAAAAATTGTAATTACTTAGAAGAACCAAACATCATAATATAAATTTAAAATTACTAAATTGTCCCTAATCAAACCTCCTACATTATATCATGTATTCATAATTAAAAATAACTAAAATTAAAAATAAAAGCACCCATTATCACATGTAATAAGATCAAATCTGTTTTTATTAATTTTTATTTTTCACCAAGTTTCATACTCTAGTAAAATCAATATATTATTAAATTAACAAAGGTTCAAACTCATTTTTTAAATTTTTATTTTTCAGAAATTTTCTATATTCATATAATCAATAGATCATTTAATAGATTAGTTTTTTAATTTCATTAACATTAATGAATTTTTTAATCCACTTAAATTTCTTATAAACTAAAAATAAATCATATAAAATTTTTTGGTTTAACATATATAATAAATTATAAAATACCTGAGTTTTATTAAAATTAAAACTATATAATTATATTTTTAATTAAAATTTTTATTGATTTAAAAAATCATAACTTTGACAAAATTGAAGAATGCATAGTTGTTTTCCCTAGATATACACGTAAGTTGTGAAAAATGAAAATTGAAAAAAAAAATTATTTAATTTAATGAAATTTAGAATTTTGTATTAGTTTGCAATCGAAAGAAAAGAATTTTGTATTTGTTTTAAAAATGAGAATATGGGAGAGAATGTAAGAGGAATGCAAAAGATTTCTTTAGGGGTATTTTAGTATTTTTAATTTTATATTTTTATATATGGTCCTTCTAAATAATTATAATTTTTATAATCATTCTCAATAAATATATTTTCCTCAGGGTCCTTCATACTAATTTTCCCTGTTTTTTTAAAAAATCTAAACATAAAAAAAAACTTAATCATTAACAACTGTTTCTTACCACTTCAAAACTTGTGGGAATTCAATCAGGGGATTATTATTTACGTCGTTTGTTGCAACTTACAACAAGATTGATATCACCTCTGGCAATTTTGACCATTTTTTTATGATTCAGCTTTCATCACTTCGGTAACGTCGTCAACAACTGTTTTTTACCAGTTCAAAAACTTGGGAAATTCAATAGGGTACTTTCGTTTTTTGCCCAAATATTAAAATCTGAAATTTATATTGTCAAATAAAAACAATGTACGATTTTGTATATTAGAATTATCTTTGTGGGGATTCAAAATTGAAGTGGTATTTTTTTGAGATTTTCCTTTTTTTCATTCTCCTCTTCTGACACTCAAATCATTTTAGCTACTTTATTTCCAAATTATCCTTGCACTCAAATCTCACATTAACATCTAATTATGCCCAATTTTGTCAATTAAAACCCACAAAAGCCTAAGGTAAATAATTAAAAGTAAGGTTGTCAAACTTATAAATTTAAGAAAAGTCGTAACTTGAATGTAAATTTGATCCGGATTGTGAGCTCATGAGAGTTTTATTAATAAATAGGTGTTTAAAAATATAATAAAATATTAAAATATAAAGAAGTGAATAATTTGATTTAAATATATTTTAAATATGAATAATTAAAATTGAATCCATCAACATTTATAATTTATCACACTCAACACAAAAATTTTTATGAAGTTCATATATATATATATATATATATATAAAGTCGTTGAACATGATCATATCAAGAAAACTAGCAATAGTTTAATAGTGAGTTTACATGATTTTGTAGAGTAGAAAATTAAAAACAGTAGAATCAATGTGCAAAAGTGTGAGTTCAGCTGAGTTTACAGTTACCATGAGTTTAAGAGCAACTCGACCCAATTTTATAATTTAGAAATGTAAAAATAATAAATTCGGAAAGTCAACTCGCGAGTTTAACAATAATGATTAAAAGATATATATTTTTGTTACAAACTAATAAATTTAGTGCATAGTATTTACAATATCATAACAAAATACATTTTCCCAATTCAAAGAATTATTAATGCATTTAATACATATGAATGTTTATGCCCTTAAATAAATCAGATTCACAGATGGGGGAGCGTAGAATAAGACGAGATATTATATGAAAATCAAAATTTGGTTCTTTGAATATTGGGAGTTAATTAGGTAATGATTAATGAACATCACAAAATTAATAATATCTGTTCCTTTTTCCAATGCGGAGAAAAGCAGTATGTGTATATATAAATACATAACATGTGGTGGCAACAACCGCACCCAGCAGTTTCACCATCAAAACATAATCATGAAGCTTGGACCTATTTTCTTGGTATTTGTAGTTGTGGTTTCTCTATTTAGCCTCCATACTCAAGCTCAAGGTGCGATGAAAGTAAGAGCGTCAGCGGTACTGGTAACACTGAAAAGAATTTTAGTGCTATATGCGGCCGGACAATGAAAAGCTCTTTTACAAGAAGAGGTTTTCATCTATGTATGAAAAGATCCCTTACACTTTTGTTAGGAAGCAATTTTTCAAGATAAAAAATTTCAAGAAACCCCTTTCATCTTCTATTCTTCTTAATTGCTCTTAGGGGCATTCTGGATATTTTATATTTTTGTATGTTTAATTTTTAATTCATTATTTTGGTTTTCTTTCCTTTGCATGCCAAACTGCACGAACATTTGGAATTCCTTTTCCCCTTTTCCCTTCTCTTACTTTCAATCAAATCAAAATATATTATGTCTTCCAAGGGACAACTCTAAGCGCTCATCATCACTAGGTACCATTCAAATATAATTTAAATAGTTCAAATTAAACTTTTTTACTTTTATATTTCTTGAAATTTATTTTAATATGTAAGGAATCTAAAATAAAGATAATTTTGTAACTGTTAGCTTTTCAAAAAAAAAGTTTTAAAATTTAAAAATATTTGTTGAAAATCTTAAATATGAACATATTAAATAAAGTTGTATTTGAACGGTGCGGATGATCTCACCACAGTTATGAGGGTGCGGCCGAAGTTGTGCGCCAATTGAAGATGACTTTGGACGGAACGTGTGGAGGGGCCAGCGGAGGCCACGACAATGCCCTTGTACTGACCTTCCACCTCAACAACAACGTCTCTTCAAATGTCACATTGTTTGTGATGAATAATAAGCCATATGCAGTTGTGGCAATAAAAAGAAAAAAGAAAAACTATATCCTGTGTATCTATATATTTCCTGCAAATTAAATAACACAGAGGTACCTTTGGCTTTAATTAATCAATACTTCCTCCTTCCGGTCTTAAATCCAGGAGCTGGCTAGAAAGTTATTTTGATCCTAGATAGACATCAATCCTTTTTTATCTTTTAAAATTATAACCTTTTTCCCAAATTATTCTTGTTGATTGTGCACAAGGTAAGAGGTCTCTATTAAGGAGTAGTTCCGATGCAAATTATGATTAAAAAAATGATATTTTATGAAAATCAATGCATATTTTTTACAAAGAGCTGCATTCACTAATTTTTTTTACTATATACAAATTAGTTATCCCGATTTTACATTAACAATAGGTGGGAGCAACTAGCAAATTTATAAAATATGCACATATCATTTTTTTAAAATTGTATTTGTCTCTTTAATATATTTTTTTGTTATAAATATTAAAATATTGAGTATGGATATATGTCCATAACCTTTCAAGTTGTGTCTTTTGGAGTTCTACAGCCTATGTAACCTACCACATGAATAGCTTCTTGGGAGGTTTTTTTTTTTAATTAATACACATAACATCTAAATGCTACACATTGTACAATTATGCAGATTTAATCTTTGCTGTAACTCTTGAATAGAATTCAATCAAGGACTTCTGACCAACATAGAGTTGGTCTAGTGTATAAGGCTCCAATAAATCCCTCTGGATCTCGAGTTCGAGCCCCAGAGGAAACACTTGAATTAATTGATAAGGGCAGCCACAAATTCCAAACCCGATATTGGATAATGATATTGTTGGACTTTGGGTCCAGGTCCGCCCTTGATGGGCCGGACTATTTGATTAGGAAATAAGTAGCCTAATCAAATAAGAATAAAATCAGCATAAGATGCAGATTTGGGAATATTTAGCAATAATTATGGATTTGTTAAAAGAGGAACAAATCACCATAATTAGGGAATTAATTGAGAGACAATTAATTCCTGTCTTGGAGGGCAAGAAGGAGTGCACACATTTCCTAATTAGTGGCCTCCATAAACCACTATAAATAGGGTGTGCATCCTCAATTGCAATTCGCCCCGCTATTGAGTTTTCTGGCAATTCCCTTCTCTCCTACCATCTTTCTGGTTCTGGTGATCTGTTGTGCAAATCACAATTAGGCTCTAGTAGTCTAATAATTGTGTGGGCACAAGTATGGAGTATTGGAGCTTTGACCCGGATCCCTTAGGTGGGAGAATCTCATAAACATAACAATGCATTCCCGATTTAATCTAATAATTTATATTTTTTATAAAAGTAAAATAATATTTTTAGAAAAAGCACCTGTACAATTGCAATTATTCATGGTTAGTTGACCAAGCTCGCAATCAATAATTGACGATTTAATTTGTCCTAAATTGAGTGGTTCAGCTCTATGACCCAATCTACCTTTGACAAATCTAATTATTTTAATCAATAATTACTATTCTTACGCTCATGCATATATATATATGTATATATATATATAAGCAACGATTTTTTGTTATATACTAGCAGCAATTTTTTTGTTACATTACTTTTTTGTTTACCTATATTGAATAATTATGTATTAAAATACAATATGATACATTTTTTAAATAAACTACTGTATTAACAATTTAAGATTGTATATTTTATATTTTTATCAAATATATGTTAAAATTTTATAAATAACTTAAATATTGATAAGAAATTGTTTAATATATTTTAATTAATATGAAGCCGTTATTATATCCGATTGAGTAAAAATTTTTATTTCTTTCCTTGTCATGCTACATATAATTAACTCTTTCTCATCAAACTTTATTATCACATTCTCTGTAAAAGTATTCCACTAATCGAACATGCCTTTAGAATTGATTCTCATGTACTGAAATTCTCTTTTTCTATTCGTTTTTTACTTTCTCATCTCAAACATTATTTTTGCATCCTTATTCCATGCTCATCACTGCATTGAGCACACGGTGCTCACTTTATAGTCATGAGATCTAAAACATTCAAATCAAGATTTGGACGGTCCAGAATTTTGAAGGGTTTGTTCAAGAGATTTGAGCCATTAGCATACATGCAAGAACTGCTCAATTTGTATGAAAACAAGATCGTGTAACAAAAAATAGTTGAACGAAGACATCATGAAGATGAATTTATACAGTTTCTTTCACTGTAAAACCATACGTGTGTCATAAGTTAGATGGCTATATACACGAACAAAGAATAAAATAATATTTTTGTCCAATAGGGTAAGGTTGTATCAAAATATTAAAAAATTAGTCTTCTTAATTAGAAGAGCTTGCTTGCAAATTCATCCATGCCAATTCCTTCAGAGTCATAGGCAGCAAATTTTGAGGCAAGTTGTCTGAGTTGTGAAACGCTTCTTCCTAATTTCATTGCCACCTTCATTTCAAAAAGCTCGCCATTCTCTCTTTTCTCGAAGTTTTTCTCTTCAAGAGTTGCTTCCATGGTCTCTTGCAGCAACTTGAAGAAACCTCCACAGTTTCTGTACATTTCAAACACCATCCCCACTTGCCCTCCATGCTCCAAGGCAATTGTAGAAGCCGCCAACGACCCTGCCACGGCCGCCATGATGCCCGGCCAAGACGAACCATGGCTTCCTAATGCAGAACCTAAAGCTGCAATCCCAGTTAGCAAGGGACCTGATTTGGCTAAGGTTTTGTTGAACTTGAGAGCCAAGTTTCCTAGCCTATCATAGTCCTCCGTGTCTTTTCTTTTCATCACTTCAAGAATCTGCCACATTTCCGTTTCCAGTTCTGGAGTCCATCCATTATTCGTTTTCTTCTGCGATCTTAATACTCGCTTTTGAAACTCACTAGTGTTAGTTTTGGGCCTCCAAACAGCAGGCTCATATTTGGAAGGGAACTTTTCAAGCATAGCTCCCAAGAGAGGAAGAGGGTAAGCCTTGTCAAGTGCCAAGACCTTCTCCATTGCACTGTTGACGTCTTCCTCAGTTGGGTTTCCAATAGCTAATGTGGTTTGGATTTCATTCTGAAGCTGCTTGAACAACCTAGTCGCATTACGCTGTTCCTCGGCGAGCTGCGACGGCTGCATCTTGTTCATGATGAGCAGCATTCCGGTGGCGGCAGTGAACAAAACCGTTGACGATACTTTAAGGGCAGAGTTGTCAATGGCAGTGTTGAGACCAACCATGGTTGAAGCAGTGAGGGTGATCATATTGAGAGAGTTCAAAAGAAGGGTATTCCAGTTGTTTCGTTGCTCGCACATGTTGTTGTGCATTTCAATTCTGTCGGAGATAGCCTCTAATATTGCATATAATTGTGTGGTAGCCTTGGAATAGTTATCATCGTATATTTCTGTGGGGGCGACATCATCTAGCTGTGATGGGAATATTGTGTCTAAGGATCTATTCAATTCCTGAACAACCAGCTTTGTAGTGGTTGTGGTTATTTTCGGAAGGGAGAAACGAACTTGTGGGAGCTTAGGGACGTTAATGGCGGCGTTGACTTTCTTGATAGACGACGAAGAGCAAGAGGAACAAAATGACGCAGAGATTTGTAAAGAAGACATTATTGGTTTGAAAGAAACGGTATCGTTTAATTAAGAAGCAAGCTTTGTGAGATGCAGAGGGATGGAGCAGGAGGAAATAAGGTTTAGAGTTTTGGAAGGAGGATGGTGATGAAGTGGATGGGGGTGATGGATCGTATTTATAGGAAGGGCATATAGGAAGAAAATATTGACCGTAGCATTGACTTAGTATATGTCTGACCTGTTCATTACGATATTAGTAGCTTATAATTTTCAATTTTTTTGACATTTCAATGGTCTACCTTTGAGTCTTCATCGTATAAATTGCGATGTTGTAAATTTATTTTACTTGAAAAAAGTGTGGCCAACCAAAATTGAGATTCTTCATTCTTTAAAGCGTTATTGTTAAACTGAAAGATAATAGATAAAGGGGAAAATCCTTAAAAAAAGATAGTTGAATTATTTAAATTCTAAATTGGGTTTTTAAATTCAATAAATTTTAAATCAAGTCATACGTTATAAAATAGAATTTTATAATTCAATAATTTTGTCTTGCTACCCTTTTTTTTGTTTCAATTATGTCACTCATCCATCTTTATTATTTTATCTTCACTTTTCCCATTTCTGTAATTCAACCTCATCACTCCATCAGATTTTACTTTGGAAATCGTTGCACTTTGTTTTGTAGCCACCAAGTTAAGGCCAATGCTGAGTTCTCTTCCACTTCGGTTCCTGCCCAAGACAGCGAACCAAAGGAAGAAGGCTTTAGTGTGCTGACAATTGGGAAAAGCGATTACAATGACATAATGATTGTCGACACACTCCCAAATCTAGAGTTCTTCACCTTGATTCTTCTCGTATATTCCCCTCCCTTTGTTTGTGTTTTATTTTTTTCTGAGTGTTATGTACTTCGAACTGTATGGACACTCTCCATTTGAGAGCAATCAAAATGGGGTTCCTAAATCTGCCGCAACTATACATTAGAAAGAAAGCATGGCTCCTCTCTTTGTTATATTAATTTGGATTGTACTTGATGATAAATAATCAAACCGAATTTTTCTTCTTTTGTTGCAGACAACATTCATAGCATTCTTTATAAGGAATGGTTTCCAGAGTGAAATTTGATGGAGTGATGAAGTTGAATTGTAGAAATAGGAAAAGTGAAGATAAAATAATAAAGATAGATGAGAGATGAAATCAAATAAGGGGTAGGAAAGTAAAATTATTGAATTGTAAAATTTTATTTTAGGACATATGGCCTGATTTAGAATTTATTGAATTTAATAACTCAATTTAAAATTTAAATAATTCAACTGTCTTTCTTAAGAATTTTCCCTAGATTAAGTGCCGCCCCAATTATATCGTAATCACTAATTTATTAACTTAGCTTAGTCATCATATATCTACTTTAATATTAAATTGCTGCTCTATTTGGACCTAGCTATGTAATTTTTTTAAGGAAAATTTTTCTGTATATTTTTTTGAACTATTACAATTTAATTTTTATCCTCTCAATGCTTTACTTCATATTTTATTAGAATTTAAATATTGAAAAGATTGATATAATTTTTTAGAAAATCTAAATATATTAATTATTTCTTCCCTAGCTACATTGCATTTGTAAATTATATATCTAGCTGGTTACTCTTTTTATTAGAATAAAATCCTTAAATTATATATCTGAGCCAGAAACTGGCCAACTGGTGGTCCAACTGGTCCGGTTCGATAAATGACCCCAGTGCGACTGGTTTTCATGCCGTTTGACTGATTTTCATACGGGTTGATCGGTTTTTTTAATATTTTATTCAGAATTTCATATAAATAACCCTAAAATATCCCTTTCTCACCCGTCTAGCCCTAGTTTTACTCTAATCTGACTTACTACCCAGTACCGTAACCAGTTCAGTGGCCGATCCGAGTTTCAGTACCTTGGTTCAAACCATTATGCGATCATATTTTGAATTGATTTTTGCAACACTACTACGTGATATAGATTCTACTACCCCAAAGGATGTCTGTTTGAAAAAAATGGAAGTAAAAAACAAAGGCGGCGGCATTGTTGTAATTCTAGGTGGGAACTAGATAGCTTTAGGTGTCCCGATTTGAATTTGGAATGCCTCAAGGCACCCTTTAGGCGTCCCCAAAAAAAAATGGATGCCAAAAGCCCTGCCGGCCCTTTTGTTTTTGGGACGCCTAAACTCACACTTTAAATATCCCTTTTTGAATTTTGGGACGCCTAAAGTAAAAAAAAAAAAATTTAGGCATCCCAAATTTAAAAAGGGACATCTAAAATACACTTTAGGCGTCCCCTTTTTGAATTTGGGACACCTAAAGTAAAAATAAAATAAAATACTTTAGGCATCCCATATTCAAAAAGGCATGCCTTAATAAGGTAATGCATGTCAATCAATCTAACATCACTCCCTCCAAACTCATGCCTACTCCCGCAAGCTAGCTTCCTCTATTCAAAACTCTCATTCTCTCTTGAAGCTCCCTCTATTCAAAACTCTCATTCTTCCTTTCCATCACTTTCTCTCACTCCCTCTCACTACGGTCACTCTCTCTTAAAGGTCATCCTCCTCTCTCTTCACCATTGTCCTCCACTGTCCTCCTCTCTCCCTCTCCACTGTTGAAGCTCTTCGCCATCGTCCCTCTTGATCTTTGACACCATTGGTTCCTCCTCCTCCCTCCCTCCTCCCTCTCCCATCATCGCCAAAAAGGTATGGTTAATTATTTTTGTTTTTTATGGACAAAGTTCTGAACTGGGATTATTGTAGATGTATTTTGCTGGTGCTGGCATTTAGATTTATCATCATTGTAAATGCATTTGGATTTATCATCCTTAACCAATATTAATTTCTTTTGGATTTTGAGTTTCCCTTCTAGCATTTTGATTTATCTTCCTTCACTAATATTAGTATTTGCTGGATGTTCCCTTACTATTTGTAAGGACATTTTCGTTTATGAAGAATTGTTCGATCTTGTTTCTGTAGTTTTTAATTGCTGGGCAATGAAAAATATAAACGATTTTTTTTTTTTTAAAAAAAGAACCTTTAGGGATCCCTTTTTTTAAAAAAAAATGCCTAAAGTGTTCACTTTAGGCGTCCCTTTTAAAAAAGGGATGCCTAAAGTCACTTATAGCGTCCCTTTTTAAACGGACTTCATATCCTTACTTTACTACGTCCCCGGCATATATATAGGCGTTCCCCTGTTTTCATATGCTAAAAGGGCTAAAAAATAGACGTTAAAAGCATTGTTTGTAGTAGTGTAAGCAACATGTGGTGCCATGAAGCGGCGACATATGGCACAAGTGAGATGGGAGAGATGAGAAAGGGGTGTCTCCATTGATCTTCCTCTCCATTTACTCTCCATTGAATGTATCTACCATTAGATCAACTTTAAATGATTGAGATTTACAATGGTAGACTTTTATTATAATAATATTTTTTACATATTATTAAATCTCAATCATTTAAAATTGATCTAATGGTAGATATATTCAATAGAGAGGAAAATCAATGGAGACACCCTTCTTCCATAAGGGGTAAGACAACATATGGCGTCCAATAATGACATGGCCATTGATGACTGCCTGTGGGTGGGCAATAGTTGCAAGCAATTTGTTTTAGCTTTGAAACTTTTATCATTACTAAGAGTATAGTTTCTACGGTGACATAAAATGTTGTTGATGAATATACCTTTCAGTGGCGATAAAAGACACCACTAAAGGTATCGTTTCAGTGATGACCTGTTTTGTTGTCAACGATGGTATTAGCTATAGCCATTGGGACAACAAATTTTCAAAAACAATTAGTCGCCGCTAAAATCCATCTTTGAAGAACAGACAGAACAAGATGAAGACACCCAATACATCTTGCCCATCTCTGATTCCAGTTCAGATGAATCTTCCTCAGATGATGAACATGGCACTTATTACCCAAACAGGCCTATTTATTCCCTCAACCCAATCACTAAAGAACCCACCAAAGCCCTTAGATCACTAGGATCTTTGGGCATGGCCCAAATTAACAAAACTCCTAGACCTATTGTCAAAGCAAAAAACCTTCCAACCAAGTATGATAAGCCTATAACAGCTGTAGCCCACATAGACACTGGATCAAGTGCTACCATCCTTAAACCCCATGTTCTTCCTAGATAATCTTGTGATCCTTTTCATTATCCCTTTACAACAGTTGATGGAAAAATCTTTGAGATAGAACTCATCTCAAAAAATAAAATTGGGGTACAATTCTTTCCAAGTTGCACCGTATGGATCAGAGTTCTAGGAAGCTATCTCCTAGAAAGAGATATTCTTTTTGGGTTTAATGCATTTTACAGAACTAAACACCTTTACATTACCCCACATGGTCTTAAGTTCAAGAAATTCTTCAATCCCTATGTGCAGATTCCCAGTATTCTAGAAATTAATCAAGCCATACTTGGCTACTCAAACATCCAGGACAAGCTGCTCAAGCTATGTGCAGACAGCCATGAGCCATGATCAATTTAAGCATCTTCCTCCTCTATGGAAAAATGAAGAGTTCTTCATCAAGCTCCCTTTTAAGAAGATCGAAAACATTAAACCTACTAAGGCTACTCATTCTGGCATGAACCCTAAAGATCTTTTAGCCAGACAAGAATGTGCATCTCTTTTAGCCCAAGGATTAATCGAGCCTATTGAGTCTAACTAGGCTTGTCAAGCATTCTATGTAGAGAAAAGATCAGAACTCATCAAAGGAAAGAAGAGGTTGGTAATTAATTAGAAGCTGATAACTCTCCATATTTTATACATTTAAAGGATATTTTGAATATAATTGGAGAGTTATCTAGACAATTTTGAAAGAATTCAATAAGATTTTATTATTATAAGATTAAATCAAGGTTGAGGCATTATTTAGGGGATTTTATTGAAAATATCATAATTTTATTTTAAATAGAATTAGGTAATATTAGATAAAAGAATAAAAAAATTTAATAATAATAAATACTTTATGTTAGTTTCATTTATTTTACCTTTTATTTTATTGTTGTTTCCTCTTTGTGTAAATGGTAGGTGACGTGAATTTTGGGCTTTGGGCTTTGATTTCTAATTGAAGATATGAAGAGGAGTACCCATGGTAAAAAAAGAAACTGAAGGCCTAGAGAAAAGGGGGGCCGCACAAAAAAGAAAAAAACAAGTGTGAAACAGAGGAGCCGCAATTATGAACTGGTGGATTCAACATTCATGATTTTTCCGGGGAGCAAGACACAGTGCAGCCGATATTGAGAGAGAGCGGAAGTTCAACGCGAGCTGGAGGCAGCTGAGTAGATCATCATTAGAGAGGCAAAGCTGATCGGTTCATAGTGCAGCCGACTGGAAGCAGGGGAGATTATTGCAGATCGGTCATCACCGCCTGGCGAATTTGAAGCTTGAGAGATCGGATAGGGCTAAAAATTGACTGTTCATCCGTCATCATCAGCAACCATTGTAGCTAGTCTCTTCTTTTCTCTACTATTGTTCCAAATTGTGAGAGGCAGGGGAGTCTTATTTTAACTGTTCTAATTGTAATTTGTTTGCATCTCTAATTTTATTCTCTACTCTCATGAATTCGAACTTTGGATTTGGTTTTGCTGTGATGTTGATTAAAGCCATGTGTGGCTAATTTCTTTTAAACCTAGAATAGCTATGAACTAATTTGAGAATTTGAGCAGGTATGAACTCATTAATTTGTGCTTATTGTTATTCTTGTTTACTTAAACTTATATATTTTATCTACTTTGTACTTGATCACCACTAAGTATGAATTTGGGAAATTTAGATTATCCTTAGGAGAGGGATCTTAATTAGGCCATAAGATTAAGTAATCTGGGATTGGAATTTATTCTAATTTGCCAATAATATAGGAATATACCTATTGGACCCATATAATCATATTAGAGTGAATTTGGACATTTATTGCCTCTTGAGTAAATTAGTTAGGAATAACAATTTTAACTTGAGAGAGGAGTATAAGTGATTGGAAGACACTTATATTCATTTAAACTCTATATTAACAATTTAACATTAAGTACTTTTAATTGGGTAAATGCATGCTCTAAAAATTAAAGAAGGGATTAGCCACTCTAGGTTGTTTTTATCAATTGAAGTCTTTAAATCATTAGATTTGTTTCTTTTGCATTTGTTTAAATTGTCTTTCAATCTCTTTTTTTGATTTGCTCAATTTAAATGAAAATGAGAATTTTAATGCCTAATTATCTATTACCTTGAATCTCTGTGGAATGACCTTGATTTACTACTATACTATTTCAATGGCCTGTACACTTGTGGTGCTTATTTAAAAATTTAGTAGCATCATAAGCTTAATAACATATTCTTACAGGATGATAAGTTCCCACTCTCGAAAAGAGATACTTTAACATCCAAGTTAAGTCAAGCCAGGATATTCTTAATCAAAGCAGCATTTTAGCAATTAGGCATCCATATTGAAGATAGGTATAAAACTACATTCTGCATTCCAAATGCTCAATACCAATGGAAAGTAACGTCATTCGGGCTAAAGGTAGCCCCTTACCTTTTTCAAAAGGCCATGATCAAAATATTTGAGCCTATTATTTATAATACACTGATCTATATTGATGATATTCTGTTGTTCTTTGAAACTGAAGAAGCCCATAAGAAGTTACTAGCCCAGTTTGCTGACATTGTAGCCAATTATAGAATATTGCTCTCATTCAAGAAAGGTTATATAGCTCAAGTTCAAATTGAGTTTCTTGGAATGATATTTCATGATGGTTTCTATCAACCAGGACCCCACATTGCATAAAAATTCCTTAATTTTCCAAACAACAATTTGTCAATAAAACAGATTCAATAATTCTTGGGGATCATGAATTATCTTCGAGACTTTATCCCAGATGTGGCCAAACACACTAGTCAACTGTCAAAAATTCTCAAGAAGAATCATATCCCTTGGGGATCAAACCAAACTAAAGCTATCAAAAACTGAAATAGATAGTTCAACATTCTTCACCACTTAAAATCCTAGGATCAGGACAAAGAATTTTGCAAACTGATGCTACTAAGCATTTTTGTGGAGCTGTGCTTATTGAAGAAATCAATGGTAAGCACCATTATTATGGACATGGAAGAGAACAATTCAAGGAGTCAGAAAATCATTATCACACTACCTACAAAGAAATTCTAACAGTAAAAAGAGGAATTGAAAAATTCAACTTTCATCTGAGCTCATACTTCTTTACTGCTGAGATGGATAACACCTCTTTTCCATCCATGCAAGAAACCAAAAAGAAGGCTCTTCCTAACACCTAACTTCTTCGATGGAAGGACTAGTTTTCACGCTATAAATTCACAATAAAACACATCAAAGGTCACCAGAATACCATAGCTAATTACCTTTCCAGGCCCCATAAGATCCCATTCCTCACCCCTTCCAAAGGACTGAGCATTTTAGGCATTAATACAATGTCTCTTCCAGCAAATTCCAATTTTATCACTAAACACCATGAGCTCCACCTAGATTCAAACTAGAAAATCCTGAACAAGTCCAACAGATAGTCAAGAGAAATTTGTTCTATTGGCTTCACATCCTCATTACCACCAACCATATCCCTCCATCTTTTGAGTTTTTAATTTAGAACTTGACCATCCCTTTTATCAAAGGTTCCATTCCTGAAGAAATTAAGTGGTACCTTTGGGCTCTTTCAACCCTTTATGCTTGTTGCATAGTCCGAGAACATCTTCTTGTCTACCACTACCATCATGATAGCAAGAATAAGGATTCCTACTTATGGACCATGCTTCAATAGTTCTCTGCTCTTCCTATATGGAGGAAACAACTCAACAAGGTCATCCAAGATCATGGACTTTGTTGGCATATCCCAGAAGATTGTCAAACTACCCAGTGCTTCTTTGCACTCAATAGGCCATACAACTTGGACTTCCAAGGGAGACTTTACACTACCAACTAGACCTACCTTTGGCATATCAGCACTGAATGGCTATAGTATAAGGAACAAGTTATGGATAACCTAAAACTTTTCATTAGCAATTTAAATAATTGCCGAGAAATAGCCCTTGGTCCTATTCCTAATGAACCATTCATTCTTGACTCTCACAAATGGTACAAAAGACCCCGAGCACAGGAGTTTGATCTAGCCACTATAGCCTATCTTGATCTAAGAAAGAACAAACTCTCTAAAGAACTCCAGTTGTTTCCCACTAACTCCCAATCTCAAGACCCCTGTCATTCCAACTCAAAGAATTCATGGCAAGAGCCTTTGTCTCCATTATCTCAAGACCCATGGGGTAGACCTTTTTCCCAAGATCCATATTCACACCCGGAACACTATTTTCAAGAAGTATCAGCACTATAAAACAACATGAATATGGACAGCCCTACCTAAGATACAGGACATGATGAAGAATACTCTAACGTATCACTTGATAATGATCATGAACCCATATGCAAATCAGCATGGTGATATGGCAAGATTCCCTCATCACATGGTTCGTGTCTACTTTATTGTATAAAGTTGTATTTGCTTTTGTCAGTGTGCTTTTACTTTTGTAGAGTGCTTCTTACTTTAATTATTGTACTATCAGTCACAAGTGTGTTTAGCTGTCTTGCTTTCCAGCTAGTCTGTAATAATTTGCTTTGTCGTGTTGTAAGCTTGAATATATATATATAATCAGTGCTCTTAGCCACTGAAGGATCATCGAAGGTTGTAATCTCTTTCATCAATAGAAGAGTATTTTCCAATTACTTCTTTCTAAGTTTTTAATCTTCTGAAAACTTTATCTTCATATAACTTCTCTCATATCTCTCCAAAGATTCTAGTATGATGTACACTTGCCTCTTCTAGAGAATCCTATGTATCAGAATGAATCTGATGTGATCCTGATGATCAAGTTTCTTTATGAATAATGTGGTCTAGAGATTGAGGTCCTAATGTGGTCTAAATGGATAGGGAATGCCAAGAGGTGACCTTGACATGGTAAGATCTATAGCCATCCCAGACTGAGTCTCAAACTTCAAGAGGAGACTCACCCCCTATAGTATCAGAGCCATATGCTTTAATGAGATGGAGAAGTTATAGTTAGAGAAAGTGAGTAGGAAGAATCTACAAACATGAGTGAAGCCTCTAGCTCTTCTGAACCTGTTCATCTTTCATCTACCCTTTCCCTTGATAGAATAACTTTTTCTCTTCATCATACTTTATCTAGAAAAATAGACAACCATATTGAGTTAACCATCCTAAAGGATGCATGTATTAATTCAACAGAATTACCCTTAGTTAGTCTATACTCTCTTTACCACTGCCAAAGATCTTTAGCCATATCTATCTACAATATTATTAGCAGATCGTCCCCGCCTGTAAAAGAAATAATTCAGAGTTCTTCCTTAAACCAGTGTGGTTTACTTGCAAATACTGCAAAACAGTATGTTACTTTGGGGATCCCATAAGCTTTGATTGACTTAATCAAGCCTATACCCACCTTCATATTGGTGCCATCAGTCTCATCTTAACTCTTCATGGACGAAAATGTATCCCTGCTATAGCCAGGGTAACACTCCTTGGTGCCTCCTACAAATCATACCAAAAAGTTTTGATTGGTGCTTTTCACTCTCAATAATGGTAGAGTTATCATGACCATAACTCCTAATTTTAATATCAAGCTTTTAGACAGGATAGCCTCTCAACAACTGAAAGTCCAAATTCAGATCACTGATACAAATCAAGATCCAAAAGCCACGATGACTACTCTTTGCCACCAATAATGCACTCCATATGTTCACAAATAGGGATCATGGCCCAGCCATAATCAATTTCCTTAGGCAAATCCCAAAAGAGGAACTTACACAGCTCATGCCTCTTGAATGGGTAAACAACTATGAAAAGGAATTTCATTACACTCCGATGGATGTCCATACTACTGCTCCACCTCTTCTACAAAGGATGCCAGATGGAACAATCAAATCCATTTTTTAGAAACTAGGAACTGAAGGTTCATTCCCATCAAGCAGGACTATTGCTACAATCTCTCATGTTTATAAAAGTAGCAGACGACCTCCAGTTGATCACTTCACAAAAGAAAGAAAACTAGTCTATGTCTCCATGTCAATGGACATTTAATCTAGGACTTAGACTACCACATTTGTGAACTAGTTTGTGACTGCCAGTACACTGATTTCTAGGATCTATCAGATGATGAAGAACTTATAGATTTTAGCTCTAAAATAAATTGCGGCAAGAAAAACATAGGGTCCCCCTATTCTCATTCTAATCACCGAAGACATGATAAAGGTGATTAGGCCCCTAAGCTAAAGGTTAGCAGACCTCTTACATAACATAGAAAAAAAAAAAACTCGACCATCTTACTGGTAAGACTGAAAACCTTACCATTCAAGTAGATGCAATGTCAGAGTAAATCAAGGGTTACATTTGCTCAAAAGACTTTCTACCCAAGCACAACAACTGGATGAAGACTTGAGGAGACTCACAATAGAGTAGTTAGAAAAACATGATCATATCCTTTGTAAGCAGTCTTCCCTTAATAACCAATCATAAGATAAGAGAATATTTAGATGAATTATGTGAACCCTATACAAAAAGGGCTTTGTACAAATTTGGTACACTAGCCCTAAAGCCATCTATACCCTTCAGTTATCATATATATGTGTGCGCGCGCGCACAAATTAGGGCTTGCCTTCTAGATGACATTTTGGAATGTTTTGCTCAAATTTATTTCTCAAATGCTTTAGTTTTCTCTTCAATGAACAAACTCACTATATAAGGAGTATTCTATAAACCCATACATGCATGAACATTAATCCCTTTTTTCTCTTCGTTTGTTATAATTAACAACCGAGACCCTTTTTTGAGTAGTTAAAACTTAAGTTTTTTCGATCAATATACGTGTTTAATATTATAGCCACTCCAATGTATCATCAAAGCATGATTAAATATCCAAGAACATGTTTCTAAGTTCTGAATGTATCAAGTTGAAGAAAGCTGGTTCAGATCCATCAATCGAAGGCAGACATGCATGAACGCTGTCTCACTATTAGAAGATCGATCACGTCAATATATGAAGAGCCAAAACCATGAAGGTTTCGAGAGTCTTCACGAGTCCAATAATAATAAGGCCACTCTTCAACTCTCCGCGATTCTAGCTAGAGAGACAGTTTGTGACAGAGAATCGAAATGTACATTACAAACGTTGGCATGCAAAGTGACAATTGGAACTCCCCTTTCTTTTGGACTCCACAACATGATCACGCTCGCCGCCATCTCATGTCGCCGCCTCAGGGACAGTGCAGCTTTTTGCTCTGAAACTGTCGTCCACCCTTCTGTTCTGTGCTGCCACGTACGTGGATGTCCTCCTGGTCATGAACAAAATCCAGCCTTCGCAGTTGGCCGAGGAACAGCGAAACTTAGTGTGCGTTGGCATGTTGGAACATGTATATTATCAAAGTTAGGGTTATAAGAAACTGTTAAATAGAAAGAAAGGTATGAGACATAATAAGATAAGGAAAAGGTCATATAGGCAATGGTCAATATTTTCCAAATATGACTCATTCGCCTTCCATTTTGGTTCCTTCTATAATAATGTCTCTCCCCTTTAAGCCGCAACAAACCACGAAGCTGATTCATTATAGGAAGTGAATATTCCGTCAGACAAAGATGCTACAACCCCTCACAAATAAATAAATAAATCTTAAAAACATTCCCCCAAAAAAAAAATCAGAAATCTTAAATATTTTTCAACATCTCAACTTACACGGAACACTAAAGCATGTGGCTTGAAATGTCGAGGCCGAGGAAGACTCAAAAGTTTGACCATCAAAATTTCAAAAAAATTGAAAATTATAATAAGCTACTAACATCGTAATGAACAGGTCTGACATATACTAAGTCAAAGGTACGGTTAATATTTTCTTCCTATATGCCCTTCCTATAAATACGATCCATCACCCCCATCCATTCCATCACCATCCTCCTTCCAAAACTCAAAACCTTATTTCCTCCTCCTCGATCCCTCTGCAACTCACAAAGCTAGCTTCTTAATTAAACGATACCGTTTCGTTCAAACCAATAATGTCTTCTTTACAAATCTCTGCGTCATTTTGTTCCTCTTGCTCTTCGTCGTCTATCAAGAAAGTCAACGCCGCCATTAACGTCCCTAAGCTCCCACAAGTTCGTTTCTCCCTTCCAAAAATAACCCCGACCACTACAAAGCTGGTTGTTCAGGAATTGAATAGATCCTTAGACAAAATAATCCCATCACAGCTAGATGATGTCGCCCCCACAGAAATATACGATAATAACTATTCCAAGGCTACCACACAATTATATGCAATATTAGAGGCTATCTCCGACAGAATTGAAATGCACAACAACATGTGCGAGCAACGAAACAACTGGAATACCCTTCTTTTGAACTCTCTCAATATGATCACCCTCACTGCCTCAACCATGGTTGGTCTCAACACTGCCATTGACAACTCTGCCCTTAAAGTATCGTCAACCGTTTTGTTCACTGCCGCCACCGGAATGCTGCTCATCATGAACAAGATGCAGCCGTCGCAGCTCACCGAGGAACAGCGAAATGCGACTAGGTTGTTCAAGCAGCTTCAGAATGAAATCCAAACCACATTAGCTATTGGAAACCCAACTGAGGAAGACGTCAACAGTGCAATGGAGAAGGTCTTGGCACTTGACAAGGCTTACCCTCTTCCTCTCTTGGGAGCTATGCTTGAAAAGTTCCCTTCCAAATATGAGCCTGCTGTTTGGTGGCCCAAAACTAACACTAGTGAATTCCAAAAGCGAGTATTAAGATCGCAGAAGAAAACGAATAATGGATGGACTCCAGAACTGGAAACGGAAATGTGGCAGATTCTTGAAGTGATGAATAGAAAAGACACGGAGGACTATGATAGGCTAGGAAACTTGGCTCTCAAGTTCAACAAAACCTTAGCCAAATCAGGTCCCTTGCTAACTGGGATTGCAGCTTTAGGTTCTGCATTAGGAAGCCATGGTTCGTCTTTGCCGGGCATCATGGCGGCCGTGGCAGGGTCGTTGGCGGCTTCTACAATTGCGTTGGAGCATGGAGGGCAAGTGGGGATGGTGTTTGAAATGTACAGAAACTGTGGAGGTTTCTTCAAGTTGCTGCAAGAGACCATGGAAGCAACTCTTGAAGAGAAAGACTTCGAGAAAAGAGAGAATGGCGAGCTTTTTGAAATGAAGGTGGCAATGAAATTAGGAAGAAGCGTTTCACAACTCAGACAACTTGCCTCAAAATTTGCTGCCTATGACTCTGAAGGAATTGGCATGGATGAATTTGCAAGCAAGCTCTTCTAAGAAGACTAATTTTTAAATTTTTTGATACAACCTTACCCTATTGGACAAAAACATTATTTATTCTTTGTTCGTGTAATATAGTCATCTAACTTATGACACACGTATACTTTTACGGAGAAAGAAACTGTATATATTCATCTTCATGATGTCTTCATTCAACTATTTTTTGTTACACCATCTTGTTTTCATACAAGTTGAGCAGTTCTTGCATGTATGTTAATGGCTCAAATCTTGAATAAACCCTTCAAAATTCTGGACCGGCCAAATCTTTATTTGAATGTTTTGGATCTTATCACTATAACGGGAGCACCGTGTGCTCAATGCAGTGATGAGCCTGGAATAAGGATGCAAAAATAATGTTTGAGACAAGAAAGTAAAAAACGAAAAGAAAAAGAGAATTCCAGTACATGAGAATCAATTCTAAAGGCATGTTCGATTAGTGGAATACTTTTACACAGAGAATGTGATGATAAATTAAATTTGATGAGAAAGAGGTACTTATATGTAGCATGACATGGAAAGAAATAAAAATTTTTACTCAATCGGATATAATAACGACTTCATATTAATTAAAATATATTAAAGAATTTCTTATCAATATTTAAGTTATTTATAAAATTTTAACATATATTTCATAAAAATATAAAATATACAATCTTAAATTTTTAATACCGTAGTTTATTTAAAAATGTAGCATATTGTATTTTAATAATATAATTATTCACTATAGGTAAAAAAAAAGTAATCTAACAAAAAGATTGCTGCTAATATATAACAAAAAATAGTTGCTTATATATATATATATATATATGCATGGGCTTGAAAATAGTAATTATTGATTAAAATAATTAGATTTGTCAAAGGTAGATATTGGGGCACCATGGCAGCCGTGGCAGGGTCGTTGGCGGCTTCTACAATTGCCTTGGAGCAAGGAGGGCAAGTGGGGATGGTGTTTGAAATGTACAGAAACTGTCGAGGTTTCTTCAAGCTGCTGCAAGAGACCATAGAATCAACACTTGAAGAGAAAGACTTTGAGAAAAGAGAGATCGGCGAGCTTTTGAAATGAAAGTAGCAATGAAATTGGGAAGAAGCGTTTCCCAACTCAGACACCTTATCTATCCTTAGATCATAAAGATCGATTATTTAAATTTAATATTTTATAAATTATTTTAATAAATATAAATAAATAAAATAAAATAATTAAAATTTGATGTGCACAGCTCATAATTGCAATACAAAAAATAGAAAAATTCTAATTTATAAAATTATTATAAAATGTTACATTTGAACTATCTATTCGATTTTTAATCTAAGATGTAAGTTAGACACTTAAAAAGAAAAGGACAAAGAGAAGAATGATGGCACCGTTTTCTCACGGGATTAAGGCTTGATGACATTTTGGAATGTTTTGTACGAGTTTACTTCTCAAATGCATTGGTTTTCTAATGTAACTGAATTAGTTTGTAATGAAGTTATGTAACAGAGGTTGTTATGTATTTAGTTAATCTGATCACTTTGTATATATAATGGTACCAAATGAATAATCAATATAAAATTCTTTTCTCTCACTCAATATTTTGTAACACATTGGTTTTCTCATCAATACAAACTAACAATATAAGGAGCATCATAGTCCATCATGCATGAGCATTAATCCCTTTATCCCTTCCATTGTTATAACAACTTCAACCCTTTTTTGGGTAAATAAAAATTAATCTTTTTTAATTTAAGAGTATGATTTTGGAGAACACCGGAAGCATCACAAACTTGGACCCACTCATCATTCTATTTTAATCTGAACCCAATTTGACGTACGGCTTGACGGACTCATCCAGCGGAGCAGGTCAGCCCTATGATGACATATACCTTTGACTATATATCTAATCTACTTTTTCATAATTAATTATTAAGTTACTATTCTTAATTACTAATTAAGCATATATTTAAAATATTTATTATGGAAATTACCTTGCACTTTAGTGAGAATTGTTCATAATTCAGGCAACCGTACCGTTCACATGAAAAACGAAATTCACTGATGTTTTCAAGAGATATATTTTAATACATGTTTTAATATTAGAGTGAAATGCACTTATCTTCCATTTGCTTTGTTAAAACTACAAAAATCTCCATTCCATTTTTCTAAACCCATATTTAAATCTAATATTGGAATCTATTATGAGAAAGAAGGATTCTAAATTATATTTTATTGATTAAAATTTATATTAAAATAATATAAAATTACTGATATAGTACTTTTATAAGTTATATCCTAAATTTCTAATTTCAGAAAATTCTTAAACATTTATATCTCTTTAAACACGCGTTTTATAGACCTAAGATTCTGGGTATAGTACATGTAATTTCAAATTTCAATAATCAAATCGCCATTATATTATATCATATATATTCCTTGAGTTATGGATATGTATAATATGAACATCACTTTAATTAACCAATTAATCAATTTTACAAGAAAATTAAATTAATTAATTTTATAATATTATTAAAAAAAAAAGGTTGTACTCATAAAAAAAAGGTTGTTTGAAATATTTTAAATATTATTTATCTTATAAAAGTATTTTGATCCAAAGGAATTTTAAAATGAGTGGTTTAACAAACTGTTATCAATGGATGGAGGGAAATTAGGGGAGATATACAAGGCAAATCTATTTAGGGAGAGATTCATGTGTATATGTTTGCAGAAAATCAAAATAGAAGAAATATTTTTTTTATTAAAACAATAAAAGGGAAGTGATTTTTGAATGCTTGAAGGATAAGTCTCCGCGTAAAATCATAATTTAATTACCGGTTCTTCCAGTTTTAATACAAAACACACGTCGTTTAGAGAATATCGTGCTTGAAGTTGCAAGTAAACGAAGTATTAGATCGATTATTCGCGTAATCAAAGGACTCGTATTCAATATTAAGCTTATATAAAATTTTGAGATAATCGAATCAGTAGCTTTTGAAAAGACAAAAGAGAACAAAAGAAATAATATCAGCAGTTGACAATTTGAATAGACTAATAATTTGAACTAGACAAATCATCAATATTCAATATTAGAAGAAAAGAACAAGGCATGACACTAAGAAAAGAAATGACAAATTTTTTATTTCATATAAAATTATATATTGCGTCTTATTTTGAAGTTTATTTTATTATTTAGATTAGTTTATATACCTAAATGTTAATAAGAATGGGTACGTATGTTTGAAAAATAAGAAATAATTTTCATCTCTAAAAATATATTTCACCTGTAAATTGATAATTCACTACATTACCAACTCTTGTAGGATTAAACTGTATGAATCGGTTCACGCGTATGCGTATTAATTCGGAGAAATATTTTTACTTTGAATATTCATTCAGGTCAAACTAATCAAATAAAACTAATTAGACAAAGCGAGGACAATCTTAGAAAACTACAAAAAGAAAAGAAGTGTACATAAGAATATTAGTATTCAAATTCGTGGATCATCAAAGCTTGATTTTCCACGAAAATGTTTCTCAGTTCTGAATGTATATCGATCAACTTCAAGAAAGCTGGTTCTGAAAATGGCAGGCAGCCAAGAACGCTGTCTCATTAGAAGATTAGTCCTACGTCTATATCCAGAACCAAAACAATGAAGCAATAATCTGCACGAGTCCAATAATAATAATAATAATAAGGCCATTCTTCAACTCTACGGGTTTCTAGAGAGACAGTTAGTGACAGAATCGAAATGCATTACAACGTTGGCATGCAACGTGACAATTAACAACTCCCTTCTTTTGAACTCCATCAAAATGATCACGGCTCGCACGTGTCCCCGCCGCCTTACTTAGCGAAGCAACAAGCACCGCTTTTCGCTCTGAAACTGTCGTTCATCCTTCTGACTGTGCAGCCACGGGGATGTCCTCCTGGTGGGTTGGCATGTTGAAACATGTATATATTATCAAAGTTAGAGTATAAGAAACTCTTGAATTAAAAGGTTCATATGAGACATAAGGAAAAGGTCAATAGGAAGTGAATATTTCAACACCCAAAGATGATACTACCTCCTGACCTTAATATAAGAGTTAATTAGCTAATTTGGGAATATTAAGAAAGCTAAATAAAGTTCTTTAAATATTAATATTTAACATTTTTCTTTAAACCAAGTTGCCTCTAATGATACATATAAGTATTTCAAAGAGATCATATGATATATGTTACAATTAAGTAATTTATTTAATTTTCTTAATCTCTCTAAATTAATCAACTAACTCTTATAATAAAGACTAAAGGTAGTACAACCTCGCACAACTACATATGTTGACATGTGCCCACCCAGCACGTCCAAGCCCACTATTCAACTATAAAACCGTTCAAATGCACAAAACAAAGATCTTAGTTTTTTTTCAACACCGCATCTTATACGGAAACCTGAAGCGTGCCTTGAAATGTTGAGGCAGATCATCAAGACTCAAAAGCTAGACCATCGACATTTCTAAAATTGAAAACTATTAAAGCTTCTAACTTTGTATGGAACAGGTCAGATGCTAAAGCCTGGTCCACCTATGCTATTCCTCATTGCCTTTATAAATAGGATCAACCACCCCCACCCACTTCATCCCTTCATCCTCATTCCAAAACTCACAATCTTTAATTCTTCCTCCTCCCTCTGCAACTCACTTAAACGAAACCGTTTCTTTCAAACGAGCTAATGTCTTCTTTACAAATCTCTGCGTGTTCCTCTTCTACTTCCTCTATCAGAAAAGTCAAAGCCTCCATTAATGTCCGTAAGCTCCCAGGAGTTCGTTTGTCACTTTCAAAAATACCCCTAACCAGTACTACAAAGCTGGTTATGAAATTGAATAGATCCATCGACACAATAATGCCGCTAGATGTCACCACCTCCACAGAACTATACGAAGATAACTCTTCCAAGGCCACCATTCAATTGTATGCAATCTTACAGGCTGTCTCTGACAGAATTGAAATGCACAACAACATGTGCAAGCAACGAAACAACTGGAATACCCTTCTTTTGAACTCTGTCAATATGATCACCCTCACTGCCACTACCATGGTTGGTCTCAACACTGCCATTAACAACTCTGCCCTCAAAGTAGCGTCAGCCCTATTGTTCTCTGCCGCCACCGGAATGCTACTCATCATGAACAAGATTCAGCCGTCACAGCTCGCTGAGGAACAGCGAAATGCGACTAGGTTGTTCAAGCAGCTTCAGAATGAAATCCAAACTATGTTAGCTATCGGAAACCCAGCTGAGGAAGACGTCAACAGTGCAATGGAGAAGGTCTTGGCACTTGACAAGGCTTACCCTCTTCCTCTCTTGGGAGCTATGCTTGAAAAGTTCCCTTCCAAATATGAGCCTGCTGTTTGGTGGCCCAAAACTAACACTAGTGAGTTCCAAAAGCGAGGATCAAGATCGCAGAAGAAAACGAATAATGGATGGACTCCAGAACTGGAAACGGAAATGTGGCACATTCTTGAAGAAATGAAGAGAAAAGACATTGAGGATTATGACAGGCTGGGAAACTTGGCTCTCAAGGTCAACAAAACCTTAGCCAAATCAGGTCCCTTGCTCACTGGGATTGCAGCTTTAGGTTCTGCATTAGCGAGCCATGGTTCGCCGTGGCCAGGCATTGTGGCGGCCGTGGCAGGATCGTTGGCGGCTTCTGTGAATGCGTTGGAGCATGGAGGGCAAGTGGGGATGGTGCTTGAAATGTACAGAAACTGTGGGGGTTTCTTCAAGTTGCTCGAAGAGACCATAGAAGCAACACTTGAAGAGAAAGACTGCGAGAAAAGAGAGAATGGCGAGCTTTTTGAAATGAAAGTGGCAATGAAATTGGGAAGAAGCGTTTCCCAACTCAGACAACTTGCCTCAAAATTTTCTGCCTATGAATCCGAAGGAATTGGCATTGATGAATTTGCTAGCAAGTTGTTCTGAGATCACTTATAATATTTTCATTCATTCATTGATTCAGTTTCCCCCATCTACTTTTGTGCCGAGGCAATCTTTTTTATTCTTTTTTTCCTAATTAGGTCCTCCGATCAATTTTTATTCTTTTATGTAAAGTTTCTTATTTGGACATGTAAGATTGAATTTTATATATACTTCATTACTTCAAGATTCTCTCATTTTCCACTTTCTCTTTTTCTTAACAAAATCCCTATCCGTTGATAAAAATAAATTTAAAAAAATATTTTATCCATGTTTAGATTACAAGATAGAGATTTAGACTTAATATTTTATAAATTATTTCTATGAATATAATTAAATTAAATTAAATTGTTAAAATTATTGTTATAATAATTTTATAAAATATGAAATTTGAACTATCCATTTTTAAGCTAAGATGTAAGTGAGATACTTAAAAGAAAAGAAGAAAGAGCAAAATGATGGTACCTTTCTCCCACGGGATTAAGGCTTGAAGACATTTTGCAATGTTTAGCTCAAATTTGTTTCTCAAATGCATTAGTTTTCGTATCAATACAAACTCACAATATTAGGAGCATTAAAAGTGCATATGCATGAACATTTATCCTTTTTTGGGCAATTAAAAGTTAATCTTTTAATTTAAGAGTTAAGGTTATGATTTGGGAACATAGGAAACATCACAACCTTGAGACTTTCCCATCAATCTAATTTTTGAGGGTATATCTCATCAATCTATTTTAATTTGAACCCAATTTGACGTACGGCTTGACGGACTCATCCAACGGATGGAATAGGTAAGCCCTAGCTATGACATATACCTAACTAAAGTTGTCAAACTCATGATAGTGATGTAAATTCGTATCGTGAACTCAAATCGTAAACTCGTAATAGTTTAGTTTTACCATTAAATATATATTATTAGTATATAATTAAATAATTAAAATATAAAAGGTTGACAACAATTTGATTTAAATATATTTTAAATCCAAATAATTGAAATTAAATCGATCAACATTCATAATTTATCGTATTTAACAAAGAAATTTCTATAAAATTCATATATAAATCCGCTGAGTATAATCAAATTGAAAAAATTAACACGAGTTTAAGGATACGTTAACACAGTTTTGTAAGTTAGAAATGTAAAAACGGTAAACTCGGTGTATAAACTCATGAATTTAACCGAGTTTACAATGGTCATGAGTTTACCAATGACTCAACTCAATTTTATAAGTTAGAAACGTAAAAACGGTAAACTCGGAGAGTCAATTCGTGAGTTTGACAACAAAGTACCTAACTATATATCTAATCTATTTTTTCATAATTAATAGCTAAGTTACTATTCTTACTAATTAAGCATATATTTAAAATGTTTATTAAGGAAATTACCTTGCACTTCAGTGAGAAATGTTCATAATTCAGACAACCGTCACATGGAAAAAGAAATTCACTTACCTTCTCAAGAGTTATATTTTAATACATGTTTTAATATTAGGATGAAATGCACTTATTATCTTCCATATTTGCTTTGTTAAAATTGCAAAAATATCCATTCCATTTGTTATGGATATATATAATATGAACATCCCTTTGATTAATCCAAAACTGATCTCCCTGAGATGAAATTTCCTTCCTAACTTCCATTTTAAAAGTTAGATCAATATAGTTTTAAAACTTTTAAATTATAAAATTAATCAATTATATAATAAAATTAAATTAATTGATTTTATAATATTATTAAAAACGAAAAAAGGTTGTTTGAAAGATTGTTAAATATTATTTTTGTTACGTACAAGAGTATTTTGATCCAAAGGAATTTTAAGAGTATTTTAAAAAGAGTGATTTAACAAACTGTTATCAAAATAAATGGAGGGAAAATAGGGGAGATATATAAGGAAAATCTATTTAGGGAGAGATTCACGTGTATATGTTTGCAGAAAATCAAAATAGAAGATAGATTTTTTTATGATTAAAACATAATAGGGAAGTGGTTTTAGAATGCTTGAAGGACAAGTATCCACGTAAAATCATAATTTAATTACCAGGTCTTCCCGTTTTAATACAAACATGGTTCCCGAACCCGGACCGGAAACCGCCGAACCGGTCACTAGACCGGTCCGGTCCGGGTCCCAATTTTTTTTTAAAAAAAAATTTTAACTTTTTCCTTTAGAATTTCATACTATAAACCTAAAATTTTCAATTACTCACCGGTTTGGTCCCGGTTTAACTCCGGTTTGGTCCCGGTTTGACCCACTGACCCTTAACCCAATACCCCGACCGGTTCAATACCCGGTCCGGGTTTTAATACCTTGAATACAAAACACACCGTGACAATTATCGTGCTTGAAGTTGCAAGTAAAGGGAGCATTAGATCGAGTATTAGCGTAATTAAAGTATACTTGTTTTCAACATTAAGCTTATATAATTTTTTGAGATAATCTAATCCGTAGCTTGTGAAAAACCAAAAGAAAAGAAAAGAAATAATATCAGCAGTTGACAATTTGAATAGACTAATAATTTGAAATTAATGGACAAATCATCAATATCCAATATTACCAAAAAAAAAAAGAAGAACAAGGCATGACACTAAGAAAAGAAATGACAAATTTTTTGTTTCATATAAAATTATATATTTCGTCTTATTTTGAAGTTTATTTTATTATTTAAATATATTTTACATATCTAAATGTAAATGATAATGGATAAGTATGTTTAAAACATAAGAAATAATTTTCATCTTTTAAAAATATATTTCACCTATAAATCACTAGTGGAAAAAGGGCTTTTTAAACCGATTTTAGATCCGGTCTTGATACAGCTGGTCTTAAAAGTATGTCATTTAAGACCGGTTTGGTAACCGGTCTTAAAAGTCTTACTTTTCAGACCAGTTGTATTAATAACCGATCTAAAAGTAACAATTGTACATAAAACTGGTCTTAAAAATTTAATTTTAAGACCGGTTATATTAGTAACCGGTCTTAAAATAACTTTTAAGACCGGTTATAATTATAACCGGTTTTAAAAGTGTTATTTTTTTTTTAATTGTTTGTGATTAGGTTAGTTACCAGAACGCATCCTTGAATTACTACCTCCAATGCCATACTTATTAAGTGTCATATGGTATGCAGTTTGCTTCCACTTACCATATCCTTTTGCTTTAACCTTCCACTTACTATTTCCTTTTGCTTTAACCTTTCACTTACTATTTCCTTTTGCTTTAACCTTCTCATTGAATTGGGAACTTGTAACATGTCATATATCCTCATGCATAATGTTTTGTTTAAAACCATCATATATATATATATATATGCATAAATGAATTCAACCATGTCATATTATGCAACCAACAAGTCAATTCATCAAAATATACAAAAACCATGTTAAAACCAACAAACATGTCAAATCATGCAACCAACAATATTTGCAACCAACCAACATATCAATTCATCAATATATACAAAAAAATTCCTCAGTTTTACAAGAACTCACTGTTGTAAAAGTTCATAAATGAATTTAGCACAACAATTGCGAATGTGCTCAATATCTTTTTCTGGAAAGGGGTCAGCAATTTCAAACATCTGAAACATCAAAGCCAGGCAAAACATTAACTTCACTTAAAAAAATAAAAGTAATACAAAATTTTTTAAATATTTATACATTTACCTCTTCAATAAGTTCTGTCGTGCCTAGGGTAATAATATTATACATGTGCCTCAGAATATACAACCCACACAAGTTGGACCCCGGTGGTTGCCTAGGGGACTGAAAAATAATATGATATCTTTAAAACAAATATAAAATTAAAGCATGGATTATTATTGAATACATTCTTAAAACAAACCAATATGTAACTAACCTTTGGCAAGATCCATGTAAGGTCTTTTACCTCACGTATAGGCCTACTATAAGCAGCGTGTTGGAATGTCTGTATAGCCCTATATCATCAAAATCACAAAGGTTACTTATTTTACACAAATTCCATAAATTTTGCACACGAAAGGTAATTAATAATGCAAGAAAACTTACGCGTTCAAGCTCTTCTTCAATTCACTAGTTGGCTTGCTGAGGTGAAGGGAGCATAAAAGGATGACAGAATAACTCTTCTTGCACAAAATAGTCAATTGCCAATTATCACTGAAAAAATGGAAGACTTTTAAACAAATATAAAATATTATGTATATTATGAAATATAAATTTGTTTCTTACCCATGCAAATATGGAGCCAAGAAACACTCAATTGAGGTTTCACTAAGCCTATGCGATAAGTATGTGTGTCTGATAAAAGTAGTGGTCCCTTTGTCGTAGAATTGAACTGGGCATAGGAGTCCAAATTTATTGGTTTTGCCAGAGTCAACCAACCTACGATACATGCACCTACAATAATTCAAGCAGGGACATTAAATCAAAGTTTAACGGTGTAATTTGTAAAATATTAACTTCCAATTTGAGAAGATACTTACATAAAAAAGAGCTGGACAATCGAAATCATGAGTTATTGTAGAGGAGCTACCAGGGACATTAAATCATCCCTCTCAAGATAGCATTGCGCCCCTGACTTGCCAACAGCTGACTTAGTAGCCCAATCTCTTGTTGCAAAGGATGTATCATATGCCATCAGAATCACTGCTTGCTGCATGACATTCAATGGAGGCCATGAAACATCTTGAGTGGAGGGAGGTAGAGGTGGAGGTGGAGGTGGAGGCGGATGTGGCGGGGATTCCTCAGCTCGATCAGAAACAAGGTTCTTTAGCCACAAGATGAAAGAGTTGATGACATCGCCTACAACCTTGAAGTCATCAACAGGGATAGGGAGAGGTGCATCTACAACGATCACCTCTTCAACTGCCACTTTGACTTGATCATCCTTTATTTCTTGGTGGTGGACAGTTGATCCCAAGTTATACATACTCCCTCATGCAACTAATCATCTTAGAGGATCCTCCACAAACAAGTCACAAGGCTCACCAATTTCTCTTTTAGGACCCTTTGATGACTGACTAATCCAACTCCCTTTAGTGCTCTGTTTAGGGTTTAGGGAATGAGCCTGGTTAGCATTGGTATCTACTTGTCTTGTGCTCGTCATGATCATCCATTCCTCCTTTATCTTGTTGAACCTTTCTTCAAATTATGCATCAAATGATGCTTCTACCTCGGCCCTAGCTTCCACCCTCATAGTGGCCATTATATGCTCCATCTCCTCCCTAGTCACCATATATACTACTTGAGGAACAGCGTGGGGTGCTCCAAAGTAATTCCTTATGCTTACCCCTCCTCCAATCTCCTTGACACGACCGGGATGCTCAGGTTTTCTTGTAGCTACGGTCAGGATGTCATTCATCCCATCCGACCTAAATGATCCCTCGGCTTGTTTTTTTTTAAGCTCCTCCTATAATACACATATGACAAATGTTAGTAATGAAATTTGTTTACTAAATAATTAATAACAACAAGTCAACAACAATACTTACAATTTTCTCACCGACTATTCGAGATTGTTCACTCGTATAAGACCCGCTCCTCTTTTGGTGAGCGAACAACCACTTCTCTTTGCAACATATCGGAGATGGTGGAGAAAGAAGAACAAAAGAATCAGATTGAGATACTTCTTCCAATCTCTTCCGTTTTGCTGCCAACAAGTCTTTTCCAGCCTTCGCATACCCCCCACGAGACATTGTATGGGGAAAATCATTCTTTCCACCACTCTCTTGGGCCTTTCTCCTTTTTTTCTGCGAATAAGAAATCAAAATTAAGTCATTGTAAATTAATAAAGAAAATTCATAATTCATAAGAAAATCAAATGCAAAATAGGTCAACTCACCAATGCTTCTGGAGTAGTCCGAAGCCGTCTAAATTCTTGCCAAGTATGTTTGTCAATAAAAGAATACTGATTGCACGGATTAGGAAGAGGCTAACCTTCTTCCACCTCAATATGCACATAATTGTTGGCTAGACTTGTCTTAAACTTCCTCCAGCTTTCATCACAATACATCATTGTCTTGTCATACAAGACTTCACTCTCAGGAATGTCGTAAATGAGCTGGATAGTTTTCCAAATATGTCGCTTCACACCTTTATCCACATTTCTCCACTGCTATATCAAGATGCTAGGCTTGTTGCGTGCTAGGAGGCAGACAAAACTCCTATACAGTTAGGAATTAGGCTCGATTGGTTTCCAATAACTATCAAACTCAATCGAAATCTTTTCCCCGGTATTCTGATTGAGAGAAATGTCTCTCAATCGGGTGGCTCTCCTACCCCTTCGTCTAGGCCGGTTACTTGGCTCACTGTGTTCCTGGCTAGGAGCATTGCTAGTTTCACTTTGATTTGGATTAGTTGGATTGGGAGTACCCTCACTAGGACGACTCATTGTCTAAAAAACACTTTAAGGACACTATTTAAGGATCGCTAGTGATGGTTTAAGGACAATCCTAAATGCATTGGAGGCAGACTCAGAAGCAACACCAAAGTTCATATCAAGCAATATCAGCACTATGAATCCAGAAAGAAGTGCAGTAAAGTACAATACACATGGTCTACAGTTGAGATAAAAATCATGATAAGTATTGAATTTAACTTACCATTGTATTTTTCTAGGTGATTCTCCTTGATAGAGAAATTAAGAACATACTATCTAAACAGTAAAGCAATTTTACATTATATGAAATACATAAAAGTCCAAGGAACTATGTTAAGATTCTAGAATAATTGACCAAAACCGAAGGGAAAAGGGGTAGAAGAGAGACAGAACTGACAGAGAAGGAATAGAGGAGAAGAACAAGATTCTAAGAAAGAAGAAGACAGACACACGTGGCTGCTAAATAATACTCTCTTATTAGGATCAATCAACAACAACAAATAATGGGGAACAATAGATCTTATATAGAAGAGCCGTAATCAGTACTGCTGCCTTATTCATTAATGGAAGATATGTAATTATCTACATTTCTATGCAATTCCTAACTATCTATTTAAATCCCTAATCTAATTAGCTAAGGAGATCAATTAAGGTTGCTCTTGGCTAATGGTACTCTAAAGTAGCTACACCACTCTCAACTAACATTGATTTCTCCTCAACTAACTAACCTACTAATACTAATTTGGGAATTTAGGGATTACAATTACAATATCATATCAAACTATGACTTACAACATTGAACCCTTCTCATACACAACCAAAATAAACCCAGGTCCACATAAGCATATATAAGGACATTAACCTTAGACATACATGCATTATGTAAAACCTTTCAGAATAATTAACGGTACCTTCAACCTTTGCTTGAGAATCCTCTTCTTCCTTTGGATTTGAACAGTCTTTGGCCACTTTACGAATCGAGTAAGGTCTCTCTTAGGAGGCAATGGACGCTTCTGAAAATTGGGTTGACGACTTGCTCCAAGAATCGAACAAAGAAAATAGAGGCCAAGTCATCTCACAATTTCAATGAAATACCCAAAAACGAAACCATTAATTTAATTGAACGCCTGGCAATTGAAACACAAACCTGACAATAAAAACAAGGTTGAGAACAAAACCAATCAGAGGGAACAAATGACTATAGCCTTCCGGCAATGTATTCAACCGTAAATCTTTGTTGACGGCATCAAAGTTAAGGACAGAGGAGAGAAGGGGAAAGGAGGAGCTGCCGTGAACCGACGAGGGGTTTTGCTGATGTGCTTGAATCTTTAATTTCATAGTTAAAATTAGGCGCCTTTTGAAATGCTGGTCAGTTTTAAGACCGGTTGTAATTAGAAACCAGCCTTAAAATTAATATTTATAACCGGTTATTAATAAATAACCGGTCTTAAAGATACAAACTTTTTAAGACCGGTTGTTAAATAACAACCGGTCTTAAAGTTTTAATATTTAAGACCGGTTTTCATGTACAGCCGGTCTTAAAAATAATAACCATTTTATTTTTTTAATTTTCTTTAATTCAGATAATATTTTTTACACCGGTTATATTTAGAATCAGTCTAGAAAATATATTACATATATTTATTTTTTAAATTTTATATATTTTAAGACCGGTTTTTATTATAACCGGTCTTAAAATTATTTTTAAGACCGGTTCTAAAGATAACCGGTCTTAATATTTCATCATAATTACAAAAATGCCACCGGTCATATTTTTAAGACCTTATCCGATATAACCGGTCTAAATGTTCTGGTCTAAAAAACCCTTTTCTGTACTAGTGAATTGATAACATCCACGCATGTTTAGTTAATTATGCTATTGTGAAGATAAACGTATCAGTTTCAAAATCAAAAATCAAATGGTAAACTTAAAAGATAATAATGAGATCATTCAGAAAAATAAATTTAAAACTAATATTAGTCTTGTCATCATCACTATAACACATCAATTACCTTAATTTTGTTCAAGTTATAGAAGTTCAAACTGAATCCAAACCTTATATATCACTACATTACCAACTCTTGTAGGATTAAACTGTATGATTACATTTATATCTTTTAAGGTTTAAGTACTTAAATCGGTTCACCCGCATGCGTATTAATTCGGAGACATATTTTTTCCTTTGAATATTCAGTCAGGTCAAACTTATTAAATAAAACTAATAAGACAAAGCGAGGGCAATCTTAGAAAACTACCATAAGAAAAGGAGTAAATATAAATATTTATATTCAAATTCGTGGACCGTATAGTATATGTTCTCTTGTAATGCAAGAAAACCAACCAAACAATAACATCGTGGTTTTACCATGTCGCATGATGTTTGAACTGACGACAAGCTTAGCCATTTTGTCGGGCACAGCTAGGAACGGTTCAAGTTTGAGAGTTCATAAAATATAAAAAGGGTCAGCAAATTTGGCTTAGTCTTCTCATCTTAACCAATTCTTCGATACTTTATTGAAAAAAATTATTATCATTAAACAAATAAATTAATTAATAAATCACACCATAGTTATATAAACAAGCCACTCGTCACCTTACGATCACACCATATTATTATTCCAAAACATTGTCTTTCGTTTCGATATATCCCATATGGCGGTCGCCTCCTTACAATCGTCATCAATATCTTCCCTTTCTGCTGTCAAGAATCGGAATGTATCATCATCAAAGTTTGTTTATTATTATTATCCACGAAAATATTTCTCAGTTATGAATGTATCATCAAGTTCAAGAAAGCTGATTCAGAAAACGAAGTCAGCAGCCATGAACGCTGTCACATTAGAAGATCACTACGTGAAAATGAACAGCCAAAACAATGACGTTTTCTGCAATAATCTGCCCGGGTCCAATTATAATGATAAGGCCACTCTTATCAACTCTACGCGATCCTAGAGATGATATGTGACAGAATCGAAATGCATTATAACGTTGGCGTGCAACGTGACAATTGGAACTCCCTTCTTTTGAAGCTTTTATCAACTCTACGTGGTTTTTTTCGCCGCCTCAGGCACGGCGCAGCTTTTTATCGGTCTGAAGCTGTCGTCCACTCTTCTGTTCGTTGCTGCCACGTGGATGTCCCTCGTCATGAGCAAAATCCAACCCTCCCAGCTCGCCGAGGAACAGCGAAACGCCACGAGGTTGTTGAGACAGCTTCAAGCTCAGATCCAAACCACCATCGCCATAGGAAACGTCACCGAGGAAGATTTAAACAACGCCATAGAGAAGATTCTAGCACATGACAAAGCTTACCCACTTCCCTTACTAGGAGGAGCCATGCTTGAAAAATTCCCTTCAAAGTTTGAGCCTGCCATTTGGTGGCCATTGTCGTCGTCATCATCGTCTTTGTCTTCTCCAGAGCTGATGAAAAGCTTGATGAGTTCGCCCACGAAGAAGAATGGATGGAGTGAGGAGCTGGAAATGGAAATGAGGGAGATTATTGAAGTGGTCAAGAGAAAAGACATGGAGGACTATGAGAGGCTAGGAAACTTGGCTTTTTTTAAGTAAAAATAATCCCTTTATCCACTACAAAAAAAAAAAAAATTAGCGACAGAATTTCATTCCATCGCTAATTCATTTCTAATTCCTCACAAATTCCAGCACTAAAATTAGCGACGGAATTTTTCCGCCACTAAATTAGCAACGGATTAGCGACGGAATCACATTCTGTTGCAAAATTTTGTCTCTAATTCGTCTCTAATTCCGTCCCTAAAATTAGTGACAGAATTTTTCTGTCACTAAATTAGCGACGAAATAGAGACGAAATCACATTCCGTCGCTAAATTCTGTCATTAAAATTAGCGACTGAATATTTCCGTCACTAATTTAGCGATGGAATAGAGACGGAATTACATTCCGTCGCTGAATTCCATCACTAATCTGTCTCTAATTTTGTCATTAAAAATTAACGACGAAAATTAGCGACGGAATTTTTCTGTCCCTAATTTCCGTCCCTAATCCGTCTCCAATTTCCGTCCAAATAATTAATTTTTTCAATAATTATATTTTTTTATAATTATAAATTTATAATATAAATATTAAAATAAATAAATAAAATTATTAATTCAAATTTATTTTTGAAATTGAAATTATAATATAATATATTTGAATTTTTAATAATATATTATATACAAATAAAAATTCAAATTTTATAAATGCAAACAAAAAATAAAATATATTATAAAATGAATAAAAAGGATATTGATAATAAAAATTTAGGCAGAAAAATTACATAAAATAAAATAAGAAAACTAAATTCAAATATTTAATAATAGATTAAATTTTGTATTTCTAATTTTGTTCACAAAGCAAATATATATATATATATATATATATATGATTTTGCATTTAAATTATACAGGTTCTTCTTAGCTCAACTGGTAAAGGCACTGGCACACGTGTGAAAGGTCAAGGCTTCAAATCCCATCTTGGTCAAAAAATGCAACCAATTTGTAACTTGGACACGTGGCACGCGATGGAGGATGACACGTGGCGGTTGACCGGGCTAGGGGGAGGGCGAAGGCGAGGTGGCGGCGGCTGACGGGGACACGTGGCAGGCGGTGGGTACACATAGCGGTTGCCGGCGAGGGACATGTGGCGGCTCAGTGTGAGGACATGTGGCAATTTAAATTATATAAAAAAAATATTTTGCGACGGATTAGAGACGAAAATTCCATTGCTAATTAGTGACAGAAAATTCCGTTTCTAATTAGTGAATTCCATCTCTAATTAGAGATGAAATTTAGCGACAGAAAATTCCGTCACTAAGTAGTGAATTCTATCTCTAATTATAGACGGAATTTAGCAACGGAATTTTCCGTCGCTAATCCGTCTCTAATTAGCGACGGAATTTAAAATTCTGTCCCTAATTAATTAGTAACGGTCTTTTTACCGACGTCGTTAATTCCGTCGCTAATTTTCGTTGTTGAACTAATTAGTGACGGAAATTCCGTCGCTAATCCAATGTTTTTTTTAGTGATCCAACTGGACGCACAACATTCCAGAATTGCTATTTATTGGACACTGCCACAGAAACTTGCCAATTTCACTTAGGTGACTTCAAAAATGCATAACTTTTAGTATACAACTCTAAATGACTTATATGACCTATCAAATTAAAGCTTGATAAGTCTACTTTTATTTTAAAAAATTTCATATTCATTGGATATCAATTGATTATCCAAAACTATCACAAAACCATACTACCACGCAGGAAAACACCCTGGAAGCAAATCCAAGCTTTACAATTTGTGTTCCAAACATAATCATGTTGTGTGCCCCATTGGCCATACTTATTGTTCTTAATTAATTTTAACCACTTTCTTAAACCATGTAATTTGATTATTATGCTCTTATAAATAGGATTGAGGGAGTAGATACCATTTGACCCTTGCAGTAACTCCATTGCGCAGTTGTGGCCTCCGCTGGCCTCTCTACCCCTTCTTGGGGTACAACTTCGGCCACACCCTCATAACTGTGGTGAGATCATCTACACTGTTAAGATACAACTTTATCTAATATGTACATATTTAAAATTTTCAACTAATATTTTTAAATTTAAAAACTTTTTTTAAAGCTAACCGTTAGGAAATTATCTTTATTTTAGATTCCATACATATTAAAACAACTTTTAAGAAAATATAAAAGTAAAAAAAGTTTAATTTGGACCATTTATATTAGATCTTGTTGAGAATTGGGCTTGGTCCACCCTTAGTAGATTAGGCCCAAACCCATTAAGCTTTAAGTTTTGGAGCCAAAATAAAATACCTAAATGAATGTGGGGTATTTATTGGTAATATTCCCCAAGGGTGCAAAATTGAAATCTTATGGGACACTACTACAAAAAAAATAAAGTTTTGGCGCTTATAATTGCATTAACTCTGGCACTAGAGAAGTGCCACATATCTGGACGCCACTAAAAGAAGCTGTGGCGCTTGAAAGAGCCACAGCATTTAATTTTTTTTAAAAAAATTACCCTCCTATGGCACTTCCTCCACCAAGTGCCACAGGAGGGTAATTTTTTTAAAAAAAAATTTAAAAATTTAGTTAAAGAAATTGTTTTATTTTAATTTAAAAATAATATTAATTGTTCAGATTTATTTTCAAAATTGAAGATATTGAGGCCAGTGTTAAACTAGAAACTGTTGGCAAAAAAGTTAAGCTAAAGAAACTTATATTATGATACAAATATTATATTTTTCTTAATCATGCGTATGGACTAGACTGTTTTCTTTTAAATTACTAAAATAAGGTTTTTTGAAATTAAAAATTTTTTCAGGCAAAAAATGTTAAAATTGCTTAAGCCTAATCTGAAATCAAGTACTCCAGATATGTAAAGATATCTTTTATCAACATGCTAAAGGCATCACGAGACATGGTCCACTTTTGGTTTTTCTTTTCTTTTGAAATATTATTTTTTTGGATAACTTCTTTTGAAATATTATATATATTTTCCACTTTTTAAACACAGATTAGAACATAGATATCAATTTGAAATAAAAAATTGCAGAAATTATATGCCAATTAAAAAAAAAAGAGGAAGAAGCACGTCGAACTTACAAGCTTAATTGATCAATGCAGTGGAGTGGGGGACCACGTTGCCTGCTGGTCTTGCAATCTTGAGTGAGGAGGAGGAGGAGTGGGGATGGCAGTTGAAACAAAACAAAGAAGTAGATTCGATGATGAAGACATGTGTACATGTGGGTATATTTTTAAGTGTGAAGATGATAGGAAATGGAGGGAGGGGGCGATGGTCGTCCACTGCAAGAAGCTGTAGTGTAGATGAAAAGGGAAAGTGAGAGAGGAGGGAATAATTAAAGTGGGATGAGTTAAAATAAATTAAAAGAGAAGGAAGGAGGCCACTGCGCGGGAAGGGGAAAAAAGATAAGGGTGGGAACGGGGGGAATTGTGATTGGTGGGAATTGGATAGTATAATCTATTAAAAAGGTCAAAAAAAAATTTGTTCTTTTATATAAGATGAACATTTTGACAAAATTTTTTTTTATTTAATAGAACCAGCTGTCGGGCCTAGATTTCTAGGCGCCACAGCTGGTCTCTTTTTTTTTTTTTGGGAATTCCTACATTTTTTTTATTTAATAAGATCAGATGTGGCGTCTGGAGCTGGTCCATTTTTATTATTATTTTATTATTTTTTTTTGGAATACCTACATTTTTTAATAGGATCAGCTGTGGCGCCTGGATTCCAGGCGCCACAACTAGTCCTTTTTTATTTTTTTTAAATTTTTTTTGGGAATACCTACGTTTTTTTTATGTAATAAGATTAGCTGTGGCGCCTGGATTCCAGGCACCACAACTGGTCCATTTTTTATTTTATTTTTATTTTTTTTGGGAATACCTATGTTTTTTTATTTAATAGGATCAGCTGTGGCGCCTGGATTCTAGGTGCTACAGCTAGTCCATTTTTTTTTTTGAGGAATACTTGCGCCTAAAACTACAAGGCTTTAGAATTATAAAGGCACGAGGTAGCTAGCCTTCTTGTTTTTTTTTAATATAGAAGAAGCTGTGGCGCCTGGTTTTTCAGGCGCCACAGCTGGTAAATTTGTTTTTATTTATTTATTATACAACCAGCTGTGGCGCTTGATTTTCCAGGCGCCACAGCTGGTAGCATACACCCAATTGTGGCGTCTTCCTTGGTAGGCACCACAGTTGGGCCTACCAGCTGTGGCATCTAGTCCACCAGGCACCACAGTTGGTACCCAAAATTTAAAAAAAAAATAGAAAAAGAAAAAGAAAAAAAAAGGCAGTTAGAAGTGCCACAAAATATGCACCACCTTTCAACCTTTTTGTAGTAGTGGGAGCAGTTTCCCCATATGTTTTAGAGGGAATGGTTGTAAGACTGCGTGTGTGTGTGTGTGTGAATAAAAAAAACAGTGAACTGCACATAACGTGCAACACAGAGAAAATATTCTCTACAGAATTCTCTTTTCCTCTCTTCTCTCTCAGTGTTATTTGTTGTGTGATATAGCTGGAGTCCGGTGTGATCCGGTTCACATGGGTACCATAAGAGTTTGAAACAACACTTCAGGTACGTCCGAAAACCTACATATCTGAATGGTGTCTGGTGGTAATGAGCTCTTAGAGCTGTCCCTTAGTATACATAATATATTTTGATTTGCTGATGGTAAGTAAGGGAAAGGAAAAGGGAAAAAAAATCCAAATGTGCGCCAAAGGAAAGAAAACCAAAATAATGAATTAAAAATTAAACATACAAAAATATAAAATATCCAGAATGCCCCTACGAGCAAGAAGAATAGAAGATGAAAGGGGTTTCTTGAAATTTTTTATCTTGAAAATTTGCTTCCCAACAAAAGTGGAAGGGATCTTCTCATACATAGATAAAGGACCTGTTTGAGTTTACGTTCAAAAAACACGTTCACGTAAGTGAAGATAAAACCCCTTTCTCATAATAATCTCATATATCATAAATCACGTTATAAAAAGCAGCATCTACTATTAATTTAATTAGGCACGAAAACCTCTTCTTGTAAAAGAGTTTTTCATTATCCGCCCGCACATGGCACTAAAATTCTTTTTAGTGTTACCAATGCCACTGACACTTTTACTTTCATCGTACCTTGAGCTTGAGTGTGGAGGCTAAATAAAGAAACAACAACTACAAATACCAAGAAAATAGGTCCACGCTTCATGATTATGTTTTGATGGTGAAACTGCTGGGTGCGGTTGTTGCCACCACATGTTATGTATTTATAATATACGCATACTGCTTTTCCCTGCATTGGAAAAAGGAATAGAGATTATTAATTTTGTGATGTTGATTGCCTAATTAACTCCCAATATTCAAGGAACCTAATTTTGATTTTCATATAGAATCTGGTCTTATTCTACGCTTCCCCACCAGTGAATCTGATTTATTTAAGTGCATAAACATTCATATGTATTAAATGCATTAAAAAATTTTTGAATTTGGAAAATGTATATTATTATGATATTGTAAATACTGTGCATTATATTTATCAGTTTGGAACAAAAATATATATCTTTTAATCCTTATTGTCAAATTCGCAAGTTGACTCTCTGAGTTTATTATTTTTAAGTTTTTAAATTATAAAATTGTGTCGAGTTACTCTTAAGCTCATGGTAGCTATAAACTCGGCTGAAATCATAGTTTTACATACTGATTCTACTATTTTTACGTTTCTATCTTCCAAAATCATGTAAACTCACTATTAAACTCGTGTTAGTTTTCTTGATTTAATCATGTTCAATGATTTTATATATATGAACTTCATAAAAATTTCTGTGTTGAGTATGATAAATTATAAATGTTAATGGATTCAATTTTAATTATTGATAATTAAAATATATTTAAATCAAATTATTCTCATTTTTAAATTTTTTATTATTTAATTATATTTTTAAACACCTATTTATTAATAAAACTCTCATGAGCTCATGATCTGGAGCAAATTTAAATTCTTGTTACGAGTTTTCTTCAACTCGTAAATTTGACAACCATGCTTTTAATTACTTGCCTTAGGTTTTTGTGGGAGTTAATTGATTAAATTGGGCATAATTAGATGTTAAAGTGAGATTTGAGTGCAAGGGTAATTTGGAAATAAAATAGCTAAAATGATTTGACTGCCAGGAGAGGAGAATGAAAAAAAGGACAAGTCTCAAGAAAAATACCACTTCAATTTTGAAGCACCAAAAAGATAATTCTAATATACAGAATCCTACATTGTTTTACCAATATCAATTGAGATTTTAATATTTGGGCCAAAAAGGAAAGTTCCGTATTGAATTTCCCAAGTTTTGAACTGGTAAAAAGATTAAGTTTAAATTACCCAAAAAAAGGGTTGAAGTTGTTATAATGGAAGGGATAAAGGGATTAATGCTCATGCATGATGGACTATGATGCTCCTTATTGTTAGTTTGTATTGATGAGAAAACCAATGCATTTGAGAAGTAAACTTGTACAAAACATTCAAAAATGTCATCAAGCTTAATCCCGTGGGAAAACGGTGCCATCATTCTTCTCTTTCTCCTTTTCTTTTTAAGTATCTAACTTACATCTTAGATTAAAAATAGAATAGGTAGTTCAAATGTAACATTTTATAATAATTTTATAAATTAGAATTTTTCTATTTTTTGTATTGCAATTATGAGCTGTGCAAATCAAATTTTATTTATTTATATTTATTAAAATAATTTATAAAATATTAAATCTAAATAATCGATCTTTATGATCTAAGGATGGATAAGAGATTCCTTTTTTCCTTTTTTATCAATAAATATGAGATGCTGTTAAGAAAAGGAGAAAGAGGATTTCACAAAAAAAAAAAAAAAAAGAGGAAAATTATAGAATCTTGAGCCAATAATGTATCTATAGAATTCAATCTGATATGTCCAAATGAGAAAGTTAGCATAAAAGAATAAAAAGATAGCCTCTGCAGAAAAGCATATATATATTTATATATATATATATATATATATATATATATAAGCAACTATTTTTTGTTATATATTAGCAGCAATCTTTTTGTTACATTACTTTTTTTTACCTATAGTGAATAATTATATTATTAAAATACAATATGCTACATTTTTAAATAAACTACGGTATTAAAAATTTAAGATTGTATATTTTATATATTTATGAAATATATGTTAAAATTTTATAAATAACTTAAATATTGATAAGAAATTCTTTAATATATTTTAATTAATATGAAGTCGTTATTATATCCGATTGAGTAAAAATTTTTATTTCTTTCCATGTCATGCTACATATAAGTACCTCTTTCTCATCAAATTTAATTTGTTATCACATTCTCTGTAAAAGTATTCCACTAATCGATCATGCCTTTAGAATTGATTCTCATGTACTGAAATTCTCGTTTTCTTTTCGTTTTTTACTTTCTCATCTCAAACATTATTTTTGCATCCTTATTCCATGCTCATTACTGCATTGAGCACACGGTGCTCCCGTTATAGTGTTGAGATCCAAAACATTCAAATCAAGATTTGGACGGTCCAGAATTTTGAAAGGTTTATTCAAGATTTGACCCATTAACATACATGCAAGAACTGCTCAACTTGTATGAAAACAAGATGGTGTAACAAAAAATAGTTGAATGAAGACATCATGAAGATGAATATATACAGTTTCTTTCTCCGTAAAACTATACGTGTGTCATAAGTTAGATGACTATATTACACGAACAAAGAATAAATAATGTTTTTGTCCAATAGGGTAAGGTTGTATCAAAAAATTTAAAAATTAGTCTTCTTAGAAGAGCTTGCTTGCAAATTCATCCATGCCAATTCCTTCAGAGTCATAGGCAGCAAAATTTGAGTCAAGTTGTCTGAGTTGTGAAACGCTTCTTCCCAATTTCATTGCCACCTTCATTTCAGAAAGCTCGCCATTCTCTCTTTTCTCGAAGTCTTTCTCTTCAAGAGTTGCTTCCATGGTCTCTTGCAGCAACTTGAAGAAACCTCCACAGTTTCTGTACATTTCAAACACCATCCCCACTTGCCCTCCATACTCCAACGCAATTGTAGAAGCCGCCAACGACCCTGCCACGGCCGCCATGATGCCCGGCCAAGACGAACCATGGCTTCCTAATGCAGAACCTAAAGCTGCAATCCCAGTTAGCAGGGGACCTGATTTGGCTAAGGTTTTGTTGAACTTGAGAGCCAAGTTTCCTAGCCTATCATAGTCCTCCGTGTCTTTTCTTTTCATCACTTCAAGAATCTGCCACATTTCCGTTTCCATTTCTGGAGTCCATCCATTATTCGTTTTCTTCTGCGATCTTAATACTCGCTTTTGGAACTCACTGGTGTTAGTTTTGGGCCACCAAACAGCAGGCTCATATTTGGAAGGGAACTTTTCAAGCATAGCTCCCAAGAGAGGAAGAGGGTAAGCCTTGTCAAGTGCCAAGACCTTCTCCATTGCCCTGTTGACGTCTTCTTCAGTTGGGTTTCCAATAGCTAATGTGGTTTGGATTTCATTCTGAAGCTGCTTGAACAACCTAGTCGCATTTCGCTGTTCCTCGGCGAGCTGCGATGGCTGCATCTTGTTCATGATGAGCAGCATTCCGGTGGCGGCAGTGAACAAAATGGTTGACGATACTTTAAGGGGAGAGTTGTCAATGGCTGTGTTGAGACCAACCATGGTTGAGGCAGTGAGGGTGATCATATTGAGAGAGTTCAAAAGAAGGGTATTCCAGTTGTTTATTGCTCGCACATGTTGTTGTGCATTTCAATTCTGTCGGAAATAGCCTCTAATATTGCATATAATTGTGTGGTAGCCTTGGAATAGTTATCATCGTATATTTCTGTGGGGGCGACATCATCTAGCTGTGATGGGATTATTGTGTCTAAGAATCTATTCAATTCCTGAACAACCAGCTTTGTAGTGGTTGTGGTTATTTTCGGAAGGGAGAAACGAACTTGTGGGAGCTTAGGGACGTTAATGGCGGCGTTGACTTTCTTGATAGACGACGAAGAGCAAGAGGAGCAAAATGACGCAGAGATTTGTAAAGAAGACATTATTGGTTTGAACGAAACGGTATCGTTTAATTAAGAAGCTAGCTTTGTGAGTTGCAGAGGGATCGAGGAGGAGGAAATAAGGTTTTGAGTTTTGGAAGGAGGATGGTGATGAAGTGGATGGGGGTGATGGATCGAATTTATAGGAAGGGCATATAGGAAGAAAATATTGACCGTAGCATTGACTTAGTATATGTCTGACCTGTTCATTACGATGTTAGTAGCTTATTATAATTTTCAATTTTTTTTGAAAATTTGATGGTCAAACTTTTGAGTCTTCATCATATAAATTGCGATGTTGTAAATTTATTTTACTTAAAAAAATTGGTTAAGTAGCAAATTTGTTCTGGAAGTATGGGTCTAGAAGCAATTTTGCCCTAAAAGATTTTTGGTAATCAATTTCACCCCGGAAGTTTCAAAACGTAGCAAAGTTGCTCTTTTCCGTTAAATAACAAACGTTGACCGTTAAAAAATTGACGTTAACTGTTAATTTTTTTAACTGAAAAGGGCAACATTGCTAGCTTTTGAAACTTCCGAGGTGAAATTAATCCCCAAAAAATTTTCAGGGTAAAATTGCTTCTGGACCTATACTTCCGGGAAAAATTTGCTACTTAACCCTAAAAAAATTGTGGCCAACCAAAATTGAGATTCTTCATTATTTAAAGCGCTATTGTTAAACTGAAAGATAATAGATAAAGGGAAAAATTCTTAAAAAAGATTGTTGAATTATTTAAATTTTAAACTGGATGGTTAAATTCAATAGATTATAAATCAGGTGATATATTCTTAAATAGAATTTTATAATTCAATAATTTTACCTTGCTACTCTTTATTTGGTTTCAACTGTGTCACTCATCCATCTTTATTATTTTATCTTCACTTTTCCTATTTCTGCAATTCAACCTTGTCACTCTATCAGACTTCACTTTGGAAATTTTTGCACTTTGTTTTGTAGCCACCAAATTAAGGCAAATGCTGAGTTCTCTTCCACTTTGGTTCCTGCCCAAGACAGCAAACCAGAGGAAGAAGAAGGCTTTAGCATCACTACTACAAAAAGGGGCTATAACGTCCCAAATTTAGCACCTTTAACGTCCCAAAACGGGGGGACGTATATGCTAGGGGTGTAGTAAGTTGTAAGAAAAGACGTCCCAAATAAAAAGGATGTCTAAAGTGAGAGTTTAGACGTCCCAAATTGTCATTAGGGACTTTAGACGTCCCAAATGGACTTTGGGCGGTCTATAGTCCTCCAGGGTGGGATTTTAGACGTCCCAAATGGGACGTCTAAAGGTTAGTTTTTTTTATACCATAATTTACATTCTGTATTATTCAGCGAATTCAGACTACAGAAACAGAATAGAAGATGGATTCATAAACCACACTGTCCCTTACAAACTGGTAAGGACATCCAGCACTACAATCTTTACTATATATACATACAATAATAACTCATACAACCTACTACTATATATATCAACAATAACAACCAGAAAGTGTCAAAACGTTGTCATCACACAACTACAAACTGATATAAAATAAAAAGTTTACTGCTCTATATGTTGAAGAAGATGTCCAGCCAAAACATCTCTGATAAAATCAAGGTCTTCACGTAGGTAGGCATCTTCATTATCAAAAATATGAAAATTAGAAAGTAAGCTTTGATGAAATGAATCTCAAGCAAATGAATTAATTAGTATTTCGATTAGAATACCAAAAATATTATCATTTGAGAATGAAGAAGCGATTACCTTTTCAAAATCGCTAGTAATTCCACTTTGAGTGATGTTATACATATAAAGTATAACATAATATCCGCATTTAGTGTTGCCAGGTTGCCGATGGCACTTTAAATCAAAGGGATGCAATGGGTTGTTAAAATCAATAAAGGTATATCTAAAAGGACCATCAATGAAACAATTAGCTAGGATCGAATGTACTTACTATCGGATAAAACCACTTTGGCTTTTTAACAACTGTACCCTCACGTGACCCACCTAGGACTCTATATGTTTGACAAGCACTATCATGAAAATCAAAATTAACAAAAATTAGAACTATTAATTTTTTTAAGAGTCAATGAAATACAAACAGAATAACTTATGTGTCGAAGACGAATTTTGTATCTTTGTCTGGCTTTTTACTTAAGGGATCAAACCAATAGACTATGTTGCGGCGGGGACATATAACACACAAACTCCAGTGGTAACTTTAACAACATGTACACATTAAAATGAAGTTAGATGAGAAGACAATTATTTATTAAACTTCTTAAATTGACAAAATGTAAATACGAACCGTTGAACAATGGGTGCTAGATAACAACGAAGTTTGGTCTGTCCTATTACGTAGCCGATATAGTGAGTCCTATACGCCACAGTACAAGTATCCCCTGTCGTATTTGCAGGACATAAGAATCTATACCAATCACGTCTTTCCATGTTTGTGTAGAGACCGTGGAAGGTGCTATAATAGAATTAAAATAAGGAATGAATTATTGAATGTATGAAATCAAAAAACCACTAAATGAATTCTATGGGAAAATTGAAAGAAAAACTTACCGGATTGCAAATTTCACCCAGCCTGCATCTATCTCCTCCAACCTGATAAACTGCTTGAGATCTATATTGTCAATCGTGTAGGGATACTCCAATTGGCCCACAATCCCTGGAGGCATCTTCAAGTCAATCTGTTTAATGCCCTTGTAGATCTATTGCAGCAGTGCTAAATAGGACCATTTCCTCGCAGCTTCGTCATCCTTTTAGAACATCAAAAAACAAATTGTTATTAGGATGCCAACAGATTTTTAGTAATAGTAAGGTAATTCCTACCATTGGAGGTGTTGCATCTGAACCAATAAGATTGTGAGGCTAAAGGATGAAAGATCCTATCACTTGACCTAACGTGCCAACCTCTGGATCAGGAACAAGGATGGCTGTACCTTCTTTCCCCTTTCTAACACTCGTCACATTCACCCTACGAAAATCCTCCGGAATTTGCTGATGATGGTGGGTGGTAGCACGTGTGTGAACGGGAGCATCAGCAACAACACACAACAGTGGATCATCTAAATAGAGGGTGCAAGGGTCTCCCGACATTGGAGTGGGAGAAGGGTCACCAAGTGGTTCCTCCAGAGGGTTGTAACTTCCTCTGGTGCTATTGAAGGCCGGGGATTCCTGAGTTCTATGCTCGTCCCTTGCCCTTTACGCTTCGAACATCTTTGCCATTTCAAGTTGAAGCTCTAGCAACAGCTCTTGTCGGAGCTTGTCGCGAAGGTTGGCCTCGATCTCTCATTCGAGGTCCTCTCAAATCTTGGCTACAACGTCTTTACTAGGTCCAACTTATGACGAATAACGTGGGTCTCGTCCAAAATACCTCGCGGCACTAACTTCCCGTGTCTCTACTCGAACACGACCAAGGTCATCTACCTTCCCAATAGCCGTTGACAAGATGTCCATTCGTCTACTTGGATTGACTGAACCTTGGCTACTCTGCTCGTCCAGTTCAGCCTGTAGCATATAGTTTATCATAAATGTATCGAAACCACTCGCGATATGTAAAAAATTAGGTACTTATAGTATAACTACTTACAATCCTCGCAGCAACCTCAGCAACAGTCGGATTTATATACTTCCCAGCCTTAATCCTCCCTACTTTCCATTTTTTGTGATGTGGAGGAGCTGCCGGTGGCTGGATAACAACGCTAGGATCAGATTCTGCTGCTTCCTTCATTTTCTCTAACTCTTCTTACATCATTTGCCGCTCAAGCTTCCGATATCCACTACGAGACATGTAATGTTGATATTTATTTTCTGATTGCCTCTGTGCATTTGCTGCACTTAATTTCTATGAATGAAAAACAACAAAAAATAAATCGACGATATAAAGTATATGAAAATTAAAAGTTCTATATCATGATGACAGAAATCTTACCAAAAACTCAGGATCTGCTCGTGATGCCGCAAACAATCTCCAGTCCTCTGGAGACAAATATGTATATTGTGCACATGGATGCTTACCCCTAAGGGCCCCTCGAATTGACCGTGTTGTTAGCTTGTTCTTGAAACCTTTCTATCATACAGGAACCTCATCCATCCAGTACTTATACATCTCCCTGGTGTCTGGGACATCGTATGTTTGCTGTGAGGTAAAACATAAGATTATTATATTTGAAACAATAAAAACAAAGCTACAATGCATCAAAACTTATATACCAAAAGTTGCTGCCAAATCATGTCTTTCGTTTTTGGGGGAACCAACCTCCAATTATCATAGGTAATGCGCACTTTGCTTCGACCCAAAAACCCTACGTAGCTAATGAAGTGGTCTTCCTTAGGACCAACTGGATTCAGATTGTCATTGAAGTCTATATGCAGCCTCTCCTGTTGATGTTCATGATGTGCAACCAATGCTCCCATCTTTGTACAGCCTTTAACCCTCCTTCTTGCAAGGGGTTCATCTCTAGGCCTTTCTCATTGCTAGAGCTTTTGTCATCTCTACGCCTCTCGTCATTACTAGAGTTGTCCATATTCATGTTAACACAAAAAGCATCATAAAAAATGTAAATAAATTGCAATAAAACCGAAATAAACTAAGCGGGAAGTAAAACAGAAAAAACACACAGTTCTTATTCATAAATTAAGGCCTTACTCTATATTGTTTCCCATAGTCCTTCACCATGGTCATTTCTTACAGCATATTCGTCATCATCTACCAATTCTACTTCATTTGTTTGAGGTAGAGTTGTTGTGAAAGGTGGTGTGTCATCAAGGTTGAAGGTTGGATCACCATACTTCTGTTTTTTACTTTTAAGGACAATAGACATGTTTTTGCTCGCAGGATCGGTGACATAAAACACTTGTTTCACCTGGCTTGCTAAAATGAAGGGCTCGTCTCTATAGCCAACTCTTCGAAGATCAACTGAGACAAATCCAAATTGTTTATCTATTACCATGGCATTATTGCTAACCCACTTACATTTGAATAAAGCAACTTTTAACTTGTTGTATGTCATCTCCCATATTTCTTCTATAACTCCATAATAGGCCATAGACGCTAATATGGGGTTTTTGTCTCTCAAACTGGAAAAGTGCATAGATTCAGCTTCTACCATGACCCCACTATTTTGCATGGTACTTCTGTCATCTTGCTCTTTCATATAGAAAGAATAGCCATTTATATCATAACCGGTCCAAGTAATGACCTGAAACGAAGGTAGACAGTTTTTCTTCCATGCTTTAGTTGTTGGAAGTGTGTGTCTGTTTCACATATTGGGCATGCTTTATGATCCTTCACGTTGTACCCTGACAAGTTTCCGTACGCAGGGAAGTCGTTTATCATTGTGAAAATCATTGCACGTAGCTTGGAAGACTCCTTCTTATAAGCATCAAACATATCTATGCCTTCGTCCCACAACTTCTTCAAGTCCTCAATCAAAGGCGCCAAATAGACATCAATATCATTCCTTGGCTGTTTTGGTCCATAAATCATTATAGATAGCATCATATACTTATGTTTCATACATAGCCAGGGAGGCAAGTTGTATATTACAAGGAGAACCGCCCACGCACTATGTATGCTAGTAAGAGTTCCATATGGATTGATGCCGTCTGTACAAAGCCTAAGCTGAAGGTTTCTCGGCTCACTGCCAAATTGAAGGAACATTTCATCTATTTTTTGCTATTGTGGAGAGTCAACTGGGTGTCGAAGATATTTCCCATCAGATATTCTCTCATCAAAGTGCCATCTCAACTTCTTCACTTTTGTTGCAGTCACAAACAAATGTTTAAAACGTGGTATTATTGGAAGATACCACATAACCTTTAAAGGTTGCCTTTTACTTGTCACATCACCACAACCACCATCTTTTTTCACTTTGTATCGTGGTCTTTTACACTTAGAACACTCACTAAGACCTCCATACTCATTTCTGTATAGTATGTAGTCATTAGGGCAAGCATGTATCTTTTTATACTCCATACCCATCGTAGACAGGATTTTCTTGGCCTCATACATAAGATTTAGAAGTACATTATCCTCTGGAAACATATCACACAATAGTTCAAGCAGCAATGTGAAACTACTATCGGTCCACCCACAAGTTGCCTTTAAGTTAACCAAATGTAATGTTCCCGTCAGCCGCGTATACTTACTCCCACGGTACAATGGTGTCTCTGCATCACTCCGCAGGCTATCATACTCCTGCAACTGCGCAAAGGATTCTGCCTCAACATCGTTAATCATTTTCTCCATTCTATCTTTACCTATGATATCCACATCTTCCTTCTTGTGCGACGGACAATCCGTTACTTCCTCACCATGCCATATCCACCTTGTGTGTCACAAATTTATTCCATCACAAAGTAAGTGATCCTTTATGACATCAACATCCCGTCGACTCTCATTCAAACAATTGACACAAGGACAAAAATACTTCCCATTTTTTGCAGGAGCATTCTTTTTAGCGAATTCAATAAATTCTTCCACCCCTTTCTCATATTCTTCACTAGTTCTCAAAGCATTCATCCAAATATGATCCATTTTGTTACTACCTAAGGCATTCGCAATAACATTCACACGTTTAGTACAATTGTCAACGACATATGATAGGATTGCCTAATTAAGTTTTCAACCCAATTTAGGATTTTAAAATATGGGCTTAATAACTTTATTGCCCCCTCCTAGTCTCCTTTCTCCTCTTAAAAGGGTTTCAGTGCTATGTAACTTATTTTTTTAATAAGTATATGTATATAAACATTAATGTATAATAAAATAAATATAATAAGATTAAATTAAAGAATTTTTTTGAGGTTATGGTTTTCTTTTTAGTTTTAGCTTGAATTATTCTTCATAATTCCTTTAGAATACAAGAATTTATTTAATTTAAACAAATCATATTTTATTTTATTATATATACACAAAACTAAGTTATGAATAACTTAATTAGGGATTTGTTGAGTTTAACAACCAAATTTAGAATTTTCCTATTTGAGGCAACTTTATGTGGAATTTTCCCTTGATTAAAATTAAAATAACCCCTACTCATTCAAGTAAATTTATATTTAAAAAGTAAAATAAACTATTACAGTGGAGTTCCTGAATACAATTTAAGCAATATAAGCACACCAAACACACCAGGCCAATCTCAACCATCTCAATATAAGCAATATATAAGCACAATTAACGTGATATTTCCTATTGCCTAGTCTTTTCACATTGCAAGTTTTACTTTAATTTATTCAAGTAAATGTATATTTCAAAAAGATAATATACCATTCTGTACAAAAAAAAAGTAAGAAGAAAATAAACTAACCTGATCAAGGGGCACCCACTGTGCTATGTGTGCTGGAGAGGTAGAGAAGACATTGGAGATCAAAGGTGTATGCACGGTGGGGAGGTACACCGGAGGGTGGAGAAAGCAAAGAACCACGATGGTGGGGACGATAATGGAATGAAGGAGGTGGAGGAGGTAAAGTTGCAGAAGGGTGGCCTCTGAAGCGTGTGTCCTTCAATGGATTTCAGGTGGAGGAGGGAGGAGTTGAAGAAAGAAAGAGTAGTTGAAGAAGGGAGGAGTTGAAGAAAGAAAGAAAAGAGGCCGACGGTAGGGGGAGGAGGAAGAAGAGTAAAGTTTTTTTGGGTCAAACAAAGAGGGAGGAGGGAATGGACGCAGGTGAGGAGGGGGAATGGATTGAGAAGACGCATGTCAGACAAGTGTCTGACATGCGCCCAAGGGACGCCTAAAGTCTGGGTTTAGGCGTCCCAAAATTATTTTGGGATGTCTAATCCCAGCTCCTGGCGCTAAAATAAATTTAAAAAATTTATATTTCATGCCTGGAAGCACTTTAGACGTCCCAAATTCAAATTTGGAATGCCTAAAGGTTCCCCTGCATACGGATAATTATGAAAATGCCACTACCTCCCTTTTTAACCACCCAATTTTAAATTTAGGACGTCCTTGGGGGTGGTTATATCCCAATTCTGTAGTAGTGCGTGCTGATAGTTGGAAAAGTGATTACAATGACATAATGATTGTCGACACTCCCAAATCTAGAGTTCTTCTCCTATTTCCCCCTCCATCTGTTTGTGTTTTATTTTTTCCGAGTGTTATGTGCTAGAATTGGTAGGCACAGTGGAATAATTTTAAAAATTTTCACCGATCCTAATTGAGGATCTATCAACGGCGTTTAAACCAAGTTGGAAGGATTCATACCTTTTGATGATTCAGAGTTTTCACGATCTCTAGGAGCCAACACGTTAGGTCCGCTCCCTCTACCGGTATCCACATGAATGCTCTCCAACCGAAACTGTGTGCTAGCGCCTCTAATGTCTCCTAGGGTTTCACTTACGGCTCTCAATTCTCATGTGCGTATCAATATATCTGCTCTATCAAGTTTATAACCTATGAGCGCTATTTTCAAATTTCAAAATTAATCATCATTAATTTTGAAATTAATTAACAATTAATTATCTTGATGAGCTAATTAAATAAATTTAGTTTAAATTAATCTGTCCAACAGTTTTAATTTAACCTATTTATTTAATCCAAATAAAGAGCCATTAGATTTAATTTATCTTCATAAATTAAATCTGAGATACTATATCTGTACCATGTTAGTTATTAAATTTAATATATCTTAATAAATTAAATTTAAAACTAACACAATATAATAATATCATATAATATATATATACACATATATATATATAAGATATATATTTCAAAAATATATATATCTATATAATATTATTAATGAATTTTATATTATATATATATATATAAATATAAAATTCGTCCACCTTAAATTAAACATTATCTCGTGTTTCGTCCACCTTAAATTAAACATTATCTCGTGTTGGGTCATTCTTGTGTGTGACTCTATAGGCCCATATGGAGTTCGCAGTGGGCCAATAACTATACTAACCCAAAAGTCGCAAGCGGCCTCTTGCAAGACATTACGACTACTCAATTCATATGAGGATCGTTATCACGATGCAACCTGTCATACAACCATGTCACGTCCCTTTTGTCACATGATATATCGATCAAGGATAAGGCATGGATAATGTCATCCTCTTGTTCCTAACCATTATTTTCTCGATTCCTGAGTAGCCTGATAACAGAGACAGAAACTCCTTTCATCATAGTATGACTATACATTTCTCCGACTCACTCATCAAGGGGCCCAGTAATATCTCTCAACTAATGTGAGGGACAAATTCCATCTTGATCATTCATATTCCTCTGCATGAAAAACCACCAAGCCCGATCATAGCCTTTATCATCACCCGGTCAAAAGTGACTTTTGACTAGTTCAAAGCTTAGCAACTCTCATGTAGGAATCCCTAATGACCTCAAGTCTATGGGCATTGTGATGTGGTTATACATGAGAAAAGCTTATGACTTGATCCATATAGCTTTCTCATAGTGCGTCGGTCCAGCACCTTGTACTCTTACAAGTGCCTAAGACTTTGATTCGTCTCTCCATATCTTATCAAAGTTATACTGATCTTATTTCATCTCTGCTCCCGCATAGATGATCAACCAGGGACATTTCAGGACAATCTTTATGAATTATCCAAGGATACAATTATCACAGTTAACATGCAAATATTATGATAACAGAAAGGAGAAATTTCATTGAAATAATAATGTTCAAAGTACAATGATTGGCCCTTAGGGCACAATTTCCAACATCCTCCCACTTGCCCTAGGTGCAATCGTTAATTTGCCTAATTCCCATTGCCCTAACATGACCTCATGCTTTGCCTGTGCAAGTGGCTTAGTAAGAGGATCAGTAACATTATCTTCTCCTGCTACTTTGCATATCTTTATATGACCTCTATCATTGATTTATCTAATAAGATGAAATCGCCTGAGTATATGATTGGTCCTTTGATGTGACCTAGGCTCCTTAGCCTGTGCAATAGCACCGCTATTGTCACAGAATAAATCTATTAGATTTGAGATGGTGGGCACCACCCCTAGTTCAGTAATGAACTTTCTGATCCAAACGGCTTCTTTAACTGTATCTGATGCTGCTATATACTCAGCTTCTGTTGCAAAATCTGCTATAGTGCTTTGCTTGGCGCTCTTCCAGCTTATTACTCCACCATTCAAGAGGAATACATATCCAGATTGCGATTTAAGGTCGTCTTCACTACTACAAAAAAGTAAAGCTGTGGCGCTTATAATTGCATTAACTGTGGCGCTAGAGAAGTGCCACATATCTAGATGCCACTAAAAAAAGCTGTGGCGCTTGGAAGCGCCACAACATTTTAAAATTTTTTTTTAAAAAAAATACCCTCCTGTGGCGCTTGTTTGAGGAAGTGCCACAGGAGGGGGGCCTCCTGTGGCGCTTTCTCAAGCAAGCGCCATAGTAGGGGGGCCCTACTGTGGCGCTTGCTTGAGCAAGCGCCACAATAGGGTCCCTTTTTTCTTTTTTCTTTTTTCTTCTTCTTCTTCTTCTTTTTCCTGTGGCTCTTTTTTATGCTTCCTGATTGTGAAATTTTATATAAAATGAGTGGATTTCGTGTTTATCATCTCCACAAATTGTCAATCTTTCTATTTTATATTTCAACCTATTATATATATATATATATTTCATATTTAAAATTCAAGTTCCCCAACAATAATGTTCTTACATTAATACTCTCCAAAGCTAACATAAAAAATATCACAATACAAGAACTTGATATGTAAACACAGTACATCAACAACTAATTAAGTAAATTAAAAGATTACTAAAAAACGCAAGCTTGTCGGCAAAAAAATTTAAACAAAGCAAAAAGGCAAACAAAATAAGCTAGGTTTTCATTCTTTCCTATTAAATTAGGAACAAAAAGGCAAACGTTATATTACAGTTTATCTTGACTAAAAAAAAATTTAAACAAAGCAAGCTAGAATGAAATAGTCTTCTTCTTACAAATCTATTAATTGACCAGCGCAGGGAGTGGGAGACCACGTTGGTGATGCTAGCTTGAGTGACGAGTGAGCATGTGGGTGTGTTTTTTAGTGTGAAGATGATAGGAAATGGAGGGAGGGGGCCGACGGATCCACTAAGAAGATGAGAAAGGGAAAGTAGTTTAATGGAGGAGAGAGTAGTTAAATAATTAAAGTGGAGTAGTAGTCAAAAAGAGAAAGAATGGGAGACGGATACAGGACCACTACGCGGGAAATGAAATAATTAAGAGATACACTATCAATTTGAATTTTTTTTTTTTTTTAAAAAAAGTAGGCAAGTGTGGCGCCTAAATAAATAGGCGCCACACATTGCCTTTTGTTCAGCTGTGGCGCCTAAGCATTAGGCGCCACAGCTGATCCTGAAATGGACATGGGTGGCGCCTATTTGTTTAGGCGCCACACATGTCTATTTTTTAAAAAAAAATAATAATAATGCTGCAGTTGTGGCGCTTGGTGGGTTAGGCGCCACAGCTGCTTTCAAGGCCCCAAGTGTGGCGCCTGCGTAGGCAGGCGCCACACTAGGCCTCCTCAATTGTGTCACTTAATCTATTAGGCGCCACAGCTGGTACGCAAAATTAAAAAAAAATTATAAAGGTAAAAAAAAAAAAAAGAGAAGCTGTGGCACTTGTTTAAAGAAGTGCCACAAAATGTGCGCCACCTTTTACCCTTTTTGTAGTAGTGCTTGGTCAGTTTGGAAACTTGCATCTGTGTAACCAGTTTCGCAGAGCTCATCATCTAATCCACCATAGACCAAAAGTAAGTCCTTAATCCTTCTTAAGTACTTTAGGATATTCTTGACGGCAGTCCAATGACCCTCACCAGGATCTTGTTGGTATCTGCTTGTCATACTTAAGGCAAACGAGACATCCGGTCGAGTACATAACATGGCATACATGATAGATCCAATGGCCGAGGCATATGGAACCTTACTCATCTGATCTCGCTGATCAAGTGTACTAGGAAACAGATCCTTGCTAAGAGGGATGCCATGAGACATGGGCATGTAACCCCTTTTTGAATCATGCATACTGAACCTATGCAGTATCTTGTCTATGTATGTGCTCTGACTTAGGCCTATTAGTCTTTTGGATCTATCCCTATAGATCCTAATCCCTAGGATATAGGTGGCTTCACCTAAGTCTTTCATTGAAAAGGACTTGCCTAACCAAGACTTGACACTCTGCAAGGTAGGAATATCATTCCCAATGAGTAAGATGTCATCTACATAAAGCACTAGAAATACAACTATGCTCCCACTAGCCTTTTTGTATACACAAGGTTCATCGATGTTTTGAATGAATCCAAACTCTTTGACTACTTCATCAAAATGATTATTCTAGCTCCGAGATGCTTGCTTCAATCCATAAATGGATCTTTGAAGCTTGCAAATTTTACCAAAGTCCTCTAGACGCACAAAACCTTCAGGTTGTGTCATGTACACATCCTCAATCAGCTTTCCATTAAGGAAGGCTATTTTGACATTCATCTGCCTTATTTCATAGTCATAATATGCTGCAATGGCAAGAAGGATTCTGATTGATTTAGCCATTACAACTGGGGAAAAGGTTTCATCATAGTCTACACCATGAATTTGAGTGAATCCTTTAGCAACCAGTCGTGCCTTGAAGACATTTACATTGCCATCCATGTCAGTTTTCTCCTTGAAAACCCATTTGTACCCAATGGTTTTTACACCTTTAGGTGGATCGACTAAGGTCCATACCTGATTGTCGTACATGGATTGCATTTCAAACTTTATGGCATTTAGCCATTTCTCAGAGTTTGGTCCCATTGTGGCTTCTCGATAGGTGGTGGGCTCATTTTGCTCAATGAGCAACACATCACGGCCTTCAGTAATCAGAAATCCATATCTCTGAGGCTGATGCCATGTCCTATCAGATCTTCATGGACCTTGTGTTACTTGAGGAGGCTCAGCAACTTGTTGTGAGTCTTCTCTAATTTCCATCTGTGGTTCTGTACCATCTTGTGGCTCTTAAATTTCTTTGAGATGTACGTCGCTCCCACTGGTTGTTTTAGAGACAAACTCTCTTTCTAGAAACTTACCATTTTGAATAACAAACACTTTGTTATTTGTGGGATTGTAGACATAGTATCCTTTCGTTTCTTTAGGATACCCCACGAAAAGGTACTTTGTGGATCTGGGCGCTAATTTATCAGAGGCTTGTTGCTTAACATATACCTCACATCCCCAGATCTTGAAAAAAGATAAACTTGGTTTCTTTCCAGTCCATATCTCATATGGTGTCTTTTCAATTGCCTTATATGGAACACGATTTAGTGTGAACGCAGCTGTTTCTAGGGCATGTCCCCAAAAGGATGGTGGAAGATCTGTTTGACTCATCATGGATCGAACCATATCTAATAGTGATCGATTCCTCCGTTCAGAAACGCCATTCCATTGTAGTGTTCTTGGAAGAGTCAATTGTGAGATTATCCCGCAACTCCTAATATGGTCAATGAATTCTTGGCTCAAATATTCACCACCTCGATCAGATTGAAGTGCTTTAATTGTTTTACCAAGTTGGTTTTGTACTTTATTTTGGAATATTTTGAACATTTCAAAAGATTCATATTTATGTTTTATTAGATAGATATAGCCATATCTACTAAAGTCATCTATAAATGTAATGAAGTAGACATAACCTCCTCTGGCAGCTATATTTAATGGCCCACATACATCTGTATGTATGAGGCCCAATAATTCAGTAGCCCTCTCACTGTGCCCAGTAAAAGGTGCCTAGTCATATTTCCTAATAAGCAAGATTTGCATGTATCATATGATTCAAAATCAAATGAGTTTAGAAATCCATCTTGATGGAGTTTAGAAATGCGTTTCTCATTTATGTGGCCTAGACAACAATGCCATAGGTAGGTCGGATTCAAATCGTTTGATTTTATCCTCTTAGTAGTTACGTTATAGATATTCCCATTATTAGGATGTTCCAAATTTAATATATAATAACCAACATGCAAATCACCATCAGCATAGAAAATGTCATTACGATAAATAAAACATTTACCATTCCTAGTAATGGAAGTATAACCTTCCTTATCCAAATAAGAAAGAGAAACAATGTTACTACTCAAAGCAGGAATATAATAGTAATTGTTCAAAACTAATAAAAGCCCACTGGGCAGAACTAATTTATAAGTGCCTACGGCTAAAGCAGCAACTCTTGCTCTGTTTCCAACTCGTAGGTCCACCTTGCCCTTCTTCAGCTTTCTACTGTCCTTTAGACTCTGCACATTTGTACAAATGTGAGAACCACATGCAGTATCTAATACCCATGTAAAGGAAGTAGAAAAATGAATGTATAATATAAATACCTGAAGTGATAGCATCGTTATCCTTCTTGTTCTTTTTCAAATCTTCCAGGTAGAGTTTGCAATTCCTCTTCCAATGATCGGGTTCATTGCAGAAGTAGCGGACTCCTTCCTTTGGAGGCTTTGCCTTCTTGGGTGCAGGCTTGGTTTCGGGCTTGTTTGACTCTTTGGTCTTACCACCTGAGCCATTACCCTTCCATTTGCCCTTCCTTTTCTTTTTCATACCCTTTCCTTTCTGAACCATCAAAACTGTGCTTGGCTTTTTCTTAATGCTTTGCTCAGCAGTTTTGAGCATCCTATGCAGCTCAAAAATTGATTTCTTCATGTTGTTCATGTTGTAGTTCATAACAAACTAGTCATAACTCTCCGGGAGTGAGTTGAGGATCAAATTCGTAGCTAACTCCTGGCTCATGGGAAATCCAAGCCTCTCAAGGTGATCAATATAGCCTTTTGTCTTTAACACATAAGTACTAACTGATGCACCTTCAGCCATTTTGCAGGAATATAAGGCCTTTGTGGTCTCGTACCTTTCTTGCCTTGCCTGTTGCTGGAACATTTCCTTGAGATGTACAACCATCTCATGAGCCTCCATGAGTTCCAGATCTCTTTGGAGCTCTGGAACCATAATGGCAAGCATCAGGCAACCTACATCCACAGAGTCATCCTTATACTTTGTGTAAGCATCTCTCTGAGCTCTTGGAGCATTGGCTGCAGGCTCCTCAGGAATGGGTTGATCTAGAACATAAGCCTTTCTTTCCTGCTTGAGAACAATTCTCAAATTCCTGAACTAGTCAAGAAAGTTTGTCCCATTGAGTTTGTCCTTCTCAAGGACCAATCGCAACGAAAGTGTAGCAGTATTACTAGTCGACATGATTGTACAATTAAAATATGCAAGTTAGTTAGTAATCTCCCACTAAATTAACAACCCTCAATATAATAATTAGTAGGCTAAGATCCATATTTGGCTTAAACTTAAGTCCGCTTTGGCAAGACGCTTAAATTCAAGTTATTTAGGTAGGTAACCTATTTACCAATTACATCACATGTAACTCTTAGATCTTTATGGGATTTAATCATCATATGATCTGGCATGTTTAACCCCCATCTAATGCCTTGAGATTCAAAACCGTTTTGTTAATCTCAATTAAGTCAAAACAATAATGAATATTATGAGCAGCACTATTACTCAAGCTTGTCTTATCAAGATAACTCAAGTGCATCCACTTTGGTGGTTTCCACAATTGAGCGATCTAGGTTTTGACAAGTATTCATTAATTGACGGCATTATGACTTAAGATTTGATTCAGATGGCTTAATTAATTAGTTTTGTTTATATGCACTACTACAGAATTATGATATAACCACCCCAATAGACGTCCCAATTTTAAAATTGGGTGGTTAAAAAGGAAGGTGGTGGCATTTTCGTAATTATGCGTACATAGGAAAACCCTTAGACGTCCAAAATTTGAATTTGGGACGCCTAAAGTTGAGTTTAGACGTCCCAAATTTTATTTGAGACACCTAAAGATTTCCACTGGCGCCAAAAAAGTAAATTAAAAAAATTTAACTTACTTTAAGCTCCCCAAATCCCATTTGGGACGTCTAAAGTAGAGACTTTAGGCCTCCCAAATGGGATTTGGGACGCCTAAAGTCACACTTTAGGAGTCCCAAAAAAATTTGGGACTCCTAAAGTCATGTCAAAAATTCTGACATGCGTAAGACTTTTCTTCCCTTTTCTTCATTCCCATGTCAGAAACCCATACCTCTTTTTCCATCTTTCCCATCCCCATGACTTTTCTTCCCTTTTTTCTGCATTTCCTTTTTTCTTTCATTCTAGTGACTTCGTCTTCCTCAATCTTCTTCCTCTCTTCCTTTTCTTCATTACCTTTTCCTCCACCGCCTTCCATTCTCATAACACCTTCTTTGCTTTCACCCTTCGGCGTACACCTTCTCCACCTTTTTTGCCCCCTCTACCCTCCGGCGTACACCTCCCACTCTCTTTGTTGCTTTCAGCCTCCAGCGTACCTCTCCTCTCCACTGTGTATACACAACTCCTCCAATGTCTTCTCTCCACCTTGGAAGCACATAGACATCATTGGCTGAACTCTCCCCTACTTTCATCAGGTTTGTTTTTTTTAAATATAAATTTACATGAAGAATTAAGTTAAACTTGTAATATGAAATTATTATAATGCTTTCAATTTATTTACATTATTCTAGTTATTGGAGTGTTTTTCCCTTGATTGTATTTTTTGCTAGAATCATAAACTAGTTGTTAGTAGTTATGCAATACTAATAATGTTTTTGTTTTATACGTTTGGAGCTTGGAAATCGAGGAAAATACATATGTATATTTATTTTGATAAAATGAACAACAATTAGTTTGTAGTTGTGTGGTGACAAATATTTTGACACTTTCTAGTTGTTGTTATACATATATGATATTATGTTGTATGAGTTGTTGTTATTATACATATATAAATATATAATAAAAAGATTGCAGTGCTAGAAGTCCTTACCATTTCGTAAGGGACATTTTGTGGTTTATGAATCCATCTTTAATTCTGTTTCTGCAATTTTAATTTGCTGGGTAATGAAGAATATAAATAATTATTTTTAAAAAAATAAAACATTTTAATATCCCAAATTAAGAATTGGGATGTCTAAAGTCCCCCTGTGGAGGACTTTAGACGTCCCAAATTTTTAGACGTCTCAAATCTCAATTTGGGACGTCTAAAGTCTCACTCTAGACGTCCCAACTTTTTTAGGACGTCTTTTTTTAAAACATACTACGCCCCTTACATAGACGTCCATTAGTTTTTGGACGTTAAAAGTGCCAAAATAGGGACGTTAAAACCCCTTTTTGTAGTAGTGATGGATGCAATCGTGGTCGTATCTCATACAGATATATACATATAAATGTAAAAGTAATCATACAATGATCTTATCAAAAACATAATTTAAATGTGACACAACATGGCTTACCTAACCTAAAATCCTCCCAAGCCAATGAGAGGACTTCTCTAAATAAAAAAAAATACATTAAGAGAAACCTCGTTTAAACATTCGAGGGGAGTGAGATGAGAAGAGAATGCACATCAAGAGTATTTAGAGAAAGGCACGGCGCGCAGGCCGTATTTAAATATTACAACCTTTGTAAAATTCTAAAGCCATTTTGTTTACCATACCCAAACAAGGATAAATAATAAACCATAACAAGAATTCATACAATATGAAAAGCAATAAATGTCGTGATCAGATTATATTGCGCTACGCAGAGGTGGTCACGGCGGTCCCGCTAGAACAACGGCCCAGAACACTTCTGATCTAGATTGTCTACCCTAAAGTTTTGAATCCTTAAATCCGATTAGAGACCCTAACGTGTCTGTACGCCAACTACAATCTCAGGTACCCTACCCAATTTCATGCTTGTTCAAAACGAAAATCACATACATGTTTCAAGATATACATGTTCGGAATCGATTTCATGCTTGTTCCAAAACGAGAATCACATACATGTTTCAAAACCGAAAACGAAACAATTTCAAGATTCAATTTAAACGAAAACGAAATCAACAGAATTACAAGATCACATCTTTCTAAATAATTTCGTTTCGTATTAACCAAATCACATGCATATTCGAGTGTTTCTTATAAATATACGTACACATCCCATATATATCACATGTATAAGAACATAAACTCAGTTTAAACGCACAATTGATCTGGCTCTGATGCCACTGTTAGAATCGGTAGGCACAGATGAAGAATTTTAAAAATTTTCACCGATTCTAATCGAGGATCTATCAACGGCATTTAAACCAAGTTGGAAGGATTCATACATTTTGATGATTCAGAGTTTTCACGATCTCTAGGAGCCAACACGATAGGTCCGCTCCCTCTACCGGTATCCACACAAATACTCTCCAACCGAGACTGCGTGCTAGCGCCTCTAATGTCTCCTAAGGTTTCACTTGTGGCTCTCAATTCTCATGTGCGTATCAATATATCTGCTCTATCAAGTTTATAACCTATTAGGGCTATTTTAAAATTTCAAAATTAATCATCATTAATTTTGAAATTAATTAACAATTAATTATCTTGATGAGCTAATTAAATAAATTCAATTTAAATTAATCTGTCCAACAGTTTTAATTTAACCTATTTATTTAATCTAAATAAAGAGCCATTAGATTTAATTTATCTTCATAAATTAAATCTGAGATACTATATCTCTATCATGTTAGTTATTAAATTTAATATATCTTAATAAATTAAATTTAAAACTAACACAATATAATAATATCATATAATACACACACACACACACACACACACACACACATATATAAGATATATATTTCAAAAATATATATATCTATATAATATTATTAATGAATTTTATATTTTATATATATATATATATATATATAAATATAAAATTCATCCACCTTAAATTAAACATTATCTCGTGTTGGATCATTTTTGTGTGCGACCCTGTAGGCCCATATAAAGTTGGCAGTGGGCCAATAACTATACTAACCCAAAAGTCGCAAGCGGCCTCTAGCAAGACATTACGACTACCCAATTCATATGAGGATCGTTATCACGATGCAACCTGTCATACAACCATGTCACGTCCCTTTTGTCACACGATATATCGATCAAGGATAAGGCATGGATAATGTCATCCTCTTGTTCTTGACCATTACTTTTTCGATTCCTGAGTAGCCTGATAACAGAGACAGAAACTCCTTTCATCATAGTATAACCATACATTTCTCAGACTCACTCATCGAGGGGCCCAGTAATATCTCTCAACTAATGTGAGGGATAAATTCCATCTTGATCATTCATATTCCTCTGCATGAAAAACCACTAAGCCCGATCATAGCCTTTATCATCACCTGGTCAAAAGTGACTTTTTGACTAGTTTAAAGCTTAGCAACTCTCATGTAGGAATCCATGATGACCTCAAGTCTAAGGGCATTGTGACATGGTTATACATGAGAAAAGCTTATAACTTGATCCATGTAGCTTTCTCATAGTGGGTCGATCCAGCACCTTGTACTCTTACAATTGCCTAAGACTTTGATTCGTGTCTCTATATCTTATCAAAGTCATACTGATCTTGTTTCATCTCTGCTCCCTCATAGATGACTGACCAGGGACATTTTAGAACAATCTTTATGAATTATCCAAGGATACAATTATCACAGTTAACATGTAAATAATATGATAACAGAATGGAGAAATTTCATTGAAATAATAATGTTTAAAGTACAATGATTGGCCCTTAGGGCACAATTTCCAACATTATGTACTTCAAATTGTAGGACGCTCTCCATTTGAGAGCAATCAAACTGGGGTTCCTAAATTTGCCGCAACTATACATTAGAAAGAAAGCATGGCTCCTCTCTTTGTTATATTAATTCGGATTGTACATGATGATGAATAATCTAATCGAGTTTTTCTTCTTTTGTTGCAAACAACATTCATAGCATCATCACTACAAAAAAACACTTGATTTTAGACGGAATTTGTAACGGAATTTTTCCTTGGCAAATTTTGACAGAATTTCCAAAGGAAATTCCATTGCAAATTTTTCCGATGGAATTTTTTCCGTAGCAATTTCTAATAGAAATTTCCGTCCTAAAGTTTTCCGACGGAAATTTCCGTTGCAATTTGCCACGGGAATATTCTATCGAAAATTCTGTCTGAAAAATTAAAATTAAAAATTTTTAAAAAATTAATATTTATAAAATTAAAATAATGTTTATAAAATTAAAATATTAATTATTAAATAATTATATTTAATTTTAATTATTAAAATTATATTATTATTTATTAATATATATGTTATTAATATTATTGATGCTACTAAATTTTAAATATGCACCGCAAATGTACGGGCCGTTGAAATAGTATAATAGCAAATCAAGTTCGTCCCATAGAGATTTAAAGTAATAGATAATTAGACATTAAAATTTCTATTTTCATTTAAGTTAAGCAAATCAAAGGAAGAGATTGAAAGACAAATTAAACAAATGCAAAAGAAACAAATCTAATGATTTAAATACTTCAATTGATAAAAACAACCTAGAGTGGTTAATCCCTTCTTTAAGTTTTAGAGCATGTATTTACCCAATTAAAAACACTTAATGTTAATTTGTTAATCTAGAGTTTAAATGAATATAAGTATCTTCCAATCACTTATACTCCTCTTTTAAGTTAAAATTGTTATTTCTAACTAATTTATTCAAGCGGCAATAAATGTTCAAATTCACTCTAATATGATTATATGAGTCCAATAGGTATATTCTTATCCTATTGGCAAATTAGAATAAATTCTAATACCATATTATTTAATCTTATGGTCCAATTAAGATCCCTCTCCCAAAATTAATCTAAATTATCCAAATTCATATTTAGTGGTGATCAAGCACTAAATAGATAAAATAAAATAGATTAAGTAAACAAAAATAACACTAAACAAATTAATTAGTCCATATATACTCAAATCCTCAAATTAGTTCATAGTTACTCTAGCTTGAGAAAGAGCCTAACTACAAATGGCTTTAACCAGAGTCGATAACCAGATTCAGGGACATAATGAAGATAATCATAAACTGGAAACAAATCAAATAAAATAATCCAAAGAACAGAATTATATATCTCCAGTTCAGAATTCTTATGAAGGAGAAGATCAAAATGATGAACAGTTCGCCTCTCCAAGCTCTCGCTCTTGGTCTCTAGGTTCAGAGTTGAAGACGATGAAAAAAAAAACTGGAGAACAATCCACAGCTGCCTCTTGGTTTCCTCCGACGATAATGGCGCCGAATTCACCCTCTCCCGTCGGCTCTCAGTTCGCGACCTCTTCTGGTTCAGCTCGTTCTGTAGCTCGTCGCTTCTCCGCTCTGTTCCCTCTGATTTCCAGAACTGTCGTGCCCCCAAATATCCACCAACTCCCTCTCTGGTTTTCTTGTGAAGTCCAGCCACCGTTGCTCCAGGAAACGATGAACTCCCCTCACGGCTTGTTCAATCGCCTCTGAATCGATCAGCCCAGCTCTCTCTCGATGAATCCAACTCCCCTGTCTCACTCTCCGATAATTTTTTTCTATAAATTGCGGCTCTTCTATATTTCAGTTCGCTACTATGTTTCTCTTTTTTCTCTCTTGTACTGTGCGGCTCCTCTCCTCTTCTCGTTCAATTCTGTTCCTTTTTTCTTCAATTAGGTTCTCCCCTTCTCCAGTCCACAGCTCCTTGGCCCATTTTCACATTAGGCCTCTTCTTCTTATCTTAAGTTAGAATGAGAAGTCCAAGCCCAAACGTAAATGCTCCTGATGGTTTTATTAAATAAAGCTAAAATGAGAATACATACATAAAATAAAATAAGATAAGATAAAACAACTAAATTCTTTTTTTTTTTAGAAAATTTATCTTATTAAAATTAATTATTTTTATCCTAAATATTTACAATCTAAATCTCACAAATAATTCACCACTTTGACTTGATTTTTTCATAATAAAGTCTCATTGAATCTTCTAAAATTGTATAGATAACTCTCCAATTATTTTCAAAATATTCTTTAAATATACAAAATATGGAGATTTATCAATTATATTTATAATTTTATATTAAAAATAATATTTATAATATTAAATTATTATTTATTAAGTAATTTTAATTAAAAAAGTATTTAATTTAAATATATAAATATATTTTTCTTTTTTTATTAAATTTTTCATTATTTTTAATAATATTATATTTAATTAATAATTAATTATATGTATGTAAGTTTATATATATATATATATATATGATAATATTATATATATAATAATATGTAATAATATAACACAGGTTCATTCCAACGCAACTGGCAAAGACTCGGGTGTGAAGGCATCTGCACCCATCAAGGGTTTGAATGGGAGGAGAGGCATTTGGAGGAATTATGAGGAGACGGCACGTGGCAGCCAGTGGAGAGGGACACGTGGCGCTCTGAGAAGCAAACACGTGGCATTTGAAAATTAAAAAAAAATTGATTTGTTTTAAAACTTGTGATAGAAACGAATTCTGTCGGAAATTTGCAACGGAATAGATTCTGTCGGAAATTTTCGATGGAATTGGTTTCCATCAGAATTTGCGATAGAACATATTCTGTTGGATTGTGACGCTATTATTACTGAAGAAATCCATTCCGTCAGAAAACGCGTTCTGTCAGAAATTCCGTCGCAAATTCCGTCAGAAATACTGATTTCGTTGCAAATTCTGTCGGAAATCGAGTGTTTTTTGTAGTTCATTCTTTATAAGGAACGATTTCCAAAGTGAAGTATGATGGAGTGATGAAGTTGAATTGCAGAAATGGGAAAGTGAAGATAAAAAAATAAAGATGGATGAGAGATGAAATCAACTAAGGGGTAGAAAGTTAAAATCATTGAATTCTAAAATTCCATTTTAGGATATATGCCCTGATTTAGAATTTGTTGAATTTAATAACCCAATTTAAAATTTAAATAATTCAACTGTCTTTTTTAAAAAATTTCCCTAAATAAAGTGTCACCCCAGTTATATCGTAATAACTAATTTATTAACTTAGCTTAATCATCATATATCTACTTTAATATTAAATTGATGCTCTATTTGGACCTAGCTATTTAATTTTTTTAAAGAAAATTTTTCTGTATATTTTTTTTGAACTCTTACAATTTTATTTTTATCCTCTCAATGCTTCACTTCATATTTTATTAGAATTTAAGTATGATAAAGATTGATATAATTTTTTAGAAAATCTAAATATATTAATTGTTTCTTCCCTAACTACATTGCATTTGTAATTATATATCTAGCTTGTTACTCTTTTTTTAGAATAAAATCCTTAAATTATATATCTGAGCCGGAAACCGGCCAATTGGTGGTCCTACTGGTCCGGTTCGTAAATAACCCCGGTGTGACCAGTTTTCATGCGGTTTAATTGGTTTTCTCACTGTTTGACCAGTTTTTTTAATATTTTATTCAGAGCTTCATATAAATAACCCTAAAATCTTCTCTTCCTCACCGGTCTAGCCCCGGTTTGACTCCAATCTAACTTACTACCCAATACCCCGACTAGTTCAATGGCCGGTCCGGGTTTCAGAACCTTAGTTCAAACCATTATGGGATCATATCATATTTGAATTGATTTTCGCAACATTACTACGGGATATAAATTCTACTATCCCAAAAGACGTCCATTTTTAAAAAATGGAAGTACAAAACAAAAACGGTAGTATTTTTGTAATTCTGGGTGGGAATTGGATAGCTTTAGGCTTCCCAATTTGAATTTGGGACACCTAAACAATGCCTTTAGGGGTCCCCAAAAAAAAAAGGGACGCCAAAAGCCCTGGCAGCCCTTTTGTTTTTGGGACGCCTAAAATCATACTTTAGATATTCATTTTTGAATTTGGGACGCCTAAAGTAAAATTACTTTAGACGTCCCAAATTCAAAAAGGGACATCTAAAATACACTTTAAGCATCTCCTTTTTGAATTTGGGCCACCTAATTAAAGTGAGAAAAAATTACTTTAGGCATCCCAAATTCAAAAAGGGACGCCTTAAGGTAATACATGTCAATCAAACTGCCATGCATCACTCCCTCCAAAGTCATGCCTACCGCCACAAGCTAGCTTCCTCTATTCAAAACTCTCATTCTCTCTTAAAGCTCCTTCTATTGAAAACTCTCATTCTCCCTTTCACTATCACTCTCTCTCATTCTCTCTTAAAGCTCCTTCTATTGAAAACTCTCATTCTCCCTTTCACTATCACTCTCTCTCACTCCCTCTCACTACAGTCACTCTCTCTTGATGGTCATCCTCCTCTCTCTCCACCACCATCCTCCACCGTCCTTCTCTCTCCTTCTCTACTGTTGAAGCTCGTTGCCATCGTCCCTCCTCGATCTTTGACACCATTGGTTCCTCCTCCCTCCCACTCCCGCCGTTGGCCTCCCTCCTCCCTCTCCCACCGTCGCCAAAAAGTATGGTTAATTATTTTTGTTTTTTATGAACTAAGTTATGAACTGGGACTATTGTAGATGCATTTTGCTAGTGCTAGCATTTAGATTTATCATCCTTAACCAATATTAATCTTTTTTGGATTCTAAGTTTCCCTTCTGGGATTTTGATTTATCATCCTTCACTAATATTAATCTTTGCTAGATGTTCCCTTACTATTTGTAAGGACATTTTCATTTATGAAGAATTGTTCAATCTTGTTTCTGCAGGTTTTAATTGCTAGGCAGTGAAAAATATAAATGATTTTTTTTAGAAAAAAAAAAGAACCTTTAGGCGTCCCTTTTTAAGAAAAAGAAATGCCTAAAGTGTTCACTTTAGGTGTCCCTTTTAAAAAATGGACACCTAAATTCACTTACGACGTCTCTATTTTAACAGACGTCGTGTCCTTACTTTACTATGTCCCTGGCATAGGTGTCCCCCTGTTTTCAGACATTAAAAAGGCTAAAAAACGGATGTTAAAAGCATTGTTTGTAGTAGTGCAAGCAACATATGGTGCCATGAAGTGGTGACATGTGGCACAAGTGAGATGGGAGGGATGGGAGAGAGGTGTCTCCATTGATTTCCCTCTCCATTAAATGTATATACCATTAGATCAACTTTCAACGATTGAGATTTACAATGGTAGACTTTTATTATAATAATATTTTTTATATATTATTAAATCTCAACCATTGAAAGTTCATCTAATGGTAGATACATTCAATGGAGAGGAAATAGAGAGGAAATTCAATAGAGACACTCTTCTCCCTGGAGGGATATGACAACATGTGGCATAAAGTGATGACATGGCCATCACCAACTTCTTGTGGATGGGCGACAGTTGCCGACAAAATTTTTTTTAGCTTTAAAACTTTCATCATTGCTAAGAGTATAGTTTCTATGGCGATATAAAATGTTGTTGATGAATGTACCTTTCAATGGCGATAAAAGTCACCTCAAAAGGTATGGTTTCAGTGATGACCTATTTTGTTGTCATCATTGATATTAGCTACAACTGTTAAGACAACAACTTTTCAACAACAATTAGTCATCGCTAAAATCCATCTTTGAAGAAATAGACAAAACAAGATGAAGACACCCAATACATCTTGCCCATCTTTGATTCCAGTTCAGATGAATCTTCCTCAGATGATGATTATGGCACTTACTACCCAAACAGGCCTATTTATTCCCTCAACCCAATCACTAAAGAACTCACCAAGGTTCTTAGATCATTAGGATCTTTGGGCATGGCCCAAATTAACATAACTCCTAGACCTAATGTCAAAGCAAAAATCCTTCCAACCAAGTATGATAAGCCTATAACAGCTATAGCCCACAAAGACACTGGATCATGTGCTACCATCCTTAAACCCCATGTTCTTCCCAGAGAATCTTGTGCTCCTTTTCATCATCCTTTTACAACAGTTGATGGAAAAATCTTTGAGATAGAACTCATCTCAAAAAAGAAAATTGGGGTACAATTCTTTCCAGGTTGCACCGTATGGATCAGAGTTCTAGGAAGCTATCTCCTAGAAAGAGATATTCTTTTTGAGTTTGATGCTTTTTACAGAACTAAACACCTTTACAATACCCCACATGGTTTTAAGATTAAGAAATTCTTCAATCCCTATGTGCAAATTCCTAGTATTCTAGAAATTAATCAAGCCCCACTTAGCTACTTAGACGTTCAGGACAAGCTGATCAAGCTATGTGTAGACAGCCATGATCAATTTAAGCATATTCCTCCTATATGGAAAAATGAAGAGTTCTTCATTAAGCTCCCTTTTAAGAAGAATAAAGACATTAATCCTACTAAGGCTACTCATTCTACTATGAACCATAATGATCTTCTTTTAGCTAGATAGGAATGTGCATCTCTTCTAGCCCAAGGATTAATCGAGCTCACTGAGTCTAACTGGGCTTGTCAAGCATTTTATGTAGAGAAAATATCAGAACTCATTAGAGGAAAGAAGTGGTTGGTAATTAATTATAAGCTTATTAACATGTTCTTATAGGATGATAAGTCCCCACTCCCAAAAAAGAGATACTTTAACCTCCAGGTTAAGTCAAGCCAGGATATTCTTAAAGTTCGATATCAAAGCAGCATTTTAGCAATTAGACATCCATCTTGAAGATAGGGTATAAAACTACATTCTACATTCCATATGCTCAATACTAGTGGAAAGTAATACCAGTGGAAAGTAATGTCATTCGGGCTAAAGGTAGCCCTTTCCCTTTTTCATAAGGCCATAATCAAAACATTTGAGCCTATTCTTCAGAATTCATTGATCTATATTGATAATGTTCTATTGTTCTTTGAAACTGAAGAAGCCCATAAGAAGTTACCAGCCCAGTTTACTGACATTACGGCCAATTATAGAATCTTGCTCTCATCTAAGAAAGGTTATATAGCTCATGTTCAAATTGAGTTTCTTGGAATGATATTTCATGTAGTTTCTATGAACCAGGACCCCACATTGCATAAGAATTGCATAATTTTCCAAAAAAAAATTTTGTCAATAAAACAGATTCAATAGTTCCTGGGGATCGTGAATTATCTTCGAGACTTTATCCCTGATGTGGCCAAACACACTAGCCAACTGTCAAAAATTCTCAAGAAGAATCCTATCCCTTGGGGATCAAACCAAACTAAAGCTATCAAAAAACTGAAATAGATAGTTCAATATTCTTCACCACTTAAAATCCCCGGATCAAGACAAAGAATTTTGCAAACTGATGCTATTGAGCATTTTTGGGGAGCTGTGCTTTTTGAAGAAATCAATGGTAAGCACCATTATTGAGGACATGGAAGAGGACAATTCAAGGAGTTAGAAAATCATTACCATGCTACCTACAAGGAAATTCTAACAGTAAAAAGAGAAATTGAAAAACTCAACTTTCATTTCAGCTCATAAAACTTCACTGCTAAAATGGATAACACCTCTTTTCCATCCATGCTATAGAAACCAAAAAGAAGGCTCTTCCTGACTCCTAACGAGTTTTCACACTATAAATTCACAGTAAAACACATCAAAGGTTACTAGAATACTATAGCTAATTAGCTTTCTAGGCCCCATAAGATCCAACTCCTCGCCCCTTCCAAAGGACTAAGCATTTTAGTCATCAATACAATGTCTCTTCCAGCAAATTCCAATTTCATCACTAATCACAATGAGCTCCCACCTAGATTCAAACTAGTAAATCCTGAACAAGTTTAGCAGATAGTCAAGAGGAATTTTTTCTATTGGTGATAACTCTCCATATTTTATACATTTAAAGAATATTTTGAAGATAATTGGAGAGTTATCTATGCAATTTTAGATGATTCAATGAGATTTTATTATGAAAAGATCAAATCAAAGTGGTGAATTATTTGTGGGATTTAGATTGTAAATATTTAGGATAAAAATAATTAATTTTAATAAGATAAAGTTTCTAATTAAAAGAAGAAGAAGAAGAAGAAGTTGTTTTGATTTTATTGTCTTATCTATTATTTTTATTTTCTTCTCTTGATTGTATAACAAGTGACATGGTTTCTACTTTATGGTTGAGTAGAAGTTGTGAAGCAATTTCCTAATGTAAGAGGAGAATATGTGGGCCACATGGAAGGATCTTTTAACCAATTGGAATTTGCTAACAAAGGTAATGGGCCGATGTTTGACTGAGAGCAATTGGAAAAACAAAAAAAAACATTAAGCCCTAACTAAAGGAAGAGGATAGAGAAAGAGGCGCTGGACAAAAGCAGAGACAGCCACAGAGGAAAAGAGAGAAAAGAAAAGAACAGAAGGCAGCTGGAGAAGGGAGCCACAATATCTATTGGGGATCATCATCTTCACCAGTGTTGAACATCGGGAGCGAACCAGAGCTTCGTCTCTGGACTTGGGACGACCCCCAAAAAAATGGAGAACAGAATCAGTGAAGAGAAGAGAACAACCGCAATTGGGAGCTACATAGAAAAAGAAAAATCAACAGAGCAGCCGACACTGAGTGAACGGGAGAGGATGAGATTGGAGGAGCGGGACAGTGTTCACTTATCTTTGTTCATCACATTGCAGCCATGCCTGTTCATCGGTTTTGGGCAGCTGCGTTTTGATTGGTGTTCTTCATTCTCTTTGTTTCAATTTAATTCCCAGTATGATTTTGGATGCTAAACTTACTGTGGTTGTAATGGGATTTATTTTGAACACGTGTAGTTAATTTTTTTTGAACCTAGAGTAGCTATAAACTAATTTGAGAATTTGAGCATGTATGAACTCATTAATTTGTGCTTGTTGTTCTTCTTGTTTACTTAATCTTATATAGTTTATCTACTTTGTTCTTGATCACCACTAAGTATGAATTTGGGAAATTTAGATTATCCTTGGGAGAGGGATCTTAAGTAAATTAGTTAGGAATAACAATTTTAACTTGAGAGAGGGGTATAAGTGATTGGAAGATACTTATATCCATTAATACTCTAGATTAACAATTTAACATTAAGTACTTTTAATTGGGTAAATACATGCTCTTAAACTTAAAGAAGGGATTAGCCATTCTAGGTTGTTTTTATCAATTGAAGTCTTTAAATCATTATATTTGTTTCTTTTGCATTTGTTTAAATTGTCTCTCAATCTCTTCCTTTGATTTTCTCAACTTAAATGAAAATGGGAATTTTAATGCCTAATTATCTATTACCTTGAATCTCTGTAGGATGACCTTGATTTGCTATTATACTATTCTACGACCCGTACACTTGTGGTTCTTATTTAAAATTTAGTAGCATCAAGTTTTTGGCGCCGTTACCGGGAATTCAAGGCAATTAGTGATTAGAATTAGAAATCCTTTAGTAGTTTTAGCTTGAGCAATTTTATTTTATTTTTGTTCGTTCTTTATGTTAGTGTGATACTCTTGAGATCTGTTTTGCCTTTTAGGTACTTTAGTATATGCCCCGTAGATCCAAAGCACCTAAGACACCACAGAAAATAAGGAGCGTCCAAAAACTTTTGGAAGCTACAAAACCTCATACTCAACCAAAGAAAGGTGTACACACGGAGACTATAGTAATGGCTGAGGATGAAAATGATCGCTTGGGTGTTAATGATTTCTTAGGAAGACAATCTCGTGGGTATCAATCCGAGTGCCTGAATTTCAAGCTAACAACTTTGAGATAAAGCAAACTATGTTGAAGATGCTTGAGCTACATGGTCAGTATGCCAGAAATGATTTAGAAGATCCAAATCGGCACTTGATTCAATTCCTTGATGTTTGTGACTCATTCAAGCAAAATGGAGCTCCTAATGATGCGATTCGCCTTAGGCTTTTTCATTATTCTTTACAAGGAAAAGCTAAAGAGTGGCTCAACAATTTAGAAGAGGGTAGTGTCATTTCTTAGGCTGAATTGGAGGAAAAATTCAGATCAAGATTCTTTCCTCATAACAAGATGGTGGATGCTAGAGCTGATCTAACTAATTTTTGCCAACAATTTGGGGAATACCTATATGAAGCTTGGGAGAGGTTTAAGTTGCTGGTTAGGCAGAGTCCTGGCCATAATTTTGAGAAATGGGTCTTACTTTAAATCTTCAGTACTCGGTTGACTCCTGAATCTCGATCAAAATTGAATGTTGTGACTAATGGAGGAATTACAAAGCAACCGGTGAATTATGTTTGGGGATGCTTAGATGACTTATCAGCTGACTTTATTCAGAACAACAATGACAGAAGATATGTGAAGTTTACTGAAAGAGTTAATGAGGACACTTTATCATAATTGGTAGGAATGTTAAATGCTCTCAACAAGAGGTTTGATAATCTTGAAGCTCAAATACACTGATCCAATAGTAGACACATGGGAGTTAATGCTATTTATGCTCCTTATGATTATTATGGAGATGGACATGCTACTGGAAAATGCCTTATATCTCAATAGATAGAACCAGTCAATTATGCTGGAAACTACCGTGGCAATAATCAGAGTAATCCATACTCTAATACCTACAATTCTGGGTGCTGTAAAAATCCTAATCTCTCTTGGAAACATGGTGCAACTCTTAATGAAGCATCCACTTCTAATATAAAGCCAATGGCACCTCCTAGTTTTTATCACTTGGAAAAGGAAGTTAAGCCTACTCAAGAGCCCAAACCTGATCTTGAGGCAATGATATCTCAACTTGTTAGTTTTCAGCTAAAGAGTTCTCAAGATCAAGCTGCTACTAATGCAACATTTAGTTCATCCATCAAGAATCTTGAGGTTCAAGTGGGACAACTTGCAACTAATGTGAATGCATTACAACAAAGAGAATTGCCAAGTAATACTATGACTAATCCTTGTAGAGATGGACAAGAGGAATGTAAAGCTCTCATATTAAGAAGTGGTAAAGAGTTACCTGAGATTCTCCATCCAGTGAAGAAAGCTTTAGCTTCTAATAGCGATGCAACTCTTGAAGTTATTATAGAGAATGATGAAAAAACTACTCAGAAGGTACATGGAAAAGTTAATGAAGCAAAAGTTGATAATGAGTCTAAGAAAAGTGAAGTAAAGAAGAAGGCTACTAATGAGAATCTTAAATGGGTGCCACCTTTACCATTTCTTCAGAGATTCCAGAAGAAAGCTTTAGATGAACAATACAAGAAGTTCTTGGGAATTTTCAGGCAACTCCACATCAATCTCCTTTTCCTTGAAGCTTTAGAGCAGATGCCTCAGTATATTAAGTTTCTAAAGGAGATGTTGAGTAAGACGAGGAGGTTTGGTGATTATGAAATAGTACCTCTTACTGAAGAATGTAGTGCTATTATTCTTAATAAGTTGCCACCTAAACAGAAAGATCCTGGTAGTTTTTTTATACCTTGCATAATTGGAGAAACGTTTCAAGGTAGAGCATTATGTGATCTAGGCTCAAGTATCAACTTGATGCCACTATTAGTGTTTTGAAAATTGCAACTTGGTGAAGCTCATCCAACCTCTGTGACACTTCAGTTAGCTGATCGAAGTTTAGCTTATCTAAAGGGTATCATTGAAGATGTTTTAGTTAAAGTTGATAAGTTTATCTTCCCAGCTAATTTCATTGTATTAGATTGTGATGAAGATAGTACTCTCCCACTCATTATAGGAAGACCCTTCTTAGCTATAGCTCAAACTTTGATTGATGTTGAAAAAGGGGAGATCAAGTTAAGAGTGAATGATGAAGAGGTTATTTTTAACATGAACAAAGCATTGAAGTATCCTAGGGACACTACTGATTGCTTCAGAGTTGATATATTAGATGAGGTTATTCAAGAGACTTTGGTTTCCTATGCTATAAAAGAACCTTTATAAGCTGTGTTGCTTGGATTTGATGATGTTGAAGAAGGGAATCTAGTTGAATGCGAAAGGTTACTTGAAGCTTCTTCTCCTTACAATAATCGATCAAGGTAGTTTGAGTTGTTGGAGATGGAATCAAGGCAAACTTCTTTAAAGCCTTCTATTGAACAAGCACCAACTCTAGAGCTTAAGCCCTTACCTTCACATCTTGAATATGCATACTTGGGTGAATCTGAGACACTTCCTATTATCATATCTTCTTCTTTATCTGAAGATCAAAAAGAAAGGTTGTTGAAAGTCCTTTGGGATCACAAAAGGGCTTTGGGTTGGACAATAGCCGACATCAAAGGTATAAGTCCTTCAATTGTAATGCATAAGATACTTTTGGAAGATGATCATAAGAAGTCTATTCAGAATCAGAGAAGATTGAATCCTATAATGAAGGAAGTGGTCAAGAAGGAAGTGATTAAATGGTTAGATGCTGGAATCATTTATCTTATTTCAGATAGCTCATGGGTTAGTCCAGTACAATGTGTTCCTAAAAAAGGAGGAATGACTATTATTGCTAATGAGCACGATGAGCTCATTCCCACCCATACAGTTACTGGTTAAAGAGTGTGTATGGATTACAAAAAGTTGAATGAAGCGACACGGAAGGAGCATTTGCCACTCCCTTTCATTTACCAGATGTTAGACTGATTAGCTGGCAAAGAATTCTTTTGTTTCTTGGATGGGTATTCTGGTTACAATCAAATTGTTGTTGCTCCTGAAGACCAAGAAAAGACAACATTCACATGTCCTTACGGTACCTTTGCCTTTAGAAGAATGCTATTTGGTTTGTGCAATGCTCCTGCTACTTTCCAAAGATGTATGATGAGAATATTTTCTGATATGATAGAAGAGATAATAGAAGTATTCATAGATGACTTCTTGGTCTTTGGTGAATTGTTTGAGGAGTGTTTGATACATCTAGATAAGGTGTTGAGGAGATGTAAAGAGAAAACTCTAGTTCTTAATTAGGAAAAGTGTCATTTCATGATGACCGAAGGGATAGTTCTTGGTCACAAGGTTTCAAAAAAAGGCTCAGAAGTTGATAGAGCAAAGACTTCTGTGATTGAGCAACTTTCCCCTCCTTCTAATGTCAAAGCTGTGAGAAGTTTCTTAGGACATGCTAGATTTTATCGCCGGTTCATTAAAGACTTTTTCAAGATTTCAAAGCCTCTTTCACAATTACTTGAGAAAGATACTCCTTTCCATTTCAATGAGGAGCGGATGAAAGCTTTTGAAGAATTGAAGATTAGATTGATTTCAGCTCCTATTCTTGTGGCTCCTGATTGGTCATTACCTTTTGAAGTGATGTGTGATGCAAGTGACTATGATGTGGGTGCTTTGTTGGGGCAGAGGCTTGCCAAGATCTTCCATCCCATCTACTATGCAAGTAAGACACTAGTTGCAGCTCAGGTAAATTAGTCAACTACTGAAAAAGAAATGCTTGCTATTGTGTTTGCTTTTGAAAAGTTTAGAGTCTAGTTGATTGGTACTAAGATCTTAGTCTACACTGATCATGCTGCTATCAAATATCTGTTAGGGAAGAAAGAGTCCAAACCTAGATTGATAAGATGGGTTTTGTTGTTACAGGAATTTGATGTGCATATAGTTGATAGGAAAGGAACTGAAAATCAAGTTGCTGATCATTTGTCTAGGATTATGAACTCTTCTGATTGTGTGAATGACTTGTTGGTTAATGAATATTTCCCTGATGAACAGTTGTTTGCTATTAGTAGTTATGATTTGCCCTGGTATGCTGATATTGTGAATTATCTTGTGTGTGATGTGTTACCTCCTGATTTGACTTTCTATCAAAGAAAGAAAATTTTACATGATGTTGCTTACTATATATGGGAAGAACCATTTCTTTTTAAGAGATGTGCTGATTTGATCATTAGAAAGTGTGTGCCTGAGGTTGAACAAGAGGCAATTTTGACTGATTGTCATGCATATGCATATAGGGGACATTATAGGGGGCAAAGGACTGCATCTAAAGTGCTTGATTCTAGTTTTTATTGGCCTTCTTTGTTTAAAGATGCTCACCAATTTGTCTCCAAGTGTGATAGATGTCAAAGAACAGGTAACATTTCTAAGAGACATGAGATGCCACAATCTGGGATCTTAGAGGTTGAGCTATTTGATGTTTGGGGGATAGATTTCATGTGTCCTTTCCCATCTTCAAGAGGAAACCAATATATTCTTATTGCAGTGGAGTATGTGAGTAAATGGGTTGAAGCTATTGCTTGTCAAGCGAATGATGCCAATACAGTGATCCGTTTCTTGAAGAAGCATATTTTCACAAGATTTGGTACTCCTAAAGCGATCATTACTGATGAAGGAACTCATTTTAACAACAAGAATTTCAAGGCTCTCTTGGCAAAGTATGTAGTGTACCACCGGATGTTACTTGCATATCATCCCCAAACTAATGGCTTATGTGAGTTTGCTAACAGGGAGATTAAGAGGATCCTTGAGAAGATTGTAGGTCCTACTAGAAAATATTGGTGTGATAAGCTTGATGATGCTTTGTGGGCATACAGGACTGCTTTCCAAACTCCAATTGGCATGTCACCTTATCGGTTGGTTTTTGGGAAAGCATGTCATTTGCCACTTGAGTTGGAGTATAAAGCATGGTGGGCAATCAAGAAGTTGAATATGGACCACAAAGAAGTTAGAGCTAAAAGGTTATTGCAACTGACTGAGTTGGAAGAATTGTGACTTCAAGCATATGAGAGTTCAAGATTATACAAAGAAAGGACAAAGAAATGGCATGACAAGCATATCTTGAAGCGCAATTTTGAGCCCGGGCAATTGGTTCATATTTTTAACTCAAAGCTCAAGTTGTTTCCTGGAAAGCTTAGATCTAGATGGTCTGGTCCTTTTAGAGTGGTTTTTGTGTCATCAAAGGGTGTAGTTGAAGTTAAAAATGAGAGTACAGAAAATTGCTTTAAAGTGAATGGGCAAAGACTGAAGCACTATTATGGTGGTAAGGTGGACTGGCAAGTAATAGTTCATCACTTGTCACAACCTCCTTGAGTTTCTGACATAGTCTAGCTGAGAACTATAAACCAAGCGCTTCTTGGGAGGCAACCAAGGTTTGATAGTTGCATTTTTTTTATTATTTAGTTGAGTTGTTTTGAGGTTTGTTGATTTTGTAGGACTTTTGTAGCCCCTGGTGATATATTCCATTTTGATAGCCACAAGCAAGAGCATCCAAGAGCACAAGACGAGGATTGAAAGGGGAGTTTCCTTCTACTTTTCCTTGCTCTGTTTAATTGATAGTTGATATCATGTTCTGGATATGAGTGTTGGATATAGTCTATCTTTGCATGTGATTGATATTTGTTATTGACTATTGAGTTGAGTGGTGGCACTTGTGAGTTGTGCTCAATTGGTGACAATTTGAGATCTTTGAAGCTTTTGTTATCCCCACACTTGGATATGGTTATGTCTTCATCTCCATTACTTAGGGTTACTTGTTCACATTGAGGACAATGTGACATTTAAGTGTGGGGGTGGAGGGTACCATTGACTTTGCATGACTTGTCCTCAATTTTGAAAAATTTCTTTGATTTTGCACATAAATAGAAGAAATTTGACAAATTTTCAACAAAAATTTTGCTTTTCATGGAAGATTGACTTATACTTGTGAACATTGGAAAAGTTGGTTTGATTTGAATTTGAAAAGGATTGAGTTTAATTAGAATTTGGTTCTATCTTCTTGGAATGTTAGTAGATAGGCAAAGAATTTGGTTTGGATGATTGACTTTAGGATGTTAAAAACCGGTGAGAAACTTGAGCCTAAATATTCATTTCTTTCAAGAGGGAGTACACTTATTGTGATTTTATCTCTAGAACTTGTCTTGAATCTCCTTTGAAGCTTTAAATCCTTTTGCATGCACAAAGATGATTTAGGCATTCATTTCATAGCTAGTTTGGCCAAATGTCTATCCTTTTTACATGAAAATCCTTTGTTTTACCCCATTTGAGCCTTACTTTGTTTTTAAAAGAAAATTGCATAGAGTAAATAGCCCTTTGTTTGAGAAATGCAATTTTTATATCTTTTTTTTCCCATTCATTTGTTACTTTGGTTAGTGCTAAGTAAAACAATTTTAGAAAAGAGTGAAGGGATTAAAAAGTCAATATTATGTGAGTTGTGTAGATAGGAAAAAAAATGAAATAGAAAGAAAAGAAAGATAGAAAGAAAGGTGTAAAAAAAAAAAGAGAAATATGAAAAAAAAGAAAGAAAAAAAATAATAGAAAAAAATGGAAGAAAGAAAAAAAAAAGATTGTTGAGTTCAATGTAATAAAAGTTGTTTAGAGTGTAAGTGAGTTTGTTTTCTTTAAGTAATTATTCCTTCATTCTTTATGAATTTCATTAAATTGCTTAGCACTAATTAAATTATGCTTCCATACCATTGGACCACTTTTATTTCATTATCCTACCTTATTCATTACACCTTTGGAATAGTCCTTTTGATTTGTGTGAGCAAGAGGATAATGTAGTAGAGATGGAGATGATAAATAAGCTTATGGTAGATGGGTTGTAATGAGTGGAAGAGAGTGAAACACAAGCCCTTTAAATATCTTGAGAGAAGAGTGCAAACACTTCACTTGTGAGGAACATTCTATTGTCATTTGTTCTTGCTAAATTACTTGCATTTTCAAAAATTTGAATTAAATTCAATTTTGTAGTGTTAGATTTGATAACCTTGCTTCTATAATTTTCTTTGGTTGTTTGATGTTTTGAAATCTTGAGGACAAGATTTGATGCAAGTGTGGGGGTGTGATAACTCTCTATATTTTGTACATTTAAAGAATATTTTGAAGATAATTAGAGAGTTATCTATGCAATTTTAGAAGATTCAAAGATATTTTATTATGAAAAGATCAAATCAAAGTGGTGAATTATTTGTGGGATTTAGATTGTAAATATTTAGGATAAAAATAATTAATTTTAATAAGATAAAGTTTCTAATAAAAGAAGAAGAAGAAGAAGTTATTTTGATTTTATTGTCTTATCTATTATTTTTATTTTCTTCTCTTGATTGTATAACAGGTGACATGGTTTCTACTTTATGGATGAGTAGAAGTTGTGAAGCAATTTCCTAATGTAAGAGAAGAATACGTGGGCCACATGGCAGGATCTTTTAACCAATTGGAATTTGCTAACAAAGGTAATGGGCCGATGTTTGACTGAGAGCAATTGGAAAAAAAAAAAAAAACATTAAGCCCTAACTAAAGGAAGAGAATAGAGAAAGAGGCGCTGGACAAAAGCAGGGACAGCGTAGAGGAAAAAAGAGAAAAGAAAAGAACAGAAGGCAGCTGGAGAAGGGAGCCGCAATATCTATTGGGTATCATCATCTTCACCAGCGTTGAACGTCGGTAGTGAACCAGAGCTTCGTCTCTGGACTTGGGACGAGCCCCACAAAAAAGGAAAACAGAATCAGCGAAGAGAAGAGAACAGCCGCAATTGTTGACAGCGGAGCTTCGTCTCTGGACTTGGGAGCTGCATAGAAAAAGAAAAATCAATAGAGCAGCCGACACTGAGTGAACGGGAGAGGACGAGATTGGAGGAGCGGGACAGTGTTCACTAATCTTTGTTCATCACATTGCAGCAGCGCGTGTTCATCGGTTTTGGGCAGCTGTGTTCTAATTGGTGTTCTTCATTCTCTTGGTTTCAATTTAATTCCCAGTATGATTTTGAATGCTGAACTTACTGTGGTTGTAATGGGATTTATTTTGAACATGTGTAGTTAATTTCTTTTGAACCTAGAGTAGCTATAAACTAATTTGAGAATTTGAGCATGTATGAACTCATTAATTTGTGCTTGTTGTTCTTCTTGTTTACTTAATCTTATATATTTTATCTACTTTGTACTTGATCATCACTAAGTATGAATTTGGGAAATTTAGATTATCCTTGAGAGAGGAATCTTAAGTAAATTAGTTAGGAATAACAATTTTAACTTGAGAGAGGGGTATAAGTAATTGGAAGATACTTATATCCACTAATACTCTAGATTAACAATTTAACATTAAGTACTTTTAATTGGGTAAATACATGCTCTAAAACTTAAAGAGAGGACTAGCCACTCTAGGTTGTTTTTATCAATTGAAGTCTTTAAATCATTATATTTGTTTCTTTTGCATTTGTTTAAATTGTCTCCACTACTATAAAATATTGATTTTACGACACTAAAGGACGTCCTTTTTAAAAAAAGGGACATAAAACATAAAGGCGGTGGCATTTTTATAATTCTGAGTGAGATTTGAATAGTTTTAGTCATCCCCAATTTAATTAGGGATGTCTAAAGTTAAATTTTTTTTAATCAGGGACGCCTTTTGGCGTCCCTAATATATATGTAATATCAGGGATGCCACTTGTTATTAGGGACGCCACTTAAATGTCAAGGACGCCACTTTTGGCGTCCTTAATGTTATTTGGCTTCCCTGATTTTACATATATATATAAAAAAAAATTAACTTCAGACATCCCCAATTAAATTAGGGATGTCTAAAGTGTGACTTTAGACGTCCCTTTTTGAATTGGGGACGTCTAAAGTAAAAAAACAAAAAAAATTAACTAAACAACTTTAGGCGTCCCTAAATTAAATTGGGGACGCCAAAAACAATTCAAATCTGTACTGACAGTCTTTATTTATCAGTTTTATAGACCCACACTCATCTTTCTCATCAACGCAACCACAACAAGAACCACTACCACCACGCATTTAACTTTTGCTTCTTATTCTTTATATGTTGTTTTTAAACTTGTTTCTTCTTTTCTCTCTCTTTTTTTCACCAGATCTGTTATGCTTACCACCACGCATTTAACTCTTGCTTCTTCTTCTTTATATACTGTTTTTAAACTTGCTTCTTCTTTTCTCTCTCTCTTTTTCACCAAATCTGTTATGTTTCTTACTATTTTTTATTATTTTATCTTCTTTCTCTTTTTTCTTTGGATTTCCCTTCTATTTTATCTTCTAACTCGTGTTGTTATGGTTTGTAGATCGAGACTCCAAAACATGCTTCATGGCCACGTTCCCACTGAGAAAATGAGATTCATCTCTCCTTGTTGCACTTCTCTATTCATTATTATGAGAAAATGAATTTTAATAATAGAAGGAGATAAGTTTTTTGCAACTGATTCATCTTATCATTATCATCTTCTATTTATGAGATTTAAGCTCTAGAGTTATTATTGTGTAGATTTTGGATTTGGAGTTCAGATACTAGATCTGTAATTTCATTGACAATGATCTGTAATTTCTGATTTTAAATACTGTTTAGTTCAGATCTGTAATATAAATGATTTTTTTTTAAAAAAAAGCACTTTAGACGTCCCCATTTTAAACTGGGGACATCTAAAGTGGGTTTAGAAGTCCCCAGTTTAAAATGGGACATCTAAAGTCCAGACTTTAGATGTCCTTTTATTTACGGACGTTATTGCCATTTTTTACTACATCGCTCACATAGACGTCCCCTTGTTTTCAGACGTTAAAAGGCCTAAATAAGGGACGTTAAAAACTTTTTTTGCAGTAATGCTCTCAATCTCTTCCTTTGATTTTCTCAACTTAAATGAAAATGGGAAATTTAATGCCTAATTATCTATTACCTTGAATCTCTGTGGGATGATCTTGATTTGCTATTATACTATTCTACAACCCGTACACTTGCAGTGCTTATTTAAAATTTAGTAGCATCAATTGGCTTCACATCCTCATTACCACCAACCATATCCCTCCATCTTTTCAGTTTTTTAATTTAGAAATACCATACTTGACCATCCCTTTCATCAAAGGTTCCATTCCTAAAGAAATGAATTGGTACCTTTGGTCTCCTTTAGCTCTTTATGCTTGTTGCATAGTCCTAGAACATTTTCTTGTCTACCACTACCTTCATGATAGCAAGAATAAGAATTCCTACTTATGGACCATGCTTCAATAGTTCTCTTTTCTTCCAATATAGAGGAAACAACTCGGCAAGGTCATCTAAGATCATGGACTTTGGCATATCCCTGAAGATTTTCAAACTACCCAGTGCTTCTTTGCACTTAATAGGCCATACAACTTGGACTTCTAAGGGAGACTTTAGACTACCAACTAGGCCTACCTTTGGCACATCAGCACTGAATAGCCATAGTATAAGGAACATGTTATGGATAACCTAAAACTCTACGTTAGCAATTTAAATGATTGCCAAGAAATAGCCCTTGGTCCTATTCCTAATGAACTATTCATTCCTGACCCTCGCAAATGGTACAAAAGAGTTTGATCTAGCCACAACAGGCTATCTTGATCGAAGAAAGAACAAACTCTCTCTAAAGAACTCTAGTTGTTTCCCACTAACTCCCAATCTCAAGATCCCTATCATTCCAGCCCACAAAATTCATGGCAAGAGCCTTTGTCTCCATTATCTCAAGACCTATGGGGTGAACCTTTTTCCCAAGATCCATATTCACACTCGGAACACTGCTTTCAAGAAGTGTCGGCACTATAAGACAACATGAATATGGACAACCCTACCTATAACACAAGACATGATGAAGAATACTCTAACCTATCACTTGATAATGATCATGAACCCATATGCAAATCAGCATGGTGATCTGGCAAGATTCCCTCATCACATGGTTTGTATCTTCTTTATTGTATAAAGTTGTATTTGATTTTTGTCAGTGTGCTTTTACTTTTACAGAGTGCTTCTTACTTTAATTATTATACTATTAGTCACAAGTATGCTTAGCTGTCTTCCTTTCCAACTATTCTATAATAATTTTCTTTGTCGTGTTATAATCTTGAATCTATATATAATTAGTGCTCTTAGCCACTGAAGGATCATCGAAGGTTGTAATCTCTTTCATCAATAGAAGAGTATTTTCCAATTTCTTCCTTCTAAGTTTTTAATCTTTCGAAAACTCTATCTTCCTATAACTTCTCTCATATCTCTCTAAAGATTGTAGTATGGTGTACCCTTGCCTCTTATAAAGGATCCTATGTATCATAATGAATCTGACACGATCCATAAGATTAAGTTTCTTTATGAATAATGTGGTTTAGTTTGGGTTTCTATAGATTGAGGTCCTAATGTGGTCTATATGGATAAGGAATGCCAAGAGGCGACCTTGACATGGTAAGATCTATAGCCATCCTAGACTGAGTCTTAGAGTTCAAGAGGAGACTCACCCTTATGGTATTAGAGCCATATGCTTTAATGAGATAGAGAAAGTTATAGTTAGAAAAAGTGAGTAGGAAGAATCCACAAACATGAGTGAAGCCTCTAGCTCTTTTGAACATGTTTGTCTTTCATCTGCCCTTTCCCTTGATAGAATCCCTTCTTTTCTTCATCATACTTTATCCGGAAAAATAGACAACCTTTTTGAGTTCACCTACCTCCCAAAGGATGCATGTATTAATTCAACAGAATTACCCTTAGTTAGTTCATACTCTCTTTACCACTACAAAAATCTTTAGCCATATCTATTTGCAATATTATTAGCAGATCTTCTACGCCTGTAAAAGAAATAATTTAGAGTTCGTCCTTAAAATAGTGTGGTTTAGCTGCAAATACTGCAAAATAGTATGTTACTCTAGAGATCCCACAACCTTTGATTGACTTAATCAAGGCTAAACCCACCTTCATATTGGTGCCATCAATCTTATCTTAACTCTTCATGGACGAAAAGGTATCCCTGCTACGGCCAAGGTAGCCCTCCTTAGTGCCACCTACAAATCATACCAAAAAGCTTTGATTGGTGCTCTTCATTCTCAATAATGGTAGTGTTATCATCACTATAGCTCCTAATTTTAATATCAAGCTTTCAGACAGGACAGCCTCTCAACTATTGAAAGTTCAAATTCATACCATTGATGCAGATCAAGATCCATAAGTCACGATGGCTACTCTTCACCACCAGATGATTTACAGAGTCCAAAACCACTCCCTGGTCCTCCATTTCCCCAACTCCACCAATAATGCACTCCATATGTTCACAAATAGGGATCATGGCCCAGGCCCAGCCATAATCAATTTCCTTAGGCAAATCCCAAAAGAGGAACTTATATAGCTCATGCCTCTTGAATGGATAAACAACTATGAAATGGAATTTCATTCCACTCCGATGGATGTCCATACTACTACTCCACCTCTCCTATAAAGGATGCCTGATGGAACAATCAAATCCAGTTTTTAGAAACCAAGAACTGAAGGTTCATTCCCATCAAGCAAGACGGTTGCTACAATCTCTCATGTTTACAAAAGTAGCAAACGACCTCCAGTGGATCATTTCATAAAAGAAGGCAAACCAGCCTTTGTCTCCATGTCAATGGACATTTCATCTGAGACTTAGACTACCACATGTGTGCACCAGTCTATGATTGCTAGTACATTGATTTTTGGGATCTATTAGATGATGAAAAACTTATAGATTTTAGCTCCAAAAGAAATCACGGGAATAAAAACAAAGGGTCCCCCTATTCTCATTCTAATCACCGAAGACATGATATAGGTGATCAAGCCCCTAAGCTAAAGGTTAGCAAACCAGTTCTAGCAGTCCCAACTAAAGTGTTGACCCTTTAGGATCTACTTAAAGAGTTAGGACATGATGACCTATATGCTAGTATCTTCCCACAAGTAGCGCAGAACTACAAGTTGCTACTCCAACAACTTCATTAACACCACGTGCTTGACCAATCCCATGCATTGCCATGGTTCAACCCATATCTTATGAGGAAGAATTTCCACCTCTTCAAACTAAGACGAATGAAAATACAAGCGTCGCCATAAGGCCCTATATTCCATCAATAGAGGTTACCCCCCAAGGAACCTATAAGCCAGTCACACCAGTTGAGGAAGTGCTAAATCGGCAGACAGAAAATGCTGTTAGAAAGAACAAGGTCTTGCATAACATAGATAAAAAAAACTTGACCATCTTACTGGTAAGACTGAAATCCTTACCATTCAAGTAGATGCAATGTTAGAGGAAATCAAGGGTTTGCACAAAAGACTTTATACCTAAGCACAACAACTGGATGAAGACTTGAGGAGACTCACAATAGAGTAGTTAGAAAAATATGATCATATCCTTTGTAAGCAGTCTTCTCTTAATAACCAATCATAAGAAAAGAGAATATTTAGATGAATTATATGAACCCTATACAAAAAGGGCTTTGTAGAAATTTGGTACACCAACCCTAAAGCCACCTATACCCCTCAGTTATCATATATATAAATATGCCATTGAATTAGGGCTTGCCTTCCCGATGACATTTTGGAATGTTTTGCTCAAATTAATTTCTCAAATGCTTTAGTTTCCTCTTCAATGAACAAACTCACTATATAGGGAGTATTGTATAAGCCCATACATGCATGAACATTAATCCCTTTTTTCTCTTCCTTTGTTATAATTAACAACGGAGACCTTTTAATTTTTTGAGTAATTAAAACTTAATTTTTTCGATCAATATACGTGTTTAAGATTATAGCGACTCCAATGTATCATCAAAGCATGACTAATTATCCAAGAACATGTTTCTAAGTGCTGAATGTATCAAGTTGAAGAAAGCTGGTTCAGAGCGATCAATCGGAGGCAGACATGCATGAACGCTGTCTCACTATTAGAAGATCGATCACGTCAATAGATGAAGAGCCAAAACCATGAAGGTTTCGACAGTCTTCACGAGGCCAATAATAATAAGGCCACTCTTCAACTCTCCGCGATTCTAGCTAGAGAGACAGTTTGTGACAGAGAATCGAAATGTACATTACAAACGTTGGCAGGCAAAGTGACAATTGGAACTCCCCTTTCTTTTGGACTCCACAACATGATCACGCTTGCCGCCATCTCATGTCGCCGCCTCAGGGACAGTGCCGCTTTTTGCTCGGAAACTGTCGTCCACCCTTCTGTTCTGTGCTGCCACGTACGTGGATGTCCTCCTGGTCATGAACAAAATCCAGCCTCCGCAGTTGGCCGAGGAACAGCGAAACTTAGTGTGCGTTGGCATGTTGGAACATGTATATTATCAAAGTTAGGGTTATAATAAACTGTTAAATAGAAAGAAAGGTATGAGACATAATAAGATAAGGAAAAGGTCATATAGGCAATGGTCAACATTTTCCTAATATGACTCATTCGTCTTCCATTTTGGTTCCTTCTATAATAATGTCTCTCCCCTTTAAGCCACAACAAACAACGAAGCTGATTCATTATAGGAAGTGAATATTCCGTCAGACAAAGATGCTACAACCCCTCACAAATAAATAAATAAATAAATCTTAAAAACATTCCCCCAAAAAAAAGTCAGAAATCTTAAATATTTTTCAACATCGCAACTTACACGGAACTCTGAACACTGAAGCTTATGGCTTGAAAATGTCGAGGCCGAGGAAGACTCAAAAGTTTGACCATCAAAATTTCAAAAAAAAAAAAATTGAAAATTATAATAAGCTACTAACATCGTAATGAACAGGTCAGACATATACTAAGCCAAAGGTACGGTCAATATTTTCTTCCTATATGCCCTTCCTATAAATACGATCCATCACCCCCATCCACTTCATCACCATCCTCTTTCCAAAACTTAAAACCCTATTTTCTCCTCCTCGATCCCTCTGCAACTCACAAAGCTAGCTTCTTAATTAAACGATACCGTTTCGTTCAAACCAATAATGTCTTCTTTACAAATCTCTGCGTCATTTTGTTCCTCTTGCTCTTCGTCGTCTATCAAGAAAGTCAACGCCGCCATTAACGTCCCTAAGCTCCCACAAGTTCGTTTCTCCCTTCCGAAAATAACCACAACCACTACAAAGCTGGTTGTTCAGGAATTGAATAGATCCTTAGACACATTAATCCCATCACAGCTAGATGATGTCGCCCCCACAGAAATATACGATGATAACTATTCCAAGGCTACCACACAATTATATGCAATATTAGAGGCTATCTCCGACAGAATTGAAATGCACAACAACATGTGCGAGCAACGAAACAACTGGAATACCCTTCTTTTGAACTCTCTCAATATGATCACCCTCACTGCCTCAACCATGGTTGGTCTCAACACTGCCATTGACAACTCTGCCCTTAAAGTATCGTCAACCGTTTTGTTCACTGCCGCCACCGGAATGCTGCTCATCATGAACAAGATGCAGCCGTCGCAGCTCACCGAGGAACAGCGAAATGCGACTAGGTTGTTCAAGCAGCTTCAGAATGAAATCCAAACCACATTAGCTATTGGAAACCCAACTGAGGAAGACGTCAACAGTGCAATGGAGAAGGTCTTGGCACTTGACAAGGCTTACCCTCTTCCTCTCTTGGGAGCTACGCTTGAAAAGTTCCCTTCCAAATATGAGCCTGCTGTTTGGTGGCCCAAAACTAACACTAGTGAGTTCCAAAAGCGAGTATCAAGATCGCAGAAGAAAACGAATAATGGATGGACTCCAGAACTGGAAACGGAAATGTGGCACATTCTTGAAGTAATGAAGAGAAAAGACATTGAGGACTATGACAGGCTCGGAAACTTGGCTCTCATGGTCAACAAAACCTTAGCCAAATCAGGTCCCTTGCTCACTGGGATCGCAGCTTTAGGTTCTGCATTAGCGAGCCATATTTCGTCGTGGCCAGGCATTGTGGCGGCCGTGGCAGGATCGTTGGCGGCTTCTACAATTGCCTTGGAGCATGGAGGGCAAGTGGGGATGGTGTTTGAAATGTACAGAAACTGTGGAGGTTTCTTCAAGTTGCTGCAAGAGACCATGGAAGCAACTCTTGAAGAGAAAGACTTCGAGAAAAGAGAGAACGGCGAGCTTTTTGAAATGAAGGTGGCAATGAAATTGGGAAGAAGCGTTTCACAACTCAGACAACTTGCCTCAAAATTTGCTAACCTATGACTCTGAAGGAATTGGCATGGATGAATTTGCAAGCAAGCTCTTCTAAGAAGACTAATTTTTTAATTTTTTGATACAACCTTACCCTATTGGACAAAAACATTATTTTATTCTTTGTTCGTGTATTGTAGTCATCTAACTTATGACACACGTATGGTTTTACAGAGAAAGAAACTGTATAAACTCATCTTCATGATGTCTTCATTCAACTATTTTTTGTTACACCATCTTGTTTTCATACAAATCGAGCAGTTCTTGCATGTATGTTAATGGCTCAAATATTGAATAAACCCTTCAAAATTCTGGACCGTCCAAATCTTGATTTGAATGTTTTGGATCTCACCACTATAACGGGAGCACCGTGTGCTCAATGCAGTGATGAGCATTGAATAAGGATGCAAAAATAATGTTTGATATGAGAAAGTAAAAAACGAAAAGAAAAAGAGAATTTCAGTACATGAGAATCAATTCTAAAGGCATGTTCGATTAGTGGAATACTTTTACATAGAATGTGATAATAAAATTTGATGAGAAAGAGGTATTTATATGTAGCATGACATAGAAAGAAATAAAAATTTTTACTCAATCGGGTATAATAACGGCTTCATATTAATTAAAATATATTAAATAATTTCTTATCAATATTTAAGTTATTTATAAAATTTTAACATATATTTCATAAAAATATAAAATATATAAGACAGTAGTTTATTTAAAAAATGTAGCATATTGTATTTTAATAATATAATTATTCAGTATAGGTAAGAAAAAGTAATGTAACAAAAAGATTTCTGCTAATATATAACAAAAAATAGTTGCTTATATATATATATATATATGCATGGGCGTGAAAATAGTAATTATTGATTAAAATAATTAGATTTTTCAAAGGTAAATTGGGGCATCATGGCGGCCGTGGCAGGGTCGTTGGCGGCTTCTACAATTGCCTTGGAGCATGGAGGGCAAGTGGGGATGGTGTTTGAAATGTACAGAAACTGTGGAGGTTTCTCCAAGCTGCTGCAAGAGACCATAGAATCAACACTTGAAGAGAGACTTTGAGAAAAGAGAGAACGTCAAGCTTTTTGAAATGAACGTGGCAATGAAATTGGGAAGAAGCGTTTCCCAACTTAGACAACTTGCCTCAAAATTTGCTGCCTTTGAATCCGAAGGAATTGGCATTGATGAATTTGCTAGCAAGTTGTTCTGAGATCATCACTTATAATTTTTTCATTCAATCATTGATTGTGCAGAGGCTATCCTTTTATTCTTTTATGCTAACTTTCTTATTTGGACTCATCAGATTGAATTCTATAGATACATCATTGGCACAAGATTCTATAATGTTCCTCTTTTTTTTCTTTTTTTTGTGAAATCCTCTTTCTCCTTTTCTTAATAGCATCTCATATTTATTGATAGAAAAGGAAAAAAGGAATCTCTTATCCATCCTTAGATCATAAAGATCGATTATTTAGATTTAATATTTTATAAATTATTTTAATAAATATAAATAAATAAAATAAAATAATTAAAATTTGATCTACACAGCTCATAATTGCAATACAAAAAATAGAAAAATTCTAATTTATAAAATTATTATAAAATGTTACATTTGAACTATCTATTCTATTTTTAATCTAAGATGTAAGTTACATACTTAAAAAGAAAATGAGAAAGAGAAGAATGATGGCACCGTTTTCCCACGGGATTAAGGCTTGATGACATTTTGGAATGTTTTGTACAAGTTTACTTCTCAAATGCATTGTGACAAGAGTAAATTTGTAGTTGTAACTGAATTAGTTTGTAATGAAGTTATGTTACAGAGTTTGTTATGTATTTAGTTCATTCTTATGTGTATTTAGTTACTCTGATCACTTTGTATATATAATGGTACCAAATGAATAATCAATATACAATTCTTTTCTTTCACTCTATATTTTGTAACATGGTATCCATAGCCGGTTAAAATTTCTTTATTCAATCCTCTCCTTTCCCCTTTCTACAACCCTATTTCGGCCCCGTTTTCCTTTTTCATCTTCCTCACCCATTTCTTCCTTACTGCCATGGCTTCTGCCGCCATGACCGATCCTGCCAGCTTCTACTATATTCATCCTAGTGAGAATCCTGCCCTTGTTCTTGTTGCACCTCCTCTTGATGATTTAAACTACCATAGCTAGGCTCACGCCATGAAGTCTACTTTGCTTGCAAAAACCAAGCTCTGTTTCGTTGATGGTTCTCTTCCTCCACCGTCGCACTCTGATCCATTGTTTTCGGCTTGGGAACGATGCGATAACCTTGTTCAAGGTTGCCTTACCAATTCTATTTCGCCGACAATTGCTAAGAGTCTCCTCTAGTTCAACTCTGCAGTGGATAACTAGTACGACCTCTATTCTCATTTTTCACAGTCCGATTTGTTTCAAATTTCTGATCTTCAGGAAGAAATCTACAATCTCTGACAGGGATTTTTGTCTTTGAGTGAGTATTACACTCATCTTAAAATTGTCTGGGATGAACTAATCAACATTCTGTTGGAAATTGTGCCCTAAAGGCCAATCATTGTACTTTGAACATTATTATTTTAATGAAATTTCTCCATTCTGTTATTATATTATTTGCAAGTTAACTATGATATTTGTATCCTGGGATAATTCATGAAGATTGTCCTAAAATGTCCCTGGTCAGTCATCTATCCGGGAGCAGAGATGAAACAAGAACAGTATGACTTTGATAAGATATGGAGATACGAATCAAAGTCTTAGGCACTTGTAAGAGTACAAGGTGCTGGACCAACCCACTATGAGAAAGGTACAAGGATCAAGTCATAAGTTTTTCTCATATATAACCACGTCACAATGCCCTTAGACCTGATGTCATTATGGATTCCTACATGAGAGTTGCTAAGCTTTAAACTAGTCAAAATTCACTTTTGACCGAGTGATGATAAAGGCTATGATCGGGCTTGGTGGTTTTTCATGCAGAGGAATATGAATGATCTAGATGGAATTTGTCCCTCACATTAGTAGAGAGATATTACTGGGCCCCTCAATAAGTGAGTCTGAGAAATATATGGCCATACTACAATAGAAAGGAGTTTCCATTTCTATTGTTAGGCTACTCAGGAATCGAGAAAGTAATGATCAGGAACAAGAGGATGACATTATCCATGCCTTATCCTTGATCGATATATCGTGTGACAATAGGGACGTGACATGGTTGTATGGCAGGTTGCATCGTGATAACAATCCTCATATGATTTGGGTAGTCGTAATGTCTTGCTACAGGCCGCTTGCGACTTTTGGGTTAGTATAGTTATTGGCCCACTGCCAACTTCATATGGGCCTACAAGGTCGCACATATGAATGGCCCAACACGAGATAATATTTAATTTAGGGTGGACAAATTTTATATTTATATATATATATATATAATATAAAATTCATTAATAATATTATATAGATATATATTTTTGAAATACATATCTTATATATTATATATATATATATATATGTATATATATATATTATATGATATTATTATATTGTGTTAGCTTTCAATTTAATTTATTAAGATATATTAAATTTAATAACTAACATGATAGAGATATAATATCTCAGATTTAATTTATGAAGATAAATTAAATCTAATGGCTCTTTATTTGGATTAAATAAATAGGTTAAATTAAAACTGTTGGACAGATTTAATTTAAATTGAATTTATTTAATTAGCTCGTCAAGATAATTAATTGTTGATTAATTTCGAAATTAATGATGATTAATTTCGAAATTAATGATGATTAATTTTGAAATTTGAATATAGCCATCATAGGTTATAAACTTGATAGAGTAGATATACTCATACGCGCATGAGAATTCAAAGCCGCAAGGGAAACCCTAAAAACATTGGAGGCGCTAGCACGCAGTCTCGGTTGGAGAGCATTCGTGTGGATACCGGTAGAGGGAGCGGACCTAATATGTTGGCTCCTAGAGATTGTGAAAACCCTAAGTTGATAAAGGTACGAGTTCTTTCTAACCCGATTTAAACGCCGTTGATATATCCTCGATTAGGATATGTAAAATTTTTAAAATTCTTCCGCTATGCTTGCCGATCCTAACAGTGGCATCAGAGCCAGATCAATTGTGCGTTTAATTTGAGTTTTTGTTCTTATACATGTGATATATATTGGATATATATGTGTGGTTATCAGAAAACATATGAATATGTTAATAAGAAACAGAATATATTCAACATTATTGTGCGTTTTTGGATAGAGCTGTATGTTTATGCTATCTGGTGAAATTGTTTCGATTATATGCGTTATGTTCTATTTTCAATTCCTCCACTGGCATTGCGATTTCTGTTCTGAACAGGCTTGCATGAAATCGGGTAGGGTACTTGAGATCATAGTTGACGGCAATCCAATCGGGTCTAAGTTCGGATATCTATTCGGGTAATAGGGATCCAAACTATGGGGAAGACAATCTGGATCAAAAGGGTTTTGGGCCATTGTTGTTTTTTTTTTTTGAAATTGGGCCGAAATCCCTTAAGAATTGGACTAAACGAATTTTTTTGAAAAATTGGGTCCGAAATTTTCAAATTTTCAAATATTTCTTTTAAAAGGAATGTGCCCTTTTTCAAAAGCTCCAGGGGCGCTGCCCCTTGAAACCCCGCACGGGCGCTACCCCTTGACCCCGCTGTGGCTACCTCTGCGTAGCGCAATATAATATGATCACGACATTTATTGCCTTTCATATTGTATAAATTCTTGTTGTGGTTTATTATTTATACCTGTTTGGGTATGGTGAACAACATGGCTTTAGAATTTTACAAAGGGTTGTAATATTTAAATACGGCCTGTGTGCCGTGCCTTTCTCTAAACACTCTTGATATACATTCTCTTCTCATCTCACTCCCCTCGAATGTTTAAACGAGGTTTCTCTTAATGTATTTCATTTCTTATTTAGAGAAGTCCTCTCATTGGCTTGGGGGGATTTTAGGTTAGGTAAGCCATGTTGTGTCACGTTTAAAATGTGCTTTTGATAAGATCATTGCATGAATACTTTTACGTTTATATGTACTTATCTGTATGGATACTACCACAATTGTATTCATATAAACAAGACTAATTAATTGAGCTCTCTAATCAAATCTGAAGTCTTAATGCCGTCAATTAATGAATACCTGTCAAAACCTAGATCACTTAATTGTGAAAACCACCAAAGTGGATGCACTTGAGTTATCTTGATAAGACAAGCATGAGTAATGGTGCTACTCATAATATTCATTATTGTTTTGACTTAATTGAGATTAATAAAACTGTTTTGAATCTCAAGGCGTTAGAAGGGATTAAACATGCCGGATCATATGATGATCAAATCCCATAAAGATCTAAGAGTTACATGTGATGTAATTGGTAAATAGGTTACCTACCTAAATAACTTGAATTTAAGCGTCTTGCCAAAGCGGACTTAAGTTTAAGCCAAATATGGATCTTAGCCCACTAATTATTATTTTGAGGGTTGTTAATTTAGTGGGAGATTACTAACTAACTTTGCATATTTTAATTGTAGAATCATGTCGACCAGTAATACTGCTACGCTATCATTGCGATCAGTCCTTAAGAAGGACAAACTCAATGGGATAAACTTTCTTGACTGGTTTAGGAACTTGAGAATTGTTCTCAAGTAGGAAAAAAAAGGCCTATGTCCTAGATTAACCTATTCCTGAGGAGCCTATAGCCAATGCTCCACGAGCTCAGAGAGATGCTTCACCAAGCATAAGGATGACTCTGTGGATGTAGGTTGCCTGATGCTTGCCACTATGGTTCCAGAGCTCCAAAGAGATCTGGAACTTATGGAGGCTCATGAGATGATTGTCCATCTCAAGGAAATGTTCCAACAACAGGCAAGGCAAGAAAGGTATGAGACCACAAAGGCCTTACATTTCTGCAAGATGGCTGAAGGTGCATTAGTTAGTACTCATGTGTTAAAGATGAAAGGCTATATTGATCACCTTAAGAGGCTTGGATTTCCCATGAGCCAGGAGTTAGCTACAGATTTGATCCTGAACTCACTCCGGAGAGTTCTGACTAGTTTGTCATAAACTACAACATGAACAACATGGAGAAATCAATTTCTGAGCTGCATGGGATGCTCAAAACTACTGAGCAAAGTATTAAGAAAAAGCCTAGTATAGTTTTGATGGTTCATAAAGGAAAGGGTATAAAAAAGAAAGGGAATGGCAAATGGAAAGGTAATGGCTCAGGTGATAAGACCAAAGAGTCAGCAAGCCTGAAACCAAGCCTACACCCAAGAAGGCAAAGCCTCCAAAGGAAGAAGTCTACTACTTCTACAATGAACCCGGTCATTGGAAGAGGAATTGCAAACTCTTCTTGGAAGATTTGAAAAAGAACAAGAAGGATAGCGGGGCTATCACTTCAGGTATTTATGTTATAGACATTCATTTTTCTACTTCTTCTACATAGGTATTAGATACTGCATGTGGTTCTCACATTTGTACAAATGTGCAGGGTCTAAAGGATAGTAGATAGCTGAAGAAGGCCGAGGTGGACCTACGAGTTGGAAACAGAGCAAGAGTTGCTGGTTTAGCCGTAGGCACTTATGAATTAGTTCTGCCCAGTGCGCTTTTGTCAGTTTTGAACAATTGCTATTATGTTCCTGCTTTTAGTAGTAACATTGTTCCTCTTTCTTATTTGGATAAGGAAGGTTATACTTCCATTACTAGGAATGGTAAATGTTCTATTTATCGTAATGACATTTTCTATGCTGATGGTGATTTGCATGTTGGTCATTATATATTAAATATGGAACATCCTAATAATAGGAATATCTATAATGTAACTACTAAAAGGATAAAATCAAACGATTCAAATCCAACCTACCTATGACATTGTCGTCTAGGCCATATAAATGAGAAACACATTTCCAAACTCTATCAAGATGGATTTCTTAACTCATTTGACTTTGAATCATATGATACATGCAAATCTTGCTTATTAGGAAAGATGACAAAGGCACCTTTTATTGGGCATAGTGAGAGGGCTACTAAATTATTGGGCCTCATACATACAGATGTATATGGACCATTAAATACAGCTTCCATAAGAGGTTATGTCTACTTCATTACATTTATAGATGACTTTAGTAGATATGGCTATATCTATCTAATGAAACATAAATATGAATCATATGAAGTACAAAACCAACTTGGCAAAACAATTAAAGCACTTCGATCTAATCGAGGTGGTGAATATTTGAGCAAAGAGTTCATTGACCATCACTACTACAAAAAAATTAATTCGTAGCACTTATTTTTATATTTTTGTAGCCCTTTCTAAGCGCTACAAAAGCTTGAGCTACAATAGGTTTTTGTAGCGCTTAAAAAGCGCTACAATAGATGTACTCTTTTGTAGCACTTTTTCAAAATAGTGCTACAATAGATAATTTTTTAAAAAAGAAAATATTAATTTTTTGTAACACTTTGTTGGAGTAGTGCTACAATAGATAATTTTTTAAAAAAGAAAATATTAATTTTTTGTAGCAATTTGTTGGAATAGTGTTACAATAGATGACCATTTCCCCGTAATTTTTAAAAAAAATTATTCACCTTTTGTAATGCTTTCTCAAAAAAGCGCTACAAAAAATATTATTTTTTATTATTTAAAATATTAAATAGATAGTTATTTTAGATACATATTTCTTCATCCACCATATCTAATAAACTTGTATCAAACAATCAATACCAAAAGTGCAATACAAGTAACTTTCAATATGAATACCATATGTATATCAATATATGTTAATGAAGTCAATCTACTCCTATTCAAATAGTTCCAAAATAAACATATGAAAACCATGATTACACTAGGGTAATAAACAATGTACTTAATTAGTAACTTCGAACACATGCTTACACCACTCTTCAATGACTTCATCACTTGGTTGTTGGTATATTTTGGACAATATGTGTCAGCATAATACTGCATAATAATTGACAAAACATATCATAAAAATAAGTATTAACTATTATAACTCAATTAATTTAAAAAACAATATACAGAGAAACAAATAGCATACATTGTCTGGAACAAAAATTTGATCATGAGTTACAACATCCTTCATGAATTTCATAATGTAATATCCACAGTTAATATTGTTTGGTTGGTAAGGGCACTGCAAAAATATGATGAAAGTTATAAAATATTTAACAGTGTAAGTGATTTATTTTCAATATTTGAGTGACTTTATATAAATACCTTAATTTTCTTCCAACCGTAGCTATTAATAGGATCAACAGCTTTAGAATAACTTAGCGATTCAGCACCTCGGTAGCCAATCAATGCCCTGATGACCAGAATGAAATATAGAAATTACTTTGGTTGGTCTTTGGATCTCTCTCTCTCTCTCTCTCTCTCTCACGTGTGTGTGCGTGTGAGCTCGAACTTACATATTAAATAGTCTCAACATGTCTGGACGGTCCTCTGGTTTGCCATGCTTTAGAGGGTCCATATAATATATCAAGGGACCTGAAGCTGCTCTAGGATTGATGACAATCAAAATCCAGTGATTCCTAAAATATTTTACATGAATTTGGTTAAACAATTTATAAATAGTGAAAAGACATTAAAGGTGATTGCTACTTACCCTGCATTAAATGGCGCTAGAAACAACATATTAGATGTTGCTCTGGCCGAGAAATAATCTTTAACTTGATTTGATTGAAATTCAATATTTTTTCTCCCCTCATGTTGACCTATGATATAGGGGCTGATAAATGAGAATTGTACTCTCCCTGTGTCCCTCAACAAGTTATGGTATAAGTACCTTTATATAAGAAAAACATTAGATTAACATGAATAAAGTTACATGACAAAGAAAAAGGATGATAAGGTACCTAATCCATATGTTGATAGCTGAAACACCAACCAATCCACGATTAAGTATGTCCCTCAGTTCATTCTGTGCAAGATAATCATTAAAAGGAGTTGTGTTGTAAATGTTTCCATCAAACTGTATGGTTATACTATATCCTTCACAAAAGAAACGAGGTGCAATCAACTCCAATTCATGGCGATATGAGACAATTGTTTTCTGACTTGTTTGTGCTGCTGAACTTTTCTTTTTTAATACAGCTTTTGACTTAGATTTGTCACCAACAATTTTAACCTGTTTGCCTTTTGAATGAACAACCTACAAATACAATGAAATTACTTCAAATAGTTCTAAATATATAGAGAAAACACTACTACAGAATTGAGATATAACCACCCCCAAAGACATCCCAAATTGAAAATTGGGTGGTTAAAAAGGGAGGCGGTGGCATTTTCGTAATTATATATGTGTAGGGGAACCTTTAGGCGTCCCAAATTTGAATTTGGGACGTCTAAAGTGCTTCCTGGCGTGAAATATAAATTTCATAAATATTTTTTAGCGCCAGGAGCTGGGTTTCACTTTAGGCGTCCCAAATGCCATTTGGGACGCCTAAAGGCGTCCCCTGCATGTCAGACACTTGTCTGACATGCGGTCTTCTCATCACCATCACACCCTCACCTCACATCCTCTCAACAACTTTACTCTTCTTCCTCCTCTCCCACCCACACCGTCGGCCCTCCTCCTGAGTATTTTTTTTCTTCAACTCCTCCCTCCTCCCTTGTTCAAGCTCCCTCCTCCACCATAGGCCCTAGCTTTGTTGAACTCTTCCCTCCTCCCTTCTTCTTCTTCCTCTTGAACGGCTGCAACCTCACCTCCTCCACGGCTGCAACCTCACCTCCTCCACAGTGGGTTTTGCTCTCTCCTCCATTGTTGTGCGTGGGTGGAGCTCCAACATCTTCTCTACCTCTCAAACATAGTAGCTAGGGGGCGCCCTGATCAGGTTGGTTTATTTTCTTGGTTTTTTTTTTGTGTCAATTGTTTATGGTTTATTTTGCTTTTGAAAAATAAATTAAATGGTTGAGATTGTGCTTATTAATTTCTTCGTCGGCCCTAGAATATGGTTTTTTTTTTGTAACAGAATATGGTTTACTCCCCTGTTTCAATATGCCTCTCGTTAATTATTGAGTAAACTTTGTTCTTATAAGATAAAATGTTATATTAAATAGGGATGTAGTTAGAAAGGTTTTAAATTTAAAGGTAGAGTTAATGAGATTTAAAGATTTCTTTGACTATTGTGATCATGTTAAAAATGAATTATAAGAACGATTAGAAGTAGAGTATTAAATTTTAAGACAAAGTTTTTGAACTTTTATTTATTTATTTGTTCAAGTGTAACATAATGAAAGTGGCTCATAAAAGTTTCTTCCAATAATTGATTAGTGTATGCCACATGAAACCAATACAATTCATAGTTGTTCATGAAACCGTTAAAACCTCTCATTAAAATCCTACCATGAATTTGGCGAAACCATTTGTTATCTTTAACCCCGTTTAATTTGAAACCTCATAATAAGCTCAATATGTTAACCCTGTTAATACAAACCCGTTTCTACGGCTTTTCTAAAAGTATAATAGATCCCTGTTGTTCAGTTTTAGGGAAATGTAGCTTTTATAAGGCAATGGAGATTTATCCATACACACATAGTGGCACCACCCCATTTCATTGGTCTTGTTCCTGCACCATTAATTAGTATATATAATAAAATAAAATATGATTTATTTAAATTAAAGAAATTCTTGTATTAATTACACACAATTGTTTTGTTAATTCCAAATTCTTGAATTATGAAGAATAATTCAAGCCAAAACTTAAAATGAAAACGATAACCCCAATATTCATTAAATGATTTTTATCTAAATATTTTCAATAAAACAATTTTATTTTTGGAAGAACTCAACTTAAAATTGTTTTGTTAATATGAAACTCGTTTTGTTTTTAATTCTTCCAAACCTCAAAAAAATTCTTTAATTTAATCTTATTTTATTATACATTAATTTTATATACATATACTTATTAAAAAAATAAGTTACATAGCACTGAAACCCTTTTAATAGGAGAGATGAGGCTAGGAGGGGGCAATAAAGTTATTAAGCATATATTTTAAAATCCTAAATTGGGTTGATAACTTAATTAGGCAATCCCATCATATGTCCTTGAGAATTGTACTAAACGCGTGAATGTTATTGGTAATGCCTTAGGTGGTAACAAAATGGATCATAGTTGGATGAATGCTTTGAGAACTAGTGAAGAATATGAGAAAGGGGTGGACGAATTTATTGAATTCGCTAAAAAGAATGCTCCTGCAAGAAATGGGAAGTATTTTTGTCCTTGTGTCAATTGTTTGAATGAGAGTAGACGGGATGTTGATGTCATAAAGGATCACCTACTTTGTGATGGAATAAATCTGCGATACACAAGGTGGATATGGCATGGTGAGGAAGTAACTGATTGTCCGTCACACAAGAAGGAAGCTGTGGATGTCATAGATGAAGATAGAATGGAGAGAATGATTAACGATGTTGAGGCAGAATCCTTTGCGCAGTCGCAGGAGTATGACAGCCTGCGGAGTGATGCAGAGACACCATTGTATAGTGGTAGTAAGTACACGCGGCTGACAGGAACATTACATTTGGTTAACTTAAAGGCAACTTGTGGGTGGACCGATAGTAGTTTCACATTGCTACTTGAACTATTGTGTGATATGTTTTCGGAGGATAATGTACTTCCAAATCGTATGTATGAGGCCAAGAAAATCCTGTCTACAATGGGTATGGAGTATAAGAAGATACATGCTTGCCCTAATGACTGCGTACTGTACAGAAATGAGTACGGAGGTCTTAGTGAGTGTCCTAAGTGTAAAACTGCACGATACAAAGTGAAAAAAGATATTGGTTGTGGTGATGTGACAAGTAAAAGGCAACCTTTAAAGGTTATGTGGTATCTTCCAATAATACCACGTTTTAAACGTTTGTTGGCGAGTGCAACAAAAGCGAAGAAGTTGAGATGGCACTCTGATGAGAGAATATCTGATGGGAAATATCTTCGGCACCCAGCTGACTCTCCACAATGGAAAAAAGTAGATGAAATATTCCCTCAATTTGGCAGCGAGCCGAGAAACCTACGGCTTGGGCTTTGTACAGACGGCATCAATCCGTATAGAACTCTTACTAGCACACATAGTGTGTGGCCGGTTCTCCTTGTAATATACAACTTGTCTCCCTGGCTATGTATGAAACGTAAGTATATGATGCTATCTATGATGATTTCTGGACCAAAACAGCCAGGGAACGATATTGATGTCTATTTGGCGCCTTTGATTGAGGACTTGAAGAAGTTGTGGGAGGAAGGCGTAGATGTGTTTGATGCTTATAAGAAGGAGTCTTTCAAGCTACGTGCAATGATTTTCACAACGATAAACGACTTCCCTGCGTACAGAAACTTGTCAGGGTACAACGTGAAGGGTCACAAAGCATGCCCAATATGTGAAGCAGACACAAACTTCCAACAACTAAAGTATGGAAGAAAAACTGTCTACCTTGGCCACAGGAGGTTTCTTCATCGGTTCCACCCGTATCGTAGGCTAAGAAAGCGGTTTAACGGCTTACCGGAGCATGGAATGGCTCCAAAGTCACTAACCGGAGAGGAAGTCTACAGTCGAGTGGAACGTATCCATGTCACTTTTGGTAAGAATCAGAGGGTTACGGGTGAGAAGAACATATGGAAGAAGAGATCCATTTTCTTTGATCTTCCATATTGGCATTCGCTAGACGTGAGACACAGTATTGATGTGATGCATGTGGAGAAGAATGTTTGTGATAGCCTTATCAGTACGCTTTTGCACATACCAGGGAAGACTAAGGATGAGATTAATGCGAGATTAGACCTTGTCGATATGGGAATAAGAGAACGGTTACATCCACAACTAAGAGATGATGGTAGGAGGGCATACATGGAGCCAGCAGCGCATACACTATCAAAAGCAGAGAAAAGAAGTTTGTGTGGGTGTTTGCATGAAATGAAGGTGCCGCAAGGGTATTCCTCGAATGTGAGAAGATGTGTCTCAATGGACGATTTGAAGTTAGTGGGAATGAAGTCCCATGATTATCATGTGTTGATGCAACAACTATTACCAATAGCTATTAGAGGCATAATGAAAGATGAAGTACGAAACACAGTGACAAGATTGTGCGTTTTCTTCAATGCTATCTGTAACAAAGTCATTGACACTGAAAAGTTGGATGAACTAGAAAATGAGGGTTACATTATTTTGTCACAACTAGAGATGCACTTTCCGCCTTCATTTTTTGATATAATGGTGCATTTGGTAGTTCATTTGGTGAGGGAGGTAAGGCTATGCGGTCCGGTTTACCTGAGGTGGATGTACCCTTTCGAGCGATACATGAAGATCTTAAAAGGGTATTCTAAAAATCCTTATCGACCAGAAGCCTCAATAGTAGAAAGATATGTAGTTGAGGAGGCTATGGAGTTTTGCAAAGATTATATGTCAGGGAAGAAGGAACAATCTCGGCATGAAGAAGGGAGAAGCAAGGGAACACGAGGACTGAAAGTGAAGAATGTTCCTCGTGAAGAGGTGTTGCAATCCCACTTGTATATCCTGAATAATATGGAAGAAGTTCAACCTTACATAAATGAACACAGAAACACTTTGAAGAACAAGAATCCAAGGAAGAATGACATGCAGATTGCTATTGAGCAAAACAAGACATTCATGCAGTGGTTCGAGGAAAAGGTTTTGCACGAGATCGGTGTGTCTGAGACAATCGAGTGGCTAGCTTGGGGGCCTTCGTTTCAGGTCATTACTTGGACCGGTTATGATATAAATGGCTATTCTTTCTATACCAAAGAGCAAGATGACAAAAGTACCATGCAAAATAGTGGGGTTATGGTAGAAGCTGAATCTATGCACTTTTCCAGTTCGAGAGACAAAAACCCCATATTAGCGTCTATGGCCTATTATGGAGTTATAGAAGAAATATGGGAGATGACGTACAACAAGTTCAAAGTTGCTTTATTTAAATGCAAATGGGTTAGCAACAATGCCGTGGTAATAGATAAACAATTTGGATTTGTCTCAGTCGATCTTCGAAGAGTTGGCTATAGAGAAGAGCCCTTCATTTTAGCAAGCCAAGCGAAGCAAGTGTTTTATGTCACCGATCCTGCCAGCAAAAATATGTCCATTGTCCTTAAAAGTAAAAAAAAGAAGTATGGTGATCCGACCTTCAACCTTGATGACACACCACCTTTCACAACAACTACACCTCGAACAAATGAAGTAGAATTGGTAGATGATGACGAATATGCAGTAAGAAATGACCATGGTAAAGGACTATGGGAAACAATATAGAGTAAGACCTTAATTTATAAACGAGAACTGTGTTTTTTCTGTTTTACTTCCCGCTTACTATATACATGTGTTTTCATTGCAATTTACTTACGTTTCTGATGATGCTTTTTGTGTTAACAGGAATATGGACAACGTTAATGATGACGAGAGGCGTAGAGATGACGAAAGCTCTAGCAATGACGAAATGCCTAGAGTTGAACCCCCTGCAAGAAGGAGGGTTAGAGGCTGTACAAAGATGGGAGCATTGGTTGCACGTCATGAACATCAACAGGAGAGGCTGCATATAGACTTCGATGACAATCTGAATCCAGTTGGTCCTGAGGAAGACCACTTCATTAGCTACATAGGGCTTTTGGCTCGAAGCAAAGTGCGCATTACCTACGATAATTGGAGATTGGTTCCCCCAAAAATGAAAGACATGATTTGGCAGCAACTTTTGGTATGAAGTTTTGCTGCATTGTAGCTTTGTTCTTATTGTTTCAAATATAATAATCTTATGTTTTACCTTGCAGCAAACATACGATGTCCCCGACACCACAGAGATGCATAGGCACTGGATGGATGAGGTTCGTGTACGATGGAAAGGTTTCAAGAACAAGCTAACAAAGCATTATATTCGAGGGGCCCTTAGGGGTAACGATCCATGTGCACAGTATACATATTTATCTCCAGAGGACTGGAGGTTGTTTGCGGCATCACGAGCAGATCCTGAGTTTTTGGTAAGATTTCTGTCATGATATAGAACTACTTATATCGTTGATTTCATATACTTTATATTGTTGATTCATTTTTTGTCGTTTTTCATTCATAGAAATTAAGTGCAGCAAATGCCCAGAGGCAAGCAGAAAATAAATATCAACATTTCATGTCTCGCGGTGGATATCGGAAGCTTGAGCGGCAAATGATGGCAGAAGAGTTACAGAAAATGAAGGAAGCAGCGGAATCTGATCCTAGCGTTGTTATCCAGCCACCGGCACCTCCTCCACGTCACAAAAAATGGAAAGCAGGGAGGATTAAGGCTGGGAAGTACATAAATCCGACTGTTGCTGAGGTTGCTGCGAGGATTGTAAGTAGTTATACCATAAGTACCTAATTTTTTACATGTCGCGAGTGGTTTCAATACATTTATGATAAACTGCATGCTACAGGATGACCTGGACGAGCAGAGTAGCCAAGGTTCATTCAATCCAAGTAGACGGATGGACATCTTGTCAATGGCTATTGGGAAGGCAGATGACCTTGGTCGTGTTCGAGGAGAGACACGGGGAGTTAGTGCCGCGAGGTATTTTGGACGACAGCCACGTTATTCGTCACAAGCTGGACCTAGTAAGGACGTTGTGGCCAAGATTCGAGAGGAGCTCGAACGAGAGATCGAGGCCAACCTTCGAGACAAGCTCCGACAAGAGCTGTTGCCAGAGCTTCAACTTGAAATGGCAAAGATGTTTGAAGCACAAAGGGCAAGGGACGAGGCTCGAACTCAGGAATCCCCGGCCTTCAATAGCACCAGAGGAAGTTACAACCCTCTGGAGCAACCACTTGGCCACCCTTCTCCCACTCCAGTGTCAGGACCACTTGGCGACCCTTCTCACAATCCAGTGTCGGGAGACCCTTGCACCCTCTATTTGGATGATCCACTGTTGCGTGTTGTTGCTGATGCTCTCGTTCACACATGTGCTACCACCCACCATAATCAGCAAATTCTGGAGGATTATCGTAGGGTGAATGTGACGAGTGTTAGAAAGGGGGAAGAAGGTACAGCCATCCCTGTTCCCGATCCAGAGGTTGGCACGTTAGGTCAAGCGATAGGATCTTTCATCCTTTGGCCTCGCAATCTTATTGGTTCAGACGCAACACCTCCAATGGTAGGAATTACCTTACTGTTACTGAAAATCTGTTGGCATCCTAATAACAATTTGTTTTTTGATGTTCTAAAAGGATGACGAAGCTGCGAGCAAATGGCCCTTCTTAGCACGGCTGCAACAGATCTACAAGCGCATTAAACAGATTGACTTGAAGATGCCTCTAGGGATTGTGGGCCAAGTGGAGTATCCCTACACGATTGACAATAAAGATCTCAAGCAGTTTATCAGGTTGGAGGAGATAGATACAGGCTGGGTCAAATTTGCAGTCCGGTAAGTTTTTTTTTCAATTTTCCCATAGAATTCATTTAGTGGTTTTTTGTTTTCATACATTCAAGAATTGATTCCTTATTTTAATTCTATTATAGCACCTTCCACGATCTCTGCACAAACATGGAAAGAAGTAATTGGTATGGATTCTTATGTCCTGTGAATACGACAGGGGATACTTGTACTGTGGCGCATAGGACTCACTATGTCGGCTACCAAATGGCACAAAACAAACTTCATTGTTATCTAGCACCAATTGTCCAACGGTTCGTATTTACATTTTGTCAATTTCAGAAGTTTACTAAATAATTGTCTTCTCACTCATCTAACTTCATTTTATGTGTACATGTTGTTAAAGAAACCACTGGACTTTGTGTGTTATATGTCCCCGCCGCAACATAGTCTATTGGTTTGATCCGTTGAGTAACAAGCCAGACAGAGATACAAAATCCGTCTTCGACACGTAAGTTATCCTGTTTGTATTTCATTGACAACAAAAATAAATGAATGGTTCTAATTTCTGCTCATTTTGCTTTTCATGATAGTGCTTGTCAAACATATAGAATCCTAGGTGGGTCACGCGAGGGTGCAGTTGTTAAAAAGCCAAAGTGGTTTTATCCCATAGTAAGTACATTCGATCCTGCATAATTGTTTCATTGACGGTCCTTTTAGACATACCTTTATTGATTTTAACAACCAATTGCATCCCTTTGATTAAAAGTGCCCTCGGCAACCTGGCAACACTGAATGCGGATATTATGTTATACTTTATATGTATAACATAATTCAAAGTGGAATTACTAGCGACTTTGAAAAGGTAATCGCTTCTTCATTCCCAAATGATAATATTTTTGGGGTTCTAATCGAAATGCTAATTAATTCATTTGCTTGAGATTCATTTCATCAAAGCTTATTACTTTCTAATTTTCAGATTTTTGATAATGACGATGCCTACCTGCGTGAAGACCTTGATTTGATCAGAGATCTTTTGGCTGGACATCTTCTTCAACATATAGAGCAGTAAACTTGTTATTTTATATCAGTTTGTACTTGTGTGATGACAGCGTTTTGACACTTTCTGGTTGTTTTTTGTTGATATATATAGTAGTAGGTTGCATGAAAGGTTATTGTATGTATATATAGTAAATATTGTAGTGCTGGATGTCCTTACTAGTTTGTAACGGACAGTGTGGTTTATGAATCCATCTTTTATTCTGTTTCTGCAGTTTCAATTCGTTGGGTAATACAGAATGTAAATTATGGTATAAAAAAAAACCTAACTTTTAGACGTCCCAAATTAAGAATTGGGAGGCCTAAAGTCCCCCAGGTGGGACTTTAGGCGTCCCAAATTAAAATTTGGGAGGCCTAAAGTCCCCCAGGATGGGACTTTAGGCGTCCCAAATTCAAATTTGGGAGGCCTAAAGTCCCCACAGGGTGGGACTTTAGGCGTCCCAAATTGTAATTTGGGACGCCTAAAGTCCCACCCTGTGGGGACTTTAGGCCTCCCAAATTTTAATTTGGGACGCCTAAAGTCCCATCCTGGGGGGACTTTAGGCGTCCTAAATTAAAATTTGGGACGCCTAAAGTCTGACTTTAGACGTCCCTATCATTTGGGACGTCTTTTGTCTCAACTTACTACGCCCCCAGCATATACGTCCCCCCGTTTTGGGACGTTAAAAGTGCCAAATTTGGGAGGTTAAAGCCCCTTTTTGTAGTAGTGAAAGTGTAAGAAGAAGTGTGAATTAGCTACCTTTCTAAATGACTCAATGAGATTTACAGGCCATGCAGCATAAAGACCCACGACATCGATGGCCCTTTCGGAGAATTTGATCGATCAAGATAATTAGGATATGTAACTTTTCGAAATCCTATCCTACAACCTAAGACAGTCTAAAAGGACGTGGGTTTTCGCTATTATTTTTATTAATATTATTGGTTTGATCTCCATAGGTGGAGCAGCCCTGTTGATACTTGATAGAATATATTCCCACTTCAGGTTTGACAACTCAGATTTGAATTAACATTGTGCCAAAAAAGTATTTTTATTTTCTGTTATCCATAACCACATAAGTAATTTCACTCTATAAAGAAACAATATCAATTCACATGACTTGACAGTGATTTTCAACAACCTAGAGCATCATGTTAGGTTGATACTTTTAAAATTCTTCTATTAAACTTGAATTATATAGAACTCTAATTACATTTAAACTTCAATTAACTTATAATTTATATTGTGGTGAGTGTAATGTTAAACTTTAATTATATAGAACTCTAATTACATTTAAACTTCAAAGTGGAGCTTCAGTACAGAACAAAGATAAATTAGTGATGTTAACACATAACACTTTGTAGCTTTTGAGGTTATCATCAGTGTGTGTGTGTGTGTATTGTTTATATAAAACAAAATCTTACTTGATTAAGGACACACCAACTACAGCTCCTTCACGACGAAAACAATAGGATGAGTACGTAGTAATAAACTAATAATGTAATAAGGCCTGCATCCTTTTTGGTATTCATGAAGAGAAAAGTGCAAAAGGAATGAGCAGTTCTTTTCTGTGAGATTTATTGCTTGAATTGAGTTGTTTGAAGCAACTAAAATGCATCTTCCTCCGTAAAGATCTAATGATATTTAAAATGAAGAGATTGTATGTCATCTATCTTAAACAAAAGGATAGGATCTGAAAAATAGCTAACCTCAGCAGATGCAAAACTTCAACAAATGCACAAATAGTGATGGCGGCATAGAGCTTCGAGACCACTAATGGTGTTGAGGCGCACGAAGTAGAAGATAAATGTGAAAGAGGGATTTTGTGTTGCTAGTGTCAAGAAAGAAGAACAGAGTTTGTGCCAAGAAGAGGGAATGTATCAGCCGTTTGAGCAAGTGGGGCTAATGGTGGGGTTAGTGGGGGTAACATTAGGGTTTACAAAAATATATAAAAATGCTATTGTGGCAATGCTATTATACCGCTTTTCCATGGAAAGAGCTACAATAGATAATTTTAAATATAAAAAAAGATATTGTAGGTCTTTCTTAAATAAGTGCTAAAATTTATAATTTTATTTCAAATATTTAAAATATATTGGAGTATTTAAAAAAGATTCTATTAAAAATCATGACTTCGTTTAAAAAATATCGATTTTCTCAAAAAACGTAATTGAAATAATTTTAAATATAAAAAAAAGATATTGTATATCTTTCTTAAATAAGTGCTACACCAGATAATTTTATTTTAAATATTTAAAAAATATTTAAAATATAATGGAGTATTTACACAAGATTTCTATTAAAAATACACGACTTTGTTTAAAAAATAACTGATTTTCTTAAAAAAAGTATTTGAAATAATTTTAAATATAAAAAAAGATATTGTATCTCTTTCTTAAATAAGTACTACAACATATAATTTTATTTTAAATATTTAAAATATACTAGAGTATTTAAACAAAATTTCTATTAAAAATACATGACTTCGTTTAAAAAATAAATGATTTTCTCAAAAAAAGTAATTGAACTAATTTTAAATATAAAAAAAGATATTATAGGTCTTTCTTAAATAAATGCTACACCAAATAATTTTATTTTAAATATTTAAAATACAATGGAGTATTTACCCAAGATTTCTATTAAAAATACATGACTTTGTTTAAAAAATAATTGATTTTCGTAAAAAAAGTAATTGAAATAATTTTAAATATAAAAAAAGATATTGTAGCTCTTTCTTAAATAAGTACTATAACAGATAATTTTATTTTAAATATCTAAAAAAATATTAAAAATATATTGACATATTTGCACAAGATTTCTCTTAAAAATATATGAATTTGTTTAAAAAATAATTGATTTTCTTAAAAAAAGTAATTGAACTAAATTTTAATTTTAAAAAAAGATATTGAACTAATTTTAAATTAAAAAAAAAGATATTGTAGTTCTTTCTTAAATAACTGTTACAACATATAATTCTATTTTAAATATTTGAAAAATATTAAAAATATACTGGTGTATTCGCACAAGATTTCTCTTAAAAATACATGACTTCGTTTAAAAAATAATTTATTTTCTCAGAAAAAGTAATTGAACTAATTTTACATATAAAAAAAGATATTGTAGGTATTTCTTAAATAAGTGCTACACCAGATAATTTTATTTTAAATATTTAAAAAATATTTAAAATATACTGGAGTATTTACACAAGATTTCTATTAAAAATACATGACTTCATTTAAAAAATAATTGATTTTCTCAATAAAAGTAATTGAACTAATTTTAAATATAAAAAAAGATATTGTAGGTCTTTCTTAAATAAGTACTACACCAGATAATTTTATTTTAAATCTTTAAAATATAATGGAGTATTTACATAAGATTTCTATTAAAAATACATGATTTCGTTTAAAAAATAATTTATTTTCTTAGAAAAAGTAATTGAAATAATTTTAAATATAAAAAAAGATATTGTAGCTCTTTCTTAAATAAGTGCTACAACAAATAATTTTATTTTAAATATTTAAAAAAATATTAAAAATATACTTGCATATTTGCACAAATTTTCTCTTAGAAATATATGACTTTGTTTAAAAAATAATTAATTTTCTTAAAAAAATTAATTTAAATAAATTTAAGTTAAAAAAAAAAGATATTGTAACTCTTTCTTAAATAAGTGCTACAACATATAATTTTATTTTAAATATTTATAAAATATTAAAAATATACTGGCATATTTGCACAAGATTTCTCTTAAGAATACATGACTTGGTTTAAAAAATAATTGATTTTCTTAAAAAAAGTAATTAAACCTATTGTGGCCCTTATTTATTGAAGCGTTACAATATACAAATTGTTATTTATAGAAGGATTATGTAGCACTCTTTTAGATAAGGGCTACAATAGATATTAGCCTACTGTAGCACTCAAATTACTAAGTGCTACAATATATTTGCTCCATTACACTCGTAGCACTTAGTAGAATAAGTGCTACAAAAAAGGTGCTACAAAATCTCTCTTCTGTAGTAGTGCATCTTAGGAGTTGTGGGATAATCTCACAATTAACTCCTCCAGGAACACCACAATGGAATGGCATTTCTGAACGAAGGAATCAAACACTATTAGATATGGTTCAATCTATGATGAGTCAAACAGATCTTCCACCATCCTTTTGGGGACATGCACTAGAGACGGTTACTTTCACACTAAATCGTGTTCCATCTAAGGCAATTGAAAAGACACCATATGAGATATGGACTAGAAAGAAACCAAGTTTATCTTTTCTTAAGATCTGGGGATGTAAGGTCTATGTTAAGCAACAAGCCTTTGATAAATTAGCGCCCAAATCATCAAAGTGCCTTTTCATAGGGTATCCTTAAGAAACGAAAGGATACTATGTCTACAATCTCACCGATAACAAAGTGCTTGTTATTCAAAATGGTAAGTTTCTAGAAAGAGAGTTTGTCTTTAAAACAACCAGTGGGAGCAAGGTACATCTCAAAGAAATTCAAGAGTCACAAGATAATACAGAACCACAGATGGAAATTAGAGAAGACTCACAACAAGTTGCTGAGCCTCCTTAAATAACACAAGATCCACGAAGATCCGATAGGACATGGCATCAGCCTCAGAGATATAGATTTCTGATTACTGAAGGCCGTGATGTGTTGCTCATTAAGTAGAATGAGCCACCCACCTATTGAGAAGCCATAGTGCGACCAAACTCCAAGAAATGGCTAAATGCCATGAAGTCTGAAATGCAATCTATATACGACAATCAGGTATGGACCTTAGTCGATCCACCTGAAGGTGTAAAAACCATAAGGTGCAAATGGGTTTTCAAGGAGAAAACTGACATGGATGGCAAAGTAAATGTCTTCAAGGCACGACTGGTTGCAAAAGGATTCACTCAAACTCATGGTGTAGACAAAGATGAAACCTTTTCCCCAGTTGCAATGGCCAAATTAATCAGAATCCTTCTTGCCATTGCAGCATATTATGACTATGAAATATGGCAGATGGACGTCAAAACAGCCTTCCTTAATGGAAAGCTTTTTGAGGATGTGTACATAACACAACCTAAAGGTTTTGTGCATCCAGAGGACTCTGGTAAAATTTGCAAGCTTCAAAGATCCATTTATGGATTAAAGCAAGCATCTCGGAGCTCGAATCATAGTTTGTCATGTTATGTACTTGACCAAATGTCTCATTTGCCTTAAGAATGACTAGCAGATATTAACAAGATCCTGGTGAGGGTCATTAGACTCGGTCAAGAATATCCTAAAGTACTTAAGAAGGACTAAGAACCTATTTTTGGTCTATGGTGGATTGGATGATGAGCTTTGTGTAACTGGTTACATAGATGGAAGTTTCTAAATTGACCAAGACGACCTTAAATTGCAATCTGGATACGTATTCCTCCTGAATAGTGGAGCAGTAAGCTGGAAGAGCTCCAAGCAGAGCACTGTAGCAGATTCTACAATAGAAGCTGAGTATATAGCAGCATCGGATACAACTAAAGAAACCATTAGATAAAAAAAGTTCATTGCTGAACTAGGGGTGGTGTCTACCATCTCAAATCCAATAGATTTGTTCTTTGACAATAGCGGTGCTATTGTACAGGCCAAGGAGACTAGGTCACATCAAAGGACCAAGCATATACTCAAGTGATTTCATCTTATTAGAGAAATCAATGATAGAGGTGATATAAAGATATGCAAAGTAGCAGGAGAAGATAATGTTGTTAATCCTCTTACTAATCCACTTGCACAGGCAAAGCATGAGCGTTATGTTAGGGCAATGGGAATTAGGCAAATTAATGATTGTACCTAGGGCAAGTGGGAAGATGTTGAAAATTGTGCCCTAAGGGCCAATCATTGTACTTTGAACATTATTATTTTAATGAAATTTCTCTATTCTGTTATCATATTATTTGCATGTTAACTGTGATAATTTTATCCTTGGATAATTCATGAAGATTGTCCTAAAATGTCCCTGGTCGTTCATCTATATGGGAGCAGAGATGAAACAAGACCAGTATGACTTTGAAAAGATATGGAGATACGAATCAAAGTCTTAGGCACTTGTAAGAGTACAACGTACTAAACCGACCCACTATGAAAAAGCTACATGGATCAAGTCATAAGTTTTTCTCATGTATAACCACGTCATAATGCCCTTAGACCTGAGGTCATCATGGATTCCTACATGAGAGTTGCTAAGCTTTGAACTAGTCAAAAGTCACTTTTGACCGAGTGATGATAAAGGCTATGATCGGGCTTGGTGGTTTTTCATGCAGAGGAATATGAATGATCTAGATAGAATTTTTCCCTCACATTAGTATAGAGATATTATTGGGCCCCTCGATGGGTGAGTCTGAGAAATGTATGGTCATACTACAATAGAAAGGAGTTTCCATTTCTATTGTCAGGCTACTCAGGAATTGAGAAAGTAATGGTCAGGAACAAGAGGATGACATTATCCATGCCTTATCCTTGATCGATATATCGTGTGACAATAGGGACGTGACATGGTTGTATGGCAGGTTGCATCGTGATAACGATCCTCATATGAATTGGGTAGTCGTAATGTCTTGCTAGAGGCCGCTTGCGACTTTTGGGTTAGTATAGTTATTGGCCCACTGCCAACTTCATATAGACCTACAGGGTTGCACACAAGAATGGCCCAACACGAGATAATGTTTAATTTAGGGTGGACAAATTTGATATTTATATATATATATATAATAAAAAATTCGTTAATAATATTATATAGATATATATTTTTGAAATACATATCTTATATTATATATATATATATATATATGTATATGTATATATATATTATATGATATTATTATATTGTGTTAGTTTTCAATTTAATTTATTAAGATATATTAAATTTAATAACTAACATGATAGAGATATAGTATCTCAGATTTAATTTATGAAGATAAATTAAATCTAATGGCTCTTTATTTGAATTAAATAAATAGGTTAAATTAAAACTGTTGGACAGATTTAATTTAAACTAAATTTATTTAATTAGCTCATCAAGATAATTAATTGTTGATTAATTTTGAAATTAATGATGATTAATTTCGAAATTTGAATATAGCCATCATAGGTTATAAACTTGATAGAGCAGATATACTCATACGCACATGAGAATTCAGAGCCGCAAAGGAAACCCTAAAAACATTAGAGGCGCTAGCATGCAGTCTCAGTTGGAGAGCATTCGTGTGGATACCGGTAGAGGGAGTAGACCTAACGTGTTGGCTCCTAGAAATAGTGAAAAACCTAAGTTGATAAAGATACGAGTTCTTTCTAACCCGATTTAAACGCCGTTGATAGATCCTCGATTAGGATTGGTAAAATTTTTAAAATTCTTTAGCTGTGCCTGCCGATCCTAACACATTCGGCCATTGAAGTCTTGCACAAGTGGATCTGCTGCTAATGCGCTTTGTCACCGTGAAGAGGATTATGCCATTCGCTGTCTTAAAGGTCTGAATAAGCAATATGCCTCTATTAAGTCTCAGAACATGCTCTTGGATCCTCTGCCCTCCATCAACCGTGTCTTCTCCTTGGTCTTGCAACAGGAACGGGAAATTCGTCCTCTTATTGCACCTGCGGTACTTTTGGCTAACTCCATTCTCTCTACCTCTTCTGCCTCTTCTGGATCCAAACCAAAATATTGCTCCTTTTGTGGTAAACCAAGACACACTGAGGCAACATGCTACAGGAAGCATGGTTTTCCACCAGGCTTCAAGTGTTGGAAATTGTGCCCTAAAGGCCAATCATTGTACTTTAAACATTATTATTTTAATGAAATTTCTCCATTCTGTTATCATATTATTTGCATGTTAACTGTGATAATTGTATCCTTGGATAATTCATAAAGATTGTCCTAAAATGTCCCTGGTCGGTCATCTATGCAGGAGCAGAGATGAAACAAGACCAGTATGACTTTAATAAGATATGGAGATACGAATCAAAGTTTTAGGCACTTGTAAGAGTACAAGGTGCTGGACCGACCCACTATGAGAAAGCTACATGGATCAAGTCATAAGCTTCTCTCATGTATAACCACGTCACAATGCCCTTAGACCTGAGGTCATCATGGATTCCTACATGAGAGTTGCTAAGCTTTGAACTAGTCAAAAGTCACTTTTGACCGGGTGATGATAAAGGCTACGATCGGGCTTGGTGGTTTTTCATGTAGAGGAATATGAATGATCAAGATGGAATTTGTCCCTCACATTAGTAGAGAGATATTACTGGGCCCCTTGATGAGTGAGTCTGAGAAATGTATGGCCATACTATGATGAAAGGAGTTTACTCAGGAATCGAGAAAGTAATGGTCAGGAACAAGAGGATGACATTATCCATGCCTTATCCTTGATCGATATATCGTGTGACAAAAGGGACGTGACATGGTTGTATGACAGGTTGCATCGTGATAACGATCCTCATAAGAATTGGGTAGTCGTAATGTCTTGCTAGAGGCCACTTGCGACTTTTGGGTTAGTGTAGTTATGGGCCCATTGCCAACTTCATATGGGCCTACAGGGTCGAACACAAGAATGGCCCAACACGAGATAATGTTTGATTTAGGGTGGATGAATTTTATATTTATATATATATAATATAAAATTCATTAATAATATTATATAGATATATATATATTTTCAAAATATATATCTTATATATATATTATATTATATTATTATATTTAATAATATTATATAGATATATATATTTTCGAAATATATTATATATATATATATATATATATGTATATATATATTATATGATATTATTATATTGTGTTGGTTTTAAATTTAATTTATTAAGATATATTAAATTTAATAACTGACATGATAGAGATATAGTATCTTAGATTTAATTTATGAAGATAAATTAAATCTAATGACTCTTTATTTAGATTAAATAAATAGGTTGAATTAAAACTGTTGGACAGATTTAATTTAAACTGAATTTATTTAATTAGCTCATCAAGATAATTAATTGTTAATTAATTTTGAAATTAATGATGATTAATTTTGAAATTTGAAAATAACCCTCATGGGTTATAAACTTGATAGAGCTGATAGACTCAGGGTATATCAAAATTGAGAGCCGCAAGTTAAACCCTTGGAGACATTAGAGGCGCTAACACGCAGTCTCGGTTGGAGAGCATTCGTGTTGATACCGGTAGAGGGAGCGGACCTGACGTGTTGGCTCCTAGAGATCGTGAAAACTCTGAATCATCAAAAGGTATGAATCCTTCCAACTTGGTTTAAAAGCCATTGATAGATCCTCGATTAGGATCGGTGAAAATTTTTTTTAAAATTCTTCCGCTGTGCTTACCGATCCTACATCAAGTCAGATCCTCTGGTGCTTCACATTCTTCACCTTTGACTCCTGCTATTAATGCTATTGTGACTGCACAATCTGGCACTACTTTAGACTCTACAACTGCACTGGCTTCCTCTTCAATAAGTTCTTCACAGGTTGCTATTCTTCTAGAATTATCTCCTGATCAGTACACTCGCCTTCTTGCTTTGCTTAACTATCCTCCTATTTCTCAACCTTTGGTTAATAATTTGTCTGCTTCTCCTTCTATTTCTCCGCTAGGTATCCGTTCTTCTTTATCTTCTCCTATTTGTGCGTCTTGGATAATTGATTCTGGTGCCTCAGATCATGGTTTTTGTTCTTTATTACTTTATTCTTCTTACATTTCTATTTCTCCAACTATTGTTCGTCTTCCTACTAATAGTCATGTCATTGCTAGCATTTCTGGTACCATTCGTTTATTTGACCATTTAGTTCTTCATCATGTTCTTTATATTCCTAATTTTTCTTTCAATATACTTTCTGTATCTCGGTTGACTTCCTCAATCAATTGTCAGGTAACTTTTTCTTCTCTTGAATGTCAGATATGCCTAATACAACCTTCGCTGATGATTGGTTTAGCTAGACAATTTAAGGGCTTATACATCATGCCTGCCAGCCACTCTTCTCATCCCAAATCATCTCAGGTTCTTCTTGCCAGCACTGCACCTAACCTTGATTCAGTTCTCTGGCATATGCGCCTTAGTCATCTTTCTGACTCCACTTTATCTACTTTACATGAACAAGTTTCTAGTATACCATGTATTTCTCATTCCTTTACATGTGATGTTTGCCATTTTGCTTAACAAAAGTGTTTATCATTTCCTGTAAGCAGAAGTTCATGCAATAAAATTTTTGAATTAGTACACATTGACATTTTGGGACCTTTTACAACCCCTTATATTCATGGTCATTGCTATTTTCTCACAATTGAGGATGACTATTCCCATTTTACTCCGCTTTATCTTATGCACCATAAGTTTGATGCCCGTACTCATCTTAAAAGTTTCTTTGCTCTTGTAGAACCTCAATTTTTTGCCTCTATTAAAGTTTTACGGTCAAACAATGATGCTGAATTTCAGATGCCTCAATTTTATGCTTCTAAAGGTGTTTTGCATCAAAAATCATGTGTTGATACTCCACAACAAAATGGGTTGGTGGAACGTAATCACCAACACATTTTGAACATGGCTAGAGCTCTTCTTTTTCAACCTAAAATTCCTCTTCCTTACTGGTCATTTTTGGTTTTACATGCTACACATATTATCAACTGTTTGCTATCCTCAATTATTCATAACTCTACTCCCTTTAAGCGATTGAATGGTTTTTCTCCTTCATATTCACATTTCAAAGTTTTTGCCTCTCTTTGTTTTGCTCCCACATTGGCTCATACTCGCTCTAAATTTGATCACTGAGCCCGTAAATGTGTTTACTTGGGTATTCCACCTGGTTCAAAGGCTTTTACTTTGTTAGATCTTTGTACTAATCAAATATTTTTATCTCGTGATGTTATATTTCACGAACATGTGTTTCCTTTCAAAAATGGAAATCTTACTCCCTTGGACTATACTTGGCTAGATGCTTTGTCTCACTCCCCTTCAATTGATGACTCCCCTATTTCTGTTTCAGAGCCTTCTCACTCTAACCCAATTTCTACCTCTGTTTCCCTTCCTATTTCTACCACTTTGCCACCTTATTCTTCTACTCCTTATCCCTCTCTTCAGCGATCCTCCAGATCCCATCATCCACCCTCCTATCTGCAAGAATACCACTGTGTCCTCCTTTCCTCTACTGACCAATCATCATCACAAGCTAGACCTAGGTATCCTCTCTCCTTTATTCTATCTTATTCCTCTTTATCTCTTTCTTATCATTCTTTTGTCAATAAGTCACTATTTCCCCTTATCCTAAAACCTATAAGCAAGCTGTGAAGGATTTAGTTTAGAGGGAAGCTATGACTGTAGAACTTAGGGCACTAGAACAAAACTAGACTTGGACTCTCACTTCCCTTCCACCAGGAAAGAGTGCCATTGGTTATAAGTGGATATTCCACACTAAATTTAAGGCCAATAGTGACATATAACGCCACAAAGCCCTCCTTGTAGCTAAAGGTTACACTCAAACAGAAGGTTTAGACTATTTTGACACTTTTTCCTTGATAGCCAAAATGACTACATTTCATCTCTTGCTTTCCATTGCTGTTGCCAAGGGTTGGCATTTACATCAACTTGATGTCAACAATGCCTTTTTGCATGGTGACTTGTTTGAGGAGGTCTATATGGATCTTCCTCCTAGTTTTACACCCTCTGTCCTAAATCAGGTTTGTAGACTACAAAAGTCCCTCTATAGGCTCAAACAGGCAAGCATGCAATAGTACTTTAAACTTTCCTCTGCCTTACTTTCTTATAGCTACATTCAATCTACTTCTGATCATTCCCTTTTTTACAAGGCTTCTTCTACTTCTTTCACTATCATTTTGGTCGGTCTATGTTGATGATGTGTTTAGGCTGGAAATGATATTTCTGAGATTAATATGGTTAAAAGTCAGTTGGATACTGCTTTCACTATTAAAGACCTTGGTGAACTTCGGTATTTTCTTGGTCTAGAGCTTGCTAGGTCTAAGGAAGGTATATTTTATCTCAACGTAAATTTGCTTTGGAGCTTCTTGAAGATACTAATCATTTAGCTTGTAAACCAGCATCTTGTCCAATAGATCCTCATCTTAAGCTCTCCAAAGACCGTGGTAAGCCTCTCCTTGATCCTCATCCATATCGAAGACTTATTGGTCACCTCCAATACTTAACTACTATTAGGCCTGATTTGAGCCATGTCACTCAGCAATTAAGTCAATTCATGTCCAACCCCACTGATATTCATTTAGAAGCAGTGTATCGTGTTATGTGGTACATTAAATTAGCACCTGGTACTGGTATATTTTTTTCCACTCACTTTGATTTGAAGCTTCATAGTTTCAATGATTCTGACTAGGCAGGTTATGTGGATACACGCCGTTTTGTGACCAGTTTTGCTATTTTTTGGGCCCCTCTCTGATATCTTGAAAGGCTAAGAAACAAGCCACTGTTTTCATTTAAGGCTGAATATAGAGCTATGGTGTAACACCCCAAATTTTGACTAAGTATGTGGCGTGTGCCTTACCTGTCAAAAGGTGAAGATTGAACACCAGAGACCGGCAGGATTGCTTCAGAGTCTAGAAATTTCAAAATGGTAGTAGGAGAGTGTGACCATGGATCTAGTGGTAGATCTGCCCAGGATCAAGAACTATAATGCGATCTGGGTGATTTGTTGATCGACTCATGAAGTCAGCGCACTTCATACCGATTAATGCTAGCTATTCTCCGGATAGGCTGGCGGAAATCTATATCAAAGAGATAGTGAAACTCTATGGCATACTAAAGAACATTATTTCTGATAGAGATCTTCATTTCACTTCTAGTTTCTGGAAGGCTCTGCATGAAGCAATGGGTGCATAGTTGAGGTTTAGTACGGCCTACCACCCTCAAACAGACGGACAGTCAGAAAGGACCATTCAAATACTAGAAGATATGCTGAGAGCGTGTGCCCTAGACTTCAAAGGGAAATGGGATTATTACCTTACACTAGCCGAGTTTGCCTATAACAACAGTTATCATGCGAGCATTCAGATGGCTTCGTATGAGGTATTGTATGGAAGGAAGTGTCAGTCATCATTTTGCTGGATAGAATTGTCTGAGAGGAAGTTATATGGCCCAGACCTCATGAATCAAACTTCAGAAAAGATTAGAATTATCATAAAAAGGATCCTTGCAGCACAGAGTCGACAAAAGAGCTGTACTGATAAAAGAAGAAGACCTCTAGATTTTAGAGTGGGGGATCATGTTTTCCTCAGAGTATCTCCGGTCACAGGCATCGGAAGAGCAATCAAGAGAAGGAAGTTAAGCCTGAGGTACATTGGTCTATTTGAGATTCTAGCTCAAATCGGACCTGTAGCGTACCGGATAGCCCTACCCTCGAATTTAAGTATATTGCACGATATGTTCCATCATGTCTCGCAGCTCAAGAAGTACCAACCAGACCCTAAGCATATTATTGAATATGAGGATGTAGAGTTACAAGATAACTTCACTTATGCGGTAGAGCTAGAGAGAATCATCGATCGAGAAGAGCGGTGGCTTAGACATCAAAGCTTACCATTTGTGAAGGTGGTCTGGAAGGGAATGTCTCCAAGGAAAGCTACTTGGGAGGCGGAAGCGGACATGAAGAAAAGATTTCCTGAGTTTATGCCTAATGATGTGCAATCAATTTCGAGGGCGAAATTTATTGAACGGGGGGAGAAATGTAACACCCCAAATTTTGATTAAGGGCTAATGTTGATTATTGAGATGGTAATTGTGGATTAAAGTTGAATTAATGTGTATTTGTGACAATATTATCTAATATGTCATAATTGATGGAAAATTGATAGAATGGAATTATTGGCCATAATTTGGTGATTAATGGGGAAATTAATTACTAATTAAGAGGAAATGAGAAGTGTGATTAAATGGCTAATGGAAGGATTAGAGAAGTTAATTGGTGGTTTATTTTAAAAGAACCAATAGGAAAGTGACATGTGGCAAGTTGGGGTTGTGGGAGGAGTTGTACAAAAGTCAAATGCATTAAAAAAATGATTTCTCTCTTCTCTCTTCCCTCTCTTCACGTTGAACAAGTATGGTAAGGGAGAGTAGAGTGATCATTCTTCATCATCTCCAAGCTTCATCTTTCATCTCTCTCATTCCTCTCTCATGCATGCTGCCATGGTTGCTGTAGAAAGAAGAAGAGCTTTTGATTAAGGTGAGCTATTTGACCCTTCTAATGGCCTCTAATGGAAAAACTCTCTTCTATAAACTTGTTCCTTGTGTTTAGAGCTTCAATTTCATGGTTTTATATGTTTGTCATTTGGTGTTGTTTGAGCTCTCAAGGGATTTTGGAGTTTGGAGAATCAAGGAACTTCTTTGGGAAAAGTTGTAGAGGTGAGTAAGATAAACCTTTCTATATAGGTTTTATAGCCATTGGCTAAGTTTAAATTTTCTGGAAATTTTGCTTTGAATTTTGAAATTGAGGGTCATTGTATTGTTGGCATGTTGTTGTCATGGAATTAGTGCCTTGTTTAGTGTTTTGAATGAATAGAATTGAATTGAAGCTTAAAGGTGAAGTTTGGGAACTTTGTATTTGGTTTTGTGTATTGGTCAAAACAGGGCATGGTGATTGGTTGGGATTTTGGTCATGTTGAGGTTACCATTGTGTTCCTTGTGAAAATTTATGTTGGAATATGTTTTATTGTTAATTTTGGAGCCATTGGACACTTTGGTAGAAAGTTGGAAAATCTGTCTTGTGTGAACTCTGTCTGGGCAATCATTTTTCACGAACGTTTTGAATAACCAAATGGTGATGGAAAATTCTGAAACTTTCCAGTCATAAATTTCACATCCCAAGCTTCAAAATGGACATATAATTTGTGTTATTTTGTTTTGTTAACTGAGAGTTATGCTTTGCCAAAGTTTGGGACAAAAAATGGACTCTGTTTTGGAATAGTGTTGAGTTTTGTGTAATTATGGATTTTTTTGGTGATTTTTGGTTATGGTTCATATTTTTCTAGTACAGAGGACTTAAATACCTTTCATTTGGCTTTAGAATCACCTCGTTTCTATTTTTTTAGAATTAGTTATGAATTTTGGAAGTTCAGCCAAGAATCAGGGGATTTCTTGGCCGCGGCCCAAGGTGGCCGGCCGTGGCCCAAACCTTTCTGTCCTGATTCTGGCTGTGGCCCATGGGTGGATGGCCGCAGCCAGTGACCTTCTGACCATATTTTGGCCATGGCCCAAGGGAGGGCTGGCCGCGGCCAACCCCTGTGTTCCAGCACTTTGAGTTTTTGAAAAGAGATCTTCAACCTATTGTTTCCCAACCTTTTAGAGGTTTTATTATAGGCATTTGTAGCTTCTTAAGGGTCATTATTGATAACCAAATCTAAGTGTTGAAGTGTCAATTGAGTATTGGCATAGAGAATAATGCTTCATCCTTAATTATGACTTTAGGATTTGATATTTGCCCGTAACGTAGAAGGCCTGTGCCTACTCAAGAATGGAAAGACCAAGGTAGTGCCACTTTATCCTATATCATGTATATTGCATTACTTGTTTGAATTAATCATTGAATACAGATACAGTAAGGGAACGTGGCAAAAGCCCGATCTCAAATACAAATACAGTAAGGAAATGTGGCGTAAGCCTGAACTCGAATATAGATACAGTTGAGGGGACGTGGTGTAAGCCCAGCCTCGTATAAAGTGAAGGGGACGTGGCAATGTGCCCGGCCTCGAATATTGATTGCTGCATTGTGATATATGTTTACTTGCTTTGTTTATATGCATCATATACGTAAACTGTTGCTACTAGGATTCTCTAGAATCTCATTATTTCCAGATAACATATTTAGATAGGGAAAGTGGATCGAAGAATAAGCAAGTGAATAAGGACGATTAGGACTGCCGACGGTAGTCTTAGTTAGATATTTTGGTTTTATACTGAACTGGTTATTATTTTGGATAAATGTACATATTGAATAGATCATAGAAGTATAGTTTTGTGTAATCCCCGATATGGATACTGAGATGGGCATTGATGCCCTGATTGTTATTTTGGATTAACGTTATTATCCCGGATGAATGTCGGGAATTGTGGTATACTCTGATATTGTACATGTAACAGACCGAACAAACCATTTGTTTTAAAGAACGAAATGAATAGAGATCTATTTATACAGGTGTTATAAAAGTTTTTTAATTATCCCAGATCTCTCATTCAATTATTAAACGTGTTTAAATGCTAATTGTGGTCTTTATCGAGGCGGGGGTTACATATGGCCTCTACTACTTGTGAACTTCAATGGTTGATACATCTTTTGACTAATTTTCAAATCTCTCACATTGATCCAGCTTCGCTTTTTTTCTGACAATCAGTTTACTATCCAAATTGCTGCTAATCCTACTTACCATGAAAGAACAAAACATATAGAATTTGATAGCCATTTGGTGCGAGAGAAACTTCAGGCCAACATCATTCATATCCTTCATGTCCGCTCTTCATATATATCAGATCGTGGATATTTTTATAAAGGTCCTTTATCCCACACGCTTCCATGAACTCAAATCCAAGCTGGGCATGAAAGACATCCATGCTCCAGCTTGCCGGGGGGTGACAAGTGTAAATTTGTAGTTGTAACTGAATTAGTTTGTAATGAAGTTATGTAACAGAGTTTGTTATGTATTTAGTTCACTCTGATATGTATTTAGTTACTCTGATCACTTTGTATATATAATGGTACCAAATGAATAATCAATATAAAATTCTTTTCTCTCACTCAATATTTTGTAACACATTGGTTTTCTCATCAATACAAACTAACAATATAAGGAGCACCATAGTCCATCATGCATGAGCATTAATCCCTTTATCCCTTCCATTGTTATAACAACTTCAACCCTTTTTTTGGGTAATTAAAAATTAATCTTTTTTAATTTAGGAGTATGATTTTGGAGAACACCGGAAGCATCACAACCTTGAGACCCACTCATCATTCTATTTTAATCTGAACCCAATTTGACGTACGCCTTGACGGACTTATCCAGCGGAGCAGGTCATCCCTATGATGACATATACCTTTGACTATTTATCTAATCTACTTTTTCATAATTAATAATTAAGTTACTATTCTTACTAATTAAGCATATATTTAAACTATTTATTAAGGCAATTACCTTGCACTTTAGTGAGAATAGTTCATAATTCAGGTAACCGTAACGTTCACATGGAAAACGAAATTCACTTATCTCTTCAAGAGCTATATTTTAATACATGTTTTAATATTAGAGTGAAATGCACTTATCTTCCATTTGCTTTGTTAAAACTACAAAAATCTCCATTCCATTTTCTAAATCCATATTTAAATCTAATGTTGGAATCTATTATGAGAAAGAAGGATTTTAAATTATATTTTATTGATTAAAATTTATATTAAAATAATATAAACTTACTGATATAGTACTCTTATATCCTAAATTCCTAATTTCATAAAATTCTTAAACATTTAGATCTCTTTAAACACGTGTATTATAGACCTAAGATTATGGGTATAGTACATTTACTTTCAAATTTCAATAATCAAATGGCCATTATATTATGTCATATATATTCCTTGAGTTATGGATATGTATAATATGAACATCACTTTAATTAACCAATTAATCAATTTTACAAGAAAATTAAATTAATTAATTTTATAATATTATTAAAAAATAAAAAAAGGTTGTACTCATAAAAAAAAGGTTGTTTGAAAGATTTTACATATTATTTATGTTATAAAAATATTTTGATCCAAAGGAATTTTAAAATGAGTGGTTTAACAAACTGTTATCAAAATGGATGGAGGGAAAATAGGGGAGATATATAAGGCAAATCTATTTAGGGAGAGATTCATGTGTATATGTTTGCAGAAAATCATAATAGAAGAAAGATTTTTTTTATTACAACAATAAAAGGGAAGTGACTTTAGAATGCTTGAAGGACAAGTCTCCGCGCAAAAATCATAATTTAATTATCGGTTCTTCCAGTTTTAATACAAAACACACGTCGTTTAGAGATTATCGTGCTTGAAGTTGCAAGTAAACTAAGTATTAGATTGAGTATTCGCGTAATCAAAGTACTCGTATTCAATATTAAGCTTATATAATATTTTGAGATAATCTAATCAGTAGCTTTTGAAAAAACAAAAGAGAACAAAAGAAAAAATATCAGCAGTTGACAATTTGAATAGACTAATAATTTGAACTAGACGAATCATCAATATTCAATATTAGAAGCAAAAAAACAAGGCATGACACTAAGAAAAGAAATGACAAATTTTTTATTTCATATAAAATTATATATTGCGTCTTATTTTGAAGTTTATTTTATTATTTTAATATAGTTTATATATCTAAATGTTAATAAGAATGGGTACGTATGTTTGAAAAATAAAAAATAATTTTCATCTCTTAAAAATATATTTCACCTGTAAATTGATAACATGTATGTTTAGTTAATTATGATATTGTGAAGATGAACATGTCAGTTTCAAAATCAAATATCAAGAATAGTAAACTTAAAAGATAATAATGAGATCAGAACAATATATTTAAAAATAATATTAATTTTATCATCATCACTATAACTCATCAATTACCTTAATTTTGCTCAAGTTATAAAAGTTCAAACAGAATCCAAACCTTATAATTCACTACATTACAAACTCTTGTAGGATTAAACTGTATGATTACAAATACATATATTTTTAAGTAATGAAAATCGGTTCACGCGTATGCGTATTAATTCGGAGACATATTTTTTCCTTTGAATATTCAATCAGGTCAAACTAATCAAATAAAACTAATTAAATAAAGCGAGGACAATCTTAGAAAACTACAAAAAAAAAAAAAAGAAGAAGTGTACATAAAAATATTAGTATTCAAATTCGTGGATCATCAAAGCTTGATTTTGCACGAACATGTTTCTCAATTCTGAATGTACATCGATCAACTTCAAGAACGCTTGTTCTGAAAATGGAAGGCAGCCAAGAACGCGTTCTCATTATAAGATCAGTCCTACGTCTATATGCAGAACCAAAACAATGAAGGTTTCTGCAATAATCTGCACGAGTCCAATAATAATAATAAGGCCATTCTTTAACTCTACGGGATTCTAGAGAGACAGTTAGTGACAGAATCGAAATGCATTACAACGTTGGCATGCAACGTGACAATTAACAACGCCCTTCTTCTGAACTTCATCAACATGATCACGGCTCGCCGGTGTCCCCACCGCCTTAATTCACGATGCAACAAGCACCGCTTTTTCCTCTGAAACTGTCGTTCATTCTTCTGACTGTGCAGCCACGGGGATGTCCTCCTGGTGGGTTGGCATGTTGAAACATGTATATATTATCAAAGTTAGAGTATAAGAAACTCTTAAATTGAAAGGTACATATGAGACATAATGAAAAGGTCTTCAGGAAGTGAATATTTCAATAGCCAAAGATAATACTACCTTCTGTCCTTAATATAAGAGTTAATTAGCTAATATGAGAATATTAAGAAAACTAAATAAAGTTCTTTAAATATTAATATTTAACACTTTTCTTTAAACCAAGTTGCCTCTAATCTAATTGTTGGACTTTGGGTCCAAGTCCATCTTTGATGGGCTGAACTATTTGATTAGGATATAAGTAGCCTAATCAAATAAGAATAAAATCAGCATTAATGGCAGATTAGGGAATAATTCAGTTACCTCTGCTTTATGATAGTATGTAATAATATGAGCTTGTGAATATGGAATGCCTACAACCCGAGAGGCCGTGAGACTTGCTGCACAATTTTTTTCCCCTCATGCGAGCAAGGTTAATATATATGTATATGTTGTTCCTATTTATATATGCATGAAATAATATGTTGCTCTTTAGTTTGCATGTATAAAGCTTGAGGATAAAATTTGTGTACAAAGATTTCTTCTTTTTCTCCTGACTCCTTCGTTTTCTTAAAAGTAAAGTTTTTGGAACCTATGTGGAACCAAAAAAAACAAGAGACGATTCCAACGATGCTTAGAATGCTAGGAAAGCTAGGAAAGCTTTTGAAACACAGAGGACACACATCCAGGTTGGATTACGCAGCGCTGTCAACGTCGAGAAAAATGGGGTGTTTCAAAACTGAGTGTTTTTGCCCCAAACAAACCCATGGATGTGTAGATCTTGAAGAGACAATTCCAATGATGCTTAGAATGCGTCAAACGGAGTTCGGATGAGGGCGAAACGAAGGAAAGAAGTTGGCAGGTCATTAGTCACTGCTGCCACTTCACTCGCTATTTGATCAATGAAACAAAGTTTTTAAGATCAAATAAATGCCATGTGTTTGTAGTTCACTAAACTATGATTACAAAGACACCAAGAATGTGAAAAATGGAGCTAAAACGAGGGAGATATGGCTTCCCGAAGTTGGCGGGTCGCGATGACCCGCTGGAGCTCCAACCGGGTCAGGTTGACCCGACTGGAGGTTGAAGATGATGATGTGACAGTCAACAGCACGTCATTGGTCAACACAGACACATGACACTAATGAGGAAGTGCCACATCAACATCCAAAAACCACATCAGCATCTGTCAATGTTGGCCACATCATCCGTTAACCAGCCACATTGACCGAGACATGTCATCGCCACATAAGCGAGGTCAAGGCGTTGACTAGTCAACCGTTGACTGGTCAAGGCATTAACCAGTCAACGTTGACTGGTCAACGGTCAACTGTCATGTTGACAAAAAAAAAGAAAGGCTAGAGGGCGCGTGGGGCAGACTGGGGCCCCTATTTAACACATGGCAAGCACCGTCAGAGAGAGGACGGCGCGTTGAGTCGTGTGGGGCCGGCACGTGTCACCGGTAGACGACCACAAGGCGACACGTATATGTCACGCGCCTCCGCTGAGAGTGGCCAACGTTGGAATTTTTCAATTTTTCAGGATTTTTCAATCCAGACACCTTCTAGGGGAGTGTGTGGGCGCGTGGGAGCTCTGATTGAGACCCAGTTTGTTACTAAAAATTCCTAAATTCAAGAGCTTCAATTTGATATATAATTTGCATATATTTGAAGCAAGTTTGGATGTGATTTGAGTCAAAAAGGTGCTTGTGTGCACATAGAGATTCCCAAAAACGTTGAAATTGAGTCAATATTGATTCTATTATTTTTGGGATAGGTTGGCTTACTTTTTAAGAGTAATTTCAGCTACAACATAAGATTAATGCTGAAAGATTCTTTAAAAGTGAGGGATTATTCAAATGAGTTTTTAAATATAAAATCCTATCCAACCTTGACTTAAACTCTCAGAGATAGAACCTGAAAATTGCAGTAACTTGAAATTATTCAATAATTATTGAATAATAACAATTATTCCCATGCTTCTAACCACATTGATTCAATTGGGATTGAAGCAGTGACTTCTAAAAGTCAACCTTTTATCGTATGTGTTGTGACAAAGCACAAGACAAATAGAGATGTGAGAATCATCTCATCAAGTGGCAGGTATGCTGCAATTATATCCAAGTGAGTGGATGTAAACATGGCAAAGAGGAGCTTGATATTGTAGCTAGACGCTACATAAGTTCATATGGTCAGAAGGGCCTATAAAAGGGAGAACCTAGTTAAGAGACAACAATATGAGGCTTAAACTTTTGAATGTTCTTGTTTTTCAATGAATTTATGATTAAATTCTCTGTTTTTTTGGAATTGAATTAAGTATGTTCTCTTCCTGTTTCCTTGAACATTCATGCTGATTAGATGATATTGTGTTATTATCTTGTTGATATAACTGTTTTTAATTGAGTGGGAGTTTCTAGAATGTGTCTAGAAATCCAAAAGGGGAATGTGTTCAATGAAGATTTTGGTTAAAAGGGTGATGAGCTAGCTAGCATGATTGGGATGGGAGTCAACATAGTTGTCTCCTGAACATGAAACTAGTAAACTTATTATCTAATTATCCTTTATCTTGTTTGAACAAATAAGATTTGTATACCATAATCGTCTGAGTGACAAATTATGACCAAGTCTATTTGACTGAACTTATAAAGGCAAGCTCAAATAGAGATATCTATGGAGTTAGAAACTCTCAAATCTCTTTCATTCAAGAAGAATGAGATGTCAGGGACATCCTACCAACCAGTCGTCAGCATTTAGAGGCTGAAGCAATTGAAGGATACAAAAGGTTTATGCTATCAAGTATAGAAAGAACTACATTGCTCAAACTTATATTGGTATAAGCAATGTAACCTTATCCAAACCGTGTGGATAATGTTGGAAGATAGTGAAATAGATAATCTTCTTCCATAAAGTTAAAACTAAGTTAAGTTTTAACATAGTGTATGAAGTCCTAACATGTCATTTAGGCAACACTTGAGACAAATGTCAAGCTAAGAAGTTGAGACAAATACAATGCCAAGTTCTTTCAAACAAACAACAAGTGTATGTTGTGACAAGACGTCTCTTAGTGAGTGGGAGTAAGCTGTGTCTCCTAGTGAGTGGGAGTAAGGAACGTCTTTCGATGAGTGGGCATATACGAAAGTAAACACTACTACAAAAAGATGATTTAACGACACCAATTAACGACCGTTTTGGAAAAACAGTAGTAGAAAACAACGCGGTGGCACAACTGTAAATATGGCAGTAGGATTCAACGACTGGTTTTCAAAACCAGTCATTGTAAGTAGGATTCAACGACTGGTTTTCAAAACCAGTCGTTGTAAGTGTGATTCAACGACTGTTTTTCAAAAACAGTCATTGAAACAATGTTATAAAATCACTAAATCAGACCATTCCCGCCTTTGTAAAGCTCACACTGTGTAGCGCCACGCCTGTGAAGAGTTCACATTATGTCGTGCCTCCCGGCCGTCCAACCTAGACTTCCCCTCTACCTCTTGCTCACACGTTGCATCATAAAATCAGCGACGACTCTATGGTGGTCAACGTCAATGGCAAACCCACAGTAGGCGGCGGCGTTCAGGACTTATATGGAAAAGATAGAGCTACAGAGGACTACTTTGTTATGCCGTGGAGTGTCTCTGTTGCTAGGTCTCATATTGATTCATTTTGATAAATTCCTATTATATGACTCCTTTTATATGAATTTAGATATAATCTAGACAAGTGCGTGGTAGCTTCTGGATTCGGGTAATGGGTATTGATTGAAAGGTCTTGATCTAATGAAAAGGGGCAAAAAAAATTTTTTTATTGTTTTGTCCTTCTCAAAAAGTTCCATAATGGAAAAGGTATTCATATAAACACCTCTAGCAATACCACAAATGCTTGGCTAATCTTACAGAAAAGTACTTTTTAATGTCGAATTGCTAAGAAAATGATATTTCTAGAAACAGTATAATGTTGCGTGATGTTTTAAAAGTGAGGGTATTTTTGAAGAAAAAGAGAGTTTTGCTTGTGATCTTTGCTTCAGAGAAGTTCCCAACTTGTTGCTTCTCTTTTATAGCAGGAAAACAGATTCTGCCATCATTTAAAAACTGATTTATGCCTTGACAAAAGACAGAGTTTAGTCTTGTCCATATCTATAAGCCAAATTTCATAGATTTTAGTTTGATTTTACTTTTTCAAGTTTTTCTCCGCAAGGAAACATGGACTAATGGATGATGCAGTGAGAAACAACTCATTTGATAAGACTGCCATTGTTGCTCTTCTTGGTGGTGTTGGAAGAGCTATTTGAAGCTGCTTGACTTTCTGGACTCGTGTGAGGATTGGGGCACTGTCTACAAAGGAGAGATTGCATCATTGTGGAAGGTTTGTGAAAGCAATTCATAGGCTTTGGCTTAACTTGCTGAGTTCTATAACATCTCTTGCAGTGATTTAAGGAAGAAGGAAACTACATTGGAAAGCATATAGATAGGGAATTCATTTTCCCTTCTATTTTTAAACTTCAAATAATTCCTTCAATGAAAAAGTTCAGTTGTAGAATGTTTCATAAGCTGTTTGTTTGGTTGGAATTGTAGTCTAAGCTTAGGCTTTTATATTTCTTTCAGGAGCGAAATGATAGGCTGTTTTACAAACTTCTTATTGACCATGTTGAGCTTTTAATTTTTTACATGTTTTACACTGCTACTAAAGTCAATTTGATTTAAGGGCTGCCCTATTTGTTATAAAACCCTCATGATAGTGCTGTTGTTTTGTGAGGGACATGGTATTTTCATTTGAGTGTTTTCCAAATTCAAAAAAAAAATATAAATGTCTTCAGATTGATAGTTTTTCAATGCTGAGGGGTAGAAAAGCAAAAAATATTTAAAAAAAAAGGAGTTACAATTACTGTTTTTCAAAAACAGTCGTTGTAAGTCAAAGATACAACGACTGTTTTTGAAAAAACAGTCGTTGTATCTTGGAGATACAACGACTGTTTTTGAAAAAACAGTCGTTGTATCTTGGAGATACAACGACTGTTTTTGTAAAAATAGTCATTGTATCCTGGACTTACAACGACTGTTTTGTGAAAACAGTCGTTGTAAGTCTCTTATTACGACTGTTTTCAAACGGTCATCTATTTTAAAATTTTCCACGACACTCACATATACGTCCCCCTAAAAATGGTCGTTAAAAGGGCATAAAAATGATCGTTAAAAGTCCCTTTTGCAGTAGTGAAATATTGCCCCTAATATGCATATTGTGACCTTCAGCAATGTAATTCACCACATTGAACCTAAGTGTGAAAGACTGAAGGATCCAAGATCTATCAGTCAGATAAATTTAGCTAAAGAGTGGGCGGATTCATCCTCTAAGCGCAAGGGCAAGAAACCTATCAGGTAAACTTGATCTAGAGGAGGTCAAACGGTTTCTTCAAAGATGAAAAGCTACATTAATAATCCTTAAGGGTTGTAAAAGTAGCAATCCACATGAGTTGTAGATGTTTCACAAAAGCATATGGCTTCATGTCAAATGCAAAGCAATAAAGAGATAGAATCAAGGGATTAGAACTTGCACGTTAACTCTATATAGATAAACCACCCTAATTCACTCCATGCAATTGCAACTGATAGAATCTCATCTTTGCTATCTCTTTAGTTAAGAATCGATGAGATTATGATTCTCAAATCCTTCATTTGATTTTGATGTTTCTTTTTAAGGGATAACAGATTCCATTTCTTGCTATATGTACACATTGATCAAAAGAAATGATCAAACTAGCAAAAGAGTATTTTCTAAACAATGTGTGCTAAAGGTTTAATACCCTTATGAATAAGTTGAGAACTTATTCTACCTGGCGAGAAAGACAAAGAAACATTTTTGAGAAAATCCATTGCAATTCGCAAATTATGACGTTAGTGAACCAATGAACATGAGGGCAAAACACAAAGCTTGGATTTTTGTTAACGTTGTGGACGTTTACTCGAAATACAGTAATGTTTACTTGATTTTTGGCAAATGTGAAGCTGTTAGATAATGGCTGAACTAGTCAGGAATCAATTAAACTAAAAGGATAAGACCTTTTGAACTAACAAGGGTTAAAGATACCCACATGATTAGTTCAAGCTGCTTTGTGTACAAGAAAGGCATTGTTAGACAACTATCAATACCTAGAACCCTTCAACATAATAGAGTTGTTGAAATAGAGAGATAGACCTCTCCTTGACATGGTTGAGTAGATAATGGCATAAGTGAGGCCATCAGCCATATGTTGGTATGTAAACTCACAGCTATTATCTTTACTCTTGATCAAATGCTCTCTATGTTAGTCACGACCTTACCCTATGAATCATGGATAGGCCTTAAATCAGGCACAAGCTCATCAAGACCATAAGGGTTAGCAACTTTATATCCATAATTCTTCCTATGAGTAACGAAGATTGGGGTCAAGGTATACAAGGTATCTCTTTGTGAGATGACTTGAGAACTTGACAAGACATGTTTTTTATTAGTGAAAATGATGGAGGCTCAGTGACTGGAAGAGAACCGAGGGACGCAACGTTCATAAAACCCAGATTTTCTAGCAGGAAATGAGCATTAATAATATTGAATCTCTTTAAGAGGCTCACAAGTGACAAGGAATAACCAAGTGTTCCTAAGTTCATTGATCCGAGTGGGAGGATTGATACCATTGTCACAATGAAAGAGGTAAGAGGTAAGTTACAAGAGAATTACCTCACTCATACATAGGAAAAGAGTCCTATGAAATCCACCTTGGAGCAAATTGTCATCTAGTGAATGACTATAAGGGGATAGTTTCCCTAATAGATTAAATGCTCTCTTCATCATTTAGAAGGTGATGATAACTACCTACAAATGTCTGAAAGACACAAGAAGGACCTGCTAAGAAGAATTGCAAAGTGTTATATGGATTCCTTTAGCCAAGTATATATTTTAGGCAATTTGTTACCTAGCCAGGAGGCAACTGGGAACAAGTAGGTTCTCAAATCTATTGGGGGCATATAAAACCTAAAACACTTAGTGGCTAAGGGGTACTACAATGAAAGGTTGTTCATTGTGCGTTTTAACTCTAAACTTTAGCAATGACAGCAAGCTTAGTCTTGAAATTACATCAAGATGATATTAAGGCCACTTTCTAATTTGAAAATTTTGAAAATTGGATGATGAACTCTACATGAAGCAGCTTAAGGGCTTCGTAGAAACAATCACCCAAATAGTAGTATATGAGGTTTCACAAGTTGAAGGCCTCACCAACTTCGAGATAATGAAGAACACTACATTAGTCGCAAACGGTCTAGTAATGATTCTTTGTGAAGTCATCCTTTGTCAAATGACATATAAAACAAGTGTCAAGAGAGTCAAAGGAATAAAGGATCAGAGAATCCTTAAATTTTGAGTTGAGAAAATCTTGGGTTGCACAAATATCTTGAATGATAAGGTAAACGGAGATTGCACAAGGAAGATACAGTCTTTGCTACCAAAACATGTACAAGTGTGATCTTTAGGCATCCAAGGATGCCAAATTGCAAACCCATGGACACCTTTGAAGTCAAGGGCACAAACCTAGAGAGGTTACATGTCCTATGAGAAATCCAACATGGAAAGGTGGATAGAGTCTCATGTGAGACTATGGTTGGTAATATGAATGTACAGATTGGTGTAGATAAGACCAAATGTTTTTGGTCGGACTTGTAAGCTTTTTTTTTTTTGTCCTGCTATGAAATAGATTATAAGAATAACCAGGGATTAAGTTGTCAAGACAACAACTTTCCTTTGAAAGGATACTTCAATACAAGGCCTAGACAAATGGTGATGGAGTAAGGAAATATAAAGTGTATTTTTTTCCTATTATCCATGGAAATAGAACATAGGGCGTGTTCTGCCATCATTCAAAATGCCATATGGCTAAAGTAATTCCTATGAGAGATTTAGAATGAATGGTGGATAAAAGGATCCAAATGATAGCATCGTATAATGAGGATCCTAAGTATCACAGCAAGGCAAAACATACTTTTTAATATATCTTTATAAGATATTTGCTTTCAAAGAGGGAAAGCGACAGTTCAATGACCTTCTACTGACAGAATGTTGGTAGATCCTCTTACTGAGCCCATAGCTTGATATTCATTGAGTTAGTGAAAATCTTGAGGCGCGAATAAAATGTTACAAAGAGATCATATGACATATGTTACAATTACGTAATTTATTTAATTTTCTTAATTTCTCTAAATTAATCAACTAGCTCTTGTAATAAAGACTAAAGGTAGTACAACCTCGTACAACTACATATGTTGATATGTGCCCACCCAGCACGTCCAAGCCCACTATTCAACAATAAAACCATTCAAATGCACAAAACACAGATCTTAGTTTTTTTTCAACACCGCATCTTATACGGAAAACTGAAGCGTGCCTTGAAATGTTGAGGCAGATCATCAAGACTCAAAAGCTAGACCACCGACATTTCTAAAATTGAAAATTATTAAAGCTTCTAACTTTGTATGGAACAGGTCAGATGCTAAAGCCTGGTCCACCTATGCAATTCCGCATTGCCTTTATAAAAAGGATCAACCACCCCCACCCACTTCATCCCCTCATCCTCATTCCAAAACTCACAATCTTTAATTCTTCCTCCTCCCTCTGCAACTCACTTAAACGAGACAGTTTCTTTTAAACGAGCTAATGTCTTCTTTACAAATCTCTGCGTGTTCCTCTTCTACTTCCTCTATCAGGAAAGTCAAAGCCTCCATTAATGTCCGTAAGCTCCCAGGAGTTCGTTTGTCACTTCCAAAAATACCCCCAACCAGTACTACAAAGCTGGTTCTGAAATTGAATAGATCCATCGACATAATAATGCCATCAGAGCTAGATGTCACCACCTCCACAGAACTATACGAAGATAACTATTCCAAGGCCACCATTCAATTGTATGCAATCTTACAGGCTGTCTCTGACAGAATTGAAATGCACAACAACATGTGCAAGCAACGAAACAACTGGAATACCCTTCTTTTGAACTCTCTCAATATGATCACCCTAACTGCCACTACCATGGTTGGTCTCAACACTGCCATTGACAATTCTGCCCTCAAAGTATCGTCAACCCTTTTGTTCTCTGCCGCCACCGGAATTATACTGATCATGAACAAGATTCAGCCGTCACAGCTCGCTGAGGAACAGCGAAATGCGACTAGGTTGTTCAAGCAGCTTCAGAATGAAATCCAAACTATTTTAGCTATTGGAAACCCAACTGAGGAAGACGTCAACAGTGCAATGGAGAAGGTCTTGGCACTTGACAAGGCTTACCCTCTTCCTCTCTTGGGAGCTATGCTTGAAAAGTTCCCTTCCAAATATGAGCCTGCTGTTTGGTGGCCCAAAACTAACACTAGTGAGTTCCAAAAGCGAGTATCAAGATCGCAGAAGAAAACGAATAATGGATGGACTCCAGAACTGGAAACGGAAATGTGGCGCATTCTTGAAGTAATGAAGAGAAAAGACATTGAGGACTATGACAGGCTAGGAAACTTGGCTCTCATGGTCAACAAAACCTTAGCCAAATCAGGTCCCTTGCTCACTGGGATTGCAGCTTTAGGTTCTGCATTAGCGAGCCATATTTCGTCGTGGCCAGGCATTGTAGCGGCCGTGGCAGGATCGTTGGCGGCTTCTGTGAATGCGTTGGAGCATGGAGGGCAAGTGGGGATGGTGCTTGAAACGTACAGAAACTGTGGAGGTTTCTTCAAGTTGCTCGAAGAGACCATAGAAGCAACACTTGAAGAGAAAGACTGCGAGAAAAGAGAGAACGGCGAGCTTTTTGAAATGAAAGTGGCAATGAAATTGGGAAGAAGCGTTTCCCAACTCAGACAACTTGCCTCAAAATTTGCTGCCTATGAATCAGAAGGAATTGGCATTGATGAATTTGCTAGCAAGTTGTTCTGAGATCACTTATAATATTTTCATTCATTCATTGATTCAATTTTTCCGCCCTACTTTTGTGCAGAGGCAATCTTTTTTAGTCTTTTTTTCTAATTAGGTCCTCCGATCCTTTCTTATTCTTTTATGTAAAGTTTCTTATTTGGACATATAAGATTGAATTTTATATATACTTCATTAGTTAAGTTCAAGGTTCTCTCATTTTCCTCTTTCTCTTTTTCTTAACAAAATCTGTATCCGTTCATAAAAATAAATTAAAGATATATTTTATCCATGTTTAGATTATAAGATAGAGATTTAGACTTAATATTTTATAAATTATTTCTATAAATATAATTAAATTAAATTAAATTATTAAAATTTGATCTATACGACTCATAATTGCGATACAAAAAAAGAAAAAGAAAAATTTAAAATTATAAAATTATTGTTATAATAATTTTATAAAATATGAAATTTGAACTATCCATTTTTAAGCTAAGATGTAAGTGAGATACTTCAAAGAAAAGAAGAAAGAGAAAAATGATGGTATCTTTTTCCCACGGGATTAATTAAGGCTTGATGACATTTTGGAATGTTTTGCTCAAATTTGTTTCTCAAATGCATTAGTTTTCGTATCAATTCAAACTCACAATATTAGGAGCATTATAAGTGCATATGCATGAGCATTTATCCTTTTTTGGGTAATTAAAAGTTAATCTTTTAATTTAAGAGTTAAGGTTATGAGTTGGGAACATAGGAAGCATCACAACCTTGAGACTTTCCCATCAATCTAATTTTTTTGGGTATATCTCATCAATCTATTTTAATGTGAACCCAATTTGATGTGCGGCTTGACGGACTCATCCAGCGGATGGAATAGGTCAGCCCTAGCTATGACATATACCTAACTATATACCTAATCTATTTTTTCATAATTAATAGCTAAGTTACTATTATTACTAATTAAGCATTTATTTAAAATGTTTATTAAGGAAATTACCTTGCACTTCAGTGAGAAATGTTCATAATTCAGACAACCGTTCACATGGAAAAAGAAATTCACTTATCTTCTCAAGAGTTATATTTTAATACATGTTTTAATATTAGGATGAAATGCACTTATTATCTTCCATATTTGCTTAGTTAAAATTGCAAAAATATCCATTCCATATGTTATGGATATGTATAATATGAACATGCCTTTGATTGATCCCAAACTGATCTCCCTGAGATGAAATTTCCTTCCTAACTTCCATTTTAAAATATAGATCAATATAGCTTTAAAATTTTTAAATTATAAATTAATCAATTATGTAATAAAATTAAATTAATTGATTTTATAATATTATTAAAAAACGAAAAAAGGTTGTTTGAAAGAGTGTTAAATATTATTTATGTTACAACAGTATTTTGATCCAAAGGAATTTTAAGAATTTTAAGAGTATTTTAAAAAGAGTGATTAAACAAACTGTTATCAAAATAAATGGAGGGAAAATAGGGGAGATATATAAGGAAAATCTATTTAGGGAGAGATTCATGTGTATATGTTTGCAGAAAATCAAAATAGAAGATAGATTTTTTTATGATTAAAACATAATAGGGAAGTGATTTTAGAATGCTTGAAGGATAAGTATCCGCGTAAAATCATAATTTAATTACCAGGTCTTCCCGTTTTAATACAAAACACACGTGACAATTATCGTGCTTGAATTTGCAAGTAAAGGGAGCATTAGATCGAGTATTAGCGTAATTAAAGTATACTTGTTTTCAACATTAAGCTTATATAATTTTTTGAGATAATCTAATCCGTAGCTTGTGAAAAACCAAAAGAAAAGAAAAGAAATAATATCAGCAGTTGACAATTTGAATAGACTAATAATTTGGAATTAATGGACAAATCATCAATATCCAATATTACAACAACAACAAAAAAAAGAACAAGGCATGACACTAAGAAAAGAAATGACAAATTTTTTGTTTCATATAAAATTATATATTTCGTCTTATTTTGAAGTTTATTTTATTATTTAAATATATTTTACATATCTAAATGTAAATGAGAATGGATAAGTATGTTTAAAAAATAAGAAATAATTTTTATCTTTTAAAAATATATTTCACCTATAAATCACTAGTGGAAAAAGAGTTTTTTAGACCGATTAAAATTAACTTTTTCATCTGAACAGCCAAGACTTCATGGAAATCGGGTTATCCCCTATGGATTGTTTTCATCTTTTTGCCTTGGATTGTGGGGTACTACCTCAACAACACTCTTTTGGACCTAGCCCTTAGGTCTTGTTATCTTTCAAGCTTTGCTTGCCTTTGTATCAAAAAAAAAAAATTTAACTTTTTAAACCTGTTTTGGATCCGGTCTTAATACAGTTGGTCTTAAAAACATGTCACTTTTAAGACCGGTTTGATAACAGGTCTTAAAAGTCTTACTTTTAAAACCGGTTGTATTAATAACCGGTTTAAAAGTAATAATTTTAAGACCGATTTTCATGAGCACCGGTCTTAAAAGACCTCTTTTGTAATGGCAATTTACATAACATTTTTAAAACCGGCTATAATTATAACCGGTCTTAAAATTTATTTTAAAACTGGTTGTACATAAAACCGATCTTAAAAATTTTAATTTTAAGATTGATTGTACATAAAACTGGTCTTAAAAATTTAATTTTAAGACCAATTATATTAGTAACCGGTCTTAAAATAACTTTTAAGACCGGTTATAATTATAACCGGTCTTAAAAGTATTATATATTTTTTTAATTGTTTATGATTAGGTTAGTTACCTGAACAAATCCTTGAATTGCTACCTCCAATGCCATACTTATTAAGTGTCATATGGTATTCAGTTTGCTTCCACTTACCATGTCCTTTTGCTTTAACCTTCCACTTATCATTTCCTTTTGCTCTAACCTTCTCATTGAATTGGGAACTTGTAACATGTCATATATCCTCATGTATAATGTTTTGTTTAAAAACATCATATATATATATATATATGCATAAATGAATTCAACCATGTCATATCATGCAACCAACAAGTCAATTCATCAAAATATACAAAAACCATGTTAAAACCAACAAACATGTCAAATCATGCAACCAACAATATTTGCAACCAACCAACACATCAATTCATCAATATATACGAAAAAAAAAATACCTCAGTTTTACAAGAACTCACCGTTGTAAAAGTTCATAAATCAATTCAGCATAACATTTGCGAATGTGCTCAATATCTTCTTCTGGAAAGGGGTTAGCAAGTTCAAACAACTGAAACACCAAAGCCAGGCAAAACATTAACTTCAGTTAAAAAAAATAAAAGTAATACAAAAATTTTTAAATATATATACATTTACCTCTTCAATAAGTTCTATCGTGCCTAGGGTAATAATATTATACATGTGCCTCATAATATACAACCCACACAAGTTGAACTCCGGTGGTTGCCTATGGGTCTGAAAAATAATATGATATCATTAAATGAAGTATAAAATTAAAGCATGGCTTATTATTGAATATATTCTTAAAACAAACTAATATGTAACTAACCTTTGGCAAAATCAATGTAGGGTCTTTTACCTCACGTATAGGCCTACCACAAGCAGCTTGTTGGAATGTCCGTGTAACCCCCTGACTTTAAACACGTAATTATAATTCGATAACACATATTTAAATCGGATTAGAGATCATTGGATGCTTTAACCTCATTTTAAACTTTCTGTCTCACAGTAAAATTTTTACAAAACTTTCAAAACTCTTTTTCCCATCCAGGTCTCAATTTCAATATTCGAATATAATTACCTGTGCAGTTAATATACATTCAATCATATCAGAGTGTATAACCGTATCCCCAGCAACTCCCGGGTTCTATGCATAAAAAACTGAAGGTTTATAAGTATACACTAGGGGATTACACAACCAAAATCGAATATAGTGTTCCTGATTCAGAATATATAGTAATCCCAAGTTCAAAATTCATAACCAACGTTTCCAATTCAACTATATACCCCTAAGGGTCCTAATTGCTTCGGGTTGGCCGCTTCTCCTTTGAGCCACACGCCCTGTCTGAAATGTTAGTCATAGGAAAGAATGAGATTCAAGAGAATCTCAGTAGTAACAAACCACTCACACAATGCATAAACACAAAGCATGTATATAAATTACAAACAGCAACAGAAGAAGCAATTCACAGATACATGGTTTTCACCACAAACGACAGCACTCACGGCTGTATACACAATATGACAGCTCTTGCTGTAATCAACATCACGACAGCTTACGCTGTAATCAGTAATCAACATCACGACAGCTTACGCTGTAATCACAATAACGACAGCTTACGCTGTAAACGACAGCTATCACCAGCTGTAACCGAAGCAGCATCAGAAATCATCATAAAACAGTGATACAACACACATACAGTGCATTACACAAAGTATAAGAGAGAGAGAGAGTCACTACCTTGTCCTTTCCTGACGTCCTTCGGCGCAGTTGGCTCCCGAGGGCGGCAAATATCGAATCCTACAATTCCAAATGCACCATTTAGACACTTCCATAGTGTTACTTGGGGTTATATGAGTCTATAATGAAAATTTACAAAAATGCCCCCAGGACCCGGCCCGAGCCCGCCGTACCCGGTCTGGTTGCACTTTTCCCAAAATTCTAATCTGGGCTATCCTAACCTATTTCCGCCCAAAAAATCCATTTCCGGACTCGGAATTATCAAATTCAATGTAAAATTACAAATTTACCCTTGGCAGCCCTACTTCGAGGGTTTCAAGGGCGTTTTCGTAATTATGTTTTTTCGGCCTTTTCCGAAAAAGTGACCAACTGTAACCCCACCTAATTTTTGCTCCTAAACTCAATGGAACCATCAAATCATTGAAAATCCAACTCTAAGACCCATTTCTAGAGCTGGCCGAAATTTATGAGTTCTCCGGGGAAAATCGGGGTTTTACGATTTCGGCTCCGTAAACGTGTTCCTTTCTACTCCTAACCACTTTATTAACCATTACATTAGGTTACAACTAACATTAAGACCCAATTTGGGCAGCATAACCCCTAGGCCATAACATTTCCAAACTTTAAAACCAATAGCAATCCGGCGAAATTTCACCGATTAAATTGCCTACAACAGCCAGAATAAGCAATATACGAAAGTTTGGAAGTTACCTCAAGCTCCTAATAGCTTCTCCTTGACTTGGCTGAAAACCCTAGCCTCTTGAACACCAAATTTTGAGCTTCACAACCTTAAAGAATAAAGAGGAGTAGCTTAGAGTCGGAGTTATACGCGTTAGGAGCTAGATCGTCAGAGAAATCGGCTTACCTTGCGAGATTTCTTCCTCTTTTTCTCTCTTTTCTCCAAGCTCTCTCTCACGTTTGTGCTGCTGGAAAAGACGACGGGAAATGGAAGGGAAAAGGTGTTGTAATTGTTTTATAACATTAGGCTCATGTCATGGTATTGCTTGCTTATGTCATATTTAGAAATTTCCAAAAATCCACTTTATGCACACAAATCCTTTTTGTACATATAAATGATTCACAAGCCCAATTAAATTCCAACCACTCTTTCCTCTTCTTGGTCAGTCATATGCACGTCCAGGGGCCCAATTTTGTGCCAAAATGGGCTGATCACAGATTATCCCATAATTACAAAGTTACCATCACAAATTTTCCATTTTCGGATTTGTTGGCAGATTTTCTGCCCTAACTTTGAAAAATCATAACTAATTCTAGAAACATTGAAATGAGGTGATCCCAAAGCCAAATGAAATATATTTAAGTCCTCTTTATAGGAAAAATATGAGATATTACCAGAAATCACCAAAAAATTCCAGAATTACACAAATTTCATCATTGCCCCAAAACAGAGTCCATTTTCGACCTCAAACTTTGGACAGTCATATCTCCCATTTCCCAAAACGAAATGGCACAAATTATATGTCCATTTTGAAGCTTGGGAGGTGAAATTTAAGACTGGAAAGTTTCAGAATTTTTAGACACCATTTAGTCATTCAAAACGTTCACACAAACGGACTGCCCAGAATAGAATTTCACTGGACAGAATTTTAGATTTTGCATCTTTGCTTCCATTGGTTCCATTTTCATACCAAACATCATTCCCACATAAATTTTCACAAGGAAGCCATTGGAATCATTAACATATCCAAATTCCCATCACACATTCTTCAAAAGTGTTTATTCAACAATAATTACATCCACTTTTGAAGTCATTAGCCCTTAATCACATTTTGGGATATTACAGTCCGCATAGCCCTATATCATCAAAATCACAAAGGTTAAATGTTATTTATTTTACACAAATTCCATAAATTTTGCATACGAAAGGTAATTAATAATACAAGAAAACTTACCCGTTCAAGCTCTTCTTCAATTCACTAGTTGGCTTGCTGAGGTGGAGGGAGCATAAAAGGACGACATAATGACTCTTCTTGCACAAAATAGCCAATTACCAATGATCACTGAAAAAAGGGAAGACTTTTAAGTAAATATAAAATATTATGTATATTATGAAATATAAATTTGTTTCTTACCCATGTAAATATGGAGCCAAGAAACACTCAATTGAGGTTTCACTAAGCCTATACGATAAGTATGTGTGTCTAATAAAAGCAGTGGTCCCTTTGTCGTAGAATTGAACTGGGCATAGGAGTCCGAATTTATTGGTTTTGCCAGAGTCAACCAACCTACGATGCATGCACCTACAATAATTCAAACAGGGACATTAAATCAAAGTTTAACGACGTAATTTGTAAAATATTAACTTCCAATTTGAGAAGATACTTACATCAAAAAGAGCTGGACAATTGAAATCATAAGCTGTTGTAGAGGAGCTACCAGGGATATTAAATCATCCCTCTCAAGATAGCATTGCGCCCCTGACTTGCCAACAGTTGACTCAGTAGCCCAATCTCTTGTTGCAAAGGATGTATCATATGCCATCAGAATCACTTGCTGCATGACATTCAATGGAGGCCATGAAACATCTGAGTGGAGGGAGGTAGAGGTGGAGGTGGAGGTGGCGGGGATTCCTCAGCTCGATTAGAAACAAGGTTCTTCGGCCACAAGATGAAAGAGTTGATGACATCTCCCACAACCTTGAAGTCATCAACAAGGATAGGGAGAGGTGCATCTGCAATGATCACCTCTTCAACTGCCACTCTAACTTGATCATCATTTATTTCTTGGTGGTAGACAGTTGATCCCAAGTTGTGCACGCTCCCTCGTGCAACTAATCGTCTCAGAGGATCCTCCACAAACAAGTCACAAGGCTCACCAATTTCTTTTTTAGGACCGTTTGATGACTAACCAATGCAACTCCTTTTAGTACTCTGTTTAGGGTTTAGGGAATGAGCCTGGGGAGCACTAGTATCTGCTTATCTTGTGCTCGTCATGATCATCCATTCCTCCTTCATCTTGTTGAACCTTTCTTCAAATCATGCATCAAATGATGCTTCTACCTCGGCCCTAGCTTCCGCCCTCATAGTGGCCATTATACGCTCCATCTCCTCCCTAGTCACCATAATACTTGAGGAATGGCATGGGGTGCTCCAAAGTAATCCCTTATGCCTACCCCTCCTCCAATCCCCCTGACACAACCGGGATGCTCAGGTTTTCTTGTAGCTACGGTCAGGATGTCATTCCTTCCATCTGACCTAAACGATCCTTCGGCTTGGTTTTTTTGGTTGTTTTGAAGCTCCTCCTATAAGACACAGATGACAAATGTTAATAATGAAATTTGTTTACTAAATAATTAATAACAACAAGTCAACAACAATACTTACAATTTTCTCACCGACTATACGAGATTGTTCACTCGTATAAGACCCGCTCCTCTTTTGGTGAACAAATAACCACTTCTCTTTGTGACGTATCTGAGATGGTGGAGAAAGAAGAACAGAAGGATCGGATTGAGATGCTTCTTCCAATCTCTTCCGTTTTGCCCCCAACAAGTCTTTTTCGGCCTTCGCATACCCCCATAAGACATTGTATGGGGGAAATCATTCTTTCTACCACTCTCCTGGGCCTTTCTCCTTTTTTTCTACGAATAAGAAATCAAAATTAAGTCATTGTAAATCAATAAAGACAATTCATAATTCATAAGCAAATCAAATGCAAAATAAGTCAACTCACCAATGCTTCTGGAGTAGTTCGAAGCCGTCTAAATTCTTGCCTAGTATGCTCGTCAATAAAAGAATACTGATCACACGGATTAGGAAGAGGCTGACCTTCTTCCACCTCGATATGCAGGTAATTGTTGGCTAGACTTGTCTTAAACTTCCTCCAGCGTTCATCACAATACGTCATTGTCTTGTCAAACAAGACTTCACTCTCAGGAATGTCATAAGTGAGTCTGATGGATAGTTTCCCAAACATGTCGTTTCACACCTTTATCCACATTTCTCCACTGCTATATCAAGATGCTAGGCTTTTTGCATGCTAGGAGGCCGATAAAACTCCTATACTGTTAGGCATTAGGCCCGATTGGTTTCCAATAACTATCAAACTCAATCAGAATCTTTTCCCCGGTATTCCGATTGAAAGAAATGTCTCTCAATCTGGTGGCTCTCCTACCCCATCATCTAGGCCGGTTACTTAGCTCACTGTGTTCTTGGCTAGGAGCATCATTGCTAGGCTCACTTTGATTTGGATTAGTTGGATCGGGAGTATCCTCACTAGAACGACTCATTGTCTAGAAAACACTTTAAGGACACTATTTAAGGATAGCTAGTGATGGTTTAAGGACATTCCTAAATGCATTAGGAGGCAGACTCAGAAGCAACACCAAAGTTCATATCAAGCAATATCAGCACTATGAATCCAGAAAGAAGTGCAGTAAAGTATAATACACATGGTCTACAGTTGAGATAAAAATCATGATAAGTATTGAATCTAACTTACCATTGTATTTTTCTAGGTGATTCTCCTTGGTAGAGAAATTAAGAACATACTATCTAAACAGTAAATCAATTTTACATTATATGAAATACATAAAAGTTCAAGGAATTATGTTAAGATTTTGGAACAATTGACCAGAACCGAAGGGAAAAAGGGTAGAAGAGAGACAGAATTGACAGAGAAGGAACAGAGGAGAAGAACAAGATTCTGAGAAAGAAGAAGAGAGACACACGTGGCTGCTGAATAATACTCTCTTATTAGGATCAGTCAACAACAATAAATAATGGGAAACAGTAGATCTTATATAGAAGAGCCGTAATCAATACTGCTGCCTTATTCATTAATGGAAGATCTGTAATTATCTACATTTCTTTGCAATTCCTAACTATCTATTTAAATCCCTAATCTAATTAGCTAAGGGGATAAATTAAGGTTGCTCTTGGTTAATGGTACTCCAAAGTAGCTACACCACTCTCAACTAACATTGATTTCTCCTCAGGTAACAAACCTACTAATACTAATTTGGGAATTTAGGGACTACAATTACAATATCATATCAAACTATAACTTACAACATTGAACCCTTCTCATACACAACCAAAATAAACCCAGGTCCACAGAAGCATATATAAGGACATTAACCTCAGACATACATGCATTATGTAAAACCCTTCAGAATAATTAACGGTACCTTCAACCTTTGCTTGAGGATCCTCTTCTTCCTCTGGATTTGAACAGTCTTTGGCCACTTTACGAATTGAGTAAGATCTCTCTTAGGAGGCAATGGACGCTTCTGAAAAGTGGATTGATGACTTGTTACAAGAATCGAACAAACAAAATGGAGGCCAAGTCATCTCACAATTTCAATGAAATACCCAAAAACGAAACCATTAATTTAATTGAACGCCTGGCAATTGAAACACAAACCTGACAATAAAAATGAGGTTGAGAACAAAACCAATCAGAGTGAACAAATGACTATAACCTTCCGGCAATGTATTCAACCGTAAATCTTTGTTGACGGCAGCGAAGTTAAGGACGGAGAAGAGAAGGGGAAAGGAGGAACTACTGCGAACCAACGAAGGGTTTTGCTAATGTGCTTGAGTCTCTGATTTCAGAGTTAAATTTAGGCACCTTTTGAAATCCAGGTCAGTTTTAAGACCGGTTGTAATTAGAAACCGGTCTTAAAATTAATATTTATAACTAGTTATTAATAAATAACCGGCCTTAAAGATACAAACTTTTTAAGATCGGTTATTAAATAATAACGGGTCTTAAAGTTTTAATATTTAAGACTAGTTTTCATGTACAACTAGTCTTAAAAATAATAACCATTTTATTTTTTAAATTTTCTTTATCATATAGTATTTTCTAGACCGGTTATATTTAGAACCGGTCTAGAAAATATATTACATATATTTATTTTTTTAATTGTATATATTTTAAGACTGGTTTTTATTATAGCCGGTCTTAAAATTATTTTTAAGACCGGTTCTAAAGATAACCGATCTTAAAAGTATTTTTAAGACTGGTTCTAAAGACAACCGGTCTTAATATTTCATCATAATTACAAAAATGCCACCGGTCATATTTTTAAGACCTTATCCGATATAACCGATATAAATGTTCCGGTCTAAAAACCCTTTTCTGTACTAGTGAATTGATAACATGCATGCATGTTTAGTTAATTATGCTATTGTGAAGATAAACGTGTTAGTTTCAAAATCAAAAATCAAATGGTAAACTTAAAAGATAATAATGAGATCATTCAGAAAAATACATTTAAATTATGCTATTGTAATCTATATTGCAATTAATAAGGCCAACCAAACAGGCCATCAATGGTAATGCAATAAAGATTACCATTACAGGTGTGCAATGCAATCTAACCAAACGGACCCTTAGTTTTGTCATCATCACTATAACACATCAATTACCTTAATTTTGTTCAAGTTATAGAAGTTCAAACTGAATCCAAACCTTATATATCACTACATTACCAACTCTTGTAGGATTAAACTGTATGATTACATTTATATCTTTGAGTACTTAAATCGGTTCACCCGCATGCGTATTAATTCGGAGACATATTTTTTCCTTTGAATACTCAGTCAGGTCAAACTTATCATATAAAACTAATAAGACAAAGCGAGGACAATCTTAGAAAGCTACCATAAGAAAAGGAGTAAATATAAATATTTATATTCAAATTCGTGGACCGTATAGTATATGTTCTCTTGTAATGCAAGAAAACCAACCAAACAATAACATCGTGGTTTTAACATGTCGCATGATGTTTGAACTGACGACAAGCTTAGCCATTTTGTCGGGCACAGCTAGGAACGGTTCAAGTAGAGTTCATAAAATATAAAAAGGGTCGGCAAATTTGGCTTAGTCTTCTCATCTTAACCAATTCTTCGATACTTTATTGAAAAAAATTATTATCATTAAACAAATAAATTAATTAATAAATCACACCATAGTTATATAAACAAGCCACTCGTCACCTTACGATCACACCATATTATTATTCGGTATTCCAAAACATTGTCTTTCGTTTCGATATATCCCGTATGGCGGTCGCCTCCTTACAATCGTCATCAATATCTTCCCTTTCTGCTTTCAAGAATCGGAATGTATCATCATCAAAGTTTGTTTATTATTATTATCCACGAAAATATTTCTCAGTTATGAATGTATCATCAAGTTCAAGAAAGCTGATTCAGAAAACGAAGTCAGCAGCCATGAACGCTGTCACATTAGAAGATCACTACGTGAAAATGAAGAGCCAAAACGATGACGTTTTCTGCAATAATCTGCCCAGGTCCAATTATAATGATAAGGCCACTCTTCGGGCTTGTTTGGTCTGAGGGGAGGGGAGGGAAAGTGGGCGGAGGGAAAAATTTTTTAAGTTGAATTTAAACAAAATAGAAAAGTGGGGTTAAAAATTTTAATTAATTTTTCTTACTCTTTTATCTTATATATTCTCCTTATTAAAACTTTATCACCCCACTTCTTCAATATTTTAAAATTCAACTCATAAAAATTTTCCCTCCCTTCCCTTCCCCTCCCCTCCGAATCCCTCACACCAAACAGACCCGATAAACTCTACGCGATCCTAGAGATGATATGTGACAGAATCGAAATGCATTACAACGTTGGCGTGCAACATGACAATTGGAACTCCCTTCTTTTGAACTGCACCAACATGATCATGCTCGCCGCCGCCTTAGGCACGGCGCAACTTTTTATCAGTTTGAAGCTGTCGTCCGCTCTTCTGTTCTCTATTGCCACGTGGATGTCCCTCGTCATGAGCAAAATCCAACCCTCCCAGCTCAGCAAGGAACAGCGAAACGCCACGAGGTTGTTCATAAAGCTTCAGGCTTAGATCCAAACCACCTTCGCCATCGGAAATGCAACTGAGGAAGATGTAAACAACGCCATAGAGAATATTCTAGCACTTGACAAAGCTTACCCACTTCCCTTACTAGGAGGAGCCATGCTTGAAAAATTCCCTTCAAAGTTTGAGCCTGCCATTTGGTGGCCATTGCCGTCGTCATCATCGTCTTCGTCTTCTCCAAAGCTGATGGAAAGCTTGATGAGTTCGCCCATGAAGAAGAATGGATGGAGTGAGGAGGTGGAAATGGAAATGAGGGAGATTATTGAAGTGGTCAAGAGAAAAGATATGGAGGACTATGAGAGGCTAGGAAACTTGGCTTTTAAGGAAAAATAATCCCTTTATCCACTACAAAAAAAATGAAAATTAGTGACGGAATTTCATTCTGTCCCTAATCCCTCACAAATTCCGTCACTAAAATTAACAACGGAATTTTTCCATCACTAAATTAGCGACAGAATCACATTTCGTCTCTAATTTCGTCCCTAAAATTAGCGATGGAATTTTTCTGTCACTAAATTAGCGACGAAATAGAGACGGAATCATATTCCATCACTAAATTCTGTTCCTAATCCGTCTCTAATTCCGTTATTAAAAATTAGCGACAGAAATTAACGACGGAATAGAGACGGAATTACATTTTGTCACTAAATTCCGTCACTAATCCGTCTCTAATTCCGTCTCTAAAAATTAGCAACGAAAATTAGCAACGGAATTTTTTCGTCCCTAATTTCCGTCCAAATAATTAATTTTTTCAATAATTATATTTTTTTATAATTATAAATTTATAATATAAATATTAAAATAAATAAATAAAATTATTAATTCAAATTTATTTTTGAAATTGAAATTATAATATAATATATTATATACAAATAAAAATAAAAATTTTATAAATGCAAACAAAAAATAAAATATATCATAAAATGAATAAAAAAGATATTAATACTAAAAATTTAGGTAGAAAAATTACATAAAATAAAATAAGACAAATAAATTCAAATATTTAATAATAGATTAAATTTTGTATTTCTAATTTTGTTCACAAAGCAAAAAAAAACTATATATATATATATATATATATGATTTTGCATTTAAATTACACAGGTTCTTCTTAGCTCAACTGGTAAAGGCACTGGCACACGTGTGAGAGGTCAAGGCTTTGAATCCCAACTTGGGTAAAAAAATGCAACCATTTTGTGACTTGGACACGTGGCGCGCGATGGAGGGTGACAAGCAGCGGTTGACCGGGACAGGTGGAGGGTGAAGGCGAGGTGGCGGCGGCTGACGAGGACACTTAGCCACAGAAACTTGCCAATTTCACTTAGCTAACTTCAAAAATGCATAACTTTTAGTATACAACTCCAAATGACTTTTATGACCTATCAAATTAAAGCTTGATAAGTCTACTTTTATTTTGAAAAATTTCACATTCATTGGATATCATTTGATTATCCAAAATTATCAAAAAACCAGACTACCACTCAGGAAAACACCCTAGAAGAAAATCCAAGCTTTACAATTTGTGTTCCAAACATAATCATGTTGTGTGCCCCATTGGCCATACTTATTATTCTTAATTAATTTTAACCACTTTCTTAAACCGTGTAATTTGATTATTATACTCTTATAAATAGGATTGTGGGAGTAGATACCATTTGACCCTGGCAGCAACTCCATTGCACAGTTGTGGCCTCCGCTGGCCTCTCCACACCTTCTTGGGGCACAACTTCGGCCACTCCCTCATAACTGTGGTGAGATCATCTACACTGTTAAGATACAACTTTATCTAATATGTACATATTTAAAATTTTCAATTAATATTTTTAAATTTAAAAACTTTTTTTAAAGCTAACCGTTACGAAATTATCTTTATTTTAGATTCCATACATATTAAAAAAATTTTAAGAAAATATAAAAGTAAAAAAATTTTAATTTGGACACCATTTATATTAGATCTTGTTGAGAATTGGGCTTGGTCCACCCTTGGTCGATTAGGCCCAAACCCATTAAGCTTTAAGCTTTGGCGCCAAAATAAAATACCTAAATGAATGTAGGGTATTTATTGGTAATATTCCCTAAGGTTTCAAAATTGAAACCATGTGGGAGCAGTTTCCCCATATGTTTTAGGGGGAACGGTTGTCTGACTACGTGTGTGTGTGTAACCCCCTTTGATAATCAGGCAGAGATTAGCGTTTGAACGCGTTTAATAATTGAATAAGAGATCTGGAGTAAATAAAAAATTTTTAAAATACTTGTAAAAATAGATCTCCATTCATTCATTTATAAAATCAATAGGCCTATTCGGTTTGTCACATATATAATATCATAGTATCAACACAATTCCCGATGTTCACCCGGGATAATAACATTAATCCAACAGTTTATACAAGGTATCATTGCCCATCTGAATATCCATACTGGGAATTAAACAAAGCTATAATACTATAAATCTATTCAATATATAAATTTGTCCAAAATGATAACCAGTTCAATACAAAACCAAAATATCTAACTAAGCCTACCGCCGGCAATCCTAATCGTCCATTGCCACTTGCTTGCTCTTCGATCCACTTGCCCTATCTAAAAATGTTATTTGGAAAGAATGAGATTCTAGAGAATCCCAGTAGCAACAGTTTACGTATATGATGCATATATACAAAGCAAGTAAACATATATCACAATGCAGCAATCAATATTCGAGACTGGGCTTTCGCCACGTTCCCTTCACTATATATGAGGTCGGGCTTACGCCACGCCCCCTCACTTTATCTGTATTCGAGTCCGGGCTTTCGCCACGTCCCCTCGCTGTATCTATAATCAAGGCCAGGCTTTCACCACGTCCTTTCACTGTAACTGTATTCAATGACTAATGCAAACAAGCAATGCAATATATATAATATAGGATAAAGTGTCATTACCTTGGTCTTTCCGTTCTTGAGCAGGCACAGGCCTTCTACGCTCCGAGCAAATATCAAATCATAAAGTCATAATTAAGGACGAAACATTATTCTCTATTCCAATACTCAATTGACTCTTCAACACTTAGATTTGGTTATCAATAATGACCCTTAACAAGCTATAAATGCCTCTAATAAAACCCCTAAAAGGTTGGGAAACAATAGGTTGTAGATCTCTTTTCAAAAACTCAAAGTGTTGGAATACAGGGGTTGGCCGCGGCCAGCCCTTCCTTCGGCCGTGGCCAAAATATGGTCAAAAGGTCACTAGCCGCGGCCAGCCATCCATGGGCCGCAGCCAGAATTAGGTCAGAAAGGTTTGGGCCGCGGCCAAGAAATTCCCTGATTCTTGGCTGAACTTTCAAAATTCATAATTAATTCTAGAAAAAATAAAACGAGGTGATTCCAAAGCCAAATGAAAGGTATTTAAGTCCTTTTTCTAGGAAAAATATGGCTCATTACTTCAAATCATCACACAAATACAGAATCACCAAAAACTCAATACTACTCCAAAACAGAGTTCTGTTTTTGTCCCAAAATTTGGCAAAGCATAAATGTCAGTTAACAAAATGAAATGACACAAATTATATTTCCATTTTGAATTTTGGGATGTGATCTTTAAGACTGGAAAGTTTCAGAGTTTTCCAACACCATTTGGTCATTCAAAACGCTCGTGCAAACTGACTGCCCAGACAGAGTTCACATAAGACAGATTTTCCAACTTTTCTATCAAAGTGTCCAATGACTCCAAAATCATTAACCAAACATATTCCCATACAATTTTCCACAAGGAACACAATGGTAACCTCAAAATGACTAAAATCTCAACCTATCACCATGCCCTGTTTTGACCAATACACAAAACTAAACACAAAGTTCCCAAACTTCACATTTAAGCTTCATTTCAATACTATCCATTCAAAACACTAAACAAGGCACCATTTCCATAACAAAAACATACCATCAACACATTGACCCTCAATTTCGAAATTCAAGGCAATAATTTCCAGAATTTCCAAGTTTAATTGAATGGCATGAAACATAGATGGAAAAGTTTCTTTTACTAACCTCTTCAACTTTTCTAAAGGGACTTTTTGATTCTCCAACTTTCACAATTCCTTAAGAACTCAATCCAACCCCAAATGCCAAACTATGATCATCAAATTGAAGCTCTTAATGCAAGGAACAACATTAATATAATGAGGTTGAGCATTTGGGATCATTTCCCTTACCTTTTTGCAAGCTTTTCCCCCCCTTATTTCTGCAACAATGGCGCCAACAGAGAGGAGGAGAGAGAGAATGAGAGAGATGAGAGTGAGGAGGAGTGAAGAAAGAGAGAAAATGATGATTCTATCCCCCCAACCATTTCAGCGCCCAAGAGGGAAGAAGAAAGAGAAAATATATTTTAAAAATGCCTTTGACTTTTCTCATATCCCTCCCCACATGTGAGCTTGCCATGTGTCCACTCCTCATTGGCTCTCACTCACTAAATCACTAATTAGCTTCTCTAATCTATCCATTAGCCATTCAATCTCACTTCTCATTTTCCCATAGTTAGTAATTAATTTCCCCATTAATCACCAACTTAAGGCCAATAATCCCATTCTATCAATTTTCCATCAATTATGACATATTAGATAATATTGTCACAAATACACATTAATTCAACTTTAATTCATGATTACATTCTCAATAATTCTCATTAGCCCTTAATCAAAATTTGGGGTGTTACAGTGTGTGTGTGTGTGTGAATAAAAAAAACAGTGAACTGCACATAACGTACAACACAGAGAAAATATTCTCTACAGAATTCTCTTTTCCTCTCTTCTCTCTCAGTGTTATTTGCTGTGTGATATAGCTAGGGTCCGGTGTGATCTGGTTCACATGGGTACCATAAGAGTTTGAAACAACACTTCAGGTACGCCCGAAAACCTACAGATCTGAATGGTGTCTGGTGGTAATGAGCTCTTAGAGCTGTCCCTTAGTAGACATAATATATTTTGATTTGCTGGTAAGTAAGGAAAAGGAAAAGGAAAATAAAATCCAAATGTGCGCCAAAGGAAAGAAAACCAAAATAATGAATTAAAAATTAAACATACAAAAATATAAAATATTCAGAATGCCCCTACAAGCAAGAAGAATAGAAGATGAAAGGGGTTTCTTGAAATCTTTTATCTTGAAAAATTGCTTCCCAACAAAAGTGGAAGGGATCTTCTCATACATAGATAAAGGACCTGTTTGAGTTTATGTTCAAAAAACACGTTTACGTAAGTGAAGACAAAATTCCTTTCACATAATTATCTCATATACTATAAATCACGTTATAAAAGTAGCTTCTACTATTAATTTAATTAGGCACGAAAACCTCTTCTTGTAAAAGAGTTTTTCATTATCCGCCCGCACATGGCACTAAAATTCTTTTTAGTGTTACCAATACCACTGACACTTTTCCTTTCATCGTACCTTGAGCTTGAGTGTGGAGGCTAAATAGAGAAACAACAACTACAAATACCAAGAAAATAGGTCCACGCTTCATGATTATGTTTTGATGGTGAAACTGCTGGGTGCGGTTTTTGCCACATGTTATGTATTTATACTATACGCATACTGATTTTCCCTGCATTGGAAAAAGGAATAGAGATTATTAATTTTGTGATGTTCATTACCTAATTAACTCCCAAGATTCAAGGAACCTAATTTTGATTTTCATATAGAATCTGGTCTTATTCTACGCTTCCCCACCAGTGAATCTGATTTATTTAAGTGCATAAACATTCATATGTATTAAATGCATTAAAAAATTTTTGAATTTGGAAAATGTATATTATTATGATATTGTAAATACTGTGCACTATATTTATTAGTTTGTAACAAAAATATATATCTTTTAATCATTATTGTCAAATTTGCAAGTTGACTTTCTGAGTTTATTGTTTTTAAGTTTTTAAATTATAAAATTGTGTCGAGTTGCTCTTAAGCTCATGGTAGCTGTAAACTCGGCTGAAATCACAGTTTTACATACTGATTCTACTATTTTACGTTTCTGTCTTACAAAATCATGTAAACTCACTATTAAACTCGTGTTAGTTTTCTTGATTTGATCATGTTCAATGATTTTAAACTTGTGTCAATCTTTATGATCTAAGGATGGATAAGCGATTCCTTTTTTCCTTTTTTATCAATAAATATGGGATGCTGTTAAGAAAAGGAGAAAGAGGATTTCACAAAAAAAAACAAAAAAAAAAGGAAAATTATAGAATCTTGAGCCAATGATGTATCTATAGAATTCAATCTGATATGTCCAAATGAGAAAGTTAGCATAAAAGAATAAAAAGATAGCCTCTGCACAAAAGCAGAGGGAAAAAATTGAATCAATGAATGAATGAAAAAATTATAAGTGATGATCTCAGAACAACTTGATAGCAAATTCATCAATGCCAATTCCTTCGGATTCATAGGCAGCAAATTTTGAGGCACGTTGTCTGAGTTGGGAAACGCTTCTTCCCAATTTCATTGCCACTTTCATTTCAAAAAGATCGCCGGTCTCTCTTTTCTCAAAGTCTTTCTCTTCAAGTGTTGATTCTATGGTCTCTTGCAGCAACTTGAAGAAACCTCCACAGTTTCTGTAATTTTCAAACACCATCCCCACTTGCCCTCCATGCTCCAAGGCAATTGAAGAAGCCGCCAACGACCATGCCACGGCCGCCATGATGCCTCAATATCTACCTTTGACAAATCTAATTATTTTAATCAATAATTACTATTTTCACGCCCGTGCATATATATATATAAGCAACTATTTTTTGTTAGGGAAAATCCCAGAAAAAGAACTTTTAAATTAGTAAAAGACGCATAGGTGCTCCGAAATTTAATATCCCAGATCAGTGCGAGTGCCTGAACTGGAATATTAGAATTCGAGACAAAATGACGTGCGTGACCCTTAAAGTTTTTAAATTGAAAAGCATTGAGGGAGGCGTGATAATGGCGCTAAAATGCATTCAGGACTATTCATCTTCTCTGTCGTCATCGGTGCCATTGGTCGACCCTGGATCCGTGGCCTTGGATTGCTATAGTCCACAACATTTAATATTTTGTGTTTCTCTAAATTAAATCCTGTTGTCAAAAAATGAGAAGTACCAAAAGTTAAACAATATCAATAACTCCGATGCCATGAGTTGAGATAAACTAGAAAGAAAACATAGTGAAATCTTGAGCACTCGTCATCTTCTTCTCGGTTGCCAACAACTTCGATGTCATCACCCCCAACAACTCGCCATCTTCTTCTTTTATAGGATCTTGTGTATATGAGCTAAAAAACAGGGATAAACAGAGAAGAGAATGTTAAGAACACTCAAGTAATCATAAGAAGTAATGAATAAGTTTGGAAAATCACTCGAATTGTCTAAGTCTTGACCCAATCACTTCATGGGAAAATTTAGTAATGATCGCAGTTACCGACCATCACCGCCAATGACTCGTCATCTTCTTCACAGTTATCATCGACATCTGCTTCTTCATTGACATGATACCCAACTCGACATTAGGCTTTACCAACACATCGTTACATTTTCACAACATCCTATTAGACTTTCAAAACTCAAGTTTGCCATTAACAACTTGAGTACATATCATCACTGGAGGGTAACCGGCGAGTGATTAGCTTATAGGATGCAGAACTCAGGTTATGAATTGATAACTTGAGTTTAGCAACACAGTCTTACATTTTCACGACATCCCGTTAGACTTTCACAACTCGAGTTTGCCATTCACAACTCGAGTTCATATCGTCACTGGAGGGTAACCGGGGAGTGATTAGCTTATAGGATGTAGAACTCGAGTTATGAATTGATAACTCGTGTTTACCAACACAATCTTACATTTTCACGACATCCCGTTAGACTTTCAACACTCGAGTTTGCCATTAACAACTCGAGTTCATATCGTCACTGTAGGGTAACTGGGGAGTGATTAGCTTATAGGATGCAGAACTCGATTTATGAATTGAAAACTCGAGTTTACCAACACAGTCTTACATTTTCACGACATCCCGTTAGACTTTCACAACTCGAGTTCATATCGTCACTGGAGGGTAACCGATGAGTGATTAGCTTATAGGATGCAGAACTCCAGTTATGAATTGATAACTCAAGTTTACCAACACAGTCTTACATTTTCACGACATCCCGTTACACTTTCGCAACACGAGTTTGCCATTCACAACTCAAGTTCATATCGTCACTGGAGGGTAACCGGCGAGTGATTAGCTTATAGGATGCAGAACTCGAGTTATGAATTGATAACTCAAGTTTACCAACACAATCTTACATTTTCACAACATCTCGTTAGACTTTCACAACTTGAGTTTGCCATTCACAACTCAAGTTCATATCGTCACTGGAGGGTAACCAGGGAGTGATTAGCTTATAGGATGCAAAACTCGAGTTATGAATTGATAACTTGAGTTTACCAACACAGTCTTACATTTTCATGACATTCCGTTAGACTATCACAACTCGAGTTTGCCATTCACAACTTGAGTTCATATCGTCACTGGAGGGTAACCGGGGAGTGATTAGCTTATAGGATGTAGAACTCGAATTATGAATTGATAACACGAGTTTACCAACACAATCTTACATTTTCACGACATCTCGTTAGACTTTCACAACTCGAGTTCATATCGTCACTGGAGGGAAACCGGGGAGTAATTAACTTTTAGGATGCAGAACTCGAGTTATGAATTGATAACTCGATTTTACCAACACAGTCTTACATTTTCACGACATCCCGTTAGACTTTCAACACTCGAGTTTGCCATTCACAACTCGAGTTCATATCGTCACTGGAGGGTAACCGGGGAGTGATTAGCTTATAAGATGCAAAACTTGAGTTATGAATTGATAACTCGAGTTTACCAACACAGTCTTACATTTTCACGACATCCCGTTAGACTTTCACAACTCGAGTTCATATCGTCACTGGAGGGAAACCGAGGAGTGATTAGCTTATAGGATGCAGAACTCGAGTTATGAATTGATAACTCGAGTTTACCAACACAGTCTTTCATTTTCACGACATCCCGTTAGACTTTCGCAACTCGAGTTTGCCATTCACAACTCGAGTTCATATCGTCACTGGAGGGTAACCAGTGAGTGATTAGCTTATAGGATGCAGAACTCGAGTTATGAATTGATAACTCGAGTTTACCAACACAGTCTTACATTTTTACGACATCCCGTTAGACTTTCAACACTCGAGTTTGCCATTCACAACTCAAGTTCATATTGTCACTGGAGGGTAACCGGGGAGTGATTAGCTTATAGGATGCAGAACTCGAGTTATGAATTGATAACTCGATTTTACCAACACAGTCTTATATTTTCACGACATCCCGTTAGACAATCACAACTCGAGTTTGCCATTCACAACTTGAGTTCATATTGTCACTGGAGGGTAACCGGGGAGTGATTAGCTTATAGGATGTAGAACTCGAGTTATGAATTGATAACTCGAGTTTACCAACACAATCTTACATTTTCATGACATCTTGTTAGACTTTCACAACTCGAATTTGCCATTCACAACTCAAGTTCATATCGTCACTGGAGGGAAACCGGGGAGTGATTAACTTATAGGACGCAGAACTCGAGTTTAGCAACACAGTCTTACATTTTCACGACATCCCGTTAGACTTTCACAACTCGAGTTTGCCATTCCCAACTCGAGTTCATATCGTCACTGGAGGGTAACCGGCGAGTGATTAGCTTATAGGATGCAGAACTCGAGTTATGAATTGATAACTCGAGTTTACCAACACATTCTTACATTTTCACGACATCCCGTTAGACTTTCACAACTCGAGTTTGCCATTCACAACTCGAGTTCATATCATCATTGGAGGGTAACCGGGGAGTGATTAGCTTATAGGATGTAGAACTCGAGTTATGAATTGATAACTCGAGTTTACAACACAGTCTTACGTTTTCACGACATCCCGTTAGACTTTCACAACTCAAGTTTGCCATTCATAACTCGAGTTCATATCGTCACTTGATGGTAACCGAGGAGTGATTAGCTTATAGGATGCAGAACTCGAGTTATGAATTGATAACTCGTGTTTACCAACACAATCTTACATTTTCACAACATCCAGTTAAACTTTCACAACTTGAGTTTGTGATTTACAACTCAAGTTCATATCGTCACTGGAGGGTAACCGCTGAGTGATTAGGCTTATAGGATGCAAAACTCGAGTTGTCCATTGATAACTCGAGTTTACCAACACATTCTTACATTTTCACAACATCCTATTAGACTTTCACAACTCGAGTTTGCCATTTTCACAACATTGCAGGGTGATCATCCCACTTCTGGAGATAAGACCATATTCAATAATTCAATTTTCTTTGTAAAACAATTACTGAACAGAAAATTTACCAACCTTCCCATGTGAATATGTATGCATAATTTTAACTATCACAATCAGCAAAATCTGAATTATAGTTTACCATTTTGGCAACCAAAGATTATCCAGGGTGAAGGAGCAACAACATCAGATGTCATAGGATCCAAATTTGTAGAAGAAAAAAGAGTCCAGTCTAAAGAATTTGAGTGGCTTTTCCTGCTAGAACCACTGAATCTGTAAGCATAAAAACACCAATAGTATTAAGGGTTATGCAATAAAAATATCAAGATAACATCACAAGTGAATAATAATTCAAAGTTTATCGATTCAGACATCTTGAAAATTCATTGCAGTACAAGTGTTTTTCATATTGCATGAAAATTCAGTTACTTTACCTAAATGGCTGCCATCTCCTCTTAGAGCAAGCTACAGGAATATCACCAAGATCAGGATCATGCTGCACACATTCATAGCAAAAGTTTCTAAAGAGTAAATATAAAGAATACCTGATTTAGCATTAATATAGTTAGGGTGGCTTTCTCCTAACTATAACATTCACATTACCTGATTTAGCATTAAAATTTAAAAAAAAAATTAGCCTAATAGTGATCTCACCTTTAATTGATCACATGATTTGAAGTATTGTAAAGAGTAAATATAAAGAATACCTGCAATTTGTGCAAGGAATTCCTATTAAGCATATGTCATTGGTCCATATTGATTGGAATAGAAAGTTGAGACAAATATTAACATTAAACCACAAAGAAATTGTGCTTATACTTTTCTGTTAATGCTTTCCCTCCCATTGTCTGTGACTTGAATGCAAGAATCTACAACAGCACTTCTAAGAGGATCCTGACAAACAGTTAAAGAAAGGTTTCACTTCCTCAACCTTGATCAAATAGAACAAAAACTTAATTATAACACCTCATATAAAAGGTCGATATCCAAATTAGTAATTTACTCCTTCATTTTCAAACGTGGATAATCAAGTATTTTTACTAAAGTCAAAATTTTCAGTTTATACATGAAAAGTAGCTGACTGGTTTCATGACGAGAATATCATGTAACTATTCTTTGAAAAAAAAACTCTTATACAAACACAATAAGCAAAAATCAACTTGTGCAAGATGTTTGCTTTTACTCTGCCATTGTAAGACATCATCTTAGAGGATATATTGATATGCAGGCTCCCAAAGTAGGTTCAAAACTTTAGGAGTTTGACATGTGATTATCTTAATCTAATCATCTAGAGTTATTGCAGACAGATGCATGTACAGGCATGAGCGTACAGCATTGGCGCCCAAGATTTTATGAACCGATTGCATCGTTTTCCTTTGAATCGATTAACAGACTAACCAAAAGTGAAAATCTTAAAAACCAGTTCAATATATCTTGCATGCACTTCTAAAGAAACTAAAACAAAATGATCCAACTCATAACAATTAATGTCCAACAAGAAACAACAGCTACCAGTCGAACAATCTAATCCTGATGGAAAAAAATGATAACCTTTGCTAATAAAGAATAGCAAAGAAAGTTGGTTCAGCTTCATTATGATAACCTTTACTTGTTTTGTAGGATCCTCTATATATGCGCTAAAAAACAGGGATAAACAGAGGATGACGGTGATAACTTATGAGACAGAACAGACAACAACGGACTAATAGTAAGTTTCTTTTCAGTTAACTCGAGGGCTATAGAAGTCAGAGGTCAAGTGGAGTCAACAGAAATGTTTGGGGATTGAGGGATTTAAAGCGTGGAGGGCTGCTTAACTCAAGTTATAATCAATCCACTCGAGTCCTTCTTCCCCTTTTTGTTCTTGACTTTCCAGTAACCCTCTAGTGATGATCTTCACTCGAGTTTTAATTGGTAAACTTGAGTCTAACCGTGGATTGATAGCACCACCTAACTAGAGTGTTTTATTTACAACTCGAGTTCTATGTATATTGACAGGACAACTCTCTGGTTACCCTCCAGTGATGGGGAAACCTCGAGTTTCTAATGGGCCAACTCGAGTCCACACGAGGATTGAACACAGGAACGCACTGAAGTAAGTTTTATACAACTCAAATTTGGTTCTACTAGACACCATCACTCTTTGGTTACCCTACAATGATCAGGATAACTCAAGTTTTTAGATTAGAAACTCGAGTCCGTCCGTGGATTCATAACACTACCTCACTGTCGTCTATTCTTTACAACTTGAGTTCAATGCAGCTTGAAACACGCACTATCTGGTTACCCTCCAGTGATGTTTATAACTCGAGTCGTCATGTGGAAGTAATACAAGTACGCACTGGAGTTAGCTTCTGAACACTTCGAGTTTGATGCGGCTTCACACCATCACTCTTCGGTTACCCTCCAGTGCTGAGCAAAACTCGAGTATAAATTTCATCTAACTCAAGTTTAATGTGTGCTTTAACAGGATCTTGTTTCTACCTCATTAGATTAGATTGTTATCATATTCATACCAAGATCATACCTTTTCCTCAGCAGAGAAAGTTTGAATAAATACTCGGTAGCATCAACAACTATGGCCCTGCTTTTCCCATCATGATCCAAACAGAAGATTGTATTTCCAGAAATCTTTGAAATATAAACTGGGACATCAAGTGTTTTTATTAGTCATTATCTCCGTTTGGAAGACAATATTTGATGTGATTTAAAGTTGTATAAATAAAAACACCATTGTCATTTCAGATACCCTTTTTACATGGATTGTCTCATGCAGGGTACATTGTTGCACAAGCTTGTTGCTAGTAATGACAATGCCATGTTTGCTAAGCAAGGCAACACGTTCCATATCATTAGACCAAACAACATATATCATAAAGGGTATCTGAATATCACCAAGAACTATCCTCTACTGAAGATCAAATATAACCACCTCATTAATCTCGAGTTTAATGTGTACTTACATTGGGTTACAAGAACATAGATCTTTTTGGTAGCATAGCTGCTGTGGTCAAGTATGTTTTAGAAAGTCATGATAGCAAAGTCAAGTTGGTTGCATTCTCATATGATTTTACAACCTTCCCATCACAACCACAACAATTGGAAAAATCTATCTCCCCACAGGTAAATAAGGTCTCACAACTTATGGTGAATCATTCACAAGTTCTTCTGCATAAGGATAATGTTTTCACAGGATAACATTCGATTTTCGTAGGTTATCTTTGGGTTTTCATAGGTTTTGTTTCACAACTTCACTGAAGTCATTCACAACTATATGTATAACATTCTCACAACAATAAAATCACAATTTCCTACATCTCAACACCGTCTCACAATTTCACCAATTGACGAGAATGGTTTTGCTTCAACTCGACCACGCAGGGGAAGAACATTGTCGACTCAATAAAATACATACTTCACTCATGTTTGTCTCGCCTCCCACTTACATTCCCGCGCTGATGCTCACCCTGTATCGTGTCATCTTCTTTTGTCACCAACTTCTTTTCTTTCATCAAAGGGCCAAATCTGTCATTTTACCTCCAATTCTAATATTCCAGTTCAGGCACTCTCACTGACATGGAATATGCAATTTTAGAACACCTTTCTGTATTTTATTACTTTTAAAGTTCTTTTTGAGGGATTTTTCCTTTTTGTTATATATTAGCAGCAATCTTTTTGTTACATTACTTTTTTTTACCTATACTGAATAATTATATTATTAAAATACAATATGCTACATTTTTTAAATAAACTAATGTATTATATATTTTATATTTTTATGAAATATATGTTAAAATTTTATAAATAACTTAAATATTGATAAGAAATTCTTTAATATATTTTAATTAATATGAAGCCGTTATTATATCCGATTGAGTAAAAATTTTTATTTCTTTCCTTGTCATGCTACATATAAGTAACTCTTTCTCATTAAATTTTATTATCATATTCTATGTAAAAGTATTCCACTAATCGAACATGCCTTTAGAATTGATTCTCATGTACTGAAATTCTCTTTTTCTTTTCGTTTTTTACTTTCTCATATCAAACATTTTTTTTGCATCCTTATTCCATGCTCATCACTACATTGAGCACACGGTGCTCCCGTTATAGTGATGAGATCCAAAACATTCAAATCAAGATTTGGACGGTCAAGATTTTTGAAGGGTTTATTCAAGATTTGAGCCATTAACATACATGCAAGAACTGCTCAATTTGTAGGAAAACAACATGGTGTAACAAAAAATAGTTGAATGAGGACATCATGAATATGAGTTTATACAGTTTCTTTCTCTGTAAAACCATACGTGTGTCATAAGTTAGATGACTACAATACACGAACAAAGAATAAAATAATTTTTTTGTCCAATAGGGTAAGGTTGTATCAAAAAATTAAAAAATTAGTCTTCTTAGAAGAGCTTGCTTGCAAATTCATCCATGCCAATTCCTTCAGAGTCATAGGCAGCAACTTTTGAGGCAAGTTGTCTGAGTTGTGAAGCGCTTCTTCCCAATTTCATTGCCACCTTCATCCATTCTCTCTTTTCTCGGAGTCTTTCTCTTCAAGAGTTGCTTCCATGGTCTCTTACAGCAACTTGAAGAAACCTCCACAGTTTCTGTACATTTCAAACACCATCACTACTACAAAAAACCAATATAATGGCGCTTATTTTAAAAAGTACTTTGGCGTTTAGGAAAAGCCAAAATTTTTGACGCCATTAAAAATACCTTTGGTACTTTTCAATTTACAGAAACGCCATACATTACTTTATCAAATTAAATAAATAAATAAATTACATATGACGTTTATTGGGGTAGTGCCAAAGGAGGGTGTGCCCTCCTTTGGCGTTTTTTATTCAAACGCCAAAGGAGGTGCCCTCCTTTAGGGTTTGATGATTACACGCCAAAGGAGGTTTGGACCTCCTTCGGTGTTTATTTCTACAAACGCTAAATGAGGGTTTAATTTTTTTTAATAATTTTTTAAAATATTTCTTTTCCTATACAGTGTAATGCTTTAACAAAATGCCTGATGACCATGTATATTTTTTATAGTAAGCAAAATGATCATATATTTCATCTAGTAGACAAAATTACAATACAAAATGATGATTGTCTTAAATAACTACAATACGGTGTAATGTAAAAATAAATGCCTGATAATCATATATAATTTTTTAGCAGGTAAATGACTATACATTTCATCTAGTAGGTAAATTACAATATAAAACGGTGATGATCATTTTTTTAATTATTTTATTTTCTTGATAAAACAAAAAAATCACAATACAATGGTAAAAAAATACAAAAAATTAACTACAATGATCTGTATTACAACAAAATTACTACAATATTATTAATTTGTAAGTTTAAAAATTAAAAAACTAACAATATATAGGAAGTTTAAGCTGACAAAGTTGAAACTTCAAATCAATACTTAAAAAATAAAAAATATGAGCAAACATATAAGAGTCATTGCAAATTTTAACCAAAAAGAAAAAAAAAAGAAAACATGGATCAAATGTTTAAAAAACAATGCTTACAAGCTAGGGATCTCCTACTTCTACTTGCTGCCATCAAAGAGAGGAAGGAGTGGGGATAACGAATAAGAAAAGCTAGTAGACCAATAAAGTGAGAGAGTAATGGATTGAAGTTATGGGAAGTGACAAACGGGAGAGCGATAATGGCGGGATGTCAATGGCGGGGTTTTTAATAGTTACAGTTAATGCATAATGCAAATACAATAGGCATATTACAATAGTCAGAAAGAAATTAAACTTCTTTTGTCAAACATATGTTTAAGGCCGTAGGAAGATTAAATAGAAAGAAGAAATAATATATTAAATTTCATATTATATGTATATATATTTTTAAAAATATAGGATGCTTTGGCGCTTTTTAAGGTAGCGCCAAAGCTTCCTATTATATTTTCCTTTTTTGGTTTTTGAAAAATATAAGAAGCTTTGGCGCTTCCACATAAAACGCCAAAGCTTCTTATTGTTTTTTTTTTTTTTTAATATTGATGACAATGTTCAGCGCTTATTCAGGAAAGCGTCATATAAAATTAACATCTATTATGATGCGTATGATTGTAAGCATCAAAGCTTTAAAATAACCTTTATTTTAAAAAATAAATAATTATCTTTGGCGCTTTTTGAAAAAACTGCCATAAAAATTACGCCACTAAATCCCTTTTTTGTAGTAGTGCATCCCCACTTGCCCTCCATGCTCCAAGGCAATTGTAGAAGCCGCCAACGACCCTGCCACGGCCGCCATGATGCCCGGCCAAGACGAACCATGGCTTCCTAATGCAGAACCTAAAGCTGCAATCCCAGTTAGCAAGGGACCTGATTTGGCTAAGGTTTTGTTGAACTTGAGAGCCAAGTTTCCTACCCTATCATAGTCCTCCGTGTCTTTTCTTTTCATCACATCAAGAATCTGCCACATTTCCGTTTCCAGTTCTGGAGTCCATCCATTATTCGTTTTCTTCTTCGATCTTAATACTTGCTTTTGGAACTCACTAGTGTTAGTTTTGGGCCACCAAACAGCAGGCTCATATTTGGAAGGGAACTTTTCAAGCATAGCTCCCAAGAGAGGAAGAGGGTAAGCCTTGTCAAGTGCCAAGATCTTCTCCATTGCACTGTTGACGTCTTCCTCAGTTGGGTTTCCAATAGCTAATATGGTTTGGATTTCACTCTGAAGCTGCTTGAACAACCTAGTCGCATTTCGCTGTTCCTCGGCGAGCTGCGACGGCTGAATCTTGTTCATGATGAGCAGCATTCCTGTGGCGGCAGTGAACAAAACGGTTGACGATACTTTAAGGGCAGAGTTGTCAATGGCAGTGTTGAGACCAACCATGGTTGAGGCAGTGAGGGTGATCATATTGAGAGAGTTCAAAAGAAGGGTATTCCAGTTGTTTCGTTGCTCGCACATGGTGTTGTGCATTTCAATTCTGTCGGAGATAGCCTCTAATATTGCATATAATTGTATGGTAGCCTTGGAATAGTTATCATCGTATATTTCTGTGGGGGCAACATCATCTAGCTGTGATGGGATTATTGTGTCTAAGGATCTATTTAATTCCTGAACAACTAGCTTTGTAGTGGTTGTGGTTATTTTCGGAAGGGAGAAACGAACTTGTGGGATCTTAGGGACGTTAATGGCGACGTTGACTTTCTTGATAGACGACGAAGAGCAAGAGGAACAAAATGACGCAGAGATTTGTAAAGAAGACAATATTGGTTTGAACGAAACGGTATCGTTTAATTAAGAAGCTAGCTTTGTGAGTTGCAGAGGGATCGAGGAGGAGGAAATAAGGTTTTGAGTTTTGGAAGGAGGATGGTGATGAAGTGGATGGAGGTGATGGATCGTATTTATAGGAAGGGCATATACGAAGAAAATATTGACCGTACCTTTGACTTAGTATATGTCTGACCTGTTCATTACGATGTTAGTACCTTATTATAATTTTCAATTTTTTTTGAAATTTTGATCGTCAAACTTTTGAGTCTTCATCGTATAAATTGCGATGTTGTAAATTTATTTTACTTAAAAAAATGGGTTAAATAGCAAATTTGTTCCGGAAGTATGGATCCAGGACCAATTTTGCTCTGAAAGTTTTTTGGGGATCAATTTTGCCCCAGAAGTTTCAAAATATAACAATGTTACTCTTTTCCGTTAAATAACATTGACGTTAACTGAAAAAGGCAACATTGCTACATTTTGAAACTTCTGAGGCGAAATTAATCCGCAAAAACTTTCAAAGTAAAATTGCTTCTGGACCCATACTTCCGGGACAAATTTGTTACTTAACCCTAAAAAAATTGTGGCCAACCAAAATTGAGATTCTTCATTGTTTAAAGCGCTATTGTTAAACTGAAAGATAATAGATAAAGGGGAAAATCCTTAAAAAAGATTGTTGAATTATTTAAATTTTAAACTGGGTTGTTAAATTCAATAAATTATAAATCAGGTGATATATTCTTAAATAGAATTTTATAATTCAATAATTTTATCTTACTACCCTTTGTTTGGTTTCAACTGTGTCACTCATCAATCTTTATTATTTTATCTTCATTTTTCCTATTTTTGCAATTCAACCTCGTCACTCCATCAAACTTCACTCTGGAAATTTTTGCACTTTGTTTTGTAGCCACCAAGTTAAGGCAAATGCTGAGTTCTCTTCCACTTTGGTTCCGGCCCAAGACAGCGAACCAGAGGAGGAGGAAGGCTTTAGCGTGCTGATGGTTGGGAAAAGCGATTACAATGACATAATGATTGTCGACACTCCCAAATCTAGAGTTCTTCTCCTATTTTCCCCTCCATTTGTTTGTGTTTTATTTTTTCCGAGTGTTATATACTTCGAACTGTAGGACGCTCTCCATTTGAGAGCAATCAAACTGGGGTTCCTAAATTTGCCGCAACTATACATTAGAAAGAAAGCATGGCTCCTATCTTTGTTATATTAATTTGGATTGTACTTGATGATGAATAATCTAACTGAATTTTTCTTCTTTTGTTGCAAACAACATTCATAGCATCACTACAAAAAAACACTCAATTTTATACGGAATTTGTGATGGAATTTTTTCGTGGCAAATTTTGACGGAATTTCCAAAGGAAACTTCATCGCAAATTTTGCTGATGGAATTTCCGTAGCAAATTTAACCACGGAAATTTCCATCATAAAGTTTTCTGACGGAAATTTCCGTCGCAAAGTTTTCCATCTGAAAAATTAAAAATTATTAATTTTTTAAAAAATAATATTTATAAAATTAAAATATTTAATTATTAAATAATTATATTTAAATTTAATTATTAAAATTATATTATTATTTATTAATATATATGTTATTAATATTATTGATGCTACTAAATTTTAAATATGCACTGCAAGTGTACGGGCCGTTGAAATAGTATAATAACAAATCAAGGTCATCCCACAGAGATTCAAGGTAATAGATAATTAGACATTAAAATTCTTATTTTCATTTAAATTAAGCAAATCAAAGGAAGAGATTGAAAGATATTAAACAAATGCAAAAGAAACAAATCTAATGATTTAAAGACTTCAATTGATAAAAACAACCTAGAGTAGTTAATCCCTTCTTTAAGTTTTAGAGCATGTATTTATCCAATTAAAAGCACTTAATGTTAGTTTGTTAATCTAAAGTTTAAATGAATATAAGTATCTTCCAATCACTTATACTCCTCTCTTAAGTTAAAATTGTTATTCCTAACTAATTTACTCAAGCGGCAATAAATGTCCAAATTTACTCTAATATGATTATATGGGTCCAATAGGTATATTCCTATCATATTGGCAAATTAAAATAAATTCTAAGCCCACATTACTTAATCTTATGGTCTAATTAAGATCCATCTCCCAAGACTAATATAAATTACCCAAATTCATATTTAGTGGTGATCAAGTATTAAATAGATAAAACAAAACAGATTAAATAAATAAAAATAACACTAAACACAATTAATTAGTTCATACATACTCAAATCCTCAAATTAGTTCATAACTACCCTAAGTTGAAAAAGAGCCTAACCACACATGACTTTAACCAGAGTCACAATCTCAACAATGATAACCAGATTCAGGGACATAATGAAGATAATCATAAACTTGAAACAAATCAAATAAAATAATCAAAGAACAGAATTATATATCTCCAGTTCATATTTCTTATGAAAAAGAAGATCAAAATGATGAACAGTTCGCCTCTCCAAGCTCTCGCTCTTGATCTCTGGGTTCAGAGTTGAAGACAATTAAAAAAAAAACTCGAGAACAATCCACAACTGCCTCTTGGTTTCCTCCGACGATAATGGCGCCGAATTCACCCTCTCCCGTCAGCTCTCAGTTCGCGACCTCTTCTGGTTCAGCTCGTTCTGTAGCTCGTCGCTTCTCCGCTCTGTTCCCTCTGATTTCCTGAACTGTCGTGCCCCCAAATCTCCACCAGCTCCCTCTCTGGTTTTCTTGTGAAGTCCAGCCACCGTTGCTCCAGGAAATGATAAACTCCCCTCACGGCTTGTTCAATCGCCTCTGAATCGACCAGCCCTGCTCTCTCTCGATGAATCCAACTTCCCTGTCTCACTCTTCGCTAATTTTTTTTCTGTAAATTGCGGCTCTTCTATATTTCAGTTCGCTACTCTGTTTCTCTTTCTTCTCTCTTGTACTGTGCGGCTCCTCTCCCCATCTCGTTCAATCCTATTCCTTTTTTCTTCAATTGGGTTCTCCCCTTCTCTAGTCCACAGCTCCTTGGCCCACTGTCACATTAGGCATCTTCTTCATATCTTAAGTTAGAATTAGAAGCCCAAGCCCAAACGTACATACTCCTGATCGTCTTATTAAATAAAGCCAAAATGAGAATACATACATAAAATAAAATAAGATAATTACAAAGTTACCATCACAAATTTTTCATTTTCGGATTTGTTGGCAGATTTTTTGACCAAACTTTGAAAAATCATAACTAATTCTAGAAAAATCGAATTGGAGTGATTCCAAAGCCTATAGAACCCTTATTGAGTCTAATTTTAAGAAAAAATATAGACTTTTGCTAGCTAAAATCACAAAATTCCCAGAATTTTAATCTTTGCTTGCTGTTCCAGAAAATAATTAATTTCGCAGGGCAAACTTCAAGAATTCATAACTCTTAGCTCACAAATTGAAATAACACAAATTATATGTCCGTTTTGAAGCTTGACATGTGAAATTTAAGACTGGAAAGTTTCAAAATTTTTAGACACTATTTGCCCATTCAAAATGTCCATACAAACCGACAGTCCTGCAAGAATTACACTTAACAGTTTTTTCAAATTCTTAACCAATGTGTCCAATGGCTCCAAAATCAACAATCAAACCTATTCCCACACAATTTTTCATAAGAAAACCATTGGAATAACTAAAACCACCAAATTCCCATCACACATTCTCCAAAAGTGTTTATTCAACAATAATTACATCCACTTTTGAAGTCATTAGCCCTTAATCACTTTTTGGGATATTACATTGGTGGATTTAGTCCCACATCGCTCAAAAAGGGGCACGAAGCATGCCTTATAAAGGGTGTGGAAACTCTTCCCACCAGGACGTGTTTTAAAACCATGAGGGTGGGAGCCTCGGCTCTGCCCAAAGGGGACAATATCGCTAGGTGAGTCTCTAGGCTGTTACACTAGCCACTCTTCTCATCCCAAATCATCTCAGGTTCTTCGTGCCAGCACTGCACCTAACCCTGATTCAATTCTCAGGCATATGCGCCTTGGTCATCTTTCTGACTCCACTTTATCTACTTTACATGAACAAGTTTCTAGTATACCATGTATTTCTCATTCCTTTACATGTGATGTTTGCCATTTTGCTAAACAAAAGCGTTTATCATTTCCTGTAAGCACAAGTTCATGCAATAAAATTTTTGAATTAGTACACATTGACATTTGGGGACCTTTTACAACCCCCTCTATTCATGGTCATCGCTATTTTCTCACAATTGAGGATGACTATTCCCATTTTACTTGGCTTTATCTTATGCACCATAAGTTTGATGCCCGTACTCATCTTAAAAGTTTCTTTGCTCTTGTAGAACCTCAATTTTCTGCCTCTATCAAAGTTTTACAGTTAGACAATGGTGCTGAATTTCACATGCCTCAATTTTTTGCTTCTAAAGGTGTTCTGCATCAAAAATCATGTGTTGATACTCCACAACAAAATGGGTTGGTGGAATATAAACACCAACACATTTTGAACATGGCTAGAGCTCTTCTTTTTCAACCTAAAATTCCTCTTCCTTACTAGTCCTATTTGGTTTTACATGCTACACATATTATCAATAGTTTGCTATCCCCAATTATTCATAACTCTACTCCCTTTAAGCGATTGAATGGTTTTTCTCCTTCATATTCACATTTCAAAGTTTTTGGCTCTCTTTGTTTTGCTCCCACATTGGCTCATACTCACTCTAAATTTGATCCCTGAGCCCATAAATGTGTTTACTTGGGTATTCCACCTGGTTCAAAGGCTTTTACTTTGTTAGATCTTTGTACTAATCAAATATTTTTATCTCGTGATGTTATATTTCATGAACATGTGTTGCCTTTCCAAAATGGCAATCTCACTCCCTTGGACTGTACTTGGCCAGATGCTTTGTCTCACTCCCCTTCTATTGATGACTCCCCTATTTCTGTTTCTACACCTTCTCACTCTAACCCATTTTCTGCCTCTGTTTCCCTTCCTATTTCTACCACTTTGCCACCTTCTTCTACTCCTTATCCCTCTCTTCGACGATCCTCCAAATCCCATCATCCACCCTCCTATCTGCAAGAATACCACTGTGCACTCCTTTCCTCTACTGACCAATCATCATCACAGGTTGGACCTATGTATCCTCTCTCCTCTATTCTTTATTATTCCTCTTCGTCTCCTTCTTATCATTCTTTTGTCAATAAGTCACTATTTCCCTTGATCCTAAAACCTATAAGAAAGCTGTGAAGGATTTAGTTTGAAGGGAAGCTATGACTGTAGAACTTATGGCACTAGAACAAACCTAGACTTGGACTCTCACTTCCCTTCCACAAGGAAAGAGTGCCATTGGTTATAAGTGGGTATTCCGCACTAAATTTAAGGTCAATGGTGACATATAACGCCACAAAGCCCTCCTTGTAGCTAAAGGTTACACTCAAACAGAAGGTTTAGACTATTTTGACACTTTTTCCCCAGTAGCCAAAATGACTACTTTTCATCTCTTGCTTTCCATTGCTGCTGCCAAGGGTTGGCATTTACATCAACTTGATGTCAACAATGCCTTTTTGCATGGTGACTTGTTTGAGGAGGTCTATATGGATCTTCCTCCTAGTTTTACACCCTCTGTCCCAAATCAAGTTTGTAGACTACAAAAGTCCCTCTATGGGCTCAAACAGGCAAGCAAGCAATGGTGCTCTAAACTTTCCTCTGCCTTACTTTCTTATGGCTACATTCAATCTGCTTCTGATCATTCCCTTTTTTACAAGGCTTCTTTTACTATCATTTTGGTCAGTCTATGTTGATGATGTTATTTAGGCTAGAAATGATATTTCTGAGATTAATATGGTTAAAAGTCAGTTGGATACTACTTTCACTATTAAAGACCTTGGTGAACTTCGGTATTTTCTTGGTCTAGAGCTTGCTAGGTCTAAGGAAGGTATATTTTATCTCAACGTAAATTTGTTTTAGAGCTTCTTGAAGATACTAGTCATTTAGCTTGTAAACCAGCATCTTGTCCAATAGATCCTCATATTAAGCTCTCCAAAGACCGTGGTAAGCCTCTCATTGATCCTCAGCCATATCAAAGACTTATTGGTCACCTCCAATACTTAACTACTATTAGGCCTGATTTGAGCCATGTCACTCAGCAATTAAGTCAATTCATGTCCAACCCCACTGATATTCATTTGGCAGCAGTGTATCGTGTTATGCGGTACATTAAATTAGCACCTGGTACTGGTATATTTTTTTCCTCTCACTCTAATTTAAAGCTTCATAGTTTCAGTGATTCTGACTGGGCAAGTTATGTGGATACACGTAGTTCTGTAACCGGTTTTGCTATTTTTTTGGGCCCATCTCTGATATCTTGGAAGGCTAAGAAACAAGCCACTGTTTTCATCTAAGTCTGAATATAGAGCTATGGTGTAACACCCCAAATTTTGACTAAGTATGTGGCACGGTGCCTTACCTGTCAAAAGGTGAAGATTGAACACCAGAGACCGCCAGGATTGCTTCAGAGTCCATAAATTCCAAAATGGAAGTGGGAAAGTGTGACCATGGATCTAATGGTGGGTCTGCTCGGGATCAAGAACTATGATGTGATATGGGTGATTGTTGATTGACTCACGAAGTCAACGCACTTCATACCGATTAATGCTAGCTATTCTCCAGATAGGCTGGCAGAAATCTATAACAAAGAGATAGTGAAACTCTATGGTACACCAAAGAACATTATTTTTGATAGATATTCTCATTTCACTTCTAGATTCTGGAGGGCTTTGCATGAGGCTATGGGTATACAGTTAAGGTTTAGTACGGCCTACCACCCTCAGACAGACAGACAGTCAGAAAGGACCATTCAAACGCTAGAAGATATGCTGAGAGCATGTGTCCTAGACTTCAAAGGGAAATGGTATTATTACCTTCCACTAGCCGAGTTTGCCTACAACAATAGTTATCATGTGAGCATCCAGATGGCTCCGTATGAGGCATTGTATGGAAGGAAGTGTCAATCACCATTGTGCTGGACAGAACTGTCTGAGACGAAGTTGTATGGTCCAAACCTCATGGATCAAACTTCAAAAAAGATTAGAATTATCAGAAAGAGGCTCCTTGCAACATAGAGTCGACAGAAGAGCTATACTGATAAAAGGAGAAGACCTCTAGAGTTTGGAGTGGGGGATCATGTTTTCCTCAGAGTATCTCTGGTCACAGGCATCGGAAGAGCAACCAAGAGAAGGAAGTTAAGCCCGAGGTACATTAGTCCATTTGAGATTCTGGCCCGAATCGAACCTGTAGCGTACCGGATAGCCCTACCCCCGAATTTGAGTAGATTGCACGATGTGTTCCATCATGTCTTGTAGCTCAAGAAGTACCAACCAGACCCTGAGCATATTATTGAATATGAGTATGTAAAGTTACAAGATAACTTCACTTATGCGGTAGAGCCAGAGAGAATCATCGATCGAGAAGAGCGGCGGCTCAAACATCAAAGCTTACCATTTGTGAAGGTGGTCTGGAAGGGAATGTCTCTAAGGGAAGCTACTTGGGAGGCGGAAGCGGACATGAAGAAAAGATTTCCTGAGTTTATGCCTAATGATGTGTAATCAATTTCGAGGGCGAAATTTATTGAACGGGGGGAGAAATGTAACACCCCAAATTTTGATTAAGGGCTAATGTTGATTATTGAGATGGTAATTGTGGATTAAAGTTAAATTAATGTGTATTTGTGACAATATTATCTAATATGTCATAATTGATGGAAAATTGATAGAATGGAATTATTGGCCATAATTTGGTGATTGATGGGGAAATTAATTACTAATTAAGAGGAAATGAGAAGTGTGATTAAATGGCTAATGGAAGGAATAGAGAAGTTAATTGGTGGTTTATTTTAAAAGAACCAATAGGAAAGTGACATGTGGCAAGTTGGGGTTGTGGGAGGAGTTGTAGAAAAGTCAAATGCATTAAAAAAATGATTTCTCTCTCCTATCTTTCCTCTCTTCACGCTAAACAAGTATGGTAGGGGAGAGTAGAGTGATCATTCTTCATCATCTCCAAGCTTTATCTTTCATCTCTCTCATTCCTCTCTCATGCATGTTGCCATGATTGCTACAGAAAGAAGAGCTTTTGATTAAGGTGAGCTATTTGACCCTTCTAATGGCCTCTAATGGAAAAACTCTCTTTATTAAACTTGTTCCTTGTGTTGAGAGCTTTAATTTCATGGTTTTAGATTTGTCATTTGGTGTTGTTTGAGCTCTCAAGGGATTTTGGAGTTTGGAGAATCAAGGAACTCCTTTAGGAAAAGTTGTGTAGGTGAGTAAGATAAACCTTTCTATATAGGTTTTATAGCCATTGGTTAAGTTTGGATTTTCTGGAAATTTTGCTTTGAATTTTGAAATTGAGGGTCATTGTATTGTTGGCATGTTTTTGTCATGGAATTAGTGCCTTGTTTAGTGTTTTGAATGAATAAAATTGAATTGAAGCTTAAAGGTGAAGTTTGGGAACTTTGTATTTGGTTTTGTGTATTGGTCAAAATAGGGCATGGTGATAGGTTGGGATTTTGGTCATTTTGAGGTTACTATTGTGTTCCTTGTGAAAATTTATGTGGGAATAGGCTTGATTGTTAATTTTGAAGCCATTGGACACTTTGGTAGAAAGTTGGAAAATCTGTCTTGTGTGAACTCTGTCTGGGCAGTCAGTTTGCATGAACTTTTTGAATAACCAAATGGTGTTGGAAAATTCTAAAACTTTACAGTCTTAAATTTCACATCCCAAGCTTCAAAATGGACAAATAATTTGTGTCATTTTGTTTTGTTAACTGAGAGTTATGCTTTGCCAAAGTTTGGGACAAAAACTGGACTCTGTTTTGGAGTAGTGTTAAGTTTTGGGTACTTCTGGAATTTTTTGGTGATTTCTGGTTATGGTCCATATTTTTCTAGTAAATAGGACTTAAATACCTTTCATTTGGCTTTAAAATCACCTTATTTATATTTTTCTAGAATTAGTTATGAATTTTGGAAGTTCAGCCAAAAATCAGGGGATTTCTTGGCCGTGGCCCAAACCTTTCTGTCCTGATTCTGGCTGTGGCCCATGGGTGGCTAGCTGTGGCCAGTGACCTTCTGGCCATATTTTGGCCACGGCCCAAGGGAGGGCTGGCCACAGCCGACCCCTGTGTTCCAGCACTTTGTGTTTTTGAAAAGAGATCTTCAACCTATTGTTTCCCAACCTTTTAGGGGTTTTATTAGAGGCATTTGTAGCTTCTTAAGGGTCATTATTGATAACCAAATCTAAGTGTTGAAGAGTCAATTGAGTATTATAATAGAGAATAATGCTTCATCCTTAATTATGACTTTAGGATTTGATATTTGCCCGGAGCGTAGAAGGCCTGTGCCTGCTCAAGAACGGAAAGACCAAGGTAGTGACACTTTATCCTATATCATGTATATTGCATTGCTTGTTTGCATTAATCATTGAATACAAATACAGTAAGCGAACGTGGTGAAAGCCCGATCTCGAATACAAATACAGTAAGGGAACGTGGCGTAAGCCCAAACTCGAATACAGATACAGTCGAGGGGACGTGGCATAAGCCCGGCCTCGTACACAGTGAAGGGGACGTGGCAATGTGTCTGGCCTCGAATATTGATTGCTGCATTGTGATATATGTTTACTTGCTTTGTTTATGTGCATCATATACGTAAACTGTTGCTACCGGGATGCTCCAGAATCTCATTCTTTCAAAATAAAATTTTTAGACAGGGCAAGTAGATCGAAGAACAAGCAAGTGAACAAGGACGATTAGGACTGCCGGCGGTAGTCTTAGTTAGATATTTTAGTTTTATACTGAAGTAGTTATCATTTTGGATAAATGTACATATTGAATAGACCATAGAAGTATAGTTTTGTGTAATCCCCGATATGGATACTAAGATGGGCATTGATGACATGATTATTATTTTGGATTAACGTTATTATCCCGGGTGAATGTCTAGAATTGTGGTATACTCTAATATTGTATATGTAACAGACTGAAGAAACCATTTGTTTTAAAGAACGAAATGAATGGAGATCTATTTATACAAGTGTTATAAAAGTTTTTTAATTATCCCGGATCTCTCATTCAATTATTAAACATGTTTAAACGGTAATTGTGGTCTTTATCGAGGCGGGGGTTACATATGGCCTCTACTACTTATGAACTTCAATGGTTGATACATCTTTTGACTGATTTTCAAATCTCTTTCATTGATCCAGCTTTGCTTTCTTCTGACAATCAGTTTGCTATCCAAATTGTTGCTAATCCTACTTACCATGAAAGAACAAAACATATGGAATTGGATTGCCATTTGGTGTGAGAGAAACTTCAGGCCAACATCATTCATATCCTTCATGTCCGCTCTTCATATATATCATATCGCAGATATTTTTATAAAGGCCCTTTATCCCACACGCTTCCATGAACTCAAATCCAAGCTGGGCATGAAAGACGTCCATGCTCCAGCTTGCCGGGGGGTGACAAGTGTAAATTTGTAGTTGTAACTGAATTAGTTTGTAATGAAGTTATGTAACAGAGTTTGTTATGTATTTAGTTCACTCTGATATGTTAATCTGATCACTTTGTATATATAATGGTACCAAATGAATAATCAATATAAAATTCTTTTCTCTCACTCAATATTTTGTAACATATTGGTTTTCTCATCAATACAAACTAACAATATAAGGAGCACCATAGTCCATCATGCATGAGCATTAATCCCTTTATCCCTTCCATTGTTATAACAACTTCAACCCTTTTTTTGGGTAATTAAAACTTAATCTTTTTTAATTTACGAGTATGATTTTGGAGAACACCGGAAGCATCACAACCTTGAGACCCACTCATCATTCTATTTTAATCTGAACCCAATTTGACGTACGGCATGACGGACTCATCCAGCGGAGCAGGTCAGCCCTATGATGATATATACCTTTGACTATTTATCTAATCTAATTTTTCATAATTAATAATTAAGTTAATATTCTTACTAATTAAGCATATATTTAAACTATTTATTAAGGCAATTACCTTGCACTTTAGTGAGAATAGTTCATAATTCAGGTAACCGTAACGTTCACATGGAAAACGAAATTCACTTATCTCTTCAAGAGCTATATTTTAATACATGTTTTAATATTAGAGTGAAATGCACTTATCTTCCATTTGCTTTGTTAAAACTACAAAAATCACCATTCCATTTTCTAAATCCATATTTAAATCTAATGTTGGAATCTATTATGAGAAAGAAGGATTTTAAATTATATTTTATTGATTAAAATTTATATTAAAATTATATAAAATTACTGATATAGTACTCTTATATCCTAAATTCCTAATTTCATAAAATTCTTAAACATTTAGATCTCTTTAAACACGTGTATTATAGACCTAAGATTCTGGGTATAGTACATTTACTTTCAAATTTCAATAATCAAATGGCCATTATATTATATCATATATATTCCTTGAGTTATGGATATGTATAATATGAACATCACTTTAATTAACCAATTAATCAATTTTACAAGAAAATTAAATTAATTAATTTTATAATATTATTAAAAAATAAAAAAAGGTTGTACTCATAAAAAAAAAGGTTGTTTGAAAGATTTTACATATTATTTATGTTATAAAATTATTTTGATCCAAAATAATTTTAAAATGAGTGGTTTAACAAACTGTTATCAAAATGGATGGAGGGAAAATAGGGGAGATATATAAGGCAAATCTATTTAGGGAGAGATTCATGTATATATGTTTGCAGAAAATCAAAATAGAAGAAAGATTTTTTTTATTAAAACAATAAAAGGGAAGTGACTTTAGAATGCTTGAAGGACAAGTCTCCGCGTAAAATCATAATTTAATTACCGGTTCTTCCAGTTTTAATACAAAACACACGTCTTTTAGAGATTATCGTGCTTGAAGTTGCAAGTAAACTAAGTATTAGATTGAGTATTCGCGTAATCAAAGTACTCGTATTCAATATTATGCTTATATAATATTTTGAGATAATCTAATCAGTAGCTTTTGAAAAAACAAAAGAGAACAAAAGAAAAAATATCAGCAGTTGACAATTTGAATAGACGAATCATCAATATTCAATATTAGAAGCAAAAAAACAAGGCATGACACTAAGAAAAGAAATGACAAATTTTTTATTTCATATAAAATTATATATTGCTTCTTATTTTGAAGTTTATTTTATTATTTAAATAAAGTTTATATATCTAAATGTTAATAAGAATATAATGGGTACGTATGTTTGAAAAATAAAAAATAATTTTCATCTCTTAAAAATATATTTCACCTGTAAATTGATAAAATGTATGTTTAGTTAATTATGATATTGTGAAGATGAACATGTCAGTTTCAAAATCAAATATCAATAATAGTAAACTTAAAAGATAATAATGAGATCAGAACAATATATTTAAAAATAATATTAATTTTATCATCATCACCATAACTCATCAATTACCTTAATTTTGCTCAAGTTATAAAAGTTCAAACAGAATCCAAACCTTATAATTCACTACATTACAAAATCTTGTAGGATTAAACTGTATGATTACATATACATATATTTTAAGTAATTAAAATCGGTTCACGCGGATGGGTATTAATTCGGAGACATATTTTTTCCTTTGAATATTCAATCATATCAAACTAATCAAATAAAACTAATTAAATAAAGCGAGGACATGCAATCTTCGAAAACTACAAAAAAAAATGTACATAAAAATATTAGTATTCAAACTCGTGGATCATCAAAGCTTGATTTTCCACGAACGTATTTCTCAATTCTGAATGTATATCGATCAACTTCAAGAACGCTGGTTCTGAAAATGGAAGGCAGCCAAGACGCTGTCTCATTATAAGATCAGTCCTACGTCTATATGCAAAACCAAAACAATGAAGGTTTCTGCAATAATCTGCACGAGTCCAATAATAATAATAAGGCCATTCTTCAACTCTACGGGATTCTAGAGAGACAGTTAGTGACAGAATCGAAATGCATTACAACGTTGGCATGCAACGTGACAATTAACAACGCCCTTCTTCTGAACTCCAACAACATGATCACGGCTCGCCGGTGTCCCGGCCGCCTTAATTCACGATGCAACAAGCACCGCTTTTTCCTCTGAAACTGTCGTTCATTCTTCTGACTGTGCAGCCACGGGGATGTCCTCCTGGTGGGTTGGCATGTTGAAACATGTATATATTATCAAAGTTAGAGTATAAGAAACTCTTAAATTGAAAGGTACATATGAGACCTAAGGAAAAGGTCTTCAGGAAGTGAATATTTCAATAGCCAAAGATGATACTACCTCATGTCCTTAATATAAGAGTTAATTAGCTAATATGAGAATATTAAGAAAACTAAATAAAGTTCTTTAAATATTAATATTTAACACTTTTCTTTAAACCAAGTTGCCTCTAATCTAACTGTTGGACTTTGGGTCCAAGTCCGCCCTTAATGGGCTGGACTATTTGATTAGGATATAAGTAGCATAATCAAATAAGAATAAAATCAGCATTAATTGCATATTGGGGAATAATTTAGTTACCTCTGCTTCATGATAGTATGTAATAATATGAGCTTGTGTTCCCCCTCATGCGAGCAAGGTTAATATATATGTATATGTTGTTCCTATTTATATATGCATGAAATAATATGTTGCTCTTTAGTTTGCATGTATAAATCTTGAGGATAAAAGTTTGTGTACAAAGATTTCTTCTTTTTCTCCTGACTCCTTCATTTTCTTAAAAGTAAAGTTTTTGGAACCTATGTGGAACCAAAAAAAACAAGAGAATTTAATCCTCAAAAGCTAGGAAAGCTTTTGAAACGCAGAGGACACACATCCATGTTGGATTATATATGCAGTGCCGTCAACGTCGAGAAAAATGGGGTGTTTTGAAACTGAGTGTTTTTTCCCCAAACGAAGCCATGCATGTGTAGATCTCGAAGAGACGATTCCAACGATGCTTAGAACGCGTCAAACGGAGTTCGGATAAGGGCAAAATGAAGGAAATAAGTTAGCGGGTCGTTAGTCGCCACAGCCACTTCACTCGCTATTTGATCAATGAAACAGAGTTTTTAAGATGAGATAAATGCCATGTATTTGTAGTTCGCTAAACTATACGATTACAAAGACACCAAGAACGTGAAAAACGGAGCTAAAACGAGGGAGATATGGCTTCCCAAAGTTGGCAGGGCGTGATAACCCGCCGGAGCTCCAACTGGGTTAGGTTGACCTGGTTGGAGGTTGAAGATGATGACATGATAGTCAACAGCACATCATCAGTCAACACGGACACATGGCACTAATGAGGAAGTGCCACGTCAGCGTCCAAAAACCACGTCAGCATCAGTCAACGTCAGCCACGTCATCCGTTAACCAACCACGTTGACTGAGACACGTCATCGCCACATAAGCGAGGTCAAGGAGTTGACCAGTCAACCATTGACTGGTCAAGGCGTTGACCAATCAACCGATGACTGGTCAACGGTCAACTGTCATGTTGACAAAAAAAAGGAGGACAGAGGGCGCGTGGGGTACACTGGGGCCCCTATTTGACACGTGGCAAGCACCGTCAGAGAGAGGTCGGCGCGTGGAGTCGTGTGAGCTGGCGCATGTCACCGGCAAACGGCCACAAGGCGGCGCGTGTATGTCACGCGCCTCCGCTGAGAGTGGCCAACGTTGGAATTTTCTAATTTTTCAGGATTTTTCAATCCAGACACCTTCTAGGGGAGCGTATAGGCATGTGGGAGCTTCGATTGAGACCCAGTTTGTTCCTAAAAATCCCTAAATTCAAGAGCTTCAATTTGATATATAATTTGCATATATTTGAAGCAAGTTTGGATGTGATTTGAGTCAAAAAGATGCTTATGTGCACTCAGAGATTCCCAAAAATGTTAAAATTGAGTCAATATTGATTCTATTATTTTTTGGATAAGTTGGCTTACTTTTTAAGAGTAATTTCAGCTGCAACATAAAGTTAATGCTGAAAGATTCTTTAAAAGTGAGGGATTATTCAAATGAGTTTTTGAATATAAAATCATATCCAACCTTGACTTAAACTTTCAGAGATAAAACCTGAAAATTGCAGTAACTTGAATTATTCAATAATTATTGAATAATAACAATTATTCCCATGCTTCTAACCACATTGATTCAATTGGGATTGAAGTAGCGACTTCTAAAAGTCAACCTTTTATCACATGTGTTGTGACAAAGGACAAGACAAATAGAGATGTGAGAATCATCTCATCAAGTGGCAGGTATACTACAATTATATCCAAGTGAGTGGATGTAAACATGGCAAAGAGGAGCTTGATATTGTAGCTAGACGCTACATAAGTTCATATGGTCAGAAGGGCCTATAAAAGGGAGAACCTAGTTAAGAGACAACAATATGAGGCTTAAACTTTTGAATGTTCTTGTTTTTCAATGAATTTATGATTAAATTCTCTTTTTGTTGTAATTGGATTAAGTATGTTCTCTTCCTATTTCCTTGAACATTCATGCTGATTAGATGATATTGTGTTATTATCTTGTTGATATAACTATTTTTGATTGAGTGGGAGTTTCTAGAATGTGTCTAGAAATCCAAAAGGGGAATGTGTTCAATGAAGATTTTGGTTAAAAGGGTGATGAGCTAACTAGCATGATTGGAATGGGAGTCAACATAGTTGTCTCCTGAACATAAAACTAATGAACTTATTATCTAATTATCCTTTATCTTGTTTGAACAAATAAGATTTGTATACCATAATCGTCTGAGTAACCAATTATGACCAAGTCTATTTGACTGGACTTATAAAGGCAAGCTCAAATAGAGATATCTATGGAGTTAGAAACCCTCAAATCTCTTTCATTCAAGAAGAATGAGATGTTTGGGACATCCTACCAACCAGTCTTCAACATTTAGAGGTTGAAGCAACTGAAGGATACAAAAGGTTTATGCTATCAAGTATAGAAAGAACTACATTGCTCAAACTTACATTGGTATGAGCAATGTAACCTTATCCAAACCGTGTGGATAGTGTTGGAAGATAGTGAAATAGATTATCTTCTTCCATAAAGTTAAAACCAAGTTAAGTTTTAACATAGTGTATGAAGTCCTAACATGTCATTTAGGCAACACTTGAGACAAATGTCAAGCTAAGAAGTTGAGACAAATACAATGCCAAGTTCTTTCTAACAAACAAGTATATGTTGTGACAAGACATCTTTCAGTGAGTGGGAGTAAGCTGTCTCCCAGTGAGTGAGAGTAAGGCACGTCTTCCGATGAGTTGGCGTATATGAAAGTAAATATTGCCCCTAATATGCATATTGTTACCTTCAGCAATGTGATTCGCCACATTGAACCTAAGTGTGAAAGATTGAAGGATCCAAGATCTATCAGTTAGACAAACTTAGCTAAAGAGTGGGAGGATTCATCCTCTAAGTGCAAGGGCAAGAAACCTATGAGGTAAACTTGATCTAGAGGAGGTCAAATAGTTTCTACAAAGATGAAAAGCTACAATAATAATCCTTAAGGGTTGTAAAAGTAGCAATCCACATGAGTTGTAGATGTTTCACATAAGCATATAGCTTCATGTCGAATGCAAAGCAATAAAGAGATAGAATCAAGGGATTAAAACTTGCACGTTAACTCTGCATAGATAAACCACCCTGATTCACTCCATGCAATTGTAACTGATAGAATCTCATCTTTGCTATCTCTTTAGTTAAGAATCGATGAGATTATGATTCTCAAATCTTTCATTGGATTTTAATGTTTCTTTTGAAGGGATAAAAGATTCCATTTCTTGCCATATGTACACATTAATTAAAAGAAATGATCAAACTAGAAAAAGAGTATTTGCTAAACAATGTGTGCTAAAGGTTTAATATCCTTATGAATAAGTTGATAAATTATTCTACCTGGCAAGAAAGACAAAGAAACATTTTTGAGAAAATCCATTGCAATTGGCAAATTATGACGTTAGTGAACTAATGAACGTGAGGGCAAAACATAGAGCTTGGAGTTTTGTTAACGTTATAGACGTTTACTCGAAATACAGTAATGTTTACTTGATTTTTGGCAAATGTGAAGTTGTTAGATAATGGCTGAACTAGTCAGAAATCAGTTAAACTAAAAGGATAAGACCTTTTGAACTAACAAGGGTTAAAGATACCCACATGATTAGTTCAAGCTGCTTTGTGTACAAGAAAGGCATTGTTAGGCAACTATCAATATCTAGAACCCTTCAACATAATAGAGTTGTTGAAATAGAGAGATAGACCTCTCCTTGACATGGATGAGTAGACAATGGCATAAGTGAGGCCATCAGCCATATGTTGGTATGTAAACTCACAGCTATTATCTTCACACTTGATCAAATGCTCTCTATGTCAGTCACGACCTTACCCTGTGAATCATGGATAGGCCTTAGATCAGACACAAGCTCGTCAAGACCATAAGGGTCAGCAACTTTATATCCATAATTCTTCCTATGAGTAATGAAGATTAGGCTCAAGGTATACAAGGTATCTCTTTGTGAAATGACCTGAGAACTTGACAAGACATGTTTTTCATTAGTGAAAATGATGGCGGCTCAGTGACTGTAAGAGAACTGAGGGATGCAACGTTCATAAAACCCAGATTTTCTAGCAGGAAATGAGCATTAATCATATTGAATATCTTTAAGAGGCTCACAAGTGACAAGGAATAACCAAGTGTTCCTAAGTTCACTGATCTGAGAGGGAGGATTGAGACCATTGTCATAATGAAAGAGGTAAGAGGTAAGTTACGAGAGAATTACCTCACTCATACATAAGAAAAGAGTCCTATGAAATCCACCTTGGAGCAAATTGTCATCTAGTGAATGACTATAAGGGGATAGATTCCCTAATAGATTAAATGCTCTCTTCATCATTTAGAAGGTGATGATAACTACCTATAAGTGTTTGAAAGATATAAGAAGGACCTACTAAGAAGAATTGCAAAGTGTTATATGGATTCCTTTTTGGAACTAGCCAAGTATATGTTTTAGGCAATTTGTCACATAGCCAGGAGGTGATTGGGAACAAGTAGGTTCTCAAATCTGTTAGGGGCATATAAAACCTAAAACACTTAGTGGCTAAGGGGTACTATAATGGAATATTGTCCATTGTGCATTTTAACTCTGAACTTTGGCAATGACAACAAGCTTAGTCTTGAAATTACATCAAGATGATGTGAAGGCCGCTTTCTAATTTGAAAATTTTGAAAATTGGATGATGAACTCTAGATGAAGCAGTTTAAGGGCTTCGTAGAAACAATCACCCAAATAGTAGTATATGAGGTTTCACAAGTTAAAGGCCTCACTAACTTCAAGATAATCGAAGAACACGACATGAGTCGCAAATGGTCTAGTGATAATTCTTTTTGAAGTCATCCTTTGTCAAATGACATATAAAACAAGTGTCAAGAGAGTCAAAGGAATAAAGGATCAGAGAATCCTTAAATTCAGAGTTGAGAAAATCATGGGCTGCACAAATATCTTAAATGATAAGGTAAACAGAGATTGCACAAGCAAGATACAGTCTTTGCTACTTAAGACATGTACAAGTGTGATCTTTAGGCATACAAGGATGCCAAACTGCAAACCCATGGACACCCCTGAAGTCAAGGGCGCAAACCTAGAGAGGTTACATGTCCTATGAGAAATCCAACATGGAAAAGGTGGATAGAGTCCCATGTGAGACTATGGTTGGTGTAGATAAGACCAAATGTTTTTGGTTGGACTTGGAAGCTATTTTTTTTCCTGCTGTGAAATATATTATAAGAATAACCATGGATTAAGTAGTCAAGATAACAACTTTCCTTTGAAAGGATACTCCAATATAAGGCCTAGACAAATGGTGATAGAGTAAGGAAATATACAAAGTACATTTCCTGTTATCCATGGAAATAGAACACAAGGTGTGTTCTGCCATCATTCAAAATGCCATATGGCTAAAGTAATTCCTATGAGAGATTGGGAATGAATGGTGGATAGAAGGATCCAAACGATAGCATCTTATGATGAGGATCCTAAGTATCACAGCAATGCGAAACATACTTTTTGATATATCTCTATAAGAGATTTGCTTTCAAAGAGGGAAAGCAACAGTTCAATGACCTTCTACTGACAAAATGTTGGTAGATTCCCTTACTGAGCCCATAGCTTGATATTCATTGAGTTAGTGAAAATCTTGGGGCGCGAATAAAGCGTAAGGTCGTGAACTTCTTTTATATGAAGATAAAAGAAATAGTATGTATGTTATGAGTAAATACATAAAAGGTATACAATTTTGTATGTTGTACAGGTCCGAAGAGGTTGGTTCACTCACACGAACAACCGTCTTCCTATGTTTTATAGGGGGTATGGGAGGGTAAGATGAGCAAATGATCACCATGATATGGTTAAGAAGAATCGTTGCGTTTAAGTTGCCTCAGTTAGACTGAGATGAGATCTACATGTGTGCATATACACAGAAAATGGATCGAAGCATGAATATAGACCTGTAGCCAGGCAAATAACTATTTTTCACATATGAGATTGTAAAAGAGATTTTGTGAAAAAGAAAGTTCTGGTTCGAATGTTGAGTACATTTAGGAACTAATGTCTGTACGATGAAAGATAAAGAAATCGACGTGCACCTCAAACCATTCACCGTAGCATGCAATTCATATTGCATGTGCTTAAGAGTTAAACTGCAACACAGGATATAGGTGAAAGATCCCTAGTTCACTACAGTGTGAGTCCCAGGAAGGAAGAATCCTTCCACGATGCCCTTAAGACTTAGGCGGCATCATGAAAGCTTGGTTTGGTGACAGCTACTTTAGCTGAAGCTCCATAATCACACTCGATCTGGTCAGGCGAGTGAAAACTAGGAAAGCGACCAAGTCAAGATGGACTGATGTTTAGTCAAAAGGGAAGATTTACTCCTGGATATACAATATGTGCTAGTGTCTGTGGTCGACCCCTTACTAGCTCTATGTGAAGCTTGTAAGTGCGTGGAAGGCAATCTGAGTTAATCAACATATTAACTAAAGAGGGATTAGATATGCCATGAGTAATATGTATGGGAGAATCTGGGGCATATGAGGCAATAAACATATAGCTTATAGTTATATATAAAGAGAGTCCTTGGATGTTGATCCAGTATGAGGGATTTATAGTATCACAAGCACCAAATCTTAAAGACGTTTTTGACCACGCGGTCACGGCAGACGCCAAGTATGAAACAAGAAAGAGTAACGCACGCATAATGGGAGGCCCATCAAGTGCGAGTGGGAGATATTGGACTTTAGGTCCAAGTCCGCCTTTGATAAGCCGGACTATTTGATTAGGATATAAGTAGCCTAATCAAATAAGAATAAAATCAGCATTAATTACAGATTGGGGAATAATTCAGTAATAATTATGGATTTGTTAATTGAGAAACAAATCATCATAATTAGGAAATTAATTGAGAATCAATCAATTAATTGTTGTCTTTGAGAGCAAGAAGGAGTGCACACGTTTCCTAATTAGTGGCCTCCATAAACCACTATAAATAGGGTGTGCCTCCTCAATTGTAATTCACTCCGCCATTGCGTTTTCTGGCATTCTCTTCTCTCCTACCATCTTTCTGGTTTTGGTGATCTGCTGTGTAAATCACAATTAGGCTCTAGTAGGCTAATAATTGTGTGGGCACAATTATAGAGCATTGGAGTTTTGACCCGGATCCGAACATGGATTCGCCCCGGTACGCCAGTCCTCTCTTCTCCCTCATTATATTTTTTCCTATACTAATTATACATATAAGTATTTCAAAGAGATCATGTGACATATGTTATAATTAAGTAATTTATTTAATTTTCTTAATCTCTCTAAGTTAATCAAGTAGCTCTTATATCAAAGACTAAAGGTATCACAACCTCGCATAATTACATATGTTGATTTGTGCCCACCCAGCCCGTCCAAGCCCACTATTCAACTATAAAAGCATTCAAATGCACAAAACAAAGATCTTAGTTTTTTTTCGACACCGCAACTTATACGGAAAACTGAAGCATGCCTTGAAATGTTGAGGCAGATCATCAAGACTCAAAAGCTAGACCATCGACATTTCTAAAATTGAAAATTATTATAAGCTCCTAACTTTGTATGAACAGGTCAGATGCTAAAGCCTGGTCCACCTATACTATTCCTCATTGCCTTTATAAATAGGATCAACCACCCCCACCCACTTCATCCCCTCGTCCTCATTCCAAACCTCAACCTTTAAATTCTTCCTCCTCCCTCTGCAACTCACTTAAACGAAACCGTTTCTTTGAAACAAGCTAATGTCTTCTTTACAAATCTCTGCGTGTTCCTCTTCTACTTCCTCTATCAGGAAAGTCAAAGCCTCCATTAATGTCCGTAAGCTCCCGGGAGTTCGTTTGTCACTTCCAAAAATATCCCCAACCAGTACTACAAAGCTGGTTCTGAAATTGAATAGATCCATCGACACAATAATGCCATCAGAGCTAGATGTCACCACCTCCACAGAACTATACGAAGATAACTATTCCAAGGCCACCATTCAATTGTATGCAATCTTACAGGCTGTCTCTGACAGAATTGAAATGGACAACAACATGTGCAAGCAACGAAACAACTGGAATACCCTTCTTTTGAACTCTCTCAATATGATCACCCTCACTGCCACTACCATGGTTGGTCTCAACACTGCCATTGACAACTCTGCCCTCAAAGTATCGTCAACCCTTTTGTTCTCTGCCGCCACCGGAATTATACTGATCATGAACAAGATTCAGCCGTCACAGCTCGCTGAGGAACAGCGAAATGCGACTAGGTTGTTCAAGCAGCTTCAGAATGAAATCCAAACTATTTTAGCTATTGGAAACCCAACTGAGGAAGACGTCAACAGTGCAATGGAGAAGGTCTTGGTACTTGACAAGGCTTACCCTCTTCCTCTCTTGGGAGCTATGCTTGAAAAGTTCCCTTCCAAATATGAGCCTGCTGTTTGGTGGCCCAAAACTAACACTAGTGAGTTCCAAAAGCGAGTATCAAGATCGCAGAAGAAAACGAATAATGGATGGACTCCAGAACTGGAAACGGAAATGTGGCGCATTCTTGAAGTAATGAAGGGAAAAGACATTGAGGACTATGACAGGCTAGGAAACTTGGCTCTCATGGTCAACAAATTAAAACCTCAGCCAAATCAGGTCCCTTGCTCACTGGGATTGCAGCTTTAGGTTCTGCATTAGCGAGCCATATTTCGTCGTGGCCAGGCATTGTGGCGGCCATGGCAGGATCGTTGGCGGCTTCTATGAATGCGTTGGAGCATGGAGGGCAAATGGTGATGGTGCTTGAAATGTACAGAAACTGTGGAGGTTTCTTCAAGTTGCTCGAATAGACCATAGAAGAAACACTTGAAGAGAAAGACTGCGAGAAAAGAGAGAACGGCGAGCTTTTTGAAATGAAAGTGGCAATGAAATTGGGAAGAAGCGTTTCCCAACTCAGACAACTTACCTCAAAATTTGCTGCCTATGAATCCGAAGGAATTGGCATTGATGAATTTGCTAGCAAGTTGTTCTGAGATCACTTATAATATTTTCATTCATTCATTGATTCAATTTTTCCGCCCTACTTTTGTGCACAGGCAATCTTTTTTAGTCTTTTTTTCTAATTAGGTCCTCCGATCCTTTTTTATTCTTTTGTGTAAAGTTTCTTATTTGGACATATAAGATTGAATTTTATATATACTTCATTAGTTCAAGGTTCTCTCATTTTCCTCTTTCTCTTTTTCTCAACAAAATCTGTATCCGTTGATAAAAATAAATTAAAGATATATTTTATCCATGTTTAGATTATAAGATAGAGATTTAGACTTAATATTTTATAAATTATTTCTATAAATATAATTAAATTAAATTAAATTAAATTATTAAAATTTGATCTATACGACTCATAATTGCGATACAAATAAAAAAGAAAAATTTAAAATTATAAAATTATTGTTATAATAATTTTATAAAATATGAAATTTGAACTATCCATTTTTAAGCTAAGATATATAAGTGAGATACTTCAAAGAAAAGAAGAAAGAGAAAAATGATGGTATCTTTTTCCCACGGGATTAAGGCTTGATGACATTTTGGAATGTTTTGCTCAAATTTGTTTCTCAAATGCATTAGTTTTCGTATCAATACAAACTCACAATATTAGGAGCATTATAAGTGCATATTAATTTAAGAGTTAAGGTTATGAGTTGGGAACATAGGAAGCATCACAACCTTGAGACTTTCCCATCAATCATTTTTTTTTTTTTTGGGTATATCTCATCAATCTATTTTTATTTGAACCCAATTTGACGTACGGCTTCACGGACTCATCCAGCGGATGGAATAGGTCAGCCCTAGTTATGACATATACCTAACGATATATCTGATCTATTTTTTCATAATTAATAGTTAAGTTACTATTCTTACTAATTGACCATTGTTGACTAATTGGGCCCTAACAGAACCAACACTTAGAGAAAATAGCCTTCTCATTCATTACTTTGCCAAAAAATGAATTTACATCCACACATCTGCATGGTTCAGTGCTTCAATATTTATAGAGCACTTAAGACTACTGCTATACCGAGAGGTACCACAACAGTCAATACAATAATTTACAATTATATCCCTACAATAAAATAATTATTACAAATTACAAGTTAATCCTTCTAACACTCCCCCTCAAGTAGGGGATGAAAAAATGTTTACAGACCCTAACTTGCACAGTAAGTTCCGCTGTATATCTCCAGAGACAGCCTTTGTCAAGATGTCAGCTTGCTGCTCTTTAGATCTTACATGTACAAGATCTATCTCACCTTTTTCCCATTTTTCACGAACGAAATGGCAATCTACCTCTATATGTTTCGTCCTTTCATGAAACACAGGGTTCGCAGCTATATGAATCGCAGCGACACTATCACAGTATACTGAAACGGGTCCATTAAGTATCACACCCAGATCCTGTAACAGCCCTCTTGCCCAAGTGATTTCTGAAGTAGCCATGCTAAGCGCTCTGTATTCAGCTTCTGCAGAGGACTTGGATACGGTACTTTGTTTCTTCGTTTTCCACATGACTGCTGACCCCCCGAACTTAAGCACATAACCAGTCACTGACCTTCTGGTGATTCCACAAGAGGCCCAGTCAGCATCACAGTAACATTCAAGCTGCAGGCTACCTTTCGAACTCAGCATCATTCCCAATCCAGTCATGCCTTTCAAGTACCGTACTACGTTACAAGCTGCTGCCATGTGTGTTTTGGTTGGCATTTGCATGAACTGACTGAGCGTCTGCACACAGAAACATATATCAGGCCGAGTCATTGTTAAGTAAATCAATTTACCTATCAACCTCCGGTATCTATCTGGGTTGCTCAGCAGATCTTGGTTCTTGTCTTTGTCGTTCCGAAATGGCATCAGTTTTAGATTTTGTGCCATAGGAACACTTAGAGGCTTGCATCGACTTAATCCTGTTTCAGACAAGAGATCCAGGACATATTTTCTTTGAGACAACACTATACCATTTTCAGACTGTGCTACCTCAATGCCCAAGAAATATTTCATATGTCCTAAGTCCTTAATCTTGAAATTATTATGCAGCAAATTTTTAGCATATATTATTCCATTTTCAGAATTTCCTGTGATCAGCATGTCATCCACATAAACTAAAATTAGTACAACACCATCATTCCATTGCAAAGTAAACAATGAATAGTCATTTTTACTTTGCTTAAACCCTCCTTGTATGAAGGTTTGAGATAATTTCTGATTCCATTGTCGTGAGGCTTGCTTAAGCCCGTAAAGAGATTTATTAAGCTTACAAACCATATGCTCCCCCTTACTCTCAAACCCATGAGGGATTCTCATATAGACCTCTTCATGTAGGTCTACCTGCAGAAAGGCATTAGAAACATCCATCTGATATAATGGCCAAGAATGTAATGCAGCTAATTTAAGTACCATTCGTACAGTAAGCATTTTGACAACGGGTGAAAACGTTTCATGGTAATCTATACCCTCTCTTTGGTTATATCCTTTGGCTACCAAACGAGCCTTATATTTATCAATGTTACCATTACTATCATATTTTACCTTATACACCCATTTACACCCAATGGGCTTTTTACCTTTGGGTAGCTTGACTACTTCCCAGGTTTTATTGCTTTCTAGAGCATGCATTTCTGCTTTCATGGCTTCTACCCACTGTGGGATGCGTGCTGCCTCATTGTAATTAGCGGGTACAGCCACTGCATCAATGCAAGAAAGAAAGCACAGATAATCAGGGTTAATTAAATTATATGATAGATAATCATTGATAGGATATCGACACTTAGTGGTTCCTTTGGAGTTCTGTTCCGCAATGGGCAGCAATACTGAGCACACATAATCATTCGCCCAAATTGGTGGTCGTCTATCTCTTTGTGGCCGAATAGGTAAGGTAGTTGACTGCATGTTGTTTGAGTCTTCCAACGTTTCTGTGATCTGTTGAGGACTGTCCTGTTGAAGGTTCCAATGTGCATCAACACTTCTTATGTTGTCAAGTGGAGGAGCATCTGATTCAGAATCAAACCAGAACATCCTTCGTAGTATGGGATTAATCGTTTCTTGTTGTTTCACCATATCCTTGAAAGGGAACCTGTTTTCTGCAAAACTAACATGCCGACTCACCATTAATGTGTTAGTACGTAAATCTAAAAGTAAATAACCTTTCTGATGGTCTGGATAACCCAGTAGTACACATGGAACAGCTCTGGATTTTAATTTATCACTGACCTTCAAATCTGTAGCGTAAGCTAAAGATCCGAAAACTCTAAGATTAGTAAAATCTGGTTGTTTCTTATATACCTTTTCAAATGGAGTCTTGTAATCCAGAATTTTAGAAGGTAATCTATTCACTATATAAGCTGCTGTTTTGACACATTCACCCCAGTATTGGACTGGTAAATGAGATTGTAGCATTAAACTCCGTGTGATTTGCATGATAGTTCTATGTTTCCTCTCCACAACCCCATTTTGCTGTGGAGTATAAGGACAGGCAGTCTCATGAATGATGCCTTTATCATGTGTAAAAGCTCTAAAAGAATGATTAATAAACTCACTCCCATTGTCACTCCTAATCCTTCTAACGCATGTCTGAAATTGTGTAAGAGCAAAGGCCACAAAATGTTTAACATGAGCTAATGCATCAGATTTATGCCTCATTAAAAATATCCAAGTAGCTCTTGAGAAATCATCAACTATAGTAAGAAAATATTGGTAACCTTGATGTGTGGGTGTATGATAAGGACCCCACACATCCAAGTGTATAAGCTCAAAACATTTGGTGGTTTTAATACAACTAGGAGAGAATGGGAATTTAGATTGCTTAGATTGAATACAAACATCACAATGGTCATTCTCAGAATCACATTTATTGAATGTAAAATTCAGATGCTGCAATATAGAAAAAGGGGCATGGCCTAAACGCTTGTGCCAAAGGTGTATATTCATAGGTTTTAGTTGTGTGTGACTACCCTGAGTAACATTTACAACATGTGAAAGCTTGGGTAGGTTTAATATGTATAATCCATTGATAAGTTTACCAGTTAGCTTCGTCCTTCCACCCTGTAGGTCCTGCAACACACACAAATGAGGGGAAAAACAAGCCATACAGTTATGTTCTAGAGTTATTCGAGATATGGCTATCAGGTTGAATTGTAATCTAGGTGAGTATAGAACATTATGCAATGTTATTTCAGGAGATAATTTGACTGATCCTATATGGGTGACCTGCACTCTACTCCCATCAGGTATTTTTATAAATCTGATTGGTCCATCATACCTAATATGACTATGAAAAAGACTTACATCACCAACCATATGGGTGGTTGCTCCAGAGTCCAGAATCCAGCTAGTGCATGATAAACTAGAAGGAACAGAGGATGTCAAACCTGTACCCATAAGTGCGTGAGTGTTGGTGTCAACGTCCTTCTACAGGAGCTCAAGAAGACGATCATATTGTTCCTGCGTGAAAGTGGGTGCAACAGCAGAGGTTGTATTGGCTTGAATCTCCAAATTTGGTGCAGGCTCAGATTGGGAAAGGTCTTTATTATTCTTTGGTTTGTTCCCTTTGAAAGACGATGGGTAACCAATTAACTGATAACAGCTTTCTTTAAGATGACCCTTCTTAAGACAATGAGAGCATTCCAGAGAACTATCCCCCCTGCCGCGTCCTCGACCTCGGCCACGCCCTCTAGCAAACATCGCGACCCCATCAGTAGGAATGGTTCTATCAGCCGTAGTGATTGAACGCTGGGTCTCATCTTGGACAACCATCGCATAGGCTTCATTCACAGTGGGTAAAGGACTCATAAGCAATATCTGGCTTCTAGCTTGGTGGTAGGAATCATTGAGACCCATCAAAAATTGCAAGAGCTTCTGCTCTTGAATCAGATCCGCATACGCACGAGAAGTGTTACAAGTGCAAGACGGCAGTGTGACTAAGGCAGATTGTTCCTCCCAAAATTCTTTGAGTTTCAAAAAATAAGTAGTGACGGAATTACCTCCCTGCCGATATGAATTGATCTAACGGTGAAGAGCAAAAATGCGTGCACCATTCTTTTTGTCAAATCTTTCTTTCAGATCCATCCAGACGTGGTGAGCACTCTGAAAGAAAATGACTCCATTGGCCAGTTCTTTGGAGATGGAATTCAGCAACCATGAGAGGACGACGGCGTTACAATGCTCCCACTGCCCGTGGAGAGCCGTCGCAAAGGAATCCTTGCGGCAGGTTCCGTCAACAAAACCGAGTTTGTCCTTTTCAAGCAGCGCGATCCTCATCGCCCGATTCCACACCGTATAGTTATCGGTGCCGATGAGGACGTGTTGGATGATGGAAGTCCCTTAGGTGTCGGACGGATGAAGATATAGCGGGTGGGAAAATGGAATGGCCTCGGAACCAAGATGCCCGTTCTTTTCGCCCCCGTTCTTGTCGCCGGGAGCCATGGAGTCAGACGAGGAAGGAATCGTAGCCATGATGGGTCAAAAAGAAGGGAACGATGACGGAGCGATGAGGTCGAGCAAGATGCGATCTGGGATTGGGGAAGAAGACGATCGTGGTGACCCAGATCTGAATGACCCCAGAAAAAGAAAAACACGTGATGACCCAGATGAAGGACGCGTGTGGATAAACCCAAAACGCGAGGTGTGATGCTGCAGAAATCAATGACCGTGGTCTTGCACGATGATCTTGAAGGAACGGTCAGGATCTTGAATATCGGTGAGATGTGTGGCGGAACGAGGAGCTGCGATGGGCTGGTTCTTGGGCTTCCGGCGCAGTAAACGCTCTGATACCATGTTGACTAATTGGGCCCTAACAGAACTAACACTTAGAGAAAATAGCCTTCTCATTCATTACTTTGCCAAAAAATGAATTTACATCCACACATCTGCATGGTTCAGTGCTTCAATATTTATAGAGCACTTAAGACTACTGCTATACCGAGAGGTACCACAACAGTCAATACAACAATTTACAATTATATCCCTACAATAAAACAATTATTACAAATTACAAGTTAATCCTTCTAACAACCATATATTTAAAATGTTTATTAAGGAAATTACCTTGCACTTCAGTGAGAAATGTTCATAATTCAGACAACCGTTCACATGGAAAAAGAAATTCACTTATCTTCTCAAGAGTTATATTTTAATACATGTTTTAATATTAGGATGAAATGCATTTATTATCTTCCATATTTGCTTAGTTAAAATTGCAAAAATATCCATTCCATTTGTTATGGATATGTATAATATGAACATCCCTTGGATTGATCCCAAACTGATCTCCCTGAGATGAAATTTCCTTCCTAACTTCCATTTTAAAATTTAGATCAATATAGCTTTAAAAATTTTAAATTATAAAATTAATCAATTATATAATAAAATAAAATTAATTGATTTTATAATATTATTAAAAACGAAAAAAGGTTGTTTGAAAGAGTGTTAAATATTATTTATGTTACAAGAGTATTTTGATCCAAAGGAATTTTAAGAGTATTTTAAAAAGAGTGATTAAACAAACTGTTATCAAAATAAATGGAGGGAAAATAGGGGAGATATATAAGGAAAATCTATTTAGGGAGAGATTCATGTGTATATGTTTGCAGAAAATCAAAATAGAAGATAGATTTTTTTATGATTAAAACATAATAGGGAAGTGATTTTAGAATGCTTGACGGATAAGTATCCGCGTAAAATCATAATTTAATTACCAGGTCTTCCCGTTTTAAAACAAAACACACGTGACAATTATCGTGCCTGAAGTTGCAAGTAAAGGGAGTATTAGATTGAGTATTAGCGTAATTAAAGTATACTCGTTTTCAACATTAAGCTTCTATAATATTTTGAGATTATCTAATCCGTAGCTTTTCAAAAAACAAAAGAAAAGAAAAGAAATAATATCAGCAGTTGACAATTTGAATAGACTAATAATTTGGAATTAATGGACAAAACATCAATATCCAATATTAAAAAAAAAAAAAAGAACAAGGCATGACACTAAGAAAAGAAATGGCAAATTTTTTATTTCATATAAAATTATATATTGCGTCTTATTTGGAAGTTTATTTTATTATTTAAATATATTTTATATATCTAAATTTTAATAAGAATGGATAAGTATGTTTGAAAAATAAGAAATAATTTTCATCTTTTAAAAATATATTTCACCTGTAAATTGATAACATGCATGCATGTTTATTTAATTATGCTATTGTGAAGATAAACGTGTCAGTTTCAAAATCAAATATCAAATAGTAAACTTAAAAGATAATAATGAGATCATTCAGAAAAGTACATTTAAAATAATACTAGTTCTGTGAGCATCACTATAACTCACCGATTACCTTAATTTTGTTCAAGTTATAGTTCAAACTGAATCCAAACCTTATATATCACTACTACATTACCAACTCTTGTAGGATTAAACTGTATGATTACATATATATCTTTTAAGTTTTAAGTACTTAAATCGGTTCGCCCGCATGCGTCTTAATTCGGAGACATATTTTTTCCTTTGAATATTCAGTCAAGTCAAATTAATCAAATAAAACTAATTAGACTAAGCGAGGACAATCTGAGAAAACTACCATAAGAAAAGGAGTAAATATAAATATTTATATTCAAATTCGTGGACCGTATAGTATATGTTCTCTTGTAATGCAAGAAAACCAACCAAACAATGTTTTACCATGTCGCATGATGTTTGTACTGACGACAAGCTTAGCCATTTTGTCGGGCACAGCTAGGAACGGTTCAAGTTTGAGAGTTCATAAAATATAAAAAGGGTCAGCAAATTTGGCTTAGTCTTCTCATCTTAACCAATTCTTCGAAACTTTATTGAAAAAAATTATTATCATTAAACAAATAAATTAATTAATAAATCACACCATAGTTATATAAACAAGCCACTCGTCAACTTACGATCACACCATATTATTATTCCAAAACATTGTCTTTCGTTTCGATATATCCCATATGGCGGTTGCCTCCTTACAATCGTCATCAATATCTTCCCTTTCTGCTTTCAAGAATCGGAATGTATCATCATCAAAGTTTGATTATTATTATTATCCACGAAAATATTTCTCAGTTATGAATGTATCATCCAGTTCAAGAAAGCTGATTCAGAAAACGAAGGCAGCTGCCATGAACGCTGTCACATTAGAAGATCACTACGTGAAAATGAAGAGCCAAAACGATGACGTTTTCTGCAATAATCTGCACGGGTCCAATTATAATGATAAGGCCACTCTTCAACTCTACGCGATCCTAGAGGCGATATGTGACAGAATCGAAATGCATTACAACGTTGGCGTGCAACGTGACAATTGGAACTCCCTTCTTTTGAACTGCACCAACATGATCACGCTCGCCGCCGCCACCATGGCCGGCATCGCCGCCGCCTCAGGCACGGCGCAGCTTTTCATCGGTCTGAAGCTGTCGTCCACTCTTCTGTTCTCTGCTGCCACGTGGATGTCCCTCGTCATGAGCAAAATCCAACCCTCCCAGCTCGCCGAGGAACAGCGAAACGCCACGAGGTTGTTCAGACAGCTTCAGGCTCAGATCCAGACCACCGTCGCTGTCGGAAACGCCACCGAGGAAGATGTAAACGACACCATAGAGAAGATTCTAGCACTTGACAAAGCTTACCCACTTCCCTTACTAGGAGGAGCCATGCTTGAAAAATTCCCTTCAAAGTTTGAGCCTGCCATTTGGTGGCCGTCACCGTCGTCGTCGTCATCTTCGTCTTCTCCAGAGCTGATGAAAAGCTTTATGCGTTCCCCCACGAAAAAGAATGGATGGAGTGAGGAGCTGGAAATGGAAATGAGGGAGATTATTGAAGTGGTCAAGAGAAAAGACATGGAGGACTATGAGAGGCTAGGAAACTTGGCTTTAAAGATGAACAAAGCCATGGCGATTTCAGGTCCGTTACTCACAGGAATTGCAGCATTAGGGTCTGCAATATTTCTGGGAAATAATAATAACGATGACAGCGGCGCGTGGGGAAGCATGATGACAGTTGTGCCGGTGGTTGCCGGTGCAATGGCGAGTGTTGTGAACGCGTTTGAGCATGGAGGGCAAGTAGGGATGGTGCGAGACGTGTACAGGTACTGCGCAGGATTCTTCAAGCTTTTGGAAGAAACAATTGAAACGACGCTCGAAGAGAAGAACTGTGACAAAAGAGAAAATGGAGAGATGTTTGAGATGAAGATGGCTCTCATGTTGGGAAGAAGCGTTTCTCAGCTCAGAAAACTTGCCTCTAAATCTGCTGTCTGCCGTTCCCTTGGAGCTGACGTGGATGAATTTGCCAGCAAGCTTTTCTGAAACTCTTTTTTTTTTTTAGGGTCTACAAACCTGAATTCAGGTAAAAATATTTTTTAATTATACCGGGGTAGAAAATCAACATTCCCCCGGTTTATTTACAAAATTGTTACCGTACACCGTTCCTATCCAATAAGTGATGTACAAAGGCAGCTGTAAATTATTAAAGCTAATTAATTATTAATTGCATTATTATTTTTTTGATATTAATATATATTTTCTATCATACTCATAATAACACCGTTAAAAACCGTATGGTGAGCAACCGTTGTTGGAAAAAATACTTATATTTATATTAACACTATTAGTATATCCTGTTTACTTTTGACATCAATAAATATTAATATCCATAGTTATAACTCTCTTTTGGCTATCATAATTATTTATCACTTTTTTTTATAATTTAATATCAATATTTTATATTTTATATCCATAAATTATTAGTTGGTCCTCATTATTTAAGAAGTTATCATAATACTAATTTAGCCCATAAATCAAGAAATTATCATAATCATAATTCAAATTAAATCAAATAATAGTGCTGCGTTGTAACAAAAAAAATAGTGCTGTAGAGAACTCAAAAAAGATCCTATTAACAATATTAAATTTTTTGCTGAATTAATAATAAATAAATAAATTCTTCCAGATTAGGCCAAAAAACCGGAAATATATACGGGTCATTTAAATAGATGATTATAAAATAATTTCATGATTTATTATGATTATAAATAAATATTTCTTATTATGCATAAAATAAAATAAAAAATTCCAACCATAAAGACAAAATTATATAATAAATATTGCATACCTCATAAGACAATGCTTTAAATCAATATTCAAGCAAAAAAAATGTTTTAAATCAATATACTATCCTTTTGTGTTTGCAGAAGCTTATAAAGCTCAAAATGCTGTATAAGAACTTCCATGTGCATCGCACGTGTAGCAATACCTATTAATCTTCATTTCTTGTACTTTTTCCTTTGACTTTTCAACGATTATTGGATTAATTTTTCATCTTCATGCATATGATACATATTTGCTTTTATCTTTTATTTGACCTTGAATATATTTTTGATTTCAGTGTTTCAGTTTTCCAAACCTTAATCAACTTGCAATACAAGCCAGGGATTTCACACAAAAACACCGATAGATATATTTCCGGAAAAAAATTATTTCTATTTTTAATATAAATTTAGATTTTTTTTATAATCACGTGCAAAACATGCATGTAAATTGAGAAAGGAAACTACACGAATACATATATATACTTCTACTCATTTTATGTCTCTGTTTCACCAAATAAATAAAATTACATGAAAAGACTGAGTCACCTAATAATCCCTGAAAAATTATCAAAATTTCCAAAGTTGTTTTCTTCGGGCGATTCTTAATTAATTCCTTTATTTGGGTCGTCATAGTACTTTATAGTAATTTAATTCAGATATATATATTGGTAAACTTTGTTGATGACAAAATGCATTAAATAAATTAAATATCGTAGTTTGACGAAAGAAAAATTGTACCAAAAAATTGTGCCGGCTAGTATTGAATTTGGTCCCAAAATATTATCTATGTATTAATATGATAATATGGAATGATAAATATAATAAGTATAAATATATTTGACCAAAAATAAAAAGTTTGAATATTATATCAGATTAATTTATAATTCTTTAAGAAGTAGTACCTAGAGAGAGAGGGGGAGGGGGGGGGGAGTAATTAATCTTGTTAGAAACTTAAAATGGTCAAGTAATTTTATCATGGGCTAGAAATCTGAATCAACGTAGAATGTTATATACTTCTACAAATCCTCGTTTATGAACTCGATATGGTTGCCCCTGAAACTACGTCGTATGAGTATCTTTGACCAATACGAGTCAACCGTAACGGCGGTCAATAGTTTCCTTATTATCTGACCGCTTCTATTTTATAATTTTCCTTAGGTATTGATAATTTAAGCCTAGTTTCACTTCTGAAGTAAATACCCCTCCAGGTTGATTATTTCCTTTTTATAAATTCCACTTTAATTATTTCAAACAACAAATTTTAGGACTGGGTGTGCCTCGGTGAGTTCAAATCTTCCGAATATAGCCAAAAATTAAAGTACTTTTACTGATTCAAAAAACTTTTAGAATTTAATAGTCTTATTGTCAGCATTTCTTTTTCTGTCTTCAATGCTATAGAAAACTTGGAGGATAGTCTAATTTAATATTTTGATCCTTTGTATTTTTGTTAATTTTAATGAGAAATAGAACATACATAAGGAATAACGATGGACCAATAAATTTTGTCGATTGAATAATCTTGATTGACTATGCACTTTTTTATTATTATTTAACTCATAATACATAAATATCTTGATCGCCATTCAAATGACCCTCACATATCTTATGTCCGTCTTTTTTGCTGAAATCAATCTGAAAGTAAGAGGATCCAATCCCAAACTCTACAATAATGGAAAAGACATGCGCGCGCGCGCTATTGGAGAGGGACCGTTTCTTGTGTCTCATTTTCTTAAAGATTTGAGGCACAAATGAGAACATAATTACTGAAATCTATTATTTAGATTATTATCACAAATGAAACGGGATTTATCACTTAAGTATATCTCATCCATCTTATACACACACTCTAAAAGATTGAAAAAGTGGGATAATAAAATTTAAATAAAGAGAATATATAAGATAAAAGAGTAAGAAAAATTAATTAAAAATTTTTAACCCCACTTCTCTAATTTTTTTAAATTCAACTTAAAAAAATTTTTCCTCCGCCCACTTTCCCTCTCCTCCCATCATACCAAACAAGCCCTAAATGTTTATTCCATCCTTATTAAAAATGATTAATTGACAATTCACAGACATTAGTCCCAGTGAATAGAGCCATAGTCACTAAAATATGAGGTCTAAAGTTCAAGTTCTTGTAAATACTCCAAAAAGTACCTTTTAAAGAAATATCCATATTTAAGATGGTAGCCGGCTCCAATTGCGATTAGTCAAAGTCCAATGTGAGTTTAGATATTACGCTATCTTCATTTAAGACTACAGCTATTATCTGTGACTCTCCAAATTCAAATATTTACATGTAATATAAATATTGTAACAAATTGAAGTATTATTTATTAGTTAAGAGAAGTGTATCGTCTCATTTCTTAAACTCTATAAAACATAGAAGATATGCACTGTGTAAAAGACCCTAAACTAAAACATCGTCTTTTGTCTTTGATTAAAAAAAAAAAACATCATCCTTTGTTGTATGGATGAATAATGAGGCAAATCTATTAGGGACTTTGTCAAAGGATTGAATTGGCTTTGTTTCCATTCATCTCAGAGGAGTTGGTGGGACAAGTATTAATTAAATCTATTAACCATTAAAATTGTGTTGAATATATAACACCTGTAATGATATATATTAATTAAGGGAAGGAAAATTACAGGCAAAGTTGGGGGGAAGATAAATTGGTGGATGGGAGGAGAGAGGGGATGGCCAGAGCTTTAATTAGGCGAGTCATCTGTACGAAAAGCTTCAAGAAAGAAAATCAAAAGAGGGGTAGTGAGGTAATTTAACAACATTCTCAAATTCCAATTTGATACTGCAGGACTAATGTGGGATTTTGCACATCTGAATGACTTTTTTGGGTTTATAAAGTTTAAATGGTATTTTTGTGAAATTTTCCCAAAATTATATGCACATCACATTTTAAGAGAAATCAATATGCTAATTAACTTGTTTTTGACCAAAAAAAAAAATATGCTAATTAACTTGACCAACAAGTTCATTATGCTGTATTCAAAAAAAAAAAAAACAAGTTCATTCTGCCAATGAGGACATAGTACTACGATAGTCCACATTTGGAGTCAGAGTACTTTATGGAAAAATTAATGTTCCCCACACTTAATCCTTTTTTTTTTTTGACTTAAAGCGATAACATTCTTCCTAAAAAGAAAGGTGTTATCTTGTCTAATCAATATCGACAAAATTAGATTGGTCATTGATGAACTAGTTGAAATAATGGTTCACGCAGTTGAATGATCATATCGCGGTTAAATGTGATTGAACGCTATTAAGAAATTGATATATTTAAAAAAGAAATAATTATTTATAATAATAAAAATAAATATTCAGATCCCAGCAAAACAAAATAATATATAATAACCAACGAGAGTTGGGTCTAACAAAAAGGGGCTAGTTTCTCATAATGTAGCAAATCAAGGTTTGAATCTTTATTGGGAGAGGTACCCACATTTAGTACCCAACAATACCTTTAATAGGATTACCTCTAATAGGAGGATAATTATGCCTAACCAAAAAAATGTAAACAAAATATATATATATATTTATATATATATAATAAAAAAGGTAAAATATCCATCCATAGTTAATCATCTTCATCCAATATATATACTTATTTCATAATTTATAGTAATTTGTAACTTTAGAATATATATATACACACACATTCTTTGTTTTTCCTTTTTTTTTTTCATTTTTGTTCATTTCTCAGTGGAGCTTCTTAGGTATATATAGATATGTACAAATTGTGGTTTGAAAACATGGAATAAAATTAAAAATATTAAAAATTCAAAAGTTAAGACCCGGCCGCTCAGTTTAACCGCTTCTCTATCAGGCCATTCTTGACCGGTTCTCTATCTGACCAGTTTTTCCTCACGATTGAACCGGTTATCGGTTCTCCAAACACAGCTGGCCAAATGGGAATGTGAGGATTTGAGCACCTTCCTTTCTCATAACTCTTATCATTGTACGGTTAATTAAAAGTGGCTGTGTGTTGAGTAGGTGTGATTGTTACAAAAGGGTTGGCAAAATAAATAATAAATAAAAAAAGTGTTGGTTACAAAAGGAATTAGTTTGGAGATGAAAAAGTGAAAGAGGTGACTGAATTGAGTGATGGGTTAGAGAAAGAGAACCTTATTCTTCATCAGCAGGCATCTTTTCAGTTCTACTTTGTTAATTTATCCTGCACCACTCAAAACTTTATCACAAATCCTCCTCCATATGTATCTTTTAAAAAAAAAAAAGCAAGGGAATGCATATTTTATTGCTTGTATACACATTTTTTATTGTTTGTTTTAACGTTTAATACCATTCTCCCTGCCAAATTTTAGATTGCATCTCCGCCATTTATGCTCTCTGTCTCTAATGTTAGAAATACTTGCATACTCTAGAAATGTTATCTCATCTATATTCTAACTAATTAAAATACAATAACTCATCTTATTTTTATTCTACAAGGCGGACGAGTTATCTAAAAAAATTCAAATTTTATGGTTTTAAAAAACAACTAATGAGAGGGAATTGCATCTTTTGATTTTCTAAATTATGAAGTTTATCTTTTTTAAAATTATAGATTTTGAATTTCTCTAGATGACTCATATGCCATATAGAATCAAAATAAGATGAGTTGTTATATTTTAATTAGTTAGAGTATATATGACACTACAAAAAAAAAGGTTATTAGCGAGGGAATTTCCATCGCTATTCCATCGCTAATTTTGTCGCTAACACAGATTAGGGACGGAAAATGTTCCGTCTCTAAAAAAGGCGTTACTAATTCTGTTAGTGACGAAAATTTCAATTCCGTCGCTAATTTAGAGACAAAGTTTCTGTCTCTAATTAGCGACGGAAATTCCGTCCCTAATAATTAATTTTCGTCGCTAATATTTAAGACGGATTAACGACAGAAATTCCGTCGCTAATTGGTTCAGAATTAGCGACGAAATTTCCATTACTAATCTGTCGCAAATTGAATTTTTTTAAAAAAATAATTTAATTCTGTCACTAATTTTTGAGACGGATTAGTGACGGAAATTCCGTCACTAATCCATTGCAAAGTGAAATCTTTTTTAGAAAAATAATTTAATTTTCCGTCACAAATTCGTCTCTAAGTTTTTTTAATATTTTCTTTCAAATTATTTTTTTTATATTTTTAATTTAACAGTAAGTCAATCTTAATAACCTATAATAATTAAAAAATTGAAAGTGTAATTAAATTGATTGCAAATAAAATCAAATTCAAACCAAATTCTAAAATGATGGTATATTAACAACTACAAAGCAACAAAAGTACTAAAGTGAAAATGTATATAATATATCAAATAAATTACACAAATATTTAATGTTAAACAACCTAGTAACCACCCTATGTTATGGTGGGCTATCATCAGAGTTATGAGCTTCAGGGTTTGGATTGTTGACAGCCCCAGAGAGTTTCTGCTCAAGTGCTTCCAACCTAGCTAAGATAATTACATTCTATTGCTTAAGATTGTGATTCTCCTATCTAACCTCTGTGACAACATTTTCAATATCAGGTTGGAGCACTGTGTTGATGGAAGAAGGAGGAGACCTATAAGAATAAGATGAGGAATCAACATCTTTGGCCTCAGATCCTAAGCCAAATATGCGACCCTTCTTATTTTTACCACCTGCAGCCTCTAAATATAGGTTCATTTCTTCTTCATCTAGCTGATTTGATTGCACATCACTTGGATAATCTATATTAGAACTTCTAGATGTCTTGATCCTATTAAAGAAAATAATGAGTACAAAAAGTTAAAATATATGAATAAATATAAAATAAAGGATGATATGCAACCACTAAGATGAATTTGACCACTCAAATTAACACAACAATAACAAGCAATCAACAAGTCATTCTGATTACCTTTTTTTTTTTTGTGGCTTTTTTCATATGCTGCTCTCTCCATGAAATAGGAGCTATATCACCATGAAATATAGTTCAGATTCAGCTTCCTTAATTTGAAGGATTATAGGGAAGATCTCATTCCTCACAGATTTGTGTGCCTAAAGGTTTATATATATCAACAAAGCAAGAAAGGAAACAAAAAAAAAATCATCAGGGAAAAACCTGCAAATAAACTTGAGCTCATTGTAAGAAATTACATTTTCAAATCAAGTTCGATAACACTTACTTTTTTGATACATTCTTGGGTTGCCCAATTTTTTTTGTCAAGGATTTGAAGTGAAAACAATGAGCCCCAATATCATCATTCCAGGTAGCTTGGATAATTCTTGTCTATATCTATCTAAAAAGCATAACAAGAGGAGAAGAGCTAAATCAAGTATTTCCTTCACAAGCAATTCCAACCAGATGAGTTACAAAATTTTAAAATTTTCAAAATTATAAGTTTGACAAAGTAGAGTTCATAATGCAAATGTTAAGCAAGACCACTTTCCGAATCAAAATAAAACTTCTAATCTATGTTATTCATCTATTTCGAGATCTCCCACCAATTGAGGATGTGGAAAAGAGACATCTAATAACACATGCATGGAGACATCAAATAATACATAGCTCCAAATGAAAAAGTGATCATTTTAAAGGTATTGATACATTTTTGGATAAACAATATTGATTAATTTTTTCAAAGCCAAAAACTCAGCAGAATGAAACAAATGAAAAACCAAAAACACAGTCCAATAGCAACACATCTTACCTAGACATCAACAAGAACTAAAGATAGTCAGTTGAAAGCGGATCACAGGGGGATAAATAACTCTAAAAAATTATTCCAGGCATCAAATTACAAGATTAATTGGAACAGTCAAAGTTCAAAACTTATATCAAAAGAAAATTAAAAAAACAAAAGGGCAAAGATTTTCCAACATGCTAGCAATATCCTTGATGATGCAAACACAACTCCGGAAAACAAACGAAAGAACAAAATTTCCCAATAAAACCTGTTTGAAGTTATTTAAAAAAATAATAATAATTCATATCAATTAAAACTTGATGCAGAACTAGATGAAGCATAAAGCATCAAAGGAGAATAAAAAGTTCAACAAAATAAAATAGTGAAGTGATGAAGGGCAAGAATCAAAAGAATTATGCTTAAAAAGTAAAAACATAGGAAATAAAATGAAGTACCAATAGCGCCGCCAACAACACCACCAATTGCAATGCCAATTGTGACACGAGCAACGCAACTATCCTTCACCATAAGAAAAGTCGAACGAACACAATTGAAGTCCTATTGAACACTGAACCAACCTAAAAAGTATATGAGGGAGAAAAGCCCTAATGAAATTGAAAATGTTATGAAAAGAATCAAAAACCAGAAAAGTATGTGAGGGAGAAAGTCAGTAACTTGAAGTCAGGTGGCGTCTGTGCTGCGATGGGAATGTGGCGAACAGAACGGATGAAGGGAAGTCAGAATCAAGCGAATGAAAGGAAGAGTGGGATTACGACAGTGGTGGCTGGAGATGGCGGATGTTCCCGCCGGAAGAGAGCCAGAGGAGGATGATGCTTGTAATGACCTGGAACAACAGAAAAATTAATGGAGTTAGAATGTTTCAAGTGCTTACACTGGTTTATTCTACACTAAGGAAGACTATGCCCAAATAGGATAGAAAAATATGAAGACTATAATCTTAAGCTTCCAGAATGCATGCAGCGACCTTTGACTGCAAATCATTTGAGTCAATAACGCAGAACTCAGCATTACAACCAACAATTTTTTTGGTAGCAATGCATGAAAGTGAATATAAGCATATAACCCAAAAAAAGTATCAGATAAACCTAAGTGAGAAGAGCTACTCAATTTTACAAGGTTAACATCTCCACCAAGATCTTGTAATCGTTGGGCAAATGTATGGATACTTTGGAATGGCACGATGTCATCTTTCTCTGAACAGAAAATGAGAAATGAAGCTCCAAAATTCTGAAGAGAAAATGAAATTAGGATGAATTAGAACAATAAGATCATACCCAAAAATAATCTCCAGCTGGGCAGAATAAATACTTACAATAGAAGAATACAAAGCTTGCCAATGTTCAGCAGCTAGGGATTCAAACCTGGTTAGGTATAAAGCATCAAAACCGGAAGCCACACATTTTGCCATCCAGGAAACAACCTTTGATGGTCCTGGCACTTTTACAATCGCCGGGTGAAGAGCAAAGCGGATGCCAAAATCACTTGTAACATCTAGTGGGCCAGAATCATAGATGTGTCCAGAAACAAAGTTCCTGAGCAGTTGATAGTTATGCTGCACATGATAAAACAATAATTAATAAAATCTAGATGGTAAAAAAGTAGAAGACATCATTAACCAAGGAATGAGAAAAGGATATAAAAAACCCAATTATCAACAAGGAAAATGCATTACCAGATAGAGCTGACCTTCACATTTTCCCTCAATGAGCTGCATGTACATGAAAATCTATAAGAATGAGCAGTTCTTTTTTTTTTTTTCCGTACAAAGGCAAGCAAAGCTTGAAGAATTACAAGAAAGCTATGAAGTCTGCATCAACGGATTTTCTTGTGGTATTCCACCACATTCCATCGCAAAAAGCTGGTTGCATTCCATCAGGCATGTTTCTATCACAAAAAACTACTGATTACTCAACTAGGCTTTTCTCGCTAGATAGTCAGCGCATCGGATAGTCTCTCTGTGGGCATGAGTGATCACCAAGTCCCAGTCCCTATAAACGAGTGATCTAGTATCTAAGATGACATCAAACAGAGGATGAGCAGTTCCACCATCTATGGATAACAGTTGAATAGCCTGCAAAGAATCTGTAAAGAGCCTGATCCTGGTAAAACCCAACTGCTTACATAACTGTAGTCCGCTGTGAATTGCATGTATTTCCGCAGCAGCCGAGTTATTAAGCCCTAATCTCTTTTGAAATCCACATATCCAGGTGCCCTAGTGGTCCCGTATAACCCCACCACAAGCCGCATGTCCGTTGCGGTCTCTGGAACCATCTACATCCACACGTACATAGCCCGGAGCTGGAGGTTGCCAATGGTCTGTTCCCCTCTGTGGTGTTTGGAAAATCTGATGAAGGAAGCTGCCATTTTCCACTCCTTCAGAAAGGTGATACAAACATTTGTGAACTATCTGATTTGGGTTGTCAGCTCTCCCTTCCAGCGCCCAGTTGCATTGGTTCTTCCATAAGAGCCCAGCAGAATATACAAACTTCAACCACCAAATTCTCTACACCAAACATAAGAATGGGTGACAGAAATTACCTGAACTACCTTGTACAGACAAGCTTTTGACCCAACAGAAAAAGATGCAAATACCACAAGGCATGATCTTGTCCTCAACTCCTGCATAAGCCAAAGAAATTATTTGCTCAAAACCTAAGATACAAAGCTAACAAATTATATCCAGAGATTGCAGCATCAGCATCATTAAATTTCTCGTGTCTAAGAAAACCAAATGAAATCTTAGCACAACTTCCCATGAAGAAAACAAGAACAGAATTATTGAAAATAAACCCAAGAAGTCGATCACTATATTAGTAGGGTTATTAACAAAATTATATCATCAAGCTCAATCCATATGTGTGTCTATATGTACACATATGTATGTATGTATATAGTAATTTCCCTCAAGTTTAGTGTATGTGACGAATCATGTTACAATGGAAGCATTCAATATAACTACTATTACTTCATTGTTTTATGTTTATCAAATGAAGTTATTCTTCTTCCTGGTGAACTAATAATTGCAAGGATTCAATATTACAATTTCATTGGCCCTGAAAGACGAGTTTCTTGGTACACAGAATCCTAAACACCAGAAACGAAATCTTTCCTAACCTGGCATGCCCTGCAATAGAAGGAATCATATGGCAGATATTGTGTGTATACTGATTTTTCGATTAAAAGATAGCCAAAAAAGGATAGAGTGCAAGGCATAGAGATTGAAACTAGAACTCTAGAAGCCCAAAAAAGGATGGTAACAAAGCATTGAAACTCGAGAATGACAATAGAAAACGAAAACTTGATATTCAGGGGCAACTCAAAGGAACATTTGCCAACTCAACTGAAGCAAGCATTGACATATAAAATCTACAAGTAGGAAGACCAAAGAAGAAAAAGCCAACTCAAAGGAACATTTGCCACTTACAGATCTTGACTATCCGATATGGAGATTAGGGATTTGGAGAAGAAATTGAGAGAGGGGATGCGCGCCAGGAGCACCGTCCTGAGGCGTCGTCCGTCGCACAGGGAGGGGATGAGAGACCGAAAATAGGCGTCCCCACTCCTCAGGCAGACTCACCGTCGCCGACACCGAGAGAGGATGTGACGCGTCGTCCGTCGCACAAGGAGGGGATGAGAGACCGAGATTCGGTGTCCTCAGGCAGATTCACCATCACCAATGCTGAGAGAGGATGGGAACTGCCAAAATGGGAAGGGAATTAGGGCTCGAAACTTAGAAGTTAGAAGCCTCTAGAGTCGGGGAATCAGGCCGAGCCCGTCGGGCCGGCCCGTTTAGGTCCGAGCCCGTCAAGAGTCGGGCTTGTGATTTATGACGAAGGCCCTTTTAGGCTTATTTAACTTTTTTTTTTAACTGGGCACAGAGCAGCAAACAGTAGTCAGGAGACAGAGTTAATCTAACTTAACCCTCAGATCAGAAAACGCTCTCACACTTACTCGTACCTCTTTTGAAAGCTTCTCTTCTTTGATTTTCTTTTTTCCTCTTTTGTATGTGTATGCCAAAATTCAAATAAGGTATTCTATTATTACTGATATTTGAAGCTTGTAGACTTGCTTGATTGTGGATGTGGACTTGTTTGATTAGTTGTGGACATTAATTATGGTTTGGACTTAAGTCTTAGTGTTTGGTTTTATTAAACTTGGATAATATTTATATTTTAAATTAGTTTTGATGATATTTATGTTTTAAATTAGGTATTTTAATTTTTAGAAGAATAAAGAGGAAAAAAGTCATGGCAAAAAAAAAAGAAAGAAAAAACTTCAACGGGCCAACCCACGGGCTTTACTTAAACAAGTCGGGCCTCTAAATTTCGATACTTCTTTAGACTCGGGCCTAAACGGGTTGGCCCGTTTAGGCTTGAGCCCGTCACGGGCCAGTCCATTTTCCCACCTCTAGAAGCCTCGAGGGCGATGACTTGATGGCTTTGAATTGAGGGCGGGGAATTTTTGACGCACAAATAGATAATAATTTAACTTCATTAAAAGTAGACTAATAATTTAACTTGTTAAATAAAAAAATTACAAATTTAAAATTTCAATTAAAATTAGACTAATTAATTTAACTTATCAAAATGTATCAAAAAGTATTTTGATTTTTAAAATTAATATATAAATTAAATTTGTTTAACTATCTTAATGAACTTAAGGAAAATAATGTGATATGCATAATGATAAAGTTATAATATTGATCAAAATCAAATTGGTTAGATCGCATTTAAATTCTTTTTTTTGCTAAATTATTGTGAAACCTTCAGATTATATAGATACGTGTGTGTGTGGGACTTGAATATAAGAATTAATATTAATTTTTGAATTAATATACAGTGATATATTCAATAAAATATTATCAGCTCTAATTTCTAAGTACAAGTTAAAATAATTTGATATTTTTAGGTTTACAAAATGTTTATAATTTAAAAAAATAACTTCAATAAATTTAAGAAAAATAAAAATGTGAATCAGATGAGCAGCCAACTAGGATTAATATTAGTTGAATTGTTATATTTTAACTAATTATACCACATATGACATAACAAACTAAGTTCACACAATAATTGCACATACTAGCTCCACCTTTGATTTAGTATTCAACAATCTTGATATGCTTAGAAAAACACAAAATGAAGTAAATGAAATTCCTAAAGGTTATATGATGCATAAATACTTGTATTAGAGGTTCCTTCGGCTGGCAAGCGGGGCATATGTACTTCATAATTACGGGGTTGTTTCTCAATATAGAGTATAATTAAGGGTGAAATGGTAAAAATACAAAAAAAAAAATTTATACTAACTTTTTTTTTTGGCCTATCGACTACCATTCTGATCCTACTTATTAGTCTCAATTAACATATCAAATGAGTATTTAACATTGAGCTAATTTCAAAACTTAATATTATTACATCAATGATAACAAAATATTTATTTATAAAATTATAAATTGTATAAAAGAACAACATAAGAAAAAGAATTACAGTTTCTAAATTTTAGACTAAATTTATATTTTGAAATAGATTGGCCAAGTTGCAAGATTGAACTTTTTTTCGATGCAATTACAAGATTGAACTTATACTGTCAATCAAATGAGTATTTAATTACACATTCATATAATATATGTAGTAGTAATTTTTTACATGTTTTTATGTATTATTTGAAATGGTAGAATACATTATTGCAATTTGTCACAAATTCAATATTTTATAAATAAAATCATATGCTTTGCATAAAATCAAAGAAACAAGTTGTGATGTCTATACTTTGTAAATTGTATCATGAGTTGTTATGAATTTTAACTTTTATATATTAGTGTTCTTTGTTTGTACTTTTTTTTTATTTTTATCTATAGATTTCATAACTATATATAGCTTCCAAAACAACTATTATATTTTTCTTTTGTTAAAGAAATCATATTAGTAACACAAATAAATAAGTATACGAATAAATTGATTAGCAGTCTAATTAATTTTAAGAAATTAGCACTACAATTATTCTTTCTTCATTTATTATATTAATTTCTAAAAGAGAGTAGTTCATATATTATTTTATTGTTTATTTAGCAAATATGAAGTCACATGACGATGCCCTTTTTTTTATGTATGAATGCGTTTCATAAGAATTCATCTCCATAATGTCTCAACAAGTTTTATATAATTATATTATCATTTATTCTTTAAATGGTGAAAATTTGAAATTTTCAAATTTACGACGGAATTAGTGACAGAATAGTGACGAAACTTAGATATGGAACAATTTTTGTCACTAATTTCGGTCAAAAAACAAGATTAAATTACCCCCTAAATTAGTGATGGAATTGGTGGCGGAATTTAGTGACGAAATTTAGAGATGCAATCAGAGACGGATTAGAGACTGAATAATTCCATCTCTAATTTCAGTCTCTAAAATTTTAGAGACTGAAATTAGTTCCGTCGCTAATTTCCGTTTCTAATCTATCTCTGATTCCATTTCTAAAATTTTAGAGACGGAAATTAGCGACGGAATTATACCATCGCTAATTTCTGTCTCTAATCCGTTTCTGATTCCGTCTCTAAAATTTTATTCCGTTTCTAAAATTTTAGAGACGGAAATTAGCGACATAATTATTCCGTCTCTAATCCGTTTCTGATTCTGTCTCTAAAATTAGTGACAGATTTATTGACAGTTTAGAGACGGAATAGCGACGGAATTAATTCCATCACTAATTTTCCTCTCTAATTTCCTTTTTTTTTGTAGTGTGATGTGATACTCTTGAAATATATAAGTATTTCTCCTCTAATGTTTTCACCCCGTGGAAACCATGGGAAGTTTCGTAAGGAATCATTTATGGATATAAAAGATTAAAATATAGAATTCTCTTCCGGAAGCTTGAATTTATATTAATTAGTTGCGTATGATTCTTCCTTTAAATTTAATCTCCTGACGTTTTTAATTTTTTACTTTAAACCCCATGTTGTTAATTTTACTGTTAAATTACATAAACTGTCACATTAGAATAATGAACAAGATACTAAAGGCCTTTGTAGCCTAGTGGTGTGGATCCTCTATTAATGTAAAGTCACGAGTTCAATCCCACTTGTTGTAATTCAAACCGTTAGTATCTGACTTTGTAATTTAAAAAATAATAATGAGGATGATATAGCATCTAACATGGATTAAAAGAATTTAGGCTTTTATGGTGCAAAAAAATTGAGGCTGTAATATATACAAAGCCCCGTAAACTTTAGGATAATTGCATAGAATACCATGACATCTCAAAATTTAAATTCTTTTTAATGACAAAATTTTAATTCTTTTTATTAAGTAGCATCGTCATTAGTTATGTTGCAGTTTCCGTGTTAGTAACTTGGTAACAACATTAACAGTTGTGGGTTTAATGTAAAAAAGAAGATATTAAATAAGTTAAATTTTTAAGGCTAAAGTATATAAAACTTTTTTGAATTTTGGGTCAGTTGCATATAACCCCTACTATTTTAAAGTTTAAATTTAACTTCTGGATCTTTCATTTTTTAACTATTAATCCCCTGTAGTTAAGTGACTGTTATCTTTTTAACGAAAATTGCCACATCAGATTATCAAATGACATGTGTCATCCTAAGTGGCATCTTCTTCGCCGGAGGAGACGCACACAACGCCGGCAATGGTAAATGATGAAGTGTCGGTGGTTTTGTCTGATTCCCTTACTCTATCTCTGTTCAAAGACGTCGGCTTACTCTATTCGAAATCCTCTTGTTCTCTGCTTTCTCAAAGTCGTGGCTGTGGTGGAGCTTGAAGGAATAACGACAGACCTGAGGGAGAGAAGAAGATGGTGGTGTGGTGAAGAACGGAGAAGGTGATGAAGTACGATCTCAGCTCTGGTCTCTGAAGGTCTTTTCGCGGCGTTTTCACTCTGCTTCTGTAATCTCCGAGCTTCTCAACTTTCGGCCTCCGGCGAAGAAGAATAGCAGCAATGGTAAGGAAAGAAGTCCTCGGTAGTGGTGGCTCTCTGTCTCTTCCTCTCTCCTCTCAAAGAAGCTCTCTCGCGTTCTCAAGCTCTTTGGTTCGATTTTGATCCGCGGCGCTCACTCTCCGTCTGAAACTGAAAAGTCTCGGGAGGTGAAGAAGAAGCTCGGTCAAAACCTATTTTGACTAGGGACCAATCGACAAACTTCAAAAATTCATAAAGGGACTAAATTGAATATTTTTGAAACATTTGTGGGCTAACTGAAATTTCTAAATATTATGGGCCTCTTTCTGTAACTTTCTCTGATCCTTTTTCTAATTTGATTTGAAATTTCCAGAAATTATAGGATCTTTTTCTGTAACTTCCCCAGTCTTCAAAAATATTAATTGTAACGCCAATTGACATTTTCCAAAATCTCCAATTTCTTTTTAAATACCTACAATACAATATTAAACATAAGGTAGCATAAAAAAATTCAAGAAATCATTTGCATGAATAATTAACAAATTATGACCATTTTGCTCCTAATTATAATTAATTCAATACAAATGCCCCTAAATTAGTGTTTAATCATCCAATAATGTTCTAGAAAATGCATTAAAAATCCCAAACTAATTATGAAGAAGCCTATAAAAATATGGTTCAATCAATATTCTTGGGATGATTGAACATTGATAGTTTAAATATTACATTTTTGTTAGAGGATAGATCTTGCCCTGGTTAATTTTTTATTAGTGATGCAAATTTTTTTCTTGAATTAGAAGTTTAATGTTTATTTTATATTTTTCTAAATATTATTCTTCTAGTTTTTGCCATTCAAAAGAACTATTTTAATTGGCAAATGATAGTAAAGATTTTAATAAATTTATTAAAATGATAGAAAATAAGTGCATGTGATTGAATATTATAAATTAAAATTTTAAGAAAATTAAATTTAAATTCTGAAATATCATGGGGTTATTTGTAATTGATTAAAATTTAGGGGGTTCTTTGCAACTGTTCAAAGTTCAAGGAAATTTTATGAAATTAGTAATTTACATAGGATGTCATGTAGGATAATATGTGTCATCTCATAATCTAAAGTGACATTTCTTGTTAAAAAGATAATAGTCACTTAACAGTAGAGGCTTAATAGCTAAAAAATAAAAGGTTATAGGGTTAAATTTAAACTTAGAAATGTTAGGGCGTTATATGTAAATGACTCAAAGTTAAGGGGCTTTTGTATAATTTAAAAAAATTTTAAAGTTTTGAAACATCAAGAGAAGTATATGCAATTAACCCAAAATTTAGAGTAGTTAATAATAAATAGGGTCGCTTTTGGTGAGTCATTTCTAATGCATATTGTTATCTTGATATTAACTACTCTAATCCCAGTATTAACTACTCTTATTTTGGAAATTCAAAAAATATATTAAAAACTTTGTCGGTAACAGGACAAAGTAGTCAATCTCGAAATTAAAGTAGTTAATATAGAAACTTGAGTACTTAATAGGAAAACAAAAGTAGTTATTAAGAAATTTTCAACAAATACCATGATTACTGCTTTAGTATCGCTATTAACTATATAAGTATCCATATTGAATACTTTTGCCTAAGAAATTCAAAAAAATATATATTAGACGGATGGAACTTCGGTGACTAATTGCTAGCACCGGAGCTCTGGCAAGCGGTCATTGGCAAGGTCACCGCAGCTCAAGTGACGGGCCATCACTGTTGGTCACTGGCATCGGAGCTTCGGCAGGCGGCAAGAGGTTTTGAGGATTTTTTAAAAAATAAGAAAATAAGGGTAATTATGTAATTTCTCATATTTGTCAACATTTTAAAATTCTAAATTAGTCCATTAAAGATTATTGAAATTCACCACCTTTATTTTTCTTTTATCTATTTTAACAATATTTTCTCTCGTTTTCCCGTAATTTAATGCATTAGTCTCAGCTCAGCCAAGGTTAAAAATCTTGTGAAGCGAGCCTCTATATCTCATGCTATTCTTCTACGTAATCTTCCGTCTTTCATTGGAAGGATTTTTTTTTTGGGCCAAATTATTGGAAGGATTTGAAAACCAAGATAAAGTTAACTACTAAAAGCACTGTTAATATAAAATAGGGAAAATCCCTTAAAAATACCACAGAAATAAACAAATCCCGATTTAGTGCTGTGAAATTACAAAATCCTGGTTCGGTGCTGTGTCAGTACGAATGAAAAGTGCGGGTATACAAAAAGAGGATTTTGCCCTTCAGCCCTCCCTCTCGCCACTTCAAAATAACAACACGAGACTCTTAATTAACAACTCATGATTCTTGATTAACATCTCAAGTTTCTTCTTTTTACTTTCACAATAATAACACCGGTCTTGTTATTAACAATACCATATTTTACATTAACAACTTCCATTTCTTGTTTCATAACTTCGTAATTTAAGTTTCAGAGCCAATAACAACATCTGTTTATTTATTAACAACACCGTATTTTACATTAACAACATTATATTTTTGAGATATGAATATGTGAAAGAATAAAGCGGAGTTGTTAATTAAGAGTCTCGTGTTGTTATTTTGAATTGGCAAGAGGGAGGGCTGAAGGGCAAAATATCCGCACTGTTCATCGATACTGACACAGCACTGAACCGAGATTTCGCAATTTCGCAGTACTGAATCAGGATTTACATATTTCGGTGGTTTTTTTAAGGGATTGTCCCTATAAAATAATTGATAGGACAATAAACCTATTGGCTTTCAAAGGTTTTAAAAAAAACTGTTGCCTAATTTATAGTCCATTAGGGTTTAAGAATCGATCGCCTCCTTAAGGGTAGCAATGGGAATTCGGGCCAGCCCGCGGGTTGTGGGCCAGCCAGCCGCTGGCTAGGGCTAGAGCTGTCAAAACGGGCCAGCCCGCGGGTTGCGGGCTGGCCCGCAACAACCCGCGGGTCGGGCCCGTGCGGCCCGCACTTTTGCGGGTTGGCATTTTGCCAACCCTAACCCGCGCACTACTACAGAATTGAGATATAACCACCCCCAAAGACGTCCCAAATTGAGAATTGGGTGGTTAAAAAGGGAGGCGGTGGCATTTTCGTAATTATTTTTGTGTAGGGGAACCTTTAGGCGTCCCAAATTTGAATTTGGGACGCCTAAAGTGCTTCCTGGCGCGAAATATAAATTTTATAAATTTTTTTTAGCGCCAGGAGCCCACTTTAGGCGTCCCAAATGATATTTGGGACGCCTAAAGTGGGACTTTAGGCGTCCCAAATGCCATTTGGGACGCCTAAAGTCCCACTTTAGGCGTCCCAAATGGCATTTGGGACGCCTAAAGTCACCTTTAGGCGTCCCAAATACCATTTGGGACGCCTAAAGGCGTCCCTGCATGTCAGACACTTGTCTGACATGCGGTCTTCTCATCACCATCACACCCTCACCTCACATACTTTACTCTTCTTCCTCCTCTCCCACCCACACCGTCGGCCCTCCTCCTCAGGAATTTTTTTCCTTCAACTCCTCCCTCCTCCCTTGTTCAAGCTCCCTCCCCCACCATCGGCCCTAGCTTTGTTGAACTCTTCCCTCCTCCCTTCTTCTTCTTCCTCTTGAACGGCTGCAACCTCACCTCCTCCACGGCTGCAACCTCACCTCCTCCACAGTGGGTTTTGCTCTCTCCTCCATTGTTGTGCGTGGGTGGAGCTCCAACATCTTCTCAACCTCTCAAACATAGTAGCTAGGGGGCGCCCTCAGGTTGGTTTATTTTCTTCAATTTTTTTTTGTAACAGAACATGGTTTATTTTGTTTTTGAAAAATATTTCCGAATGGTTGACATAGTGCTTATTATATATATATTGCTTATATTGAGATATCAAAGATTAGCCTGATGTGTTTGGTGTGGTTATATTGTTTAAATTGCATTGATTTGGGAATGGTTTATTTTCTTGTTTAAATATAAATTTACTTGTGTATAATAGAAACAAGTCTTCTTAGTTCTCACCCGTTCCATTGTGTTAAATATGAGTAAAGTTTAAAAGTTACTCCCTGTTTCAATTTGCCTCTCGTTAATTATTGATTGAACTTTTATTTATTTATTTGTTCAAGTGTAACATAATGAAAGTGGCTCATAAAAGTTTCTTTCAATCATTGATTAGTGTATGCCACATGAAACCAATACAATTCATAGTTGTATTAAAATCCTGCACCATTAATTAGTATATATAATAAAATAAAATATGATTTATTTAAATTAAAGAAATTCTTGTATTAATTACACACAATTGTTTTGTTAATTCCAAATTCTTGAATTATGAAGAATAATTCAAGCCAAAACTTAAAAAGAAAACGATAACCCCAATATTCATTAAATGATTTTTATCTAAATATTTTCAATAAAACAATTTTATTTTTGGAAGAACTCAACTTAAAATTGTTTTGTTAATATGAAACTCGTTTTGTTTTTAATTCTTCCAAACCTCAAAAAAATTCTTTAATTTAATCTTATTGTATTTATTTTATTATACATTAATTTTATATACATATACTTATTAAAAAAATAAGTTACATAGCACTGAAACCCTTTTAATAGGAGAGATGAGGCTAGGAGGGGGCAATAAAGTTATTAAGCCCATATTTTAAAATCCTAAATTGGGTTGATAACTTAATTAGGCAATCCCATCATATGTCCTTGAGAATTGTACTAAACGTGTGAATGTTATTGGTAATGCCTTAGGTGGTAACAAAATGGATCATAGTTGGATGAATGCTTTGAGAACTAGTGAGGAATATGAGAAAGGGGTGGGCGAATTTATTGAATTCGCTAAAAAGAATGCTCCTGCAAGAAGTGGGAAGTATTTTTGTCCTTGTGTCAATTGTTTGAATGAGAGTAGACGGGATGTTGATGTCATAAAGGATCACCTACTTTGTGATGGAATAAATCTGCGATACACAAGGTGGATATGGCATGGTGAGGAAATAACTGATTGTCCGTCACACAAGAAGGGAGCTGTGGATGTCATAGATGAAGATAGAATGGAGAGAATGATTAACGATGTTGAGGCAGAATCCTTTGCGCAGTCGCAGGAGTATGATAGCCTGCGGAGTGATGCAGAGACACCATTGTACAGTGGTAGTAAGTACACGCGGCTGACAGGAACATTACATTTGGTTAACTTAAAGGCAACTTGTGGGTGGACCGATAGTAGTTTCACATTGTTGCTTGAACTATTGTGTGATATGTTTCCGGAAGATAATGTACTTCCAAATCGTATGTATGAGGCCAAGAAAATCCTGTCTACAATGGGTATGGAGTATAAGAAGATACATGCTTGCCCTAATGACTGCGTACTGTACAGAAATGAGTACGGAGGTCTTAGTGAGTGTCCTAAGTGTAAAACTGCACGATACAAAGTGAAAAAAGATGGTGGTTGTGGTGATGTGACAAGTAAAAGGCAACCTTTAAAGGTTATGTGGTATCTTCCAATAATACCACGTTTTAAACGTTTGTTTGCGAGTGCAACAAAAGCGAAGAAGTTGAGATGGCACTCTGATGAGAGAATATCTGATGGGAAATATCTTCGGCACCCAGCTGACTCTCCACAATGGAAAAAAATAGATGAAATCTTCCCTCAATTTGGCAGCGAGCCGAGAAACCTACGGCTTGGGCTTTGTACAGACGGCATCAATCCGTATAGAACTCTTACTAGCACACATAGTGCGTGGCCGGTTCTCCTTGTAATATACAACTTGTCTCCCTGGCTATGTATGAAACGTAAGTATATGATGCTATCTATGATGATTTCTGGACCAAAACAGCCAGGGAACGATATTGATGTCTATTTGGCGCCTTTGATTGAGGACTTGAAGAAGTTGTGGGAGGAAGGCGTAGATGTGTTTGATGCTTATAAGAAGGAGTCTTTTAAGCTACGTGCAATGATTTTCACAACGATAAACGACTTCCCTGCGTACGGAAACTTGTCAGGGTACAGCGTGAAGGGTCACAAAGCATGCCCAATATGTGAAGCAGACACACACTTCCAACAACTAAAGCATGGAAGAAAAACTGTCTACCTTGGCCACAGGAGGTTTCTTCATCGGTACCACCCGTATCGTAGGCTAAGAAAGCGGTTTAACGGCTTACCGGAGCATGGAATGGCTCCAAAGTCACTAACCGGAGAGGAAGTCTACAGTCGAGTGGAACGTATCCATGTCACTTTTGGTAAGAATCAGAGGGTTGCGGGTGAGAAGAACATATGGAAGAAGAGATCCATTTTCTTTGATCTTCCATATTGGCGTTCGCTAGACGTGAGACACAGTATTGATGTGATGCATGTGGAGAAGAATGTTTGTGATAGCCTTATCAGTACGCTTTTGCACATACCAGGGAAGACTAAGGATGGGATTAATGCGAGATTAGACCTTGTCGATATGGGAATAAGAGAACGATTACATCCACAACTAAGAGATGATGGTAGGAGGGCATACATGGAGCCAGCAGCGCATACACTATCAAAAGCAGAGAAAAGAAGTTTGTGTGGGTGTTTGCATGAAATGAAGGTGCCGCAAGGGTATTCCTCGAATGTGAGAAGATGTGTCTCAATGGACGATTTGAAGTTAGTGGGAATGAAGTCCCATGATTATCATGTGTTGATGCAACAACTATTACCAGTAGCTATTAGAGGCATAATGAAAGATGAAGTACGAAACACAGTGACAAGATTGTGCGTTTTCTTCAATGCTATCTGTAACAAAGTCATTGACACTGAAAAGTTGGATGAACTAGAAAATGAGGGTTACATTATTTTGTCACAACTAGAGATGCACTTTCCGCCTTCATTTTTTGATATAATGGTGCATTTGGTAGTTCATTTGGTGAGGGAGGTAAGGCTATGCGGTCCGGTTTACCTGAGGTGGATGTACCCTTTCGAGCGATACATGAAGATCTTAAAAGGGTATTCTAAAAATCCTTATCGACCAGAAGCCTCAATAGTTGAAAGATATGTAGTTGAGGAGGCTATGGAGTTTTGCAAAGATTATATGTCAGGGAAGAAGGAACAATCTCGGCATGAAGAAGGGAGAAGCAAGGGAACACGAGGACTGAAAGTGAAGAATGTTCCTCGTGAAGAGGTGTTGCAAGCCCACTTGTATATCCTGAATAATATGGAAGAAGTTCAACCTTACATAAATGAACACAGAAACACTTTGAAGAACAAGAATCCAAGGAAGAATGACATGCAGATTGCTATTGAGCAAAACAAGACATTCATGCAGTGGTTCGAGGAAAAGGTTTTGCACGAGATCGGTGTGTCTGAGACAATCGAGTGGCTAGCTTGGGGGCCTTCGTTTCAGGTCATTACTTGGACCGGTTATGATATAAATGGCTATTCCTTCTATACCAAAGAGCAAGATGACAAAAGTACCATGCAAAATAGTGGGGTCATGGTAGAAGCTGAATCTATGCACTTTTCCAGTTCGAGAGACAAAAACCCCATATTAGCGTCTATGGCCTATTATGGAGTTATAGAAGAAATATGGGAGATGACGTACAACAAGTTCAAAGTTGCTTTATTTAAATGTAAGTGGGTTAGCAACAATGCCGTGGTAATAGATAAACAATTTGGTTTTGTCTCAGTCGATCTTGGAAGAGTTGGCTATAGAGACGAGCCCTTCATTTTAGCAAGCCATGCGAAACAAGTGTTTTTTGTCACCGATCCTGCCAGAAAAAATATGTCCATTGTCCTTAAAAGTAAAAAACAGAAGTATGGTGATCCGACCTTCAACCTTGATGACACACCACCTTTCACAACAACTACACCTCGAACAAATGAAGTTGAATTGGTAGATGATGACGAATATGCTGTAAGAAATGACCATGGTGAAGGACTATGGGAAACAATCTAGAGTAAGACCTTAATTTATAAACGAGAACTATGTTTTTTCTGTTTTACTTCCCGCTTACTATATACATGTGTTTTCATTGCAATTTACTTACGTTTCTGATGATGCTTTTTGTGTTAACAGGAATATGGACAACGTTAGTGATGACGAGAGGCGTGGAGATGACGAAAGCTCTAGCAATGACGAAATTCCTAGAGTTGAACCCCCTGCAAGAAGGAGGGTTAGAGGCTGTACAAAGATGGGAGCATTGGTTGCACGTCATGAACATCAACAGGAGAGGCTGCATATAGACTTCGATGACAATCTGAATCCAGTTGGTCCTGAGGAAGACCACTTCATTAGCTACATAGGGCTTTTGGCTCGAAGCAAAGTGCGCATTACCTACGATAATTGGAGATTGGTTCCCCCAAAAACGAAAGACATGATTTGGCAGCAACTTTTGGTATGTAAGTTTTGATGCATTGTAGCTTTGTTCTTATTGTTTCAAATATAATAATCTTATGTTTTACCTTGCAGCAAACATACGATGTCCCCGACACCACAGAGATGCATAGGCACTGGATGGATGAGGTTCGTGTACGATGGAAAGGTTTCAAGAACAAGCTAACAAAGCATTACATTCGAGGGGCCCTTAGGGGTAACGATCCATGTGCACAGTATACATATTTATCTCCAGAGGACTGGAGGTTGTTTGCGGCATCACGAGCAGATCCTGAGTTTTTGGTAAGATTTCTGTCATGATATAGAACTACTTATATATTTGATTTCATATACTTTATATCGTTGATTCATTTTTTGTTGTTTTTCATTCATAGAAATTAAGTGCAGCAAATGCCCAGAGGCAAGCAGAAAATAAATATCAACATTTCATGTCTCGCGGTGGATATCGGAAGCTTGAGCGGCAAATGATGGCAGAAGAGTTACAGAAAATGAAGGAAGCAGCGGAATCTGATCCTAGCGTTGTTATCCAGCCACCGGCACCTCCTCCACGTCACAAAAAATGGAAAGCAGGGAGGATTAAGGCTGGGAAGTACATAAATCCGACTGTTGCTGAGGTTGCAGCGAGGATTGTAAGTAGTTATACCATAAGTACCTAATTTTTTACATGTCGCGAGTGGTTTCGATACATTTACAATAAACTGCATGCTACAGGATGACCTGGACGAGCAGAGTAGCCAAGGTTCATTCAATCCAAGTAGACGGATGGACATCTTGTCAACGGCTATTGGGAAGGCAGATGACCTTGGTCGTGTTCGAGGAGAGACACGGGGAGTTAGTGCCGCGAGGTATTTTGGACGACAGGCACGTTATTCGTCACAAGCTGGACCTAGTAAGGACGTTGTGGCCAAGATTCGAGAGGACCTCGAACGAGAGATCGAGGCCAACCTTCGCGACAAGCTCCGACAAGAGCTGTTGCCAGAGCTTCAACTTGAAATGGCAAAGATGTTTGAAGCACAAAGGGCAAGGGACGAGGCTCGAACTCAGGAATCCCCTGCCTTCAATAGCACCAGAGGAAGTTACAACCCTCTGGAGCAACCACTTGGCCACCCTTCTCCCACTCCAGTGTCGGGACCACTTGGCGACCCTTCTCCCAATCCAGTGTCGGGAGACCCTTGCACCCTCTATTTGGATGATCCACTGCTGCGTGTTGTTGCTGATGCTCTCGTTCACACATATGCTACCACCCACCATAATCAGCAAATTCCGGAGGATTATCGTAGGGTGAATGTGACGAGTGTTAGAAAGGGGGAAGAAGGTACAGCCATCCCTGTTCCCGATCCAGAGGTTGGCACGTTAGGTCAAGCGATAGGATCTTTCATCCTTTGGCCTCGCAATCTTATTGGTTCAGACGCAACACCTCCAATGGTAGGAATTACCTTACTGTTACTGAAAATCTGTTGGCATCCTAATAACAATTTGTTTTTTGATGTTCTAAAAGGATGACGAAGCTGCGAGCAAATGGCCCTTCTTAGCACGGCTGCAACAGATCTACAAGGGCATTAAACAGATTGACTTGAAGATGCCTCCAGGGATTGTGGGCCAAGAGGAGTATCCCTACACGATTGACAATAAAGATCTCAAGAAGTTTATCAGGTTGGAGGAGATAGATGCAGGCTGGGTCAAATTTGCAGTCCGGTAAGTTTTTTTTTTCAATTTTCCCATAGAATTCATTTAGTGGTTTTTTGTTTTCATACATTCAATCATTGATTCCTTATTTTAATTCTATTATAGCACCTTGCACGATCTCTGCGCAAACATGGAAAGAGGTAATTGGTATGGATTCTTATGTCCTGCGAATACGACAGGGGATACTTGTACTGTGGCGCATAGGACTCACTATGTCGGCTACCAAATGGCACAACACAAACTTCGTTGTTATCTAGCACCCATTGTCCAACGGTTCGTATTTACATTTTGTCAATTTCAGAAGTTTACTAAATAATTGTCTTCTCACTCATCTAACTTCATTTTAATGTGTACATGTTGTTAAAGAAACCACTGGACTTTGTGTGTTATATGTCCCCGCCGCAACATAGTCTATTGGTTTGATCCGTTGAGTAACAAGCCAGACAGAGATACAAAATCCGTCTTCGACACGTAAGTTATCCTGTTTGTATTTCATTGACAACAAAATAAAGGAATGGTTCTAATTTCTGTTCATTTTGCTTTTCATGATAGTGCTTGTCAAACATATAGAATCCTAGGTGGGTCACGCGAGGGTGCAGTTGTTAAAAAGCCAAAGTGGTTTTATCCCATAGTAAGTACATTCGATCCTACATAATTGTTTCATTGACGGTCCTTTTATACATACCTTTATTGATTTTAACAACCAATTGCATCCCTTTGATTAAAAGTGCCCTCGGCAACCTGGCAACACTGAATGCGGATATTATGTTATACTTTATATGTATAACATAACTCAAAGTGGAATTACTAGCGATTTTGAAAAGGTAATTGCTTCTTCATTCTCAAATGATAATATTTTTGGTGTTCTAATCGAAATGCTAATTAATTCATTTGCTTGAGATTCATTTCATCTAAGCTTATTACTTTCTAATTTTCAGATTTTTGATAATGAAGATGCCTACCTACGTGAAGACCTTGATTTGATCAGAGATCTTTTGGCTGGACATCTTCTTCAACATATAGAGCAGTAAACTTGTTATTTTATATCAGTTTGTACTTGTGTGATGACAGCGTTTTGACACTTTCTGGTTGTTTTTTGTTGATATATATAGTAGTAGGTTGCATGAAAGGTTATTGTATGTATATATAGTAAAGATTGTAGTGCTGGATGTCCTTACCAGTTTGTAACGGACAGTGTGGTTTATGAATCCATCTTTTATTCTGTCTCTGCAGTTTCAATTCGTTGGGTAATACAGAATGTAAATTATGGTATAAAAAAAAACCAAACTTTTAGACGTCCCAAATTAACATTTGGGAGGTCTAAAGTCCCCCAGCGTGGGACTTTAGGCGTCCCAAATTAAAATTTGGGAGGCCTAAAGTAACCCAGCGTGGGACTTTAGGCGTCCCAAATTAAAATTTGGGAGGCCTAAAGTCCCCCAGGGTGGGACTTTAGGCGTCCCAAATTAAAATTTGGGAGGCCTAAAGTCCCCCAGGGTGGGACTTTAGGCGTCCCAAATTGTAATTTGGGAGGCCTAAAGTCCCCCAGGGAGGGACTTTAGGCGTCCCAAATTGTAATTTGGGACGCCTAAAGTCCCACCCTGTGGGGACTTTAGGCGTCCCAATTCTTAATTTGGGACGCCTAAAGTCTATCATTAGGCGTCCCTATCATTTGGGACGTCTTTTGTTTCAACTTACTACGCCCCCAGCATCTACGTCCCCCCGTTTTGGGACGTTAAAAGTGCCAAATTTGGGAGGTTAAAGCCCCTTTTTGTAGTAGTGCGCAGCGTGCGGGTTGCGGGCCAACCCGCGGGCCCGCATATTTTTTTTAAAAAAAAATCCTATTTTTTGAAGGTAGTCGGAAATACGAGACACACATATATGAATTATTAAATTTATTTTTCTAACATTAATCATTCTTCTTATAAAAATTTAAAAACATAATTCACAATTTAAGATATAAAATCATTAAATTTGTCAAAGTTTATAAGTAAAATATAAACTCATCCTCAAACAACCAAAATATAATAATTTTGTTTAAAAAAGAAGGGAAGAGGCTAAGATTTTTTTTCTTTGAATTGGAAAGTATTAAGATAGGAGTGAACAACTTATAAATATAATGAAATTATTATACATATAAAAAAAAAATTGCGGGCCAACCCGCCAACCCGCGGGCTGGCCCGCATCAACCCGCGGGCCACACGGGTCGGGCCCGTGCGGCCCGCACTTTCACGGGTTGGCATTTTGCCAACCCTAACCCTGTCGCAACCCGCGGGCCCGCGGGTTGAACCCGTTTTGACGGCTCTAGCTAGGGCCATCAACTCGCTCCTTTTTGCTAGCCCAAGCCCACCAGCCTGCCTATTTTTTAAAAAAAATTATTTCACTCCTTTTTTTTTTAATTCTCACTCACTTTCTCTTCCACTCACCCACATCACTTTTTTTTTTATACATTTGTATTAGAAAGCTAATTTTATTCTCACTTTCCTTTTTTTTTGGTCATCTACTCACATCACAAAAACATATAAACACATCTATTTTAAATTTAATAATAGTAAAATAAATAAATATAATATGAAAATAAAAGTGTCAAATAAAAAGTATGAGGAAGTAGTTAAACACAGTATCAAAAGAAAGGCGATAAGGATATTTGAATTTATTTTATAAGAAAAAGTTTTTTTAAAAAGAAAAAAGCATGCCAGCCTGCTAGCTCACGGGCTGAACGAGGCAGGCTAGTATTTAGCCAACCCGAGCCTACCAATTTTGATGGGCTGGTAGCCCAACCCGTTGTACCGGCTATACTTAAGGGCACTAATTTAATCAATTAAGAAATGATTTGTTTGGCAAACGTATGCAGTCGGGAGGGGAGGGAAACATGCGCTATTTTGTGATTATTATGATTTCATACAAAATTTTATTTTGACCCCTAATTTTATAACGAATTTTTTAATCATTTATTGTGACATTATTAAAAATTTATAATCTTAAAATTTTAAATGTTGACAAAATATTCTCACAGGCTAACATATTGAGTTTAATTTTTAAAACATAATGATTGTTGCATAAAAAATCATTATTTAACATTAACGATGTTAAATTAAAAAATTAAAGAATAAATTAAAATTATTAAATTAACATCATTTAATTAGTAATTTTTCTGAGATTTTTAATGCTAAAAATGGTTTTATAACAAACCTTCAGTCTTATCTTCTCAGTATAGAATCCTTTAATTCCTTTTGGAAATTTCTTTGTTCATCTCATTTCCTTTCAAACAATTACTTCTCATCTGGAGCTGCACAATAGTCTTTCTTCAAGTGACTTTTTTATCACCATCTGGCTACTAGTTATACCTTTGGATTGTGATGTTGAAAAAATCGTGGATCACATTTTCATCACATGTCCTTATGTTTCTTTCCTTTTTTTTTTTTTTTGATGAAAAGACAAGTGACCAACTACAGAACTAACATCATAATGTCAACATCTTGCTGTATAAGACAACGTATGCGCTCCGAAGGGGCCGTGATAGCTTGAAAATCGACTCCCATGCCCCTAGCATCAGCTGCCAATGCATCCGCCACACTATTCGCCTCACGATCACAATGAAGAAGCTCAACATCCCAGTTCCTCTCAAGCAGGCCACAAATCTCCAGAAGTACTGAGTAACCCGGATGATTCTCAGGCACAACAGATCCTATCAGGTCAAGAACCACTCTACTGTCACTCTCCACTACCAACGACCTGATGTTCCTATCCCAAACAAGCTTTAAAGCCCACAAGATTCCCCATGCTTCCGCTGTAACCACAGAACCGTAGCCCACGCGGAACATAAAACCATGCAGAAAGGCACCCAAATGATCACGAACCGCCCCTCCACACATACAAGAACTGGTATTAGCATCGAAAGACCTGTCCACATTAAACTTCAAGACTCCTCTGGGAGGGGGCCATCACATGTCCTTATGTTTCAGCATGGTTAGGATGTTTACCAATCAAGTTCACCGATAATGAAATATTAATTATTTCCATTCTTGGCTTGAATCAACTTTAACACATCTGCATAATGATGGGCGTTGTCTTTTATTAAAAGGTATCAGCATTCTCATCAATGATACTATCTGGAATAAAAGGAACATTGCGCTTCAAAAAATTCTTGGCTCTCTGACTTTTCAATTATAGCCTTTTTGCATAGTAACAGTCCTCAAGAGGCTCTTAATCACACCTAGCACACCCGCGTCATTTTTAACAAGGGTTGGAATGTTATTATGTCCAAGAAAAAGCATAATAAAACTCCCTTTTGCGCACGATCATATGTTTGAATGGTTTGTCTTTGTTGGAGTTTCACTACTAGAAAAAAAGCTTTTAACACCGGTTGAAATTGGTTTTTTAGATCAAGTTTAAGTCTAGTATTGTATCAATCGGTTTAAAAAGTCTATTATTATTAAGACTGGACTTATGATTGGTCTTAAAAGTTATTTTTTCAAACTGGTTAGTTAGATGGTTGGAGTTAAAAAGTTTTAATTTATAATAAAAAAATGCCTACCTTTTAGACTAGCTAATTTCATACCCGGTCTACAAATTGGACATTTTTTTTAAATATATGATTTATTTTGTTTCACAGAAACCCTATTGTATATTATTATATCTAAAAGTTATCTTATGCAATATAAATTCTACAAACAGCAGCAGCAGCAGCAACAACAACAACAAACCCTTTATCCCACTAGGTGGGGTCGGCTATATGGATCGCACGACGTTATTGTGCTATGTCGAAAACCATATTTTTTTGGTATATTATTAATCAAAAGGTTTCTCTCTATGACTTCATTAAGCATACGCTTTGGCCTTCCGCGACCTTGTTTTACAGGACTCCATACTGTTTGATCCACCCTCCTCACCGGTGCATTCAACAGCCTTCTTTGAACATGTCCAAACCACCACAAACGACTTTCTACCATTTTTCCTTCAATAGAGGCCACTCCAACTCGTTCACGTATATGATTATTATGAATCTTATCTTTTCTTGTATGACCACATATCTATCTCAACATCCTCATCTCGGCCACCCCCATTTTATGCTCATGTAATCCCTTTAAAGCCCAATACTCACTACCATAAAGCATTGCTGGTCTTATAGCAATGCGGTAGAACTTCCTTTTTACCTTATTAGGTACTTTCCAATCACAAATAACTCCAGTAGCTTTTCTCCATTTACACCATCCAGCTTGAATTCTGTGATTGACATCCCCATCAATTTCACCATCTTGTTGTATAATTGATCCCAAATACCGAAATTTTGTCACTTACAGAATGACTTGCCCTCCCAATTTAACTTCCACTTCATTTTGACCTTGTTTCTTATCATACTTACAATGCATATATTCAGTTTTACTCATACTCAGACGAAAACCCTTCACTTCCAAAGTCCGTCTCCATATCTCAAGTTTAGAATTAATTTCCTCCCTGGATTCAACCAACAGAACTATATCATCCGCAAAAAGCATACATTTAGGGATCTTCTCTCTTATAGGCTCAGTTAGAACATTTACCACTAGGTTAAACAAATAAGGGTTCAAAGCTGATCCCTGATATAGGCCAATCTTTATAGGAAAATCCTTTGTTACACCTCCAGGCATTCTAACATTGGTTGTAACCCCCTCATACATGTCCTGAATGGCTTTGATATATGCAAACCGCACCCCCTTCTTTTCCAAGGCTTTCCATAGTATATCTCTTGGCACACAGTTATATGCTTTTTCCAAATCAATGAAAACCATATGCAAATCTCTTCCTTTACTCCTATACTTCTCCATACACCCCCTTAATAAATAAATCACTTTTGTTGTAGACCTTCCTGGCATGAATCCAAATTGATTTTCAGCAATTTCAGTCTCCAACCTCAACCGGCGTTCAATCACTTTTTCCCATAATTTCATTGTATGACTCATAAGCTTAATTCCTCTATAGTTTGCACAATTTTGAATATCCCCTTTATTCTTATAAATAGGAATCAAAGTACTTTTCCTCCACTCATTCGGCATTTTCTTGAATCATAAAATCTCATTAAATAATTTTGTGAGCCACAAAACACCCTCTTCACCCAAGCATTTCCAAACTTCAATAGGAATCCCATCAGGCCCAACAACTTTACCATTTTCCATTTTCTTAAGAGCTTCCCTAACCTCGCCAACTTGAATCCTGCGGTAAAATGACAAATTGAGATCACCTTCTCGAGTTGTCAAATCTTCGCAATCACAAGGCCCTCCCCCTCCATAATTGAACAACTTATAAAAGTAGGCTTCCCACCTATTCTTAATATCTCCATCAGTAACCAAAACTTTGCCTTCTTCATCCTTTATACACCTCACTTGATCCAAGTCTCTCGATTTTCTCTCCTTATTCTTTGCAATCTTGTAAATCTTACGCTCTCTCGTCTTTGTTCCTAACTTCTTATAAAACTCCTCATATGCTTTATTACGAGCTTTACTCACTGCCTTCTTAGTCTCCTTTTTAGCCAAACGATACCTTTCCCAATTTTTCACATTATTACGCAAGTGTATTGCTCTAAAATAATCTTTCTTATAGTTGACTTTCTCTTGAATAGTCTCATCCCACCACCAAGTCTCCTAATCTTACCGACCAAAACCTTTTGATTCTCCCAAAATTACTTTAGCAACCTTCAGGACCTTTTTAGACATATTCTCCCACATGATATTAGCCCTTCCTTGTAACTCCCACTCACCTTCCTCCAAAAGAGTTCTCTTAAAAATCTCCCGCTTCTCCCCCTTTAATTGCCACCACCTGACCCTTGGATTTAAAACTTGCCAATGCTTTTATTTTACACACTTAATATTCACATCAAGGACCAAAACCCTATGTTGTGTTGTCACGCCATCCCCAGGGATCACTTTGCAGTTAGTACAAAATCTTCTATCAGAGTTCCTTAGAAAAAAGAAGTCAATTTGTGTCTTGACAGCTCCACTCTTATATGTTATTAAATGCTCCTCTCTCTTCTTAAAGCAAGTGTTGACAATCTTGAGGTTATATGTGAGGGAGAAATCAATAATAGATTGACCTTCACTATTGAGCACCCCAAATCCAAAACCCCCATAAGCCCTTACATGAGGTCCTGCCTCCTTACCGACATGTCCATTAAGATCACCTCCAATAAAAATCTTTTCGGTTAGTGGGATACTCTGAATTAGCCCCTCCAAATCTTCCCAGAACTTTTCCTTAAGATGTGCTTCTACCCCTACTTGAGGTACATACGCACTGATAATGTTTATACTACCCTTCCCAACAATCATTTTTAAGGAAATGATTCTGTCCTCAACCCTTTTAACTTCCACCACATTCTTTCTCCATTCATTGTCAGTGATGATACCAACACCATTCCTTCCATTGACCTTTAGCTGTATACCAAAGCTTAAAACCATTAATTTTTTGAGACCTTTCTCCCGCCCATTTAGTTTCATGAAGGCACAAGATATTAATCTTTCAATCATTCATTACGCCCACCACCTCCAGAGATTTGGCATTCAGAGTCCTAACGTTCCAAGTACTAAATCTGATCTTGCTCTCATAAACTAGCTTCTTTAGCCACCTCCGTTCAGAAGATAGCGGTAGCCCTAGCTCATTTAACACTACACCCGATCGACGATGCAGCGGCCCTTGCTCACTTATCACTGTACTCGAGCCATACAGCGCGTTACTTACAGGCAACGACCTAGCATTAGCACAATTTCTTCGTTGATCCATATTCATAAGAGATTCGATAAGGTTTTACGTTGGTTGTCGGGGCCTAACACAGCCCTCCTCCTTTACCCGGGCTTGGGACTGGCTATAACATAAGCGGAGTTAAATTCTACAAATAGCCCTAAAAACAAAAATAAAATCTACATGAAAAATAAATATAACTAATAACCATGAATCTAAAGCTTTATATTATTAGATAATTAATTAATCTTAATTCTAGCATTTGTGTTTTCAATGTTTACTTTATTTTTCCTTGCATTTTCCCCACCTCCAAAGAAATTAGATGTTTTTTTTAGCGTTGGATTTAGTTGATGCAATTTTAGGCCCGACATCTACATACTGTTGACGTATGATTTATATTGTGAGCATCCCTACAGTTGAATATAGCTACCCATGGATTGGCTGTTAGGTTACCATACTTGTGCATTTTAATCATTCTGGACCTCAAATATGAAATGGCTCTACCCTACCTTAGTCTCAGGTGATAAAGAAGAATATTCTTATTTAATGAACCTGAGTATAAAAGAGTTAACATATATATATATATATATATATATATATATATATGAGATTTGGATTTTATATAAGTGAAATTGATATCGTAATGAGGTTTTGGATGATGTGGAAAACTAGCTGAAGACCAATAATAAGGAAGTAATAACCGACTAGGTGAAAATACTAGGTGAGGATTAATAACTCTAAATTGGAGGATGAAAAACATAGGCTGGTGATCTAGACTTAGAAGGACAAATTTGTTGACCTTAATGACTTAGCGTTGTTTGTAACAATTCACTCATTTAAAAGTTGATCTGCCCAATCATCACTAGGTCATCTAGCTCAACGGATTTTTATTCCAAGACTATTACTGGCCCTACCTTGTTCTTCGTCTAATTTAGATGTCTTAATCTTCAATCAGCCACTAGTAACTCTACCTAGTCGGATAGCTCTTATTATTGGTCTTCACTTTGATTTCCATCTCAACTAAGACCTCATCACACAACCAAATTCAACCATACAAAATAGAATTCTCAAGTTTGTATGTCAACCATGTTAGATTCAACTTTATTAAATAAAATACTTCACCTTTATCATCTAAAACTAAGGTAAGCCAAATCCATATTCTATTTAAAATCTTAAAAGAACCCAAATATCTAAGATTAGTAAACTTAGCACCCAATTCAAGGGTGGTTGCATTCAACTTTAAGGATGGCTCATGATATAAACCACACATATACAACTTCCACAAGTTGGGGTTAAAATTATAATTGACACTCCCACCCAACACTCAATAATGATTCAAGCCCTTTTAAAGAGGGGGCACCCAAACAAAAAAAACTTGAAAAGAATATAACCATTGCAAACAAGATTCAATTAATATACATGTGTGCAAACTTTAGTCTTCAGAATTTGTAAAGATTGGATTTGCGAAACTTGCCATTATGAGAATGATCCAATGAAATTGCATCATTGTTATAATCACAAGTTTTGCAATCCCAACCATGACGAATTCCATGAAATCGCTTACAATACCCACAACAACCACAAAGATTATACAACTAACAAAAAATGTAAACTTTTATGTATCGCATAAATAACATACAAAAAGGCAACAAGCACAAAAAGAATATCATATTTATACATGTGGAAGGAAGGGCTTGCATGTATCTGCAACCTCCAACTGTGTTCATTTGATCCCTTGTGTTCAAGAGTTACATATTATATCAGATTATTTAATGCTCTTCACATGTGTACAAAAACATAAGTGATAGCTAAAAAAGCACTCAACTTAAAGTAGAAAATGAAATAATACTGGCATCTTCATAAACTCTCCACGCTCATTGAAATATGGTATGTTTAGCACTCATCTATTGTTTGTATTATGTGTGGTGGTGTTGATTGGCGAGAATTATCACTACTTGTTTCAAATTCAATGTATCACGTACAGACTATATGTTAATGAGCTATATTGAACTTGAAGCAAGCATGAATATATTGGCCTACCTACACCACCACATGTATCAAATATTAGACACTTCTCAACTCATGAATATATTGTCTGTTTGGTACTCATTCAGCCTTTGTGCTATGTATGCATGTCTTATGCAGATTTCCATCGCAAGCTGAACTTTGTGATATATGTGGTGGTGTTGGTAGGCTTGAATTAATCACAACCAAGTGATTCGGGCATATGCCCCAATCAACACCACCACATATATCACAAGGTTAGCCCACAGGTTGTGGGTTAGCCCATCGCAGGTTGTGAGCTAAATGGGGCGGGCTAGTGTAGCCCCGCCCCTTCCAAGGCTGGCAAAATGCCAGCTAGAGCCCACCAAGGCTCGCCTATTTTTTTTTAAAAAAAATTATTTCACTCTTTTTTTTTTAATTCTCGCTCACTTTCTCTTTCACCCACTCACATCCCATTTCTTTTCTTTTATACATTTGTGTTAGGAAGCCAATTTTATTCTCACTTTCCTTTTTTTTTTGTCATTTACTCACATCACAAAAACATATAAACACATCTCTTTTAAATTTAATAATAGTAGAATAAATAAATATAATATGAAAATAAAAGTGTCAAATAAAAAGTATGAGGAAGTAGTTAAACACACAATCAAAGAAAGAAAAGACGTTCAATGTATTTGGATTTATTTTATAAGAAAAAAAAAATAAGCGGGCCAACCAGCTATAGCCTGCGAGCTGGACGGGGTTGGCTGGCATTTAGCCATCCCAAGCCCACCAATTTTGGAAGACTGGCGGGTTGGGCCCGTACTATACTTGCCATGCAAAATTGCAAAAATTTTCACAACCAACTAGAGGGAATATCGAGCAAGCACACCTTGTATGTCCATTTAGCCTCTTTGCAATATACACACACCTTGTATGTCCATTTCCATTGCAAGTTCAACCTTGTGATATATGTGGTGGTTGGAGGACACAAGATGTGTGTATATTGTTAAAAGGATAAAAGGCGTAAGCATAAGTGTTTTTGCAAAAAAAAAAAAACAGAGAGTGAGCATCAGGATTTTAAGAAGGAAAAGGAGTATCTAGGGTTTGTGAAAGACAACGAAAGACAATGATTAAAAACTTCTCTGCAAGCAAAGACAACAAAAGAGAACACTTAGAGAACGCAACAACAAAACATCTATCGAGGGTTTGTGTAAAGCAAAAATTTTTACCGAACGCAGAGAAAAACGGCAATGACAGAGAGGGAGAGCCTAATGGAAAGGAATACCAAGCCATCTCGATGGTAGAGAGAGAGACATCACAGCGGCCGAAGGAGACGGAGAGAGGAAGAGCCTGCATGGGGACTAAGAGAGGTTAGAGATGAAGATTGAGGGCGGAAACTAGGGCAACATTTTCTAAGCTAGCTCTCATTAAAGACCGGTGTTAATAACATTTTATAGACCTGTTCTCATTAAGGATCAGTGTCAATGTGTTAAAAACATGTTTAATTCATAACGACACCGTCTTTCAAATCATCCGATTTAAAATGTAATTTTTAGAATAGAAAATAAAATTTTAGAAATAAGAACTTAATTTCGCCTAAAGGTTGAAACTTTTTCATTAACAATAGATTAATAACACGAGATAGATGATAATGATCAATACAAACTATCAAAAGACATAAAAGACATAAACATTTTTGTTATTCATTGGCTAAAGGCAGCAATATACATGCATATATGAAATCAAAATTACATTAAAATATCATATGTAATGATGGTTGGCCACAAAATAACAACTATAATATTTTAACCATGGGGGTTCTTGAAACCCAGGCCTTCAGAAGATCATCATCATTGCAGGACACTTGCCACTCTAGTTGTAAACCCTCAAGTTTATTTAATTTATGAATAAATGATTACTTAATAATATATCATTATTATTATTTCCCCCAACAAATTTAAAGACATATTTGGTTTCTAGTTCCCATAAAAATTAAAAAATACTGACAGGAAACATGCTATAAAAAATATTTTATTAATATATATATATATATATATATATATTCATAATGTATTAGAATGGAATGATCACATTATAACATAAATTTCTCAAATACATTATTATTTCTTATAAGAAGTTTAAAATAAAATATGTCTTAAAAAAACTAAAGAGGCTCCTTGTCTGCTGCTCTGATTGAACTTTATATGGGCTTGATTTCTGATTTCTGGGACATTACAATAAAATATGAGTGATATTAAATAAATAAGTTTTAACTAATAATGCTCAGTTGCTAATTTAACAGAAAACATTTTGAATCCCTACAACATAATTATATGTGAATATGCATAGAAATATATTCATAAGCATCTACAATACCATAATTTCATCACTTAGACATACTAGGGCATCCCCTAGAGTGGATCCACAATTATTCACATAGAAATCTTACCCCATAGAATAGTTCACACAGCAATCCTTCTTGGGGTGATCATAATATTTATGGATGCTAGCATATAGCTTCATTGCATATTCTCATACAATTCCAAACAACTTTCAAATATAAGAAGTATTTAGATCAATCAAAGAAATCATATAGAGAATATTTAGATAGTAAAACATTTTAAAAATCATTTTGGAAAGAATAAAAGTAGGTGTATCACTTAGTAAGAAAATTCTTACATAATTTTATAAGTAGTAGCACCTCCTTCTCCTCTTTTTTCCTCCTACTTATTTTCCTCACTTTTCTTTTTCTCTACTCTACTTCATGGATTCCATTTGGAAACCGAGGGGTATATATAGGAGATTTCTTACAAAAGGAGTTAATCCTAGCAAGCATATTCTAGGTACATTTATTACCTTCTCATCTTTATTTTACTTTCTCCCCAAGCCATGTAAAACGTATCTCTTTCCTACTTGTTCTCCAAGCATTCTAGATAATCTTCAATATTTTCTTTTATATATTTGATGCCAATTGCATAAGAATTTATGATGCCAGCAACATCGTCTAAGACCTTATTTCGTGAATATATCCTTAAGCTCAAATCATTAACATGTAAAACACACACACACGTTCTCACATATATTTGTATCCTCATTTTTTTCTTATAATTTTGTGGCTTATCGTTTATTATAATAATAAAGAGATTTTGATATTTATTTACATTTATATTATTATAAATTTCTGGGATGTTATACTAGTCCAAACAGTCGATAATGTTGTTCAACACCGCCCCAAACTCCTCCCGTCATTCGAAGAAGTGATCTTGCCTCGCCATGACCTCCAGAACGGTGCCTTGGAGGTAAAAGATGGCTTTAGTGATTTCCTCCAATATTGGAGGTAGAGGGGGCTGCGAAAAGGAACAGTTGGTAGCTATCGCTAGAGGAGGAGATGGGGAACACTGCCTCTTTGATCTTGCAATCAGTGGAAGTATTGCCTCTCAAACAAGAAAGAAAGAAGTAGAAAGGAATTTTTGAATTTAAACTTAAGAACTAAAGGTTCCTTGGTATTTATAAACGGGATTGATGGCCGAATAGTTCAGATGATACTGACGAGACATGATGATAGGCGTTGGAAGTTGAAACATTATGTCTTTACACCGGTCATATTTGAAATGCAATTTAAATAATAATTACAAGACCAAATGCATAGCTCATCTGATCTAAATAAAATTGCAACGTTAGAAAAATAAATGACATTTAGATCAATAAAGATTGAAAAGATAGTTCATACTAACAAACTTAGAAATTGTGCTACTACAACCAGTCTAAATATAATTAAAATTTAATTTACTAATATAAAGTATATATATTCTTTCATAAAATAAACTTATCAACCCAGAGATAGAAACAACAACAGAACATAAAGATGCAAGATACGTGAACAAGATCAAGATAATGACAAAAATTAGAAATAAAAATATTTTTTTGTTAATAATAATATTTTATACGCTGCCTTCAGTACATTGATTTTTTTTTAAAAAAAAAGTTAATTTACATGATAAAAAATCATCAATCTTCCTCCTCATCATTGGAGGTAGAGGAGGAAGAAGGGGAAGGAGAAGAGGGGTCATCCAACAGATTGTAATCGACACCAATCTTGTTGTTGACATGTGGAGCATCACAAAGAGTCTTCCAAGGTGTCAGTTAATACGATCCACCCTCACATGGAGGTGCTGCAGAAGCTGCTTTGCTGAAGGTGGCGAAGAAGGAGGTGGAGGTTGTAGAGGAGGAGAAGGAAAATGAGGACGAACAAAATTACATTTATTGAAGTGGCCTCAGATTTTGAAGAGACACGTAATTGGAAAGTTTACCTTGGAAGTTGAAGAAACTCTAAAACATTTAACACTGAGTATAAAGAAACAACGGTGTCTAAAAAGATATTTACACTCGATGTAGCGTTTGATGTAAAAAGAATTTAATTTTTAAATTTTCTTAATATTTAATACATATCAACATAGCATTACATTATAACTGGTCTAGAAAATATTAATAAGACCACGTGTAAGTGCGACCGGTGTTAAGTTATATCAATATTTGAAAAATGCCACCGGTCACACTTTTTAAACCATTTCCGCCTATAGAGGTCTAGATGTGGCAATCTTGTAAGCCTTTTTCCTAGTAGTATTTGTTTGGACATAGAATATGCTCATCGTCTCATGTTCCTTGCATCTTGCTTCCGTGGTGCTTTGTCGTGGATTGATAACTCAAATATTCTACCCTCATCCAAGAAAGAAATGTTGTAAGTAATTTTTGTTTGGAAAAAAAAAATCATCCCCTTGGAAAGATTGTAGCACCATCAAAGATGTACTATTTAACAAGACATCTACCATTTGCTTTCTTCCGTTTTCAGGATTTGATATTCATATAGTAAAATGTTCTTTTCTTTTTAAGTTTCACTTTTATTCTGTTTCATATTCTTCTATATAAACATTAATATTTATTAATATCATTTTGCCTTTCATACAAAATTAATCCCATAATATAAAATTAGAAGCCAAAAGTTAATTATAGGAGCATTTTCTTATAAAAAGGCAGAGATTTAAAAAGGGAAATTTCAAATAAATACCATTTGAATTTGGAAAACTCCAAAAAGTTTATTAACACATGGAAAGGACAAATATGTCTCAAGGGACTACTATGTGATTTTGAAATGTTGTGCTTTTACCAAAATGTCCCTCAATTTTTTTTAATAAAAGAAAGAACCCTCGATCACAAGCGCTAAAGTTTCGCTGCCGGAGCTTCAGTGACAACTTGAGTATATGGATTGACTACTTGAGCTCCATAAGCCCTATTGGGTGTTATTGACTAGTTGAATAAAGTCAATGACAACTTAAGTATAGATATTGACAACTTGGGCTCCTGAGATTATAAATGGCTACACTCAAGTTGTCATTGCCTTTATTTAACTAGTCAACAGCGCTTGATAGGACTTAGAGAGTTCAAGTAGTCAACCATATTATTCAAGTTGTCACTGGAGCTCAAGTTGTCATTACCTTTATTCAACTTGTCAATAACGCTTGATAGGGCTTAGGGAGTTCAAGTAGTCAATCACATTATTCAAGTTGTCACTGGAGCTCTGACCACATGCGCCAGAGGCCCATCGGCAGGGTAATGTAGGCCGGCAGAGCTCCAATGCTGGCGAGGGTTCTTTCTTTTTAAAAAAAAAACTTGAGGGGCATTTTAGTAAAAACACAATATTTCAAAATCCCAAGTTAATTCCTTGAGACCTATATGTCTTTTTCATACGTTAATTGTAACACTCCAAATTTTATTCACCAAGGGTATATTGTGATTATTTCATATATTCAATAAAATGGTAAATATTTAAGGCCAAAGGAATTAAATATTGAAAATAGAAAGGTGAGCAGTGCTTTCAGTGAAATTACCTGCGAGGTAGTGAGTTTGTCATGTGATGTTGGAAGACCAAATGATGAGGAAAAATTATGAAATTTTATAAGGTGAAGCTTTAATTTGATAGGTTATATGAATCAATTGAAGCTATGTATAAAGAGTTATGAATTTTTGAAGTTAGTCCAGAAGATCTAGAAAGTCTCTGGAGCAGCGGTTAAAGAAATGAAATCTGGGAATGGTATGCTTCCAACTGGCTAAAGACCATATTTTTTCTTGAAACTAAACTCAATAAGGGTTCCATAGCCTTTGGAATCGCTTTGAAACAATGTCTACAAAATTAGTTATGATTTTTTAAAGTTAGGGCAAAAAATCTGCTAGAATTGGCATTATTCTGAAATTTGAAAATAAAATGTGTTAGAAATTGATTAATGGAATTAAAGATGCCAAGTGTCATTGTCCTACGGTGAAGGGATTAATTTATGATTGATTAAGAAGAGCACATGTCTAATTGCATTAAAATAGTACTTCTTGGACAAGTAATAGTGATAATGGTACACTACTTAAGTGTATGGTTGAGTGCAAACTTAGTGTATGGTTGAGTGCAAGTTTGGATTAGTTGGAAGAGAACTCATTTAGTTAAAAGAGCAAGAGGGGGCAGTTTTCTATACTAACCAAGAGGGAGAAAGATAGTTCAAAACCAACTAGAAGGCTAATGACATAGTTAGAAAGAGATGAGATCAATTGCCATGTGTCAACACAAGATAGCATCTTGAAATCAAGGGCTCACAAGAAAGAAGAGCCATTTCATAAAACACTTTTTCTTCCCTTCCCTTCACAAATTTTGCCCAAGACAAGAAAGAAAGGAGAGAGAAAGAGAGCTTGAAAAATTTGAAGAGTTAGAGAGAAGAAAGAATAAGGAGCTTAAGGTATGTAGTGATTCTTAAGCATTTTCGCTTGTGATCTTGTTAGAAAACTTCTCTAAACTCTTTTCTTCATGGAATCTATGGTTTTGAAGACATGTTTTGAGCTCAAGGAGAGAGAGAGAGAGAGAAGAATCCTAGAGAAAGTCCAAGATTTCAAGAGGTAACTTCATAAATCTTAGATCTATACAAGTATGAAGTTGTTGTGAAGTGTATGGTTGATTTTTATGATTTTTGTCAAGTTTGTAAATTTGGAAAAGCCCTAATCTTAAGGGGTTATGCTGCCCAAATTTCTTTGAATCATGGTTATGATGTGTTTAAATGAGTTAATAAGGGATTAGAAATGGAAAAGTACAAACTTTGGAAGCTAAAACACAAAAGTTCATTTTTTCCATTTTTTGACCAAGTTTCAACCAAAACCAGAACTGGAGCTAGGAGCTGGATTTTCATGAAATTGATAGTTCAATTTGATCTGGTAGGCAAAAATAAGTGGGGTTACAGTTGGTCTCTTTTTACGGAAAAGGCCAGAAAAGCGTAATTACGAAAATGCCCCTAAAACCATAAATCGAGGCTATCAAGGGTATTTTTATAATTTGACATTGAATTTGGTAATTTCAAACCCAGAAATGGACTTCTTGGGCAAAAATAAGTCAAAATAGACCTAGTCAAAATTTTTTAAAAAATGTGCCATCGGGCCGGGGACCCAAGGGCATTTTGGTAAATTTTTAGCATAGACTAATATAACCACAAGAAACATCATGGAAGAGTTTAAAATGATACTTGGATAGGTTATGACCTATTTCTTGTACATTTAATATTTGAGGACCGAGTTAGAAGCCGGAAGTGACACGTTTTACGAGGCACACTAAAAAGGGATTAAAAGAACTTTGAGATAGGAATATTATCCTTCATACATCATGCCATAGTTATTTGCTTATGTAGATGACATTGTTTGTAAATGCGCTTTATTAATCAACATGATTTACCTAGAGAGGGGCAGTTAGTGCCAGAGGTGTACTTATACTGGGAGTTGGTGACAATTCAACCAGGTACAGATAGTGAGGCTAGGCCCTACTCATGTATGCATGATGATGTGTTACGACGATGTGTTTATATTGTTCATTAATTGGTGCATACCTTGGCGCATATCATATTTACTTTCCACATTTTCTTTGAATGATAGCATGTTTCTATTAGGATTCCTTAAAATCTCACCCCCTTTTTTTGTTTAAATAAACATCTCAGTTGGTGCCAATAGGACGCAAAGGTACAGATATGGAGAAGTGATTTGCATGTGTCTTAAGGCAAGGTTGAAGACGGTGATTATAATTAGTTTATGCTTTAGATATTTTGAGATATCCTATAATTATTAAAACTTCTGCTATATTTTATATTTCGTTGACGAACAACGTTGAGATTGTGAATGAATATTTTTATCAGTATAATTATATTTTTCTGTATATCCATAAAATTTTATCTTAATTACTCTTCGATTATCGAAATAAAAATGGTTGCTGACATTAATAGACTTTGCGGAGCTTTTCAAATTTAAGTGGTATTTATATGTGTTTTCCATTTAAAAACTATATGAGAGAAAGGAAAACATGGTCAACTCAATTACGCAACCGAACAAGGCGGAATTCAGCTGAGTGGGGAGAGGGAGAAAAGAAATTCTAGCAGACAGGCAAGGCCGTCTTCGCTCGCGTCGGCGCGTCGAGAGTCGGGACTCTTCACCTTCTGACCAAATTTTCATTACAAAAAATTATATACGAAATATGTTTCTGACTGAAATCTCAATATTTATTTTTTTAGATTAGTTTGATTGATTTGCTCCAGATCCTTCCTCATCATTCTTACCAAAGCCCAACTTCGCCTTTGTCACTCTTTCCTTCGTTTGAATCTATTAGGTCTGTTCTCTATCTCCGGTCATCTTTCTATTCTTTAGTTATTTTCCAGATCGAAACTAGTTTTATTTTGTGTTTTTGAATGTTGGTCTCGTTTTCGCGCGACTATGATTTAAAATTGATGATTTCGGAGATTTGGGCTGGATTTGTCTGTTTTTCGTAGCTGACTTTCGTCATCCCGAAGCATTGAGGATTGATATTGACTTGATTTGTTGATCAGTTATTCTGATAGGGAGGTTATCATGTGGGGAATCCTCAGGAGGAAAGTAGCAACTGGTGGCTCCTCTGCCACGGTAAATTCTTCAATTTAGTGTGTTATTCTTCTAATGCATGTGAATTTTGTTCCTGTAATTATGTTTCCCCCCCTTTTGGTGGGAGAGTTCAGGTTTTGAAGCAGGCGGTGCAGGGGACCGGAGCTCCATGTTCACGGCGTTATGCCACCAGAGCAAGAGAGGTAGCTATGCCTGCGTTAAATTAAATCTTCAATCCATCGGGCTTACTCTAGTCTTCTAGCTGTTTAATGGGGTGTCTTTGCTATCATGTCTTAGTTGGGTTGTAACCAATTGTCCTTATTTTTCTGATTATCTGCTCCTATGAGATACGTATGAGTTTCTAAATATGCCTCATCCCGATACTTGTTTTGTAAAATCTAATGTTTCAAAATGTAAGGTAATTCACAAAATTCTTAGAGTAATTAATACTCCCTCCGGTCCTAATTATAAGATAAAATTGATTTTTTTGAAGAAATTAAGGAAACTAATTAAATTACTTTAAAGTATTTATATTTGTCATTTTTTCACCAAAGTATTTTGTCTAACTTATAAACTGATATATAATATAAGGATATACAACATATGATATGATTAAGTAACTTATTTATCTTTCTTAGTTTCTCCAAAAAAAGTTAACGATGTCTTATATTTAGAGCCGGAGGTAGTATTTTTTTTACCTAAAATGCTTCTAGGAGTATATGGAAGTTACGTACCTCTTTCCTAACAAATAATTAATGATTGGTAGTATTAAAGAATGGTAAAGTTATGGGAAAATGAAATCTTAAACACTTGGCTATTTTTTTTGTGTGCTTTATTTAAATATTTGAAACCAAGGAATTATAACCTTTAATGTTCTGTACTCTGGATTTTGATTTACGTGCTGACCTTATATATAATTCATTCCCACCGATGAAAACATCTATCACAGACTAGTTGGGGCTTAGACAAATGATGCTGATGTACTATAGCCACACCCTCTGGTTAATTATCTTGCTTTCTGATGTTCATAAATGTTGAATTTCATGGCAGTCGCTACTTCTTGGAAAAGGATCAAATACCATGGGCAGTATTGGCCACCAAGGCTATCTGGGTATTTGCACTGATCTGTTAAGATGATTTTTTATTTTGGCATGTTACTTTTCTCCAAGTCAATTATTTCATAGGACTAATTTGAAGCTTAAACTTGATAACAGGGTGTTTAGATGATACCAAATCTATCAGGTTTGTGGTGTCTTCCTCCTTTGATCAATGCCTACTTTAAAGGCAAATTAATGAGTTACTTTTAATAATTTTCATACAGCCAATTGGTTCAGTTCCGAGCAGCTTCTCCAATGTCTATGCAGAATAGATTTTATTCTTCTGAAAATGGTATGTTATTAATATCTGTTGAAGATGAGCATTATACAATTTAAGAAGTTTCTTATACTACTGTTATGATTGTTATGCAGGAGATCTTACTGATGCGGTTGTGCCCTTCATGGGGGAATCCATTACTGATGGAACCCTTGCAAACTTTTTAAAGAGTATGTTGTTTTACTGGCTTCTTTCAAAACTAATGTACAAAACTGAAAACGATTGGTTCTGTGCTTTTGCTTTAAACTTCTTGGTGCTTGTGGTTTCATATGGGAGCAGAACCTGGCGATCGTGTAGAAGTTGATGAGCCAATTGCTCAAATAGAAACTGACAAGGTAGTCTAGGAAATGACTTCTCAGCCATCTGGAAAATGGTGCTTTACCATTTATGATTATTGAATTCTTCCTAATCACATTTCATATGATACAAGTAGGTGACCATTGATGTGAACAGTCCTGAGGCTGGCATAATACAGAAGGTACCAATACCTATGAATTAATAATGTAGTCCAGTATTTTGAAGCTTTTAATACATTATCACTCGTATCAAAGACAAGCAATAAAAAAGATAACCATTGTCAAATGTTGTTTTCTTGAACTTATGTCTAGCTTGTCGCAAGAGAAGGTGATGTTGTTAAGCCAGGTGATAAGGTAGCTGTAATTTCAAAATCTGGTGAAGGTGTGGCACATGTTGCTCCCTCTGAAAAAGAGCCCACCAAAGCAACTCCTAAGCCATCTCAAGAAAAAAAGCCAAAGCCAAAGGCGGTTGAGGAAAGTCCAAAGGCCCCACCTCCTCGTAAGGAAAAGCCCCAAGCTCCATCTGTGACAGCACAGCCCTCTCAGGCCCCAGTGAAAGAACCTCAACTTCCACCCAAGGAGAGGGAAAGAAGAGTAAGTTTTATCTTCTCACCTTTAGTTTCCTTTTAAAATTATTTATTTAGAATCTTGCTAATACCACCGTTTTTATGCAAATTATTTTTCAGGTTCCTATGACAAGACTTAGGAAACGTGTGGCAACGCGTTTGAAAGATGCACAGAACACTTTTGCCATGTTGACAACATTTAATGAAGTTGATATGTAAATATATTGTCCATAGTTTAAGATCATCAATATCAGACACTTAGCTGCTTGTATTATCTGCTGGAACTGCCATTGAGTGTGCTAAGATTTGTACAGTCTATGTTGTTTGCAGCCAAATTTAAACTTGATTTGATAATTTGGTGATTTCTTGATGCTATATATTTTAGGACTAATTTAATGAAGCTCCGAGCTGATTACAAGGATGTTTTTGTTGATAAACATGGTGTGAAGTTAGGACTGATGTCTGGATTTATCAAGGTAATAGCTGTACCATGTGATATACAGTTAGTTTTACTATGTCTTCATCATCCTCGGTTAATGATAATATCTTGTATTTTTAGGCTGCAGTAAATGCACTCCAGCATCAGCCAATTGTCAACGGCGTCATTGATGGAGATGACATCATTTACAGAGATTATATTGACATTAGTATTGCAGTTGGCACATCAAAGGTGTGTGCATTTTAAAAGTATTTATAGTTATTATTTGAATGAAGTTTAGAATTTTGTTGCATGAGTCTTGATTCAGGGTTTAATGTGTGGGGTCTGTTATAGCTAATTGGGTTCTGCTACCACTTTGAAAGACAGAAGTCAAGACGAGCCTGTTTTGTTTCCTTTTGCACTTTTGCACATGCTGTAGTGTGAGATTGGCAAATAAGCTATTTTTCAATATCAAGATAACTGTTAATTCAAGGACTAGTAGAAGATTTTCTTATGATTTTTTCTTTCAAGAAGAATTGATCAGTGAACTTTTAGTGTTATAAGAGCCAAACCTTGCTTTTTAACATTATGTTTTGTTGGCTAGACATTTCTGTTTTTATCAGTGTCTGGCATGAGATCTTTTGTGTATCTAAATATGGTTAATTTTCATGAAACTTTGTTTCAAGGGTCTTGTTGTTCCGGTTTTACGCAATGTTGATCAAATGAATTTTGCTGAGATTGAGAAAGAAATCAACACCCTTGCAAAAAAGGCAAATGATGGTACTATATCAATAGATGAAATGGCTGGAGGTACGTTCACCATATCAAATGGTGGTGTTTATGGAAGCCTTCTAAGTACACCAATCATCAATCCCCCTCAGGTTTGTGTTCTGATTCATTCCACTTTGTCATTTAAGTCTTAGGAAGATCTGTTTCGATGATTATGAATATTGGTATTCTGATAATTATTCTATGACTCCTTGTCAAGAAAAAGTCTCGTGTTTTTCATGTATTATCCTAAACTTTGGCAGTCAGCAATCCTGGGCATGCACTCGATTGTGAATCGTCCAATGGCAGTTGGTGGTCAGATTGTTGCAAGGCCAATGATGTACATTGCTCTAACATACGATCATCGACTAATCGACGGAAGGGAGGCGGTTTATTTCTTGCGTCGCATTAAAGATGTTGTGGAGGATCCCCGCAGGCTGCTTATTGATGTATGAAGCTGTCTGAAGCAAGTTTTCATGTATACTGATATACCACTGAGTTTTTTGCCGCTGACCAGCCATCATTGACCTTGCACCTGGGAGGCTTCAAAATTCGATTTATGTTTTGGTTCATTTGAAGGTTCTTTAGCAAGGTCATGCTTACCAATCGCTGCCTGACTTATCTCCTGCTTTTATCTTATTTCCACTGATGCCAGAGGAGGCTAAGAAAGTGATTCCAAATAAGGTGAATTTTCAACGGGATAGAGAATTTCAATTGTGTGCCTTTTATTTATATGCAGAATTTCAATTAGGAAGAGGATTTTCAGGTGCCTTGGTAATAAAGCTTCAAATATACTGAGTTTTAATTGAACCTGCTTCTCTCTGTTAAAAATTTTGTTAGGGATTTACAGAAACTTTCTAATCAAGAAGTTTTTTTCTAATAAAAAGAGACCCATTCAATTTTTTTTTTTTTTATAGACACAGGTATTCTCCTATTTGAGGCAATCATGTTTGAGTTACTGTTGGGCATTAAATGTGGGCTCCTTATCTAGTGGAGATTCGAACTTTAGTTTGTCACGTTGTGATGGACTAGTACCTTCTATTAAACTCAATTCTCATTGGTGACCCATTCAAACTTAAACATTGGCCCGTTTTGAAATTGTATTACTGAGGCCTGCATGAACTTGGGTCCAGGTTTAGGATTAAATAGATAGATAGCGAGGCCTATGTTTTGCACGGGCTATAAGATGAGTTATTGTTGATATGTTATAGATATTATAGGTTTTAGTAAATTTTGCATTTCTCCAATCCTAAGTATAAGATATAGTAAATTTTTTTTATAAATTAAAGAAACTAATTAAGTTATTTAATCTTATTATATGTTGTGTATTATTATATTATATAGTAGTTTATAAGTTAGGTAAAATAATATAGAGAAAAAGCGATAAATATAACTACTTTAAAGTAATTTAATTAGTTTTTTTAATATTTCTAAAAAATTTAACTCTGTTTTATATTTAGGACTTGTGGGAGTATTTTGTTCTCTCAAAATGGATCAAGTTAGTGCTTTGAAATTTAAATTTGTCTTCTTGATTCAGAAAAAATGATCAATTTAGATTTTAGGTTGATGTAAAAGATGGTTTGAGAATACTTGAGGTTTGTTTATTTGATAGAGATTTGATGTAATATTCATAGTGCTCACAATTCTAATTCTCCAATGCATATTGAAAAATAATGTCCAGGGTAACTGAAACGGGTTGGGGAAGAGGAGAGCGAGATAAGAGGAGAGAGGACAACAAAGAGGGGAAAATTAGATGGAGGTAGAGGGAAGGGAGAGCAGTATCCTATTTTATTGAGATACTGCAAATATTAAAATAATAAATCTAATAAATCATAATATAATGGATAAATATCTTTATTTAATAATTATAATGGATAATTCTAAATCTCTTAATTAAATTTTAGATATTCCTTATTTCATATCCCAGTAGTAACTCTGGTCGAAATTGTTTGGTTATGTCAAAGGACATGTTTATTTTAGGTGTTTGTATCTAGGTTCAGGAACCTGGACTGGACCGGCCGGTCCAGCCCGGAAACCAGCAAACAGGCACGTAAACCGGTCTGGTTCCTGTCCGGTCCGAGTTCCTATTTAATTTTTTTTTTAATTTTTCTTTTATAATTTCATACTATAAGCCTAAAATCTTCAATTTCTCACCGGTTTGGTCCTGGTTTAGTTCTGATTTAGCCCTGGTCTGACCCACTGACCGTTAACTCAGTACCCCGACCGATTCAATACCCAATCCAGATTTTAATACCATGGTTTGTACAGACATCAAAAGCTATTTATACAGACATATTATTATTTTTTTTTAAAAAAAAGGCTGTTTATACATACAACGAAAGCACTGCTTGTGAGTTGAGAATCCACGTACTTTGCTTTTCAAGGTTCCAATCAAGCGTGGTAATTTGTAGAGCTGTTAAAATGAGTTAAGCCTAACAAGTTGACCTTTTTGAACCTGTATAAGTGAAGGGCTGAGGTTATATTTTAGAGGGTGCAAAAGAAAATTAGGTTTAAATAGATAAACTCGTTAGGGTTCAAAAATAAAATGGTCAAACCGTTAAAAATTGAGAATATTGTTTACAAGTGACTACTTTGTTTTTCAAGGTTCTAATCAAGTATTGTAATTATTTTAAGTGTCATTTTCATTGTATCAAAACGACATTGTATCAGTGTCGTGGAAACAAACACGAGGAAAAGAAGAAACAGAGGCATCACATGCTAGACATCTTGAATTTTAGACTTGGATAGATGTTTTAGATCATTTACAAAAAATGGAAGATTTTTTATGTTGGTGTTATTTGTTAATCAAATTTCTTTTCCAAAAAACTTGGGAAAATTTCACTTACCCCCAATGGAAGCAATTTTATTTCAGTCAACCTCTAAAAGATTTTGAAATTTCACTACACACCCCAGGATTAAAATAAAATTTAGTTTTATCTGTAAAAAAACAATAATATCATTGCTTTTTTTTTTTCACAAAAATGTTTACAATACAGATATAAGCATTTACTAGATCAATTAGGCATTTACAAGACAAATAAACAGGTTCAAAGAATACCAAGAAGATAACAAGAACATTTTGTCAATTCCCAAGACAAATAAATATATTTACAAGATAAATAAAAATATTTAAAAGAATCTAGGGAGTTAAAAAATTTTAGTTATTCACAAGATAAATAAGAGAATTTACAAGATAAATATGAATATTTACAAAAAAAATAAAAAATTCAAAAAATAAAGTAAGGGCATTATTATTTTTTCACTCACAACACTTAATTTCATTTTGACATAAGGCGGTATAGTAAAATTTCAGAATCTTTTGAAGTTAACTAAAATAAAATTGCTTCCATGGGGCTAACTGATATCCCCCCCCCAAAAAAAACCTTATAATCATGTAATATATATGTGGACGCAAATTTAAAAGTAGTATTTTATTTTTCTATGATTGAAGCAGGAAAATATAAAAAAATTATGTTCAAAAATTTTAAATCATATTTGTTCTCAAATAACAAAAAAAAAAAGATGTAAATTATTGACATTAACAAGGACGAACTTTTTTGGGGTCAAAATAATGACAAGGAAATATCCCCCCCCCCCCCCCCCCTTTTATTTCAACCAATTTAAATATACAAACATATCAATACCAAGCTCAAATTTGAGACCTCCTCCAAGTATGACCAAAAGCACTCCCACTAGGTAGCTTGCCAATGACAAGGACATACTTAAAAGGGAAAATGACAAAAAATTACCCTGAAAATTGAAAAATCCCAAATCATGTTTATTGTCTAGAATTGATAAGGTAATGAATAATTTGATAAATAATTCACAACTTATTTTATGGGAGAATACAATACCTAATTTGAGATTTTTACAAACAATTTGGCACTTCCGTATGTAAAAATTTAATAAACAAGTTGGCACTTCTGTATGTAATACGGTTAGGCGAGCCTTTAATAATAGAGTTATGGAGAGTGAGGTTAACCAAATACTCATTCCTTTGGTCCCTCAGTGAGTTTCAACCCATCAGTTTATGCACGGTGCTTTACAAGATAATTACCAAGGTCCTTGCTTAAGAAGCTATTGCCGAGCTTAGTTCTTCCTAATCAATCTAGCTTTGTTGAAGGGTGCAATATTACGGATAATATTATAGTGGCGCAGGAGGTGATATATTCTATGAGAAATAAAAAGACTAATGATGGTTGGATGGCAATCAACATGAACCTAGAAAAAGCCTATAATCATCTTAGATGGGATTTTTTTGAGAAGACCTTACTTGATGCGGGGCTGCCTATAAAATTTGTGAATGCCGTTATGCTTTTTTTTTGATAGAACAAAAGTTTAGGTAGGTTCGGTACCAGTCCCCTACTAAGGTCAGGGCACGGCCCCAGGGCTTTTCGAGCGTTTACAAGAGACTTACGAGATCGCCTATCAATGAGGTCTTCTCATCGGTCAGAGGGTTCGAACACACTCCCTTGTGATCGGGGTGGCAAGACCTTAACCAACTGTGCCAAACCTCATTGGCAATGCCGTTATGCTTTGCATTACTACATGTAGCATGCAAGTGGTATGGAATGGGAAAAGAACACCGGAATTTAAGCCCACTAGAGGTATTAGACAGGGACCCTCTCTCCCGTATATTTTTGTGTTATGCATAGAGAGATTATCACAGGTGATTACTAAAAATGTTGCAGAGGGTAAATGTAAACCAATCCAGCTAGTGAGAAGAGGTCCGTCTTTGTCTCATCTTTTCTTTGCTGCCGACTTGGTTCATTTAACACTACGGCAACTAATCAAGTGTACCTTGTGAATGAAATTCTTGATAATTTCAGTAGCAGTTCTGGGCATAAGGTGAGCCATAATAAAACACAGATTTATTTGTCTAGGAATGTGCCGAATGCTCACAGAGATTGGATTAATAACACTCTTGGTTTTAACAAAACTGATGATCTTGGGAAGTACCTAAGTGTTCCTTTGCTCCATAAACAGGTTCGTCTTGGTACTTATGTGTACATTGAAGAAAAAGTGAGGAAAAGGCTCTCTGGATGGGCGGCGAAGTCCCTCTCCCTTGCAGGTCGTATCACTATGGCTGAGTCTGTACTCTCAGCTTTACCAGCTTACGCCATGCAAACTACCAAGCTGCCTGCTGGGGTGCGTCGTTGGCTATGAGTCTCGTGCATCTGCGAGTCTGCTGCATTACTTCTTAATCATTCTTCATTAACTCCGTTTGTAAACAGAGATATAAAATAGTAGTAGATGCTACAGAGGTGCTTTACAAGCAAATGCTGGCGTATCTTACTATCTGGTATGGTTTCTTATAATATTTTTTTAAGGTGAATACTATTAAAACGTAACCTTAAACACATGAATAGCCTGTTGTGTTGAACTGCGGAAGATTTTGTCTGTAGTTATTTTTTTCTAAATATGATTAGTCGGCAAAAAGAGAAAATTAAACAAATTATTCTAGGAATTTTTCCTTGCACAAGAGGAATGAAATAAACTGAAAAGTTAAGATTACAAATCAATTTTCTTAATAAAATACATGTTTTAAACAAAAAATTTGAGAAGTTTTTATTGTAACTTTTTATTATAAAATTAAGGGGGGAAATCAAGGAAGAATATCATTTAGATCCCAACTAGGAAAAATAATATATTGACAAATCCCATAAGTTGTTAATGGTAGCTCTTTCACATGTCATTATGTCAATGATAACTCTTCACTTGTCAATAAGGATTTTTCTGATATTAATTTTTATGATTGGGATCTAAATGAAAATTTCCCCAAAAATCAGTCCATTATCTCTTCGGAACTTTAAAGTTTGAATTGATAGGCGACCCACAGAAATTGCCGGTTCTCAAGTACCAACATTCCTGGGCCTGATCACTTGCATTTAAGGATTTGGCCGTGTGTCAGTAGACTTGAAGATGACAATGTTAAGCTCAATCACCTTATCCATAATATGCAATAAATTTGTGCTATAAAGACTTGATGTGCGTGGGACAAAAGCATTAAATTGGTAATAACACTCTTGAAAATCATTATATGATTAAAATCGTCAAACAAGGAAGAGTGATCAGAGAGCAAGTTCAAGCAGAAACAACACAAAGCAAATGAATAACAACTACTCATGGATCAGGAAGGCTTGTAGTATTTTGTTGGTACAAATGGCATTTTTGTGACGACTCCTTCATTGTGTTTTCCTCTAATCACAATCTTCACATTGGTCCCTGCTTTGTGCAACCCAGATTTCACATACCCCATTGCTATATTCTTCTTCAAACAAGGGCTGAACCCTCCACTGGTCACTTCTCCAATGTTGTTGCCCTGTTCATCTTGAATCTCGCTGTGGCTTCTGGGAGGCGGTCCGGTAGAGAAGAAACCTACACGCCGGATCGGGGGACCTTCTTGGATCTGTTTCAGGATAACCTCAGCTCCAAGGAACCCTCCTTCGGCTCTTCTCCTTTTGCCTACAGCCCATGTGAGTCCTGCTTCTATGGGTGTGGTGTGTTGTTCCATGTCATTCCCATATAAGCACAGTCCAGCTTCAAGCCTTAAACTATCTCTAGCACCCAGCCCTGTCAATCTTATCTTGCCTTCAGATTTCTCAAGGATTGCCTTGGCAAGATCCACTGCATTCTCTGAAGGAACTGAGATCTCAAACCCATCTTCCCCAGTATACCTGAAAGTATCAGTATAACACAGCTGGATTATGTATTGGACAAATAAAGAGATTAAACATTATGTGCAGAAAGGCCCAGAAAAAAGCTTATTATCTCATCATTTTGTCAGTAAAAGGAACTACTGTGGTTTGAAAAGAACGAGGATGCATAGACAACAAATAGCTTTGCAATGATTGAATGGATCTTTTTATGTCAGAGAAAAGAAATTGGAAGTTTTTTGAAGCTGAATCAGAAGCTAGAATTGAACTTCTTTGGGACGAAAGCAACCACTTTGATAGGAATCAAGGTAGTATGGGCTGCCAAAGTCCAACATCGAGTAATATAGGCTGCTTGATGGGGTACTTAAGTGTCTTGGCTCTCCCACTTCAACAGTTAACTTTTGGGGTGTGGTTCTCTAAGGTGTTGGGTGCCTATTACACTCCAACTGAAAATTGCCATTCTCTAAGGTGCTTGGGTGCCTATTACACTCCAACTGAAAATCGCCAATAGTAATTTATTTTATCCTTCCTTTAAATAAGTCCTCTAGTAATTTCCCAATATAAACGATTTTCTGACAAATTAGCCAAACAATAATGACACTGATAAAAGCACTTTTACAAGATAATTGGCCAAACCTCAATCACCTTATAGTTGCATGTTAAGCAACTGATTTTATTTGAGGGGGAAAGAAAGGGAAGGAGAAAAATAGAAAGGCCAAGCAGACAGTTAGTCTACCCAAAACATTGATACAGCCAAAGTGCTTCAAGCTGGAATTTAAGGTAGCAAGACTTAAACACAGGCTCCTTAGTCGGCAGAGAAGATAGCTAATTTTAGGGAAGTGACTTTTCAAAAGAACATACCCAGTCCTAGTAAGAAAACAATGTGAGCCATGGATGTCCAACATACAAAACTCGCCAAAGTACAACTTGCTCAAATCTTCTTTTGTCAGGTGTTGAAGAACAGGGGCAGCAAGAGGACCCTGCACCAGAGACATATAATCTTTTACCAATGTCTAAGTCAAAACAGCTCTCAGTTTCATTCTTGTCATTTCAAAAACAGTATTAAATCACTTCGACAAATGATTCTCAATCATCTAATGATAGCGCTACATGCAGAAACAACCATTTCGGTTCATTTGGTCACTACAATATCTTTAGAAGTTCGTTAACATAATATTGCTGTGAACTAAAGTGATGGTTGTGCTAATGACACGATCACATTAATTTTTTTTTCCAATTAATTTTGAAGTAAAACGATGGTATTATCTTCTAATGACTAAATTGAAATAAAAAGCATATTCTCATCCAAATAGTATACTCAAGAATTAACTTTTGAATATGAGACAATAATGTGCACTTTATGGACAGGGCATGTGTGAATTAAACAATCGATATCATATACATTATATGTAATCTGTCAAAACAAAAGCAACAGAAACAGATGGAGCAAAGAAAGTTTACAGAAACAAGACATTGAAGAACAAATTCAGGCATCTGACATCCCTTAAAAAGGAATAAAACAAGGGCATATCATAAAATTAAAGAACAATACTGGAAGGCCCATGCATCAGATATTGGCAGGGGCAAATAGAGAGAAGACAAGGCTGAGGTGAAGTTACTTGTGCTTTTGCCAAAAGTTTTTCTAAGAGAGAAATAATAAGTTAACATGTTGACAACTCAAGAACAGATTCTGAACTTCTTTGAAAAATTTACATGATAAAAGAAACGCAAAGTATCAGAGTGTATGAAATGACCTGCAGAGCAAGAAGGGATCTCTCATCATGGATGTGCCATGACACATCACCGCCTTTGGCCTTGAATGCTTTCATATGGGCCTCAATATGAGCCAGATCTTTATCCCTACATCCAGCATTCACAACCAAGTATATGTGATCATCCTTCACCTTGGTAATCACTGAATCGTCAATAGCCCCGCCCTTTTCATTTGTAAAGACAGTCAATGTTCCAGTTCCAGGGGCAAGCCCAGCAACATCAGCAATTACAAGCTTTTCAAGGAAAGGAATGGCGTCCTTTCCTTTAAGACTTAGCCCACACATATGGGAGACATCAAATAGGCTACCATTCTCCCTACAGTTCAGGGTTGAGTCCATGATCGAGTCCTTGTACTGAATGGGCATGCTCCAACCAGCAAATGGCACCATCTTCCCCCCATTAGCAATATGGAAGTCATAAAGAGCTGTCTTTTTCAGCTCAGCTTCTGTGGCAAAATATCTGCGAGCCAAAGCCTTCTTATCACCGCTGGCAAGACGGCGCGTGATTGATTGCCCAAGTTGCCATAAGCTTCCCCTCATCTTCTAAGATTTCTGAGCAATATAAAGAAGAGGCTGAAATGTTAATAAACTGAATTAACTTAGTGCTTGATAGGTGCCAAAGGAAGCCATGCAACGACATCCTCTCATTTCTTAGGAAAGTAGATTACAAACAAGGTATTTCAATATCTTCCCCATCAAAAAGGGCCAGCATTTACAGGTAAAAGTGAAAACCCAAACAATCCATCAGGCTAAGTTCAAAATAATTAACAAACAATCCACCAGGCAAATGGGATCCCTTGCAAAGCTATTGTAAACTTGTGCATTTGAAAAAAGAGTATGATTATATGTTAAACTCACTTTAACTCTTTACACATTCTCTCTAGTCTCTATCAGACTAGAGAATTTTATTGTCCATAAGGTGCAACCGCATTTCAATATTGTCATCATTCACAAAAATGATGCAAATGTGGTTGACACAAACAAAAGTGACACTTCTGACTTTGAAAACAAAAAGTCCGGCTTCCTATAGTTGCTGTGTATTAATGGGGGTTAAATTTCACATTTTCAAACAATGTAACAAAATTTCAAGGAGAGCAAAAGAATAGAAAAAATTTCTCCCCTATCACCCAGAGCCAAGAATCTGAGAAAACTCTTATCTCTATCAATTTTCTAGATCTAAATGGCAATTCCCCGATTGATCACGTAAACAGAAAACAAACTCCCAGATAAGTGTAAGCAGATAAGAATAAACACGATCCACAAAGCAAAAGAGAAAAAAGACGGTAGAATACAACACTGACCGGGTCTGGTCCCTGTAATATCTGCAATACTTCAGAATGAGGCAAATCTGAGAGCCTGGAAAGGATCCGCTCAACAAAGGATGGCCAGAGAGAGATAGACTCTCTTTGTATAAGTGTTTGGCGTTAGAGTATCATTTATCTATTGAAAACAGAGAGAGAGAAAAGATATATTTATAAAAAAAAAAAAAAAAAGGAATTTTGATTGAAGGGGTTGGTGGGTGGCTATGAGGTGAGCGCCGAGAATACCCCATCGGGAGTGAGTGGTAGAAGCACTACCAGACGAGTTTGCCCATCGCCTTCTCTCTTGTTTGCTAATCAACCGTTCATCCACCCAACTGTGCTTTTTGTGTATATATCCTAAGTATCCAACGGTTGTGATGATGGGGATTTGACAGTAATCTTATACTTTAACGCTAATATTGTAATTATTGTCCGATTTTACAGAAAGAAAACCAAATTTAGAATTTGGATTTGGGACGTGGGAAGATCAACAGAATTTGATTATTTGGGATGGTTTTAGATCTATAAGGGCGTGTTTGGATTAGCGGGAGTATAAATAGTATTTTTTCAACTTGACTTTTACAAATGTAAAATTAGGTAAAAGTTAGATTGTGTAATATAATTTATGTATAGATTGACTCTTGAAAAAGTCAGTTCGATAAACTGAAACTTATTTAGATGATAAATATAAAAGTAAGTTTAGATGTAAAATGACTGAAAAAAATATGAATTTAATACAAATAAAAATGGTTAATTTATAATGGGGGAAGTTTGAAAATACTAAATTACATAAAATTTAAGGAAAATTGGACAAGGGTCCCTTTTTAAAAATTTAATTGGTGCTATAATGACCTCAATTAGAGTACTGTCATTCTTCATATATATAAATTTATCATGTTATTCACATCAATTAATTTTTTAATAAAAGAGTTTTTCCCGATTAAAATGATGTTTGTTATAGTTTTAGAGATAACTAAATGACATTTTAAAAAAAGGTCAATTAAAAGTTAAAGCTAGTTTTTAAAGCTTATGACTTTTTTTTTTTCACATTTGAAACTGACTTTATAATACATCATCTAGAAGTTATTGGGGCAAAAAAATCATCTAAAAGTTATGAGTCAAACTCACTTTATTACAAAAATATATTCAAACATAAATTATATGGGCTTATCCGGATTAATTTTTGCAAAAAAAAAATAAATAAATAAATTTTATCTTAATTGATTTTTGTACACTAAAATTGATGTAAAATTTAAATAGTGTAATATGATTTATATTTGGCTATATTTATATAAAAAGGTTAATTAATTTGATATAGAAACTTATTTAGATGATACATTGAAAAGTTAGTTTCTTTTTCTTTAATGACCTAAAAGTCAATTTTAAAATATTTAAATATGAAAAAAGCTAAAAATTAAGAATTAGAAAAAGTTATTTCAACTTTAACATTATTTTTTTTAAAAAAAAAAGGTTTATATGTTTATGTCCCTGCCACAAGTATACACTTTTCATCTAAGTGTCCAACTAGGTTTTTGTTTTTTAGTTAAGGAGCAAAGCTACACCCATTATCTTTTTCCGGACGAGTTATAGGCATAGTAAACATTTTTTTGGTGTAAAAATACCCTCAACATTAGAAAGTAGCCCAAAAATGCTATTTCCGTTGATTTAGAGTAATGATTGTTAAGTTTGAATTTTGGAACATAACATTGGCTTATAATGCCTAGTCAAACATGAGGACATGGAAAATAAAGGAGTAAAAATATCCTTTATCTTTTCAAGAAGAGCTACTGGTATCATAAACAAATTTTGGATTCAAAAATAGCTAAGATGATTACAAAATGGCCCTAAAATGTCATTTCAGTTAAATTCCTCTACGTTGACCGTTTGGTCAAACCAAAATCCAAATTTTTTAATCCTTGAACACTATTTAATATCTTAAGATTATTTTTATGAATGTTATTAAATTCAGAGATTTAAATATGACTTTTAATTTTATCTAAATAAGAATTTTCCTTAGCTTGAGGTGTTTATTATTAGTTAGACTTTAAACTCTTAAATGAATGAACTGTTAGTTTAGACTTGATATAATTATGGGTTATGGTGCTAAATGACCATAAACTTTTATGAAAAGTGCAACTGTAACTAAGAACTATTTTTTGGCCCAAAAGTAACCACAAACAATATAAAAGAGAGAAAAAGTAATTGACGGCGTTAAATTGAACAAACGTCCGTTATTTTTTCCCAAATTGGTGACTAGGACGATGATATGGATGATGGGCTGTTCAATTGATGTACGTGTGTGTAAATGAAAATGAGAATAAATGGGTAGGTCAAAAAGACAATAAATGGACCTCTCCCTTGTCGTGATCGAAGCTAGTCTCCATGGTCAGAGCTCAGCAGCGAAGGTCAAGAAGAACGTGATAGAAGCAACGACAAGGCAGCCGAAGAAGAAGGTTGATAGCATCATCCTCTAATTCAACGACAGGAAGAAGCAAAAGAAGGGTGTCTCTGATAAGGCACCACAATCGCGAGGATAAATATGAAGGTGGGAGGAGGAACTGCCACCACAGGTTGCTGGCACCTCGATGGATGTCTTGGAGTAAAGGGAACCTAGGGTGGAGGTTTTACGTCTGTCGAAAGTATTTTCAGGTAAGATCTGTTGCATTCCGAGCATGGTCGACAGTTCCAAGCAAGGTTGATTTTTTGGGGTCTCTGAATTAGTTGGTATTTGTTGCAAATTTTCAAGATGGGGGTTGTGGGTACTTTGTGTGGCATGACGAAGACTTTGGTGAAAGGGCGAATGTTGTGATAAAGGAGCTACTTGATGATATAGACAAGTTTTATGATGAGAATATGAGACTTAGAAGAGGGGTGGAGGCCGACAGGAGCTGGGGTGAGGTTGGAATAATTCAGAGTGAGGTCCGAAAGCTAAAAGCAATGCATGAGAGAAATGAAAGAGAACGAAGGAATTGGGAGCTAAAGTATAGAGTTGCAATAGGAATTTTGTTGTTGAATTGGGTGTGGTTGTTTATTATGTATATGATGCATTAATATTTCAGTATGGCTTAAGAGTGTTGTGTTTGGTTTGTTATTGGGGGATATGTAGGAGATAGAACTTGTAGAACTGAATTTAGTGTACTTTTTTTTAATCGGCTAATTTAGTGTACTTTAAGTATGGAAATAGTTATATGTTAGTTGACAGTTCATGAAGCCAAACTTATATTATGATAAAATATGAGTGGGGTGAGTCTTTAGATGGAGATGGAGATATCACTATTGCCATAAATATAATTAAAAAGTGAGGTAGCTTCCAAATTTGATGACCCTAAGAAGGGAAAAGTCAATAAAATCATGAAAAGTATGACTTTTACCTTTAGAAAATAGCACCATAACCCTATAGAAAATAGTGTTAGACATTTACCTTTTAAGAAAAATGAAATAGAACAGAGTCAAAAGTATATAATCTCAAGGCAGATAGTAATACACGATATTATCCCCTTCAACTATGCATAGCCATCAATAAGAGGCAGGCAAACAAACTCTCTAGCAACTGATGCCAGACGCTATCTTTATAGAAACAGTAAAATAAATGCATTTCCCGTATTGTATTCATTATTTGCAGTATGAGTTATATGCAAAAGATGCACACAAGCAGTAACAAATCCATCTGCACAACAAATGAAATTAATACCTACAATATTAATATAATTGAAATGGTCACAATGGCAACAACCAAGAGACAAAAAAAAACTAAAATGGTCACAATGCCATTAAGTGAAGCCAAAGCACAAATAACCTCAATAGGTACGAAGTTCATACAAAAAGATGCCAAAATAAGTTTCCATTCACCTAAATGGTCCCCATGCCATTAAAGTCGAAATGATATTAACGTTACAAAAAAAATCACCCACGGATTACACAGCTAAAGACTTTGAGCGAATAATTATCCTATGTACTAGACTTCTTTCCCTTGTTCTTCATGTTTGCCATCATGTTCTGCCTTTGAGCCAATAATTGAGAGGTAGTTATGCAAGGAAGACCTCTCCACTGCAGACCTGGAGGTGTATAGGGAATGACAAAAAAATCTGAGCCTTCATCATGGAATTTGATTTTTCTTGAAGCCTCAACTGCTGTGGAGTTTGGAGCCCCAGATTTCCTCATTTCCTTTTCATTAGGTATGGGAAATTTAATTTGAGGGTCAGCATAATGATGCATGTATTCTTGCATAAAACCCTCTTGAATAACTTGCTCTGAAGTGAAACCAGGCTGCACAAGTAATGATATTAACGTTACTAACAATCCTTCACAATTTATACAAGAAATGCAAGAGTTTTGTATGTACATTAACACAGTTCTCCCGCTGTCTTGGTCAACTCGTATGCCCATCCCACAAGACCTTTTAGGTTTGTACACACATTTTTGTGTTGCAGCAACTCCTTTTTTGGTTTTTTGTGTCCGTTGAGAAGATTGGGAGGGTCCAGGTGCCTCTTGAGAGGACTGTGTCAGTGAGGGTGCCTCTTGATACGGTTGTTCAGTTTCTGTTTTCCTGTCTTGTCGAGGGGTGCTTGTTGAGGGGGCCTGCACAGATGAAACAACAAAGACACTATGAACCCTTGGTTGATGGAGTTAATGAGAATAGTAATTGCTAAAAGAAACTAACCAGGTGTGATAGCTATAAAAAATAAATTTATGACAACAATTAATAACAAATACCTCTTGACATGTAACATTGTTATGACCTTCTTCATGACATATTGAACATTTCCTTCTCTTTCCTACTTTGCTTAATTTTCATCCTTGAGGAGGCCGTTGTGTTGGTGCTATATGATGGTCTTCACGATATGCATTATGCCCCAACACACTGTTCTTCCTTCGTTGTGCTTCTTCGGTTCTAACCTATTTCGTACGTGGTCTTCTTGGCAAAGTAGCTACGGGTGGGGGTTGCATAGGTGGGAATTTTTCAGTGTCCCAAAACTGCTTCCCCCACACTAGCTGCAGCTTGATTCTATAACTAGCAAGATATGTTTCTTTGTGGTAGTAATGACAAATTTTAGTTACTGGATCAACTTTTGCATGGTACATGGCATATATGGCATGTTGGCATGGGATTCTTGTCAAATCCCATGCCCTACAAGTACACATAGTCTTGTTAAGGAAAACAAAATGCCTATCTTCATCTCATTACCTCTCCACTTTTTGCTCCAATTGGCATAAATGTGCCTCGCACATAGCTGTGCTCTGCTTATGGCAAAACTTCGCTCACAGCCTGACATAATCCCTAACAACATACAAAACAACATTTATATTTCAAGCACTTATTCAAATGTTTCAATTATAGGCACAAGATTTTCAATTTTGCAAAGGTACAAATCTAAATTTGTGAGGAAGTCCAAGTAGTTGGTTCACAAAGTATCTCGTTCAGATTTTATATAGTTGGCACTATTTTCCCATATCACCATAAAGAGTCCAGAAATGAAGAGTAATAGAAAAGAATGCAGCAGCAAATCATAAGACAACAAATGATTTTGAAACATAAAACAAAGAACCAGAATGGTCAAACAAGATTTGTTTGTCATTTTTACTTCATTTACATACGGAACAGTGACCAACACCAAGATAAGTATTTACTATTTTGGAATTTTCCCATTTAATAAACCAAATAATAGTTACAGAAAATTAAGAAACAGAATCAATTAATCATATTCACAGAAAATCAATTAATCATATTAGGACAATTAATCATATTGGAGTAGACAGCAACCTAAACAAGACATGACCACAACATCAATTAATGCAGAATTTGGAACTAATCAGTGAAGATAAAACAAAAACACTTAGGACAATAAACACTTATGTACTCAAGTTAAGTCCATTGCATCTAATGACAATAAATAATAACAATTCTCACTCAAACCAAGTCCATTGCACCCAATGACAATAAACAATCACAATTCTCACCTTTTGCATATGGGACATTAAAGTTATTGTGTCACCTTCATGCAAGTCTAGCGACCGTTGCAGCCATTGTAAGAACAAAGTCCATTCCATCCTATTCTCTTTTTGTGTCAACCCAAAGCCAAAGGGTAGAGTTAGTTATTTGCATCAATTCCTACAGCTGTAAGCAAAATTCCTTTTTCTTTCCCTTTCAAAAATGTCCCATATACTTCAATAAGCGGCCTACATCCTTGTCTCCACCCAACCTTCTTCACATTAAATGAATTACAATACAATAAACATTGACAACTACGTAAACAAAAATAAAATTGCAGATTTAGCTTACCTTTGAAGCATGAAGACTGAGATACATCCTTCTGAAAATGCGTCTCTCATTCTCTAGTGCCTCATTACTCAATTCAATACTAACATCTGAACCAGGGTTTGAAATTCTCAATTCATTACAATACGCCTCTAATTTCCCAAATTCATCCTTGAAACTCCCTTCTATGTCTTGCATTATCCTCCTTTTGGCCCTTTTGCACTTGTGTGAACTTACATGGACCTTAAACTCTCTCTCAATCTCCTTCCTCATCTCAACAATCTTCAACTTAGGAGCCTCTTGAACCTTCTCCTTAAATTGAGAAGCCAACCACTTAACAGATGCTCTTCTATTCTTATAGACTCTAACACATCTATGTTCATTCCACAATGTCTTTATCTTAAATCCTATATTAGACACATCCCTAGAGGCGAATAAGAGAAATAGGCATCCCTCTTCGCATACCACTCTCATTAAGCTCTTGGTACTTCTAACAACTCTTAGGTTAAACCCATTCTCTAACTTATACCTATCCAATGTGTACTTAAGCTCTTCTTTATTCACAAATGTCATGCCAAGTATTAACAAGGCCTTGTTACTCGAGCCTTCACCAACACAGGTGTTCTCTTCCGGAGGCTCATTATCATCTTCAGGTGGCAAATCATCCTCCTTAGGGTCACTTCCTTCATCCTCACCACAAACTTCAACATCATAATCAACGTTATTATCATCATCACTACATTCACTTATGCCTTTATTAGATTGCTGACACAATTTTCGTTCCCCATTTTCTCCCCCAGTATCATCAACGTTATTATCTTCATAACCACATTCGCTTTTGCCTTCATCAAACACATTTACCCCTTCAACGTCCTCAATTACATCTTGTGCACCTACCCCACTTTCTTTCCCAATCTCAATTTCGCGTATACCACCTTCGGCATGTAATGCCATGAATACTACAGGAACAATAACACTACCTATACATACAATATAAAAACCATTTTTGGCCCAGTTGAAGCTTACCTTCTTGTCACGATGGACCTTTGCTTAACAGGAATCTCGCTTTTCCGTTGTCTCCCTCAATCACACCCGACGGTACTTCAAAATTGAATCCTTCTTGTCGCCGATCATCTCTGACTTCGATCAAATTGAACCCTTCTTTGTTGCACACTCAAACAATAGAATCCTGTTTTTCATTCGATCACGTTCCCTCTCATATTTCCTCTCAAAACCGCACTCTCATTTATGCAATTAGGGTTCACCCCTTTTTAGCATTGACCATATTTCCCATTTATGATATAACGTCAGCTCCTCAAATGCCACACGTACATCAATCGCACAGCCCAGCATCCACATCATCATCCTAGTCACCAATTTGGGAAAAAATAATGGACGTTTGTTCAATTTAACACTGTCAATTACTTTTGCTCCCTTTTATGTGTTTGTGGTTACTTTTGGACCAAAAAATAATTCCTGGTTATAGTTGCACTTTTTATAAAATTTTGTGGTCATTTTAGCACCATAACCCTATAATTATTGTCAAAGTCAAATAATGGGAGCAACCTCTTGTCCTTTTTCTCTCACAGACATTTCAGGCCCCAAACAAAACACACCACAATACCTTCTCTCTTCAAGTTGTATATAATTATTTTTATATTTTTAATTAGATTATATTATTTTAATCATGATTGGATTGACCTACCTAGTAGGATAATACTTGTTGTTGTTTATTGAATTGACCCCATTTCAACTACAAGCAACCGTTGACTCTTACTCTATGTTTGAATTGAGGGAAATGTAAGAGAAAACAGGAGACGAAAAAGTTTGGTTAGCAGGTTTTAAATCTCTTTACCCTCACTTTATTTGGTCAAAAGTTTAGGGCCATTTTGGAATCATTATAGGTATTGCACCCAAAAATTTATTATGGTGTTAGTAACTCTTCTTAAAAAAGATAAAGGGTATTTTCGCTTTTACCCTCCACGTTCTCATGTTTGATTAAGCATTATAAGTCACGTGTCAAGTTCCAAAATTCAAACTTAATTGTCGTTACTATAAATTAACAGAAGTAATATTTTTAGGCTACTTTTTAATGTTTATGGGTATTTTTGCACCTTAAAAATTGTTTACTATGCATGTAGCTCTTCTGAAAAAAGATAATGGGTAGTTTTGCTTCTTAACCCTTTTCTCCCCAATTATCTCTTGTGCCTTTCTAACATTAGATTTTACCACATTTTCATCTTAAAAAATACAATAGAAATAAAAGTTACCTTTCCAAATTGTAAAAAAATAAATTTTACAAATGTTAATCCAAACAAACCCTTGCTTAAGCAAAGTATTAAAACTCAAACTGGGTATTGAATTGGTCGGGGTATTGGGTTAAGGGTCAGTGGGTTAGATCGAGGCCAAACCAGAGCTAAACCGGGACTAAACCGGTGAGAAATTGAATATTTTAGGTTATTAATATGAAATTCTAAGGAAAAATATTAAAAAATCAATTTTTTTAAAAAAAAGTGAATCGGTTCGGTCACCGGACCGAACCGGTTTAGGCACCTGTTCCCGGGCCGGACCGATCGGTCCGGTCCGGGTTTCGGAACCCTGTGCTTAAGAAAGAGTATGGGGTGGTGTGATAGAAGTGGAAATAGGCTAGGTTATTAGGCTAGGCTCTACTTAAATAGGCCTTAGCCTGCAACAAAAATTTAAAGCCCGGGCTTGAGCCTGTATATAGGCTTTTTTTTAGGCCTGAGCCTGAGCCTTCAAAAGGCCTTATAAGGTCTGAAGCCTATTTAAAAGCCTACTTAAAATATAGGCCTTTAAATAGCCTTTAAAACTTATGCATCAAAATTCGTATATAACTGCCTTCCCGCTTATTTAAAATATTATATTATGTCTTAAAAGCTTAGTATCCATTCTCGTTGTAATATAAAGGCTTAGTAAGGAAAAGAAAACAATCTCTAATGACAATAATTGTTCGAGCAAATAGGAATGAGAAAAACTAATGTATGCTGACTAATAAGATATATGTTCTAAAATTGACCAAGCATAACAAGTAATATGTAAAACTAGAGTTTATCTCTTTTACCGTTCCCACATAAATTGGGACAAACTCTTCATACTAAGATTATAATATTTCATTTGACACTAAAATAAACTCATACAAATTATTATGCTTTAGTGGACGACACAAATCAAGAAAGAGGGAGTGAGTTAGCATTGTTATCTCGAGTGATCGAAGAGAAAAGAGATAGGGGTTAATGATTGATGCGAAAGTAAGGGTTGAGGGTAATAACGATGAAATGTGAAACTTAGAATTAAGGTTAAGTTAGTAAATTTATAAATAATTTATACAATTATTTAGATGACATTATATATTCTTATATTATAGTATAAATTAAAAAAGTTAAATAGGTTAGGTCTGTAGGCTTGTAGATTAAGTCTTGTGAAAATAGGCCTGACCTGTTTATTTAAATAGGTTTGGCAATAGGCCTAAGCCTAGGCTAAGTTTTATGTAGATTAGGCCGTAGGCCCCTGTTAAGGGCCTGGCCTATTTCCATCCCTAGGTGGTAAGGACATGGCATGGAACATTTCCATTGAGGTTTCTCTCCACTTCCCTCCATTTAGATAAAACTACGTCGTTTTACATAAACATTGGTCTTGATGTTATATTTTTTTCAACCAAAAAAAAAAACACACACACACACACACGTGGTCTTCTGAGTTCCGTCTTCCTTTCCCTCAAACATCATCATTGGCCTTAGTATCCATCGCACATACCTCATCTATTTATTCAAAAAGTGTGTGCATCTTGTTCTATTAAAGATGAATCAAGTGAGGTATTTCTTCCGTGGCCTTTTGCTCAAGCAATCAACTATGGTTCAACTATGGGATTAAAATAAAATGTTTGTTAGATTCACTAATATCTTTGCAACGATCACTTACTGCTAATAGCATCTTGATGATGAATTTCAGAGAAGAGTCAATTTTATACTCTATAGAATTTAATTAGCTATGTCAAAATAAGAAAATAATGATTAGCTAAGACCAGAAACAACTTTCCAATTAATTATTTGGTTTCTCCATCAATATTGCAATCACAATAATGAACAGATTGTTCAAGTTCAAGGTGGTCTGTTTATCAGTTTTTTGTTCAGATGGTAAATCTCCAACAAAGAATTGGCATTTAATGGCTTGTATACCCAAAACGTCATATTTTAATCACTATAAGATCAAGATAGTATTTTTAGCCAAAGGATTTACAATGATGCGAGCTAATCGATGATGAAGATGCCGACGACAATGTTTGAGGGAAAGGAAGACGGAAGTCCATAGTTTTTTTGGGTGAGGTTTTTTTTTTAAAAAAAATCACTAGGACCCATTTTTAATGCAAAACAATGTAGTTTTATTTAAATGGGGGAAGTGGAGAGAAACCTCAATGGAGAGGTTCCCTGCCAAATTCTTAAAGAGCTAATTGCTTATTTATTGCTCCATAATTGTGAGAAATATATTAAATGTTTATTTCGATAATCTTATTTTAAGTATTACATGAGATATAACATATGAGATGAGTTGAGGCATACATAATATGTTTGTGTATGCATGAGATGAGTTTTGTTTTGTAAAAACACTTATTTAACTAAGTACGGTCAAACCTATACTAGATGCCAAATCACATGTCAGTATGTCACTGTTGCATGGAATCCAAAATTTAGGACCCCAATATACTATCATGATTTTAAGTCTAGCTCAAACTTTTCAGGGCAAAAAAAGAAAGAACGTCTAACTCGAACTTTTGTGGGAACACATGGCCGGCACTCGGCACACTAAAGTTTGGTGGGAAGACATTATACTAAGAATTGTAGTAACATTATTTTTAACGAGAAGTATTTAGATATAAAGATTTTCATTATTTTAAGGTTTCGATTTTAAACAAGGGTTAATTCTATTATTGGTTCTTATAATTTACCTTTATTTTGATTGGTCTTTGAAGTTTGAAACATGTGGTTTTGATATCTTAAATTTGCTTTGTCCAAAATTACTTGTCCCTATAATTTGAAAAGACTTGGAGCTGGGTTAACAGTGTTAAATTTGCCTACTTGTCACTTACGCAGTTAAGTTTGTGCTGATTAGAGGAGTTGAGGTGGCAAAATAAATGTGTCATCCTCAATGATGGCATCCTCCTCAAGACGGCAACCAAGATGGAAAAATCTAGCACATAGCAATTTGTAAGAAGAACCTCAAGATGTGCCTTCTTTAGAGCTTCAGTGACCACTTCACCTTCTTCATTTGGCTTAGAAGGCAACCCAGACAAAAAAATCACATCGTGACTTCTTGTTGCTACTTAAGCCTTCTGATCCAAAGGCTATAGAGTGCCTAGATGTAAACTCTGGTGAGAATGTGCTTCCAAAGAAGCCATGCCTAGATTGTATCTCAAGCCAATGGATATGAAGGTGGAAGCTCTTATCATTGCAAATTTGAAGGGTTAAAAGTTAAAACTATGGGTTTCAAGCTTCAAGAACCAAAATCAAAATGAACGTAAACTATAAAGATCAATAATATATTACCCTTCAAACAATATAAAATGAAAATAGTTATTAAAAATTGAAAACTAAAAGCTACAGTGCAGTTAACGTATCATTGCATTATTATTATTTTTTGGATACAACATATCTTTGCATTACTAATTCAGTGATTCCTAATAATTCGGTGATTTGTTGTCTCGTGGCAGCACTAAAGCTCCTTCGGAAAATCTAAGGTGCAAGGGGATTAACCACAACTACTGGTGGTGGATACCCAAGTTTTTTTTTTTAAAAAAAAACTCATTGGCTAATTAGTTGAACTTTTCCCCCCTTTTTTGGATTTATGTTGCTTTTTTAGGCTTTTGGTTGATTGTTGCCTCTACGAAGCCACTAAATTAAACACTAAAATTATGGGTTAAGGTACGTTCAACATTTTGAAGTATTTTTTCAGGTTTGTCTAGTATTCTAAAGTAATTCGTAGTGTGTCTAGCATTATGCAGTAATTTTTCAGGTACATTCTATTGGCGAGCCCCCGCAAATGCACGTAATCCAAGTCACGTCTAAGGACATTGTCCTTAAGAGCTATTCCGCGACCACCGGCTGACTGGAAGCGGCACTCCCCATGATAAAACGGATCCTTCCTATAGACACAGGGTGAACAAAACAGCAAAACGAAAACAACTATAAGGCAGATAGAGCAGAAGGATGTCAGAGAGGAAGAGAGGGCTCGAATGTCTGAGCTGGGTGCTTCAACCTCTTACAGGCAGCGCTTTTTATAGGCCTCCATGCATCTGAATGTTGGACAATATTTTAATCCGCATAAATACCATTAAACCGCCGGTTACACAATAATAAAACCACATGATGAGGCCGTTTCTGAACATTGAAGGACCATATATACATTTGGCAATTTAAAATATATGTTTGGCAATTTTGAAATCTGATCCATGACCTTGGTAATGGAAATACTGATGCTTCAAAAATTCAGATGCCTTAAAACTGGGTTTTTTCGGTAAGCCATTTTCACAAAAATAAATTGTAGATTTTTCCAAAAAAACATTTGATAAAAAGTGCCCAGTCCGAATTTAATTCCCGCGCAGGGGGGAAATCGCCGAATTTCCATTACGTTTGCCTCTTGGTGGCCCTTTGTTGTGCACGCGAGCCCACTCTTCCTCTTGGCCCATTTACTAACCCAAATTCACAAGATGTAATATATACACTTGCATTCTTTCTTTCCCAAGCAATGTGGGACTTCTTCCATTTCACACATCCACATGTGACTTAAAACTCCAACAATCCCCCACATGAGTCAAAAGGAACGCCTTTAGCTTAGTTGCATATACAGGCAGAACCATTGTATCTAGTGGTCCTTTAAACTTAAAACCAGACCTAGACAGTTAACACTTAGTACACAGAGGTGTTGGTAGCCCTATGAACTTAAAACCAACAACCCTTAGGTGTATACTAAAGGTATTAAAAGTCACGTTATACCCCTACATTTCGTTGTTAACGCGATTTTGTACTTTAAGACGGCCATGTACGTGCCTGGTTCATAACGAATGATCTAGAGATTTTGCCACGATCTTATAGGAGCAGCCCCACTCCATATTCGTAGAGGTGATTTCATTAAATTTACCTGCAATGAGCACATCATTCCATAGAATCATGAAACCATTAAGAGCTTTGCTCATCCTTGCCAAAATGCATTCTAGCATATTCCCGGCATCATAGGAAGGGACCAACTATTTACTTTAGTGCTAGCAGAACTAACGCACGACTTGTTCTTACCCATTGAACCTCCTTCATGGGATCACCAATCACAGAGGTTAGGTTGCCATCGCTGTTAATTTCTTATCAGCTTAAGTCCTATTCCCCTCGATGAATCAAAGATTTGTTTCCTTCCCAGGGGTTTTGTAAACGGATCCGCAAGGTTTACCGCTGACCTTACATAATCAATTGAGATTATACCATCTTTTAGCAGCTGTCTTATTATATTATGTCTCAATCGAATATGTCTACTTTTACCATTAAAGGTTTTATTTTTAGCCGTAGCTATCGTAGATTGGCTATCACAATGTAAAGACACTGATGGTGTTGGTTTTTCACCTAGTGGGATATTCGTTAAGAAGTTTTTCAACCACTCAGCCTCAATACTAGTCAACTCTATAGCAATAAACTCAGAATCCCTTGAGGAACTAGTTAAGATAGTTTGTTTGACTGACTTCCACGTTAAGGCACCACCACCAAGAGTGAACACATAGCCACTAGTAGATTTGCTTTCCTCTAAATCTGAGATCCAGTTAGCGTCACTATATCCTTCTAATACAGTGAGAAATCCACTATAATGAATACCATAATTCATGGTACCTCTCAAGTATCTCAATACTCTTACCAGAGCCTTCCAATGCTCATTGCTTAGACAATGAGTATATCTGCTCAATCTACACACAGCATATGCTATGTCTGGCCTGGTATAGTTCATTAAATACAACAGACTCCCAATAATCTGTGCATATTTAGATTGAACAATTGGTTCTCCTATATTTTTCTTTAAATGCACATTAGGATCATAAGGAGTATTCAAAGGAGACTCATCAAATAGTTCAAACTTTCTCAAAATTTTCTTAATGTAATGTTCCTGAGAAAGTATGATACCATTATCATTCCTTATGATCTTTACACCCAAAATCACTTTCGCTTCACCCAAATCTTTCATATCAAAATTAGAAGACAGAAAATGTTTTGTCTCAAGCACAACACTTATGGTAGTACCAAAGATAAGCATGTCATCCACATACAAACAAATAATCACACAATTATTGTTTACAAGTTTTGTATAAACACATCTTTCTACCTCAACAGTAGAGAAACCACCACTTAACAAAACTTGATCCAGTTTTTCATGCCATTGTTTAGGCGCTTGTTTCAAACCATACAAGGATTTAACAAGTTTACAAACTTTATTTTCTTGCCCAGGAATACTACACCCTTCAGGTTGCACCATATAAATCTCCTCTTCTAAATCACCATTTAAAAAAGCTGTTTTAACATCCATTTGATGAATGAAAAGCTTATGGATAGAAGCTAAGGCAATCAGGATTCTAACAGAAGAAATCCTAGTTACAGGAGAAAAGGTGTCAAAATAATCAACATTCTCTTTTTGAGTATACCCTTTTGCTACCAATCTAGCTTTGTATTTATCAATAGTTCCATCAAGAAAATATTTTTTCCTAAAAACCCATTTACAACCAATAGGCTTTACTCCTGGAGGCAAGTCTACCAAAACCCATGTTTTATTTTGATTTAAAGAATCAATTTCATCTTTTATTGCTTCTTTCCAAAAAGATTCATCTGGAGAAGAAATAGCTTCATAAAAAATTTTTGGTTCATCTTGTACCAAGTAAGTATAAAAATCATCTCCAAAAGACGTTTGTTTTCTTTGTCTTTTACTTCTACTTAAATATTCAACCAAAACATCAATTGAATTTTGTTCAGAAGAAGTAGAGGAATTGTCAACTCTTTTAGGAATATGCTCAACCTTCAAAGGAAATATATTTTCAAAAAACTCTGCATCTTTTGTTTCAACAATTGTGTTATGATCTAAAACATCGCTTTTCAAAACCAGAAAATGATAAGCAGCACTTTGTTGAGCATATCCAAAAGCATGCAATCAGAGGTTTTAGAACCAATTTTCCTCTTTTTAAAATCAGGTAGTAAAACTTTAGCAAGACACCCCCATACTTTCAAATATTGAAGGTTAGGTACAAAACCTTTTCATAACTCATAGGGTGTTTTCTTGGTTTTCCTGTTGGGTATTTTGTTTTGTAAAAAACAAGTAGATAACAAGGCTTCACCCCACAGGTTATTAGATGCTGCAAAACTTACAAGTAAAGCATTCATCATTTCTTTTAAAGTTCTATTTTTTCTTTCTGCAACACTATTAGATTCAGGTGAATAAGGAGGAGTTACTTCATGAATTATCCCTTCTTTTCCGTAAAAATCATTTAATAATAAATATTCTCCTCTTCTATCTGACCAGACCCTTTTAATCTTTTTATTTAATTGATTTTCTACTTCTGCCTTATACAAAAGAAATTTTTCAAAAGCATCATCTTTATTTCTCATCAGATACACTTTGGTGTATTTTGAAAAATCATCAATAAAAGTAATATAATACCTTTTCCCACCTCTAGTTTCAATTTGTTTTAAATCTCCCAAACCAGTATGAATTAAAGCTAACAACTCAGTTTCTCTTTGAGTAGTAAAATGAGGTTTTTTAGCTTGCTTAGTTTCTGCACAAACTTCACACTTTTGAATATCATCTTTAGTTTTAGAAATAAGCCCAAGATTTTGCAATCTTTGAATATAAGATTTATGAACATGTCCTAATCTAGCATGCCACATATCATAAGAATCAATCAAGTAAGCAGAAGAAGATGCATTCTCATTCATTTCAGAAACACTAAGAACAAACAGATCCTTATTACAATAGCCCTTCCTAATAAGAACATTGTTCTTGGTCATAATCTTGTCAGATTCAAAGCATACCCTAACCCCAGCTTTCCCAAGCAACGCCACAGAGACTAAGTTAGCTCAGACTTCAGGTACATACAGCACGTCATTCAGTGCCAAGGTCTTTCCAGATGTGAGCTTCAATACCACTCTCCCTTTTCCATGAACCTTTACGGTTCGGGAGTCAGCTAGATAAATGTGGTCTTCCCCTTCTTCAAAGGAGGTAAACATATCTTTGTTTGCACAGATGTGCTTGGTAGCTCCTAAGTCTACCACCCAATTCTTCACATCAGAGATAAGAAGGGCTTGTGACACCACAGCAACAATGATTTCTTCATCACTGCTATCATCTCCTTCAACCAAATTCACATTTGGCTTAGGAGGATTTCCACCCTTTTGGGAGTTATCTCCCTTGGCCCTTTTCCTGCACTACGCTGCATAATGACCTAGTTTTCCATAGACAAAGCAACTGCTCGTCTTCTTCTTGGGGTTAGTATCCTTGGGATTGTAGTAAGGTTTCTTATTTTTATTCTTTTTTTTAGAGTCGTACCTCTTGTTGTGCGGCTTTTCCTCAACTAAGTTTGCTTTAGCAGCCATCTCTTTGCCCTTTGCAGCTTGTATTGCCTTTCTGTTGGTATCTTCAATGATGATATGAGTGATCAAATCATTCAGGGACAACTGCTTCTATTTGTGTTTCAGTTGTCGCTTGTAGTCATTCCATGATTCTCGCAGCTTTTCAATCAGTACTCCAGCCATGAACTCATCTGTAAAATTGATCTTCTCAGCCCAAAGCTCCTCATTCAACTTGTGGTACTCATTGATATGGAGTTTAATGTCTTTGTCATCTGTCATCTCCCACTTGTAAAAATTTCCTATCACGAACTTCTGCTTTCCAGCATCCACAGCAGTATGCTTGAGGATAAGTGATCCCCATATCTCATTTGCTTCTTTGTAAACATGGTACACATCGAACAGATTGTTAGATAAAGTAGTGATAAGAGTATGTTGCAAACCTTGTTAACATAGGCCCAAGCATCCTTCTGGGCTTGGTCAGCATCTGGGGATGGTGCAGATTGTGTAAGTGCATCAGCAACTCCATGCATGTCAAGAATAGTGTAGACACATTCCTGCCAGCGTCTGAAGTTCTTCCCTTCAAACTATTCGATCTTGGAAATGTCTGGAAACTGCCTAGGCATAGGCACCGCCATTGGAATAGGACCAGAACCAGTGTTGTTAGCTTCGAAAGTAGCAGCATTGTTCGCCTGGGCACTAGTTCCCGAACTAGCAGGAGGAATAGAAGCCATAGTAGCTCTTAAGATTGTTGGCGAACCCCTGTAAATGCACCGTAATCCGAGTTACGTCTAAGAATGCTGTTCTTAAGAGCTATTCTGGGACCACTGGCTGACTGGAAGTGGCACTCCCCAGGATAAAATGGATCCTTCCTGTAGACACAGGGTGAACATAACAGCAAAATGAAAACAACTATAAGGCAGAGAGAGCAGAAGGATGTCAGAGAGGAAGAGAGGGCTCGAATGTCTGAGATGGGTGCTTCAACCTCTTGCAGGCAGCGCCTTTTATAGACCTCCATGCATCTAAATGTTGGGTAACATTTTAATCCGCATAAATACCATTAAACCACCGGTTACACAACAATAAAACCACATGATGAGGCCGTTTCTGAACATTAAAGGACCATATATACGTTTGGCAATTTTAAAATCTGATCCATGACCTTGGTAACGGAAATACTGATGCTTCAAAAATTCAGATGCCTTAAAACTGAATTTTTTCGGTAAGCCATTTTCACAAAAATAAATTGTAGATTTTTCCAAAAAAACATTTGATAAAAAGTTCCTAGTCCGTATTTAATTCATGCGCAGGGGGGGCAATCACCGGATTTCCACTACGTTTGCCTCTTGGTGGCCCTTTGTTGTGCGCGCGAGCTCACTCTTCCTCTTGGCCCATTTACTAGCCCAAATTCACAAGATGTAATATATACACTTGCATTACTCTTTCCCAAGCAATGTGGGACTTCTTCCATTTGACACATCCACATGTGACTTAAAACTCCAACACATTCAGCACTCTTCAGCATTTTTAGGTACGTCGAGCACCGTATAGTTGCTACTAAAAAAATATTTTGGGGTGATGAATGCACCTTCATTTAAAGAGATTTTTGGGAGTTCATGACGAGGTTTAAAATGCTCCTAAAAACTATTTTGTGTGCAAAATTTCTCTTGAAAAATTAATACTTTAAGGCAAATTTGCATTACCAAAAAAAAAACTCAGGGTGTTAGACGCACTACAAGTTATTTTAGAATATTGAACGCACTTAGGAAAATACTTTAAGGTGTTGGATACTCATTAACCCTTAAAATTAATTTTATTTTTATATTTAAAAAATATATAAATTTGAAAGAAATTACTCTAAGATTTAGTTTAATTTTAAATTTTGTAAATCAAAATCCTCTCAACTTAAATTTGGGAAAATCACACTAAGGTCCCAACTAAGAAAATTAATATCAGAAAGGTTTTATAACTTGTCAATGACAAGTGGAATTAAAGAGTCATCATGAATAAATGAAAGTGCTATCATTCACAAGTTATGAGATTTTTCTGATATTAATCATTTTCCGTAAATGAAACCTTAGTGTGATTTTCTCCATAATTCTTAGTTGGAAAAGTATGTTTAGGTAATGAACTAAAAGCATTTTGTAACAAAATTAAAATTAGACTAAAGTAAAAAATACATTTTTATTATAATGAAGCTGTTTGTATATTTTGAAAAAAAAAATTATGTAATTTCAACAAAAATCATATGACGATTTTTTATAATTTATAATTAAAGTAACATGGGCATAAACGTACAAATTTCTATTAAAAGGAAAATGATAAAACAAGAAGAAGAAGAAGAAGAAGAAACATTTGAGATGATTCGGATACGCTCAAAGAAGATTATTGAATGTACTGATGAGAAGGTTGATCAAGCAATATAGAGTCATTTGAAAATGGGTAGAGAAAGACGGAAAAAAAACACTCAATACAGTTATTGAGTGAGATATTAAAATTAACAATCTATCTAAAGATTTAGTTGTTAATGGAGCACAATGATGTTATATTCTCTTCTTAGCAAAACTAAGTCACACTACGCTAAACACTCACAAGGGAGGAAAACCTAGGATTTAAGAATGACCGGAAGTCAAATTAAAACGTGATATAACAACCAATAAGTTGTTAGTTGATGTGGGAAGTAATCGACATAATTCTCATAAAGAGGAAAACACAAATTCAAATTCTGAAAAATACATTTATTAGGAGATGTAAAAACCCTTCGTGATCTAAGTCTCTAAAGATATTATACCCTTAACCAAATAAAAAAATAAAAGACGCATATAGCACAAAGTTTATATACATCAAAAATTAAAAGAATCATATTTCCAATTTGAGAATGGTTTTATTTTACAAGAGTTGGCAATGTTAAATTTAGATGTATTAGATAAAGCTATAAAAGTTTATATGAACAGTGCGATTTAATTACTAATATATTGCTTTATATAATATATGTACTTAACAAAAATATTTATTTTTATTCTTAAAGCTTTGATGGTTAAGTAACGTACTTTTGTACGTTTTTTACATTTGTAAGAAAATTAATATAGGCTCAAAATATTAATTGGTTTGATATAATTAGTGTCTGAGATGATATTGAGAATTTAAAAAAAAAATTATAGGCTCCAAATATTTAAATTAAATAAAAAGGTACTTAATAACCTTATTTTATTAGACATTTGGCTACAAAGATTAGACACTCAACAAATACAATATTCACTGCAAAGCTATCTCTCATTGAAGCAAGAATAAAGGGAAAAACCAAACTCGATTACAAATGGTGGAGAGGATATATAAAATCATTTGAATTCAGAAGAAAAAAGAAATGGTAATCTATTTTGCATGAGGATCATAAAAAATGATCTATCTCTATTTAGAATAGTAAAATGGCTACAAGATCAAACAAAAATCAATAGACTTTTACGTTATGGAAAGGAGGGAGCTATAAGAAGCTAGGGTTTGTGAGAATTGACATTGATGACAGCATTTGTATTTCCAGTCCCTCCATTGGTTGCTCCCATCCCAAACCCAACCTAGCCCCATTCCCATTCCTATTCTGTTGTTATTCAGGGCTTGCTAGTTTCTTATTTCTATTTTTTTTTCGGGTTTTCAAAACAGTTTTATAAAATTGTTTCTGAAAAATAGTTTTGAAAATTAAAAAAAAACATTTAGATAGTTGTTTTAAAAAAAAAACTCTTTTAAAAGTGACATAGCGGCGGCCGTTGCCCGTTGCCATGGTGACGAAGTGGTGGTTGGTGTCGGTAGCATGATATCAATAATAGACAGGTGGCAGCCTCAAATAAGAAATAGAACAAGAAAATACCTAAAAACTGCTTTGATTTTTTTAGTTTTTAAAAGCGATTTTTTATTTTTTTTTTAAAACAACTTATTGAAAATAGGTTTCTAAAAAAGTTTTATTGTTTTTGTTTTGTTTTTAAAAATACCTTGTTGAAAATAGTTTGTCAAACAAGTTTTGTTGTTTTTTTCGTTTTTAAAAATAGAATCAAACGTATTCCTTCCTCTCCCTTCGCCACAACAACCCCCCCCCCAAAAAAAACTCCATATCCACTTCCTTCTCCTCCTCCACATTAATGGAATATGAAATAATGATTGATTAGGATTTTTGATATTTTAGTTATTTATCATTATTAGAGAATATTTGGTTTCAGTGTTGATTTTGGTTGTTATCTTTTATCATTAATTGTGTTTTACATTAATCATAGAATTTCTTTTGGGTTGGGGGGGAATCATTCCACAAGTGACAAAGAGTAGATATTTGAGATCAGTTATACAACAAAATAGTGAAATTGATGGAGATGTTAATCATAGAATTCAAGTTGATGGTATAAATAGAGAAAATCTACTAGAATTATTTGTGATTGGAAAGTACCTAATAAAATAAAAGATAAGTTTTATCACACTGTTATAAGACGAGCAATGCTATATGGTAGTAAATGTTAGGCTTTATAAGGACAACATGAATATAAAATGGGGGTAGCCAACATGAGGATGTTGAGATAGATCTAATAATGTAAAAAGGAAGTTTTATCGTACTGTTATAAGATCATCAATGCTATATAGTAGTGAATGTAGAGTTTTATGGGGACAACATTAACATAAAATGGGGGTAGTCAAGATGAGAATGTTGAGATGGATGTGTGGTCATACAAAGAAAGATAAGATTTGTAATGATCATATACGTAAATGAGTAGGAGTGGCATCTATTTAAAAGAAAATGATAGAAAATCGTTTGAAGTGGTATAGACATGTTCAAAGAAGGCCATTAAGTGTGTCGGCAATGAGGGTTGATAAAACAGTATGGAGTCCTCGAAAAAGAGGTCGAGGAAGACCGAAGTGAACACTCAATTGGTTATATAGCAGAATTTTTTTATTAATAATATATCCAAAGATTTGGCTTTCGCTCGACAGAGCATTATGGCATCGTATAATCCATGTAGACAACTCCAGCTAGTAGATAAAGCTTTGTTGGTGTTGTTTGCATTAATGTTAAGATTCTAGAACGTTCTCTCTTTCATTTATATTGATAGGTTGAGACCTATAAATAATACTTCAACTCATTTGTTTTGTATGTCTTATAAATTGAATAAATAGATTATTGAGATTCCTCTCTAAGTTTCTTTTCTTTTCCCTCTCTATTCGTCTAGCTTCTTCCTCCTCTCTTTTCTCTCTTTCTCTCTTCTCTCCCTTTCGCTTTTCCCATCTTGCATCACATATCCTCCTCCATTCCCACTCCCTCCTCCACTGCCTCTATTTCCTCCTCCTCCTATCCCGCCCATCCCTAGAGTTGGGAAAACGGGCCGGCCCTTCACGGGCTCGGGCCTAAACGGGCCGGCCCGTTTTCTAAAAAGTACCATATTTTTGAAGCCCGCAGCCCTTCACGGGCTCTGACCTAAATGAGCTTAAACTCATTTTAATTCAAAAATTTTTTTTTAAAGTTTTACAATTTATTTATTATTTTGCTTTAAATTGGTATACATTATTTTTAAAACTCATAAATTTTTAGTTAAAATAATCATCTAATGTCTAAATTAGCCTTCTTTTTTTAAGTTTAAATGAATAAAACATTGTAGAAAATAAAATAAGTCAAACCAATTAATAAGTGTTTGCCTGTTATTGATACTCTATTAGGAACTTAGGTGTCTCTCATATTGATAATTTGATATAATGATATTATATTTATTAATTTATTTTAAAAAAATATTAAACGGGCCTAAAAGGGCCGGCCCGCAGGGCTTCAGGGCTGGCCCTACAGGGCTTGCGGCCCTACAGGACAGGCCCTTTTATGCCTGCTTCCATTTTCAGCCTCTAAATCATAGGCCCGGCCCTTGACGGGCTCAGGCCTAAACGGGAGGCCCGACGGGCTCGGCCCGAATTCCCGGCTCTACCCATCCCCATACTAGCACTAAAGCCACTACTATGACCATCCCCTCCACCATTGCTACTTTCACCTCCACCACCATCTACGTCATTTTCTCTCACACCCTCTCCAACTTCTATAAGAACAATAATCCCCACCACCCAACCTCTGTTGGCTTGGATCAACAACTCCACTATCTTGAATATCTAAGTCCTTCCCTTGAACAACACCACTCAAGGCACAAAAGGTACTCCAAGAAAGCAAAGCCACGAATATAAGCTTAGCAGTAGTACCAACAACCATCTTTGTGTTAGTAATGATTATTGACCCCTCTACTGGGCCCTATACATAGAAACCCAAAGCCATTAAAATAATATATTGTTGCATTTGAAAGGGAAGCGTTATGGGGAATAGATTAAATGTTGAAGACATCTAAATCAAAAAGTGTCAAATTACTGTCCCCTTTGGTCAACCACTGCCGAGTGAAGATATTAAAGAATTCTGAGCCAAATGATGCTTCTTATATGCACATATATTAATAAAATCTAGCTATATAGCTAGAAAACATGGTATAATTAGATATAGTGGAGTAGGCGACTCTATCATCTTGATATACGCGAAGAAATTCGAGAGCATGTATAATTTATACTTGTTTGGATAGTATAAAGGAAATGACACATGTGATATTCACTTCGGTCTTATTCTTTAGTATCTATATGTTCCCACTAATCCAAAATAAATTGACAAGTCGACATTAGCTAAGATAATAAAGAAAATCATAGGGATATTGAACTTGTAATGCGAGAAAAACATGAAATATTTGTAAATAATTGGAAAAAATGACATTTTTAGACCATTTAGATCCTTAAAATTATAATTTAAATTGATAAGTATATATAGACCAATATTTATGAAAGGTATTGGATGACAATACTCCAAGGAATAACACCATAGCTCAAGCTACTCTGATGTATTATGAATAATCTGTAAAAATGTCATCAATCATCCTAACACAACTACCTATTATATATACAAGCAAATAAATAGTGGGTCGACTATACACAATTAACCCAGGCCCAATACATCTAATCCAACACATCCTATTGTACATACTCTAATGCTCCCCCTCAAGTTGGGGATCATAAATGTTAACTGTCCCCAACTTGCCCAAAATACAATTCTGCATTTGCATAGTTATAGGCTTCATCAAGAGATTCGCTTGCTGTTCTACAATCTTGACATGCTGCAATTTGATTAACTTTGACTGAACGTTCTCATGAACAAAATGACAATCTATGTCGATATGTTTAGTTCATTTGTGGAGTATTGGATTCGTTGCTATATGAATCGCGGCCTTGCTATCATAGAATACATCGACCGATTTGGATTAAGGATATCTTAGCTCTCGCAATAGCCCATGTATCCAAACAACCTCTGAACTAGCCAAGGCTAGTGCCCTATACTCGACCTCCACTGAGGAACAAGAAACTGTATCTTGCTTCTTTGTCTTCCACTGAATAAGGGAATCACCAAGCTTAATTAAATAACCTGTAACAGTCCACCTAGTAGTTTCACATGTACCCCAATCAGAATCACAATAGCAGCTTAATGACATCTCTCTATTCAGACTGATCAGTATGCCCAATCCTAGACTTTGTTTCAAATACCGCACAACATTCAAGGTGGTGGCTATGTGCTCCTTTGTGGGCTGCTGTATAAATTGACTGAGTTCTTTACAACAAAACAAATGTCCGGGCAAGTAACAATCAAGTAATTAAATAAGTTGACCTACTAGCTATTGAAATTGTTCAGGATCTTTCAACAAATCAGATTCGTGATTCCTGCCTTCTTCATAAGCATGTAGCTTACAATTTTGTGCCATAAGCATGCCAAGAGGCCTACAACCACTCAAACCAGAATCTGCCAATAAATCCAAAACATACTTTCTTTATGATATAACAATCCCTTTATTTGACCTAGCCATTTCTATGCCAAGAAAATATTTCATGATGCCTAAATCCTTGATTTTAAAGGAATTGTGAAGAAGCTATTTTACCTCTTGTATTCTTTTCTCAGAACTACCAGTAATGAGCAAATCATCAACATATACTAGTATTAAAACAATTCCATCATTGTACCTCTTAGAGAAAAGAGAGTAATCATACTTACTTTGGGTAGATCCTCCTTCAAATTAAGGCCATAAAAAACTTACAATTCCGTTATCTTGATGCTTGTTTGAGCCCATACAATGATTTATGGAGCCCACACACCATATTCTCCCCTTTGCCATTGAAACCTTGAGGAATGTTCATGTATACCTCCTCCTCTAAATCACCCTACAAAAAAGCATTATTTACATCTATTTGATAAAGATTCCAGCCATTTATGACAGCCAACTTTACAGCTGTATGCACAGTTATCATTTTCACTATGGGGGAAAATGTCTCACGGTAGTCAATCTCCTCTTATTGGCTATAACCTTTAGCAACCAACATTGCTTTATACTTGTCTACTTCACCATTAGACTTGTATTTTATTTTATACACCCATTTGCAACTAATGGGTCTTTTACCTGTTATTAATGGTACAATCTCCCATGTTTGATTATTCTCAAGTTCTTCTATTTCAAATGATGGGCTGATTGATACAATAGCTGAGTATGCATGCACTGATGTTGTTTCTAAATTGACTAGTCCTATTTATTCAAATCATGTTGAACCTTGTAATGCATGCATTAATGCCTCTTCCCATGCCTTTAGTCATATGAATTCTATTGATTCTAATAATGAGGTTGATGAAGAGATTATTGTGGAATCCCCTAACACTATTGATTTTAAAGATACCTTGCTTAACACTAATCGTGATGATGCTTTGAATGCTAAGAGTAATATCTCTATTGATTTTATTGATACTACTCATGATCTTAACATGACTATTGTTAATGGGGATTCTATTAAGGATAAGTATAGGGGAAGCCTTGATTTGAATATGCATTTAGATAGTAAGAGCATAGTGAGACCATTTTGAGTAATCACTATATTCATTATTTAGAGAACTTGACTCTTATTGAGGAGAGTCATATCGATTTTGTGGGTTGTTCAAAATATTTGGAAATTCCAACACTTTCTGTTGAATAATTACTTTTGGGATCTTCCTTGATTCTTGATAAGTCCCATTTTATTGATTATATCTATGTGGGACAAGATACTACTTGGTGCTATGATTTTATGCAGGTACATGTGTTGATTCCTCCCATCTAAACACCCTCTATACTTGAACTAAAGCGTTACTTGAGAATCTTAAAGAGGGAGATATTTGCTGAACATCAAAAGCGAACACCAATAGTGCTTTCATGTGACTTATAACCAGATAAAGGAGAGATGCCAATTATGCTACTTCATTTGGGTCTTCAAGCTTTTGATAGTCAAGTCGTATTCCTTCCTTACTCTTTTACTTGTATTACTTGCTATTATTGGTTAGATCTATATTTTGCATTGAGGACAATGCAAGATTTAAGTGTGGGGGAGGGATTTTGTTCTTACTCTTGGTTTTTGTTCTTTGTTTTTCAAATGAGAAAAAGAAAAATATTTTGGTTTTTACTTTTGTTTTTGTTCCTTGTTTTCAAGAAAAGACAAAAAAAATTTTTTGGAAAAAGTTGCAAGCTTTAAATAACTTTAGTATGATGCATTCTTGATTTGAAAAGTGATTGATCATGTTTTGAATTAGTAGACTAAGTGGCAATGAATTTGACTTTGTTGGATTTAGGCTAGTAATCATCTAGACCTAGTGAGATTTTGAGCCTAATGTATTTTTTTTCAATGTGTAGCTCCTATCTCTTTACTTGATCTAGAACTTAACTTGAATCTTATTTGAGGCCACATTTTATGCACGTGTATTCATAAAAATAAAGATATTCATTTCATTTTAGTCAGATAAGCCAAAAGCCTACCTTTTCATACATATATCCTTTGTTTAGCCCTTATGAGCCTTTATTTTATATTCCTTTTTTTTTTCCTCACCCTATGACACAAAAAAAACAAAAGAAAAAATTCATACCCTTTTGAATGTCTTAGGAGTTGAAAAGCATTGCATTATATCTATTTTGGATGGAAGAACATGTATAAAATTAGGAATTGGGTCATTGTGAAAAGTATGGAAGGTTATTTTGAAAAAGAAAAAAAAAGCAATAAGATTCCGTTCCATTGGTTTGAGCTGTGCTTAATAACCGGGGGTTTTCATCATCAATGTTGATCTTCGCGTCAAATGGCCAGTAAGAGCTATGAGCATGCTAGTAGCATCTTGGTGCTATTGAGTTATAAATGTTTGAGTAACTGGGCCTTTGTATCACCAATACACAGGTTCGAGTCAAAAGAACATATATATAACAGCCCAAGAGAGTAGCAAAGAAAAAAGGAAAAATTGAAGGGAAAAAAGAGAAAAGAAAAGAAAAGTAATGACCTAGTTCAAGTGTGGTTTGGTTTCTTTCATCCTATTGTATCATTCTCTTTATCCTTTGAGATATTCAACTTTGTTTCTCCAAACACTATACCCTTTCTTTCTTAACCTTAGCCCTATTACAACCTAATAAAAGTCCTTTGGATTTATGTTTACATTTGCTTTGCTAGTGGTCGAGAACTTAGATCCTTGTCAAGCCTATGGAAAGAGTACTAGATATGGTGGATTTGAGTGTAAACATAAGCCTATACACTTTTGAGTGATGGGTGACATACATATTATCCTTGGTGAGAAATTTCTAGCTTAGATTCCCCTTTGTCAAGTAAATAGCCATGAAGTTTGTTTTCTTGAGTCATGAGAAAATCATTTGGATAAGAAAGGTGTTGAATTGCTTTTGTTTACTTTTTACTTGTGATTGGAGCATTCACTTTCAAAGCTTTTGTTTTGTTTGTTATTCTCCCTTGGTCTTGACTTGTTTTGCCCAGGAGTGTAAATGATAAGTGTGGGGGAATTGATAAATCCAAAATTTAATATATTTTATCCCACCTTATTCATTTATTTTGGGGATTATTTTAGGCTAATTTGGATTTGTTAGATACTATTTGGAGAATTAGCCAATTTTTGGAAATAACATAAATCTGAATTGATTATGATATTATTGAGCTTAAATTATTAATATTCTGATTGTATCTTGTTATTGGATAATATTTTCAAATATATGATAAATCAGATTTTATTTGATTCTTGCAGGACAAGGACAAACAGATTAGAAGATTCAGTGCAGAAATTTTCTTAGAAGTTAAAATAGAATCTGATGATTGAATTTTATTGGGCTAAGTAAATTTTAATAGGCCTAAACTTAGACCCCATAACTTTCTCTTCCTCCCTTTTATTTAACCTAGCCGCCACAGTACGCTGGAGGAATCACAACTCACAGACGGACGCAACTCCGAAATTGGTTCACTAAGGGGCGTCTAGTGTAGAGGAATAATTATCAATTCCCGTCTTCTAATATATCTACGAGCCCACCTCCACAAACCCATTTAAAACTTCAACTCATTCATTTTTCTGGAATTGCATGCACAGTGACGGAGCAAAGTGAAGTAATCAATTCTTCTCAATTTCCCAATCATGTATGTGAAGAATTGCTTGGAGCTTGGAGGAGAGAATAAGTTCACGGTAGCTTAAACTCTTTCGAGAGGCAACTTGGAGGAACATGGAGGAAGCTAGAGCCTAAGAGCTTACACTTGAATATCACAAGGGAGTGTCTTTCTTTTTACCTTTTTAATTCAAGACTTGAGATTATTTAGTTTTAAATGATTTTGAAATGTATTAATTGAGAACAATCTAGTTTTAGATTGAATACTTATTATTGATTTGGATTGAATTGATATTTTGGATTTGATTTGTTCTTAAATGATTGTAGGGATTTTTGTTTGTAAATCTTTGATTGTCAATTATATTATTAACTGAGTTTTCATTATTAATTTAATTGTCAATTTGGGTTTAATATTTTGATTGTTTAATTAGGGTGATTAATTGTCGAATTGTTTAATTAGGCAATTGTGAACATGATTCTCAAAACTATCTTAAACTATTTTGACTGGTTTTTAATGGATTTAATTAATCACCGCTTATTTCATTATGAGTCTTCTAGTGGATTAGGTGTTATTGAGCTTGAGAATTTCCCATGTCTCAATTAGGTGATTAAATTTATTAATTCCAATCTTTCATCAACCTCCCTTTAGTCTGATTAATTAATTTGGGCTAAGAAAGTTAACTCCATGTGAATCCTAAGTTATTCCCTTCATCATCATAACTGAATTAAATCTTTGTTTATTTGTCTTGCTTTTTAATAAATCTTTTGCTTAGGATTTTAATTCCTCTTTCATATAAAACCCCCAAATATTGCATTTACATTCATTTAGGTTAGTTTCATTCTCATATAGGTTTTAGAGTCATTTACATTTTGCATTTTAGTTTAGGTCCATTCCATTGCATGTTTCATCACCTAAACTCAATTCTAGAAAAAACCCATAGATTGCTCCTTGGGAGAATGACTGCCACTATATTGCATTAGTAGGTTGTCCTAGTTATTAATTGATTACTTTAGCGACAAAAGCACACATCGCATTTGCATAGCCTCAACCCATTCATTATGTTTAGAAGCCTCCTCATAATTTTTAGGTTCCAAAACACAATCCAAGTGACAAAGAAAACACAAATGAGAAGAAGATATATGTTGATATGAAATGTAATTATCAATGGGGTAAAGACATTTAGTAGTATTGCTTTGAGCAGAATTTTTGACAATTAAATTGCACACATAGTCTTTAGCCCATATAGGCGGTTTTTTATCTCTAATAGCCTTTGATTGAGACTGCATGTTAGGATCATCACTAGTTATGGACTCAGTTGGGATACTTAATGGGACACCTACCTCCTCATTCCTTTTAGTTTCACTATGTCCTTGATCTCTCTCACTGGGCTGTTTTGGAGGATTAGGGACTGCAACTTCATCAAACCAAGCATGTCTCACATCTCATTAGACACTATCTCATGAGACACTCCCCTTTGGTTGAATTTCTCCTCTTCTCTAAACGAAAAGTGATGTTCTAGAAAGGTGACATGTCTACTTACAAAAATGTCGTTAGTCCTAAGGTTTAGGAGGACAAATCCCTTTTGATTATTAAGATACCCAAGGAAGACACAAGGAATGCCTCTAGGCTAGTTTGTCGGATGTGGTGAGGTTAGTGGCTTATGCAAGACACCCGAAGACCTTCAAGCTTTCATACGTTGGTTCTTTACCATACACCTTCTCATATGGTGTTTTATAGCCTAGGACCTTAGATGGTACCCTATTGATGATATAATCAACCATACAAGCACATTCTTCCCAATACTTGACAAGGACGCCGGATTGGAAGATAAGGCTATGAGTCACTTACATCAACGTACGATGCTTCCTCTTTACAATGTTGTTTTGTTGAGGGGTATAAGGGCAACTAGTTTCATGTATGATTCCCTTTTTATCAAAATACCCTTTAAGATCATTATTAACAAATTCTGTGCCATTATCACTATGAATACGATGAATATGAATAGAAAATTGAGTAGCAATGTATGCAACTAAATTTTTAATACAACCAGCAGTTTTAGACTTAGCTTTCATCAAGAATATCCATGTACTTCTAGAATGGTCTTCAACAATAGTAAGAAAATAATGATGGCCATGATGCGTAGGTGTCCGGTAGGGGCCCCACACGTTCATATGTATCAATTCAAAACAAAAACTAGTCTTAATACAACTAGAAATAAAAGGCAATTTAGTTTGTTTGGATTGAATGCAAATTTCACAATCTTTATTGAATGCCACATATTTGTTTTTCACAATATTCAAATGCCTCAAAACAAAAATGGGTGCATGTCCTAGCCATTGATGTAGAAGCCATAGAGCATCAAAGTTTCTTATAGCAGTGTCTACACCATTCATAGTAGCAACACATTTAGGGAAATTGAGCATATAAAGGCCCTCTTCGAGCCTACCAATCCTCTTCTTCTTGCCATCCTGAATGCCCCGGACTAAGCAATGGTCAGGGAAAAATACTACCGTATACTACAAATCACGAGTAAGTCTAGGCATAGAAATGAGATTAAATTTAAGTTGAGAATCATACAACACATCAATGAGGTAAATATTGTCAGATAACCGTATATTGCCAATATGAGTAACTAACACACGATCACCATTAGGAATCTTAATTATCTTAATCATGCTATCATTAATTTGATATGAATCAAAGAGAGATAAATCACCAGTGATGTGTGTAGTTGCTCCTGAGTCTAAGACCCATTTAATACATGTGCCTATATTAGAAGGAGCGATATGCAAACCTGTACCAGTACCAATCAAAGCATGGATGGTTCCTTCAGCATCTTTCTTAAGCAAGTGAAGGAGGCACTCATATTGCTCTTGAGTAAAAGTTGGAGAGATAATTACATGGGTTATCGGTGCGGTGAGATCAGATTCTGTTGAAGAAGCCATACCAAACTGATTTGCAGACACTTTTGTAGCTTGTTTACTCTTAATACCTTTGAAACCAGCTGGATATCTAACTAATTCCCAACAAATCTCTTTAGTGTGTCCCTTTTTTCCCCAGTAAACACACTCTAGAGCTAGACTAGAACGACCGCATCCATGGCCTCTCCCCCTCCCCCGAATTGACATAGCAACGCCTTTTGTACCAACTGTGCGAGATGAAGAAGCTAAAGAATTTTCAGCCTCATCTGCAATAACCATGGTGAAGGCTTGGTTAAAAGAGGATAGAGGGTGCATAAGGAGAATTTGACTGCGAGCTCCAGCAAATGAATCATTAAGACAGAGCAGAAATTGGAGCAACTTCTGTTGCTAAATAACATCAACATAAACCTTGGAAGTGTTAAATTTACAAGAGGGCATAGGAGCCAAAGTAGCTTGTTCCTCCCAGAGCTCCTTCAATTTTGTATAATAGGCAGAAACGGCGAGGGAATTCTGCCGGAAATAACTAAACTCGCGGTGAAGAGAGAAAAAATCCGGGAACCAGAAATTTTATCAAACTGTTCTTACAGATCATTCCACACTAGTTGCGCATCATGATAAAAGATAATGGCGTTACTAATGTCCTTGGAGAGCGAATTTAGGATCCAAGAGAGCACAACGGCATTGCAACGTTCCCATTAACTCTGGAGACTGTTTGACTGTGATTCCTTCAGGCAAGAACTGTCAACAAACCCAAGTTTGTGTTTACCAAGCAAGGCAATCTTCATTGCTCGGCTCCAGGTTGTGTAATTGTCACTACCTACAAGAACATGCTGAGTAATAGTCAGAGCTTGCGTTTTGGAAGGGTAAAGAAACAATGGATGATTGAAAGTAAGAGCATCCGCGGCGCTCTGTTCACTACCATTCTTCGGCGCCATATTGATTACAAAGAGAAGAATAGAGAAGGAGTTGATTAGACAGGGACTGATTGGCTGAAGTGGAGACTTGACAGCAGCATTGTGGGGGTGAACTTCAGAAAGCGCGTTGTTGCTCTGAAATAGGAACGGTGTGTGGGTAAACTCAAATCACCGATCGTGTCTCAAGCAAACTCAGAGTGGGTTATCTCGCTCGAAAGTCTGAAATCTTAGTGCTGAAATTGGAAGAGTGAAATCATGGAGGAATCCCCATGTAAATTGTGTCCGAATTCAAGCTGGGTTTAGTCGATCTTTGCAAGGACAGAAATTCATGTGCGACGTCCAAATTGTTCAGTGGCATAGATCCTTACAGATCTGAGTGTTCTGGGTGACTATCATGCGGTTCATCGTGAGAATCCTTCTCTCGATCAAGATGGTTGTGCTATCGGGTCAGAGTTGTGGGATTGGGTCTTTGGGGTTTAGTCGATCTTTGCAAGGACAGAAATTCATGTGCGACGTCCAAATTGTTCAGTGGCATAGATCCTTACAGATCTGAGTGTTCTGGGTGACTATCATGCGGTTCATCGTGAGAATCCTTCTCTCGATCAAGATGGTTGTGCTATCGGGTCAGAGTTGTGGGATTGGGTCTTTGGGGTTGCTGGGTCGGATCAGATGGACGTTCAAGATTGCTTCCTAGTTCTTGATTATCTTATCTAGCCTAGACCGTTCGATCATTCAGCTATTGATTGAGTCTTGAATTGCAGACTAGATCTTTGGGCCTTCTCTTTTTTATATTGTCCAATTACACGGTGGTGATGGACTATTTTGAACCCAACCTGGGCTCTCGTACCATATTGGATGATAATACTCAATGAATAACACCGTAGCTCAAGATATTCTGATGTGTTATTAAGAGGGTTATGTAACCCAAACTGAACCGGCCAGTCTGGCCCAGAAACCGGTGAACCGGCCTGTAAACCGGTCTGATTCTCGGTCCTGTCCGGGTTACTATTTTAAAAAAAAAAATTTTAATTTTTCCTTTAGAATTTCATACTATAAGTCTAAAATTTTCAATTTTTCCCCGGTTTGGTCCCGGTTTAGCTCCGGTTTGGCTCCGGTCTAACCCACTAACCCTTAACCCATTACCCCGACCAGTTCAATACCCAATCCAGGTTTTAATACCTTGGTTATTAATAACCTGTAAAAATGTCATCAATCATCCTAACACAGAACTACCTATTTATCTACACAAGCAAATGAATAGTGGGCCGACTATACACAATTAACCCAAGCCCAATACATCTGTTCCAACACATCCAATTGCACATACTCTAATAAAAGGCAAAATGATTATATTCGAAAACACCCATCTGCTAGAAGCCACATGAGAAATAACATGGAGAGAGACAAAAGTATAGTGTTTTGGCCACTTAGATAGTTAGATATATATATATATATATATATTAATTGTATTGTTGAGTTTGTTATGTTGTTTGGTTTGGTGGAGGCTAACACACTTACGTGTAGCAAATTAAAGTAGAAGCAAATATCTTTCTTCTTCTTCTTCGATCTTCTGCTCCTATAAAGTTTCATCATTCCACTTATTTACATATAAAAGCTCGATAGAGCTTGGCTTGCTGGTTTTATTGGATCCTTGATGAACCACTCTAACCATTATCACTACATTGTCAGATCTTTTTTGTTATGTAACATCATATCTGTCATGCTCTTGGGAAATCACATTGCATTTCCTTATTAAAGGTAGCATAATATATAATTAATTACCTGTTGCTTTATCAATCATCTATAGATGTGATAATTAATCAAGCTTTAATTAAACCCTTCACTTAGTTTGAAGCATGTGATTTAGTGGGTTTACTTCCATATCTTTGCTATCAATTTTCTATTGGTTGATAAGTGTTGCAAGCTAAGTAAACGCATCAAAGTCAATCATTGCGTTTTTGGTATAATGATGAGTAAATCATATAACTATTATTCCTGTAGTTCTGTTAAAAAATTACGCAAGCTTCTCTTCTATGCTTAAAAATTTGCACAGAATTTTTATTAAAAATAGAAAATGTGCACCATCGGTAGTTTCTAAGCTTTGTTAGAATTTTTTTTCACAGTATATTTTTCCAAGAAAATTATTTTTTTGGTATGAGAACAACTTTAAATTAGTTAACATAATCTATTATACTCAAAAATCATTTTTTTTCCACAAAATCTATTCTTTTATAAAAGCTCATCCAGATATAATGCTTTCATTCTATTGTTAACGAGAGGATAGTTAATGATTTTGCAACTTCTAAGCAATGTTTGCCACATTGCCACGTATCAGAGATGTCTCAAACAACAATGGTATTTTTATTATTAATGCCATCTTTAATAGAAAATAGTAAGACAACTTCTAAGAGACAAAGTGCCCTTTTTTTAAGGAACAGGTCAATTGTAGGAGGTAATCTCCTCCGAGAACTTACTTATTATCCCTTTTAGAAGATTTTATTCTTTTTTATTAGCATAATTAAGTCACACCACATAGTCAGACACTCACACTCAGGAGGAATCAGGATTTAATTTTAATTAGAATGACCCAGGCTGAGTTAAAAAGCACATATAATACGAAATTCATATAAATTTAAAGGGCTAATGATACATAGTACATAATCACCTACATAATACTAAAAAAAAATTAAAAACTGGGGGCATATGGCCTCTCTCCGCCCCAACAGACACTTTTTTTCCTCTAAGCCGGAAAATATGATTTGCCAATTTGAGAATGGTTTTATTTTTCAGGAGTTGGCAATGTTAAAATTTATATGTATTACATAAATAAATCTATAAAAGTTTATATAAATAGTGCAATTTATACTATATATTGATTTGACTGATATTGTTCATCATCATTCAGTTATTGGCTAAAGTATATTTTTAGTCTTTTAAGTTTATACGAGGTATATTTTTAATCTTTTAATTTTATAAAGTATACTTTTGATCCTATAATTCTAACACCATTAATGTTGCTAACGGAAAATGTTAATGTAGCAAACTCAAGTGATAACTATATAAACTTAATTGATATATGTAATTAAATGCAATTAATCTTAAATTTAAAATATGTGTAAATTGAAAAATATCTAAAAACCTAATGAAGCAGTCAATATTGACACTTCGATTGTATTTAAAAATTTTAGTTTAATAATATAAATATCAAAACATTGATTTCATTTGCAGCGATTTGTTGGTTTATTCTGGTTTAATAATATAAATATATTATATTAAAAAATTAAAACTTAAATATGATTTCTCAACTGTATAGTCATCACATGAATTTGCTGTATCAATATTTTTCATTAGCAAAATTAATAGTGTTAGAAATATATATAGGACCAAAAGTATACTTTATAAAGTTAAAAGACCAAAAATATACGTCATGTAAAACTTAAAGAATTAAAAGTATACTTATTTTAACCTTCAATTATTGCATTTATTTTTCTCATTGCTGATCATATGTATATAACTAACTTCGGGATTGTACACAATATATAAAAAATCTTTTAGAAGCACATATTCCCTAGTTGGGGTGTGGACATAAAAGGGCACTAATTTTCTTTCATTAGACACATACTTTTGGATAAAAAGATTACACAAATACAGTATTATATTAATTGCAAAGGTATAAGCTCATGTAATCAGGAATAAAGTAAAACAAAAAATGTCACATATAATGGAGAGAGAGAAATCATTTGAATTCAGATGAAAAAAGAAATGGTAATTTATTTTGCATGAGGATCTTGAAATATGATTCATCTTTACGTAGAACAGTAGAATGACTACAAGATCAAACAAATTAATAGGCTTTAATGTTATGGAAGGAGAGAGATAACAGCCAGCTACGGTTTTTGAGAGTTGATATTAATGGCAGTATTTCCAGTTCCTCCATTCGTTGCTCCCATTCCAAACCCAAATCCCAATCCCATTCCAAATCCCATTCCTATTCCATTTCCATTGTCATTCATATTCCCTCCTCTTCCTTGCCCATTTCCTCCCCCAACTCCATAGCCACTTCCTTCCCCTCCTCCGTATCCTCCTCCATTTCCGCTCCCTCCTCCTCCACCGCCTCCACCACTGCCTCCTCCTCCTCCTCCCATCCCACCCATTCCCATACCAGCACCAAAGCCGCTACCATGACCATACCCTTCACCATTGCTACCTCCACCTCCACCACTGCCACCACCGCCTCCACCTCCGCCTCCTCCTATATTCCCTACAACCCCACCTGCTCCAAAACCACTTCCATGACCTGAGCCTCCACTCAAACCACCTCTATTTCCCCCTCCTCCACCTCCACCGCCTCCTCCTCCATGGTTGCTTATGCCAAAGCCTGCACCAAATCCACTGCCTTCACCATATCCCCCACCACTACCATTACCTTCACCACTACCTCCACCGCCTCCACCTCCCTCATTTCCCATGCCAGCTCCTGCACCAAAACCACTACCATGACCTTCCCCTCCACTGCTTCCATCATTGCTTCCTCCCTCCCCCCCTCCCCCTCCCCCTCCCCCTCCTCCTCCACCACCGCCTGCAGCACCAGCTCCCCCAATACCCGAGCCTGCTCCAAATCCACTACCATGACCTGACCCACCTACAGCACCACTTCTACCACCTACTCCTCCACCACCTCCATTTTGACCTACTCCAGCTCCAACTCCAAATCCCTCTCCATGGCCAGACCCACCACTTCTTGCAACTCCTCCTCCTCCCCCTCCCCCTCCCCCTCCTCCACCACCTCCATTGCTACCTCCACCTGCACCATATCCCTCACCTCCTCCAGAGCCCCCGCCAACTCCATTGCCGCCGCCGCCCTCTCCTCCTCCACCACCACCTCCACTAGCTACGTCATTATCTCTCACACCTCTTCCATTGAAACTCCCACACCCTCTCCAACTTCTATAAGAACAATAATCACCAATATTGTCACCGCCAAACCTCCATCGGCTTGGATCAACATAGCCATTATCTTGAACATCCACGTCCTTCCCTTGAACAATGCCGCTCAAAGCACCAAAGCTACTCCACCAAAACAATGCCGCAAATATCAGCTTAGCGGTAGTTCTAGTATCCATCTTTCGCTCTATGTGAAACTCGAACTTCGTGTTGGTAATGATTATTGACCCCTCTACTTGGCCCTATATATAGAGACTCGTTTCCATTAAAGTAATGTTTGCACAATATTATATTACTGCATGTGAAAGGGAAGAGTTATGGGCAAAAGATTATATGTGGAAGACATCTGAGTCAAGAAATGTCAAATTAGTGTCCCCCTTGATCAACATAGCCGACTGAAAATATTAAAGAATTCTATGCCGAGTTGATGCTTCTTATATGTATAATCAAATCCGAATTAAAGCACCAGTAATGTTGCATATTTATTAATCAAATCTAGCTATGTGAACATGGTATAATTACTAGTAGTGGAGTAGGTGACTCTATCATCTCGATGTATGCGTAGAAATTCGAGAGCATGTATAATTTATACATGTGTGAATAGTATAAAGGAAATAATGCATGTGATGTTCACTTCAGTTTTATTCTTTAGTATATATATTCCCACTAATGCAAAACAAATTGATAAGTCGATATTAAATTTTTCATGTTCATTACCTAATAGATATATAATACAGGTAGCTACAAGAATATCGAACTTGTAATGCGAGAAAAACATTAAATATTTGTAAATAATTGGGAAAAAGTGACATTTTAAAATCATTTATATCCCTAAAATTATAACTTAATTTTTTTAGATGGGAATATATTGACCAATTAGTATGTATAAAAGGAAAAATCCATTATTATATTAATTCGAAAACACCCATGTGGAAGCCATGTGAGAAATAACATGGAGAGAGACAAAAGCATAGTGTTTTTGCCACTTAGTATATATTAGTAGTATTGTTGAGTTTGTTATTTTGTTTGGTCTGGTGGAGGCTAAGACACTTGAAGTGTACACGTAGCAAATTAAAGTAGAAGCAAATGTCTTTCTTCTTCTTCTTCGATCGATCTTAAAGTTTCATCATTATTCACTTAAAGTTTCATCTTAAAGTTCGATACAGCTTGGCTTGCTGGTTTTATTGGATCCTTGATGGACCACCTAACCATTATCACTACATTTTTAGATCTTTTTCATTATACAAAATCATATCTGTCATGATTTTAACAGATCACATTGCATTTCCTCGTTAAAGGAAGCATCATATATAATTAATTACCAGCGGCTTTATTAATCATCTATGTATACAATAATTAATCTTTAATCAAAAGTTTGAAGCATATGCTTTTAGTGTGTTTACTTCCATATATTTTCAGTCAATTTTCTATTAGTTGATTAGTGTTGAAGGTAAACGCATCAAAGTCAATCATTGTTAATACATCAATAAATCATATAAATTATTATTAATTCTCCTGTAGTTCATATGTTAAAATTTCACAAAATTTTTTTTTATGTTTAAAACTTCCACATAATATTTCCTAAAAGTACAAAATGTGTGCCCCAGGTAATTTCTGAATTTTGTTAGAATTATACGCACACAGTATGCCTTCTCTCTTTAGAAAATAATTACTCATTAGATTTTGATGAGATTAATTATAAACCTTTCATAATGAGAGGATAATTTATGATTTTGCAACTTTTAATTAATGTTTGACACGTATTATCAATTATCAAGCCCATCTTTAATATAAATTAGCAAGACTACTCCTAAGAGACAAAGACAGTGCCCTTTTTTAATGAACAGATCAATTGTTGAAGAGTCAATAATCTCCTGCAAGATTTTTCTTATTATGGTAATCCCTTTACAAGATTTTATTCTCCATTATTTAATCCTCTCTTCGCTTACAATAGATTTTAATCAATTTTTTGGTGTTTATGTATATAAATATATGCATTTGTTCAATGTTCAATACAGCTCAACTGCTCCCACTCTGCCACTTATATTACAATTATATAAAATTATCCTCCACATGTAAGTCAACAAACCCCAAACGTTTATAATAATCACAAAAGTGGAATACAGTCACCAATGCTTATATATATAGGGACAGTATAGGTTATCCCAATAACACAAGTGTTGATTGAACTAATTATTCTTCAAATCATTAGACGTTATAAAATTTGCAAGTATTTTCAGTGAGATCTCTTTTTTTTCTTTTTATATGTAAAATCGATACCATATTATGCATTATTAACTGATAAGCCTATTTATATAAAAGAAACTGATATGCAGAATCAACATTGAATATTTCATGTATTTAGTCTGTCCACATGTCTACCAAGAAAATTTGTTGTTGTTTGAATTTTTCCCCCCTCTAGTTATGCTCTATCCGTTAGTCGCCAATAAAGCCCTTGCTGAAGATTGGCCCAAAATACATACAGGCCCATACGGAAGATCCAAAGATTCTTACCGGAGTATATTTAGTTCAATTTAACAAAGAATGACCAATTAAAAACCTGACACAATTGGTAAATGGCTGGATCCCTTAAACATAAATGTCCTGGGTTTGAACCATGTCGTATGCATGGAAAAGGCTTTGTTGAGAGAGGTAAAACCCACTTTAGTAATCTCTACATTTCGGAAGGATTAATCTCTAACTATCGGTTGGGGGATACCGCCTGAATTCTTCCAAAAAAAAAATTAACAAAGAATGTACTTGCCAACAAAGGTTGGTTCAGTTAGGAAGAAGTTGGTTCATGACACATAAAGTTGTGAGTTCAAATTCTACCGTCATGTAATGACTTTGTTGGTGAGCGATTTATATGAACTTTTGCAGGTAGCTTTTGAACCTAGAGATATGTTCTGACTTGGCAAACCCTCAAGACCCAACTCACGTAAACTCATATATACATATACTTATATATATATATATATTGATAAAGAGAGCTCATCTCAATAGACTAATCTATTGAGTTCGGTGACTTCACATTACAGCACTTCATTCGGCCTCTTGTCAAACATAATCCCCTAGGATAGCCCTTTTTATAAACATTGACCTCTCAACGAAAAACTTGCTATTACATGATCATAAGTCCAAATAGAGAGTATATTCTAAAAGACTAGTCTGCTCAACATTGTTGGAATTGGACTCTCTCATCTAACAAGCTAATCTTTCGAAACCACCTTTCCATTTGGACTAGTCATCATAACAAAATATGAATATGTACACAACATCTTATATAAATACTACCTCCCATATTTAATATAGAAGTTAGTTGGTAGCTTGGATTTGGTCCTAATTATATAAGACCTTAATTTACAATTTACGTTATCTTTCAAATTAAAGTTACAGTTATTTCTCCAAATTATCCCTATTTTTTTTACACATATTAAGGGATTTTCATCCAATTGCGGCTATGATTAAAAAAGGGTAGTTTAGGAAAATCAAATTATATTGTTACAAATAATTAATTTAACAAATTTCCTTAATCAATCTAAATTAATTGAGTAGTTCTTAGAACCAGATGTAGTATTATCATAACTGGGCTGTGATGATTTTAGGACACTCCAATAAAATGCTCCCTACTCATAGCAAATACAATTAAATGAAATTAAGGGTAAACATAAATTATTAGATAAAGATAAGAGAGAGAAATTAAAATTAAATAAAAATAAAAAAATGAAAATAAAATCCCAAACATTAATTAATTATGGATTAAAATAAAGTACACTTCAGGTGGAATAAGATTTGGAGAAAGCAAGCTTACAAAAGAGTGAAACAATATAGTCAATATTGGAGTGTCATAGTCTTGTTGAAGCTAAAAATCCCTCCCATATGTCACTTGTTCGAATCTAATATACAATAACAACAACAACAATATAGAGCAAGAGCGACAATCATATATATATATATATAGGTGATGGAAATTATGGGGATATAATATAATAATGAAGTAATAAATGGATACAAGACATGATTGTTGTTAAGATGAATTATACTAATTAAGTAGTGTGTATATATATATATATATGAGGAGGCAGGTAGCGTTAGTGTTATTGGTTGATAAAGGAGCTAGAGAGTGAGCTGAATGGAGACATCATTTAGGTGAAGACCAAGGTGGTTGTCTTGGTTGAGCCATGGCCGAAAAGCTTTTGAGGTAATTGACAGAGACAGATTGTCGTCGTCTTCAACATCCACTCTCTCTCCTATCTCCTTCAAATCTTCCACTTCCACTCTTTTATCATTACCACCACCTCCACTTTCTGCCTCCTTTTCTGCTTTCATATCCTTCCTCTCCTATACACCAAAATTCGAATCAATATTAGTCTTTCACGCTACATTAAAGTCATTGCAAGTAAGTTTCAAGTTAAATTAGTCTGAGTTGAACACGCACATACATATCATAGCTAGTGTTCTAAAGAGAAAAAAATATACTTCTATTCCTGATTAAAAGAGGCCGTTAACCGAATGATGACATTTATAAAAAAAAAAGTTGGTTAGAGATAATAAAGAGGTAAAAAATGTAACTTTTTTGTCAAAAATATCCTCATTTAAGTGGAAAAGGGAGAGAATATGTGGGAATTAAATATAATGACATATGGGCAATATGAGCAAGTAAATGGTGGTAAAATAGGAAATCAACAAAAAAAAATTGAGACGACTTCTAACCCTTGTAAATAGGAATAAGCCGTAGGTGGTAGTTGTTTGTTATTAAAAGTAAGGGATCATATAAATAGTCTCAACACTACATCTTAACTAAACAGATAAGATAAAATGTTAACTTATATTCAAGTCTTCTCACTTATGTAACTCTTCTTTCACTATTAGAAAAAAAATCCTTTTGTAGTGATTTTTGTTTTTTAACATTTGTAATGATTATTATTGCTATGGATAACATGGGTAGCGGTTTGACAAACTACTACTTAATCCGTGGCAAGTGGTTTAGTAGGAGAAATTGTTACCCATATTGGTCAAACCCACTATAATATTAGCAGCGGCACACTTCATCAAATATATATATATATATATAAAAGCAGCGGCACAATAATTAACTGCTACCAAAATTAGACTACAAATGTGACATTAGCAGTTCAAAACCTCTGCCAAAGTGGCCACAAAATTTTAAAAAATTGTGGATTCTTGGTATCGTACGTGGTTACATCAATCACTAACACTTGACTTTCCAACACTTGTAGCAACGTACAGGCACATGCATGTCAAATTAGACAGATACTTAAAAGCTCAAGGCTTCCATCTAATTTTTGCATATTATGGTGAATTAAAAAAGTTCAAGTGCTTGTGTGTGTGTGTGTGTGTGAGAGAGAGAGAGAGAGAGAGAGGAATATTACAGTATCACTGTGGCTTTTGAAAAGGTCGTTGAAGATGATATAGGAACGTGTCTGCTCTCTGCAGTCACCATAAGTTGTTTCTTCTGCATCACATACTGATTCATCGTCCTGCCTCCCATCTTTCTCATTATATTCTTGCTTCTCAATATTCCTGCTTTCATCATCACTTGGAGGGTACGTACGTAAAATTTGTGTCAATAATCCATATAATCCCATTTAAATTCATGGGAAAATCAATCTTTTGCTTCTTCATGTTTGAACTCGTTCAAGACTCAATCCTTCAACTATGAATCGGTACAATTCAGTTCCCTGAACTATCAACTTTGTTAAAACTCAATCCCTAATATTTTCCCATTTCATAAATTAATCGTTGTCATGCATAACTTATCTTCAGTTTGTCATCCACTCATACTAGCAATGTGATAAAAGAGGTTGCTGATACTGTTGAAAAAATGTTGTTTTGTGGCTTCCAAAGAAGCTCCACACATATGGCTGAGAATGTAGTGAATTGCAAGGTTAGTTATACAGGTATATGATAAAGATTATGAATTAAAAAGTTAAGGGATCGAGTTGTAAGTTAAAAGTTTAAGGATCGAGTATAGCGAGTCATAGATGAAAGACTGAATCATAATTTCCCTAAATTCATATAAAATCATTTAAGCAAGAGTTGATAGTACTAGTTAAGCTTGTACCATTGGGCTTGATGCACATCATTCTCTTCGACATAACTTTTTGAGGTAAAGGACGAATCTTGTAAGAAACCCACAGCCTTTTCTTTCTTCTTCTTTGCTGCTACTCCTGCTGCTAAATTATTGTTTTTTATGAGTAAAATTATTGTCAATATATATATAGACACCTGTGGTCCTTATATTAATATAAGAGCTAATTAGGAATTGGATTTGTTTCTCAATATAATATAAGACCTCAATCTATTTTATCTCTCAATTTTATAATTTTTTTAACGAAAGTATCCCTATTGATTGTATATGTTAAGGAGTTTCTATCCAAAGTAGTTATGATAGATGATATTTAATTTTAGGAAAACCAACCTTTAGTTATTATAAACAACTAACATAACTAACTTCCATGATCTACTCAAATTAGTCAAGCAGCTTTATTATTAAGTACCGGATGCAGTATCAAAGTAGAATATACTTAGAAAATTAATTCAGATTAAGGAATGTCAGCGGCAGGTATATTTATAATAACTGTGTACCTTTCGCCTGCTCATGCTTCATGCTCCTGTACATCTGTTAATAAAATTAAAGAAGCATAAAGGTCAAATCATATATTAAATTTGGGAATTAAAATAAATTATTTCTCAACGAAAAATGGTTTAGTTTAATCAGTTCTTTAACCCAAGAAGAAGAAGGAAAGAAAGAATGAAGTGATGGTATATTGTCACTACCTGAAGGTGGCTTTTGACATGAGAAATGGTAAGGTCCTTTACATTCATCAGCTGTAGCACCAACTTTGGTGTTGCCCCTGCAAATCCAAACATAGAGTAATTAAATTTTAAACATGTTTATTAAATTTTCAGGAGAAGAAGAACAAGAAGACAAAATTTCGGAAAAGTATAAGTGTGAGTAAGCAATAAAAAAGCTTAATTAATTATATGCTGTACTCTCTTCTCCCCCAAGACTTTGAACTGCAAGCAAGAAGCAACGGTGAAGATCAGCTGTCCATCGAAGCCGAGGCGTTTTCGACCGTACATAAGACCTAATCCCCTTCGACCGCCATCCCAAACGCGGATCATCACTAATTGTCATCTCCAAAGAAGAAGAAGAAGAAGAAGGTGATGATAATATTGAAGAGACTTTGAGAAAGTAGTGTAGTTAATGGTAACTATTTTGTGTTCTGAACTGTGTTGCTGGCTAGCTACAAGCAGGCGGTTCGTAAAAGGAACAAAACGTGAATAAATATACTAACACAGACTCAGACTCAGACTCGTCTGTTGCTGCTAAAGCCTAAGGGGCTTGTCCTTTTTGTTATGTGTTGTTATCAATATATACTACATGTGCTGCTAAAAACAAGAGTTAGTTTTGAATTTAATTTTAGTCTTAAATATAAGATTTTTTTTCATTTTATTTTATATTTTTATCATTTTTTTCTAAATTAATTTATCTGACTTATAAACTAATATATAGTTTAATGATTTACTAAGTATTTTAAAGAAATCATGTAATATATAATATAATTAAGTAATTTATTTAATTTTCTTAATCTCCTCAAATTAGTCAACTAGCTCTTATATTAAAGACCGAATATAGTATATACATACATACATATATATTAATTTGAAAAAAATATTTTGGAGATTTTACTCGTGACTCAGGATCCCCAATCTTATAGTAATTCAAAGTTGGGTTCATGATGATTGGGATGAAAAAGGAAAGGTTTTAGCTAGAAAGGTATTGGCGTCAGGAATAGTCTAAGTGAGATATCATTTTCTTCAGATGTATATCTGTGCACACTTAAACGACAAAAATTGATAAAACCCCACCGCCATTGATTATATATTCCCTGCAGATTCTTTTCTGCTCAGATATATCAAAGACCTCTCCATTTATAAAAGAGCATGTCCCCCGTTTGTCAAAAATATGTAATGTTCACACCACATTGTAATTGTAGTTGTAACTGCAGCCTGTAACAACCGAGTCGGTAAAACGGTAATCTCTTCAATTGCATAAGTTTAGGAGTATGACACTAGAAAAACTAACCATTAAAGTTGGAAAACCCAAAACTTTATAAAGCCCCTCTTTCAATAAAACCCACTCGATGTGGGACTCATTACAAGCTCAAGAGGGGATCTGAGAAGACCCAAACAAAGAATATGAAGTTGATTAATTAAGGAGGGACAAGATATTAACAGGCTTACTTTGGTAAAATCAAGGGAAATTTTAAAACAAAAAAGAATAATTAAGGAGTGATCAGTGATGAAAGAAAGAATGAGCTTTTATGTAGAATTAAACTAAATTCCAAAGCAATTTGAGGAGATCAATATATCCTTAATCATGAAAAGAATAAAAAACATTGAAAAGAAAATAAATTCTTTATAGTTGTGCAATCATCTGGGAATAGAGATCCAAAAAAGCCAACCCGCATATGAAGTTATATGGTGGCCGGCTTAGTAGGTCTCAAATTCCAATTGGTATGAATGTATTAAACAGCTTTAAAAGGTTTGCTCTTAATTAGGCATGAGCATGACAGTACCTAAATTTGACTCAATTATTTTTTGATAAAAGGACAAAATAATATTAGCTGCTTAAAAGTTTTATAAAAGAGCCAAAGCATAATGAACAAACATAATAAGAAAATAGCCTACAAAAAGATTCTAAAGAAATAACTTTTACAGAATCTGACTCAATAATAATGGATATATATAAGATATTTATATAAAAAGTGAAAGAAGAATACTCCCTCCGTTTTCTTTTTCTTTTCTTTTTTTTGAATGGGCTTGTCCCTCTTTATAAGATAACATTTGACTTTGTCGTAATAATAAATGCACTTTTACCTATTATGCCCTCATTCTCCCACATCATTTATTTACTATATATATTTTTTTCCTTCCTTTTCTCATCATTATTACTCTCTCTCTCTCTCTCTCTCTCTCTCTCTCTCTCTCTCATTCATAAATAAGGGTATCTTTGGGAGAAAAAATTATATTTTCTACATATTTATTATTTTTAACTAATTTTAACTATTTTCTAAAATCCCTCGATTCTATTGAAAGGACCTTATATATAGAGATAGAGGAAGTATAATTTTAAGGCCCATATCTGATCATTAGTCATGATACCAATCTAATTGCTTTGATCTCTACTTTAGTACATCACATCCAGTTAATTTTGTGAAGATGGGCGAATTTGAAATTTTAGCAGAATTTTAACGCGTTAAGAAGGATGACATAAGCAAAATAATGCCTCCATGGAAGCAACACTTCAATGTTTGAATGGAGGGAAAATTAGGGAGGAAAGAATAGTATGAGAGAAAACTCTCAAAAATAATATTTCCTCCGGCCCTTAATATAATATATATTTAGGGAGTTGATCTTAGTATTAAATATAAGACAAAATTTTCATATTTATCAATATTTTTCTAATTTACCCTATTGATGTTTATTCAACAATAACTAAGAAAGAGAGGGAATGGGAGAATTGAGAAAGATAACTAGGAGGTTTTAAAAAATAAATGTTTTATTATCTAGCTCAACTAACTTCTTTAATATAATTAAATTAGGTAAATATATTATATAATAAGGATCGGAGAAGTAAATTTTTTTTTCTATTTTTTAGAGTTTTCGTTCCTAATATTCCCTTTCCCCTATTTTCCCCTCACTTTTCTCTCCTTCTGCGAGCCGCCTGAATTATTAAATACCCACAATGTCAAATTATTCGAAGTAATTGTGGTAATCAGTTCATGAAACGCTCTGGTTATCCGGGGCAGAGACGCCAACGGCGAGACGGTGGTGTTCATTTGTGTGCGTATGTCCAAACGTTGTTGCTGGCATTAGTTGCCACGTAGAAATAGCTGGCATGTCGGAATATCCTCCCACCTCACAGGGAATAATGAGGAAAGCGGGCTTTTAGTTGGAAGTTTCTGGGGACAAAGCCAAGTTTGCTGAGAAAATCAAAGACCTTATTACTGACATACATATATATATGCATGGAGGAGAGATCAGGCCGTTTCAAAATATGAGCAGAATATTCCCTCTCTCATGTGTGGTCTTACGTAGGATTTCAGAAACCCTACAGTGTCTTCACTGCTCATGTTGTATATACATATATTCCTTGAATCCATTCACAAAGTAGTATGTTTAATTTGCTGCTGTCACCCCTCTCCTTTATCACACTTAAACAACACTGCCCTTGAAACTACTTTAGTGGATTCTTACACTCTTTTAACACTGTTGTCCTCCGTATTGTCATAAAAGTTTATAGCAGCAAATATGAGGATTTGTGCAGGTCTGTGTATATATGCTTGGTTGATTAAAGCTGCTTGCTTGTAGGGATTTGGGCTTAAAGAAATTGTTGAGAGTGATTCAACATGTTTAACGTTTTCTCCTCAATTATATATTTGTGTGTTATTGAAAGGTCCGTTGGATTTGAAATCAATCTAGTAACAAGTATAAGAGTTTCATTGATATGTTTACATGGATACAAACAGCCAATAGAGTGCAACATTGCAAGCCAAATACCAATAGATGTCTAGTAGAATAAGTTAACGAAAATGTTTGGATCGATGTTTTCAAAAATCACTCTTTTTTTTCATGTGTAAATTACTAAAAACGATACAAGTTAAGGTGGTAATAACAAAGGAAGAAGGGGGTTTGCAATTGAAAGGAGGGTAATTTTTAATATATTGCCCTCTAACACTGTTATCAACCAATCAATCATATCAACTTTATTCTTGAAAACTTATAATATTTGGGTTCCTAAGAAATGGATCGAATCCATCTGTCAATAAAAATACCATCTTAATCATTATTTTATAATATTTCCTAATTCTATTTATATATATTTTTCATATTTGATTGATTAATCAATTATATTTGGAAATGATTTGATAATTTTTCAATTCTCTAATTTTCTTTATTCTATAACTTCCTCCATTTGACCAAAAAAAAATCTAAAAAGGGCAATATTGGTGAAGAAATTATCTCTCCATCAATGACATTACATCCCCATAAATAATGAGGATTCCGTTTTTTCCATCCCATAAAGTATGTCCTAATTATAATGATATTTAATTGATGAATGACAATATGCAATGTAGATAGAATTTGTAGTTCCAAAATGCTTTCAATGTTATTAAATAGGAAAAATTGCCCATAAATCCCTATTTATAAATTTATTTGTGAAATGGGATCTAAGATCATATAAAAGTGTGAGATCATATAAAGGTGTGAAATCCTTGAATGTAAATAATTATAATAGGAGAAAGACAAAATTGCCCTCAATGAAATCATTCCCTTTATGCAATCTCTCCCCAAAAATCGAACATTAACAATTCTCCACCAACGTTGATTTCATTGGAGAACCTTCAACAAGGTTTTGCTTGATCCATGGAAGCATATCATTATTTTCAAATAATATAATTCAATTCCCAAACAATCAACTTCAATAAAATAGATGGAGGCAAAGGTCGCTCTTTAAAAAAGATGGAGGTGGTCGTTGATGGTGATGGCGATGAGTGGGGAGGTCAATGGTGGTGATGACGTGATGAGTGGGGGTGGCTGATGGTGGCAATGTCTGTCTTGGGTCATGGAAGCAAAAGCGCTATAAGCTTGAAGAAGGGAAACAGCAAAAATGAATTATGGGTTATGAAATTGCAAATCTTGATCTTTTTTTTTTCCATGAGAGAGTTGCACAAAGGGAAGATAAATTGCATAAGGGAAGATAGTTTGAGCATAAGAAGATGAATTGCATAAAAGGAATATCATTGGCATGTAAAGGAAGATGGTTTGCACCAAGAGAAGATGGTTTGCATAAAATACAATTTGCACATTTGATACTAATTTCGCACACAAAGTAAACAAATTGTACAAATGAGAAGATGGTTTGCATTAAGGAATATGTATTGCATAAAGGGAAGATCATTTGCATTCAAGAGAGATGGTCTGCACAAAATGTAATTTACACATCAAGGGCAAATTTTGCAATACAAGGGAAGATAGACATAGATTGCACATAGGAAAGATGAATTGCACATAAAAGAAGATATAGATTGCACAGGAAGATGAATTGCATAAAGTTTTCTTTAAGGGTAAATTTGTCTTTCTCCTATCACAATTATTTATACTCAAGGACCTCACACCTTTACATGATTCCAGGTCTCATTTCACAAATAAATTTTTAGATAGGGATTTATGGGCAATTTTCTGTATTAAATATCATTAGTCTCTTATTTTCTTTATTTATATGCCACAATCATGAATAATCCCCTTTTATGTCAATAATGATAGTGATAGTAAGTTTCTTTCTATTTTTCAAGCGTTATTTTGTTAAGGTCCGACGGCATGTATGCTTGTGCCGGGCTCAATGTGGTTCATGGTGTGTTCTTGGCCATTCACCCGTCATTTCCTTATTAAATCCTTTGCGCTTTGGGTGGTAAAAAATAGTAGAGAAAAAGATCATTCTGTGAAGATTTCAAGCTTGATTGAAATAGAGAAAGCAAACCATTTGATGGAAAAGCGCAGGGAAGAAGAAGTGAATGGATATTGGTTTCAGGTAATATTCTTCTTTGGCACTTGGATTAGTATAGTACTCAGCGATACTTCAACTTAAAGATGAAAAATATCTCTATTCCGGGGGCACTCGTCATGTGACATTTATCTATTTATCTCTTTTCATTTGTGTGTATAAATAAAAGCTTTAGTTATTTTAATTCAATAGTATTGAAAAATCACTATATAATTGAAAATGAGTTGGTTGCATCAACAGATAGCAGAAGCATGTTGCCTTGTGGTGAAAAGCATTGGAATGTGGTTGTCGATGAGAGCACGAGCAAGAGGGCACAATTACCTAATGCGGTTGCTTATATTTGCACCAGTTGCAATATTCGCTTAGCTCCCAGTTGTGTCAGGCTTTAATACAATCAACCATTCAACAAAGGGTTTTAGATACAACAAATTCTTCAACGCGACATGAATAAGTAACATGAAACTGAATTGGACGAATTGAAGATGAGAAGAAGATGAGTTTAAAAATATCGATAGGCTATAGTTGTAAAATTTCCAATTATTTTTAAATTTTATGTAATATTTTAATATAATCTTATAAGATTAATAGTTCAATTTTTATACTAAAAGTGAAGATAGAATGAGGAGAAGAGAGAAGAAGATGATGAGAATATCTAAATCTAGAGTTAAACCAAGTTTTGAAGCTTTTTTCTGTAGGGCAGGGTCCAATTTGATATTTGAGTTATCCAAGTTGGGATTATGCCTCTCATTTGATCTTTAGTATAGGATCTATTTAATGAGTTTCTCTTAAACTTCAACACCACATGTTGATTATCTTCTCAACGTACTTTTATTCATCATGCCACTTAAATTTTGTTCTTATGCATCCAATTCAAATAAGTAACATTATCATATATACTATTATCACAATTGTGGAAAAACACTTCTTATGTAACCGCTCGGAAAGATATAGCTTGTCATTTTTCTCAAAAATGATGACTCTAGCTTCATGAAAGCTATGGTTTTGGCCTTTCAAACCATGATTCAAGCATAGTAATCAAGTTTTGGATTTTTTTTTTAAACAAATCAAGGTTTTGTTAAAAAAATGCTTTATTTTTTCATGCAATCCGAAGAGAGATGTTTGGGTAAGCGCTTATCAAAGCCAAGGATTTGTTAAAAAAAGTCCTTTTTGTCATGAGATCCAAACACCCACTAGTCAATTAAAGAATTAATAATATTGATACTAAAAGAAAGAATTACTAATATTTTTTATAAGCAAGAATTACTAATATTTTATCAGAGTATATTATATTTCCCATAGATAATGCCCAAATTACAGTTTTTTAAAAAAAAAATTAGGCACTTGAAGTATCACAGGGGTAATGCACGCATCCCAAAAAAAATTATCATAATGTGTATATTAATTGTATGGTAATTAGCTCAAGTGAGAGGAACTTAATCTCTAGGGTCTGTTGGTGTGAGGAATTTGGAGGGGGGAATTTTTATGAGTTAAATTTTAAACAATTGAAGAAGTAGAGTAATAAAATTTTAATAAAAAAATATAAGATAAAAGAGTAAGAAAAATTAATTAAAAAATTTTAACCCCACTTTTCTAATTTTTTTAAATTCAACTCAAAAAAATTTTCTGTCCACCCAATTTTTCTCCCCTCCGACCAAACAAGAAAGTTAAGAGTTCCGGGAAAAATACCCACCTCTATTTAGACCCAATAACGCTCTAACCATGTCCCAAAAAAACATTCCATCATAAAAATTTCAACTTTCCTCCCCCGAATGATTTGTTGCTTGATGGTACTAAACAAGAAAAACTCTGAAAGGACTTGCCCAGCTTATGACCTCATCAGTGCCTGAAACTTGACAAGTGCTTGCCTAGAATTTCAAATTCCTGTCTTTAATAACTCCAGCTGAAAATGAGCTCTGGAATTTGAATTTCCCGCAAGCAAATTCTTAACAATAACATTTTGTCACCCTCTCGTGACAATCAAGAATGTACGTGTCTACTTACAGAAATTAACAAGACAACATGGATCATGTAAGTAAACTTGTTGAATAATCTGCAATTAAATTTTCAACTAAACATGAAATCAGAAAGGTCTTGTGTGACGACCCTTAGCCCTGCCACAAAGAAGAGCATTCCTTGGGATTGGATATTCATCTCTCGAAGACTCGGAAGCTGTATATACCCTAAGATAGAATTGTTGTCCCAGGTACTGCCTTGCCCAATTCTCTGACCTTATGTTCCACATTCCCACGTTGTCCAGCGGCATGTAGATCGCTGTCCATGACCTTGGATACACCTGATTTCATTCGGAACAACACAGCATTATTGTTTCAATAATGGATTATACTGCAAGATAACTTCTTTCTCAAACCATAGTACATGAATAAAAAAGACCTATAAAGCTAATGCGCATGTGATTTGGATCCAGAGATAATGAAAAGTTAGAATGACACAATGGATCTCTCCAGTGTTTGAGGATTTTCTTTACACCCACCCAGGCTAAGTAATACTAGTTGAGAATGTATCATTTAGAAATCAGATGTTCAAATTTTTCTGTTCGGTAAAAAATTTACTCAAATGATTAGCAGGACATTATTCCATGGTTTTTACCGGAGTGGTGCATCTAGCAACAGTGTCTCTCAGATTGTAGCTATTTCTACTTGCAGCTGTCCACTGGCCACCACCAAATCTGAACATTTCACAAAATGGCAAGTCAGATATCTGGAATGGAAACAAAAACGGGTATATTACACTTGAGACTCCATAGTTTGGACCTAAATGAATTCTCCTATAATTCTCATGCCATTGGCTCAGTTATTACCTATTCAGCTTGGTCTAGGGAAAATAATTAGGTCAATAAACAGTTGACTTTGTTTCACTTACAAATTGACATGGTTAGTTAACAATGAAACAAACCATATGGGATTGAATAATGAACTTTGAATCACAAAGGACAACTTAAGTTTGAGCCAAACCACAAAAGAGTAAATAGTAATTTACCCAAACGGAAAAAGAACAGAAAAGACCGTTTATTAGAGATATATGCACAAGCTTACCCAACAACCCAGAAGGACAAACCATCAATATGCCATGACTGAAGAGTGTCTTCCCAATTTTGGAACACAATCTCCACAAATTCTCTAAAATTAGCACCCATGACTGATGTTTGGAGGTAGGCATTTCCTCCAGTGGGGTAGCTAGGAATGCTTCCAACATAGAAAACTCCCGGGATATTGAAGTAATCAGCAAGCTTTAAGGGGGTATCTGGTTGTTGATACGAGACACTATTAACAGCATACCTCTGCTTCCCATTGATAAAAGGAGCAGAGTTTGCAACCATAATGGTTCTAGAAGGCTTGATCATTCCATAGTGGTAAGAGCCCTGAGGGTTGGGTCTTGGTCCACTTGCTGTCAGATTCCAACTGGTTTGAGCATCAGAAAAAACAGTCTTAAGTCCATATTGTATAGTTTCCCATTTGAAATAAACCAATAAAGAATGCAGTGACCAGGTTCTTAAAAGATGTAAGAAACAGTGCAATCAAGACAGAACTACTAATGAATAATATTCAGGTCAATTAGTGTTCTTGATGGTAGAGGATAAGATTAGGCAAATTATAGTTTCCCTATGGTTTAAAGGTTGCTATGCAAATTTTTTTATAGTTAGTTTCATTATCTTTTAATTTCTTTCTGGTATTTGGCCTCAACTATAAAAGAAATATACACTAACATTAAAATAATGAAAAAAATCATTGTTAAAAGTAATTTTTTATTTATACATCAAATAGCATCAGTCCTAAGATTTTGTTACAAGGATAAGATTGAATATCTGCTTAATTCCAATAACAAGCAGAGTGTATTTACCAATAAAAAATAACAAGCACATTTCACTTGGCCCAAAAAGGGGGGAAAAGATCTTAGAACACTATAAAATGTTCAAGATATAAGTGAAGCAAACTCTCAACCATAAAGTCGTTCATTGTATTAGCATTCTCATGTAGATGAAGACAGTGAGAATGATAAACAGAGTAAGCAGAGTGTACTGATACATGAAGCTTCAAATTCAAACGGATAGGCTTAAAAAAACAATGAAGTGACAGAGGAAGCATACCGGATAGATCTGGCTTGACTGATGGATGAAGCAACATCAAGGGTAGGTCCTGCAGGAACAGGACCAGAAACCCCCTTAAAAGAATTGCTGTAATGAAGAACGGATGTTGTCGTAAGTACCCTTCTGGTGAATCTAGTAGAGACAACTACGTAGTAATCCTGAGGGGGCTGATCAGCTGTGACCAGAACAGAGTAGCTTTGGCCAAGATGGATGTCAATGGAAGAGTACACGTTTTGAAGTGTATGTGACCCTTCCACCTCTACAAGTTTCATTTTGTGACCCTGTATCCTGAAGTTTATGGATGTTGTAAGCCCCACATTTGATATCCTGAATCTATATGTCTTACCTGCAATATAAGATAATGGATCAATGATGTAACCACAGGCACACGCTTGGAAGTTTGTGAAATAATGTCAGCTTTTGTTGTTAAAAAAGAAGGAAATTTAGCCATGAAGCACGAATGGCTCAAAAATTAATGCTCAATGTCTGTTAATCAGGCAGTTCACAAGTTGATTTTGATTTCAGCTAGGACTTTTGAAGGAGGAAATAAAAAAATAAAAATGATCCAAGGAATTTTATATATTAATCTTCATAAATTATATTCAAGCCAAGCTAGGCCTATGCCTTTTGACAACTAAGCTAGAAACTGATTATAACTTAAGTTGGGTGTCAAGCTAGGTATCTAATGCAAATGCATGACCAAGTCTGGAGTCAATGTTGATGCAGTTTAGTAATGATCGAAACCTAAAATGAGGAAATCAAACTTTAGTTGGAAACCAACCAACCAACCTTGATCAACTGTGAAAGTGTAACCATTCCAGCCACGTCCATTAATAAGTAGCCCATCAGGGAATGGAAGATTACGACCATTCTCAAGGAGCCTTCTTAGTCTCTACATATCACCACACAGAAATTAGCAATACTTCAGAAATAAGAGGAGGTCAGTTAGAGAACCTAAAAACAAAAGGGGAGAAACTAAAAAGAATGTTATGGAATTATTACACGGTAATCTGTCTTGAACCAGTCTCCAGCAAGAATAGGGAAGTCACCAGCAGGAGAAGGGAAAGGGACAGGAATCTTAGGACGGCTCCAGATTCTGATAGAACCAAATGCACCTGCAGCTTTCTGCATTCCCAGAGATGGGAAGTAGAAATAGGTTCCAATTTGGTCCTTAACCTGCAGATTGTATGTGAAGTTCTTCCCAGGTGGGATAGGGCAGTTTGTTCCAAACACTCCATCTTGCCATGAGTTTCTCCGGTGCTGTAACCCATTCCTGCACAATCGTGAAACCAATCAAGCATTTGTTACAGCAACATAAACATTTTTGTATTTCAAGAACCGTCTAACATGTCTATGTTTGATACACTGGTATTTAAGGTACCTGGTGCTGTTCAAGAAGACAGAATGCATAGGATGATATCATTTTTAAGTGTTGTCTCATGCCCAAAGTTTAAGAACTTTATACAAGTACCTTTAAAATAATTTGAACTGGTGACAGAAATTTAGTTATCAGAGTCTCGTTGTATTTTTGGAGAGGAATAGACACAACTATGGTTTCTATTACAATATCAATCAATAACTAAATAAATATCGCAAAATTATCAGCAGGGTTATGTAAATCCATGGTAAGATTAAGATATCAGATGTGATTATAAGACTTGCTTGACATTGATAAGCTTCCTCCAATGTTATAGATGGTATAGATCATGAGATTTCTCCCTATATGGTTAGTAATACATAGAAGTCATCTTATGACACTTTCCTATTAAATAGAAACAGTATGAAATTTGAATGTTAAGATGAAAAGTAATTTTCTCTCTCCAAAGTTAATGTAAACTGTTTAACGAAATGCAGAAAAGCCAAACCCTTACTCTATCATACAATTTACAATTAATTTTTGTGCAGAAAAGACATAAGATATAGCATGTGGGTTGGTGAGATTCACATGTAGCCAAGTTCTCGATAAGAATAATTTAATAAACATTGACACATGCAACCAGTAAGTTGCCAACTGTTAAAACATACTCCTTTCAGTCCTAAATATAAGATAAAGATGACTTTTTTAGAGAAATTAAGGAAACTAATTAAATTACTTTAAAATATTTATATTTATTATTTTTTCTCCAATCTATTTTGTCTAACTTGTAAATTGATATATAATTTAAGCATACATGACATATGATATGATTATGATTAGGTAACTTATTTAACTTCCTTAATATATCCAAAAAGAGTCAATTATGTCTTATATTTAGGATAAGAGGGAGTAATAATTTAACATCTTCTATGAAGCCTGTCAGAGATCCCTGAGACCAGTGTTGGGTTACTCTCTGTTTATAAGGCACCTTCCAGAAGAAAGATATTATCCGTCCTTGTTATAAGCCACCAAGTGGGCTGTTAATTACATTTTTCCAAAATTGCCCCTTTTTGAAATCTCATTAGTTGCAGCTTTTATGACTTCTCTGATGTGATTCATGGAATTAAATATGGGTAAATCTGGAATTTTCTTTTTCATTTTAGTACTTATTATATGCCTCAGATTCTTAGGATTAATCTAACTTATTATGCGCCTCAGATTCTTAGGATTAATCTTTATTCAATTCATAACGCAAAACCATGCCAAATTCCTCAGTCGGTCCTTACAAAATATGCAAAATAACCAACTTGTGCTGTTCCACCAGAGTGGCAAAAATGGAAACCCAGCCTATATGTATGTGCCCTCATGTTATCATCATTTCCTTTTCTCGTTAATTTTACACTCACGACAGTTTCTTTAAACCCATTGACCTCTTAATTAACGGAATATGCCTGCTTATACTAGAAAGATACTATCTTGACGAGATCTACTTGTATAAAACTCTGAAGCAACAAACATGACAACGCTCCACAAAAGTAGAAGCCATAAAGTTCCTTTTCATGTAAATTTCCCGTTATCAAAACTTCCATAGCAAAAGAAATAAAAAACAAAACAAGAAGGGAAATTCAAGAAATTACCAAGAAATGAGGAATGGCTCTCTAAGGTAGTTGAACACGCTAATGACCAAGTTATCATTAGTAACAGCATCAATATGAGGGCCGGGAAATTGGCCATTGATCAAGATCCCCTGCAAAAATTGAACAAGACAAGCCACATTGGATCTAAAGAACACGCAAAGAAGAAAAGAGAAAACTAGCCAGAAAGAGTAAATGGCTAACAGCACATGCAAATGAAAGAGAAAGAAGGAAGAAGTACCGTTTGCTTAACACCAAGAGGGTAAATATCAGCGTAGGTGACTTTCCAGGTGAAGACCCTGTAAGGGTCTTCACAATCGGCTCCATGAGGAAGAAAAAGAAGCAAAACAAAGAAAGAAGAAAGGGTAATGCAATGTCTCATGTTGGGTATAATAATGGGGAAAGGCAGATCTGTTCAGAATGAGGGAGAAAGAAAAGGCTGAACAAGGAGGAAGAGGACTCTACAACATTGGTAGGATGCATAATTGTTTGGAATTATTATATACAGAGAGAGAGAGAGAGAGAGAGATGGCAAATGAGTTGTCAGTAGACTGAAGAAGTGTGGCCTGACTGTGAGAGAGAGAGAGGAAGGAAGGGAAGCAGTGATGGCCCGTGACGTGAAAATGATCTAGTGTGGTCAGCGCCACCACACTGTAATGTACCTGCACCATCTTCCTTCACATGGGGTGGGGTCCAACCAAATTGTCAATGGTGCTTTGCCGTCGGATAGTGAATTATTAATATTATCATCATTATAATTTGTAGGGAAAATTAATTATTTAATCAATTAATCCTTATAGATCGAATTATTATCATCATTATTATTTGTAAGGAAAATTAATTATCTAATCAATTAATCCTTACAGATTCATGCAGTTTGTAATTCAGTCATTATGGTTTAATTCATCACAACTCACTTAGTTTATATAGTAGTTTTCTCAGTTATCACCATCCATTCCTTCCCCAAAATCAAGACCAAGCACACCTCAACAAAATTGCTGTTTCTCACTTCCTCTTCCTCCTTCTTGGCCTTCGGAACCTACACATTTCTTTTCGTTAAGGACAAAAAAGCGCCTACGCATTTGCCGGACTCATAATTCGTTTTATTTTGTTAACTTATTATTTGAAAGCAGAGGAAGCATCACCCAGATCAACATATATGGAATCTTCATTTTCTGAGAATAAAATGAGTGAGTTTCAGAGTTGAATGAATGTGAGACTCTGATGTATTGATGAAGGGAAATGTGTAACAAAGGATGATGAGGAAGAAGTGAGAAGCAACACCTTTGTTGGAGAGTGCTTGGTCAGAATTTTGGGGCATGCCCCGATGGGTTTGCATTTGGTGCTCATCACACATATGAGTAACCTATTACTTGCCATTATAATGAGAGCCAAACAAATTAAAATTTAATCTCAACGGTCTAAATTTAAAGTTTTAAATTTGTGACTTTTTAAATGATTTTTTTTTTTTATGAGAAGTAATAGTTATAAGATCATCTTTATTTTAATTTTAAAAGTTCTGATGAATTTGCACATTTTTAAATTATTTATCGGTATTTTTATCCCTTCCAAAAACTTATTGGTGACAGACGCCCTTTAAAAGAACTTTTCTAGTAAAATTGCCCATTAACCCTATGTCAAAATACAGTTATTTAAAATATAACAAGTAAATTAAATTAAATCTCAATTGTCTAAAATCAATCTAACGATAAATATTGGTGATGAGCATATTTTCACTCATCGAATTGATGAGCACAAAATGTGCTCCTCCAATGGAGTGGATAGTAGGGGTGTTCAAAGTGTCCCAGTCTTAGACATTTTGATCTCGGGAATTTCCCGTCCCGACCGAGACCAGGATCTATTGGACCCAAGACCGGGATCGAGCACACACCTTGTGATCTCGATCCCGTCCCGGTCCCGATTTTTTTTATTTTTTTTTAAATTTTTTCCTTAAAAATTAAGTAATTCTTTTATTTTTATATTTTTTTATTCCATAAATTAAATTATCATTTGATAAAATGTGTATCACATATTTAGTTGGAATTAAACTATATATATCGTGATAATAATCATAACTATATAATGTATATAGATAATAACGAAAATGATGAAAGTGATCATAATAATAATAATAAAATGTTATTCTTCAATTATAGATTAATTTGTGTGATTATTATGATTTTATTAGATGTTAAATAATCACTTTAAACACTAGATTATAGAAAATTTAACTAATATAATAATATATTTTAAATTTAATTTTTTAAAAAAACTGAGATTTTCTGGTTTGGTCCCTGTCCTAACCCTGGGATTACTGTGACCGGGACCAATACCGAGATGCAATTTGCATCCCGGCCAAAAATCGGGACAGGGAGTGGGTGATCCCGGTCCCAGATTTGAAAACCCCTAGTGGATAGGATCCTGATGAGCAGGGAGTGCTCATCACCCTAATTTTGGGTTTTTTTAATATTTTTAAATACTCTATGTACTAAAAATTGATTAGCTTAATATATTATACGTTAAAAAAATATTTCAGATATTGGGTGCTACTAGGAAAAATATTTTTAAATGCAAGACTAGAAATTAATTAATTTGAGATATCGGATAATAAAAATATTTTAGATTGTAACATACAATTTAATTCAAATAAAGTTAAATACATAAAAATAATAATAAAAATGGTCCTCACCCCAAAATTGGGGTGATGAGTATGCCCTGCTCATCTTTTTTATGAGCGGGAATGCGAACCCGGAGGGGATAGGAGTATAAGAATTAAGTTACAAACTTGCTAAAAACTAATGGTTACTATCTTTTTTTGGTCCAATACTACTAGTTTGTTTTGCCAACATGAATACTAGTAGTCTACTATTACTTCCTCCCATTTCTACCCGAATAGCTAATTTTTTAAAATAAAATATACTATTAAAGTTAATTAGATAAATAAACATGGTGAAAATATAAATTTTTATAAATATATCCTTCTTTAATAATAAGTCATTTATTAATATATGCTTCTTTATAAAAAAAAAAGTGCTAAATTATATTTTTAGTCGTTCAAATTAGTATGAAGTTTTATTTTGGTCATTTAACTTTATAAAATGTATTTTTTTTCCTTACAATAACACTCTAATGTCACTAACAAAAAATGTTGACTCAAAAAATTTAAATAAAGACTATAGAACTAACAAAGCATGGTTAAATTTTAAATATCATTATTTCACATAATAAAAAACTCATTTATTATTTTTTTACTGAATGAAACTATCACATATTTTTTTTTTAGTGAAAAATATAATAAACTTTTTTTTCAATATCTCTCTATGATCATCTTCTCTTTTTCCTAGTTCAAAGAATTTTAAATAATTAAGTCTGGTTATACTCAAATAAATTTTTTATTACAATATCAAAATTAATAAATATAAATTATATTAAAAAATAAAATTTAAGCATCCTTTGTTAGTTGTAGTGTTGTATAGTCATCACTTAAGTTGTTAGGTCATACATGTTGTTAGAGACACAAACAATGTTAAGATTGCAGGACTAAAAGCTCACTCTATAAACTTGAGAGATTGTAATAAAATTTTATATAAACTTAAAGGATTAAAAGTATACTTTAACTTAAACAAAAGTGTAAGAAATTATATTTAAGTTATACTTTTAATTCTCTAAATTAACATCAAGCTTTTGTTTAGTCCCTTATGTTTATAAAGTTTATTTTTAATTCCTTAATGTTAAATATGGTAGTTTCATTAATAAATCAACTTATCATTACATGTTACTCAGTGATTTATTGGCAGTGTTATCAGAATCGGACTGGACCGACTGGTTTGGATCGAAAACCGGTCAATTGATGGTTCAACTGGTTGAGTTCGGTAGGTTGGATCGGTTTGACCAGTTCAACCTTTTTAAAATTTAAAAAATTAATTAATTAATTCTTTTTTTAAAAAAATATTCATAATTTCATATAAATAGCCCTTAAATCTTTGCATCTTCGCTGGTCTATCTCCGGGTTAACTCTATTTTAATTTTGATCTAACTTACTAACCCTTAATCTAGTACCTCTACCAATTCAATCGCTTATCCGAATTTAATAACCTTGGTTATTGGACATATAAACAAATAAATCTCTTCTTAAGTCCTTATAATAATTCCCTCCAAATTATAAAAGAACTCAGAGTATCATATATTATAAACATTTCAAAACGTATGACAATATTACTTCTTTTCTTTTCTTTTCTTTTTATTACAACTAGCCGGGTTCGAAGCCTAAAGAGGAGGGGAGAGGGATTGTTTAAGAGCACTCTAGTGACCATGCGACCTAGTGGCGTTGGTCACTTCATTTCTTTTCTCACCAGCTTTTCATGTGGGTTAATTACGCCTCACGTGCATATGAAACTATTAGTACAACAATCTCTTATCTGCTTGACCATCAATTGGTTTACAAATTCATAGTTATCATGGCATCGAAATCTTTTGTTTTAATTGCTAATTGCCTTACAGCCTAATGATATATAAATTATTTTTCATTAAATGCATGGGTGGTCGCAAGTTTAATTTCTTTAGTAACCTTAAGTTGTTAGTATTTGACTATTTGTCCTTTTAATTAAAAAACAAAAAAAAATCCAAATTGAATATGAACAAATATGAATGAGGATAGTAAATATGCTTTATACTCAAATATACAAAACTAACTTGAACTTCAAACCATGTACAAATAATCCTTTTAACTTTTAAAACTTAATAACCAATCCACCTAAACTTTTTTAGTAAAAAGTTTATACGGACAATCCCCAACCATCAATTATATATCCCATACATTATATCTTTAAAATATGATTACATAGGGTTCGATCATACTAGCACTAATGCACTGGATTCCATCAGAACTCCGCAGTTAAGCGTGCTTGGGCAAGAGTAGTACTTAGATGGGTGACCTTCTGGGAAGTTCTCGTGTTAAACCTGCAATTATTCAGGGATTACAACTATACTGGAACCAGAACCTGAAGAAGATTACTGTTTTCATAGACTGTTTAGAGGCCATAAATCTTCTCACGAGAGGCTTTGCTAAGGACCACCCTTTCAGAGATGTGATAGAGGAGGCCAAACTTTGGTTATCCAAAGATTGGCAAGTTATTTTGAGTTTTGTACCTAGAGAGGATAATACTCTCACTGATTGGATGACGGGATTAGCATATAGCATGACCATGAATTTTGTTATTCTTGATCACCCACCACCTCCGGATCCGGAGGCGGTTGTTGATCAAGATTGATTGACTCTTGCGTTTCCTCTTGAAAACGAGCTTCTATTGTAACCCGCTTGTTGATTATTGAAATCCAGTTATCATTAAAAAAAAAATTGGTTACAAAAATTAATCCAAATATTTTGTTAGTTCTTAAATTGTAAGGCTAATATTCTTTTTACCCAAACTTTCAAATTAGATTGTGAAAGTGAGTTACTTTACTTATAATTTATTAATAGCACATCTTACTATAAAATTCAAATAATTTATAGAAATATAGATTGCCAGATAAAAAGAAATATTAGTGGCGTTGATCACCATAAACTATTACTCTCTTGAGAATAACAGAAATTTTAAATTCATCCAAAGACAAAACAATTTGTTTGATTCGAACGAACCCAAAGCACACTTTCATATAAAAATAATAAAATAGTTCGCCTGACCATTTCTATTTCGTGTTTGGCTCTCATTTTAAAAATACTATATTTTAAAATATATTCACGAATAACCAACATGCGGGGATAGCTCAGTTGGGAGAGCGTCAGACTGAAGATCTGAAGGTCGCGTGTTCGATCCACGCTCACCGCATTTTTGAATTTTTCAGGTTTTTTTCTATCTTTGAATTTTTTTATATTTTTTTCCCTCTATTTTTATTTACTACATTTTTTGGTTCTTCCCCGCCAACGTCGACTTTGTCGGTGGAAGACTTCAGAGAAGATGCGCGATACTGGAAGGGCCGAGGAAGATGTTGGAGAGACAAGAAATCGATGGGTTCTTGAGGTGGAAGTTAGCTCTGTAGAAAAAATGAGCAAGTCCGTCAAAGACCAGGATCATTATATCTCCAATCTTCTATTATAGATGTTTTCTAGTAAATAGCTGCTTACCCTTTAACAATGGAGGGCAATTAAACTTCATCCAAAAAACTCATTACACAATCAGTAAAATATCCCACAGTTTTAGTTCCTTAATTAGGCAAAACAGCACTTTGGTTTCTCTTCAATGCTCTTGTCCGTACAATTTGTGCATCACCACGAGTTTGCCTGGCGACCATGCTTTTTAAGAATTTGTTTTTGTTTCTAAAACATGAAAAGAGGGGGGGGGGGGGGAATTGACGTGGGAGTGACCAAAAAGCAGGTGATTTACTATATTTCCTTAACCATACTAGAATGTAGTCTTTAATGGTTTTTATGTTGTGATGCTTGGTTTATCCATCCAAGAGGATTCTTGAAGATACTGCTTGGCTAGTTTAGTGGCATTTGCTTGTTATGTTCCAACCTCCAAGTTGTTTAACTGGTGGGAGTCGGTGAGATTGTGTGGTCACGGCAGGTAACAACATTAATGTCTATGATTTTGCATTCAAAACCCTTCTGGTCCAGTCATTAAGTGACAACCAATTCAAAAGATTATGGGGACCTTTAAGAATGTCAAAACACATTAAATGGTCCCCTCACTCCATCGATAATTCAACACATTGTACCGTTCATGCAAATTTTCTGTGGTTATTACAGATCATTCAATCCAAACCATCCCCACCATGTTTATCTCTCAATGGCTCTATTGTCGGCCTTGCAATATGCTTACTATATGGATGTTGGCAAACAGAAAACAACGCCATCAATAATTCGCGCTCTTGATTCTGATGCTGACATTATGCAGAAAGAGACTTTGCTGCAGGAAGAATATCTAAGTGTCTTGAAAGTAATCTAGAGTGTCGCCAGTAAATAGTCCAAGGTTCAATTCTTGATTCCTTGTCTTTGTTATTAAGGTTCAAGAATTTGGTATGAAGAGAAGTGTTAGTGTTATTTTTGCATCCTGACAAGCATAATTAAGTATTTAAGTCTATAAGCATGTTTGTTTGAGCTTAAATTTGCTTTTTACGTAAATCGAGACACAACTCCTCTCACATACTTACTTCGTATACCGTAAATCACTATTAAAAAGCAACTTATAAGCAACGAATCGCTCAAACAAACATACCCTATATTCTTAGGGGACAACACACAAAAAATAAGTGGCTATTTATTTTAACTTTTTAGAAACGTTTTTACGATTTACGAAGTAAGTAAAATAAATTTTATAACTTGTAGAACAATGCTTAAAAAAGCACTTTTGAGATATATAAGTGCATTATCCAAACTGCGAGCAAAAATAAAATGTAAATCTTTGTGCCTGGAAAAATATCCCATGAAATGAAGCAGGCATGAAATGAACTAGTAATGAGCATCATAAAGGCTGAGAAATTTCTACAATTCAGTCCAAGAAGTACGATGTCAAGAACCCTAGTTTACATAGTGCCTGTAATCTATACAAGACTGGATGCTTTAGACATCACCAAGATACAAAAAACCAGCTTCGTTTCAACCAAAAAGCACTGCTACTAACTTGAGATTACATTCCGTCTACACAAAACTGCATGCAAGGCATGCTTTAGAAATTGGTAAAGACCTAGCCTCACCAAAATAGCATTACCAACTACTTAATAGAAATTGTTAAAACCAAGCCGAAATGGTCACTAGGTAAAACAGGGAGCACCAGTTGTTTAGTCTCTTTCTTTGTTTTCTTCTCCTTGGTATATGACACATCAGGTATTTCATTCATCCCAACCATATCAATACCACTTATCTTGAAATCCTGAAGACTGCAGATAATGCGATCTAATCTCTTTTGAAGAGTCCGGTTGCCGGCCAACATCTGGTTGGACTTGGTATCATATGTCCATCCATTTTCATCTGGCCTCAGCTGAGACCATGCATCAATCCACCCATCTTTTAAAGGAAACTGACCATCCATTTTGTCATCCCAATTCATGTCCCCTCCAAATACAACATTTGGGTACTTGCAAAGGAAATTCATGGCCTCACGGGCCTGCTCTACACGTTCCTTGCTGTACATCTGATCCCACTTGGGCGGTGCCGGACAGGGACTCTCAAGATGGCTAGTAGCAACAACAAATGGCTTCCCATTCATAACTTCAATCTCAGCAATGCAAAGTTCTCTTCCCATTATGGAATTACTGAAGGGTACAGTGCTGAAAGCTTTAACAGGCAGTTTGCTTAACTGTAAATGGTTTGACAGGCATGACATCAGTATAGTGTTTCTCCATAGTCCCTCCCCACTAATACCATTAATAAGTGCTAATTCAGATAAAACTTCCAATTCATGAATATCACTGTAAATATAACAATAGTTTAACAAACATGTTAAATTCTACTCAACAAACTGCATGATAGCAGACAAAGGAGCACGTGTGCCTATTACATCTATATGGTCAGCTAAAGAATTTTGATATGCAGATAATTATCCCATTATCAATGCAAATTCATATCCTGTATCTGTACAATTGAACTGCAAAACGTGCATCAGGATACTTGGATCATCAGCCGTGTGATATGAGTACAGAGGCATATAAAATATAGATGGCAATGTAAAACTTACCACCATACAAAAATATTGCCTTGAGTAAGCCTTGTTAAGAGACACTGAGCAGCGATATACATTCCACCAGCTAGATTCCTTAAAAATGTCAAATATAATTGGAGTAACCTCCTGTTCAAGAAGAGGTAAAGATCGATGAAGAAACATGTTTCCAAATTGCCGGAAATTATAAATGAACACAACAGAAATATTTAACAGAGGAAACCTGAAAGAAGATTAAATCAGGGTTATGATGTTGAATAAGGTCACCGATTGCTTTCATCCTCTTATGAACCTCCAAATCTTCCCGGAACCAAACATTGTAACTTAGGATCTTCAACGAACTGAGAGACTTGCCTAAATCCTCTGCCATATAGTTAGTCTGTGTTTAGTAATGTATAAGCCAGACACTAAAAGTTTATTATAAAGGAAGAAGACCGGGTCGAACATCAATAACAAGGTGTTAGGATATGATCCTAAGATTGACCATGGAAACAGAAAATGAAAGCAGTGAGCAAACAAACAAAATAAGCCTGCCGACAAAGCACCAGAAAACTAAAGGGCTTAATTGGGACCGAAAGGGCATTGCTCATTATCCGAAACACTTCATTTATTCATATGCACAAATAGTCCTTTCAAGTTTGTAAACCTTTTTTACCCTGACCTTTCAAGTTTGTAACTAAATACATGTATGCTATTAAGTTCTCAAATTAGTGCAACGGTCAAATTAGTCCTTTCAAGTTTGTCCAAAAAAAAATCAGTCCTTAAGGAGCCAAAGGGGCATAGGTCGCAATTCAGAGCATTTTTTTACTCCTTTCAAGCTTGTAACTAAATAGATGCATATTGAGTTAGTTTCTCAAAGTAGACTGTTCACCTGTATTTATTATATACAGCCAAAAAGAAACCTTACGTTTTCTTGCCGACATATCTCTTTCTCATCTATCACTAGACCGCCAAAATCTTCTTCCAACGTAATGAAACTTAGAAACCAGTAATATGTAATAGCCAGCTAAACAAACAAACTCACCAGTGGCACTAATCTGAATCTCTTTTCTAGACGCCTTGACGTCTCGTAAGCTTCCTGACTCGGCGCAATCGTCATCAGTGTGAAGTGAATCCGTGATCTTCCTCTTGCAAGATCGCAGAGGGAAAAAGACGGACCCCACGGAAGGATCCAAATCGCCCTCGTAAAGGGGGTCATTCAAATCCTCAAAGTTGGACAGGGACAAAACAGGGCACCTGGTATCACAGATTTCGCAGTTAGAGTTCTTATATGGGTTCAAGAAAGTGCAGGCCTTGCATGGCCACTTAGGGGACGAAGAAGATGATGCAGAAGGAGGTGGAGACAATGAAGGAGGCGACGACAAGCAGATTTGACACTTCGACTTCTTTGAAGGAGGATTCAGAAAGGTGCATCTTTTGCAGGGCCAAGACATTGATATGTTACAGCAAGCGACCAGCTTTCCTAGGGCTTGAGAGAAAGCTCGAGAAGGCGATGAAACCATCAATCACATTTCAAACTTCCAGCGCCTTTGAGTGCGGGAGTAGAATCGAATCGACTCAAAACGCACCAATAATGTTTTCTTTAAACGGCAACTTCGACGATGTCGTCTGAGTTCATGCTTTTTTTTTTTTTTGCCTGAATGAGTTCATGCTTAATCGCTAGCGATAGTTATGTTTTGGGAGGCAAGAATAAAAATGACCAAGGTTCTCTGACACAATCCATTCGTTTACTTCACATTTAGATTTGATAATACTTTCTCTGATTTTAAATATAATATAAAATTGATTTTTTTAGAGAGATTAAAAAAGTTAAATAAGTTACTTAATTATATTATATATTATGTATTATTAGATTATACATCAATTTATTAGTCAAACTAATTAGTTTAGAGAAAAAAATAAAAATAAAAATACTCTGAAAAATATAATTAACTTCTTTAATCTCTCCAAAAAAATTGATTTTATCTTATATTTATGACTGGAGGTAGTACGTAGTAAGTAGTACATAAAAATATAAAATTGTGTGTAGAATTTTTTTTGTACCTACTAATATTTTTAATCTACTTTAATCATATCTCAAACATTTATAAATTTATTTATTAAATATTAAAAATCCAAACTTCAGTTTTCTTTTTGAGAAAAATCTAAAAAAAGACCTCCAAAATTTCAAAAGCCCCAAATCCGGTTTGTTTCTTACAATTGATTAGAGATTGAATACATCTCATAAGAAATTTATAAGCCACTTTATTGGGAAGTCATTAATTTGAGATTTTAAAATTTTAAAAAAATATTTTGAGATTTTCCTTATACCAAAAAATATATATATTTTCCTTGTTGTTTTCTTTACAGAGGGTCAACAACCAAGGCCCGTTTGGTATGGGGAAGATTTAGTTGGCAAAAAAAAAGGTATGGGGAAGATTTGGGGAGGGAAAAGAATTTAGAAGTGGGAAAGGAAGGGAAAATTTTGAGAGATGAGTTGTTTGGTAGAAAGAAAATAAAGGGATTGTAGTTGGAAAAAAAATAAGGAAATATCTATTTTACCCTCAAAAATAATTAATTCAAAATGAAAGAAAAAATGTATTTTTTTTAATAAATCGAAGATGAATGCCTCAGCTTTGAACCGTAGTAGTAAAATTGATTGATTTCAGTTGTGAAGAAGATTCAAAAAATATATAACAATATATTGTTTAACATTAAAAGAATTAAATTTAAATAAATAAATATAAATATTCAAAATAGATATAAAAATCATGGTAGATTTAGATATTTGATAGATCATTGATAGTTATGGGATAACGGATGATATTAAGAGTTAGAGAAATATTATGAATACATATTTATTTAAATGGTTTTAGATATTCTATATTTTATTTAAATCATTAAAGCTCAAATTTTTTTTAGCTTTGTTTACTAATTTGATCCCAGCTTTAAGATTATAAATTTTTTTTGAATGGGTCTTATTTCATTAAAAACTTAATTCAAAGAGCTTTATAATAATAGGTTATTTACTAAATTTGGATTTAAATTAATAAATTTAGATTTAAATTTTAATATAATAAGAAAAAGAACGAGAAAATTAAGTTCGAACTTGATACGAATTTACTTACATCAAATTCGAATTTATGGGTCAAATTCAAATTTTATGATGAAGCATTTATTTCGCAACAAAAAATAATTCTCTTGTTTTTCAACAGTAAAACAGAGGAAATAGGATATAGCTTATGTTGCCCTTCATGATTTTCGTCCTCAATAGAAACCTCGACGACCCCTTTGCTACATCTCGATAAGGATGATAGTGAATAGTGTGCTGCGCCTCTCTTTTCTTAAACACTTGGCAGATCACTAAAGAATAAGAAGGAACAGGGAACCTTGACGCCAGTTCAGTGAAGCAAAAATCAATTGCATAGTGGCTGCCTTTTCTCTTGAACCCAATGAATTAGTGGCTGCTCTAACCAATCATGTTCTTTAGGTCCCTCCTCTCTCTATTCTCTCCGGTGATGAAATCCACCAGAGAAGAAAACAGCTTCCTTTGGTTCAATGGTTCAATGGTTCAACTCCGATCACTCCCTCCGAATTCTTGTGCTTGAATGATGATGAAGAATAACTATGATATTCAGCAACATGCAGATAGTGAAGGGGCAAATTTGTCCAAATCACTAAGGGAACTTAAGATCCCACCAATTTTGGAGGGATCACATCTTCACACATTTAAAGGAAGATTGGTTCACCCAAAAAATCGAGTTCTGAGGAAGATTGGTTGAAGATTTGGCATCAAACAAGGGAACTTGCTCATTTTCCGTTCCTTTTCCACCTCTTCCGCATACCAAACAGGCTCCAAGGATTAATCCCTTTCTAAAGCATAAAAATCACATGGCACAGGATCAAACCTTAGAATAGGATGGAAAACTCCACTATTTGTCAACATGCCGGACCTTGTTTAGTAACTCAGACACATAATAATCAACCACAATTAATTAACAATTAAGAAATATAATATAAATGAATAGATAATTGAATTACAATAACCCAGGATGGATTATAGATTATTCACCCTCCTTTGATCAAAATGAAGCATCTACACAAACACAGGACATTGCACACCCACAGGCCACAGCTTCTATTCTCTAACCCTCTACCTAAGGAAACCCAAAATAATCCCTACATTATTCCCCCCAAGAAAACCAAAAATTGATTTGGCATCAAAAAAGGAACAGCACCATCATAAAGAGCAAGAAGAAAATGCGCAAAACGTTGTTAAAAGCACTTATTTTGATGCTGCTCATCCTTAACATGTTATTCCCTGCACTGCTGGTTTGAGTAGAAGAATTGGACACTTGCCTCGTCTTGTTGCTTATTTTCTTACTGCATCAAACACAATCAAGCAACACACTCAGAAAATATGCAAATACACGTGCTTGTGTTTTTACTACAAGACACTTCCCAGCGATCGCTGAAAAGCATTAATTATTTTTCCCTTAAGTATCATTTGCCCTGATACCTAGCTAAACAATATCCCCACTTAACTAAACAACCTTCTCTAATTCATTGAGATCCATAGTAATTTTGGAATTTTGAAAACGCAAACTAGATTTAATTTAAACCGAATTCCTTAATCCATTAAGATAAGTGTTTTCATTTTTCAAAGGGGGAGTCTTAGTTTATCCCAGTAAAAAATTAAATTTAAATTAAAAAATTTATATATATCCTTGCATTTATTCCCTAAACCACAATGGACCAAGCCTACCAACCCAACCACTTCTCTCTGGTTTTTTTTTTTAACCAGTCAGACCCAACCAAATATAGCTGTGTCAAACCGATCTCACCGGATTGCTAGACTCATGTACATACACCCTGCTCATTGACATCACTATTTCACATGACGTTGAAAGTATTAAAAATTAAAAGAAAAAGGTCTCAATTATAGGAGCATGGCACTAAAAAACAAGAGTGGAACAAGAAAGAGGAGACGTCCTCACCTTCCAGGAAATATACAACTCCCGTGACCTGCAATGGGTATCCCCACAAGGAATTAACGCTAGTGTTTAACTTGGACAAAACAACAAAGAGAAATCACACAAATACGTGGAGCCACATCAAACAGTGTTTTGGTGCAAGAAATGGACCTTTCAGAGAAAATTGACGTTAGAAAGCTGCTACCATATGAAGGGAATCTAGAAAACATGCCTTAAAAATGAATCGTTTCAAGTGACACTCAAACCAGTATCCAGCTACAATTCAAGGATTGCTTCATATAGTTTCCTAATACCAGGACAAGGAAATCACCATACCCCTCTGTTTTCCAATATTTCACGGCAAAAGCTAAAGTGTATCTTCAATGTGGGTGCCGCACAAAAGACTTTCACAGAATTCACAACTCAAGCCTCAGTTCTTCCATCTCTTGTTTCCTTGTATAATTCTTCATACTCTACCACAATATTAACACCATAACTAGGGCCAAATAAACTAGGTTATCAAATAAAAACAATGGCGAATGTTATGGTCAGACTAAAGAAAATAGTTTTAAAACGAATTGTGATTTCTTTTTAATAATGCATTAAGCATCTAAGAGAACGTGGAAGGCATTTGAATAGAGTTTGTACAGAATCTTACATCCTCTCTTTCCACTCACGTCCTATTTGTCACCCTCTATTTCTCTCCAAAGACACATTTTATGTATTGACCAGCTAAATGCTTATGTACTGACCTGCAAAATGCAGAGCATCCAGATATCTGAAAAAACTGCACATGCATCTAAGAGTATTGCTTCTATTTTTTCCTTAATACTCTATCCTAACAAAACCATAAACTAAGGCAATTAATCAGGGTTTTGAAAGATGTTGCTGTTTTACCCCTAAGATTCCCCAGGTAGCAGCTAGCAGTAGTGATTTCACAAGCAAGACCAGGACTCTTTCACCCAAGAAAAAAGAAATTACTTAAAGTAACACGTACTTGGATCAGTGGTAGTGATGATAGCCACTCCTTTGAAGTCACAAGATCCAGGAGATTTCCCTTCTTTCTGAAAATAGCTATCAAACGCAAAAGAAGCATGGGTCTTCACATTATTAGGTTGATAGCAACTCTCTCCAGGTTGAATCTCTGAACAATTCGCCTTCCCTGGTCCACAAGCCCAATCCAACGCAGCCTGCATTGTCTTCGTATCAATCCCATCCATGGCTATACAGTATGTCTGATTCGTTGTATCATTCGCCAAAAAAGTCCCAATTCCAGACACATGAAGCAGATAAGCCGGCGTAGTGTTGCCGTAAAACAGGCCCCAATTCCCCTCCGACACCGGCGGAGACCTCAAGTCCTCGTTGAACAGCTCATATATGTACACGCTTGAAGTGGCTTCTGGGTGCGAAGGGGTTCCACTACGATCATAAATATGCTTGATCAAGTTCGAATTGTAGGTGTCTGCGTTGTCTTTGGTAGCATACGGCTCTTTAGAATCACCCTTCGAAGGCCACCCTGTTTCAGTGACTAGAACCATAACATCGGTGACATTAAGATTGTTCATGGAAAAATAGGCAGCGTCAATCATGGCATCGAGCACATTCTCGTAATGAAGTAGGGTATTGGGATCCACCATTTCTTTTGAAGGCGTCAAGGGTTTGAACAAGGCATTGTCCAGTGGAACAACCCCTTTGTTCTGCATAAATACATAGTAAGGGTAAAGATTCATCATTAACGGCGACCCAGCTTTGGAAAGGAACTGAAGCAGAGGAAGGATATAGGAGACTAGGGTTTGATTGAAATAAGCCTGAGACGGAGGAAAAGGGTCGAGAATGATTGAAGCCGCATGAGGTGTTGAAATCTTAATCTGGTCATGGAGATTCGAAGCAACGAGAGCATTGTATAGCGATTGAATTGCAGGAAGAATAAGGGGAGCTGAAGATGGAACGGAGGTCAAAACCTCATCGCCGACGGCGATTCCGGTGATGAGCGTTTCCGGGTAGTAAGCGACGACGTTTCGGTTGATCCAGGAAGCGGCTGTGGAGTTGGAAGACCCGATTCCGAGGAGCTGGTTGTTGGGTACTCCGATTACGACCCGAATACTGGTTCGGGCCAAGGCTCTGATAACATCCTGGTCCGCATCGTAAAGACGAACATGCGTTATCTTCTGAAGCTTCAGAAACGCAACCAAGTCCGACGGTGAAGGCAGATTCGAAACGTCGGTGCCGATATTCACACCCACGAAAGGCTGTGTGTCTTCCTTTTGCTCTGCATTGGAAGATTCAGCTGCAAAACCCATAAAAGTATGTTAGAGAAAAAAGTTTAATCGCAAAAAGCAGAAGGAGGTTGGTGATTGATTATCACCTAGCGATGAAATAAGAAGTTCAGAAATGGCGAAGAAGAGCAAGATGATGCTAAACAGAAGGTTAAGCTTAGAGTTCGCCATTGAAAAGGAGTTTGGAGTTCAGTTCCTCATCCTCAAGTGCTTCTGGTTGTTCAGATACAGATCCTTGCATTATCTTATGACAAGTTTGTTTTTTTTAAGGAAAAGAACAAAAATATCAAAAATATTAAATGTATGGTGGTCAGTGTAAACTTGCAGAGCAATTTTGAATGGTGGAACGAAGAAAAGAAAAGAAGAAGATGGTTGGAGCTAATGGGAGCGTTCTGGGGGTTTACTGCAATTTCGTGCTTGATGATTCAACAATATTTCCAGCGACGAAATGTCTAAATTAACCCTGCAAACCAAATAGTATCTGCATCCCGCTCCCCAAATCCCAATATTAAAAAGGAACACTCCCTTGCAATCACAGTACAGGATTACTTTCTCCCTTTCCCCTGAATGCAATGCTCCTTCCAATCTTTAATAAAATATATTTATGTAATTTTATTAAATTAATTAAGTTAGCTAATATAAAATATAGTTTTTAAAATAATATATTTATATTTTTTAATTATTTTATTTAGTATAACATATATTTTTTAAAATAACATATTCATCTTCCTTCATTATTTCGTTTCCTCTCTTTTGATTATTGTTGTGAAAGGATCAATAAGGATAAATTAAAAAAATGTTAACCCATATTACAAATATGTTTTATATTTAAGAATAATATCAACCCCTTAAATATTTTTTTATATTAAAAAGTAAAGATCTAAGGGAGTACTAGTATCTTAATATAAGCTCTATTTAGAAATTTTAATTTAATGTTAAATAAGTCTTATTATCTCTTATTCCGTCAAAAATAAATTCTCTTATCTCTTATATTAAAATTTTTTTCCCATACCACCTCTTTTTTATCTACAAATCACTAAATGAGCTTCTTAATAGAAAAATTAGTTTGTATTTCAACACAGTTTTTAACTAATTTACTCCCTTAGTAAATCAGCAAATGTCATTAAATATAGGGGTAAGGAGTAAATTTACTAATGAAGTTTTGTCCGAGGAGCATCTGACATAAATATATTTTGGAAGGGGCAAAAATACCAATAAACAATTAAAAAGGGGCATCTGGCACAAAAATCGTTAAATCCGTACTAACGCCGTTAGTGTTTTTCTTCTCTTATAATTTAACGCCGTTAGTACGGATTTAACGGTTTTTGTGCCAGATGCCCCTTTTTAATTGTTCATTGGTATTTTTACCCCTTTATAAAACATATTTGTGCCAGACACTCCTCGGACAAAACTTCGTTAATAAATTTACTCCTTAACCCTTAAATATAATTATTACACTACTAGAAAAAAGGCTTATAAGACTGTCACATCTAGATCTCTATAGTTAGAAACGGTTTAAAAAGTATGACCAGTGACATTTTTGTAAATATTAATACAGTTTAACATTGGTCGCACTTACAAGCGGTCAAAATAATATATTCTACACTAGTTATAAGTTAATGCAGTGTCAATAAGTATTAAATATTAAGAAAATTTAAAAATTTAAAATATTTTTAGCCTAGATGCTATAACATCTGGTTTACATATTCTTTTAGATACTGTCATTTCTTTATACCCAGTGTTAAAAGTTTCAGACTCCCTTTAGCTTCCGAGGTAAATTTCCCAACTACAAGTTTTTTCGAAATTTGAGGGCACTTCAATAAATGTAATTAATCTTCATCCGTTTTGATGTATTTAAAACCCTTATTGCTTGTATTTCTTCATATTCAACTCTCCATCCTCTTGTCTCTAGAATATCAATATGGTACTCTAGAGGGCTAATTCTCTTTGTCCTCTTTTTTCTCGTCCTCCTCTACAACCTCCTCTGCCACCTTCATCCGAGCAGCTTCTTCAACAGCTCCATGTGAGGGTGGATTACTAGATCATGTAGATAGAGACCTTAAAGGACTTATCACGCTACTCCACACTATCAATAACATGCTAAACCTTGTACTCAACACCAATGCGTTGAGTACAATCTTTTGGATGACTTCGCCTTTTCCTTTGCCCCTTCTTCCTCCTCTACCTCCAGTAATGAGAAGGAAGATTAAGGGTTTTTTTACTTTGTAAAATGTCTTTTTTAATCTATATACTGATGTTGCCCTTGATTTGGTAGCATAAAAAATATATTATTAATGGAAAAAATATTTTGATTTCTAATCTTCATCTTGTTCGATCTTGATTTTGATCACGTCTCTTGTATATTTGTTCCACTATTTTTTAATTATATAATTTATAATATATATTCAACTTAATTATATTCATGTTAAATATATAATTTAATTATATTTAGACCAGTAGTAGTAGTACCATGTATAAATATGTTAATCTAAATCGTCATTTAACTCTTGAACGATGTAAATGTTGTTCATTTTTCTAATGTTCACTTTTTATTTACACCAGATAAGATGAGCATTCAGTTTCATAATTATTATTTAGACTGCATTTCAAGTATGACTGGTGTGTTTTAGCTTCCAACACCTATCATTATGTCTTGTCAGTATCATTTGAACATTCTAGCCGTCAGTCCCATTTATAAATACGAAGGCGCCTTTAGTTCCTAAATTCAAATTCAAAAGTTTCTTTCTACTTCTCTCTTACTTGTTTGAGCGGCAATACTTCCCCTGATGCATATGACAAGATCAAAGAGGCAGTGTTTCCCCTATCCCTCTCTGACGTCAGCTATTAATGGTTCCTCTTCATATTCCCCTCCACCTTTGACATTGGAAGAAATCACTAAGGCCATCTGTTGCCTCTAAGGCACCATGCTAGAGGTAATGGTAAAGCAAGATTGCTTCTCTGAAGGATTAGTAAAGGTGGCGATAGTGTTGAACGACATCGTCAATCATTTGACTAGGCATGACAAGTCTCTTGGAATGATAATGATCTTCTGAAGGCATGGGTTTCAAGAACTCCCATTATTGTTATAATATTTTGATGTAGTTGTTATTTTATTGCTGATCATCATCATATATAATATTTTGATGTAATTTTAATTTCATGTATGTATATTGCCACCTTTAGGCGATGGTTAATAGAAAAAGTTTTTGTCTTTTAGGTCTTCTGATATTTCTTGTTTATGATCATACTCATTTATCTTGTGTTATTAATATGTTTTAATGAAAAAGTTTCAACGTTTAGGCAAAGCTTCTTATTTCTAAAATTTCATCTATTCTAAAAATTACAAGTTAGACTGGATGATTTGAAAGACACTGTCATTATGAATTAAAAACATTCTTGACATATTGACACTGGTCTTTAATAAGAACCAGTGTAAAAAAGGTTATAGACACCGATAATTAGTGATAACCAATCTAGAAAGGGTTGCCGTAAGTATATATTCACTTTTGAGCTTGATTTTCATCTCTAGCATCTCTTAGTCCTACACGCATGTTCTTCCTCTCTCTCTGTCACCTCCAGCCATCGTGATGTCTCTCTCTACACCATCCAGATAGCTTGGTATTCCCTTTCCGTTGAGTTCTCCCTCTCTATCATTGACGTTATGCTATTGTGTTCGGTAAATATCGTTGCATTTCAAACCCTCGATAGATGTTTTGCTGTCACGTTCTGTTTGTGTTCTCTTTCGCTGTCTTTGCTTGCATAGAAGCTTTGATCGTTATCTTTCACAAACTCTAGATACTCCTTTTCCTTCTTTGTTGAAACCTTGATTGAAAGTTCAACTTTTTTCTTTCATCCACATAAATGAAAGTGCTCTACTTAATCAATATTCTCTCTATTTGGTTGTGAAAAATATTTACAATTTTATATGAAAGTTTACATTTTTTTGTGGCTTTATATTCTTTGTAGTTGTTGTAGTTATAGAAACACTGATGAATGCTCCTTTTCTTTCTTTCCAGAAACATTGATGCTTGATCAATATTCTCTTTGGTTGGTTGTAAATTTTTTTTGCAGTTTTGCATGACAGGTGACCTTGTGATATGTGTGGTAGTATTAACTGGGGCATACGCGATAATCACTTGGTTATGATTAGTTCAGGCCTACCAATACCATCACATATGTCACAAGATTCAACCTACAATGGAAATATGCACAAAACATACATACATAGCGTAAAGGCTAGATGAACATCAAACAAACCATATATTCATGAGTTGAAAAGTGCCCAATATGTCATATATGTGGTGGTGTGGATAGTCCATTATATTTATACTTGCTTCTAGTTCAATGACCATATAGTCTGTACATAATACATTGAATTTGAAGAAGTAGTGATAATTCTAGACAATCACCACCATAACACATAACACAAATGGTAGCTGCGTGCTAAAAAGGCCAATAATAACAACTGACATTAATTCGAGTAATATGAAGAGCACCAAGTTGAGTGGTTTTTCGTCTTTCACTTATGGTTTTTGTAGACAAGTTTATTAGTTTACAATGGATTTGTATTTAATACGTTTATTACTTACTTTTTTTATTTTTAATTGCAGAAAGGAGTTTGAAGAGAGTCGAAAAGGCATGTGAAGAGCTTTAAGTTGAGTGTTTTTTAGCTATCACTTATGTTTTTGTACACATTTAAAGAGCATTAAATAATCTGATCTAATATGTAACTCTGTGTAATTGCTAACGGGACTTGGAAAATGAAAAAAAAACCTTTCTTTCATAGATATGTTAATTGCAAATTCCATGGTTTAGAATTTTTTTGCTGGCTATATATTCTTTGTGATTGTTATAGTTATTGCATGCGATTTTTGTCTATGGAATTTGTAATGACTGAGTTGTGAAACTTATGATTATGACAATAATGCAATTTCATTATATCATTCTTAAAATGACAAGTTTCACAAATCTAATATTTACGAATTCTATAAACAAAAGTTTGCATATACATATGTTAATGAATCTTGTTTGCCATGCTTTTATTCTTTTCAAGTTTTTTTTTTGTTTAGATGCCCCTTCCTTAATAGGGCTTAGATGATTACTAAGTATTGGGTGGGAGTGTTGATTGTAATTTTAACCCTAACATGTAGGAGTTGTAAATGTGTGATTTGTGTTGTAGGCCATTCTTAGAGTCGAACGCTGCCACCCTTAGATTGGGTGCTAGGTTTTTGAGATTTTAAATAGAATATGGCTCTAATCTACCTCAGTTTTAGGTGATAAAGGTGGAATATCTTATTTAATGCAGCTGAATTCTAACATGGCTGATATACGAACTTGAGAATTTTATTTTGTATATTAACTCTGTTATACTCAGGTTCATTAAATAAGAAAATTCTCCTTTATTACCTGAGACTTGGGTAGAGCAGAGCCATTTCATATTTGATGTTCAAGGGGATTAAAATTCATAAGTATGGAAACCTAGTAATCAATCCATGAGTAGCCGTATTCAGTTGTAGGATGCTTACAATATAGATCATGCGTCAACAACATACAGATATCGGCCCTAAAATTGCATCCACTAAATCCAACACTAAAAAATCATTTAACTCCTTTGAAGGTGGGGACAATGCAAGCAGAAAAAAAGTAAACTTTGAAAAAACAAATGCTGGGATTAAGGTTTACTAATTATCTAATAATATAGAGCTTTAGATTTATGGTTATTAGTTATATTTATTTCTTATATCAATTGCATTTTTGCTTTTAAAGTTGTCTCTATCTATAGAATTTATATTACGTAATATAGCTTTTAGATATAATAATAATATCTAATAGGACTTCTGTGAAACAAAATAAATCGTATTTCTTAAAAAAAAAGGCCCACTTTTTAGACCAGGTATGAAATTATCTGGTCTAAAAGGTGGGCATTTTTTTTATTATAAATTAAAACTTTTTAACACCAGTAATCTTATCAACCAGTCTAAAAGGGTACTTTTAAAAGCGAACGTAGGTCCTATCTTAATAACGACACACTTTTTAAACTGGTCGATACAAGATTGGACCTAAACACATTCTAAAAAATCATTTTCAACCGGTTTTAAGAACCTTTTTTAGTGTTATTTCATTTGGTTTGTTTATAATAAAGAATTAAGGATTACATAAGGTGCCATACAAAGTGTTTTCCTTCATTTACTATATCTCACATGAAAAACATGTGATGGCTTAAAATTTTATGAAAATTAAAATGTAAAAGTCCAAAAAAGCTTATATTTTTAATATGTCACTTAAAAAATGCTCTATAATTATTGATGGAGGAAGTATATTCATCATCAATATCCTAGTGTTATATTGGTTAGTCAAGAGGAACAAATTCCTTGGCGCATTGTCACGAGTTTGAAAGATATTAAAAGTAGGAATAAGGTGCCTTTGCCCTAAAAGTAACCATTGAGGAGTGTTGGGTATCTAAAATTTTTTCACAGACCATTTTTACCCTAGAAGCAATCAAAATGTAACAAATTTTCCTTACCTATTAACAAAGTTAAATTTGATTGTTAGTTGACTCGATAATGCTAAATTGGCTTTGGCACATAAAATATAATGCCACGTATTACCCCCTTTATTATGCCATGTCACACATGAGCGAATGAGGGGAGCGGCGAGGGAGTGAAGAGAAGGATGATGATGGTGACTTGTCATAATAGAGGGAGTAATATGTGGCATTATATCTTATGTGTCAGAGCTCAACATCATTAGATCAACTAATAGTCAAATTTAACTTTATTTATGGGTAGGGCAAAATTATCACGTTTTGGTTATTTTTTGAGTAAAATTGGTCCATGAAAAACTTCTGAATACTTACTGCTCTTGAGTAATTATTCCGAGGGCACAAATGCGCCTATACCCTTAAAAGTAAGATTAGAGTAAAGAAGTTTATTCATCTTGGGCCAAGAACAATCAACCAATCACCATGAAAAATATGAACTCTATTTAAAAACAGAGCAAAATTCAACCATCACGAGTCTTGCTCAAAATTGATTAAATGTTGTCAAAATTAATCAGAAGGCATTTCAGATGATATGTAAAATAACACTCACGAGTCAGGTCCCTTAAAATTTGTCTGTAATCACTAAGTAGATAAATACGGTTAAGGCGAGAAATAGTAACTATAGGTTTTATCAAAAGTGTGTCTAATTCTGTAATTTTTTGAAGATGTAAAAATACTTATAAACATTCAAAATATGAGAAAAAAATGATAAAACTATTAAATATAACCTCTATTATATATGCATATAAAAAATTAGTGTGGGTCCAACAAAAAAAAGTAAATGTGTTAGGTTATATTTTTACGGTTTTGCCATTTTTGCTCCTATTTTAAATATTTATAAGTAGTTTGTACCCCAAAAAATATATGGTGCTTGATACACTTTTAGTAAAAACTCATGTTTATTCTTGCATTTTCAATATTTTTTTCATCAATTCCTTCATCTGAAACCAATTTGTCACTTTACCTTGACAGAATTGAGGAAAAAAACGGATACAAAACAAACAAACTATAGAATTTGAGCGAATATTTTTTAATAAAAAATTTAAAATCCACTGGCAATAAATCGGATTTATCGCAATCATAATTCATAAAATTTGTTATTTTTGAGAGATTTAAATCTTAACCACTATCCTTTTTTATGATACTTTAAAACAGAAAGAAAAAGGAAAAAGGCAATATTGACCATTGAGCTGGTGCAGGCAGGGGTTTAGGTTCGAGCCACACGTTGTTTTTAATGGGATTTATGTTCTTCATTGGCCCAATCAATGAATGTTTCACAATTTCCCTTGATGATTAAGAGGGCAGGGGTGATCCTGTAATTTAACATTTTTGGAAGGGTCAATAATAAAAAATACCCCTAATTGTGCCACTGAAGATGAAATATATAGAATATTTTAATTTCGTTGGCGAAATTTTTTTTTTGCCAAAGTTGGCGAAAAAATTTAACTTCAAATTTTTACAAACTCCAAATGTAAGGCCTCGAATCTTTGTCGTCTTTATTTCATATTTGCAGCAGTACACTGTGACATGCTCAGAAAAACGTGCGATACTATGCTTGGATTGTACAAGAAGGAGGCGCCCCAATCTCCGCTAGGTTCATAGGTTGAAGATTTTTTCCTTTTCCTTTTTTTTCTTACAGGGTATTATTAGTAATAATAGGTTGAAATTATAAGCGGATTCAAACCTATAAAAAAATAAATTCCATTATTATTTATGAGAAAAAATCAAAAAAAAATTCTTGACTCATTTTATTCATGAAGGGTAAATTAAATTAGAATAATAATAGAAAATTTCTTGACTATATTACCCTCATAATTTTTGTTAATTTTTGTCGGTATGAGCGTATAATTACAAGCAAAATCTCTGCAGTGTGACAGAATGTTGCTATCTAGGAGACGAAGTCAGGAAGCCATGAGCGGAGTGAGGAATCCTATGTGTATACCGATACAAGCAAAACCTCTGCAGCACTGAAAATAAAATTAAAGTATGGTGCCAGATTTACCATTCCCTTTATTTAAAGGAAAAAATAAAATTAAACACTAACACGCCCACACACACACATTAAAGTATAAAAAATTATGGCCATTTTTACCAATAGACAATAATAAACCGTAAAGGAAATTGTATCTAAAAATGACTTCTTTTCTCACATTCACATTTTTAATGAAAAGTGAAACTGTTCATAAGGAGTCCCAAAAATATGCAAAAGGCCTATATTATTATGAATATTGTTTGTACAAAATGTGGTGTACAGTGAAATTATATATCCAAAATAAACTGTTGGCATATCCAAAATAAACATAATCTAAAATCATATGCTTCCGCGCAAAAAAAGTATTTGCAATTTGATTTTTCATATTAAATTGATATGAATGATAAAATGAAGGGTTCTCAATTAGAGCCGGGAAATCGAGTCGAACCTGTCGGGTTAGTCCGTTAAGGGCTAGACTTATGATTTAGAGGCTCCAAAAAGAAGCGGGTTTAAAAGGGCCGGCCCTCCTTTTAGGCCAGTTTAATATTTTTAAAAAATAAATAAATTAATATATGTAATATCATTATATCAAATTATTAATATAAGAGACATCTAAGTACCTATAGAGTATTAGTAACAATCTAACACTTATTAAATGGTTTGATTTATTTTGTTTTTTACAATGGTTTATTCATTTAAACTTTGTAAAAAAAAAAAGCTAATTTGGATATTAGATAATTATTTTAACTAAAAATTTATGAGTTTTAAAAATATTGTACCTCAATTTAAAGAAAAGTAATAAATAAATTATAAAACTTGAAAGTAAATTTTTTTTGAATTAAAATGAGTTTATATCTGAGCCAATGAAGGGTCAGCCTTATAAGGTCGCAGGCTTCAAAAATTGGGGATTTAACAGAAAGTCGGCCTAAACGAGCTGACCCGTTTAGACAATTTGTTTTGGCCCGAGCCCATGAAGGGATGGCCCTATAGGGTTAAATCAGCCCGTATTTCCAGCTATATTCTCAGTAATCTATTTTTCAATATAATTCAACAACCATCCAACTTCCCCAACCTTCGTGCTTCTTCATCATTTAGCTTTCAAATAAATTTTTGTATCAACTTTAGTGAAGTTAAAATTAACCCGTCCACCTGAAGCATGTTTGTTTAGACTTAAAAAAACTTATAAGTTGCTTTTTACGTAAATCGAGACACAACTCCTCTCACATACTTACTTCGTATACCGTAAATCACTATTAAAAAACAACTTATAAGCAATCGAATCGCTCAACCAAACATACCCCTGTTTTCTTACTTATAAGGTTAAAAGTCACTTTTTGTTTTAGTCCAGGCTGGCCAGCATCCATAGCTAAATCAATCTCATCTGCTTTTGCATCACATATTTTCCCTGGAGGCCTCATCATATGCATTGTTTCTTGAGGATGCAATGAATGGTTATACTTTTTTATGAAGCTGATGATCTTAGATTTACCTTCTATTAAATTAACTATCATTCCAACTTTTTTGCATTCAATGGATGATGGCCGGTATGTATCTTTTATTTGGCTTTTGTTTATCCTGTTTTGAACACACATATCTATAGGTGATAATTGTCTCCTGATCTTTCTTACAATTTGTCAACCTATTTTTCCTTACACTAAAACCTACTTTTTAAGCATATTTATTTTAAAACCTCCATACTTCCTATAAATTATCAAATTCTTTTCCAAATCTAAGGGTTAAATTAACTTCCATTTATTAAAACCTGCAAAATAAAACTATGCAACACACATAACCTAAACTTATGTTAAAAATATAAATTAAAGAAATAAAAAAGATCATGGTTAAACTTAAAAAAAATCAGCAAAAAAATATCAACTTTTTATAGGGGAAAAAATCCTCGCCGCCGGGAAGCAAACAAAGTGCAATAAAGCCAAGCAACTATGCATTCCAGGTTTCCAGCGAAGCACCAATTTACACACAAAGCAATAAAATAGTAACAAAATGATGCTAAAAATCAAGGTATTAAAATTCGGACTGGATATTGAACTGGTCGGGCTATTGGGTTAATGATTAGTGGGTCAGACCGGGGACAAACCGGAGCTAAATCAGGATCAAACTGATGAGAAATTGAAGATTTTAGGCCTATAGTATAAAATTTTAAAGAAAAAATAATTTTTTTTAAAGTTAGAACCCGGATCGGACCAGTTTACATTTTTGGGCCGGACCGACCGGTCTAATCCGGGTTCCACAAGCATGCTAAAAACAGAAGCTTGCGGGCGGTTTCACAAAGTACAATACACACACAAAAACTGAAAACAATTTGCCCACGAAAGCAACAAAAGGAAGAAAAACCATATTGTCAGACAGCAAAGAGGCTATCTATTCCAGCAACAAAATTGTAACACATTTTATGTTTTATAATCAATAGTAATTACGTAAAGACAACTAAAAAAAAATCTTTTACAATATTAAGTAAGAATAATATAATATCTTATATAGACTAAAAATAAAAAAACCTTCACTTTAAACAGAGATAAGCTTGCATCTCAAAAATCCTTATAATAGAGATTTTTGTGATAGTAGTTGTTGGACTTTGGGTCCAAGTCCGTTCTTGATGGACTGGATTATTTGTTTAGAATATAAGTAGCTTTATCAAATAAGAATCAAATCAGCATTAATTGCAGATTGGGAAATAAATTAGTATTAATCATGATATTGTTAATTGAGAAACAAGTCATCATAATTCAGAAAATTAATTGAGAATTAATTCTCCTAATTACTAACTTGGAAGACAAGAAGGGTGGACATCATTTTCTAATTAGTGGCCACCCTAAACCACTATAAATAGGAGATGCCTCCTTTAGTTATATTTCACCATTGCTATTGAGTCTTCTAGCAATATCTTCTCTCCTATTATCTTTCTTGTTCTGGTGATCTGCTGTGCCAATCCCAATTAGGCTCTAATAGTCTAATAATTATATGGGTACTATTATAGAGCATTAGAGCTTTGACCTGGATCCAAACGTGGATTCGCCCCGGTATACAAGCCTATCCTCTCTATTTATTTTTCCTACAGTAGCTATGAAAAAATTCAAAAGATATAATTTTTTATGAAAAAGTTACTCCCTCTATTTTTTTTTTCAGCATTTGAATAGCAAATGTACAGTTTGAAAAGTGTGGGAATCGAACTCTAAACTAAACTAAAGGGTCTTTGGCCATATGTTCTTTTTTATAAGATAAATTCTTAAGTATGTCACGTTCCTTTTCATAAGATAGGTTTATGGAATGTCTCAAAGGTTTTTTTATTTTGTAAACTCCTTATTTTACTTTTACTTAATTACAAAAATTACTCATTTAATCCTTCAGTTTTCAAGATAACTCTATTTTTCTCCACCACATAGTCTGTCTCTCACACACATAAATAAGGATATTTTTGAAAAATAAAATTCATTTTTACATATTTATTGCATCTAATTAATTTTAGCTAACTTTTTGAACAACACAATTTGATTAATACTATCTTATAAAAAGGAATAGAAGGATTAGTTCTTTTGATCTTACCTTGCTTCTTTGTGTATTTCCCATCCAGCTAAGGAAGAAAGGTGCAAAAAGTAGAAGCATTTGAGGAGTTGGGAATGGGTTTTCAAAGTATAAAATGGACAGCCACCATTTAATCAAATCAAAGGTCTAGATAAGCTTATGAGGAATGATGAGGAACTAGGATAAAGAGCCATTAGATTAATATTTAAATACTTCAGATTTGATATTATACAAAGTATTTTTTTTGTTTATTTTGTTTATTCTAGCATTAAATTATTCATAGCATTTAATCAACTATTTTTCTTTTTATAATTGAGCATTTTGATAATAATTTTACAAAAGATGAAATCAAGACTATTTTTTTTTGGACAAGAAATCAAGACTATTTAAATATTGATTTGATGGTTGTAAAAAGGGAAGCCGCGGGAAGGGAATGGGGGAGAGAACAGAAGTTGTGCTTTTAGTGCTCGCATTTGTAAAATAATTAGTGATTGGAATGCTTAAATGTAATTTTTTAATCGTGATTTACGATATATGAGATAAGTATGTTAGAGGAGTTGTATCTCGATTTACATGAAAAACAGCTTATAAGCAATCAATTCGCTAAAATAAATTACGTGAAAAACAGCTTATAAGCAATCTGTTCGTTAAAATAAACATGCCCATTAATTTTAGCACAATCATGACAATAAATCTCGCAAAAACATTCTTTTTTGGAAAAAAATCATTGCTATAAATCTAATGCTTGCTTTATATGTGTATAAAGCCAAACTTTCGGCGACACCAACATTCTAATAATGAGCAAGTGGATTCGTTACACGTTGAATTTTTGGTTTACAATAATTACCAAAACAATAAATAATAAGCGTTGTTGCCGGAAAAAAAAAACAATGACAAGCTGTAATGATCATTAAGCTTGCTTAGAGCCTAAAAGGCTAAAACTAGCTACTTCACATATGCTCAAGCCAAAATATTTAATGGATCAAAATAGTACTGTTACTGTAAAATCTCCCCGGCAAATCGATCAATAAATGAAAAAAAAATTGGCCTAAAAGGATAAAACCTCTTTTTCACATCATCGTTGCCTCCTCAGTTTCTTCTATTTAGATTGTAGAGCACACCCAATTTGAACAATAGGTATGCAATTAATATCCTCAATATTTTTTTTAATTTTATCCTTATTTAACACTATCAACCATTAGTTTTTTTATTACGAGGAAGGAATCAATACAATCCACACAAATAGAAATTTCTCTGTCCTTGAATAATCTGCTTTTCATATATATATATATATATATGGAAATTATTGAATGAGGCTCTTCCTACTATCAAAAAAACATCATCAGAATGTCTCTTGTCAATGCCATTTTGGCTGTCCTAATGAAGAACCATTGGAGCATTTATTTATTCTGTGTTCTTATGTGAAATCCCCTTGGTTTGGCTGCTTTTCCATTAGGCTTCCTGATTTCAGTTTTAACCCTTTTGACGACTTTCACAAGTTTGGCTTCCTCTCAACCAAAAATGCAAACTTTCTTCATTGAATGTTTTTATTATGGTTGGGCCATCATCTTGGCAAAACAGAAGCTCCATGAGAAGTCTTTTAATTTGCCATGGAATCATATACTTAAATGAAGCACTGTGCATCAATTTAAAGCATGTTTGGGATCATGATTGGGGATCCTAAAATTGTTTATGCACGTAAATCGATATAACACTCCTTCTCATATACTTACTTCGATACTGTAAATCATAATTGAAAAATTGTTTTTGAAGACTCAAATTGCTATCTCCGTCTCATGACTAGTCCAAATATCTTCCACATTCACTGTTTATGGGCTACTTTAAGTTGGATTTATCCCCCTGGTGTGATATCAAAATCAAATATTCCCCCCGGTTCTAAATATAAGACAAAACTGATTTTTTTGGAGAGATTAAGGAAGCTAATTAAATTATTTTAGAATATTTTTATTTTTATTTTTTCCCCCCAAACTAACTAGTTTAACTAATAAACTGATATATAATCTAATGATACATAACATATGATATGATTAAGTAATTTATTTAGCATCCTTAATCTTTCCAAAAAAAAGTTAATTCTATCTTATATTTAGGACAGTATAAAATAGATTAATTGTGCAGTAATGCAGAAGCTGATTGTAGCGCTTCCTCCATTAGTAGAAGCTGGGAACGACGTGATTATGACTTGGAGTGCTCACTCCCATGGTAATTTTACTATTAAAAGCACTTATTTTATGATTGAAAAACCACCTCTGAAACTTTATAGCTCAACTTACAAAGCTATCTGGAGAGAATCAGAGTTTTCCTATGGATTGCTTTTAATAATAGATTACCTACTAATGAATGAAGAAGCAAATAGTTCCTAACTATACCCATGTGTCCATACTGTGATCAAGAAGTGGAAAGTATTGTGCATATTCTTCGAGGTTGCATCTATTCTAAACAACTCTGGTTGACTTTAGTTAAGCCAAGGTATTATTTCCAATTCTTTGCTGCTTCTCTTTGTGATTGGATTGCCTTGAACCTGAATAAAGAATTACGGAATGATCACTCTTTTATATGGAATCGGTTACAGGGTGTGTCCATATTGTAGCTGTGGAATTTGAGGAAAAATTTTCTTTTTGAGGAAGAATGATCGATGCTTGGAAAGTTCCCCCTAAGACTGGGTTGTGGAGGTGTAATCAGAGACCACAATGGTTCCTGGATTATAGGTTTCACACATACTCATGAAAACTATAATGTCTATGAGGCTGAGGAATGGGCTATGTTCAAGGGTCTTAAAGAAGCATGAGAGTTTGGATTTAAAAAGTTCTTGAATTTGATTCAAAATCATTAGTGGGAGGTGAAGATAACTCACATTGCTAGTGAACAAAATGACCTTGCGGATGCTTGAGCCAAAGAAAGTTCACCTTGCTCCTCTTTCTTTGATGCTTGCCCAGCTCATTTGCAACATGCGACCTGTGCTCCAAAGAGATTGTATGGAATCGCAACGTAGGCTAATTTACTTTTTTGGGCTTTAGCCCTCATTTGTACCCAAAGAAAAAGCAAATCAAATTCGTTGGACATCATCTGTTCCCAAAAGTCATTTAGGCTTTTTTTTAATATATTACTCCCTTCGATCCTAATTATAAGATAAAGTTGACTTTTTTGGAGAAATTAAGAAAGCCAATTAAATTACTTTAGAATATTTTTATTTTTATTTTTTTCTCCAAACTAATTAATTTGACTAATAAACTAATATATAATCTAAGGATACTAAAAATATAAACACTCTAAAGTAATTTAATTAGTTTCCTTAATTTCTCCAAAAAAGTCAACTTTGTCTTATAATTAGGACCGGAGGGAGTACATTTGTTATCCTTCCGGTTCGAGTTCGTGGCTACCCCTCCCAACATAAGTATCTTCTTTAAGACTTAAAATCTAGATTTAGAGGGTTCTAGTAAGACCTTACACTACTAAACCAACTCTATATTGATGAAATCGTTTAGGCTTTGGTTGGATTGTAAGTTTCACTTTTAATTTATCTACATAAAATCCCAGTTAGATTCTAAAATTTAAACTTAACCTCAAAATCGTGCTTGTGAGAGGTCGATGATTCGATCCTACGTATCAATCTCGATATTTTCTCTTCATAAACAGTTTCCTTTGATAAATGTTTTATCAGTAACTTAAATAATTTATAATACTGATAATTGCTATTTGTGTTATAAAATAAAGGGAAAGATGAGAAGAGAAAGAAAGAATGAGTAATTCTCATTTATTATCAGTGTTCTATAAAATACATAGCATATGCCTTGTATTTATAGGCACAACTCTCTAAGCTATAATAAATGTGATTCTATAATTATAGGAAATAATGAGAGAAAATAGAAAATAATGGGGGATATAGACATCCACAAATAATATATTCATAACACTCCACCTTGAATATTCATGACTAAACATGTGCCTCATTAAAAAACTTTAACTAAGAAAAAAACCAATGGGACAAAAACATAGTAGAAGAAAAAAGTGTACAGTGTTTTTATTGATACACTTGATAGAGTTACTTCATTAAAAACCTTATCAGGAAAATCCAGTTGGGAAAAAAAACCATAGACAAGAGAAAAAGATAACGTCTATCAACTTCTTCTCTTGACAACATCAGTTGATATCTCTAAGCCTACGAAATCCGATGCCATGAATGGACTTTTCAAAGATTGTATCAAGGAGTGACTTGGTAAATAAATCTACTAGATTTTCACTGGAACGGATTTGCAATAGATCAATTTCACCACACTTTTAAAGGTCATGAGTGAAGAAGAATTTTGGTGAAATATACTTCGTTTTATTGCCCTTGATGTACCATTTCTTTAATTTGATAATACATATAGTATTATCCTCATATATGATTGTTAGGGGCATTTTATAGGAGATAAACCACAAGTGATTCTTATGTGATGTATTTTTTATCTTAACTATACACATTCTCAACTTGCTTCATATATCGCTAGAATTTCTACATGATTAGATGATGTGGCTAATATATAAGGTATTAAAAACCGGACCGGTCATTGAACCGGTTGAGACAGTGAGTCAAGGGTCAGTGGGTCAGATCAGAGTCCACCCGAGGGTCAGACTGGTGATGATTTATAAAAGATAATTTAAAATTTACAAAAAAAAATTAACGTTTGATTATAAATTATATTTTAATAAAAAAAGTATAAAATTGTTTTATTTTTTCTCATAAATAATAATGGGAATTTCAAAATTCTTGATCAGTCCATTGTTAGTACGGATGAATAGTGCGGGGGACGCCAAAAGACGATTTTGCCCTTCAGTCCTCGTTCTCGCCACTTCAGAATAACAACATGCTGCTCTTAATTAACGACTCTGGTTTCTTGATTAACAACTCCCATTTCTTGTTTCACAACTTCGTAATTTAAGTTTCAGGGCCAATAACAACACCTCTTTCTTTATTAACAACACGCGCTTCTTAATGAACAACTCCGGATTCTTGATTAACAACTCCGTATTCTTGATTAACAACTCCAGTTTCATCTTTTTACTTTCACAATAACAACATCGGTCTTGTCATTAACAACACCATATTCTATATTAAAAACTCTCATTTTTTGTTTCACAACTTCGTAATTTTAGTTTCAGGGCCAATTTCGGGACGGGAAAAGTTTGGGATCGGAAAATTTTTTTCGGGATTGGGAATGGGACTTCCCGATCCCGAAAAAATATATATATATATATATATATTATGTATAATTTTTTAAAATATTTAAGAAAGCAAAACCAAATGCAAAATAAAATGTGAAAATCCCTAACACCCTCAAGGTAATATCTATTCTTTTAGTTAATTTAGTTTATTATTTATTAAATAATTCTAATTTTTTGTTCTTGCCTTTGTGATTTTTGTAGTTAAATCGACAACTTTAAGCATGTATTGGACTAATAATATATTTGTATTAGACTAATTTGGTACAATATGATATTAGACAAATTATATATTTATACTAGACTAAAGAAAATAAAACAAAAAAATTAATATAATAATTTTTTTTAAAAAAAAAGAAATCTGGGATCGGGAATGAAAATCATTCTCGAACCCTTCTTGGGATCGGGATCGAAAATGTCATTTTCCGATCCCATCTCGATCCTAAACACCCCTAATAACAACACCCATTTCTTTATTAACAACATCGTATTTTACATTAACAGCATTATATTTTTGAGATGCGAATATGTAAAAGAATAAAGCGGAGTTGTTAATCGAGAATCCGGAGTTGTTAATAACAAGACCGGTGTTGTTATTGTAAAAGTAAAAAGATGAAACTGGAGTTGTTAATCAAGAATACAGAGTTGTTAATGAAGAAACCAGAGTTGTTAATTAGGAGTAGCATGTTGTTATTCTGAAGTGGCGAGAATGAGGATTGAAGGGCAAAATCGTCTTTTGGCGCCCCTGCACTGTTCATCCGTACTAACAGCGGACTGATCCGGAATTTTGGAATTTACAGCACTGATTAGGGATTTCCTTATTTCAGATGTATTTTTCTGGAAATTTCCCTATAAAATATCCTATTGAACAACAAAAATAATTGATGCATATATAGTATTTTTTTGCTGGATATTGGTAGTATATTTTTTTTTACCCAGCAAATATATATATTGTATAGGATATATTACCCTGTGAATAGAACTCTGCTGCCCGCCTCTTTTTTTAAATTATGTACTATATGTTTAAATATTTATCAACCTATCAATATAAATGCATTTTGTCATTTATAAAAAATATGAGCTTATCGGAGGACTTGTTGGTAAATGGGAAGCTTTAGAAAACGAGAAGACAGTAAAATTACTGAGTACAACCCCCTACAACATGTTTTGATAGCTATCAATGGCAGAGCATTTTCTTCTCCTTCCAAGCTTCTTTCAATCACAACCTCTCCATTTTTTGCCTTTCCGTTGTATCTTCTCTCAACTGATGAAGTGCTCTATCCCCAGAAATCGTTCTTTTCCTTTTTCTTTCATGCGTTCTCCTTCAAGAAAATTTTCTGCTATAAGCTTCCTCTTACATCTCCTCTACTATTTTCTTTCGATTATTCCTCTTTTTTCGTCTTCTTTCTTCGGAAAAACCATCTTCTTCTTCTTGGAGACAAACCACCTTCTTTAATGGTAGAGTTTTTGCTCGTCATGCAAATAAAATTACTAAATTGGGGTAACCCACCAACTAGGCGGTTTACCCTGAGTCACTCTCGGTTTACCCGGTTCATACCAGGTTACTCCGAGTCGCATCCCCCTGAGTAGCAACAACAACCGGATTAGATAACTGACCGGGTCGCCGGTTTCCAATTCAACCCGGTTGGTTCAGTCCAGTTTTTAATACTATGCTGATATAGTTTATTTCATAGATCTCCATGAAATAGTTGTGTCACCACTTGTGAATAAATACCCTATTTGTGATTTACTGTCATATGGATCAGACAAAAATCCAGAACCTGCATAACCAATCGATTCATACTTGGATACATTTGAGTAGAATAACTCCATGTCCATAGTGCCTCTGAGATAACGAAGAATGTGCTTCACTCCATTCCAATGTCTTCTTATTGGTGAAGAACTATATCTTTCTAATAAGTTAACAACAAATGATATATCAGGACGTGTGTGATTAGCAAGATACATTAGTGCCCCAATAATACTAAGATATGGCACTTCTGGACTAAATAGTTCTTCATTACCTTCTTCGCTAATTATTCGAGGTCTAAACGGGTCTTTATCCGCCTGCAAAGACCATATAACCATTAGGGTATATAATGGATGTAACTTTTCCATATAAAAATGCTCTAGGACCTTCCTTGTGTAAGCTTCTTGATATACAAATATCCCATTTTTCAACTACTCAATTAGTTATCCAAGACAAAATTGTGTTCTTCCAAAGTCTTTCATTTCAAATTCTTTCTTCAAGCAATTAATTGCCTTTTGAAGCTCTTCAAAATCATTAACATAAACAACAATTATCGTCAACTCACTTCTAGATCTTTTCATAAAGATGCATGGGCATATTGGATCGTTTTGTATCCTTCTTTCAATAAATATTCACTGAGACCATTATACCACATGCGCTATGATTTCTTCAAGCCATACAGGAACTTATTTAACTTAATCAAGTATTATTCTTGAGAATTTGCACTTGATGCTTGTGGCATCTTAAGTCCTTTAGGGCCTTGTGCTTCTAGCACCTTGAATCCTTCAGGGACTTTGTGCTTTTGGCACTTGCTAATGAATTTTGGCTTATGATTCTCGTTATCATTCATGATATCAAATGCAATATTATAAACAAAGATGTTGTCAACGTTAACTTTATTTCGGTCTCATACGATTTATTGAGATCTAATTATTTTTACACGATTTAGGTACCTTAGTCTCTTCTACGACTACGATATTCTCTTATGGAGATATCACTTCTAAAGATAATAACTCTTAGGTGGTGGCGCTTCTGGAGTTAATAACTCTTCAGGAGATGATTCTTTTGGAGCTACTAACTTTTCTTGACTATCATCTACTTGACCATCTATATTTTTAGTTCCTTTTCTCTTTTGAGCATTTGTATCTTTGGAATCGATAGGCCTTCAAGGACATCGATTCTAATAGGAGCATTTGTAGTTGGGAAATGTAACTTTGTCACTTTAGGTCAGTAAATGCTTCTTACATTTGATTTGCTAAATTCTACAAATTAATTATCCTTCAAACTTCCACTTCACATTATTTTGTTCTAGGATCAAAATGAGCTAATGATATTTCATTCTATCTAATCTCTTTATTCAACTGCTTATTTTCTCCCCTAATGTTGGGAAAACTGATTCATCAAAATGATAATATGCAAATCTAGCCATAAACAAATCTCCTATTGATGGTTCTAGATATTTTATTATTGAAGGATATTCATACCCAATATATATTCACATCCTTCTTTGAATATCCATTTTGGTGCGTTGTGATGGTGCTACTGGCACATATTATGCACATCCAAAAATTCTTAAATGGGAAATATTATATCCCTGACCAAAAACCATTTTAAAGGGGGAAACCTTTAAGTAATATGTTGGCTTGATGCGTATTAACATTGCTGCACGTAAAATGGCATGGCCCCAAGCAAAAAATTGGGGATTAGATTTCATTAGTAAAGATCTTGCAATTAATTGCAACCATTTAACCAAAGATTTTGCAAATTCATTTTGCATATGAAGATGAGTTATAGGATGTTGAATATCAATTCCAAGAGACCTATAATATTCATTAAAAGCTTGCGAAGGAAATTCACCAGCATTTTCAAGATGTATTTTCTTGATAGGATAATCTGGGTAACACGCTCTTAATCTAATCAAATGAGCAAGCAATCTCACAAACTTCAGGTTGAGAGAAGATAATCAGGAAATATGCAACCATTTAGTTGATGCATCAATTAACACCATATGGTAACTAAATGGTTAGCATTGTAGATGTATTGGCCCACAATTATCTCCTTGTATTTGTTTTAGAAAAGTGAGAGACTATTTTTCTTGGTGAGAGTCAAATAATTAAATCTATCTTGGAAGTTGGAACATGCAGCACATGATAAATCATGGAATTGTGGTATTTGTTTATGTTTTAGGATATGCTCTCATGAATTCTCAATTATTTTTCTCATCATAATTGACCCAGGATAGTCTAACCAGTCATGTCAAACATTAAATTCATTGGTAAACTTTTGGTTTACATTGGCAAACTTCTAGTTTGCATTATTAAACTTTTGGTTTGTATTGGAAAACTTATGGTTTGTATTGGAAAACTTCTGGTTTGCATTAATATTTGTAAACTTTTGGTTTACAATTAGCGTATGTTTCAATTGCAAAAAGCAAGAAAACTTTCTAATATGCATTTTCTACCGAAAACTAAATTTGTGATATCAAGACATTTCTAATTATTTTTAGTTGTTGTTTCTATATGATATCCATTCTTATGGATATTCTTGAAACTTAACAAGTTTCTTTTAGACTTGGTATTTGAATATAATTTGAGATGATACATTCAACATAACCATTTAATTTGAGAAAAAATACCCTTATCAAATCAAAAAATAAATAATAATTTAACTAGAGAAAAAAATGCAATTATATTCAATCAATCAATAGTCTTTTTTTTCCCAGAATCAATCAGTAGTTATATATGTAACTAACTTAAAGAAATTGAAGAAATAAATACTACCTCCGGTCTTAAATATAAGACATAGTTGACTTTTTCTGGAGTGATTAAGAAAGCTAAATCAATTACTTAATTATACCATATGTTGTGTATGATTAAATTATATATTAGTTTATAAATCATACAAATTAGTTTGGAGAAAAAATGACAAACATAAATACTTTAAAATATTTTAATTAGCTTCTTTAATCTCTTCAAAAAGTCAATTGGATCTTATATTTATGACCGAAGGTAGTATATCAATAAAATGATATTAAACAATAGTAACTAACTATAATTTTATTAAAATTCAAATAATAAATATGCAAACTTAAATAAAGGTAAAGAGATGAGCAATAAATAAATAATAAGGATGGCCTAGTGCACAAGGCTCCCATTAGATGGGGTTTGGGGAGAGATAGATATATGTAGCCTTACCCCCACAAGTGGAGAGGCTATTTCTAGGATTTTCACTCCTAACGGTGTTGGACTAGCGCCCCTGTGCTTCCATTTACTTGCTTGCCCATGGGCTTGTAGGGTGTGGTTGCCACGGTAGCGTCGGGAAGGCAGGAACATGTGGGTGTGTAAGTGGTATTTGGATTGTCTCTGCCGGTTGACTCCTTGCTTGTCCACCGAGTGGTCGACAGGCAATCCACGTTGGTTGTTGCGTGGTGGGATGTTGCCTCAGAGGTTGGTTCTTGTGTTGCCTACCCCTTCAAGGGAAGAGGCCAATTGATGGTTAGCCTCCATCCAGTGCCTTCCAATGGGTGTAAGAGGACAACAAAGCACCTTTTGTGTTCCACCAAGCCTTCATCAATCGCATGGTCCACAGAGACGTGCAATGCTCTCAGACCCAACGCTAACCATGGGCAAGGACTCACGTCCTAGTCCTAAGAGAAGCTTTAATATAACAATAAATAAATAATAAATGAAAAAAATTCAATAAACATGCATATTAGTCCATGAACAAAAATAAAGCATTACATACACCAATAATAATGAAGATAAGAAAAATATGTTTGATAAATAGAAGGACATGAGAGAAGAGGGTTTGGAGGAGGGAAAAAAGAGGGAATTTTTATAAGGTCCCTGAAAGAGATTTAATTGCCAATGACTCCTGTTATGATTACCTACATGCACTCTAGCAGTTATTGGACTTTTGAGTAATTAAATTCCTTTCTTGTGACTTAATAATTAATTCCCTCCTTTTTTTTTTCTGAAAAATTAGTATGAGGTTCCGACGAAAAAATATAGATTCAAATCATCCTATTTTAAAAAATTCACACGATTCTAACATCATATAACAAACAATTACCTCACACAAGTGGTCCATCAACCACTTGCATACTTAAACAATAGTTACTTATTCCACACTTCTCTTTAGAAGAAGAAAACAATTGAAGAAAACTGACTGACATTTATGGTAAAAAAAAAAAAGGAATATTTTGAGACAGTGCATGCAATTTAGCCACATGGATGATCAATTTCAACAAGGGAAGGCATCCTTTGCATCGGTTCATTGAGAGAAGCAAGCACTGTTCTTTTATTACTGCTGCTCAAGACATCCACATTAGCCTGTCCAGTTATATCATGCTCGAATATTTATTTGAATTATCATTTCTTATTTAAATTATTTACGGTCATACTTTTGGTCCTAAATATAAGACGTAGTTAACTTTTTTTTGAAGAGATTAAAGAAGCTAAATAAGTTACTTAATCATATCATATGTTATGTATAATTAAATTATATATATATATATATATGAGTTTATAAGTTAGACAAATTAGTTTAGAGGAAAAATAATAAATATAAATGCTTTAAAGCAATTTAATTAGTTTCTTTAATCTCTCCAAAAATTCAACCAGGCTAGAGGTAATAGGTTTTTGTTTTGTTTTGTTTTGGTTCAATAAGATAAATTTGATTTGCTTGAATTGGTGAACCACCATCGTCCGATTCAGAAAAGCTACATCACATCTCATTTGCTGTAAAATCTGATCATGAGAAGTAAACAATGTCAATGCATGAAAGGTGAATATTTATCCAAGAAGAAAGTGTTGAGATTCCTCTAGTTGAGTACAAAACCTGCTTATAACAGCAACATTGCATATCTAATTTAACAAAAGAACATAGGTCAAAAAATAACTAGTGAATTGATGTAAATTAAAATTGATTTTTATTTAATTACGTTATTTTTAGTTATTTTATTTTCTTTACATTTATTTCTTACTTCAATTTAGGATTATTAGTTTTTAGTTATTATTAGATAACATTTCCGTATGATAATGATTAGTTTAAGTATTTGGTTTTAATTCAGATTGAGTTATCCTTCTGTGATCAAATAAAACTGTTATCCTTTCAGAGTTAAGAGTTAGTAAGAGTGTTAGTCCATTATCTACTTTTGTCATGTATAAATGTAAATGTTATTTTCATCCAATAAAATAAGTTCAAAAGAAATCAAACCTTAAATTCCTACCCAAATTACCCAAGTAATCGCCGAGTGATGGCTTGATGCTTTCATATTAAAGTAAAGGCCTTGAAAGATAAGTGATCTCTCATGGGAGGAGAGACTATTGTTATTTAATTTCTTTCATTATTATGTGTTTATATGAATGGCTACTTTTATTAATATCATGAAGCAAGTTGCACTAATAAATTGTTTTTCTTTTATTGGGTTTGCTCTTTTTGGCATTTGGTTTTTCTTTTCATATCTCAACATGCTTTTGTTTTCTGTTGTATACCGTATAGGCACAAGTCAAAACTCATTGAAAGCGTAATTGACGAGATGCAGAGAAAATTGCAGCCTAAATTGCCTCCCTAATTAGACAACCTTGTTGGGATTGATACACGCGTGGAGAGAACAAACTCTTGTCTTGGTATCAAATCAAAAGATGTTCACTCATAGGCATTTGAAAGGATGAGAGGTGAATTTGAAGTTAGTGTGTTTTTGAAGAATGTTAGGGAGGTTTCTAATAACAATGGTTTGGTTAATGTACAAAGACAACTTTTATCTTACCTCAGAAGCATTGGCATTTATATGATTTGTATGAAGGAAAAAATAAGAAAAACTATTGGAATCACAAGGACGCTTTTGGAGTTGTAGCAATGAGAGGTCAAGTTTGAATTTTAGAATCTGAGTGAATTAATTACTTTTCCAACATAACTATACATTAATCCCTCTCCGTGTTCATGAAAATTTTAAGGGTTCAGTCACAGGACGTTGAATTGAAATATCAGGACATGATTTGGATATCTGATATCGTACAAAACATCCAAAATATATACATATCAGGATGATGCAACAATTCGTGAGAACTATGGCCTATAGGAGGAACTCTGGGATTTTATACAGACAAAGGAGAAACTTGCAATCCAACCAAAGCCTACTACTTATTAAAGAATGGCCACTACACCAAACTTGAAGGAAAGATCTAAAAACACTAGAAACTAGATCTACGATTCCTTGTTGCAGAAAACTTCAGTCAAAACTGCTTTTTTATACCCTATCCCCAATATGAATTCCCAAAATCTTTTACAGCAACAAGTGTTATTTAATCACCGGAAGGCATCCACAAGGGCCATCAACGAATTCACGTCTCTGTTTTCAGAAGGATACTTTATTGGGCGAGTTGAGTGCTTTGGGAAAAACAGTATTGTTGGGAAGCTTCCCAGCTGCAATTCACTCTTTGCATATTCTTTCTGATCTCCATCTGCTCTGAATTTCCCAACCTTCACGCCTGACCCTGCCAATTTTTCTGCTAACTCAACATATGCTTCTTCCATTCCCTATTTCATGTCAGCGTCAAACATCTCATTAGCCCAACCATAAAGTATAAAAACAGTTATTTTCAGACAGGTAATGGTGTATCAGAATCACACAAACACAATAGTTAGAATATGATGGGTACTTAAGTGAGCTTTCGAGGTAGGAGAACCAATCCACTTAAATACCCATTGAGCATCTCATCTTACTCAATGTGGGGCATTAGTATCACATACTACCACGTCTCCATCAACAGCCGAGCGAAGTGTCATGGAATGCAACCACCAGGATGTCGGCTTTACATGTGGGCCAATTGGTGGAGCTTGGTAGTATGACTCACATTGAATAGGAGGGGATACTCAATGAGGTATTTAAATCGGTTGGTTCTCTCACCTCAACACTCAGCTTTTGGGTTAGAGTTCCCCATCTCACTTAGGTACCCATTAGAACATGAATAATATATGAACAAGGGCAGTATTGTTTACCTGACAGAAGCGGCACCATGGTGCATAGAGCACAACAATCCAGGGTTCTTTTCGGTTCCCCAACTTTGCCAAGTTCTCAATCCCAGTCCTGGTCAAGCTCACCACGTCCTGGGTGTTGAAGATGTCTACGACTTCAGCAGTGTCATTTGCATGGGCAGCAATGGCATTTCTGTCCCCATCGACTTCCTGCTTGAGATTTCCTTTGTGAAGGCCACATTCCTTAGCTTTGGCTTCCTCCCACCACCACCTTCCTTCCCTTTCATGTTGTCCGGGCAAAACAGGCCTTGTGCAGGGCTCACAACCAACAGAAATGTACCCTTGTGAGTGCAATGAGTTGACTGGAACATTCATAGTCCTAAGAAAGTCCCAAATATCATTGCCTTTCACATTAGCCACAGGGTTCCACTTCACTAGACTCCCCATTCCACCATCCATTCCTTCAAAAACCGGATCAACCTGAACAACAGGTACTTCAGATCTTGTGCCTGGGGATTGGTCTTTTCTTTGGCCCGTGATCCATGCTCTGAGGCCTTTCAAGGCCCTCCTTAAGGGCCTAACCTTCCTAACTCGGCAGCATTCTTGATGACCGTCCTCATAGAATGAGAAGAGCCCTTTGTTTCTTACTAGTCCCTGAACCTCAATGGCATCAGGGAACATGTACTCGATTCGGATTCCATAATGCTTCTCAACAGCGTCAAAAAATCTGTAAGTTTCTGGGTTTAGTCTTCCAGTGTCCAAACTGAACACCCTGTAGGGACGGCCTGTCAAATGTGCATACTCAATCAAAGCTACGTCTTCAGCACCACTGCCCAAAGACAAAGTTAACCATTAAAATTCAGATAACACATTCACTAATCATGTCAAGTGTTTTTGAGTAACGAAAACAACCTCCGGAACCAAATGGTTAAGAGTTGAAGCCGTGATATTCTCATTTCTTACCACAAAAACAACAAGAAGCCTTGTCCTACTGGATGGAGTTGGCTATATAGATCACACGGCATGTTTTCACTAATCATAGCAAGTGTTTTTGACCAACAGCTTAAAAAGTTTGAGTTGCAGAGAATTTAATCCATCACCACAATCTCCACAACAAAATGGTTAAGAATTCAATCCAAATTTGTGATATTCTCATTTCTCGGCAGAACAAAAAACTAAATTTCAGCAGATAAGTAGACCCATTTTCTCATGCATGGAATCACAGTTTAGTCACCCTATTCATGGTTTATGAATGGTCCAAGATAAACTTTAATCACGAGCCTTCTCCAAACCGTTTAACTTTTTGTGAAATAATCATTTGAGAAGCGATGGCTTTTTTGCTCAACCAATGAAGCACATCACACGAAAATAGCACTAACAAGATTCTTACATTAGAATTTCTACAACTGGAGAGGGATTACATCAAAAGAGGTCATAATTAATAAGCTAATAGCCATTTATTGATTTCTAATGCCTACCTGAAGGCAATAGCAATGTCGTTGCCGAATTTCTCCAGGGCTTTATCAATTATTTCAAGAGGGGAAGCATTACTAAGTTCTTCAGCCAACTTCTCATAATCTTCCTCTTCTTTCTCTGAAATATCTGCAAAATCAGAAGAATCACCCACGAAACATCACAACCTTTGTTTAAATTGGCTAAAATCAATGGGAAATCAAACGACAAACTCGGAAAGCAAAGACGATAAATTCAAAAAAAAAAAAAAGCGTACCATGAGCAACGGTGCTTGCTGCAAGAGGAACAACCGAATCCTTCCGTGGACGTTCAGCATTTATGGATTTCACTGAGCAACGTCTTTGAGACAAGATCAGATTTCGGGAAGAAACATGAGATTTCTCGGAAACTCGAAACGAACCAATTAAAGGAGCTGAAATAAGAAAACATCATTAATCCCAAGCATTAACCGAACAACTTGAATGAAATAACCGATCCCGAATATTATCTTGGCAGCCAAACAATACCTTTAGGCTCGGCCGAGGAAACCAAACGAGAAAAACCAGGACTTGAAATGGCAGTTGAAGAAGAAGAAGAAGCAAGCGCCATTTGAGAAATCAAAATCAAGAGATTTCAAAATTTGTGTATTTGTTTGTATGAGAGAGATCTCTTGTGTTGTGGGTTAGTTGTGTGTGTCCACCACCGTAAAAGGAAACGCAAATCATATATATAGACCGAAGCGGGCTTTCAGGTGGTGGAACCTGGATGAGATTAGGGGAAGGGGGGTGATCTTACGTGGCGAGTGGTGATTGGACCATGCGAAACCCGTGGCGAGGGCCTGGCGTGCGGGGTTCTGCTACGAACATAAGAATCCCAAAGGAATCTTCCGACTTCTTGTATATGGCCGATTCTATCTGGGTTTAATAAATAAATTATGAGGATTAAAAATATAATTAAAAATAATAAATATGTTTGAAATAAATTTTATTTTTTAAATATGTTTTATTTATGAGAGATAAATAGGAGAAAGAAATAAAGTAAATATAATTATCATCAATCATTTAATTAATTAATATATATAATTAATGAAGGGTAAAAATGAAAAAAAAAAACTCATTAAATATTTAGATAACTCTTATCAGGTAAATATAAAAATGATTAAAGTAATTCAAATTTTAGACTTTTATATGAAAGTAATCCATAAATGAAGGTAATTTATTTGTTATGATGATTTTTATATGATTATAGGTATTTTTATTATCTTAATTATATTTATCATGTTTAAATATTTTTTCTTACCATATTTTTTTTTATTGTTGTTGAATGTTGTTGGATATTCTTATAGATTTATTATGTTTTAATTTTTGGTGACATATTTTATATTATTATAGGTATTTTGGTGGTCTTAATTGTGTTTAATAGGTTCAAATTTTGCCTTCTAAAGAGAAAAAAATAAAAATAAAAAAATATTAAATTTAGGTCTTGAACTAGTTCAGGTAGTCCATCAGACCCGGTTTGGTCCAGTCCGACCTCGGGTTGGTGCTGGACCAGACTAGACCACGGACTACTTTGTGCAACCCGAGATCTTCTTAAGACCAGACCTCAGATTGATGTTAAATCCGGTTCAGTCCAATCCATGCTCATCCCTAGTATAAACTCTTAATGCTCGTTTGAGATAGCTTATTTTTGGGCAATAAGTGCTTATAAATCGTAATTCATGGTATACGAGTTAAGTATGTGAGAGGAGTTTTATCTCAACTTACATAATAAGGAGTTATTATCCCAAAATAAGTGATGCCAAACACTCACTTAATCAGTATATTGAAATTAAGTTGGATTTAATTTTTAAAACAATTGGAACAAAACTAAAATTCTAGAACAATAATTATTTAAAAAAACAAAGAAAATATGAAATTATTAGGGATTAGATGAGCAGAAAGGTGGTCAAAAAACCAAAGCAAAATGTGAAAGGGACTCCTCCGGAATCCGGATTGACCACAAGCTAAGCCACTTGCTTCGCTTTCTAAATACGTCAAATTGCAACGAAACTCTTATGCGGTTTCTTTCACTTTCCCACGATGTTTTTCTAATCAAAATTATGGCCTTATTTGACTTTATTCTCTATTTTTTTCTTAAAAAAATTTATAAAATTGTTTTTTGAAAACAAGTTTTAAAAGCTAAAAAAAATAATTTGAATAGTTCTTTTAAAAAAGTAGTTTTTGAAGTGATACGGCAATAGTCATCACCGTAGCGTTATGGTAATAGTAAATAGATAACAGCCTTAAAAAACTAAAAGAATAGAAAAACTAAAATACGAAAATAACTTAAAACTATTTTCTTTTTAAAATTTTTAAAAACAATTTTTTATTTTTTTTTTAAAAACAATTTATTGGAAATAGTTTTTCAAATAATTTTAAAAACAAAATCAAACAAACCTGCGTTACAAAAGTTTCCATTTCATAATAATTAGGTCAAAATTTATAATTAAGTCATAAAAATTATTTTCTCTGGTTCTATAGACAAGATACAGTATTTTGGGTAGGCATCATCCTATTTATATCACCGTATATATATCACCTCTTTTTCCCATTTATTTTCGCACCATTTTTTTAAAAAATAATATATATTTTTATACATTTTTTGTTTTTAACTAATTTTAATCAATTTTTTTTTTTATCATTTAGCTATTTGTACTTCCTCCCGCCCTTATTATAAGATACCTTCTAAAATGATTTTTTAGGTCTTAATATAATTCACTTGAAGAGTTATTAATATGTATTTGCTAGTTTTACACATGCAATTAATACTTCAATGTGGCTCTCTCTATTCTTCTTTCTTATTCAAAACCTTGTTAATTAGTTAGCAGTCATTTATTGGTTTGTGCGAATTAATCTAAAATCTATAATAAGGTTGTCAAACTAATAAGTTTAAACAAACCATTGATAAGGATAAAAACTCATATTATGAACTCAAATCACAAATTCGTAAAAGTTTACTTTTATTAATATATGAGTATTAAAAGTATATAATTAAATAATTGAAATATAAAAAATGACAACAATTGATTTAAATATATTGTAAATCCAGATATTTGAAATTAAGTCCATCTACAATCATATTTTATCAAAATTAATAAAGAAAGTTATACAAAATTAAGCTAACACGAATTTAAGGGCAAGTTATTATAATTTTATAAGTAAAAAATGTAAAACCAGTAAACTTGCAAGCTAACTTCGTTGAGTTTACACAGCTATCACAAATTTAAGAGTGAATTGACACATTTTATAAGCTAAAAACATAACAATGGTAGACTTAATGTGTGTTTGGTATTGCTTATTAAGGGTCAATAAGCACTTATTACGTAAGTCGAGATAAAACTTCTCTCTCATATTTACCTTATATACCGTAAATCACAATTTATAAACAATTATTACCTAAAAATAGGCTATCCCAAACAAGCATTTAAAGAGTCAATATATGGATTTAACAACAATAGTTGAAAGTGCCCTATAACAAAGATGGGGAGATGACAAAAGGTATTTTAAATATGGGAACGCAGGTGATAATTTGGATAGTGGCAAATACGAATCCTAGTTGCAAATTACTATGAGTGATTTAAAAGATTTAAATTTTTACTCCCTCCGTTCTTAAATATAAGCTTTAAAATTGAGAATATATACATCCTAAAATGTAAACTTTGTTTAGTTTTGTCTCAATATTTATTGATTTTTCCAATTTTACCTTTATTAACTCTATATATATTGCTTTTTTTTTTATATGAGACTGTGTGAATTGCATTAATTAAGAAGGCAGATGAGATTTATATTTACGAGGGAGGGTATAGTTGGAAAAAATATATATTACTTAGATATTTATTGATTTTAACTATTTTTAACTACTTGTTTTTCTTAATAAAAAATGATTATTTGAATAAGGATAAAGTTATCAGAGAAGTATGTATATAATATGATTAGACCACAGTGCTGACATAAGTGGTTACAACCAATCGAATCTTCTATAGATGTATTGCAAGAAAAATAGCCGCCCGCTAGGAAATGTGCAATTTATTTATGGTGTGTTTGGAAGAACTTAAATTTGAGAAATAAGCCTTTATTACGGAAGCCGAGAAAAAACTCATCTCACATACTTACCTCGTATACCGTGAATCACGAATTATAAACATTTATTATTAAAAAATAAACTCTTTCAAACAAACATTTAGTGTTTGAAACAAGAAACATCGTTTTTTGAGTGAGACCTTAACATTAATGGATTTCATATGAAGACTAGCAACAGACTGGTAATAAAATTACTAGTACTTCCAAAACCGATGTTGTCAAAATAATTTGGGTTTCCATGAATGTGGATATTATTAACAATTAACATTACATGAGAACTGCTTAAAATGCTTGACCCACTTTGTTTCTAGGCTTAAAATGTAAATTTATTTCAGATGTTTTCACTAAGAATCAATGTTATCTCATAAGTTTTTTCAGGTTTAATTTTTCTTCGAAAGTTTCTAAATGTAGCAATGTTTCTCAACACTATTAAAAAACTAACATTAACTATTAAAAAATTGACGTTGACAGTTAATAAGTTAATGATAAGAGGTAATGTTGCTTCATTTTAATACTTTTGGAGCAAAATTAAATCTAAAAAAATTTTTAAGATACGCTTGCTCCCTAATAAAAATTTTCAAGACAAATTTACATTTTAACCCTATTTAAAACGTTATCTTTACCTAATATGAACCTGTACCTGATTTCAGGAGCGCGGGTGATGCTTACATGGCAAGCCGTAATTGGCCATGGGAAACCGGCGCACACAGTGGCGAGCCAGCATTCATAATTTTATTTTTAAAAGAACTGCTGAAAAAATTTCCGATTATAAAATTTATTATCTAGAATTACTTAAAATTTGTTTAAAAGCCCAAAAATAATACATGATCTATCAAATATTTGCGTATAACTAAATTTTTGCATACAGTACAAGAGTTGCACCCACGGGAAATGAGTCGTACTTAAGGACATGTATCCTTAGGTAAATTTAGGTAATAAATATTATAAACGGATATTTTTTTAGCAATTTTTTTTGTGAAATATATTGATTTAAAAAAAGTTACAGAAGTATATTTTTAAACAAATACTAAACATGTAAGTATGAGCGCAGGAATGTCATCGCTCATCAAGAATCACCAATGGTGATTCACCATTCACCAAGGATTATATTCTTCTACTTTTCTTATTATTTCCAATAAAAAAAGGAAAAAAACTTTCTTCAATTGGAGATAATGTAATTATAGTAGGATATAATTATAAGTTTTTAAGGAATAAATCTCCTTTGAAAACTCTTTAGATGACGGGAGACTAGATTTAGAAAAAAACAGTAAAAACACGAAGTTCAACCCATGCATATAGAAAAAGTAACGATCAAAAGTCTAATCCTCAATAAAGATATAGGTCCGAACAAAATCTTCAATAAGGATTCGATTTTGGTCTAATTTGGTTGGATTTTGATGTGATGCATTTTTTTTTAACTTTTCAGATAAAAATCAATATAATAAATCTATTTTAGGATTTTGCAACTTTTATATTCTTCTTCTATAATTTTTCCTTATATATTACTAGGTACGTATGAAAAAAGAAGCATAGACTCTACAATTTCAGTATTTCTCAAAGGTCTTTTCCACTTTTCCATAGTGCTAGCCTGCACTTTGACTATAATTATTATTCGCAGGATTTTTATGCTACCCTCATTAAATTAATTGAATAATGTCAAGTCAAGGTAATTAAACCCGGACCGGTCAGTGAACCAGTCGGGGTACTAGGTTAAGGGTTAGTGGGTCAGATCGGAGCTAAATCGGGACCAAACCAGTGAAAGATGAAAGATTTTAGACTCTTAATATAAAATTCTAAATGAAACATATAAAAAAAAGATTTTAAAAAAAAATCAAAAAATTTAACCGGACCAGTTTGCCAATTTTCGATCCGGTTTGGCCGCCCAGTCCGGGTTAGAGAACATGGATAAAAGTGCTTACAACATCAATACTAGAAGCTAAGTATATAACCAACGCTATTGTTGCGTGGTTATCTGTTTTCTCTGTTCAGGTTCTTTTTGTCTCTTCTTTTGTCATTCACTGCAAAATAACTAAAAAAAATGCATCTTTGTCTTACTTTGCATCATTTGTCTATGGCCCTCCTATACCTTCCCAAAGATTGTGGTTATGGCAATGACTTGCTGATACTTCATGCACAATAAATGATCCATGAATTATTGTTGGTGACTTTAATCAAATTTTCTCAACTTCAGATGAACTAAATTGTAAAGGAGAAAATAGTGGCATGACTTCATTTAGGAATTGTTTTGATGATTGTAACCTTCTTATGTTGGCGCAAAAGGGTCCAGAATTTACTTGGACAAACAATAGGTAAAGTTCTGATGTGGTCCTTGAACGAATTGATAGAGCTTTTGTGAATCATTAATAGTTATCCCATTATTTCCTTAGTCAATTGTTGACACATTGAGTATTGCATCCTTTGATCATAGCCCTATCATTGTTCTCACTAAACTCTCAATTAACAAAGCTGTTTTTAAAAGTTTGAAGATTGTTATAATATTGTTACTACCTGCTATTTGTAGATTGATCATGGATCGCCTTCTTTTAAAGTTCATTGTAAGTGTTCTAGGGTTTTGTCTTCTTTGTTAAAATGGAGTAAAGCAAGCATTGGAAATATTTCAGTGAGAATTAAACAAGCAGAGGAAGAATTGCAAAAGATCTCCAGTAAAATTTCTTTGTCATCCAATCTTAGTGAAGAAACTAATAATGCCTTTCAGGAAGCACAGGAAAAACTTGAATTCTTGTATGAGTGTGAAAATTGCTATTGGTCTCAAAGAGCAAAGCTGAAATCGGTATCTCAAGAAGAAAGAGACACAAGATTCTTTCATGCCTAAGTCTCTAGAAGAAAAGCAAAAAATCTCATCAAAAGTATCAAAAGGGAGGATAACACTTGGACCAGTAATATTTCTGAAATTACTGGTATGGCTCACTCCCATTTCTCTCAAAACTATTGTTCCTTTAGAAATATGTCAGCCTCTCAAATACTAGCAGCTCTGAATGGGATTGATATTCCAACTATCTCCTTGTCGGATTTTAATTTCCTTCTTAAGCCTTTTTCATTTGAAGAGGTGAAAGAAGTAGTTTTCTCATTGCCTAAACATAGTGCCCTAGGTCCTGATGGATTCCATGCCTTTTTCTTTCAGAAATATTGGTCACTAGTAGGCAATGATATATGGTGCATTCTTTGAAGGCTCTTGACAAAATCAAAATCACTTTGATCCCAAAGGGAGACTCAATGCAATCATTCAAGGATTTAAGACCTATTAGTCTTTGTAATGTGTCCTACAAGATTGTCTCTAAGGTCATATGTTTAAGAATGAAATCCATTCTCCTAAATTACATTGCTCCTAATCAATGTGCATTCCTTAAAGGGAGACCTATCTCAGATAATATCCTTCTAGCCTCAAATCTCATGAATCAAATTCATATGGCCACTCAAAAAAAGGAGGAAACTAGCTACTTTTAAGGTTGATTTTGCTAAAGCTTTTGATACTCTTTCTTGGGATTTTATTTATGCAATCATGAAAAGGATGAATTTTTCATATAAGTGGGTTGCTTTGATAATGCAGTGTATTGCTACTGTTCAATATCAAGTGGTTTTAAATGAATAGATCTCTCATGCTATTCTTCCACACTGTGGGATTAGGCAAGGGGATCCTTTATCCCTTTACTTGCATATATTATCTATAATGCCTCAAATTTCCAATTAAGGGCTAATGATGATTATTGAGGATAATTATTGAATTAAAGTGGAATAATTATGGGTCTTGGTGGTGATATTAACTAATATGCCATGATTAGTGGAAATTAAAAGAATGAAATTGTTGGGCAATTAGTTAATGATTAATAGAGAAATTAATTACTAGCTAAGAGGAAAATGAGATATGTGATTAAATGGCTAATGGAGGGATTATAATAGCTAAATGGTTGCTTATTTTATGAGAACCAATGAAGTGGTGACAAATGGCAAGCTTATAGGATGAGTGAGTGTTGGAAAAGTCAATGCATTATTTTAATATTTTCCTCTCTCTCCCTCCCTCCCTCATTCTCTCTGAATTGGTATGGGAGGGAGTATCATTGCATCTCATCTCTCTCATCTCACGCTTCTCTCTCTCTCTCTCTCTCTCTCTTGTCAGCTATGGTTAAAGGAAAGGGAAGGAAAAGAAAAGCTTGTGATTAAGTTTTTCCATTGGTGGTGATTTGAGGAGTCACAAAAATCTGATAGTTGGAGAATCAATAAGTGTCTTTGAGAAAGTTGATAAGGGTTGGGTATTCGCCTTGATCATGGTTCGATATCCACTCGAATCGTGAGTAGCCGATGCTGGAGGACACGTGGAAGAATAAGTTGTAGACAGGGCAAATGGATCAAGGATGGAGCAAGCAACCAGGGTCGGTGAGGACTCCTTTGGATTACGATTTCGGTGGATAGTTAGCAAGGTATAATTGGGATTATGTGCATTTGGATATGTATTTGAAAGGATTTGTGTAATCCCTATTTGAGATATTGTAAAGGGCGTATGTGTCGTATAAATCTTAATGAAGGTATGAACTCGAGATTGACGGGATTATTATTGTGCACTCTGATATATTATGAATGTGATTTATCTTTGTGTAGTAATTATATTCGGAATGTGAATGTGAGACCAGGTTAAAGTGTTTGTGAAAGAAATTTGTGAAAACCCTATCTTAAGGATGGGAATGTAAAAATGAGTTTTGATTATTATTGGTTTCTATTTCACTTTATTTGTGTAATCTGGATATAATTATGGATAAGGGGTTACATTTTTTGTATTAGAGCTGTTGTTCCTAGCAAGTATGGGAATTTGCTAGGATAGCTCCCTTAGATCTCTACCTTGGTGGTAGATGATGTTTTGTGATAGTGATTGTGTATACACATGTGTGGTTTGTTATTGTGGACATAAGCGATTTGTGGATTATGTGTATACATTGTTGGTTATTCTAGAGTGGCGGATTATTGTTGAATCGAAAGATATAATGGTTTACCCGAAATTCAGATGTGTAGACCCAAAAGTAGAGGTAATCAGACCCATTATTTTATTAGAGTTCAGAGGAAAATGATTTCCAGGTTATGTGATAGTAAGATTCTAGGTGTCCTGATAAACCTAGATGTTGGGTGGGAATCTCATTGTGTGACATCATTGGTCATGTCATACTGGATTTGTGTGTGTTTAAAGGCCTTAAGACCTAGGGGACCATGGTGCCTTAGGTTGGCAGAGATATTTAAATTGTTTTGGAGTTATAAATGCTCCGTAGAATTGAGGGAAGTGATTTTTCAGTTTAACTGAGGCTGAGACTTTGAGAGTTGAGTTGTGATCCAAGGATCAGACTCAATAGCTAGGCTGATTCTTAGGAATCTGAGTTGACCTGGATGGTCTAGAGTACTTGGGAGGAGTACCAAAGTGAATTGAAATATGTATCAGGTATCCTAAGGGTGCTGGCTGTTAGCCTAGCACAGGGAGAAAGTTATCTACGGAGGATTCAGATCGGACAGTGCTACCTACAGGAAGTCTTGATCGGAGAGGGCTACCTACGGTGACATTTGATCGGAGAGGCTCTTTGTGAAATCTTCACCTGTGGCCCATCGGTGTTTCGGTGGGAGGACCGTGCCTTCAGGGCGGTGGAATACAGGGGATATGTCTTTGTGAGTCAAAGCTATTTGTGTGTCTTTCACCTGCGGCCGCATGGGGTTTACCATGGCAGAGGACTGTTCCGCTGGGGCGGTAGTATATGGGGATTGACTATGTGATGTTGTGAAAACCACTGTGATGATAAACCCTTGTATGCAGCCGCCGTGATAACGAACCTAGAGAGTAGTTGCTGTGATGTTGAATTGTAGAGTAGAACTATGATGACGTTGGGAGTATGAGCTCTTAACGATGTGTTGATTATGGCTCTGAATGATTTGAGTTGAATTAGGCCAAGATTTGGCATAGATTGTGAGTGTGGTAAGGTGTAGTGGGACATTCCTATGGGACTCCTATTAAATCACCTTGACATTGTGAAAGCACAGATAAGGAGAAAGACCTCAGAGTGTGTAGCGGAAGCATGGTAATGTGATGTGTTTGAGAACTGCACTGAGCAAAGGCTCGAGGCAATGAGTATGATATGTTTAAGAATTGTGTTGAGCAGAAGCTCGAGTTCATAGAAAGTGTAATATGTTAGTGATGGTTTTGGGAAGTAAAACTTCAAAGTCCAGATTATATTGTGAGAAGGGGTCTTGGAGGATTCCGGTTTGATGAAAAAAGTTATGGTGTGGAAGTCATAGTGCTTAAAGGCATCAGTGTTGAATATACCCAGTTCTAGCTTGATGTAATTGTGTATGTTGAGTCTGCCCGTTCTCCCTTGTGGGGGGGAGTTTCGGTGCTGTCGGTCGAGATGCCTGTTGAGGCTGCTGACGGAGCTCGTCCGGTAGGGTTGCCGATTGAGGCTACTGGTGGGGGTGGGTGTGACAATTGTGAACAAGCTAGGATTGTGGTATGATTATGTAGCAGAGGAGAGCTAGTTCAGCGGATGGTGAATTCAACTACATGATTGGGGGTTCTCATATGTGAGGGCATTTATCTTGGCATGGCCAGCATGGCTAGCCACCAGGTTGGTTACACTGGTGTTGACCCTAGGCCGAAAGGCGATGCGTAAAATTAGAGTTTGTAATGTGTATTGTTGTGAACTGTGTTGTGGTGCAATACAACATGAATAGGTCAGCGTGAGCCGTCGTAGAGAGGCAATGCTTATGATACCTACCCCGACCGTTGATATGCCGTTGTAAATATGGAAGCTGTAAGGCTATGGAATCACAGCGTGAGCCGTCGTAGGGGGCAATGCTTATGATACCTACCTCGGCCGTTGATATGTCGTTTTGAATGTAAATGCCATAAGGCAATGTGTACATGTGACCACGCCAAGTGCACCGCCACTAGCTGACCCTGTTGAGGGATACGGGTGGGGTATGAGAATAAAAAAGGCTACAATAGTAGCAAGGTCTCATATAAGTGTGTCCTTATCCTTAGGGGTGTGGCTTTGAGTCTTACGGAGACGGAAGGAATGCATTAAGGGAGTATTAATATTCCTTTAAGTCCTCGCTACTCCAGGAGCACTGCCATCGGTGGAGCCCCGGAAGGGGTATACGGGTAGAGTGTAGGCAGGGTGGGCATCGCCATGCCAAGATTCCTCCGCGTAAGCGGTTCGGGTGAAGGACGGGGTCCCCGTAAGCCTAGTAAATCGGATGAGGATGGGATTAGGAGATTGAGACTCCCTGAAGGTTGCCTGGATAGAAGAGACTGAGAGTTTAGGTGGGCCGTTATAGTAGGGTGCTTTGAATAGAAAAGATTGAGATTCTGGAGTAGCTCGATATTGTTGTTGAAGCCCAAAAGTCTCGATTACCATTAGCAGAGTCGCTGGTGGGTGTACGGGTGAGGGTAATGGCTTGAAAGTGGATATAGCATAAGCTAAAGTATTATTGAAACAACGAAAGCTGAGATATGTGAATACAACGGAAGCTGTCGGTTGCTGGGATCTTAACTAATATGCCATGATTAGTGGAAATTGAAAGAATGAAATTGTTGGGCAATTAGTTAGTGATTAATAGAGAAATTAATTACTAGCTAAGAGCAAAATGAGATATGTGATTAAATGGCTAATGGAGGGATTATAATAGCTAAATGGTTGCTTATTTTATGAGAACCAATGAAGTGGTGACAAATGGCAAGCTTATAGGATGAGTGAGTGTTGGAAAAGTCAATGCATTATTTTAATGTTTTCCTCTCTCTCCATCCCTCCCTCCTCCTCTCTGAATTGGTATGGGAGGGAGTATCATTGCATCTCATCTCACTCATCTCTCCCTCTCTCTCTTGTCAGCCATGGTTAAAGGAAAGGGAAGGAAAAGAAAAGCTTGTGATTAAGTTTTTCCATTGGTGGTGATTTGAGGAGTCACAAAAATCTGATAGTTGGAGAATCAATAAGTGTCTTTGAGAAAGTTGATAAGGGTTGGGTATTCGCCTTGATCATGGTTCGATATCCACTCGGATCGCAAGTAGCCGATGCTAGAGGACACGTGGAAGAATAAGTTGTAGACAAGGCAAATGGATCAAGGATGGAGCAAGCAACCAGGGTCGGTGAGGACTCCTTTGGGTTACGATTTCAGTGGATAGTTAGCAAGGTATAATTGGGATTATGTGCATTTGGATATGTATTTGAAAGGATTTGTGTAATCCCCATTTGAGATATTGTAAAGGGCGTATGTGCCGTATAAATCTTAATGAATGTATGAACTCGGGATTGACGGGATTATTATTGTGCACTCTGATATATTATGAATGTGATTTATCTTCGTGTAGTAATTGTATTCAAAATGTGAATGTGAGACTTGGTTAAAGTGTTTGTGAAAGAAATTTGTGAAAACCCTATCTTAAGGATGGGAATGTAAAAATGAGTTTTGATTATTATTGGTCTCTGTTTCACTTTATTTGTGTAATTCGGATATAATTACGGATAGGGGGTTACATTATCAGCCAATGCCTTATCTTGTATTCTTTCATCCTTTGAAGTTGCTGGTTTTTTGAAGGGTATTAAAGTATGCAAATTTGCTCATCTAATATCTCACTTGCTTACGCTAATGACTCTATTTTCTTCTTTAAATGTAAAGATCAAAGTGTTAACTCTGTCAAGGCTTCACTGGATTTGTATGGTACTTGGTCTAGTCAAGCAATTAATTTTACAAAGTCTTCAATCATTTTCAGTCCCAATCCTGCTCAGCCTATGAAAACCCATTTTTCCCAGTTCTTTGGAGTTCGTTAGATAGATAGACTAGGGAAATATTTAAGGACATGGGTTGACCTAGGTAGGAATAAGTCTATGGTGTACTTACAAGTTGTTGAGGCTATTGAAAGAAGAACTACAGTTGGAAAGCTTGACTTCTATCCTAAGCTTATAGGCTTGTGCTAATTAAACATGTTCTTTTAGGGGCTAATCTTCATGTTCTCTCATGTATAAAGTTGCCTCAATATCTATGTGACAAAATTGACTCTAGATGTATTAATTTTTTCTGGGGATTAGATGATGATAGTAGAAAAATGCATCTTATGGGTAAACATAATATTCTTAAACCTGTGGAAGAAGGTGGTCTAGGATTGAGGAGTACTTGCATGGTCAATGATGCTTTGCTGGCAAAGCAAATATGAAGAATATTATCTGCTCCTGAGGAATCTTTCTTTTTTATTACCTTGAGAATGAAGTATTTTGATCTAAATAGTGCTGAAATTGTCAAAACTCCTTACAACTCGTCGTGGATACAGATAGGCATTGAAAAATGCTTTGATTTTATAATCAAGCACCTCCAATGGAAAATAGGTTCTGGGGATTCTGTCTCTCTTAGCCACCCTTGGTGGTGCCCTATGCAAATGGGATCTATTATGCCAATTCCTTGTAAAAGGTATCTGATTTATTGTTGCATCTTTCATCAAGCTAGTGTCCTGTAAGATAAAATTTAAATTTAGTTTATACTATTTATCCTCATGATATTACCAACAGAATCTTGATATTCCTATTTCCTTTTGTGCAGCCAAGGATAAACTTGTTTGGAGCAAAAATTCATTAGATGTACTCTTTCTAAAACTGGTTTTTAACTCTTGAGGTGATCTTCTATCCAAAATTCTCTACTCATTTTGGAAGTTCCTTTGGTCTATCTCACTATCGATGAAGGATATTCTTTTCTTCTAGAAATTCCTTAATCATGCTATTCGATCTACAGATGTCCTAAGATCTCATCATTTAGATTTTCAGGTTCATGCCCCTTTGTCTGTGATGCTATAGAAACTTTGGATCACTTGCTTGTCACATGCCCATTCTCTGTTGCAATTTGGTTTGGAGGTTTATTTATTAGATTTCCTTTATCTACCTTTAATGAATTTATCTCTTGGGTGAAGAGGAATCTCATGATGCTTCATAATGATGGGCACTCCCATTTGGTAATTAAAATATTAAAAATTGTTGCTATAATCTGGTTAAAGAGGAACTTAATTGTTCATAATTCATTATATGCTGATCCTTTATTGTCTATCAGAGAGATTAAACATGCAGTTGCTTTTGCAAGAATTGCATTTGAGTCTGATTCCAATATCAATGTGTCTTTCTCTTCTAATGTTGTTTATCAGAATGTGGATAGCATTTCATCAATTAGATACATTATTGTTATGAAGAAATATAAACTTCACGCAAAGAAAATCTGCCAAGCCTGGATTGGATTTCAAGGACAACCACTGATTTCATTCAAATGGAAAAATATCTCGTTGTTTCCATTATTTGCTCCTTTATGTCTCAGAGCATGCCTTCTTTGGATTACAAGTTCATCCCTATTTCAAGAATTTCAGAGGCAATCTTTGCAGATCACATGTCTTAAACGAGCCTTCCTTCCTCTAAATGGATATAATAGAGTACCATCTAATGTGATTTACCAAGATATAGGAGAGCTTCTTTCTAATTTCATTTTTTAGCAAGTTAGCTTTTCTAGTAATCTTTGTGGCATGAATTTTAATTTCTTTAGGAATTGCCACACTTTTGAGATCGACCTATAATTTCCTGATGTACTCATTTTCTTTAATATATATTTGACTTTCTTTAAAAAAAACCCTAACATTTATAAAACCCTGAAAGGTGATTGGAATTTTACAAGTGCCAAATATATTTAGATGTATCAAATTGGAACTTAAAACTGTTGTTAAATTACCTTACTATCCCTTATCTCTCTCATAGCACAAGTACTCGCCTAAGAAAAAGGAAAATGTTGGAGGGAGTAATTGAATACAACAACTATCCTTTGAACCCTGCACTGACTCTGGCGCCTCCTTCTTCTTCCACCTCTATTCTTTAATTGTTCGAGGTCGTCTCTATCGCAGCCTCCTTCTTGTCCCCTGCTTCAGGTGCTTCATCTCTCCTCAAGATGGGTGATGAGTTCTCTTCTGATTTAATGATTTTTTTCTTTGGATTTGTTAGAATGGATACTAGATGGATCATGTTGTGTCACTTTATTGCCTTATATAGATTTTAACCTTAAAAGCACTAGATTTTAGTATATAGAAGTCAGTGGCTTGTAGGAATCTCAAGTTTATCATTTTGTTCTATTTCCACACTTCTTTTGCCACCCAAGAAAGATTATGGGCTTATTAGTTGGTGTTTGAAAAGTAAGTTCACGTAAGTCGAGACAAAACTCTTCTCACTTACTTACCTCGTACACCGTAAATTACGGTGAAAAAGCACCTTCTACCACTAATTCAAACAAGCACTATTATGATTATTGAACATTACTAATCTTCAAAAATACAATTTATCGGCAAAATTCTGAAACTTTCTATATTGCAAAATATTCTTTAAGTCGTTCCTCATCAGGTTCCCAAGACCTGCTTCCTTTTGTTCGATCTCTTGCCAAGCATCAAAGAGTCAAGAGAGGGTGAGATTCAAATGAAATGGAGACAATGTGAATTGAATGAGCCTCTATTGAGTGTGTGGTGGTGCGGTTTGGCTACCCAATCATACGATTGGGGCCTATAAACGCAATAGGCGGAGTGAATTTTTATTTTTGAGTGTTAGGTGCTTCAATTGAGTTTAAGTGTTTTTGAATTGTTAAGCTGCTTTTGTCTTAAGCCAAAATTTGGAGCTTTTTACTTAAGTGCTTTTGCTTAAAATGGTTTCAACATTCATTAGGCTAAAATTATTTGGTTGATGTTGGCTATCCGACACCACTTGGATATCTTCGTCCCTATAGATGTGAGGTTTATCATTTGCCAGAATTTAGCCGCCAACCCAGATTTAGAAATGCTAACGAGACCTTCAATTTTTATCATTATAGTTTGATATCTATTATAGAAAGGACTTTTGAAGTGTGGAAGAATCGATTTGAGTTGCTACAAAAAATGAGTAAGTACAACTACTAAACACAAGTCCACATTATTTGTGCAACAATGACCATACATAATTTTATTAGGAGAAATTTTGCCATTGATGTTAATTTTCGGCAAGAATGAAGTTGGGAATATATGTCATGTAGATAATAATGGTATAGATGAATAGCCTTTCGCGACAAATTATGATAGGCGAGCTTCCTTCCAAATGAATCATATTTATGACTCAATTAGAGATCAAATTGTACGGGACATATGATCCAATTAGTTATGTAATATTATTTCATCAAATTATGTATTTTTTTATTGCCAAATTTCCCAACTTTAACTTTTATAATTTTTTATTTAATTTCTTTTTTACCATTATCACAAAAGCCATTTATGCTAAAATCAATTCAAACAAGTTCTACTTTTACAAAAGTCACTTATACAACCACCAATTCAAATATAAATCATATTACACAATCTAACTTTTACCCAAAAGTAAGATTGCAAAAAGTCAGATTGAAAAAAACTATTTTTGCAATCGCTGTTCCAAACATACTCCCATGAGGTCTAGTCTTCACTTACCACTGCCTGAGGGGTAGTGAGGTCTTTTCTCATGATTTAAAAATTCCCAATAGTACGCATATTCATATCACTAAACAGAGTTTTGGATATTTTAAAACTATTTGTATAGAATTTTCCCTAAAATTAAATTCAAACTCAGTGGATGAAAAAAGCAATATTATAACTTACTAGAATTACCACTTGCTTAGGTATTGGATTTTAGATATTTACATAAAAATGCCATTTTATTTATGGGTTTGAAACAAAAACCTTTTTATGGGTTAGTTCTAGTGTCATATGTCCACTTTTTATAATTAAAAAAAAAACTTCAACTTTTTAAATGCTCGTTTCCGTAAATATCACCGAAAATGGGAAATATCACTATAAAGTTCTTATAAATAAACATGACAAGAAAAAAGACTTACACAAGTGAACGATATCAAATGACCAGTTCTATTGCTAAAAATGACAAGAGATTCATACTATTAGAACCTTTTTGTAATTATATTTTTTTCTTGAGATCTCAGTGATTTTTCCAGAAAAAAAAAGAAAAAAGAAAACAACATTCACAATTATTTCAGGGACGCTGCTATGAAGACACTACAAAAAAAAGCGTGATTTAGTAGCGGTTAAAAATGGGTATTAGTAGCGGTTCTAACCGCTACAAACAAGGTTAGTAGCGGTTACTCAAAACCGCTACTAAATCGTACGTTGCAAGCAGTTTTGTAGCGGTTATATAAAACCGCTACTTAATCAAAAATAACTGCTACATCCTTTGTAGCGGTTCAACTTAACCGCTACAACACCCACATGGACGAAATTTTTTTTAGAGATATTTGTAGCGGTTATATAACCGCTACAAATATAAAAAATTGAAATTTTGAGAGCTAAAAAGAAAGAATTTTTTATTTTGTAGCGGTTAACAAACCGCTACAAATATAAAAAATTGAAAATTTGTTGGAAAAAAAAATGACATTTTTTTATTTTGTAGCAGTTAACAAACCGTTATTAATTTTGAATTTTATGAAATTAGTAGCGGTTTTGAAAACCGCTACTAATTTCATGAAATTCAAAATTGGCCCCAAAAAATTAAAATTGAGTTGTAAAAAGGCGCGTTATTTAGTAGTGGTTTTAATAATCGCTACAAATATTTAAAATTTTTTTAAAAATATACAATTATTTGTTTCTGTTTTTTCAATATTAAATTAAATAGTTTATTTTGTTATTATTTTATCTATTTCAATTAGCTTATTATTCAATAGTTTAACTTATTAATAAATAAAAAGGAAAAATGTAATTGAATTGGATTAGTATAAAATTTATATTAATAATATTATTAAGGATAGGTAGGTAATCAGGAATTATTATGTTATCTAATATAATGTAATTGTGTATGAAAAAGAGATGAAAATGAGATACAGTTATGATATATCTAGAAAAAAAAATGGTTAGAATAAATTTTATAGAAAGGAAAGAAGTATTCTAAAAAAAATTAAAAATCTTGTTACCATATTTGATCGTATTATTCAGCTCCTCTACTCATACAAAAGAAGTTGTAAATGAGAGAAAATGAAAGAAATGTAAGGTGAAAATAAATTGGGGAGTGTTTGAAATGAGTTGTGGTAAGGGTATTTATAGGGATCCACGTACTATTTGTAGCGGTTAATGTAGCGGTTAATGTAGTGGTTATTAATTAGTAGCAGTTATTTATATTTTTGTAGCGGTTTAATATTCATAGTGCTATTTGTAGCGGTTAATATATCCATTTTGTAGCGGTTATTCATTTAGTAGCGGTTAATTTTTTATTTGTAGCGGTTTAATAACCGCTACAAATATTATTTTAATTTTTAAATTTTTTTTACATTTTATTTTAAAAACTTTTTTGCATTTTTTGTAAAGACAAAAGCATAATTTGAATTTGATCACTCATCGTCACCATCCCTACAGAAATTTTGTGGAAAAATTATTGTTATTGATGTATTATTAAATTTAAAAAATTTAATTCAAATGACGTGAACTTAAAAAAACTCACCGCAGTAGAGGTAAATTGTCATCGCCTTCAGGGAAGTAGTTTTCAAAATCAGCTGGTTGAAATGGCTCACTCTCGTAGGCGATGTTATCGCCTTCACCCATGTCGTAAAGGTCTCTTGGCTTTAAATGAACGACCATGTGCCAATCCTATGCCTCTCGTCCTCGACATAATAAACCTGATGTGTCTCTGAAGCTAGAATATACGGCTCATCATCTTGAGAAATACCAGTATGAATCGATCGTGAGAAATTGACTGATGTGATCCCTAGGTCGTCAGTTGTCAGTCCCCGAGAAGTAGTGGTATTTGCCCACAAACACTTGAACAGCGTCACAGTGAAACGGCCTTGATAATTAAGCTCAACCACATCAAGAAGCTTGCCATAGTAAGGGACGCCTCCGAACTGTATGTTGGCGTCACTGCTGCTCGCATAACTCCTTGTCCCAAATGTGCCATAAACACCCGAATTCTGTGTTTGCAATCCTTGATCCCGTGAAACCGTGCAAAACTTAAAACCATTGACATTGTATGCTGTAAACCTTTTGCATGATCAAGAGGGCCGATTGCGAGAGCTCTGAAATCTGGTGAGTGTGGGTTGTGGTCATTTAGTATTCTGCGCACAAACCAGCTCGGGAATTCTCTATGGACCCTCCTATCAACTTCCGAGGATGTCTGTGTACGGATCCTGAGTTGACGCTTAACATGACTTCTGAATTCCCTGCAATTAATAATGGAAAGGCGTTAGTGAAATGAAAGTAAGAAATGTTACGAAAGATATAGATCAAATAACATATGAGTGTACAATTCTTACCGTATGAAAGGTTCAACTTGAGTGCAATTAATCAAGACATGTCTATGTGCTTGGAACTTCTCAGTTGCCGTTAGTTTGAAGTTCTCAGTTGCTCCAACTGGTTTACCAACACGAGGGATAAATTCTCCTGATGTAGGCACAGGTTCAGGACAATCGTCAACATGAGGTGGGTGGTTGAAAGCCGTCTCAAGATCATCAAAGTACCTTGAGCAAAAATATAGCACCTCATCCCTTATATAGCCTTCAGCTATAGAACCTTCTGGCCACGCCTTATTCCTCACGTAAGATTTTAATTTCCCAAGGAACCTATGAAGTACATAAGAGAAAATTGATATAAAATGATGAAAAGGACGACTAGCAAACATTAAATACGGACAATAAATTAAAGCACATATTTAAAATGAATACCTCTCAATCGGATACATCCAACGATATTGTACTAGTACAGCGAGCTTTGTTTCATGAACGAGGTGGACTGTGAGGTGAAGCATCACAGTAAAAAAGGACGGAGGAAAGATCATCTCCAAATGACAAAGTGTAAAAATGATTTTCGACTGCAGCTAATCGAGCTCCTCAACGATCAAAACCTTAGAACACAACTTCCAAAAGAAAGAACAAAGTTCCACCAAAACGATGGAAACATCGAGAGGAAGTGTATTCTTTATAGCCAGAGGGAGTAACTGCTGCATAAGAACATATGAGTCATGACTCTTCAGGATAGCAACCTTTCGAGCCTGCAAGTCGGCACATCGAGAAATGTTGCTTGAATACCCATCAGGAACTTTTAATTTCTTCAACATCGCGAGGAACACTTCCTTATTCGGTTTTGTGAGGGTAAACTTTGCCGGTGTAAATCTGTCATGCTCATCTGGCCAAGCATCTTCATGAACTCCCATGTCGCGTAAATCTTTCCTCGCTTGAAGGTGATCTTTTGTCTTGCCGGGTTCGTTAAGCAGCGTATACAGCACATTGTCGCAAACATTCTTTTCAATGTGCATTACATCAAGATTGTGGCGAAGTAAATTAGATCTCCAATATGGAAGTGTGAAGAAAATACTTATCTTCTTCCACTGCTGAGGCGCCGAAGTCCTACGCGTCTTTTGGCGAGTTGGTGCTGAATCGTCACTTTTTCCAAACTCGAAGTCAACATGCTTAAGCTGCTGTAAGATATCTGTACCGGACAAAGTCTGAGGTGGTCCTCTTTTCTCTGGTTTCCCATTGAAGCGATTCCGTTGCAATCTGAACTTTTGCGTTCCATCGAGAAACGTTCGATTCCCCATAAAGCACCACTTTCGGCTGTGGGGAGGGCGCAATGCGTCAGAGTCAAAATTGCAAGCTGGACACGTCGACCCAGTATGCACATTCCAACCGGATAATGTGCCAAGGTTAAGAAAGTCACTAATCGTCCACATCAAGGCTGCACGCATGTTGAACAAAGTCTTGCTGTAAGTGTCGTACGTCTCCAAGCCGACATTCCACAGGTCAATCAATTCCGCAATAAGTGGTTGGAGATACACATCGATGTCATTGCCCGGTGCCTTTTTGCCTGGAATGATCATAGACATAATGAAAGAGCTTTGTTTCATACACATCCAGGGGATAAGTTGTAGGGAACTAAGACTACCGGCCAAATACTGTAACTTGTGCTAAGATTTCCGAAAGGATTGAAACCGTCGGTCACTAATGCAAGCCGAACATTTCTGGGGTCAGTCGCAAAATCTGGAAAGTCGTTGTCAAACTTTTTCCAAGCGGCTGCATCCCGCGGATGTCTTAATTTACCATCTTCGTTTTTATCAACGGCATGCCACCTCATGTGCTCAGCAGTTTTAGACGACATAAATAATCTTTGTAGACGAGGTTTCAAAGGGAAGTACTTGAGAATCTTTACAGGTTTCTTCTTCTGCTTTTTCCCCTTCCGAATTGTCTTGTACCTCGATGTGTGACATCTCTTACACGTCTCCCTGCTGGAATCGTCTCCCTAATACAGCATACAATCATTTGGGCATGCATCAATCTTTTGATAATTCAACCCCAACCTGTTGATAATCTTCTTGGCCTCATAGAATGTTGTGGGAATCTCGGCGTCGGGGAATGCATCTTGTAATAAGTCGAGCAACATCGACATTCCCTTATCTGTGATCCCACACAAGCACTTGATATGATACAATTTGATTAAGAAAGATAATTTAAAATATTTGTGACAACCTTGATATAAAGGACGATCTGCTTCATTCATCAAGCTAAAAAAATCTCGAGCTGCTTCATTCCCCATAAAAGCCGGCTCCGAGCCGTGCACTTCTTCGTTGAAGTTGTCGCCTTGAAATCCAAACGCATCACGCACAGCATCATTCACAGGATCATCTTCATCTACTTGAACACCTACTTGAGAACATCGAGGAAGAGCATCGTCATATCTAATGCCGGCCTTCTCACCATGAACTGCCCAAAACGTATAGTCCTCAGGGAAAGGCTTCACAAGCAAATGTTCCTTCACAACATTTCGTGCATGCCACTTCTTGAACTTGCATTTCCGACACGGACAAACGATCTTGCCGTTACAGCTGGCGTGAGTGAATGCGAAATCCAAGAAACTGTTTAATCCGTACAAATATTCAGGAGAATTGTGCGGCAACCTTATCCATGATTTATCCATAGCTACAAGTGAGAGAAAAGAAAGTATAGAGAAGAAGATGAGTGGGAAGATAATGACGAATGCCTAGAACCTTATATTCTGAAATTCCAACATTTATAATTTTGTAGCGGTTCTTAAACCGCTACACCAACTGCTACAGTTATAAAATATTAGTAGCGGTTATATATATAAAACCGCTACTAATATTCAAGCCGTTACACATTGGTGGGAAATTCAAAATTTACTTGTTGAGTATTTGTAGCGGTTATATATATAAAACCGCTACTAATATTAAAGCCGTTGGACAGCAAATTAAAAAATAATTTTTAATTTGTAGCGGTTATACATAACATAACCGCTACAAATATGCACAAAGGCTGCAAATTTCAAAATTCAAATGATAAGTATTTGTGGCGGTTATTATTTTAAAACCGCTACTAACATATATATAGTTGTAGCGGTTTCATAAGAGAAACCGCTACAACTATATATATACATTTGTAGCGGTTATTAGTGTAAAACCGCTACTAACATATATATAGTTGTAGCGGTTTCTCAAGAGAAACGCTACAATTATATATATACATTTGTAGCGGTTATTGGTGTAGAACCAATACAAATATATATATTTGTAGCGATTTTAAGTTAAAACCGCTACAAATATGTATGCTTTGTTTTTTTTTAATTTAGATATAAATAATTCATAAATTAAACAACGCGATCTAATAATATAAATATAATTATATTAAATACAATAAGAAAGTTCTGAAATAAAAACTCATATATATATTTACAAATGTTTAAACAAAAAAAAAGTCCTAAACTAAGTAGCTGGGGGCTGATCATCTGGTGCTCCCTCAGGTGGGGCTCCTCAGGTGCTGTTGGATTGGGCCGCTGCGCAGAGTGAACCGCACCATCGTCATCAGCAGGAGCAGGAGGAGGAGTAGTAGTACTCGGGACGACATAGCGAGGGACAGGGGGAACCGCTGGATGCTGCTCGTTCGGGAACAGGCGACTCCATGCTCCCTTGAACATGTTGTTCGCGATCTCACGCCACTGCGTCTGCTGAGCGTATATCATATCAGCGTGCAGCTGCATCTACTGCATATACTGCACCTGTATCTGCTGCTGCTGCTGCACCATCTGCTGCTCCAAATCTGACCGCAGCTGGTCAATAGACTCATCCCTCAGACGTCTGACCCCTCTAGAGCTGCCAGCCTCAGACGCGACGCTCCTGCCGTAGACCATGCTAGGTCTGGCGCCTATCCCCATCCCCCGCACGAGTCTGGGGTGCTCAGCCTGAGCCAGACCCGCCTTCAAAGGAGCCGTTGGGTCCACTGACCCTTGTGACTCCTCAGGCTGGGTCTGTCGCAGCTCAGCCTACGACTGCTGCATCCGTTCCTGCCATTTTATGAAACAATTACTAATTAGCATTTTTTATTATTAACTTGGTTTTATAAAAAATATAATAATAAAATTACTTACAATGGCCGCCTCTGCCTGCTGAGAGGTCGCAGTCCCGTCACGGTGTCTATGTGTGATGGCGTACAGCTCCCCATAGTTCGTCTGACGGTTCTCCTGCTGTGCCTTCGTCTCCTGAAACAATTACAAAACAATAATTAGTATTATGAAATAATCAGCTAAAAGAAAGTGATATTTTGAAAAGTTACCAGCTCGCTGTAGGTCACAACAAAGGTTTTTGATCCTGCTGTGTGGTAGATCGTCTGCTGCGCCCGGATCTCGATGTTCCTCTGAGAAAGCTCCTGGAAAAAAAAAATATTAAATGTATTATAATTTAAAATTAAATACAAATTAAATTGAAATTATAATTTAATATTTAACAATTACAAAATTATATATAAAAAATCTAATAAATACATTACCTGCGCCTCAGGGCTCCTCCTGAACTGGACGAAACTCGCCCAGTCGTTCGGCGGCACGCCGTCCAAGATGCTCTCGATCAGCTACTCCAGAGGCATCGTTCCGTCCTTATCCACCCTGTGGAAGAGACGGTTCCTCCTGTTCCTCCAGGCGTCACCCATCTTCACGAGGGCATACCTCTTCGGGTTGGCCCGGATGGCAAACCGCAGCTGAAAAAAAAATATTTAAATATCAATAATTACAAAAACCATAATTTAAAAAAAATAATTAAATAGAATTAATTACAAAAAATATTAATTAAATAATTTTAATTACCTGAACCACCTCCTCCCAAGCTTGGTCCTTCGGCCCCCTTGGAATATGCCTCCACGTCTTGAAGTGAAGGGGGAACCGCATCCAATTCGCGCCCAGGTCGTTCAGGAAGCGGTTGAGCAGGTGACCCCCATTGTGGATCGGCTGGTCAGTGCCCTCATTCCATGGCACTATAACTCGGAGACTTCGGTCCAAGCTGTTCACACCGGCCACGTCTAGCCTCCTCGTCGAAACGTTCCCCTGCTCGTCTGCACAGTTTACCGCACGTTAGATAAATTGTAATTCAAAGTTAACATTTCTAATTTAAATAAATAATTTACTAAATTAAAAAATTAATTTACCTTCGACCTGCACCTCAAACCCAATGGACCGCGAAGACGACCCTCGTGGGTTGTTCTGCTCCCGAGCGTCCTCCTTATCGAGGAACTGCTCCATCTCCCTGAACCCAATCGGGATCTCGAACTCCTCCTCATTGAGGAAGTCCTCAACGCTAATATCTGGCCCCCCAACCTCAGGCACCTCTGGTGCAGTCGTCGCATGTGGGATCGTCTACGGTACCTGTGGTAGGGCCGACTCCTGTGGGGGGATGGGCTGAGATGCAGCGGTAGCCCTACCTCTACGCTGCCCCCTCCCTTTGCCCCCTGCCTGGCTGCTACCACCCCGTAAAATCGGTCTGGGGACCTCAGGGGCCTTCCCCTTATCCTGTCCTGAAGCCATATCAACTATAAAAATTTAAAAAAAAATAGTCACATTATTATGCAAAAATATAATAAAAATACAAATATAAATAAAATACGTGTTATATACGTACCTCAAGTGCAAATACTGAGAAATACTGAGCAAAAGCTCCTATATAGACGTCTGAACGCTCAAATATCTAAGAAATCACTCAAAGAAACCTCAGGAAACAAAATGAGCAAAAGAAGAAATGAAGGAGGCGGTGGCTTAAATAGGCTAGATTTTAGTAGCGGTTATTCAAATAACCACTACTGTAACCGCTACAAATACTTAAATTTGTAGCGTTTCTATAATAACCGCTACAAAATATAACAACGTTTAAAATTCTGTAGCGGTTATTGCCCAAAACCGCTACAAATGTCGAGACTCTTGAAATTCTGTAGCGGTTATAGGGGCATAACCGCTACAAACTTCTGACCTTTGGTATTTTGTAGCGGTTCTGTTGCTGTAACTAGGGCTGAGCATTCGGTGTTCGGTTCGGTTTTCGGTGAAAACCGAAATAACCGAATAACCGAACATAGGCATTTTTAAACACCGAACCGAAACCGAATAGTTTATAATAACCGAACTGAATTAACCGAAATATTTCGGTTCGGTTACTCGGTTAACCGAAAAATCAGATAAGACGTTCAAAACTTATGCCATCTCATGATACTGAAGATGCTTCAACAATGTCCCTTATATATTGCACAGGCTAACGAATCAAAATATTAATTTAAACTAAGTAAAATACTGATTTACCGATGCAACTAAGAGTTGTAATATTTATTGTAAAATCCAAACATAAATGATAAAAAGAAGAGATTGAAAAGGGAGAAATTGAAAAAAGAAACTGCACCGAACCGCGTATCATGATTCTCTACAGAAAAAAGGAGATTGAAAAAAGTCTACACCACAACTGTTATATCTTAATTTGCAATTAAAAAAACGAAACATAGGAAACCTTATACCTCTATAAGCAAATAAGAAACTGATGAAGCAAGAGATGAAGTCTAGCAACACTGGAAAAAAAAAAGATCAAAGAGCAAAGGTGAGAAGGCAACAATCCCAGCAACGCTGACAGTGGGTGGAGACAGGAGAGTGAATTGTGGTCTGATTATGGCTTCAAGAGAGCAACTAAGCGGTGAGAAGGAGTTCGAGATGCAGACGAAGTCCGACCTTCAAAGTTAGAGAGATAACATGTGAGAGCGAAAGATTGAGACGCGGCACACAATAGGACAACTCTGACTTGGGGTTAGTAAGAGAGCTAGGGTTTAGAATAACCTTGGGCTTGGGCTGCTGGACATGTTTTGTTAAAAAAATAATGGGTGTTGGATTTGGGCCACTGACCACACAATAACACATACATACAAGCCCACCAATTATATATGCTATTTCGGTTATTCGGTTAAACCGAAATTTTTTTTATAAACACCGAACCGAACACCGAACACCGAACTCACTTAAAAAATTAACCGAAACAAAATAAAAAACCGAATTAACCGAACCGAAAAAACCGAATTGAGTTCGGTTCGGTTTTCGGTTTCGGTTCTGATTTGCTCACCCCTAGCTGTAACTGCTACAAATAACCGCTACACTGTTGGCGCGCCAACTGGCGGGAATATTGTAGCGGTTTCTGTACATTAACCGCTACAAAATCACCGCTACAGGTTTTAGCGGGAATTTCACACCAAATTTCTAGTGGTTTTTTGTACCCAACCGCTACAAAAAAACCTTGCCGCTACAAATTTGTAGCGGTTTAGGTGAAAACCGCTACAAATACTATAATTTGTAGCGGTTTAATATAACCGCTACAATTGCACCGCTACAAAATATCTTTTTTTTTGTAGTGAGATAGTAGGCTAAGAAATTTTAATATAATATAGATTAACCAAATAATTTCAAGTTTTAATTTTTGATTATTTAGCCATACACGAAAGATCAAGAACTGTTTTAAAAGAGAGTGCAATTTGAAATTTAAAAGAAATGGTTTTGAAGCATGATGATTTTCCCCCCAAAGGGACATTATCACAAGGATTGCAAACAAGTTTTCTTTTCCTTTAGAGAAAAACAACATTATTTATAACTCTTAATTTCTCCTACACCCTCCGATCCAGCAAGTAAAATATACATATATAGTCTTTTCTCCGAGATACTTTGTGAGCTGTAAGCTCACTGTACAGATTATATAGGCATGTTAATTATCTATCCACATTCTGAAAACAAAATAAAAATATCGACAAGCAGAATATCTAAAGTAGAACTTGAGCTATATTTGACCCACATGACCTGCAGAGGGTAGAGTTTGATAACTATTCTAAAAATGCATTCTTTGAAAAATCCCTGCGTTTTCTCTTAAGCTTTCTTTGTGACGTGTCTTCTTTTTCATCAGCAAAACTGAGAAATGTCTGGATGCGCGCAGAGCGCGAGCTGCTACGGTTAGAAGGACCGCCATTTTTGGGGAAGTCACGGCAGAATTGGAGAACCATCAAGATGAAATAGACAAGAAGCGCTACGAAACTTACTATCCCACATAACAGAAACAGGCCCCAAAAGCTTTCTAACTGAAGTTGCTCAGATCCCTCCTCTGCACTCCTAAATGCACAAGCCTGCGTTGAGAGCCACCTCTCATGAATCTGCTGGAGCTCACCATTTTCGGACAGAGTCAGTATGGCTGTTGACATATCAATGGATAAAGGGGAGTCCTTTCGGAAGGCCTGCAACAACACATGGAGACATGGAGTAGCCTTCTGAAATAAATCTAATGAAACTTCATAAAATGATGAATACTACTAAGAGAAAAATAGAAGCACTTCCAAACTGTTGTCAAGTGTTCAATCATCTGGTTCCCTAGAGACACCATGTGGATAGTCTTTTGATTATATGACTTCCTAAATGCTTGAAGCAGTTTGTCTTTAATGCTTATATTTACAGAGGTTACACTTGGGTTGAAACTTGGGCAACATAACACTTCCAAAAGCTATTTTTCTTTGTTAAACTTTGGAAATAAGAAAGCCCAATAACGACCATTCTGATAACAAAACTTCTCACTCTTAACCATCTTGGAAATTTCATTCACTATGGATTCTTTTCTCCTTTTATAAAATTTAGGGTTTGGCTGTCTTCCACTGATTGACGTCTTTTTAAGTAACTTCAAGAGTACTTTACACAAGAGTTAGAGATACTCACAAATCCCCATCCACTTTTGGTGAATTCTTGGCCTCTAATGGAGAATTTGCAGTAATTTGACATGAAGAGTTCTACATATGGCCGCTCATCAACAACAGCAGCGACAGTTCCACTCTCAAGAGCAATGGCATATTCTTCTGGTGAACCAAGAGGAACAAGCCTATATTTTGGGATGTTGAGTTCCTGAGAAAGATAGTTTTCAGCAAATGATCCTACTTGAAATCCTATACGTTCATTACTGGTTATCAAGGTATCAATTCCTGTTATTGATGAGGAAAGTTGTTGCACAGTGAGGATTGATGTCAGGCTTGCAGTATAGCTTGAAGTGATTACCAAAACCACAAAAAGCCAGATGATTAGCACTATACGACCAAGTGCACTAACTGTGTTCTCTCCTGGAATGACAAGCAAAAACCAAGGTTAATTTGTTTTTACTATAAAAAATACTCTTAGGGCATATCATGATATGAATTCAGACAAAAGGAAGACTTACTGTGCGCAAAAAACATGGTGGAGAGGCTAAACCTGAAAATCAAAACAAAGGTCCTCTCATCAGATGTTTAGATTATATATGTGGTTTATGCAAGCTGCCAGTTCTATCAAAGAAGATGTTTAGATTGACTTGACAGCAACTGCATAGATGCGATAGTGAATTTGAGGCAGGTTCTATCATGAATCCAACTCATAAACTAGGAATGCGTGATCATCATATAAGATGACTAAATTCTGTAATAAATAATATGTATTACTACAAGAACACTAGTCACATGCAGCGGAGAAATCAATCGAATACCTTCTAAACAACAAAAGAAAAGGCAAGAAAGACTAGAAACATGTGACCAGCAAAGGAAAAGCTTTTGGAACACAAGCATGCTTGACCAAACCAACAACAAATTGTGCTTCTAGATTCATGAAGGATCAGACAAATATTGAATAATTCTGTAACATGTTGCAGATAAGCAATGTGTTTTCCTAGATCTGTTGGTTAGGAAGTAAAAATCTTTAGGGAAAAAAGAAGAAAGGTTCTCACCAAAGAATTGTAACAATTTGTTTCCTAGGAGGCCCCCGGAACTCATCATTTGTTCTATGTTCAAGAACCCACACAACTGCTCCAACAATGAGGAAGAAAACAGCTGTGACACCCCACATTAATGGAGTAAATGGTCGCAAGAAATTCCAAGCACTTGACTTTAGTTCTTTTACTTTTGTAACCACAACAAGGCCTGACTCTATATATGGTTGAGTAAAATCCACAATCCTTGTTCGGTCAGTGACAATGGCAATGTCGCCTACAACAGCATCGAACACCTGTAAATGCAACTGCAACATGATCAATATAGCGAAGTTTTAGTCATTTGTAGAAAATGCATCATGGATTCTGGGAGTCTTACATCAGAATTAATCTCATTGACAAGTTCAAAGTAGTTGGGGTTCTTATGACCATCTCCAAACAGAACAAACTTGTATGGAACTGCATATGGTAGCAATTTAATGGCAGCCAGGAAGACATCTATGCAGTATCCTTGAACTTTATTGGTACCATTTATTTGTGAGACCAAGTTCTGATAACTAACTCGATTGGGGACACCAATTCTTAGCTGTCTTCCATTATTTGGAAAAACCCATCCCCGAGGCTTTTCTGTTGTACCACCAGGCCAAGTTATATTGGACAGATGTTGGTTTAAAATTGATCGGTTGGCTCGTTTAGTGTGAAGTTTCTCAGGAGGAATAACAGATAGCCCAGAATAATTAGACCAGTACCCGACTTTCCTATAATAACTACTATTAATTACATTTAGGACGTCATATGATGGATTTAAGGGGGATCTATCTGGATGAAATTGAATAGGTCCTGTCAATCCAGTCATGTTAATGCGCAGTATGTTATCAAGCAATTGTCTCCCTCCATTAAAAACGCTCAGTGCACCAAGATCCAGAGTCTCCCCTCTCATTCTGTTTAAATTTGCATTGTTAGAGAATGAAAGATTGCCATTCTGATCAAAAAATGACTTCAATGCAAGGGCAATGATCCAAACAGAATCATAGGCATAGAGTCCATATGGATTCAACCCAACTGAACCATTACTTATCTGGTTCCACCTGGACATAAAGGCCTGTTTTCTTTTTGATTGCGGTGTGTGAGGGCGAAGTGTAAGAACTCCTTGGATTGGGTAAGAAGTATTCAAATGAGGCGGTGAATTTGAGTCTAAAACAGTTGATAACCAAGACGAAGCTATCCAGACATAACCTTCACTCATCATTCCTAATTCCTGAGCCACATCAAAAACCAAAAGACCTGTCTGGGCGAAGGTGTGAAGAACAATCACTCTGGACTCCATACTTTGAACCTTGGTCAACTGAATAGTAACCTCATTTCGACTAGCAGATGGATCAGGGGGCAGTGTTGCTTTGTAAGATATCCTACAGCGCTTTTCAGCAAGTTTATCTCCCAATACAGCAATACCATTTCTACTTTGATCATCATCAGTATAAACAGCAACAATCTCTTTCCAACCAAAATAGCTAACCATGTCGGCCACTGCAGTCATCTGGAATTGATCGTTGGGTGCTGTTTGCAGAAAGTAAGGGTACTGCAGAGGTGATAGGGTAGGATCCAGAGCTGTAAATGAAAGAATAGGAACATGGAGTTCATTTGACAAATGTGAGAGGACAGGGGCCATTGATGAAGTTTGTGGACCGATAATAGCAACCGAGTCTCTCCCCAAGAACTTGAGTGCTGTTAACACTTAAAAAGTTTAGTCATGACAAGTTAACCAACCAATGACTTTGAAGTTAAATATTACATCCATGGTGCCAAATGCATCAAATCTACATGTGTGTGTGTAAGAGAGAGAGAGAGATAACTATTAAGTAATCAACGAGGAAAGAGATGGTAGAAGTACCTCCAATGAAGCTAAGAAAACCATTGAAGTTGGTATCATGCAGGGTTATGGACAATTTTCGTCCACCAAGGATGCGTGGATCGGAATTCACATCTCTCTCTGCGGCTTTGATGGCAACTTTAGAAACTCGTCCATTTATAGTTTTAAATGTTATAATAGCTCCAATATTCACAACTTCCGGGTTTGAAGCTACTTCCCTTGATGCTCCATGTATGAGTGTCAACGTTGATGCAAGCCATAGTAAATATATAATTATGATGAATGACGAACTCATAGGTGAAGTTCCTACAGGTGAATGAAACTTAATGATTAAAAATTGAAAAATAAATAACAGAATAAACAGATTTCAACTCCATAAATGTCAAGACGTGGGGCTCGGACAAAGAACCACTTGAATTAAAAGGGATGAGAGAACAAACACAGAATCAGCATAAAGTAACAAAGACCAAAACTTGCAAACTATTTTATATGAGGAAAATAGGAGAGAAAGAAGAGGATGAAAAGGAATGAATTTCCATAAAAAAATGGAAATCATGTAACACGATATATATATATATATATATATTTTGAAGAGATATTATGATGATGAGAATGAGAAATAAGGACTTACGAGAATATAGGCAGAGCAGCTAAAAAAAAGGTGAAATTCACTAGAGAAATGAAAGAACCCTTTGAACAGTGGTGGGTGAGAACTTGTCTCAATGACTATGTAGGGATTATCCAAGGACTGAAGGGGAAAATTGAAGGTAGCAATTTGTGATGGATGGACGGTGGGCCACTTGATAAACCGACTCAAAGAGACATATTTGAAGTATCAAATAATATCCATTCTGATTTTAAATGTGCTTAATAGGAGACAAGGAAAGGAAAGCACGAAAGGTGAGAGGACCACCAACACCACAATGGGGTCTGGAGTGGAATGTATGCTCTCTAATGATGATTTCATTAGTACGGATTGAGTGGGTTCGAAGACAATGTCAATGGCTTTGGGTGGAGAAGGTGGGTGGAGATGATGGATATCAGAATGAATGCTAGTCACTAATAGTGGTTTCGATGAATTGGAAAATGATATGACTACATTCCAAAGTGGCATAGAAGTGGCATAGTTTGTCCCATGCATAGAGAGCAACAAGCAGGAAAAGTCGCCTATGGTAATAATGCCGTTTTGGTTGCAATTAAATCACCAAAATTCAGCTCATTATACTCATATCCTTATGAGGCAGCTAATACAAGACGGTCGGAATTAATGGAAAATCAAACAACAAACTCGAAAATCAAAGAGGAAAATTATGCTTACCAGAGGGAACGATGGTTGCTGCAAGAGGAACAGCTGAATCCTTCAGCGTAACGGAATTCACCAAGCACCGTATTTGAGACAAGCTAAAAGCTCGGGACGAAGCATGGGGTTTCTCAGAAACCAGAAACAAACCAATTTTCGGAGCTGAAATTAACCGAACAATGAATTGAAGTAGGATCATTATATTTTCCCAATTCCGAATATATTCTTAGCCGCCCTACAATCAAGCAGTAAATGAACTTACCTTCAGCCTCGGCTTAGGAAACCAAACGAGTAAAACCTGAAGTTAAAATCGCAGTTGAAGAAGAAGCAGCGAGCATCATTTCATCTGTGATACAGAGCAGAGCAGAAAAGAGGAAGGAAAGAGGAGAGAGAGATTCAAGGAAAATATATTTCTGTGTGAACATGAAGAAGGCTATTGAAATTGCCTTTCTCATTTGGGTTTCTACAATATTTTTCTCCCTCCTTCCACTCATGACCGCCTATTGCTTGGTAACAACTTCTACTGCAACTTCGTATATTTTGATGCTTTTTTTTTTTTTTTTCAATCTCATGCACTGTGACTAGCTTCTCGCCTCAACTATGAAATTATTATGAGTTCCCTATTTTCAATTATTTTCGTTTTGATTTGTGAAGATATTAAACTGATATGCTATATACTAAATATATATGTGACAAAGGTGCAGAAAGGACATCGGTAACCTCACCAATAACGACTAGGCCTTCAGTCAAATGTCTTCCCGGTTCTCGTTAGACTGCGTGCCTTAAACCAAAGCCAGTTCCTCCAAAAGCTCCGTGCAGTCCCTATGAACGTAACTGTAAAAAGTAGGAAAAGAAATATATATGAATGATACGTATAGAGTATAATAATCTCTTTAATAACGAATAAATTGCTGTCTTGTTAGTTGTTTCTAATGTCTTATATAGCTGCGTATTAATTAATACAGAGTAACACTGTTTCTGTTTCTGTGTCATGTTTGTGTGCGTCTTGTTGCAGCTTTTGATTATCATTTGTCTTTTGAAGAATAATATAATGTCTTCCTACTGGTGATTTCATGGGAAATCGAGGTAATGATTGTTCATGAATTGTATATAATTCTGAGTGTGAGAAATGTACTGTAATTCTTAATTTATCTGTGCCCGTATTGTACTTGAAAGTTTAAATAAAGAACGTGTCTCTTGCATGTTTACTCTATATTATTCTAATCCTATTTATAAATCTTTTTTATTAAAAAAATTGATTCTATTTCAAGTTCAGTTTTAAAGTAGAATGTGTTTCGTATTTTTTTACCTCTATTAATTATAATAAATAAAAAGAATTTATTTCTATTGATTTTTGGAACTAATTATAGATAAGGGCGAAATTAAAAATTTAACTCATAATTATTGGATTAATTAATTCTTCTTAATATATGAGAATTAATTAAAAATAACTTATAAATATGATCATAGTGGTAATTATTTAATTTATTATTAGAGTTACTTCTCGTTCTACTTGTAATTTTTTATTGAATTTTTATTTTATTTTATTGCATATTATTTGGGAATGGGGAAATAAAGACAAAAAAGGAAAAACAGAACAAAAAAAAAGAAGAGGAAAATGTTCCTAAACTTGGCGCCGACACGTCATCAAAAGATAATGAATATCAAAACAGAAAACCATGACTCAAATAAAACTTAGGGAGAATTACAATGAGGTCCTAAGGAAGGAAAAAAAAATGAAGAAATGATCCCTATGGATTGCAAAATAAAAAAATAATCCCATTAACAACTCCAGGAGCCTATATTGACAAGTCGTTAACAACCCCAGGAGCCTGTATTAACAACTCCATGGGACCATTTTTTCATTTTACAATCTATTAAGACCATTTTTTTTATTTCTCTTCTTCTTTGATATCTTAGTATAATTCTCCCTAAAACTTATCTGTGAATCAAAACTTTCCATCTACCGTCAAAAGATAACGTAGTCCGATTAACTGATGTGTCGAAGATAATTTCCCCCGGATGAGTAATCCATGGCAGACAATCTGTGAGACGAAAGTGCAATTTTTTTCGTGGATCTCTTCTAGGGGGAAAATTTATCCATATGTTGACTTTCTTTTTTAAAAAAAAAGTAAAATTAAAAGAAAACAAACAAAATATTGTGTAACTTTGCTCACATTAGTATTGCCGGAGATATCTCGATCAAAAATGGGAAATTTAGAATGGACTAGCAAGAGAATTTGAGAGAAACTTGCGACAAACTGAGTACATATGATGGGAAGAACTACTTATATTTAATGTCTAATGGTCCCTCGAACAGATTATGCATTCCTCTGATCTGCTCCTTTCTATTTTCACCTTCTAGCTAGTTGATTGAAATTTGGCTATTGTTTGTCTTCTTTTGAGTTGTAATTATCCGATGTCAAGTATAAGTCATGGTGTTAGAGATATATAAAATTATTAATTAATTGAGACCCTCATTAGTTTGTTAAGACCTTAATGAAATAGTTAATTATTATAAGTTTGATTGTTTGAATCAAAATGTGAAGGATAATAGAATCCTCACCTAAAATGAGGGAAATTAACTTGGTCATCACTTCTCATTAATCCTAGAGTTTAGGGTTAAAGATAAAATCACTTAAGAAGTGTTTGTTATAGTGCCGTGGCTTATAATTATTAAGAATAGATTAGTATGATTCTTTAAATTCTAGGTCTGTTAACATGTTTCTTGCTTATGGTTCTTGCTGCAATCATTGATGCCCGGACCAAAACATGCTTTTGGTTTCTTTCTTGCATTCTTGCATTTCAGTCAAGCAAAGCCTTATCCACAACCACCCATCATCTGTGGGTTTAGCTGGTGAAGGGGTAAAACATGCGATTATTTGGAAATTGTTTAATTTCTGGGGAGTACCACTTCGTTGTGGTTCCAATAGTGATGTTTGGAGAGGCATCCTAGCTCTTGAATATTTAGATAAACGCCTGAGAATAATTGACGGTTTGCCATGTCCAATATTAATATGATTTAAGAGAAAGATAGATTTCGTCTTACTCTAGATTATGGGCAAATCCAGTCCCTTTTCAAAAAAATTTTCATAGAAAAAAAAAAGACTTATCCACAACCCTACAGTAGTTAATCCCTTTTTCAAGTGAATAGTAACCTCATTTCGACTAGCAGATGGATCAGGGGGCAATGTTGCTTTGTAAGATATCCTACAGCGCTTTTCAGCAAGTTTATCTCCCAATACAGCAATACCATTTCTACTTTGATCATCATCAGTATAAACAGCAACAATCTCTTTCCAACCAAAATAGCTAACCATGTCGGCCACTGCAGTCATCTGGAATCGATCATTGGGTGCTGTTGCAGAACCTACAGTGGCTAATCCCTTTTTCAAGTTTTAAAGCATGTAATTACCCAAAAAAAGTATTTAATGTTAATTTGTTAATCTAGAGTTTAAATAGATATAAGTATCTCCCAATTACTCATACCCCTCTCTTAAGTTAAAATTGTTATTCCTAACTAATTTACTCAAAATACAATAAATGTTCAAATTCACTCTAATAAGATTATATAGATCTAATAGATATATTCTTTTCCTATTAGCAAAATTAAAATAAATTTTAGTCCCACATTATTTAATCCTTTAGTCTAATTAAGATCCCTCTTCCAAAACTAATTTAAATTACCCAATTTCATACTATCAAACACTAAATAGATAAAATAATATAAAATTAAATAAATAAAAATAAAAAAATAAAATTAATATGTTTATACATACTCATACCCTCAACTTACATCATAACCAAAGTTTATTGATTCACGATCGCCAATTATTCTTGCCGTGCGAAAACGTCGCCGATATTGAGGGGATCAGGAAGGTTCGACTTCTTGATTCAAATTGACAGAGATTACGCGTCAACTTGCTCCAGCCAAGATCGGTGGAACATCGTCGACATTGAGGGAAATCGATCGTTTCTCAATTTTTGAACGAGATTGACAAAGGTTCTGCAATCGTCACCTTGGATTGACGAGGTTTGAATCGTCGAAGCAAGATCAAAGGAGATTGCTTGTGTTGGGAATTGGGCATAGTCCACCCTTGGTGGATTAGGCCCAAACCCATTAAGTTTTAAGTTTTTGGGGTCAAATAAAATACTCAAAAGAATGTGGGGGTATTTGTAGGTAATTTTCCCAAGGGTTTGAATTAGAAACCTGGTGGGAACAGTTAGTTGGCTGCGATGTGTAAATAAACGGACGCACATCAAAAAGAAAATAGAGACAGAAAAGTTATCTACACAGAACCTCTTCTCTTTCTCTTCCCTTCCTGTGCATTTGCTGTGTGTTATAGTCGAAATCCTGGTGATTCGACTCGTGTGGGTACTGGAAGAACTCGAAACGACACTTCAGGTACGCCCGAATTCCGACATTGGTATCAGAGCCAAGTTTTTCAATCTGTCCGAATGATGCTTCTGCCATACTGTGCGTTCATGAACAGTGAATATACTCTGCGTCTGTATTTTTTTATCATGAATGCATATATGAAATTTTTTTTCGTCTGTTTATTTCGTTTGAAGTTCATGAATATATCTCTTTCTGTATGAGAATTTCAGTTCATGTGTTTAAACGAAAATATGAAATTGAACTTGAGATCCGTTCTGTGTTTTCAATTTTTTTTCGGTGCTCTACTGTGCATTCTGTTTTGTCGGTATAGTTCAGTTGAATGATAATGTATTGGTTCTATGAGCATTAGAATATTGAAAAGCATCATAAAACATTAACTAAGGCTATAGAACAAGAGTACCGATAGATTGTGCGAAATCCGGAAAAAGAAGCATAAGACCGAAAAGAGAAGTGAATTTGGTCTCCATAAAATGAGTTTTTTAGGGTTTAAAAATAATCCCATTGCGTAGAGCTCGAAAAAACGATGAAATGGACACCAAGAACGCGCAAAACGGACGCCGGACGGTGAAGTTACGGAGGAGAGAAGATACCGGGTCGACGGACCCGACCCGCGGATGAAATCGAGTCTGGGTCGACCCGGCTGGAGGTTGAAAACAACCCCAGCGACACAAAACGGCGCCGTTTTATGCCTTCTAAAAAAAAAAATCTGGATCGGGTATAGCCCAGCCCTATTCGGTTCAGTTTAAAAAAAAATTTTATTTTGGGCCATTAGTGGCCCAAAACACCAAGAAAAATGGATCGGGTCGGTGGGTAAAGGCCCAACCCGACCCATCATCAACAAAAAAAAACTGGGGACAGAAACGCCACGTGGCGCGTGTGGCCACGTGGCAGACCCGATTGACACGTGGCGGACATAGACCGACTGCGGGCGGCGCATGGAGTCCAGCTAGACGGTGCATGCGAAGATCGGAGGCCAGCAGCGTGGCACGTGTAGTTCACGCGCCTTCAGTAAGAGTGGGTTTTTATCCATTTTTCATTTTTCCAGGATTTTTTCCTTCTCGGGGCGCGTGTGGGCGCGTGGGAGCTCCGTTTGAGATGCGGTTTGTTCCTAAAAATCCCTAAATTAGAGATCTTCATGTTGATATGCCATTTGCCTATTTTTAGGGCAATTCAGGATCTGTTTGTGAGGTTTTAGTGCTTATTTAAGTGTTTTTTATAGATTTAAAAATACCTAAAATTATGAAAATGACTTACATTTGTTTATGTAGGTCAAAGATGAAGCAAGAGGCTTCTAACAGCACTGAAACACTTGAGTATGGGTCATTGAGCATTGAATATGTGGACGATCAAGCTCATATGGATGATCCTGAAGAGGATCCCGAAGAGGAACCTGAAGAATATGAAGTTTTTGAGGAAGATCCTGAAGAGTTTTTTGACGAAGATGTTGAAGAAGGTTTTTTGGAGCCTGTTCCAGTGGAGCCTCAAGTGGTCTACTCTGACTCTGGGCCTAAGTCTGTGCCCTCTTGTCCTGATGAACCTCAAAATTTGGAAGAAGAGGTCGATCAACCATATTCTGCTTCTATGGCTGATAAAATAGCTGAACTTGATGCGGACAAAACAGCTAGAATAAATAATATAAAAATCATATACTCAATCATTGCGAATTATGTGGAAAGCATAAAAGACAAAAAGAGTGCAGAGTTCTATGTAAGCGTAATGATGAAGTATCGCGCAGCTGTAAGGGCAAGGGGCACATTTTCAATGACTGTTGCTTGGGTTGATGCTGTGACGAAAACAACAAAATTCATGAAGAAAAAGAAAAGATTCTTTAGGAAACTAAGGAAAGCCATCATTGATTACTGTTGTTCCGACATTTAATGGTGTATTATATTACTATTTCCGTTTATGCTGTTTGTATTGAGAATATGACTCTAAATGTTATTGTTTGTATGTTTTATGTATGGACATGGTATTATTTTCATGTAATGAATTATGTTTGTCATACAATGCTAATTTTTAATTGTGCATTATGATACCATGTATCCCTAATGAGTGGGAGCTATTAGAAGGTGAAACTTCTAAAAGCTGATGATTTATTTAAAGTACTTATATGAATTCTTTTTGGAAAATAATAAGTTGCTATTATTTGTTTGATGGGAGGTACAAACGTATTCTCCTGATTATGGATTTAGTAATGAACTTATTTTCTGGTCAAGAATGATATAAGTACAGACGTTGTATACTGTGCTATGCTATAGACGTTGTATACCGTTCTATGCTACATAAGCGTTTTGGTTACGTTCTCTTAAAAAGAACAACGTTTATAAATGTGAAAAACGTCACTTCAGAATTGACAAAAATGGCCACGAAAGGGATCATTGCTGAACTAAATAAGGGGGAGAAACTGAATGGCGACAACTGGGACATCTGGCACCGTAAGGTGCAGTACATTTTGGAGGAACAGGAGGCTGTTGAACCACTAACCACTATTTTAGTGGAACCTGAAGCTGGGACTACTATTCAGCACAGGAGAAACTTGGAAGTTTACCAAGCGTGGAAGAAGAAGAACAACATTGCAAGAGTCACCTTATTGAGCACAATGGAGAATGACCTGATGTGCCAATATGAGAAATACCAAACTGCTCAGGCTATGCGGGCTGCACTCAAGGATAGGTTTGGTGGCACATCAACCACTAGCTTAGAAGGTTGACAATCAAGTTTGATACCTACAAGCTTAGAACAAATACTCCTATGAAGCAGCATCTGAGAGAGATGTCCAACATGATCAGAGAACTTCAGGAAGCTGGACACACCTTGACTGATGAATAGCAAGTTCAGGCTGTAATCAGATCGCTTCCTTCTAGCTGGGAGCACATGAAAGTGAACTTAACTCATAATGACAACATCGTCACTTTTGATGATGTAGTGAAACATCTTGAGCTTGAGGATAAACGCCTAGCGGCGTATAAGGCTTCTGGTCAAGCCTACTACACTGCAAATGTTGGTCCTTCTAATGCAAAGCCCGATTCCAAAAAGGGCAAGAAATCACAAAAGAAAGGCAAGAAGGATGGCTCTAATTTCAAAAAGGGCAGAAAGCAATTCAAGAAGAAAGGAAAGAAAGGCGGCAAGAAGAAAGTTGACCTGAATAAGGTCAAGTGTTACGCCTGGCAGAAAATGGGTCACTTCGCACGGGACTGTACCGAGCGAAATGACCATGAAAAGGTACTAGTGGATTATGTGAATTCACACATTTCTTTTGTTTTAAGTACTTCTTTTCTAACAGAACCTGTTTGTTCTTCTTGGATTTTGGATTCAGGCTCAACGGACCATGTGACGAGGGATCGGGGATCCTTCGTGGAATACCGTCGGTTGCCGCATCTAAGCAAATGGGTTTACGTGGGCAACAATGCAAAGATCATAGTCAAAGGAATTGGCACCTGCAAGTTACCTTTGCGTGGTGGGAAGACTTTGATTCTACATGATGTTCTTCATGCACCTGACATCCGACGGAATTTAGTTTCAGTACTTTGTTTATTAGATTATGGGTTTGATGTAAACTTTCATGGCAAAGTTGCAGACATTTTTAGCAACAAGACCTTTTATGGTTTAGCTTTCCTTTCTAGAAAGTTCTTTGTTATGGATATTGTTGGTAATTTTAATGTGCATGACTCTTTCGTTATTTCCTCCAATATTACTGTTGATATGAATATCTGGCACACTAGACTAGGACACATTAATCAAAATAGAATGATTAAACTAGCTAGAGAAGGTTTGCTAGGTGAAATTTTGAATATGGAAATGTCCTTATGTGAGAATTGTCTAGCTGGTAAGGCAACTAGGAAACCTTTCGGTAAGGGAACTAGAGCTGAGATTCCGTTGCAATTAATCCATTCTGATATATGCGGTCCAATGAGTGTAAGGGCGAGACACGGAGCTTGGTATTTCATTACCTTCATTGATGACTATTCGCGATATGGTTGCATCTATTTGATCTCACACAAGTCTGAAGCTCTTGAATGCTTTAGACGGTACATGAACGAAGTAGAGAATCAAATGGATTGTAAAATTAAAGCTTTGCGCACTGATCGGGGTCGTGAATACTTATCTGATCAGTTTAAGGAGCTCTGTTAAGAAAAAGGGATAATTAGGCAACTAACCATCCCTGGCACTTCGCAACAAAACGGAGTTGCTGAAAGAAGAAATAGAACTCTTCTAGACATGGTTAGGTCAATGATGGCTCAAGCACATCTGCCAATTTCATATTGGGGTGATGCTTTACTAACGGCTGCCTTCATTCTTAATCGTGTGCCCTCAAAATCAGTCACATCTACGCCTTATGAGTTATGGACAAAACGCAAACCAGATTTAAACATCCTCAGACCCTGGGGGTCTGCTGCGTATATTCATAATGATTCCCATAGGTATGGGAAATTGGGTCCTAGAGGGAAAAAGTGTATCTTTATAAGATACTCTGAGCAATCAAAAGGATATGTTTTCATAGGTGAAAACAAAGATGGAACTGTGACTGAAATTGAATCAAGAGATACCGTATTTCTAGAAAATGAATTTCCTAGCAGGGGAGATATTGATAGTACAATATCTCTTTATGAAACACAAGAACAAGGTAGTACAGAACAAACTCAGACTAATGATCCTCAATCATCTCAATACATTGACTTGAGTGGGAGCTCAGAAAGGCCTTTATAAATGCCTAGACAAGAGAAGCGAAAGAGACAAGAAGTTCCCACAAGAAGGAGTGACAGGGGAAATGTACGTAGGAGACGCTTCTCCATAGAAGGAGAGGCACTTATTGTTACTCCAGACGGAGATGATGAGCCTCGTTCTGTGCAAGTAGCCCTATCAGGTCCTGCTAAGGATGAATGGAAGAATGCAATGGAGGAAGAAATTGATTCAATGAAGAAGAATCAAGTTTGGGAACTAGTTGATCTACCAAAAGGGTGAAAAGCCATTGGGAACAAATGGGTTCTCAAAATTAAAAGAAAATTTGATGGATCAATTGACAAATACAAGGCTCGATTGGTTGCAAAGGGGTACACACAACAGGAAGGTATAGATTACGAGGATACCTTTTCACCTGTTGTATGTTTCAATTCTATAAGACTTATTCTGGCAATAGTAAATAGTTTAGATCTGGAACTACATCAGATGGATGTAAAAACCGCATTTCTAAACGGTGATCTGGATGAAGAAATCTATATGGAACAACCATTAGGTTTCATTAAGAAAGGAATGGAGAGTAGAGTTTGTAAGCTCAAAAGGTCCATTTATGGACTGAAACAATTATCCAGACAATGGTATTTGAGATTTCATAGAGCAATAACCTCTTATGACTTTCAAATGATTGAAGAAGACCACTGCGTCTAGATTAAGCGGTTTGAGGGTAATTTTGTAATATTATCCTTATATGTAGATGACATACTATTAGCTGGAAATAGTCTAAATTCGGTCTTAGCTATTAAAGAATGGTTATCATTAAATTTTGAGATGAAAGACATGGGTGAAGCAAAATATATACTTAGAGTTAAAATCCAAAGGGATTGCTCTAAAAGAATTCTCTCTCTTTCACAAGAGAATTACATCAAGAAAATTCTTGAGCGATTCAATATGAGAGACTGCAACCCCTTAGATACCCCAGTAGCTTCAGGTGTAACCTTAAGTCTTGATATGTGTCCCAAAACTGAGTCAGCAAAGAAGAAAATGGAAAGAGTTCCCTATGCTAGTGCCGTTGGAAGTTTGATGTAGCAATGATGTGTACAAGGCCAGATATTTGTTACGCAGTTGGACTGGTTAGCAGATTCCAGTCAAATCCCGGTGAGCAACACTGGAAAGCAGTGAAAAGGATTTTGAGATACTTGAAGGGCACGTCAGATTATGCACTATGCTATCAAGGAAGCGATCTGCGCTTAGTTGGATATTCTGATGCTGATTTGGGTGGAGATGAAGTTGAACGAAGATCGACTTCAGGATACACCTTCTTGCTAAACAATGGCGCCATATGTTGGAGCAGCAAGAAGCAGACGTGCATTGCCCTACATCCTATGGAAGCTGAATTCGTGGCATGCACTTCAGCAGTGCAAGAGGCTATATGGCTGAAGAGATTCATTGAACATCTTGGATTTGGAAATGAAAGCACAAATCCGGTGTTAGTGTATTGTGACAATACCGCGGCCATAGCCTATATGAAAGATCCCAAATACCATAGCAAGACCAAACACATAGATATAAAGTATAATTTTGTGAGAGATTATGTAGCACAGAAAGTTGTCACTGTACAACATATTTCGACCAAGAGTATGGTCGCAGACCCCCTAACCAAACCCATAGCCAAGGAAACGTATGACAAACATGTGAAGGCTATTGGGATGCATAAAATGTAAACTTGTAGACACTATGTAATATGTTTATGATTAATGAAAATGTTTCTTCATAAATTTTATGTGTCTATATAAAGGTATACAATGTCTAATATGTCGTACAGGCAGGTAAGGTTGGCTCTCTCACACGAGCAACCGCCTTTGATACTCAAGAAGAGTATGCAAAGATGAGACAGTTGTGTTCACTAGTAAAGCAGCAGGAATGCTGATATGGTAGAGAAGAAACACAAATTATGTCACCTCGATAAGAGTGTAGTATATCGAGATGAGATCCAATAAGACATAATATAAATGTGGATCGAATCATGGATACCCACTTCCATGATACCTGTTGCCAGATAACAAATTCTTCAACATTGACGTCATAATAGATAAATGGAGTAGAAGAATTTGGGTTTAGATACTGGGAGCATCTAAACTCATGTCTGTACGGTGTTAATGATGAGTTTTAAAACGACGTACGCTCTTATAGTGTAGAGTAACACCGTAGCATGTGATTCATACTACATGTGCGAAAGAACCGCAAATAGGAAGCAAGTGAATGGATCCATGCTTCATTGTTGTGTGAGTCCCAAGAAGGTTAAACACTTCTGTGATGTCCTTTGACTTTGACATTGTCATGGAGATATACTTCAGCGCCTGCTACCTTAACATTCGTCCTATGATTACGACTGATACAATCCATGGTATTATGTTAGGAAAGCGGTTGACGTATACCAAAATGATAAATGAGCGAAAGGAAGGTTACCTGAAATATACACACCTATGTTGGTGTCTGAGACATGTCCCTTATGATATTAATATTTGGCAATTTCATAAGTGTGGACACTAAGCATATGAAAAGGCAATCTAAGTTTTATCTTGACTTGAGAGGGATTAGATCTGCCATGTGAAAGTGTATATTGGTATATCTAGGATATATGAGGCATAATATTAAAAATTCAAGCTACACAAAGAAAGGTTGTCTTGTGCTGGTCCTATGAGAGGGATTTCTAGTACAAACACCTAGGAGACGTCATGCCCATGCGGTCACGGCAAAGCACTTAGTATGAAAGAAGAAAGAGAAGGAGACAATTCTTATGACATCCAATCCACCAAGTGTGAGTGGGAGATGTTGGGAATTGGGCTTAGTCCACCCTTGGTGGATTAGGCCCAAACCCATTAAGTTTTAAGTTTTTGGGGCCAAATAAAATACTCAAAAGAATGTGAGGTATTTGTAGGTAATTTTCCCAAGGGTTTGAATTAGAAACCTGGTGGGAACAGTTTCCCTGCATGTTTTGGGGGGAACAGTTCGTTGGCTGCGATGTGTAAATAAACGGACGCACATCAAAAAGAAAACAGAGACAGAAAAGTTATCTACACAGAACCTCTTCTCCTTCTCTTCCCTTCCTGTGCATTTGCTGTGTGTTATAGTCGAAATCCTGGTGATTCGACTCGCGTGGGTACCGGAAGAACTCGAAACGACACTTCAGGTACGCCCGAATTCCGACAGCTTGTCATTGGCTCATTGCTTCACTACCTCTTCTCCAATGTTTGTCGTAGATTAGCAGTAAGTGAGAGGAGGTTGATGATTTCAAAGTTCAAGTTTGATCATTGGAAAGATTCGGTATAATGACTTTCTTGATTTGCCGCTCGTCAACTCTTAATCTCCCGTCGAATGTTTCTGTCGAAGCTCCACTGTAGGGTCACTCTTGGTCCTTTGACTTATCTTAATCTTTCAAGATTCAAGTACTCCTTTCAGCCATGTCTCAGTCTCGCAGATTGAAGCCAACGATAGAATTAGGTGATTCGCTGAAATCATCTCCGTTCTACTCACCTTTCATCTCTCTGATCGCTACCTGGAATAGCCACAATCAACACCCACTTCAATATGAAAGGCCAAACAAGAAGCAGAATCTGGTTTTGTCTTTCTCATTTGTGGCTTCGCCGTCGATGTTACCACTGCAAGATTGAGCATCGTCGTTGTCGATATCGTTGGCAGGGGAGTGTTGTTTGTACATGGCATTGGGCTAATACTTGCTTGAGGCTTATAGAACGGCATTGGCAGTAGCTTCATTAGTCTGTGGTAAATCCCGGTATATTTGGCTTACTTGGGTTCACAGTAGCTTCATTGGTCTGAGGTAAATCCCAGTAAAGTTCGCTTACCTGGGTTCATCATCCCAATCTTGATTGCCTTTATTACCGTATTTTAGAAGACACGTTGCCGAACTTCAGAGCACATGCATGTTGTCTTTCTTTTGCCCTTTATCATGTAGTAAAGGGCTTTTACATGTCTTTAGTTTGGTTGTTTCAGGATTCATTAAAGCTACCGTCTTTCTTTGTTACAATGAACGTTTGAAGATTTTGTGCGAATCGTGGGTGCTAGCCAGAATCTATTTGGTGCTCACAGTAAATTGTAGGAGACTCTGAGCAATCTGGTTGAGTTGCTTCCAAAACTACAGGAACTTGGTGATAGTCCACATGAAGCTATTGTGTATTGGGCACTCCTTCATCGATGGAATCTTGATGCAGAGATTACATCAAAGATTCAGAAAGAGTTTGTCATATTTCTTCGATATAGTTCGGGCAACAAGCTCCCCCAAATCTCTGTTCCCAAATGGATAGCTCTTTTGTGTTCTAAAACAACATAGATACTTCTTTTGATGATTTTGCTGAAGCGTTCAAGGCATGTGAGTAGATTTGAAGAAAGTGGTGGCTGCTGGATTCACATTCAGTGTTCATTTGAGTGCAAGTATGATCTTGTGAAGAAGCTAAAGGAAGTACAAGGAACAGGGTATTGAATTATTGTCTTGATTCTATTTGGACGTATGTTTCTCATCTGTGCCTAGACATACGTCTTCTTCAAAAGGATGCAAAGTTATTGCAGATTGTTGCTGTTCAGACTAGTGGTTACAAGCATATTAAAGCAGCACTGAAACATTATGAGGATTGGAGACTGTTCAAAGCTTGTAAAAAGGAGAAAATGGTTAAATCAAGAACATTGTTATGTCAACAGGTGAATGAAGAAACTATGGGTTCATCAAAGTCAGACATATTCTTGCAATAATTGAAGAATGAAGTGTTGAAGAAAATATTCCAAAGATCAAGGGAAAGATGCCTCTTAAAAATGTTGTTAGCAAAAATAAGATAATTTGTTTAATCTCATTTCACTAAATCCTATTTGTTGTATTGGTAATTTGACACTTTCATGAATATAGTGTCAACTTATGGGGGCATATTGGAGATATATAAAATCATTACTTAATTAGGATCCTCATTAATTAGTTAAGCCTTAGTAAGGTAATTAATCGTTATAAGGCCCTATAAATAGAAGTTTAATTGTATGGATTAAAATGTGAAGGATAATACGATTTTCATCCAAAATGAGGGTGGTTAATTTAGTCCCCATCTCTCATGAATCTAAGAGTTTAGGGTTAATAGTAGAATCACGTAAAAAATATTTGTTATAGTATTATTTTGACTTGTAATTCTTGAGAGATTAATATATTTCTCCAAATTCTGAATTGTTAACACTTGGTCTAGTGTGTTTAGATTACTTTTGTGTGGGAGATCAAATTGTTGTTCTTTACTCCACGGGAGATAACAAATTATAAAGGATAGCTTTACAAATTGGATTTACAACTCATTGAAGTGACTCGTTAATGGAAAAAAGATGAAAATAAATAAATACCAAATTCCTAGAATTTAATTAGAAATAGTCTATAAATTGGTTTCATTCTCAAGTCAACGATCAAGCCTTTCCGTAATCTTATCTATTTGGAATTTTTTTTAATATTCATTAATTATTAATTGTCCATGTCATTGTCTATCGTGTCAATTTAAGTCATGCTATTTTCTTCTTTGGCACTATATACATACATTTCTTAAAATAATATCACCATCTTCATTGTCATTTCTAGGTCCTAATAGGCCGCGAAATATATATACTATAACTTCGTAAAATTATTTAAATAATTGGTTTAATATATGCCAAGACACACAATGAAATTATTTGTACAATTTTTTAACAGTATATTCTGTGGGGGAAAATAAAGGAAGCAAACAATGTTTAAACAATAAAAATATTCTGTAAAACAAAAACTATCTTTAAATATTAAATTGAATATTGATGACCTCTCATCAAGACTCAAAAGTACACAATACATAGCAATGGACACGTTAGCTTCACGGGGAAGCTGCCATGGGGCAACTAATAAGTAATGAATATTAAAATACAATTCCATACTGATTATGTCACAGAAAGACAATTTCTAGGAAATGGAGTTTGCGTTTTTTTTCCCCTTTTTTGTGTGCATCTTGTTTCCTTTAGGATAATTTCTAGGCAATGAGTAATTTCTAGCTACACTACAAAAAGAATAATTTCTAGGAAACAAGTAATCATGAAGTCATATAGTTTTCGCTGTGAAATCATCTAGAATAATTTCAAAAAGCTTTCAGAATAATTATTTTTAAATTAAAGTAATGAAGTATGCAATGTTTTGTTTCTCTAATTTTGTTTCTAACCTTAAACATAATGTTGACGGATGCTTAAATTATAGATTATTACTTATGTTATGATAGAAGTATATATAAATTCACACACATAAAGTTTGAGAAGAAACCAGTATTAAAAAAATAAGCATAATGTCATGCCTAGTGACATTTTTAAGTCTCTTGCAATTGGTGTCAAAGGGCTTAAGAGAAATTGTGTGGTTCTCTAACTAGTTAATATAAGCATTATGTGGTACCTTAATTTCCATAGTTATCATGAATTTTATACATAATAAATTCAAACAACTAAGCCAGGTTTGATTCTGGTAAGAAAATATTTTTTGAAAATAGTTAAAAACCCAACCCAAACACAGGATTTGAATTTGTAAATGAATAGGCTTTTCTGAAAAATTTAAAACTTTTTAAAACAGTTATTTAGTGGTTCAAACTCTTCATTATGACTCTTTAATCCTTAAACTCCATTTAATTTTACTAGAATATTGCTTTGCTCTTATTCTAGTCTATCGCTGGTTAAACTATGGGCTCTTAACAAACAATTGCTCATCCTTGATTCAGTTATCACGTATACCGTAATGTCTACTACGTATGCTTATACTATTACTATACATACTACTTTCACTACTTACTATACTATTACTACATATATCATATTCACCATATACATCTCTATGTTTATATACATACATATATATACAAAACATGTAGGTGCATAAGGCCACCAAAATATCCTAAGTCTTAATAAGATCAATATACAGACAACTAACATAATTATAATAATCCTTCTTCTCCACCTTCTTATTTATTAGCATTTATGATTCCTTCGCCCATGGAGCTACTCACTTTAGTTATATGTCATTTAATGGAAGAGATTCTTGAGAATCTTAGTAGTAACAATAGTCAATCATAAGATATGCAAGTTCATGAAGCATACAAAATAAGCCATCATACAATAAGTATTCGGGAATAAAGATATAGCACAAACATCATTCATAGGACACAATAGTCCAATGTAATACAACTGGTATAACAGGTATCACAGCCCAGGGATATACCCCATATAACTACACTTTCGGGTCTTATGGCCTTGGGCCTCACAGTCCCCTAAAACATAGATTGTGTAACCCCCTTCCAACCAAGGCCGAGATTTATGTTCAAGATACGTAATTATATTAAATTAGAGATCACAGGATAAATTGAAACTTATTAAAAATTTCTTTTCCCAAAACACGGTTTGCAAAAAAATTTCTAAAACCTGTTCAACAACGGTCTCATATTCACATTTCAAATATACAATTGGCATGTACAGTTCAATTCCATTTATAAATATCAAAATATAGTAAAAATTCTTGACACACGCGGGTTCTATTAATCAACCAAAGGGTTTACAAGGCACAAATTCCCATAATTAGTTTCCCATTCTAGGGGATGACACAATACTATTCAACAACTCCTACATATACATAATTCCCAACATTTGTCCAAATCAAAAAGTATGATAACCAAATTTTTCAAAAAAATAAAACTCCTAATTTGGAGCTCTATCCGCCCTTCGTCACCTGCTTCTCTTTAGAACCACCGACTCTGTCTGAAAATTATTTTATGGGAGAGTGAGATTCTAAGGAATCCCCGTAGTAACAAATCACTCATAATATGCACAACCACAAAGCATGTAAGCAAATCATAACATAACATACAATAATTACAACGGTAGTTACAGCGGCAGTTACAATGGCAAGGGCAGGTATGACGTGAATCACCTTTACGTCTGTTCACGCTGAAGTGCTCAGGCTGTATTGCACCACAACATGGTTCACAACCATATATTTTACCACAACTAGGTTTTATATAAAATATTTCACAACACACAGCCACACTGGCATGTTTCTCAAAGTAGGAATTCACAATTGCACAACACCGCCATGGCAATTACAATAGTTGTAACAGTGGCAGGGGTAGGTGTGATAAGCATCACCGACTATGATTGCTCATGTTGAAGTGCTCACACTGCAATGCACTAAGGCACATTTCACATTCACTATTTCACAATGGCATCACGCCCACAATTTCCACAACATCAAGGTTTCATGTGATATTTCACAACAACACAATGATAAGTCATGCATGCCAAGCATCATACACAATATGAGAGAAAAGTCACTACCTTGTTCTTTCCTCGCGTGCTCTGGCACCGGTCTATTGCGAGCAGGGCCAATGTCAAATCCTATAATTCATAATTAGGGACGAATTGTTGTTCTCTATTTCAATACTCAAATGACTTCAAAACACTTAGATTTGGTTATCATTAAAGTCCCTTAGGTGCCTACTAGAAGCCTAAACAAATACCTAAAAGGTTGGGAAGTACTATCTCAAAGACCACCCTACGATAGTGAAAAGTTTTGATTTTTGGATGTTGGTTGCAGCCAAGAATCTTTGGCTGCGGCAAAAAATAGGTCAAAAAATTTTGGGCTGCGGCCAAAATCAAGTCAGAGAGTTTTTTGCTACAGCCAAAAGCAGGTCAGAAGCTTTTTGGCTGCGGCCAAGAAAAATTTCGGTTTCTGGGCTGAACTTCCAAAAATCATAACTAATTATAGAAAAATCAAAATGAGGTGATCCTAAGTCTTACTTAAATATTTTTAGGTCCTATTTATAGGAAAAATATGAATCATTGATGTCTATAACCACAAAAATCCAGAATTCCACAAATGTCCATACTGTTTCAAAATTAAGTCCAATTTTGACACCAAACTTTATAAATTCATATCTCCTAGCACACACATCAAAATGACCTCCAGAATTTATCAAATTAAATCTTGGCATGTCTACTATTAGACTAGAAAGTTTCAGAATTTTTAGCCACCCTTTGCTATTTCAAAATGTCCATGCAAACTGACTGCCTGCACAGGGTTTTACTTAACAAAATTTTCCAATTTCCAACATGTGTTTCCAATGGTTCCTGTAACATCCCGATTTTCGACTAAGGACTAATGATAATTATTGAGAATAATTATGTGTTTTATGGCAATAATAATTAATATGTCATAATTAGTGGAAATTGAAAGAGTGAAATTGTTGGGAATTAGTTAGTGATTAATAGAGAAATTAATTACTAACTAAGAGAAAATGAGATGTGTGATTAAATAATCAATGGCTAAGATTGATTGTGAAGATGGGCAAGAGGCATAATCATGTGGGTGTGCATGTATGTGAGCCATGTGAGTTGAAGGGAGATGGTGACAAGTGGCAAAGTGTGGGCCCTTGGATGTGGGACAACACCATCATCTTCATCTCCTCTCTTCTCTCTCTCGGTTTCTCTCTCTCCTCTTCTTTCCTCCATTTTCGCTGAAGATGCTTGGGAGTGAGAAAGGAAAAGTGGAATTTTGAGGTAAGCAAATGGCCTCGTTAGCTCAAACTCTCTTCTCTAATGTTAATCCTTGAGTTGAGAGCTTCATTGTGGTGGTTGTAGCTTCTCCATTGGTGGTGATTTGAGGATCACGAAAATATGAAGCTTGGAGAATCAAAGAGTGTCTTTGAGAAAGTGGATAAGGTATGTGAAACCAATCCTTCTATCTATGTTTCATGCCAAATGATTATGTTATGAATTTCTGGAATTATTGCCCTAATTGTGAAAATGTGGGTAATGGGTAGTTTGGCATGTTATGGTATTGGAAATGGTATATTGGTATGAGTTTTGAATAGATAGAATGGATTGGGGATTGAAATGTGTAAGGTTGGTGATTTGGAAAATGGGTGATTATGATGCCCTAGGCCAAAGCTTGTTAATGGAATGGGAATTGGGTAATTCTGTTGATTCCATTGAATTCAGTGGGTGATTTTGTGTGGGAGTAGCTTTGGTAGAGGTTTTGGATCCCTTTGGATCAATTGGGCATGAGTTAGGGAATGTGGCATGTTTTGCTGCGTTTTTCTGGAATCTGATAGATTCACTCGAGCAGACAGGGGTGTGCTCGAGTGAGGGATGAATATTGCTCGAGTGAGGAAGAACCTGCTCGAGTGATATGAGAGTTTTCCCTTTGTGCTGCGAGTGCACCTGGGTTTTCTATGGGTTCTGCTCGAGCACATCGCTTTGTGCTCGAGTGAGCGAAGAACATGCTCGAGTGAGCATGGTCTTCTCGAGTGAAGGAGTACGCCCAGAGTAGAGGATTGCTCTCGGGTGGATGCTCGCGGGCAAGGTGCAAGAAGTGTGCCTTCTCACTCGCGGGTCGAGGGCATCTGCTCGAGTGAGCCGTGTGTGCTCGCGGGTGAGAGGTGTGTGCTCGCGGGTGTGCTTGCGGGTGAGAGTGGTGTGCTTGAGTGATCCTGCTTCTCGAGAGCTGTGGTGCTCTCGGGTTGTCACTCGCGGCGCTGTGCTCGCGGGTGCTTGAGCGAGACTATTGGTCTTGTGCTCGAGTGAGGATCTGTGCTCGAGTGAGCCAGTTCCTGAAGGTGAGAGTTGTGCTCTCGGGCAAGTGCTCGCGGTCTCACTTTCTCTTGTGCTCGCGGGTATGGGCAGCGTGCTCGAGTGAGCCCCTTGTGCTTCGAGTGAGCTTGTGCTTCTGGAGTGGGAGGTGCTCTCGGGCATGTGCTTTCTGTCTCGCTTTCTTTTGTGCTCGGGTGTTGTCCGTACGCGTGCTCGAGTGAGAGCATCTGTGCTCGAGTGATGTCCGTACTTGTGCTCGAGTGAGAGCTTCTGTGCTCGAGTGAGGCAGTGAAAAATACCAAGTTTGAGTGTTTAAAAGGGGATCTTTGGGGATAGTCTTCCAACCCTTTAGAGCTATGGATTGAGGTGTTTGAGGGCACTTAAAGGGCAATAATGATAACCAACTTGAGTATCTAAAAGTAAAGGAATTGGAAAAGGGATTAATCCTATATCCTTGGTTTTGGTGATAGGATTTGATGATCACCCTGATCGTGAGCAGCCGGAGCTGGAGCTTACGTGGAAAGAGTGTAGGGAACTTACCTCTCCTGCATGTAGTGATAATTGTATTGGTGTATTGATGCATGTTATTGCCTTGCGTGTTTATGTGAAACGTATGAGTATGATTGAAGCTCTGTTTCTATTTGTACTATGGCCATGAGTATGTTGTGTGAACATTGAGCATGCGAATATATCATATTGCGAACATGAGATATTGTGATGCAAGCATGTCATGCATTAAATACTTATCTTGCATGCATAGTGGTATTTGTTTTCCTACTGAGATTCCCCAAGAATCTCACCCTCCCCTACCAACATTTTAGACAGGACAAGTGGCTCAAGGAAGGAGCAAGCATCCAAGGACGAAGAAGACTCGTTCTGGGTGAGAGCTTAGTAGTTGGTTATCAATACGTAGTTGGGATTATGTATGTGTATGTTTGGACCAGTATTTGGAGTATGTATTCGAAAGAGATTTGTGTAATCCCTATTGGTTGAATTGTATGGGCTAATGTGCCCTATGATTATTGAGCGAAGATATGAGTCCGGGATTGCCGGAAATTTATATTGCGTACTCTGATAATTGTATAAATGTAATTTATCTTCGCATAGTAATTATATTCGGAGTGTAAACATGAGACCGGGTTTAAAATGATTTTGAAATGTAATTGTGAAAACCCCGTCTGGTTGATGGGTTTATAAATGATGTTTTATCTTATTGGTCTCTATTTCACGTTAATTGCGTAATCCGGATATTAATTACGGCAGGGGGTTACATTTTGGTATCAGAGCTACAGTTCCTGGCAAGTATGGGAATTTGCTAGGATAGCTCTCTTAGATCTCTACCTTGGTGGTAGATGATGTTATGTGATAGTGATTATGTATACACATGTGTGATTGGTTATTGTGGACACAAGAGATTTGTGGAATGTGTGTATACATTGTTGGTTAGTCTTGAGTGACGAATCATTGTGTAATCGAAGATATGGTGATTCGTTCGAGAATTTGAGGTGTAAACCCAGAGGTGGTTATAGTCAAACCATCATCTGATTTGAAGCTGAGGAAAAATGGTTTCCGAGGCGTGTGATATTGATGTTCTAGGTATCAGGACTAACCTAGATGTTGGGTATGTAACCCAAGGTGGTATGATGTTACATGTGGTAATGTCATACTGATCTTATATGTGTAAAGATCTTAAGACCTAGGGGACCGGTGTGCCTTAGGCTGGCAGAAATATTTGAGTTCATGCTGGAGTGGATGAGGCTCTGTGGAAATGAGGGAAGTGATTTCCTGGTTCAACTGAGGTTGAAAGTTTGAAAGATGAGATGTGATCTAAGGATTAGACTCAATAGCTGGGTTGATTCTTAGGAATTGGATTTGACCTCAATGGTCTGTGGTACCAGGGTATGGTACAGGAAGTGAATTGAAATGTGTATCAATTATTCTGAGAGTGTTGGTTGCTAATCCAGCACAGGGAGAAAGTAATCTACGGAGGATTCGGATCGGAGAACACTATCTACGGGGACTTTTGATCGGAGAGGGCTACCTACGGTGAAATCTGATCGGAAAGGGCTACCTACGGTGAGATCCGATTGGAAAGGGCTACCTACGAAAAACTCTGACCGGAGGGGCTGACCAGTCATTGGACTGAGTGAAGCACCGAGTGCAGTAGCGTAGAGTGGAGCCACCATGACGATGAACCCTAGAGTGGAGCCACTGTGACGATAAACCCTAGAGTGCAGCCACCGTGATAACGAACCGTGGAGAGCGATAGCCGTGACGTTGAATCGTAGAATAGAGCTCTGGGAACGTTGGGAGTATGGGATCTCAACGATGTGTTGATTATGGCTTTGAATGATTCGAGTTGAATCAAGCCAAGATTTGGTATAGATTATGAATGTGGTCAGGTGATGTAGGGGATTCCTATGGGACTCCTGTTAAGTCAACTTGACATTGTGAATGCACAGATGAGGAGTGTGACCTCAGAGTGTGCAGCGGAAGCGTGGGAATGTAATAGGCTTGAGAATCATGTTGAGCAGAAGCTTGAGGTTGATGTGAGAATGATATGATAACTATGGCTTCGGGAGGTAAAGCTTCGGGGTCAAGTTATGTTATGAAAAAGGGGTCTTGAAGGATCCCAGGATGTGAAAAGAATTTGAGATGTTGAAAGTGAAGTGGTTGAGATGCCTGATTCCAGCTTGTTACAATTGTGCATTGTGAGTCCTGGGTCGACGTAGTGTACCCAGCCTTTCCGCACCCGATTGGTGGGAGAGGGCACCAACCGTTGTGGCCCGGTGGGGTGAGACGGCGGTGGGGTGTGACAGCTATTTGTGAGTCTCTTACCTGCGGCCGCATGGGGTGATTCCTATGGCGGAGGACCGTGCCTTCGGGGCGGTAGTTTACGGGGGACAGGCTATTTGTGAGGCTGACGAGCCGTTTGTGAAGCCGGTTAGCTATGTGCTATAAGGCTATATGTATGCACTGCCATGCCAATAGTCCCTGAGTAGCTAACAACGGTTCGGGTTAAGACTGTGTGTCTTCTCGGCGGAGAAAGGGGATGAGGGTGGAGTGTGATGTGGAAGCCGAAAGGCTATGTGTGAGCATCGCTACGCCAATAGTCCCTGAGTCGCTAGCAACGGTTCGGATTAGACTGTGTGTCTTTCCGGCGGTAAAAGGGGATGAGGGTAGGGTGTGATTGTGGACCTACTATTGTGAGCCTGAATGGCTATATGTGTGCACTGCCATGCCAATAGTCCCTGAGTCGCTAACAACAGTTCGGGTAAAGACTGTGTGTCTTCTCGGCGGTAAAAGGGGATGAGGGTGGAGTGTGATTGTGAATCTGTGACAGTTGTGAATAAGCTGGGATTGAGGTGTGTTGTAGCAGAGCAGAGCTAGTTCAGCTGATGGCTAATTCGACTACATGTTCGAGGATTCTTGTCGTGAGGGCAATTACCCCGGCATGGCCAGCCTGGCTAGCCACCACGTTGGTTGCACTGGTGTTAACCTTAGGCCGAAAGGCAGTGCGTAAAATTAGAGGTTGCGATGCGGATTGCGGTGAAAGCTATGTGAATTGCAGCGTGTGCAGGTCAGCGTGAGCCGTTTAGGGTTTTGACACTGGTCATCTCTAGCTCGGCCGTGGGACTGCCGTTGTAATCAACATGTATCTTGGTGAATCCGGCCCGTGGGGCGGCGTGTTGTGAATCCAGCCGTGGGCTGTGTGTTGTACATCTAATCGATGTGAATTGTGGTAAAGTGCTATGCAGCGTGTGCAGGACAGCGTGTGCCGTTCAGGATTGACGCTGGTCAACTCTAGCTCGGCCGTTGAACTGCCGTTGTAGTTGATTCGTGTGGTGAAGGAGCATGAAGGTGATGTTGGGAGATTGAGACTCTCAACCGGTCGCCTGGATAGAAGAGACTGAGATTCTAGGTGGACCATTACAGTCAGGTACTTTGGATAGAAGAGATTGAGACTCTGGAGTGACCTGAATCTGTGATATGTGTTGTGATGAGAATGCCGGAAGGGCAATGTGTATTTGTATAAGTGGCGAAAGCTACGTACAATTGTGTATACAGCCGTGGGTGCTGCCGTCTTGTGACAGTCGTCACGCATCAATGTGAATTTGTCGAGAACATTGTGATTGAGACCCAAAAGTCCCGAATGGGTGAGGGTAATACCGTGGAATTTGATACGGTAATGTGATTGTTGTGAATACCCGAAAGTCTCGGTTACCACTAGTGGAATCATTGGTGGGTGTACGGGTGAGGGTAATGCTGTGAAAGTGGATACACAAGCACTTGTGCGGAAGCGGAATGTTTGTGTATACGGCTGAGGCTGTTGTTTGAAATGAGTTGGTGATGTTGCTGAGTTATTCCAGGATGGAATCACTAGATTGAGTTGAGTAGGTTAGTGGCCTATGCCACCTAACTATTGAAATCTTATGATATGGCTCATGAATTAGAGTCACCGGATATTGAGATGCGCTAGCCACTCATGAATGAGGAGGACTTGCGACGATTGTGATTATGTGGTGATAGAGTGTGTGGCAATCGTATGTGGAGGCGATTACCCTTGCTTGGAAATAGTGTGATAATTGTGTTCGGGTAGCAATCGTGATATGGGCCGATTGCAGTTTATGGCAACTAGGGTTGCATTTATGGTTTAGGATTCTTACAAGAATCAAGTTGAGACGCTCCATTGTTTGAGTGGTCTAGAGGAGACATCCCAACATGGAATAAATTGTGAAACGGAAGCTGTCGTGAAGAAGCGTCCGGAGTTTATGTCCTTAGTGGTGGAACAAATTTCGAGGACGAAATTTATTGAACGGGGGGAGAAATGTAACATCCCGATTTTCGACTAAGGACTAATGATAATTATTGAGAATAATTATGTGTTTTATGGCAATAATAATTAATATGTCATAATTAGTGGAAATTGAAAGAGTGAAATTGTTGGGAATTAGTTAGTGATTAATAGAGAAATTAATTACTAACTAAGAGAAAATGAGATGTGTGATTAAATAATCAATGGCTAAGATTGATTGTGAAGATGGGCAAGAGGCATAATCATGTGGGTGTGCATGTATGTGAGCCATGTGAGTTGAAGGGAGATGGTGACAAGTGGCAAAGTGTGGGCCCTTGGATGTGGGACAACACCATCATCTTCATCTCCTCTCTTCTCTCTCTCGGTTTCTCTCTCTCCTCTTCTTTCCTCCATTTTCGCTGAAGATGCTTGGGAGTGAGAAAGGAAAAGTGGAATTTTGAGGTAAGCAAATGGCCTCGTTAGCTCAAACTCTCTTCTCTAATGTTAATCCTTGAGTTGAGAGCTTCATTGTGGTGGTTGTAGCTTCTCCATTGGTGGTGATTTGAGGATCACGAAAATATGAAGCTTGGAGAATCAAAGAGTGTCTTTGAGAAAGTGGATAAGGTATGTGAAACCAATCCTTCTATCTATGTTTCATGCCAAATGATTATGTTATGAATTTCTGGAATTATTGCCCTAATTGTGAAAATGTGGGTAATGGGTAGTTTGGCATGTTATGGTATTGGAAATGGTATATTGGTATGAGTTTTGAATAGATAGAATGGATTGGGGATTGAAATGTGTAAGGTTGGTGATTTGGAAAATGGGTGATTATGATGCCCTAGGCCAAAGCTTGTTAATGGAATGGGAATTGGGTAATTCTGTTGATTCCATTGAATTCAGTGGGTGATTTTGTGTGGGAGTAGCTTTGGTAGAGGTTTTGGATCCCTTTGGATCAATTGGGCATGAGTTAGGGAATGTGGCATGTTTTGCTGCGTTTTTCTGGAATCTGATAGATTCACTCGAGCAGACAGGGGTGTGCTCGAGTGAGGGATGAATATTGCTCGAGTGAGGAAGAACCTGCTCGAGTGATATGAGAGTTTTCCCTTTGTGCTGCGAGTGCACCTGGGTTTTCTATGGGTTCTGCTCGAGCACATCGCTTTGTGCTCGAGTGAGCGAAGAACATGCTCGAGTGAGCATGGTCTTCTCGAGTGAAGGAGTACGCCCAGAGTAGAGGATTGCTCTCGGGTGGATGCTCGCGGGCAAGGTGCAAGAAGTGTGCCTTCTCACTCGCGGGTCGAGGGCATCTGCTCGAGTGAGCCGTGTGTGCTCGCGGGTGAGAGGTGTGTGCTCGCGGGTGTGCTTGCGGGTGAGAGTGGTGTGCTTGAGTGATCCTGCTTCTCGAGAGCTGTGGTGCTCTCGGGTTGTCACTCGCGGCGCTGTGCTCGCGGGTGCTTGAGCGAGACTATTGGTCTTGTGCTCGAGTGAGGATCTGTGCTCGAGTGAGCCAGTTCCTGAAGGTGAGAGTTGTGCTCTCGGGCAAGTGCTCGCGGTCTCACTTTCTCTTGTGCTCGCGGGTATGGGCAGCGTGCTCGAGTGAGCCCCTTGTGCTTCGAGTGAGCTTGTGCTTCTGGAGTGGGAGGTGCTCTCGGGCATGTGCTTTCTGTCTCGCTTTCTTTTGTGCTCGGGTGTTGTCCGTACGCGTGCTCGAGTGAGAGCATCTGTGCTCGAGTGATGTCCGTACTTGTGCTCGAGTGAGAGCTTCTGTGCTCGAGTGAGGCAGTGAAAAATACCAAGTTTGAGTGTTTAAAAGGGGATCTTTGGGGATAGTCTTCCAACCCTTTAGAGCTATGGATTGAGGTGTTTGAGGGCACTTAAAGGGCAATAATGATAACCAACTTGAGTATCTAAAAGTAAAGGAATTGGAAAAGGGATTAATCCTATATCCTTGGTTTTGGTGATAGGATTTGATGATCACCCTGATCGTGAGCAGCCGGAGCTGGAGCTTACGTGGAAAGAGTGTAGGGAACTTACCTCTCCTGCATGTAGTGATAATTGTATTGGTGTATTGATGCATGTTATTGCCTTGCGTGTTTATGTGAAACGTATGAGTATGATTGAAGCTCTGTTTCTATTTGTACTATGGCCATGAGTATGTTGTGTGAACATTGAGCATGCGAATATATCATATTGCGAACATGAGATATTGTGATGCAAGCATGTCATGCATTAAATACTTATCTTGCATGCATAGTGGTATTTGTTTTCCTACTGAGATTCCCCAAGAATCTCACCCTCCCCTACCAACATTTTAGACAGGACAAGTGGCTCAAGGAAGGAGCAAGCATCCAAGGACGAAGAAGACTCGTTCTGGGTGAGAGCTTAGTAGTTGGTTATCAATACGTAGTTGGGATTATGTATGTGTATGTTTGGACCAGTATTTGGAGTATGTATTCGAAAGAGATTTGTGTAATCCCTATTGGTTGAATTGTATGGGCTAATGTGCCCTATGATTATTGAGCGAAGATATGAGTCCGGGATTGCCGGAAATTTATATTGCGTACTCTGATAATTGTATAAATGTAATTTATCTTCGCATAGTAATTATATTCGGAGTGTAAACATGAGACCGGGTTTAAAATGATTTTGAAATGTAATTGTGAAAACCCCGTCTGGTTGATGGGTTTATAAATGATGTTTTATCTTATTGGTCTCTATTTCACGTTAATTGCGTAATCCGGATATTAATTACGGCAGGGGGTTACAGTTCCAAAATTCACATCCAACACTACTCCCACATAACTTTTTACAAGGAACACAATGGCAACCTCAAAATGACCAAAATCACAACCCATTGACATGCTCTACTTTGGGACAACTTTCAACATAAAACACCCAAAGTTGCCAAATTCCACATTCAAGACTCTAAACTATTTTCATTGTTCAAATGACTCAACCAAACATCATTTCCATCATAACACATCATGCAATCCTCATACTCCATAATACACAAAAATCCCAGAAAAATCAATGCTCAACCAACAACCACAATATATATATATATATATATATATATATCAAAAGGGAGCTATCACTTACCTCTTTCACTTTCTCAAACTTGTTTCTTGATTCTTCAATTTCCAACTTTTCTCAAACACAAAGACACCTCCTCTTGAAATTCTAAAACCATAGGATGAAAGCTCTTAACAAGATGAACAACTTTAAAGTAGAGAGTTTGAGCATTTAAGGTCAAAATCTTACCTTAATCTCAAGCTTTTCTTCTCTCTTTCTTCCTTCAACTTGAACGAAAATCGAGAGCAAGAGAGAGAAAATGAGATGATGAAGATGAAGATGAAGATGGGAGCAGAATTTCTGCCCCCTTGCCCATACCATACACATAAGAGAGAGGGAGAAAGAGAAAGTGATAAAATATCATTACTTTGACTTTCTAATGCACTATCTCATCATCCCATCTTGCCAAGTGTCCAATTTTCATTGGTTCTCATAAAGTAAGTAACTAATTAGTTACTCTAACCACTCCATTAGCCACTTAGTCAAAGTCCTCATTTCTCTTAGTAATTAATTTCTTCATTAATCACTGACTAATTGACCGATAATTTCCATTCTTTCAATTTCTCCACTGATTATGGCATATTAACTTAAATTGCCACATAGCACATAATTAAATTTGGGTCTCAAATCAACTTTAATTCACAAAATCATTCTCTAAATATTCATTACAACCTCTTACAAGGTCATTATCCCTTAATCAAAATTTGGGGCATTACAGATTGCATAGCATGTTTTATAGTCCAGGGATACACCTCATGCAACAATGCACTTTTGGGACTTACGGCCTTATACTGAATGCATATTAGGTCTTACGGCCTAGGGATACACCCTATGCAACAAATGCACTTTCAGAACTTATAACCTCAGGACACATAGTCCAACCATCAAACCATATATTCATGAAACGAATATAATTGATGATAAACAAAAACATGTAGAATAATTACGTAATATATAAGAAAAAGATTTACTACCTGACTATCTTTCCAATAATTTACCTTCTCTACTATGCTTCCTCTTTGAGCTCGAAAAAATATCAAATCCTATAATTTGAAATTCATATAGAGACGGGTCGTTATTTATTTCAATCTCATTAACATAATTTAAATTATGTTATTCTTGACCCTCTCATAACTCTTGTCCATTAACACATTCAATTCCTGAGTTCTAATATTTGATTGAAAGCTCTATAAGTCTAATTTAGGGGGAAAATAATCACACTAACAAATTACCAAACTAGCCTCATGAAATTTGCCTATTATTCTATTGTCAGAAATCTAGAACATAAAGTGTTCCCAGTTTTTTGACCAAATATCAAAAAATCATACCATTTTAAAGCTTTGGATGTTTAATATTTCCTTGCCAAATTTCATAAACAATGGACATGATTTGCTTAATCAAAACAATGACCGACACTCACTGACTCTATAACGGTATAGATTTGACACTCTAGATTAAACTATCAAGAACACCACCTTTTTCATCCTAAACCAAGCTCTCCTTGATTCTGTTATCTAATACACATATTAAACTATTTAATCCTTAAAAGAACTGAATTAAATTCACTTAAAAACTCATTTTCTAGCTTCTGTAAAATCATCAATGCAAACCCTTATTTTCCAAAAATGAAGATCAAGAAGAAAAGTGTACATGTAACCTTAAGTTTGAACTCTAAACCTTAGGAATTTTGACTCCACGAACTCCTAAACTCGAGCTCTATTTCGGTGACATACTTTTAGAATCGGAGAAACCCAAAAATGCCTCCCAAAATCGACATACAAGACTCCTTTTTAAACCTTTATGGTAACTGAAACCTTTTTCCAAAACACTCTCACTTCCAGCCACCAAAACATCCAAAGAACAACTTTAAATCAAACAGAAAGAGCTAGAAATTGGTGCAGGAGACTCACCTATACAAGATTCTAGTCTTGCATGTGGTGATCAAACTCTCTTTCCTCCTCTTCTCTGGTAAGATTCTCAGCTCTCGGCTCTGACTCTTGTCTAGCTTCTCTCTCTCTCTCTTCTATAGCTGTATGGTTAAATGACTGAAGAGGTGAGATTGAGTGTGCTTTATTTGGCGTATGAGTGTGTGTGGATCAGGTCATTAGGCTGACCAAATTGAGAGAAAAGAGCTTAGGTATTAGGGTTTGTGTGTGTTTTTGATATATAGGTGTATTTTTATCCTATTAATCTCACACAAAGGCTTCTAAATTTCCTACTTTGTCTACTTTCATATTCTTCAAATTTCTCAGGTTCTGTTACGCATGTAAATGGTCTATTAAAAAGTGCATGTGTACGCTGTTGTAAACAAGTAATATAGAAGTGAGTAGAGTATCGTTCCCTCGATGATTGATCACTAAGTACCAAATTGAGTAATTTTAACTCTATTTAGTCGACCGATTAGTTGGTGATTGAGATTAGAAAATTAAAAATGATTAAATATGAATGTAATGATATGAAACAACTATGAGAGAAAGTCCTGGAGATCAGATTTCACTTAACAAATTTTGGATTGAATCACTTATCTATTCTAGCCCAATTTATTCCATATGATTGATAGTCGAGTTTCCCTAATTTAATTATTAGCATCTTCCAAGGTAAAGTAATTCTATAATTAATTGCTAATCCAATATATTCCTATATGAATTTAAGCAATTAATTATGCATTAAGATTTATGGAACTCAATAAGACTACACAACTCATATGAATATATTCCTATTTCATATGCAAGTCATGATTTTAATTATAGGATCTATACACATGCATCTCCTTCCGTTCTCAACATACATATTGGAATCATTCAAAAGGTAACCAATCAATTGAAAGCATTAAGAACAATAATTAAAACTCAATCATTCAGGAGATATTCAAATTAGATTTAATAAGTTAAGATTCAATCCGTCATTAGTGAGCTACATCATCACCCTAAAAAAATGAAAGTTTAGCATATGATGAAATTAAAATAAAAAATAAAATAATTGAAAAATTCATAAACATTGCAATAAACATAATTATTAAATTCTAAAACATAAAAATACAATCATAAGATGCATGAAAATGGAAAAATCTAGCTTTCCATATAGGAGGTAAAACCTTCCATATAGGTGGCAACATAAACCATCCATAAAGGAGGACTACCTAAGCCTTCCAAGAAGGAGGCATGCAATAAGTAAATACAATGCATGAAATTAACTCTAAGATGATGGTGTATGTGGAGGAGAGAGGAAAGTAATAGATATGAAACTGTGTGTGTCATTGTGAGGGAGATGATGGCTATATAAAGAGAAGAATGGAGTTGGTGGGATGGTTGGTGAAATGTTAGGTGAAGTGGTAGATGAAATGGTAGGTGAAGTGGTAGATGAAATGGTAGGTGAAGTGGTAGATGAAATGGTAGATAGAATGGTAGCTGGAATGGCTGGTGGAATTTCACATTTTGATTTTCATGAAAGTTGCAGCTCTGAATCCTAGCTTGAAGATGCAAGTGGAAACTCCTCATTTCAATATTTACAGCTCCAGTTATGATCAAATTAGTGGGCAAAAGTCAGACTTGGACAAATTCATGTTCTCAACTTCCAAGCGAAATTCGAAACTCTTGGAGATAGAACTGGGTTTTGGTCTCAACACAAAAGTTGTAGAGCTCTTTCTTAGCTTTTAATACATATAAGGAATGTCCCAATCCGACATCTAGAGCTCTAGATATTGCGTGAAAATTGAAACAAGGTTTGATTTAGTATTTTTCAAGAAATTTTATTTTATGCCAAAATTATTATTTATTTATCAATTACACCCAAATTCATTAAATTGAGATCAAATATCATCCAGAAAATCTTTATATAAGAGAAAATAAATATGTAAATATTTTACTTATCAGGTTCCATAATTTAGCTTATCTTTATCCCAATTCCAATTTTCAAGTCCGAATGATAAAGTTACCAACTTTTTCCCTTTTTCTAAATCAGTGTTGGCTTGTCTTATATTTTCCACAAATTAATCCTTAATACTTTTTTGAGTATTTTCTTCTTTAATTAGCTTTTTAAAGTCTTAAAGTACCCAGAAGTTTTCAAGTCAAATTATGAACTCTAACTATTTTTCTTTGAATTTTCTGGAAACTAGGCTTTTAAATCCCAAAATTAACATTAAAATTTTTAAATTTTCTTCTTGGAAAAGTTAAGCCTTTTATTAAATTCTAGGATGTTACACATTAGGCACCTAAAAGGCATCATTGAGGATTTGCTTGTTAAAGTTAAAGATTTGGTTTTTCCTGCTAACTTCTATAGTATGCACAACCATAAAACATGTAAGCAAATCACAATATAGCAATAAAACAACGTCATTTACAACGGCAAGGGAGGTGTGACTTACGTCACTCCCACGACTACTCACGCTGTAACGTTCACACTACAATACATAACAACATATTTTACATCAACAAGTTTCACAGTAGCAATGTTTTATAGCCACACCGGCATATTGCTCAACGGTGGGCAATTCACAATACAACAACATAATAGTAGCAATTACAACGGCAGAGCTAGGTGTGACTTGCATCACCCTTATGACTGCTCAAGCTAAAATGCTCACGCTATAATGCATTACAGCACATTTCACATCCACATGTTTCACAACAGTAAAGTTTCATGCGACTTATTTCACAATGACAATTTAATGATAAGTCGTGCATACAATGTATCTATTCGCTACCGCAAGTGCACGGATCGCGTCAAGTAATAAAGTGATAAGTAAGATCATTCCCTCGAGGATTTGAATAACAAATTAGTCAAGCAATGGGCTCAATGTGTTTGATTAAGTTGAATCAAAACAAATTGTTGAGTGTGGAAAAACAAATTTCAAAAGATATGTTGATAATTACTAATAATTGCTGAACAGAACTATGATTCTTGTGAATTCAATCAATTATAATAAACCTAGGATTGTTCGTTCCCTTTGTATTTCATAAACTTAACATCCTTCCTTTCTAATAATACTTTCATGGAATATATATATGTCAGTCTAAGGTTCAATAGTAATTGATTAAGGTCTCTCAAGTCATAACCAAACTTATATCCTCCATTAACATACACAATCTCTTGCTGTAGTTAAGGGAAAATAATCATTACATAGCCTCCTTAATTTGGCAATGCTAGGTTAATAACTATATCTCTATGTTATTAACAAACCATCCATTTAACTCTTAAACTTCAAGTCTAGCATAATTCTACCCAAGTTCTACAATTAGATTAACTCTCTCAAGCTTAATCTAATGGAACAGATTGTTCATAGTACTGGCCAGTCATGAATATAAGTGAAAACAGGGAAGAATTAACACATATATACCATTAGCTAATAAAAGAAAGAAGGATTCAAGTTTAATCCATACAAAGGTGTTGAACAATCCTAGAATGAAAAACCTAGCTACTCATGTTCAAAAACAAATTACAGATATCAGCATTCAGTGTAGCCATATCAGAATCACAATGGAGAAAGGGAATGAATACAAAAAGATCAAGATAAATGGAGTTGAAATCTCTGCCAATCTTCAATCCCACTTGATTCTCCTTGATTTGAAGCAAACCCAAGCTCCAAGGTCGTTTGCAGCCGCTTCCTCGGTCTTTCTAAATTGGGGATCCCTTTTTCAAACCCTGGGTTTTGCTTTTTATAGCTCCTCAAATGTCAGAACGCACAACATCATTTGCAGGGGTTAGCCACGGCCAGCTACTCTGTGGGTCGCGGCCAACAAGCTTATGTTCATCTTTGGGCCGCGGCCCATGAGTGCTTGGCTGCGGCCAGTAAGCATCTGACCTCCTGTTGGCTCATCTTGGCCACGGCCCATGAATGCTTGGCCGCGGCCCATGCCTTTCTGTGCTGCTGTTGGTTCATCTTGGCCTCGGCCCATGAGATGGTTGGCAGCGGCCAGGCACCTTCCAGAGTTCATCTTCTCTTTTTTGCTCTGTTCTCCTCCCAGCTTGCCTTCCCTTGTAATGGTTGATGGCTTCAACTTCCTTCACTTCCTTCTTACTGCATGTGGCTTCCTCTGGGCCAGCTATGACTGAATCTGTATCAGTTCACACAAAGGACTCACAAACATAGTTAAACATTCATAGCAGTTAGTGAATAATGTCCTCCATATTTGCATTCTGCTGTGCATAGCATGAGAAAAACACATTTCATCACTTTAACACTCTCAAACGCCCACTAATATACCCAAAGTGAGGTAAAAACAGGATGAAATGTGAAATTCTAACAAGAATTTCATGAAGTTAACACACCCCCAAACTTGAACTTTTGCTCGTCCTCGAGTAAACTCAGTCAATTGCCAGAAGTAAGGTTAAGTTCATCTCCAACATAATGATCATGCATGACCCTCTCTTTTATTAAACTACTCATGACACCAAATATACATGCACGCCTGGTTCATAGTTTAAAAATGAATTCCCCAACATTTTTCAACTGAGTGTGTGTTCGACAAGAGTTGAATAACAATCGTCCTACATTCATCAAGATCAAAAACAACACTTCAACATGTATGATTCGGCCTCAATATCTAGACTTAATCCTTTTGCATTTTCTTATCTTTTACTTACAACTCAATCCACACACCTTTAGTGACAAAGGAACTTTAGGGTTGCATGGAATTGTTCATTGTCATTGCTTGAAGCTAACACAAAGTTCAGTATGAGGTAATGTAAAGGAATTAGGCTGAAGCTCAATCAATCAAAGTTATGTGTACAAAAGAACACTCACGGATTTATGTGTTTAGCTCTCACAAATAGGGGTAATTTCGCTCAGTACCACTTATAGTAGGTCCTACCATAGGCTTGTAGAAACTCTACTCTCTTCTCCACTTGTGCACCTAGATTTATGAATTAAGGGGGCTTTCTAACAGGGTTGTAATGTTGGAAATAATCTGATGGGAAGGACTAATGGAACAAGTACTATGCATGCTTAAGCGTGTATAATGACATCTTTTTTTTCAAAGAATTCAACATATATATTGATTTTCTTTTACTCATTCCTTCTTCTCTTTTGTAAATCGCATAACTAAGAACTTATTAAAACAAAGAGTAAATCAAATGCTAATTCACTGCTTTTCTAAGTGTCATTCAATTGCAGAGCAAAAGCATGCATTTTTTAATTCTCTAATGACCAAATGATGTTCAAAAAAATGTGAAAAATTTTCAAAATGAAAGAGACTCTCTAAGATTTAATTTGATAGGTCGTGTAGATCATTTGGAGTTGCACATTAGGAGTTATGAATTTTTGAAGTTTAAGAAGTGAAACTGGCCAATTTATGAGACAGCATCCAAAAATTTAAATTCTGGGAATGTTGAGCTTCTAATTGGCTAAAGGCTATATTTTTCCTTTGAAACTAGACTCAATAAGGGTTAAGCAGCCTTTAGAAGCAACTAAATTAAATGTCTACAAAAAAATATATAAATTTTCAAAGTTGGGTGAAAATGCTGCCATTTTTTGGTGAAAATCACAAAATGTAGGGGTAAAACGATAATTTGCCATATTAAGCCAAAGAAAATTATTTTCTTCAGCACACACACTCATTTTTATCCAAATGGGATGTAAATGAAGGGGAAAATATTTCTTTGATATTTATTATCATATTTGGATAAAGGTTGAAAGTCAAAAAGGTGGAAATTCCAATAAAATAACAGATCTTGTGCAATTAGTTGGGACAATTGGAGAAAAACCCAATTGCTTTAACTTGGACCATAGGTGGCATATTTGTGCTAAGGAAAGGAGGATGGAAAATTGGTTCAAAATCAAAAGGATTTACGACACAAAATTAAGAAGAGATAAGGCTAAAATAAAAAGGTGTTATAAATTCAATAAATTAATATATTGTAAAAAGAAGAGATGGAGATATTTTAAAGCTTTATAGTCCTCTTTTACTTCTTCATTCACAAAAAGCACCAAGAAAAGAGAGAGAGAAAGTGTCATGGAAAGAGCAAGAACAAGAAAGAAAGAGCTAGGGTTCAAGAGCACAAATCAAGGTAAGAACTCTTGGTTTCACGTGCTTAAGCTTCTCAAATCCATGAAAAAACTCTTCAAGTTCTTTTCCCTCTTGAAATTCATATGTAGAAAGCAAAAACTCCAAGGGAAGAGAGAGAGAAAGATGGCGCCTAGAGAGAGAAAGAAGAAAAATCAAAGGTAAAGCCATAAAAACTTGTTATCTTGTTTGATTCAAGGTTGTTGTTGTAGTTGTGGTTGATTATTGGCTTTATTTTAGCTTGGTTTGTGATTTCGGAAAGCTCAAAGCCTAAGGGGAGGTACTGTCCAAATTTGGATTAATCATGTGGAAAATGTAATTAAGTGGTTAAACAAGTTATTTAGGGTGAAAAGAAGGTGTTAAGTTGATTGAAATCAAGAAACAACATTTTCTCTAATTTTTGACCAAACCTATTTTGGTAGTGTTTAGACTAGATTTTGGTGGTTTTGATGATTCCATTGTATTTAGAAGGGAAAATTGTGTAGGGTTGATGTTGATCATGAAGTGTGAAAAGCCTTGGAATGTGAAATGACAAAATTACTCCTAAGCCCTAAGATAGGGGTTGCCAAGGGTATTTTCATCTTTTGACTGTGAATTTATTAATTCCAAGGTAAAAATTGGATTCCTTGGGAGAAATTATGTAGGATAGCCTGGGTCATAATCTTTGAAAAAGTATAATTGGATCGGGTATAAAGGGGCTTAGACCAAGTCCCTAGCGGTATTTTGGTCATTTCTCAGTTTTAAGCTAAGCTAATTAACAAAATGTGTTTTGAATAATATTTGAATGAGTAATGACTCATTTATTATAAATTTAGAATTCTAGGACCGGAGCGCCATCCCGAGCCCAATCTGATATAAGGACTTGTTTATGTCTAAAAAAGGGTTTAAGGTAATAACTCTATCCTCATACATTATGTCAATATTTATGTGCTTTGTGTATGCCATCTTCCATAATATGCATGATACATAGTGCCTACAAGTATACTCAACATAGTGCCTACGGGTGCACTGATATGCCTAGTTGGTGGTCTCGAGCCCAGCTGAGGTACGAAATGATTAGGGTTGCAACAGTGGTTGGCTCTAAACACTTCAGACTGAACTAAATTATGTGTTTTATAATATTACTGTATATGGTACTTAGCATATTTATTATTGTATTTTCTATAATCGATTGTATGTTACTACTGAGATTCTCTTGAATCTCACCCTTTCCATTAATGTATAAAGTTTACAGCAGCAGTAAACAGGCTTCGAGGGTAAAATGGTATTTACCGGCAATCGAAGGTTCCAGTCTAGATCGAGAGAAGATGTTGGTTATCTGAAAACCATTTATTATTTCAAGGTTTGTAAGTATTATGTATGAACCCCAGTAGGGAAAACTTGAAATGTGATCAAGTAATATTGTTTCAATAATATCAGTATATTTCTGTTTTTCCTGTGTTAACCATATAACCATGCTCAAGTACTCTGATTAATATTAATGATAAGTGGCATGTAAGGCGGAGCCTTACATATCGAGAAGAACTTAGTTTTGAATTATTAGAATTGTCATTTCATGCTTAACCATGGAATAGTAATTAGTCACTTGATGAAAGAGTTAAGATTGAGGTGATATCCTCCTTGCTCTATCCCATTAATGTTAAGGAACTTTGTTCTTTCTTAGAGAATATGGGTTTTCACTAGAGAATTATAAAAGATTTCAGTACGATAGCTCCATAATTATCTAAACTATTATAAAAAGATGTTGATTTTATGCTTGATAACTCTTATAAATAATCATTTGATGAGTTAAAAGCATACTTGATTTTCCCCCTATTCTAAGTGCACCGGATTGGACCTTACCTTTTGAAATAGTAAGTTGCCCATGTGATTGTTTATGCATCCAAAACCTTGGATAGTGCATAAAAGAATTACACAACCACTGAAAAGGAATTGTTAGCTATTATATTTGCATTAGATAAATTCAGACAGTACCTAATCAATTCCAAAGTAATTGTGTATACATATCATGCAATTGTGAAGTTTTTTCCATCAAGCCTCAGTCAAAACCAAGGCTCATTATATGGATGTTACTGCTACAAGAGTTTGATATTTGCATTAAGGATAAGCCTAGAACCACGAACCTTGTGGCAAATCACTTAAATAGACTACCAGATAGTACAAGCGAAGTACTTGACTCTGACATTATTTGTGATGACTTTCCTAATGCATCCTTTATGGCTATCACTGTCTATATTCCTTGGTTTGCTAATGTAGTTAATCATATTGTGGCTGGTATTATTCACAAGCATATGTCTTCCTTTTAGGCTCAAAAACTTAAACAAGAAGTTGAACACTACATTTGGGATGAGCCTTATTTATAAGGACTATGCAATGACCAAGTCATCAAGAGGTGTATTCCAAAGATAGAGTCCAAGGCAATACTCCCTACTAGCTATTCAATTGTTTGTGGTCGACACTTTTGTGATAACAAGACCTTTAGGAAAGTATCAGATGCTAGGTTTTATTAATCTACCCTGTTTAAGGATGCATACTTGTATTGTAGGGCACGTGATAGATGCCAATGGTTTAATGGTTCGGTAAATGGCTTGAGATGATACAACAACCCATGCTCTTTTGTGAGGTTTGTGATATGTAGTTCATCAACTTTGTAGGTCATTTTCCACCATTGTCTGGCTTTACCTATATCCTATTGGCTATAGATTACCTCTCTAGGTGGGTAGAAGCCATTCCCACTAAGAAAGATGACACCCAAAAGGTTTCGAAGTTTATTAAGTCTAACATCTTTTATAGATTTGGAGTACTGAGGGTTATAGTGAGTGATAGATGTATCCACTTTTGTAATAAAGTCATTGATAACTTACTTTATAAGCTTAGGGTTACCTATAAAACATCCATTACTTATCATCCATAGACGAATGGGTAAGTTGAAGTCTGCAACTGATCGATCAAATAGATTTTACAAAATATAGTCAAGCCTTCAAGGAAGGATTTGAGCTCGAGGTTAGAAGAAGCATTATGGGCATACAAAATTACCTTCAAGACATTGATAGGGATGTCTCATTACCAATTTATCTAGGGAAAAACATGTCATATTCCAATGGATTTATTGCATAATACCTATTAGGCGGTGAAAATGTGCTATATGGATTTGGAAAGATCAAGCTTAAAGAAAAGTTACAACTCCAAGAACTTGAGTATGACGTAACGCCCCAAATTTTGATTAAGGGCTAGCGATGATTATTAAGAATGTAATTGTGGATTAAAGTATATTATTATGTGTTTGTGACAATATTAATTAATATGTCATAATTGGTGGTTTACTTTATGTGAACCAATAACCATGGGATACTTGACAAGCTCACATGTGGGGACAGTATTAAGAAAAGTCAAAGTGCCATTTTAAAATATATTTTCTCTTTCTTCTTCCCTCCCATTTCGCTGACATGAAAGGCTAGAGGGAGTACCACCATCATCATTCTTCATCCCTTCACACTCCAACTCTCACTCTCGTTCTCTCTCTTTTCTCTCCTCATCTTAGCGCCATTGTTGCAGAAATAAAGAAGGAAAAATCTTGAGAAAAGGTAAAGTAAATGACCTCAAATGCTTAAACTCATTTCTTTAAAATTGTTCCTTGAGTGATGAGCTTCATTTTGATGGTTGTAGTATGTCTATTGGTATTGGTTTGTGACCTCAAGAGATTATGAAAGTTGGAGGATCAAGAAGTCCTTTTGGAAAAGTTTAAGAGGTAAGTGAAACCAATCTATCTATCTAAGTTTTATGCCAAATGGATTAGTTTTGAATTTCTGGAAATTACTACCCATTTTCGAAAATAAGAGCCATTGGGCATTTGGCATGTTATTAGTATGGAAATGGTATATTAGGAATGTATATGGATAGATATGATTAATTTAGGATTGAATGATTGAGTTTGGAAATTTTGGAAATTTAATGTTTAATGTTGTCCAAGACCAAAGCATGATAGTAGAGTAGGAATTTAGTTGTTTTAATGGTTTTACTGGATTCCTTGAGTGATTTTGTGTGGGGATAGCTTTGGTTGAAGTTTTGGGTCATTTGGAAACTCTTGGGAAAATGTTGGGAAAGACTGTCAGTGGTTTTACATTTTTTGGGTTCTGATAAGGTCACTCGAGTGATCTGGAGTTCACTTGAGTGAGGGATGAATATCACTCGGGTGAGACGGGGTTTCACTCGAGTGAGTCAGTGAAATTCTTCAGTTTTCCCTGCAGTTTCTACATTGCACTCCTACAAAAGATCAAGAGTGATGCCTCTCTTGCGAGTATGGTGGGTTCTCACTCGAGTGAGCCTCCTCTAACTCGATTGTTGGTGTATTTGACACCATGAACTTGCCTCTCGGGTTGTCACTCACGGTTAATGAGCAAGATGTTAGATTCCAAGTTTTGATGATAACAAAAGGTAATTGTGTGCAAAGTATGTTTTTATAAGTCTAAAGAATGATTGCAAAGTTACCAAATGCATATAGCAAAGTTTAGAGAAGTCTGCTGTCAGTTTTTGCAGATGCACTCAAGCAACAAAGCTAACACTCGAGAATAAACCTCTTTTGCACTCGAGCATATGCAAGTGTTAGATAAGAAGTGTTTGACAGAGAGCAATTACTGTCAATTTTACTGATTCACTCAAGCATGAAGCTATTTTGCACTCGAGCATATGAAAGTGTTGCACTGAAAGTGTTTGACAGAGAGCAAAGTTAGAACAAGATATCAACACTTCACTAAAGCACAGGTTCTGTACTCCAGTGATGGTAATATATGCACCCGAGTCCTAGCGAGTGAGGAACTGTAAGTGCTTGGCCGAGAGACATGCAGAACAGAGAAGCATAAGCACCAGCAATCATGAGTGAGAAATCTAACTCTCTCAATTCTGATGCAAATGCTGAAGACAAGAGCATATTATAGAAGAATATTCTTCTCACTCGAGTAGGAGTATGTATGCTCGAGTGAGGGCCCACATCACCTGTGAGTGCAAAATCACACTCTTGATAAAACTGGGTGTGAGTGTTGTCCAGAGACATGGCTCATAGTGTAAAATGAAGCAGTACTCGAGTGAGGGGACCAGTGCTCGAGTGAGGACCCACATCACTCGCAAGTGTGAAAATGCACTCTCTCAAAATCCGTGGAAGTGCAAGTGTAAAATTGAAGCAAAAGGAGAAAATATGGTATTGCACTCGAGTGAGACATCACAGTGCTCGAGTGATACTCTGCCAGAATCCAAAACGCACCAGTCTTACAGTGTTCAATCCGAATATGGTTTAATGATATTTATTCATTATATTTTCACTTATTATTATTATATAACATCATTTAACATGTATTATAAGTGTGATACAGGAGTTTGAACGTTTGAATTAGAAAGACACAGAAGAAGTCAAATAATGGCATACAGCATCATTACGACCATCCAAGCACGTACCTACCGCGTTCAAATATTTCAAACGTACGTCTGCCGTTCCACAGTAACATGCCCTGCTCCACAATGATCATTATTCAAACAGGAAAAAACAAATGTCTATAAATATAGAGTTCTAGAGATTATCAATAACAATGAAGTGCAAGAATTTACACAAGCAAATTCACGAGTCTCTGTTATTCACATTTTCTCTGTATTCATATCGTTCTTCAGTGTTTATTATATTTGCTCTATAAGAGAGTCTGTATACACTTCAAATTCTATTTTTATTTAATCTCAAGTTACTGGGACCTTGAGAGGAGAGATTTCCTTACGAGAGAAGCAGTGATAGAATTCCTAATAAGACTTTCTACTTATAAGACTTACAAGATACAAGCAGTAGAGAACGTTGTTGCTCATAAGACTTACAGTGGTGTAAGCAGGAGAGAACGTTGCTGTTTGTAAAAATTGTATACGTAAGCAAGAGAGAAAGGTCATAGGTTTCTTTTTCTGCACATAAGACTTGTCGTAAGGGCGAGAGAAATTTCTAGTATTTCTACTCGTAGTCCTTTCAAGGACAGTTGTTGTCTTGCAGCGTTCCAAAAGCCCACTGAATCTTGGAAGAATAGTGAAAATCTCAGTAGGTCTTGATCTCTGAGGACTGGACGTAGGCTTGGCTTTTGGCCGAACTAGTATAATTCTCTGTGTGTTTATCTCCTCAACTCTACTCTAGCAACAACAATTACTATATCACGACATTAACTGAAAAATTTATCACATCACCCAATTCACCCCCTCTTGGGTGAAGCTTGCCTCTTTCACAAGAGTGTGTTCTGGCACTCCTGAGAATTCAGTCTCCACCCGAGTGAGAAAACTCATGCTCGAGTGCTTTTCGCTCTGAAAACTCCCATTGCTCTCGGGTTGTCACTTCCTGGACTTCACTCTCTAGTGCTCGAGTGAAGCATTTGGTTATCACTCGAGTGAGGTCTTGTGTGCTCGAGTGTCCCTGTCTCTGAAAAAGTTCTTGTGCTCTCAGGTTCTCACTCGCTATCTGTAACGCCCCAAATTTCGATTAAGGGCTAATTACAATTCTTGTGAATGATTATGTGGATTAATGAGGATTTGAGATCTGAATTATTATTGGAAATGCCCAACACCTTGTATTTTAGCATAATTGTGTGATGAAATAATTATTGGGCTAAATATAGGGGTAAATGGTGCATGAAAAAAGGAAAAGAATTTGATTATGCATTATGTGGCAATATTAATTAATATGCCATAATTAGTGGTAATCGAAAGAATGAAATAGTTGGACAATTAGTTAGTGCTTAATAGAGAGATTGATTACTAACTAAGAGGAAAATGAGATATGTAACTAAATGGCTAATGGTGTGGTTAGAGTAACTAGTTTGGTTACTTGCTTTATGAGAACTAATGATATTGGGACACTTGGCAAGTGGGTATGGTGAGAGAATGGTTGGAAAAGTCAAGAAATCATTTTAAATCCATTTCTCTCTCCCTCCCTCTCTCTTGTGCGAATGAGTAAGGAATGGGGGCAAAAATTATGTTCTTCATCTTCATCATTTCACTCATCTCTCTCTTTTCTCTTCATTTTTGCCATTGTTGAAGGAAAAGGAGGAAGGAAAGCTTGTGAAAAAGGTATGATCTTAACCTCTAATGCCAAAACTTCCTTCTATAAAGTTGTTCCTTGGAGTGAGAGCTTCAATTTGATGGTTGTAGTTTATCCATTGGTGGTGTTTTGTGGCCACAAGGAAATCTAGAAGTTGGAGAACCAAGGAACTTCTTTGGGAAAGTTGTTGAGGTGAGTGAAAGCTTCATTTTCATATAAGTTTTGTGGCCATTGGTTAGGCCTTGAATTTCTGGAATTTTAGCCCTAATTTTCATGATTTAGGGTCTTGGGGAGTATAATATGTTGTTGTCATGGAAATGGTGCCTTGTTTGATGTTTTGAATTAATAGAGTTGAATTGAAGTCTAAATGTGAAGTTTGGCACCTTTTGTGTTGGTTTTGTGCTTTGGTCAAAACAGGGCATGTTGATAGGTTGTGATTTTGGTCATTTTGAGGTTACCATTGTATTTTTTGTGAAAATTTATGTGGGAATAGGCTTGATTGTTAATTTTGGAGCCATGGGACATTTTGGTAGAAAATTGGAAAATCTGTCCCTTGGAACTTTGTTATGGGCAGTTTATTTGTGTGGACGTTTTAAATGACCAAATGATTTCAAAAAATTGTGAAACTTTCCAGTCTTAAATTTCACATCTCAAGCTTCAAAAAGGAAAAATATTTTGTCATTTCGTTTAGTATTCTATGAGATATGGTTGTCCAAAGTTTAGGATTGAAACAGAACTCTGTTTTGGGGTAGTGATGAGTTTTGTGTAATTCTGGATTGTATGGTGATTTCTAGTAATAGACCATATTTTTCCTATAAAGAGGACTTAAATAGCTTTCATTTGGTTTTGGAATCACCTCATTTGGATTTTTCTAGAATTAGTTATGATTTTTGGAATTTCAACCAGAAAACAGAATTTTCTTGGCCGCGGCCAGAGTTTATGAACCGCAGCCCAAGACCTTCTGTGCATCCATTGGCCACAGCCCATGGGTAGGCTGGCCGCGGCCAAACCCCAAAAATCAGCATTTTGGACTTTTAAAAGGTGACCTTTGGTCAAGTGTTTCCCAAGCCTTTAGGCATATGTTTAGGTTTTGATTAGCCACCTAAAGGTCATGAATGGTAACCAACTTTAAGTGTTATGCATATGAGAATTTAGAAAAGAGAATGACCCTATGTCCTTGATTTGGTTATAGGGTCGGGTATTCGCCCTGATCATGGTTTGATATCCGCTCGGATCGTGAGTAGCCGATGCTGGAGCACACGTGGAAAAATGAGGGTAGGGAACTTACCTTTCCTGCATGTATTGATATTTGTGTTTGTGTATTGATACATGTTATTGCTTTGCTTGATTATGTGAAGCATATATGAATGATTAAAGCTCTGTTTCTATTTATGCTATAGCCATGAGTATGTTGTTGAAACATTGAGCATGTGGATATATCATTATGTGAGCACGAGTTATTGTGATACAAGCATGTCATGCATTAAACACTTATCTTGCATGTATATTGGTATATGTTTCCTACTGGGATTCTCTAGAATCTCACCCTCCCCTACCAACATTTTAGACAGGACAAGTGGCTTGAGGAAGGAGTAAGCGACTAGGGGCAGCGAGAATCCCTTATGGGCATTTGGATTTGGTAGTTGGTTATCATTGCTATTTGGGATAATGGTAGTTGATTTGGATGTATTTAGAGTTGTATATGTTATGGAGCTGTATTTGGATATGTATTTAGATTGAAATTTGTGTAATCCCCATTTAAGAAATTGTAAAAAGTGTATGTGCCTATGTATCTTTAGTGAAGATATGAACTCGGGATTGCCGGTATTATTATTGTGCGCTCTGATATTTATATGAATGTAGTTTATCTTCACGAAGTAATTGTATTCGAAATATGAATGTGAGACCAGGTTAAAGTGTTTGTCAAAAAAATTTGTGACAATCCTATCTTAAGGATGGGAATGCAAATGAATTTTGATTGTTATTGGTCTCTATTTCATTTTAATCATATATTTCGGATATAATTACGGAGGGGGTTACACTATCCTTCATTCTCACATACCCGAGTGCAGACCGTACCACCACTCAAGTGAGTCCGTCTTCACTCGAGTATCTGTACCCCATCACTCGAGTAAGGCCATCTTCACTTGAGTGAAACAATGAAAAAATGTCAATGTTTATGCTTCCAAAAGGGGATCCCTGGGGTAGTTCTTCCAACCCTTTAGGGCTTTTATTAGAGGCATATATGAGTACTTAAGAGACAGTAATGAAAACCAATTTAAGCATTGTGAAGATATTGAGTATTGGAGTAAGTGATAATGTATCGTCCTTAATTATTACTTTAGGATTTGATATTTGCTCGGAGCGTAGAAGGCCCGTGCCTGCTCAAGAACGGAAAGACAAAGGTAGTGACACTTTATCCTATATCATGTATAGTGCCTTACTTATTTGCATTAGACATTGAATACAGATACAGTGAGGGGACGGGCGAAAGCCCGGCCTTGAATACAAATACAGTGAAGGGATGTGGTGAAAACTCAGCCTTGAATACAGATACAGTGAGGGAATGTGATGAAAGCCCGGCCTTGAATACAGATACAGTTAAGGTAACGTGGCGTAAGCCCGGCCTTATATATTGATTGCTGCATTGTGATATATGTTACTTGCTTTGTTTTTATGCATCATATACGTAAACTGTTGTTACTGGGATTCTTTAGAATCTCACTCTTTCCAAATAATACTTTTAGACAAGGCAAGTGGATCAAGATGCAAGCGAGCGGATAAGGGCAATTTGGACTACCGGTGGTATAGTTAGCTAATTTATTTTTGTTCTTGAACTGGTTATCATTTTGGACAAATGTACATATTGAATAGCTTATAGTATTATAGTTTTGTGTAATCCCCGATTTGGATACTGAGATGGGCAATGATGCCCTGTATAAGCTTTTGGATTAATGTTATTATCCCGGGTGAACGTCGAAAATTTTACTGATACTCTGATATTGTATATGTGACAAACCAAACATGCCTATTGATTTTATAAATGAATGAATGGAGATCTATTTGTACAAGTGTTGTAAAAAGTTTTTAATTATTCCGGATCTCTTATTCAATTATGAAACGCATTTAAACACTAATCCCGGCCTTGATCGTGACGGGGGTTACATATGAGAGCTCCTGCATTTACAAAGACAAGGCTAAAAAGCTTGATGATTAAACAATACTACGAAATGAATTCAAAGTAGGTGATCGCGTTTTGATATTGCAAGCTCAATTCAAAGTCAGACATAGGGAGCTCAAATCCAATTGGTATGGGCCTTTCACCATCTCCAAGGCACACTCATTTGGAATAGTTGAGCTTATGGATGAAGCCACGAAGAGAAATTCAAAGTTAATGGCATCTTCTCAAGTTCTATCATGATGATTCATTAAAGCCTCCTTAAGTCCAACGTATCTCTTCTCCTTTCACTTTCATTTACATTTAATATGACTCAACTAGTGGTTATATATATATGCTTGACTGATTGTTTGAGATAAGTGTGGGGGAAGATCATCTAGTAGAAAAAGTAGAAATAGCATAGCTTAGTAAGTAGAATAAGAACCCCTTATGCATGACTTGTTATTATGACTTGTTTCTTATTCCTTGTCTCTATATATGATTTTGATGTGTTGTGCTTCAATTGCAATTGGACTTCACAACTTTCTACATTACCAAGGAACAAGTTAGAATAATAGAGTTGTTTTACAAACATTGAGGATGACGTATGGATTAACTATGGGGGAGGGGAATAGATTTTTTAATCTCATTAATTGGTTGCTTTTTAAATGAGAAATGCCTTAAATTATAAAATTTTTCAAGAATGACTTGCTTTGATGCATGCCCTAAGTGGTAAAGTGCCACATTTGTCAATTTGAAAGTATGATTTGTAGGAAGTTCTTTGAGCTTTCATGAGATCTAGTGTTTTGTTTTAAAACCATGTTTTGCTTTTCAAGTGAATGGGAGGAGAAATGAACCTACAGTTGGATTTTTTTCTTGCTTCTTGTTTTGAGAAAGAGAGTTTCTACATCATTATTGCATTTAAGAGTTAAACATTATTATAATTTATTGTAATGTTTTGATTGATTGTATTTGTAAGGTTAGCATTAGGAAAAGTTAAGTAGATGTTTTGTAGTTAGATTAGTATGCAATTGATTGTGTTAGAGTGAGCATTAAAGAAAAATCATGTTGGAATGTTAATCGAGCCTTAAATTCTTTTTATTTGTGTATAGTTCACTTAGTTTTTCATCTTCCAGAACTTGTTTCAACTCTTTTTTGAAACGGCATTTGCATTAATGTAATGGAAATGAAAGAGGCATTCAATTTTGAACGCTTTCACCCAAACACAATCCGACATTCATCACCCTTTGTTACCTATTTTGAGTCATTCCTATGTTATATGCATGTCATTTACTTATAGTACTCATAGTATTCAAAAATTAAAGTGATTTGCCAATAGAAAGTTGAACAATATATATATTGAAATGCCATATATATAGAGAAGAGAAAGCAAGTGAACCAAAATAAAAAAATCGTATATAGCTTGGAAGAGAAAAGAAAGAAAGTAAATTAAAAGAAAAAAAAATTGTATATAGCTTGGAAAAGAAGAGAAAAAAATAGTAAAGAAAAGAGAGCTAGGAGAAAAGAAAAGTATTGAAAAAAATAGAAAAATAGAAAAGCATTTTGTAGATGAAAAGAAAAGCAAAAGAAATAAATATAAAGAATGCATTTGTTCATGAATTTGGAAAAAAATTGGCAAAAGTTTGTAAAGTTATTTAGATGCTGTGAACTTACTCATTATCTTTGATTTGCATATCAACAATCCCTTCCTTTAATTAATTTATTTCATATAGCTTTCATCCAACATTACAAACCATTTAAATCATTTTGATCCATTGCATTAATTATTATTAATAGTGGATATGTTAAAATTGTTACAAACCTATGGTAAGGTGTTGATTAAGTGAGTTAGAGTGAAATTATGGTGCAATTTGATCATACCATTGTAATAAATTATGAAATTTTTTATTGCATGTCTTCATGCAATATCTTTATATTTTTTTTCATAAATTAGTATAATCAGTTTTCTATTAATTAAATAAAATTTAGGGTTTACATAGAGGATGTAACCCCCTCCGTAATCATATCCAAAATACAACTTTAGAGTGAAATAGAGACCAATAATAATCAAAACTCATTTACATTCCCATCCTTAAGATAGGGTTTTTACAAATACATTTATCAAACACTTTAATCTGGTCTCACATTCACATTTCGAATACAATTACATGGCGAAGATAATTAACATTCATAATATATCAGAGTGCACAATAACAATCCCGGCAATCCCGGGTTCATATCTTCACTAAAGATTCATAGGGCACATACGCCCTTTACAATTCCTCAAATGGGGATTACACAATACTTAATCCAAATACACATTCTAATCTATCATCTGAACATATACAATTATCCCAGCATATAACGATAACCAACTACCAAATACAAATGCCCAAAGGGATTCTCGCCGCCCATAGTCGCTTGCTCCTTCCTCGAGCCACTTGTCCTGTCTAAAATGTTGGCAGGGGAGTGTGAGATTCTAGAGAATTCCAGTAGGAAATAGATACCAATATGCATGCAAGATAAGTGTTTAATCCATGACATGCTTGCATCACAATAACTCGTCCTCACATAATGATATATCCGCATGCTCAATGTTTCAACAACATACTCATGGCCATAGCATAAATAGAAACAGAGCTTCAATCATTCATATATGTTTCACAAATTCAAGCAAAGCAATAACATGCATCAATACACAAACACAAATATCAATACATACAGGAGAGGTAAGTTCCCCACTCTTATTCTTTCCACGTATGCTCCAGCGTCGGCTACTCACGATCCGAGCGGATATCAAACCATAATCAGGGTGAATACCCAACCCTATAACCAAATCAAGGACATAGGGTCATTCTTTTTTCCAAATTCTCATTTGCATAACACTTAAAGTTGGTTACCATTCATGACCTTTAGGTGGCTAATCAAAGTCTAAACACATGCTTAAAGGCTTGGGAAACACTTGACCAAAGGTCACCTTTTAAAATTCCAAAATATTGATTTTTGGGGGTTGGCCGCGGCCAGCCTACCCATGGGCCACGGCCAATGGATGCACAGAAGGTCTTGGGCTACGGTTCATAACCTCTGGCCGTGGCCAAGAAAATTCTGTTTCCTGGCTGAACTTCAAAAAATCATAACTAATTCTAGAAAATTTGAAATGAGGTGATTTCAAAGAAAAATGAAAGGTATTTAAGTCCTCTGTCTAGGAAAAATATGTACCATTACTGAAAATCACCACAGAATTCCATAATTACACAAAACTCAATACTACTCCAAAACAGAGTTTTGTTTCCATCCCAAACTTTGGACAATCATATCTCCCAGAATACTAAACAAAATGACACAAAATATATGTCCATTTTGAAGCTTGGGATGTGAAATTTAATACTGAAAATTTTCACAATTTTATGAAATCATTTGGGCATTCAAAACGTCCACACAAATAAACTGCCCAGAACAGAGTTCCAAGGGACAGATTTTCCAACTTTTCTACCAAAGTGTTCAATGACTCCAAAATCAATAACCAAACTTATTCCCATACAATTTTCCACAAGGAACACCATGGTAACCTCAAAATGACCAAAATCACAACCTATCAACATGCCCTGTTTTGACCAAAGCTCAAAACCATCACAAAGGGCCCGTTTGGTACACAGAATTGATTTTGATGGAAATGGAAATGGATATGGAAATGAGGTTTAAAAACATATTTGGTATGTCATGGAAATAAGACCTAATTTTTGTAAGAAAATACCAAAATATCCTTCTAAAGACATGGGTGAGCGGGTTGCCCGCCGCTATTGTTGCCGGTGATGGGATGGGACAGCATGAACTAGTTGGGCGTGAAGCTTGAAGGGGAAAAAAGAAGAATCTGGTCTCATGGAAATGTAAATCTGAGCTTTTGTGATAGAGGCCAATTCCATCAATTTTGATGGAATTGATTTCCACATGGAATTGAATTCCATGCTCCCAAAAGCATACCAAACATGCTTACATCATGGAATTTATTTCCATTTCCATTTCCTTGGCTCCAATTCAAGCGTACCAAACATAGCAAAAAGGTGCCAAACTTCACATTTAGACTTCAATTCAATTCTATTAATTCAAAACACCAAAAAAGGCACTATTTCCATAACAACAACATACCATACTCCCCAAGACCCTAAATCACGAAAATTAGGGCTAAAATTCTAGAAATTCAAGGCCCAACCAATGGCCACAAAATTTATATGAAATTGAAGCTTTCACTTACCTCAACAACTTTCCCAAAGGCACTTCATGATTCTCCAACTTATAGAATTTCGTGATTCCTCAAATCACCACCAATGGAGAAACTACAACCATCAATTGAAGCTCTCACTCCAAGGAACAACTTTATAGAACGAAGTTTTGGCATTAGAAGTCATTTACTCACCTTAAATGCAAGCTTTCACTTTCTCTTTCTTGGCCAACAATAGAGGACGAAAATATGGAGAGATGAGAGAGATATGAGAGGTGAAGATGATGAAGAATGCAGAAAAATCTGCCCCATATCCCTTCACATGCGCACAAGGAGAGAGTGAGTGAGAGAAAGAAAGCAATAAAAAATGTGGGTTGACTTCCTCAACCATTCTCTCACCATACCCACTTGCCAAGTATCCCAATATCATTGGTTCTCATAAAGTAAGTAACTCATTAGTTACTCTAACCATACCATTAGCCATTTAGTTACATATCTCATTTCCTCTTAGTTAGTAATTAATTTCTCTATTAATCACTAACTAATTGCCCAACAATTTCATTCTTTCGATTTCTACTAATCACGGCATATTAATTAATATAGCCACCAAAACCATAATTATTTCACTTTAATTCGATAATTATCCTCAATAATTTTCATTAGCCTTTAATCGAAAATTGGGGTGTTACAGAGGACACAAGACATGTATACATAGCACAGAGTTTCTATAAGGCGTAAGCATCAGTGTTTTGACAAAGAAATAAAAGGCGTGAGCATCTAGATCAACCGATTAAAAAGGTCTATGCAAGCAAAGACAACAAAAGAGAACACTAATAGAAGAGGGCTAGCAAGGGCTTGTGAAAGGCAATGATTTTGTTGTCTTTGCTCTATGAAATAAAGGGAGAGCACCATAAAAGGAATACCAAGACATCCCGACAGCAGAAATAGAGAAATCATGGTGGCTAAAGGCGATAGAGAGAAAAAGAGCGCGCGTGCGTGATTAAGAGAGGCTAGAGATGAAGTTGGAACATGAATGTGAGTATAAATACTAGGGCAAATATTTCTAGATCGGTCCTTTATAAATCTGGTCTCAATATTCATAACGAGATCAGCTTTATGGATAGCCAATCTCAATATGTAAAAAAACTTTTTTTTATAACGAGACAGTCTTTTAAAACAATAAGTCTAATATGTAATTTTGGAAAGAAAGAAATAAAATTTAAGAAACAAAATTCATAAACAAGAACTTAAACAATCTGAATAATTACATATAACATGAAAAGACAAAGATCATCAACAGGAAATAATAGTAACATAAGATATAAAAGCATGGGAAAATCTCTTCCAGGTCCCAAGGACCAAAGAAAATAATAGAAAAGTCCTTGGGAAAAGTCAAATTTAAGAAAAGTCCCAAGGGACTTTTCTGCGATTATTTCCCAAAGACAAATAACAAAGTTTCCCCCAGGAATTTAAACCTCTCCTTCGTTCAAAAGAGTAGTCGTTCGTTCACTCACCTTAGTTCAAAAAACTTGCTCTATTTCAGCATCTTGAGCTATTGCATACAAGTCGTCATCAGTCACTTCTTTGCCTCGAGTTGCTATCCATCGCTACTCCGGTGCTAAACGCTCTGTCATTCATTAGCAGTGACAGCGTCCGTCGATCCTCTGAAGCCCTAGCATCCATCGATCCCCCTAACATCCAGCCTCTATCATGTCTCCTGTGTTGATTCGACAAAACTGAATAGAGAAGGTGAGTGAAATATGGTGCGTGCGTAGTAGTTCTATATACTTGCTTTTGTGCTTTTGGGATATGGTACAGTCAAAATAAGTATGGGACCTTTAACATAAAACTCAATTTAAGTATCATTAATCTCATATTTCTAATTGTTTCTCCATAAATCTGTTTTGTTTAAACAAACTTAGGAAAAGAAGAACATAAACTAAAGAAGCAGAGGAACATCTTTGGTTGGAATTTCATGTTCTTTTCGTCCAAAGTTATGATTGTATTAAGATGGATAACATGTTATGCTGTCAATTACTACAACTAAGTTTCATTTATCATTTCTTTATCTATGCTTCTCAATTACCATAGCTATTACTTTATTGTTTTAAGAATATATATGATTTTATTTCATTACAGTATACACTTGCGAAACAAAACAGAGCATGCTATTATGTGTGTTTTAATAAGATTACATTCTAGTTCTAACTATATATTACCATGATTTTGTTGTTGATATACTGTGATTTATGTACTTGTATCATCCTTAACTATATGCATTCAGTTGTAAATTCCACATATAAAGTTGTAAATGGTCACTCTGAAGTTGTCATTACTGTGTTGTGATATGACATGTTATTTCTTCGTACAAAGAGATTGCATCGTTAACGTACTTCAAAGGGTTAAACCTGAAGTATTTGTCACAAGAAAAGAAATACCTGTTACGAGTGTGAATGGTTTATTAAAAAGTGCAAATATATACTGTCATAACCAAGTAATATAGAAATGAGTAGAATATCATTCCCATGAGGATTGATCACTAAGTACCAAAATAGATCATTTTAATTCTACTTAGTCAATCGATTAGTTGGAAATTGAGAGTATAAAATAAAAATAATTAAATATGAATGCAATGGATATGAAAACAATATGAGAAAAAGTCCTAGGGATCATATTTCACTTAGCAAATTTTAGATTGAATCATCTATCTATTCTAACCCAATTTATTCCACATGATTGATAGACAAGTTTCCCTAATTTAATTACTAGCCTCTTCCAAGGTCAGGCAATTCTATAATTAATTGCTAATCCAATATATCCCTATATGAATTAAAGCAATCAATCATGCATTAAGATTTTTAGAACTTGTCACATCCCCCGTAATCCCACCACTTTGCAGGCACGGTCCTCCGCCATGGGTTCCCCCATGTGGCCGCAAGTGAAGGACTCACAAGGAATATTTGCGCCTCCTGCGCATTTCTTTCGCCTCCCCATGACTTGAACACCCAACTTGGGGATAAGTTCAAGTGCTTGATGAGATGTGGTACCATTGAGCTAGCTAGCTCAATGGTACCACCTCTCGCTAAACCCTTATACTTACCCCCAGGTTGGGTGTTCGAGACATGGGGAGGCGAGAGAAAATCCTAAGGGGTGGGATTATATCCTTGTGAGTCCTTCACCTGTGGCCCCCCGGAGGATCGTGCCTGAGGGGCAATGGGATTACGGGGGATGTGACAAAACTCATTATGAATATATATTTCTATTTTATATGCAAATTATGGTTTCAATTATAGGATCTACACACATACATCTGCTGTAATATCCTGGATTATAATCAAGGATTAATAACTTCAAAGTAATGTAATTAATATTAATTGAGCACTTTTGAAGTATATATCATGCATTGTGATAATCAGGGGCAAAACGGTAAGTTACCGACCAACTGGTTAGATACCATTGAGAACACTCTTTAGTAATCAAGATTAATGGCTAAGATTGAAAGACCAAGAGGTGGAATCTTGTGCATGCAAATGTATATGAAATCATAGAAGGGAGAACAAGATGGTGCCAAGTGTCAAGATATGGACCATGGATGAGGTCAAAGTTTTCAAACTCATTCTCTCTTCCTCCCAAGTCGGCTAAGTGCATAGAAAGAATGGAAATGTGATCATCTTCATCAATATCTCATTTCTCTCTCATCCTCCTCCATTTTTTCACTGAACAAGCTAAGGAAAGAGAAAAAGAAAAGCTTGAGTTTTTGGTAAGTTCATGCCTTCATATGCTCAAGTGTCTTTCATTAATGTTGTTCATGAGGTTGAGGGCTATATTCCTATGGTTTTAGGATTTTGGTTGGTGAAGTTTGAGAACTTGTGGAAATTTGGAAGTTGGAGAATTGAAGAATTGGCTTTAGGAAGAAGAAGAGGTAAGAATTAGAAGCATTTTGGTATGGTTGTTGTAATCATTGGTTGAGTATTGAGAATTTATGAATTTGCCCTGATTTTGTGCAATTTTCGAATGGAATGAATTGGCTTATGTGTTGTGTAGAATTTGGTCTTTTGTTGAACATTTTGGCCATTGGAATTGATTTGGGAACTTGGGTTGGAAAGTGTGGCAATGTGTGAATTGTGTTGTGACATTGTGAGGCATGTTGTGGTTGTTGTGTAATATGTCATTGACAGTTGAATTTGGTCATTTTGATGATTCCAATGGTTTTCTTGAGCAAAATTGTGTGAGAATGGTGTTTGGGTTGGAATGGGAATCATTTGGGATCAAATGTGAAAATCTGGAAAATCTGTCTATTGAAGGTCTGTGCTGGGCAATCCTTTTGTGTGGGCGTTTTGAATAGGCTAATGATGTTAGAAAATTATGAAACTTTCCAGTTTTGAATTTCACTTCCCAAGATTCAAAATGGACATAAATTTTGTGTCATTTCGCTTTGTGAGCTGGGAGTTTGAACTATCCAAAGTTTGGCATCAAAACTGGACTCTGTTTTGGCACAATGTTAGGTTTTTGGTAAATCTGGACTTTTGTGGTGATTTCCAATATTGGCCAATATTTTTCCTTGAAAGAGGACTTAAATAGCTTTCATTTGGCTTTAGAATCACCCCATTCCGATTTTTGTGGAATTAGTTATGATTTTTGGAAGTTCAGCCAAGAAACTGGATTTTCTTGGCCGCGGCCAGCAGATTTTAAGCCGCGACCCAAATGTTTCTGAGCATTTCTGAGTAGTTCTGGACCGCAACCAGTGGATTTTTGGGCCATGGCCCACCCCCAAAAATCAATATTTTACACTTTTAAAGGTGGTTTTTGGTATAGCCTTTCCCAACCCTTTAGGCATATGTTTAGACCTAGAATAGTCACCTAAAGAGTTCAAATGATAACCAACTTAAAGTATTATAGAGAAAAGAACTTGGCAAAGAGATTGACGGGTTGTCCCTAACTTGGTTTATAGGATTTGATATTTGCCGTCCTCGTGAGCCCGCAGTGCCAAGAAACGTCGGGAAAGGATCAGGTAGTGACTCTCTCTCTTATACTTTGTGTAATGCACTGTATGTGTGTTGTATAACTGTTTTATGATGATTTCTGATGCTGCTGCAGTTACAGCTGGTGATAGCTGTCGTTTACAATGCAAGCTGTCATTATTGTGATTACAGCGTAAGCTGTCGTGATGGTGATTACAGCATAAGCTATCGTGATGGTGATTACAGCGTAAGCTGTCGTGATTATGATTACAGCGAGAGCTGTCGTATTGTGTATACAGCCGTGAGTGCTGTCGTTTGTGGTGAAAACCATGTATCTTTGAGATTATTGCTGCTGCTATTGCTATTTGTGATTTATATACATGCTTTATGTTTATGCATTGTGTGAGTAGTTTGTTACTACTGAGATTCTCTCGAATCTCATTCTTTCCTATGACTAACATTTCAAACAGGGCGTGTGGCTCAAAGGAGAGGCGGCCAACCCGGAGCAATTAGGACCCTTGGGGGTATATAGTTGAATTGGAAACGTTGGTTATTTATTTTGAACCCGGGATTACTGTATATTTTGAAATAGGAATATTATATTCGATTTTGGTTGTGTAATCCCCTAGTGGATACTTATAAACCCTCAGGTTATATATGTATAGAACCCGGGAGTTGCCGGGGAGATGGTTATACACTCTGATATGATGAATGTATATTAACTGCACAGGTAATTATATTCGAATATTGAAATTGAGACCAGGATGGGAAAAGAGTTTTGAAAGTTTTGTGAAAATTTTACTGTGAGACAGAAAGTTTAAAACGAGGTTAAAGCATCCAATGGTCTCTAATCCGATTTAAATATGTGTTATCAAATTATAATTACGTGTTTAAAATCAGGGGGTTACATCTGCTTCCGATCTCAACATATATATTGGAATCATTCAAAAAATGGCCAATCAATTCAAAGCATTAAGATCAATAATCAAAACTCAATCATGAAGGAAAAATTAAAACTAGATTTAATAAGTTAAGATTCAATCCGTCATTAGTAAGCTACATCATCACCCTTGGAAATTGAAAATTTAGCTCATGATGAAATTAAAAACAAAACCAAAATAAATTGAAAACTTTATAAACATTGAATGAAACTCAATTATTAAATTCTCAAACATAAAGATATAACTACAAGATGCATGAAAATGGAAAAATCTAGCTTTCCATATAAGAGGTAAAACCTTCCATATAGGTGGCAACCTATACCATCCAAAAAGGAAGACTACCTAATCCTTCCATGAAGGATGCATATAAGAAGTAAATACAAAGCATAAGATTAACTCTAAGATAGTGTGTTTCCTTATGTCTTCAACTCCTCTAATTATAGATGGAGGGGGTGCAAAAATTTCCAAGAAAGTTAGGCGTACATCTTGACCTTAAGCTTCCAACATTGACCTTGTGGTTGCCAAACTGATTGATTGCTGCCTAATTTTTACATTCAAGACAGTGGAATTTCTACACATGATCTTCATAAAAGTTGTAGCATTGTATCTTATCATGAAAAACCAGCTATAATCTCCCCATTTCGACATTCACAGCTTAAGTTATGGTCAAATTAGTGGATAAAGGTCAATCAGGGATAAATTCACATCTTCAACTTCCAAGCAAAATTCAAAACCCTTGAAGGAAGAACTAGGCTTTGGGCTCAACATAAAAGTTGTAGAGCTTTTTCATAGCTTTTTTTCATACAAAGAATGTCCCAATCTGACATCTAGAACTCCAGATATTGTCTAAAAATTGAAACATGTTCAAATTTAGTATTTTTCAATAAATTCTATTTTATGCCATAATCATCATTTCTTTATCAATTACATCCAAATTCATTAAATTAATCTCAAATATCATCCATAAAGTCATCATATAAGGAAAAATAAATATGTAAATATTTTACTTATCAATACCTAACCAAGTGAACTGGGCAAAAGTACATGTCCAATGTGATATATTAGTATTATTTTTTTTTTGTTTTTCATGACTTTGATATTTAGATTCTCTATACACTTTGGGTTTTTTAACTTTAAAACTGTATATGTGGCATTTCATTTGCAGCGATTATTGTGGTGTCCATGTTCTATCATGGTTATACGGCTGGGATAGCTCTGTACAAGACAAAGAGAGGTATACCATGCTTAAGTTGTCTTATGATCAAATTCGGCAAATGAAGGTCTATTGCTTATGGTGGCTTGTGACATATGAGAAGAACAAATATGCACAAAAGGTGCTGTCCATTATAGCTAGAGGACGAAAGACATGTAGCAGTGGTGATGTTATTTTATAGGAAAAGCTTCTTGTTATGTATATATGTGGATATTTTATGGCTTATTTGGGAACCTTATATCTTTGTATAAGAAAGCCTTGTTTTAGGTGACAAATGAGGACAAATTGTACATGTCCATGTTTTTTCAATAAAAGTAAATACTTATGAGACATTTAACAACTTCAGGAGGCATATTTACAACTTCATCAGTCATTTTCATAACATGTTTTTATGCAATGAGTTAATTTGAAGTCTGCCAGGGCCCTACGTTCACAACTATAATTATATGTTATAACAACTTCTTGAGTGCTTTTCTTACACATTTTTTGTTTCCAAAAATAAATGACATTTTCCAAGAATCCAAATTTACAATTGTATATGCTTTGTTTAACAACTGGTTATGCTTGTGTTTACAACATGTAGGGTTTGTTTTTATAATATATTTTCTAGGCCACAATGAAAGTACTTTTTTACATAAATTTTGCCACTGCAAATTGCTTTGATTACAACTTGTCAAGCGTGTTTTCACAATATGTTGAGTCATTTTAACAGCTTCTTCCTCATGTCTGAGAGAAACTATCTTTGTTCACATCTACAACTTGAGCACTGCAAATTTCTCAGTTAACAACGTCTTACGCCTGTTTTTGCAACATCTTGAGTCATTTTATGTACTTCTTCCTCGTGTTTGAATGAAACAATCTTTTTTCACATAAACTTTAACTCTGTAAATTGCTTTATTTACAACTTGTTGAGCATATTTTTACAACATGTTAGTTATTTTAACAATGTCTTTCCCGTATCTGAATGAAACAACCTTTGTTCGCATCTAGAACTTGCACAGTTCAAACCCCTTAGTTTACATCTTCCTATTCTTGTTTTTTTCAACATGTTCAGTCATGTTAACAACTTCTTTTATGTGTCTTCAATAAACTTCCTTCTCTAATATCTACAACTTTAACACTAGAAACTGCTTAGTTGACAACTCGTTAAGCGTTTGTTTATAACATGTTAAGTCATGTTAACAACTTCAACTTCAAGTAAGGATGAAATGACCTTTCATTGCAACTACTTTTGTTGTTGCTTATTCCTTTGTTTACAACTTGTTAAGCGTGTTTTAACAACTTAATCAACATGAATAACAACTTTATCTTCACGCCTTAATGAAATCACAATCTTCACAACTCCAACTCTCACAACTGCATCAGTTATTCCCATTGGGTCTGTCACAATAGCTGAATTAGGTTGTTACAACTTCTTCTGCCTTTTTTAACAACTTCATGAGTCACATTTACAATAGTCGATATGGTTTTTAACAACTTGTTATGCCTATTTAATCAAGTTCATTAGTTATTTTTACAGGTGAATTGTAATTCAACCAGGAGTTTATAAATTTCACGATTTTCCCACTGTCACAAATGCTTACCATCATTTTAACACATCACTATGCCAATTTGTTTATGACTCCTGATGCCAAATTTGACAATAGCTGACGTCATTTTTCACAAGTCCTAATGCAGAGAATTGGAGTAGTGATAGACAAAGACTCGCTGCAGAGGAGTGGCGAACGGTGACTCGTACGGAACAACCCAAGATGCTGAAGTAGAGCAAGTTTTTTAAACTAAGGTGAACGAACGAATGACAACTCTTTTGAACAAAGGAGAGGTTTAAAGTCTTGGAGGCAACTTTGTCATTTCTCTTTGGGAAATAATCACAAAAAAGTCTCTAAGGACTTTTCTAATATTTGACTTTTCCCATGAACTTTTCTGTTATTTTCTTTAGTCCTTAGGACCTGGGAGTGATTTTCCCTAAAAACATTGAAACATTTTCATTAATAATCTTCACCTAAAGAAGGCAGTACACACACACACATACACATACATATATATATATATATATATATATCTACTTATGTATATATCTGTGTATGTGATAATGAAAGGGCACAAAATCAAAGTTACATCAAAATATGTATACAACGGGGGCTCTTAAAAGCCAGGCCATAAGATATCATCACCATTCTAGGATACAATCCCTTATCCAATTGGTTGCTGATGTCATCCAACACCACTGCCAAATCCTCCAATTGTTCAATAAAGCAATCTTGCTTTTCCATGACCTCTAGAATGGTGCCTTAGAGGTAAAATATGACCTCATAAATTTTCTCCAAGGTCGAAGGTAGAAGGGGCTACGAAAAAGAACCACTATTAGTTGCTACCACTGGAAAAGAGGTGGAAAATGCCTCTTAGTTCTTGCCATTGTAAGTGTTGCCGCTCAAAGAAGAAAGAGATGGGTAGAAATGGATTATTGAATTTGAATTTCAGAATTAAAAGCACATTGGTATTTATAATCGGGACTGATAGCCAGAAACTTCAGACTATACTGACGAGACATGATGATATGCATTTGGAAGTTGAAACATTACGTATTTATACCTATAATCTTCTAAAGCATGATCTAAACAATAATTAGATTGGATGTTGATATGATCCTATCTAAATGAAAAGTAAACATTAGAGGATTAAACAATATTTAGACTGATCGTGAGTTAAATGATAGTTCATATTAACATATTTAAACCTTCTTCCATTACAACCAGTTTGAATATCATCACAATAATATAATTTACTAATATATATATCTTATTTAATTATATATATAGAAATAAATAAAGGATGGTTCATACTATTACAGGATATAGATACTACTACCCTAAAGGACGCCCGCTTTTAAACAACAAAGTAAAAAATAAAGGCAGTGGCATTTTTGTAAATCTGGATAGGAAGTAGGTGGATTTAGGTGTCCCAAATCTGAATTGGGATGCCTAAAGTGCCTGAAATATATGTTAGGCGCCCCAATTTAAATTTGGGACTCTAAAATCTAGTCCCTTAATGCCAAACGTCTAGCTTTAGGCGTCCCTGTTAAATTTGGGATGCCTAAAAGAGCCTAAAACGCCCAACTTATAAGGGTTTTAAAAAAACCTTCTATAGTGTTGCCTCCCCACTTCTCTCTTTATAGCTCTCAATCTTCATCATTGCCTCCCCATTCCTTTCTCACTCACGAAGTTGTTGTGAAGGTCGTCAGTCTCCTCCAACACTCGCACTCGCCTATGTCTCTCCCATGCTCTCCTATATCGTTCACCTCCTCCCTTGGTTACGACATACCGTTTGGCTCCTCCCTCGCTTGCTCACTTCTTTTTGCATTTGTGTTTCAATTTATTTGTTTGATTTATGGGATTTTCCCCTTCTCCATCATTTTCTCTCCTTTTCAATCTACTCCTTCCCTTCCCCCATATCTAGATCAGTAAAAGAAGCATAACTATAAAAACAGCAGTCAGAAGTCAAAGGCACCTTACTTTGAATTCTTGTACGCATTCCAAGATCTCCCTCCTTTTTTGCTACACCTAATCATAGTGACTTCCTAAGTTCTCCTTAGTGAAGTCGATCTTTTTGGTTCTTTCTTGGATCCTCCAAAAGGTGCTCTTTTTATCTTTCTACCTCCAATTTCAATGTTCTTTGATTTATGAAGTTTTCATTTTGCTAACTGAGAATTATAATAGGGAACTAAAGTTGAATGCTTACCTCTGGCAATATGAGCAAGAATAATTATAGGTTACTTTTATTAGGATTGATTTTCTTTTTCCTGTTCTGTTTTAATTTTGCACACCCAAATCAGTAGATTTGCACCTACTCTTCCTAGCAAGGCTGTTTATAATAGTATTAAATAATTTTTTTCAATGAACAAGAGATCACGCCGAATCTGAGAGGATGTCTATTGAGAAAAAGATCAAGTTCGTTGAGAGCTTGACTGGAAAGGTAAGACTCTATATTATCATTTTTGTATATTCTATTCTAGTGCTCATTGTGTCATAAGACTCATGATAAGGGGTAACTATTGGTCTTTTGTTTTACAAGAATGTTATGAGTACATGATATGATATTGTAATAAATAATTTGAAAGTTAGTTAGGTTAGTTAATTAGAAGAGTGGGACTAACCATTAGTGACACTAGCTATTTAAGAGCGGCACTAGCCAAACATGGCCTTACCTGTGTCTAATTACTAATAAGCCCCTAATTAATGCAACACTAATCATTGAGGTATTATTATGATTTTTGGTTCTATTCCTATTGCCTATATATATAGCAGACTACACAATTGTAAGATCTTATCTGCTTTGTTAATGAGAATCCTAAACTATTCAGAATCATCTCCTCTGACTCTTCTTCTATCTTCCTAATCTCTCTAATTCTCTTCTTCAACCCTCTAATCTTCTTCTTCTCTACCTTAATTCCTAATTCTAAAAATATTCAGATTACAAGAGTTTATCAGTGGCATCAGAGCAATTCGGTTCTTGGCCTTGGGTTATTGGCTCGTCACTCACTGTGTTGAATGGTGGAAACAAGATTTCAAGAAAACTCAAGAATAATGGATGAAAGAGTTTAAGTCATAGAACACACACTGGGAACCCTTGAAAATTCAGTCAAAACACTCCATGAATTGGTCCAAGGACGCCGAGATGAACTTCAAATGGTTCAGCATGGAACGTAAGACAATCTTTATGCCATGACTCAAGAAATCAGAAAGTGCAAAGAATTACTGAAAATGGTCCACTGAGGTTACCGAAAATTCAAGAAAGGGGAGGAAACAGACAACCCCAATAGCAGCGACCCACGCAATTTCCCAAGATGGAATTTCCCAAGTATACGGCACAGGATATAGATACCTAGATTGAGAAGGTATAATGGTACTTTATGATAAATGAAACTCCAGAGGCTTCAAAGGTGACGATGGCGTCTATATACCTCAACGATGACCATTTTCAGTAGTACCAAGTGATCGAGCGGTGCTGGCATCAATCGCCAGCACGGGCTAAATACGCGACACTACTCCAAGATACCTTTGGGCAACCATTTTGAAATACCCATAACCAACTTTATTTATCTAAGACAAACTGGGTCTATCACTGAATTCAATACTCGATTTGATTAAATTTAAGTGAAACTGGACTTGAGCAAAGCCTATCTTGTAGACGCATATGTGGGGGCATTAAAGGATGAAATCACAGACTCAGTTCGATTGTTCAACCCCAGAAATTTGCAAGAAGTACGCCACTAGCAAGAACCTAGGAAATCACAGTTAATCAAAGGGTAGCGAAATTTCAATCGGACAAATCCCAGAAACAGACATGGTGAATTTGGGGTCAAACTTTTCAATAAGCACGTCGACATCCACCAAGAATCATTCTTTTTCCAATAGGTATTATCGAAAAGACCAGAAAACCCTACAAAACACTCAAAATTCCAACTTCATCCCCAAAACCATTACTTGTTCAGTAAAGGCCCTCATTGCCGAAGAGGAAGCAGAACATATGGCCAATAATCTATGCTTCTTCTTGCATGGGAAGTTCTCAAAGGATCACAAGTGCCCTCAACGTCAGAAAATACAACTTCATTTAGTCCTATTGGATGAGGAAGGGGATAATACCGATGTTGTGTCTACAATTCAAGAAGCTACAATTAAGGAAGAAACAAAACAGCCCTGTATTTCTCTGCATACAATAGAAGGGACAGACCATACTGAGTCCATGAGGGTCTTAGGGGCTATGGGGAAATGTCCTCTCCAAATCCTAATTAACAGTGGGAGTACACATGATTTCTTAAATCCGAAAACAACCAATAAATTGGGATGGAAAGTACAAGATACACTGTCTTCCCATGTTGAAATAACCAGTTAAGGTAAATTGAAAATTCATGGTGTTTGGCATGGGTTTGGTTAGAAGATGTAAAGTTTGGAATTCATTTTTTATTTTTGAATTATTGAGTACATACATATGATGTAGTACTGGGCTTGCGGTGGCTTAAGAGTATAAAGAATGCATTTTGGGATTATGAGTCCTTATCCATGTATCTTTGGAACAATGATCAATTCGTGAAACTGCAACCCAATATTCCTCATTGCTAGAAATTTGTAGCATCAAAAAGGGTAGAAGTAAGCTGTCTCAAGGAGGAGGAATTATACCTTATGCAGCTGGTTGAAATCCAAGGTAATAGGATGGGTTATTTTGTTATTAAGGATGCTGATCCTAGTCTGCTAGCAAAGATTCAGGGTGGCTTGGGGGCTTTTCAAGATGTATTTGATGAGCTTAAGAGCCTCTTACCTGTTAAGTAAGGCTACAATCATCCCATTGTCTTAGAAAAGGGCACAAATCCTATTTCCTTAAAGCCTTATCGATATCCAGCTACATAAAGGATGTTATTGAGAAATTGGTGGCTGAACTACTTGAAGCAGGTGTTGTGCAAGAGAGTTGCTCTCCATTTTCAGCTCCCATAGTCCTTGTAAAGAATAAGGATGTGTCCTGGCGTATGTGTATGGATTACCGGGAGTTAAACAAGAAAACAATTAAGAATCAATATCCTATTCCACTCATTGAGGACTTATTTAATGAGTTGAGCAAGTCTAAGTGGTTCACAAAGCTTAATCTAAGGGCCGTTTATCACCAAATTAGGATGGTTCCAGAAGATGCTTACATACAAAACCACATTCAAGACTCACTCCGGACACTATAAGTGGCTCGTAATGCCATTCGGTCTTACGAATGCACCAGCAAATTTTCAGGGAGCTATGAATGATATCTTTCATTCTTTTCTTAGAAAATTCATTCTAGTCTTCTTTGATGATATATTGATTTATAGTCCTTCACTTACAGATCATCAAGAGCACTTGAGGATTGCTTTGCACACGTTGTAGCAGCATCACTATTTTATGAAAGAGAGCAAGCATACCTTTGATGCTACAAGTATGGAGTATTTAGGACATATCATGGGAAATGGTGTAGTGGTACAGATCCTAAGACGATTCAAGAGGTTGCATTTGGCCTTAATCTATTACAGTCAAGCAACTAAGAGCATTTTTTAGGTTAACTGGCTACTACCGACATTTTATCAAGAACTATGGTATTATTGCACAACCCTTGACTCTTTTATTAAGAAGGAATGCCTTTGTGTGGTCTGAACCTACTAGTGAAGCCTTCCATTGCCTCAAGGAGGCATTAGTTTCAGCTCCGGTCCTTGTTCTTCCTGATTTAACTAAGCAATTTGTGGTAAAATCTAATACATGTGGAGTGGGAATTGGAACTATTTTAATGCAACAAGGGCAGCCTCTTACATTCTTTAGCAAAGGTCTCTCTCCTCGACACCAAAATCTCTTAGTTTATGAGAAGGAGTTGATGGCAGTAGTGTTAGCGATGCTGCATTGTCACCAATACCTTAAAAGAGGCAAGTTTATCATTCGCACGGATTAGCAAAGCCTTAAATTTCTATTGCGTCAGTAACTTAAGACACCATTTCAGATGTTTTGGGTAGCAAAACTTGCTAGTTTTGGGTGGCAAACTTTCTGGTTTGACTATGATATAGTGTACAAGAAGGGGGTGAATAAATCGGTAGTTGATGCACTCTCTCACCTTCCTACAACTAATGCAAATGACTTATGGCACTATATTACCATAATTGTTGCAGCAGGTAAAAGATAGTTGGCATATAGATGACTTTACTCACTTTCTACTTGAAAATGTGCAATAACATGAGGGGGTATGGAGCACTTTACTTGGGATGGTACTCTTTTGGGAAGAAAGGGTAAATTGGTTATAGGCAAAATAGAAGCTCTTCGGTTGCATATTCTTGAGTGGCTTCATTCAAGCCCTCAAAGGGGCCATTTAGGGATACAAGCTACTTATCAACGTATCAAAGGTCTCTTTTGGTTGAAAAAGTTAATGAATGATGTGGTGGAGTATGTTAAAAGGTGTGACACATGCTCTAGGTGTAAATATGAGATTATAGCTTCTCCAGGATTGTTGCAGCCTTTGCCTATACCTAATAGGGTGTAGGAGTTTATTACCATGGATTTTATTAAGGGTCACCCCAAATCACATAGGAAGGATACTATATGGGTAGTCATAGACCGAATGAGCAAGTATGCTCATTTTATAACCCTTGCTCACCCGTTTTCAGCATTTACCTTGGTACAACATTTTATGGATCAGGTTTACAAACTTCATGGTGCCTCAGTTAAAATTGTGAGCGATCGTACTCTATCTTCGTTATTAGTTTTTGGAAGGAATTTCTTTGTGTGATAGGTGTGGACCAAAAGCTTTCTACAGCCTATCATCCTCAAACGGATGGGCAATCGAAAGTGCTTAATAGGTGTTTGGAGACGTATTTGCAATATATATGTTAGGAGAAGCCTAATAATTGGGCTAAGTGGATTTCAAATGTAGAATGGTGGTATAACACAACATACCACACAGCCGCTAAAGCTACACCATATGAGTTGCTTTATGGGCAACAACCTCCACTACACACCCCTTATATACCCCACAATTCAGTATTAGAGTTGGTGGATCATAGCTTCATGGCTAGAAAGGAAGTTCTAGCACTTTTGAAGCATCATTTGCACTGTGCAACAAATATGATGAAGCAAAGGGCTAATTTATATAGGACGAATCATGAGTTTCAAGTAGGCCAATGGGTGTTCTTGAAGCTCAAGCCCTATAGGCAAATTTCTACAGCAACAAGAGTTTCTCAGAAATTAGCTCCTAGGTTCTATGGACCTTATCAGGTGGTAGAAAAGATTAGAGTTGTTGCTTATAAGCTAGCATTTCCACTAGAGTTTAGAATTCATTCTACTTTTCATGTTTTCTTATTAAGGTTATGTCTGGATCCTACTATGATGCCTAGGCATCCTCCTGTTGAGTTCCTAGAGTTGCCACCATCCATGGAACCAGAGAACATTCTAAACTGAAGAATTAAGAAGCGTCGTAAGCGAATGATTACAGAAATATTGGTTCAATGGAAGGGTTTACCTGATGAAGAAGCCTCTTGGATGGCTCTTTACTCTTTCCAACAACAATATCCTACTTTTATGGTTTCTAATCCTTGAGGACAAGGATGTTTTAAAGGGGGTATTAATATGATATTGTAATAAATAATTTGAAAGTTAGTTAGGTTAGTTAATTAGAAGAGCGAGACTAACCATTAGTGGCACTAGCCGTTTAAGAGTGGCACTAGCCAAACATGGCCTTAACCGTGTCTAATCACTAATAAGCCCCTAATTAATGAATCCCTAATCCTTGAGTTATTATTTTTATTTTTGGTCCTATTCCTATTGCCTATATATATGGCAGACTACCCAATTGTAAGATCTGATATATTTTGTTAATGAGAATCCTGAACTATTCAGAATCATCTCCTCTGACTCTTCTTCTATCTTCCTAATCTCTCTAATTCTCTTCTTCAACCCTCTAATCTTCTTCTTATCTACCTTAATTACCAATTCTAAAAACATTCAGATTACAAGAGTTTATTAGTTCGTTTTCTATGGGTGATCTAAGATGAAATTATATTAATAGGCCTTTTTATATTGTTGCCTTAGTTTGTTTAAGTACTCATGATCCTGGATACCTTCCTACTAGTGTCAATATACATGCATTTTGAGATGTGAATACATGTAATATATTACAATAGTTTTGGGTTGAAGTATACTTTATTTATTTTCCAAAAGGCAGATAAGCAAGCAATTGGCAGCTGTCATGTTGTATGCCATATCGACATAACAATTTTTTAGCTAGCTATATTATGGTATTGACAATACCGGTGGGAGAAGCAATAATCTCTTTCTTATTTATCAGAACTTTCATCACTTTCATGATTTTGGTACTTGAAGAGTGAAAGATGTTCTTTACTAGCTTGTTATTAAATGTTAATTTCTGACTTTTTCATTAAATGCTTAAATAAATTTTGTAAACTCATTGACATGAACTCCATCTTATTTATCTGAAATGAAGACAATCAGGAGAACTATATTCTTCAACTTTGATAGTTTACTGATTTATTGGAGACGTGTTAATTTTATCAGGTTACAAATCGAAGCCTTTCATAAACTGAATGCTAATTTACTCTGGCGAGGGACATTTGCATTTGTGGAATGGTTAGTTCAACACAAGTCATGCATTGAAGGAAGACGCATTATTGAATTGAGAAGGGATTTGTTCTTTTGTTCTACTAACAGTATCAAACTATTTGTCTTTGCTATAATTATGAAGGGCAAAGTAAAGATGGTCTTACACTAAGCATCCATGGTGATCTATTTAAACATAGCTTGGAAGTCAAAGCTGAAAGGCGTGTTCAAGGTACTAGACCTCAAATCACTTTGAGTATGAGGCACTGAAAAGGTGCATATTGGAGTGAAGCAAAGCACTAAAACAGAGGAAATGCTAGAAAAACTTTTAATATGTGCAATTAATAGGAGCACCTTTGCTCTTATCCATTTCCCAGAGCTTGTCCATCTGGGTTCTAACAGGAAACATGCAAATACTCTGTTCTGTTTTCTGTAAGTACTATTTTGGTCATATTGGTTCTCTTACTCTGCTTTTGTTGTTTATAGTTTGATAGTATAATAAAGACCATATTGGGATGGTGCAAATACTCTGTTTTTTCTGTTTTCTATAACAATTTATGAAGTTATGTGACTAGTTTTATCTAATTCTAGTGTTGCAGTTTGATGGGATCCATATTAGTGATGGTGGGATTGTATATTCTGCTTTGGTGTAAGAGCATGGAAACTCAGAATCAGAATCAGGAGAGTGTGACTAAGCTATACCATGAAGATGGAGAAATCATGGGACAAGAACCTCCAACGCAACGCATTATAGTCTCCAAGGATTAATAGGGTCCTTCATTTTTTTTAACTTTGCAATTCCTTTGGGGAAAATCAATGAATTTGTTTTCTAATTATTGGGGAATATCAGCTGGAATATATGTACACTTGCTATACTTTGGTTGCTAGACATTTATCTTAGACTGCAATAATATCTTATGTTGGCATATTGTGTGTGAAATTGGCAGCTTAACCGTCAAGTTTCTTTTCCCAAGGTGTTTTAATTAGGCTTAGTTATTGAAATTTGATGAGTAGTAAAAAGCATAAAACCATTTTTTTTCAAAAAAAAAAAAGCCCTTGGGCGTTTGTTTTAGTAAAACAGACGCTATTACTAAAACATACGCGATAAGGGTCATACTTATAGCGTTCCTTTTGGAAAAAAGGGACGTCGTAAGTTGCATACTTACGGCCTCTGTTTTTACTAAAACGGAAGCCATAAGGTTCATGCCGCATCCCTTTTTTATCGGATGCTATTTTCATACTTTACTATCCGCTTATATAGGTATCCCCCTAGAAAGAGATGTAAAAAAGGTCTAAAAACAGACGTTAAAAGTGTTTTTGTAATAGTATTAAATTAAAATATTTAGAAGCAAGAGACGTTCAAGATCAAAATTATAAATAATTTTTTTCATTAATATTATAATTTTTTGCCACCCCAAGGAAGCAATACATTGATTCGAAAAAATATCATCATTTTATATAATATAAAAAACCCTTAGCCATCCTCCTCATCGTTGGAAGCAGGGGAGGTATAAGAAGAAGGAGAAGAAAGATTATACTGAACGTCATTGGTGTCGAGTGCAAGGTTCAACTTGTTGTTCACAGTATGCAGCAAAGTAACGAGTCTTCTAGGGCTTCTCTCTATATGAGCCACCCTCGCATGGAGAAGTTAAAGGATCCCCTTGCACTGCTGGTTGTGGTGGAGGCAATGGATGAGGAGAAGGAAAAGTAGGATGAACTGAATAAGTTCTAATGTATCTCACCATATCAATCTAGAAAGAAGAGAAGAGGGAGCATAAACAATAATTTTAATGTGAAGAAATGAAAGGAATGAGGAGTTGAAATAGACAAGACATATGAAGATTACATTTATTGAAGTTGCTTTAGATTTTAAAAAGACACATTAGGAAGATTACCTTGGAAGTTGAATAAACTCGGAAACATTTAAGATCGGTTGAAAAGAAATTATGGTCTCTAAAATGATGTTTAAACCGGTTGTTTTAGCGACTGGTCTAAAAAAAATTTAAATTTTGACATTTTCATAATATCTAATACTTATTGAGACCACTTTGAACTATACTTAGTATAGAAGATATTATTTAGATTGTAAGGTAGCGCGACCAATCTTAAGTTGTATTGATATTTACAAAATTTCCACCAATCGTATTTTTTAAACCGTATATGCCTATAGAGATCTAGATGCGGTAGTCGGTCTTATATGCCTTTTGTTTTAGCAGTGTTGGTTTGGTTTATAAAATGCCTAAACTGAATTGCTTAGTTTGGTTTAAGTTCGGTTCAACAATTAAAACTGTCTTTCCCTTTAATGTATTTTTGTCTTTTTAAAAAAAAAAATCCTCCCAAAAAAATATTCTATCAAAATTTTAGAATAAAACTAAAATATTCGAACAACATTTTTTGGGAAAAAATCATATATATGACTTGTTTATGTCTTATGTGATATATTTACAAATTTCAAAAATATAAAAGTCTATTAAGTTGAGAAAAACAGTAATTGAATAATTGTTTTCCTTTTTTTTTCTGGTCGTCTTCATTATGCTTAGGGGTCTATTTCAACTTATCTTAATATTTCAATGCCGTAAAGTTTAGGGCGTGACTTTGGGAACCATATACTCCCTCCGGTCCTAAATATAGGACATAGTTTGTAGTGCAATTTGTACTATAAACTATGTCCTATATTTAAGACCGGAGGTAGTAGTTGTTAGGCATTGACAAGGTAAGAAGACCAAGAACAATTAAATTTCTTTTCCCCTAGACCTAGACGCTTCTTCAATTTATATATATGGAGGCTTATCTCTCTCGTTGTGACACCGTATTTGCTGCTTTTGTCGTACGTTCCTATGGGGTGGTACAACTGAGAATAGGAAGATACATTTATTTATTGTCCTGGTGTAACGCCCTAAATTTCGATTAAGGGATAATGATAATCATTGAGGATAATTATCAAATTAAAGTGGAATAATTATGTGTTTTGGTAACAATATTAATTAATTTGCCGTAATTGTTGGGAAAATTGAAAGAATGGCTCTAAATTAGTGATTAATGGAAGAGATTAATTACTAATTAAGAGGGTATGAGATGAGAAATTAATTGGCTAATGGAGGAATTAAATTGGCTAATTGGTGATTTATTGTGTTTGAGCTAATGACCTTGTGACATGTGGCAAGAAGAGATGAAGCATGAGAGTGAGAAAAGTCTAATGTAATATTTTAATGGTTTCTCTCTCTCTCTCTTTTTCTCTCTTTGTTCGGCTAAAAAGGAGGGAGTATTATCATCATTTTCTTCCTCATCTCTCCATCTCTCTCTCGTTCTCTCTCTTCTCTCTCTTGTGCAGCCATTGTTGGCCAAGAAAGAGAAAGTGAAAGCTTGAATTTAAGGTGAGTAAATAACCTCTAATGCCAAAACTTCCTTCTATAAAGTCGTTCCTTGGAGTGAGAGCTTCAATTTGATGGTTGTAGTTTCTCCATTGGTGGTGATTTGAAGAATCACGAAAATGTACAAGTTGGAGAATCATGAAGTGCCTTTGGTAAAGTTGTTGAGGTAAGTGAAAGCTTCAATTTCATATAAATTTTGTGGCCATTGGTTAGGCCTTGAATTTCTGGAATTTTAGCCCTAATTTTCGTGATTTAGGGTCAAGGGGAGTATGGTATGTTATTGTTATGGAAATGATGCCTTGTTTGGTATTTTGAATTGACAGAATTGCATTAAAGCTTAAATATGAAGTTTGGCACCTTTTGTGTTGGTTTTGTGCTTTGGTCAAAATAGGGCATGCTGATAGGTTGTGATTTTGGTCATTTTGAGATTACCATTGTGTTCCTTGTGAAAATTTATGTGGGAATAGGCTTGATTGTTAATTTTGGAGCCATAGGACACTTTGGTAGAAAATTGGAAAATATGTTCCTTGGAACTCTATTCTGGGCAGTTTATTTGTGAGGACGTTTTGAATGACCAAATGATTTCAGAAAATTATGAAACTTTCCAGTCTTAAATTTGACATCTCAATCTTCAAAATGGACATATATTTTGTGTCATTTCGTTTGGTATATTAGGAGTTATGACTGTCCAAAGTCTGATGTTAAATCTGGGATCAATTCTGAAGCAAGGTGAACATTTCTTAAATTCTGTATTTGTGTGGTGATTTCCAGTATTGGTCCATATTTTTCTAGTAAAGAGGACTTAAATAGCTTTCAATGGGCTTTGGGATCACCTCATTTCAATTTTTCTAGAATTAATTATGAATTTTCGAAGTTACCTTGGCTGCAGCGGAAAATCTTGGCTACAGTGCAAAAGTTTCTGTGCACGTTTTGGCCACAGCCAGAAATTCTTGGCTACAGCCAAAAACCTTCTGTGCATGTTTGGCAGCAGCCAGAGGATTCTTGGCTGCAGCCAACCCCCATTTTCAGCATTTTGGAATTTTTAAAGGTGATTTACAACCTAGTACTTCCCAATCCTTTAGGCTTTCATTGACCTTATTATAGCTACCGAAAGGGTGTGAATGGTAACCAACCTTAAATGATATGATAGTAAGGATTTGGAATTGAGATTTAACCTATGTTCTTGATTTGGTTATAGGGTTGGATATTTTCTTAGATTGCGAGTAGCCTATGCTGGAGCATACGTGGAAAGAATAAGTATAGGGAACTTACCTCTCCTGCATGTATTGATATTTGTGTTTGTGTATTGATACATGTTATTGCTTTGCTTGATTATGTGAAACATATATGAATGATTGAAGCTCTGTTTCTATTTATGCTATAGCCATGAGTATGTTGTTGAAACATTAAGCATGCGGATATATCATTATGTGAGCACGAGTTATTGTAATGCAAGCATGTCATGAATTAAATACTTATCTTGCATGCATATTGGTATCTGTTTCCTATTGGGATTCTCTAGAATCTCACCTTCCCCTACCAACATTTTAGGCAGGACAGGTGGCTCGAGGAAGGAGTAAGCGACTAGGGGCTACGAGAATTCCTTATAGGCATTTGGATTTGGTAATTGGTTATCATTGCTATTTGGGAAAATGGTAGTTGATTTGGATGTATTTAGAGTTGTATATGTTAGGATGGATATATGGTTGGATATGTTGTGGAGGTGTATTTGGATATGTATTTGGATTGAAATTTGTGTAATCCCCATTTGAGAAATTGTAAAAGGCGTATGTGCCTACGTATATTTAGTGAAGATATGAACCTGGGATTGCTGATGTTATTATTGTGCACTCTGATATTTATATGAATGTAGTTTATCTTCACGAAGTAATTGTATTCAAAATATGAATGTGAAACCAGGTTAAAGTATTTGTTCAAGAAATTTGTGAAAATCCTATCTTAAGGATGGGAATGTAAATGAATTTTGATTATTATTGGTCTCTATTTCATTTTAATCATGTATTTCAGATATAATTACAGAGGGGGTTACACCTGGGATAAGGTCTGCCAGAAGAAAGTTGAGGGTGGTTTAAGCTTGAAGTGTGCCAAGGTGCAAAATGATTCTTTTATGATGAAACTTGGGTGGGGTTTGATTAAGTAACCTAACACGTTATGGGTGAGGATGTTGAAGGAGAAATACCTTTGTGGGGGTGATGTGTTGCCAAAAATTGAGAAGTGCCAAACAGAATCACAAGCCTGGAAGGGTATTAGAAGTTGCTGGCCTAAGGTTACTACGGGGCTGAAGTGGTTGGTGGGGAATGGTAAGTGTATTAGCTTTTGGCTAGATAATTGGTGCCCAAGGGCAATGAAGCTACGAGATTATGCATCTCTGGCCATATTCGAGTCTGATCTGGATAAGAAAGTTGCTGATTTCTTGGATAATTCAAGAGTCTAGAAAACAGATGTACTTGCTGGTCTACTCCTGAGGGAGGTGGTGTCGTCGATTGTTAGGATTCAGACAGATGTAACACGAGATGATGTTCCTTTATGGAGTGGGACCTCCTCGAGCGAATTCTCTACAAAGTCTGCCTATTATAGCATTACGAAGAAGGGGGAGTCATCTGGGAAAAATTTATGGAAACTGATATGGTTGGGATTGCAGGATAAGTTACTAATGAATGAGGTTCAGAATCGCAGGGGTTTGGCCACATCCTCGGGTTGTACGGCTTGTACCAATTGCATTGAGTTGATCTTACACATATTGCGTAGATGTTTGCATAGGAAGTATGGAATAGAATGGCTTGGAAATTTTTCTCGTTCTCGAATGTTAAGGCATGGGTCGAGTGGAATATGCAACAACGGTTCTCGATCATGGAAGAAAGGTGGGATGTAGCGTTTGGGTTTCTTTGCAGACAATTGTGGCTGGCACGGAATGCCTCGATTTTTTAGCAATGCCGGGAGAATGCGGTAAGTATCATTACGAAGGCTTGTGCGTGTGTGAAGTGGGGGTCGGGTTTGATCAGAGCAGGTGGAGGTGCATCGGATGTTTCAGAGTTGTGGCAACCGCCTTCTGTAAGCTTTATTAAGGTCAACGTTGATGGGGCGGCAACAAGTTTCGAAGACCAGTCGGCCTGTGGAGGGTTGGCTCGTGATCATGCAGGGAGGGTATTGGGGGGTTTCCTCATGAATATTGGACATGGAAGGAGCTATGCCGCAAAGGTGTGGGGTGCACTGTGGGATTTGAAATATGCATGGGATCGGGGTTGGAGACAGTTGGTCTTCGAGTCGGACTGCCTGGAACTAGTTGATAGGTTGAACAACAGGGGAATTCCAGATGTTGAATATGATGATGTGGAGAGGCAAGTCTGCAAGCTGCTGGATCGAAACTGGGAAGTCTGTGTTCGTTGGTGTACCAGAGAGGCAAATGGTGCGGCGAACCTTCTGGGCAAGTAGGCCTTGGCATGTATGAGTGGGTTTATGGCATTTACAGACGCTCCATCATATGTGCAGCAGCATGTCAAGAGAGATTCTTTAAATCTTTCTTAGTGTAGTTTGTCGGTGCTTGTTTTTTAATAATAAAAAAAAGTTATTCCTTTTTTTTTGGACAAAGAGTTATTCCTATTTAGATTCCACGGTACTTAGCGTGAATCTAACCTCATAGCAACGGATAAAACTAATCCGACAAAAAAAAAAGATAAAAACAAAAATACACCTCACGTCACAGTAGGAATAGGGCAAATTTTAGGGAAGTCTTATATATTTTTTTTGAGTGAAATCTGGAATTCATTAAGTTTCAACCAGGAATACTTAATACAACACAACAAGAAGCAAGGGAAGAACCCTATCCCTCATCAACGACCGCCTCCAATAATGAAGGTGGTTGTTGATCAAAGAAAACAAAAACCCCCGCACAAGTGTGACCCAACCTAGCAAGGTGGTTAGCATCCCTGTTATAATCCCTAGGAATATAGCTCAACAAAACATTTCAATTCCTAGACAACCATAGCCTAGCTTCTACAATGATATCCCTAAAGGGGTGATTTTGCTCCCCCCTCTAGTTAACAAGTTAATAGCCTCAATACAATCAGAACGAATCAAAACATTCCTGTAATCACTATTCCAGCAAATCTGAAGCCCCTGAATAATAGCTATAATCTCAGTTATAGCAGGAGGAACAGATAATAGCTTGCAAGTAAAGCCACCAATCCAAGTTCTTTCAGCATCGCGTAAAACTCCTCCACAGCTGCATTGACCAGAGTCCAGAGCTGATCCATCCACCTCCAAGTACACAAAACCCGCTTCCACTTGAGTAGTTGATGTACTCTGACCTTCAGAAGCTTGTTGAGAATAGAACTGACAGTGGGAGAAAAAGTCTTGATCCCAACTAGCCCGGAAGAAACTAGACTGGCCATCCTGAGACAGAGGTTCAATGTCCTCTCCAAAGACTTTCCTGCACCTGGTTACCCATATGTCCCAACATACATAAACAAACAAGGAGGCCCATTGGACTTTTCGCGTAAAGTCTCTACCAAAACCCCGCTTCAGGTTCCAATTTATCCACTCCCTCCCTTGTAAGGACGTGAATTTATCCCACAAAGTCGGGTGAATTAAAGCAATCCATCGCTCGCGAGCATTTTTACAGTCTCTGAGTAAGTGCATCATGTCCTCCACCTGATCGCATCCAAAAAGGCATCCTGCAGAATCAAGAAGTCCTTTTTGAACTCTCATCTTCACAGTATGCAAACGGTCATGAGAGGCAAGCCACATAAATGATTTGATCTTCTCCGGAACAGAACATCTCCACAGAGTCTTCCAGAATGGCTCTCCAATAGTGCTAGTACCTGCATCAAGAAAATAATATACAGATTTAACAGAAAAACAGCCATCCGAGAAAGGCTTCCAAAAATACTTATCCTCTCCTCTTTCCTGACGAGGTGGGTGAGCGCACATTAGACGATCAGTAACCTGAGGGTGAAACCATTGATCAAGCTTGTCCTTGTCCCATTGTGCCGACTGGGTTGTGTAATCACTCACAGTAGCATCCCTATCCACAAAAGCTTCATAACCATGAATAAGATCAATTAAGGGTCTATTCACCTCAGACCAATTATCGTGCCAGAAAGATGCCCGATTGCCATTTCCAATATTAATTCTAACGCCTTTAATGAAGCTTTCCCAAACAGCACATATGCCTTTCCAGGTAGTTGACGAATTTGCCTTTTTTTGAATTTTAGGCATAAAACTTGTGCCACATCTGTATTTCGAACGAAGAACTTTAACCCAAAGAGCATCTTTATTGTTTAGGAGATGCCAACATAGCTTCATCATGAAAGCCCTGTTTTGTTTACCCATTTCATGAATCCCAAGGCCCCCATCTTTCTTATCTCTGGTAATTTGATCCCACGATATCAAGTGAAGTTTCTTTTTATCCTCCTCCTCTCCCCATAGGAAGCTCCTACTGCATTTCCCCAATTCCTTAAGCATTAACTTTGGTAATAACATTGTCTGCATGTAGTACGAAGGCAAGGCATTGAAGACCGCCTTAATAAGAGTGGCGCGGCCAGCCAGGTTAAGATAAGCCCTTTTCCATCCAGATAATTTTTTCCTGGTCCTTTCCAAGATAGGCAAAAAAGTGACATAGTTAGCTCTTTTATGAATCAAAGGTATCCCCAGATATTTGCCGAGATCTCCTGTAAGACCAACCCCCATACTACGACTTAAACTTAATGCTCTGGAGAAATTGACGTTTTTCGAGAAACAGACCTTGGTCTTACCTCTGTTCATTTTCTGCCCCGAAGCCTCACAAAAACTTTGGATACAATCCAACATCCCTTCAACCTGACTTTTGGAAATTTCCCCGAAAAGGATTAGATCATCCGCAAAAAAGAGATGGGAAGTCTTATATTTTGATCAATAGGGAAGTCTTTTTTGACAGTACGAAATTTCCAATAACAGTAAAAGTTGTAAAAATTGACGTAGGTAAGTCAGTTTTTCCCTCTTTCATCTAACAAGTTAGTTTCTCTAAAAGACAGAACTTGTTAAATGCAGTAGCAAAAGCTGTTATTTTTTATAGTTAGTATAAAATTGGGAAAAGTTATTGCATGAGGAAAAAAATCTTATTATTTTTTATAAATAGATATTCTATGCATACAGAGGGATTCATGAGTAATTTATTTAATATTATTTGTATAAAATAGGGAAAAGTTCAAATGAGGACCACAGAGAATGAGAGAAAGGCAATTTCAAACATTAATAAAAAAGGGTTAAGGTGCAAAAATACACATATGATTATCTCTAAAGTACTCCCAACACCAAATACTTTTTTAAGGTACAAAAGTAACTAAGAGCTTTCAAAATAGGGGCTAAAGTCACATTTGCCATTAAAGTTAGAAAACATCCGTTGCTTTCCCTTAATTTGCCAACTGGAGTCCTTATGTAATTTATGCAACCTTTGACTATAGATGATGTGGCAGTTGGGGGGAGTGGAAGACTCCAAAAAGTTGCCTTCCACTGTGAAGAGGTGGCTGGTGTTTGGTCTCCGGAGTCGTCTGAATCGTGATTTAATCATTTCACCACTAAAATCAAACCTCACATAATCGTGGCTGGAAAACCAGAACTAACAAACCAAATCCCTTCTATGAAATGTCACTCCAATTTGGCTTCATTGACACAAATACCTACCATTACCACATCCTTCACCAACATTTGATTTCATTATACTCAAAATTCAACTCTTGTAAATGGTAAATAATACCTCATGTTCATTGGTGTTAGGAATCTAGTCGTTCGTGGCCAGGTTACTTTTATATTCTGGAATCTTCATTCCACCACCTTTAATAATTTGGGAGTCCTAGAAATTAAGAACATCACCTCCCACACCCTCAACCCTCATAAACCCACGTCTTGGCTATTCCAGAAAAACACAAAACAAAACCCAGAATTAAGTGAAAAGGTTTAACAAAAGAATTGATCAAATCTAGAATAAGAAGGATGACGAACCGTGTGACACTGTTTGTCGATAAAGGAAAGCTCTTTGTATTATTGAGTCTCCACGAACTCGTCCGGCATATCCTTTGGTAGCTCATCGGAGATTATAGCCCTAGGTTTGAAGAAACAACCGTGAGAGATAGTTTGAGAAATTCTGAGTGGAAAAAAATAAAGAAACAGAGAGTTATTATGGAAGTCGTGAAGTTGAGATTGAAAAGACTGAAAGATGAGAAGCTTGGGGATGTTTTGAGAGAAGACTCTGGAGGAGTGATTATGAGGAGCTTTAGGGTCAGGTTTGATCCGATTGATAACCTCTGTCGGCGTTATGGTCTTCTCCATTGGGCTCTCTCTCACTTCTCTTGCCACTCATGCTGGAGATCGTGTTGTTCGGAGACAAAACACCGTCCTCTTCACAGTCGACACCAAAATGCAACTTTTTAGCCCCACGGCCACATCATCTATGGTCAAAGGATGAAAAAATTACACATGGACTCCGACTGGCTAACTTTAAAGGATGTTTTCTGACTTTAACGGCAGCTGTGACTTTTGCCACTATTTTGGAAGTTCTTTGTTAATTTTGCACCTCAAAAAAGTATTTAATGTTGCCCGTATTTTAGGAATAATTACATGTATATTTTTGCATCTTAACCCATAAAAAAAACAGGGAAATTGATACGACAATAGAGAAGTGCAATTTATTTATTTATTATAATTATGGCTTTTTTTTTTTGCCAACATTATTATAATCATGGCTACCGACAGGAAAATGGGGCAATCAATTATTGACCCATGCTGGAAATTGATATCACTCTTCATGGCTTCAAAGTCTATTGAAACCCGTGACTCTTGTCTACTCAAGGACACATATGTACAAGCCTATGGAACAGATCCTGTTCAAGTAAAGTCGTATTTAAATATTAAACCTGTGACTCAGTGGGATCATATTTGTGAGAGTGGAAATTATTTTATTAATTTAATGAGGCTTATTATAAGGGAAAATTCCAAAAAACTACACTCAAAATATGTAAAGGACAAATCAGTACAACGAAATTCAAAAATTCCAAATCAGGCGGGTGTCAGAAAAATGAGCAATTTGTCCTTTTGAAATTTCGGCCAAATTACGAAAATGCCCTTAGCCCTCAGTCGCAATAACAACATAGGAGTTGTTAATGGCGAATCATCAGTTGTTAATGGCGAGGTGAGTGTTGTTATTGGCCCTGAAACTTGTTAAGTGTTGAAAGAAGAAATTGGAGTTGTTAATATCGAATCCGGAGTTGTTAATGGCGAGATATGTGTTGTTATTGGTCCTGAAATTTGTTAATTGTAAAAGAAGAATTGCAGTTGTTAATACCGAATCCAAAGGTGTTAATTCCGATGATCATGTTGTTATTCTGAAGTGTGCATGAAGGGCATTTTTGTAATTTTGCCGAAATTTCAAAATGACAGATTGCTCATTTTTCTGACACCCGCCTGATTTGGAATTTTTGAATTTCGTTGTACTGATTTGTCCTTTGCATATTTTGAGTGTAGTTTTTTGGAATTTTCCCTTATTATAATGACACGTGTCCATATGCTATAATACGCTCCCTTATCCACCAAGTGATAGAATCGGCGTGGGGCGGGGTAGAGAAATAGATGTGTTTGTTTGAAATAATGATTAAAAAAATATTTTTTTTAATTTAATTTTTTGTAATTTTTTTAAATAAAAATCAGATTATGTAATGTGATTTATGTTTGTATTGGTAATTGTATAAATGATTTTTGTAAAAGTAAAATTTATTTGGATTAGTTCAAGTGAAAGTAACTTTTATGATAATAGTAAGAGAGAGTGGGTGAAAGAATATTTAAAAAATCAAATAAATATTTAAAAATTAATTTGAAATATTAGGTCCTACTAAAAAAATATTTTACAGTGGGTGGAAATCAATAAATTAGTATTCTAAGTTTTGAATGCTCTTTACTACTAAAAAAATACATTAAAGGTAAAATTGTAACTAGTCTCTTAAGACCAGATACAACTGAAAAAATATTTTAAAAGGTTAACAACACCAAAAAAATATTTTAAAGTAATTTTTGGAGCTGAAAAAATACATTAAAGGTAAAATTGCAATCAATATGATAACATACTGAGTACAATTAAAAAAATATTTTAAGAGGTTAAAAGAATAAAAAAATATTTTAAATTAATTTTTATAGCTAAAAAATATATTAATGATAAAATTACAATTAGTATGATAGTGTACTGGACACAACTGAAAAAAATATTTTAATTATTCAATCTCATGCCAATTTATTTATTTATTATAATCATGGCTTCTTCTTTTTTACCAACATTATTATAAGGATAAAGGTGCATCTAGCACCCCGAACTATTTTTGGAGGTGCAATCAGCACCCTAAAGTATTTAAGAGTTCAATCAGCACCCTAAAATATTTTTGGAAGTGCAATCAGCACCCCGGTCTTGTTGAATCTTGAGATCCAAATAAAAGAAGAAGTCAAGTCGAAATCAGAATAAACTTTTATTTATAGTAAATTATCAGTTTCAATCACAGATGTAGGAATATATTAAATTGTATTAAATTCCCCAAATAAAAAAATACTAAAGTCTAAATATAGAGCGAGATAATGCATTAAAAAAATCGAATAAATTTACTTTTGCTTCATCCGATCCTGGTTTTGTTGTTCTTCGTCGTGGTTGCTGTCATTGGACATCGTGGTTGCTCCATTTTTAATATATTAGGATACTGATTGCACCTCCAAAAATAGTTTAGGGTGCTGATTGCACCTTTATATACTTTAGGGTGATGATTGCACCTCCAAAAATAGTTTAGGGTGCTGATTGCACTCTTAAATACTTTAGGGTGCTAATGACACCTCTAAAAATAGTTCGGAATACTGGATGCACCTTTACCCTTATTATAATTATGGATAATTATGGCTACCGACAGGAAAATGGGGCAATCAATTATTGACCCATGCTGGAAATTGATCACTCTCTTCATGGCATAAAAATCTATTGAAACCCGTGACTCTTGTCTCCTTGAAACTCAAGGACAGATGTACGAGCCTATAGAACAGTTCCTGTTCAAATAAGATCGTATTTAAACCCGTGACTCGGTGGACAATATTTGTGAGAGTGGAAATTATTTTATTAATCTAATGAGGCATATTATAGTGACACATGTCCATATGCTTTAGTACGCTCCCGTATCCACCAAGTGATGGAATCGGCTTGTGGAGAGCCCAACGGAGAAATATTATGTTGTGTTAAATTGTTGATCGGCTGATGAACAATGATATTATGGAGCGGGTAGAATGGTTCCAATATTGACAATATTTTAATAGGATAAAAAATTTTATATGTAGAAAGTGGCTGCAAATTGAAAGCATCCTTTCTATCTCTCCGTTTTGTCCCATACATACTTTTGCTTTAGTTTTTTTGGCTATTTTTGTCCGACTTAAAAATGATCCCTTTTTTAAACTTTCGATCGGTGATATTTGGAATGGATTTAACATTGACAAATTTTTAATAGGATAAAAAATTTTATATGGGAAAGTGGCTGCAAGTTGAAAGCATCTTTCAATTATTTTTTATAGTTAGTAAAAAATAGGGAAAAGTTATAGCATGTGAAAAAAAATTCTTATTATATTTTATATATATTCTTTTTTTTATCCCAAAATGTTCCCTTTTTTTGACTATCGAGTGGTGATACGTAGAATGGATCCAATAATGACAATTTTTTACTAGGATAAAAATTTTTATTTCGAGGACATGAAAATATCACCATCAAAATGCAGATTTTATTTTATTTTTTTATCGTATCTTCACTTGTTAATTTAGTTATGCAAGCTTGTTACACTAACAACTTGTAAAATGTCAATCAATTCCTTAGATAATACTTGTGAGTAACGTATATTTTTCCTTTCATTTAGTAGGGTTATTTTGGTCATTTTACTACACAATTTCATTTTTCTTTATTCCTAAAATTTGCAATATGTTTTCAAACAAATTTTTGAGACTGATTAATAAATAAAGTTACATTATAATCTAAATCCAATAACAATAACAATAAATACCGACGATCTTGAAAACACAGACACCCATTTAAGGTTTTCTGTACTTCCTCCTCCTCTTAGTTACCTTAAATAATGTCCCGTCCTCGTCCCCGTCCCCGTCCCCTGCCGAGTCCTTCAGCCAACATAGTTACTATTCTCAGCATTGATGGGGGAGGTGTTAGGGGCATCATCCCAGCAATTATTCTACAACATCTTGAGAAAGAGCTTCAGGATATTGTTGACGAAAAAAATAAACAGCTTCAGGTTTGGTTAATTTCGTTATGATTCATTTATTTGAATATTCTTCCATATTAGTGGGATTTCTTAGTGTAAAGTTTATTCTTTTGCTTTTCTTATATGATCGATCAAGTTAATCATTTAATTAATATCTTACAAATACAAATTAGCCTGGCCTTGAACATGTTTTTATCTCCTCAATATAGATTGTGTTTGAAGAAGACTTGCGTCCATTCGCCGGTCAAATCTTAACAATTGGACCTTTTTTCCTGGTGTTATTTACTTACATACATATAATGGGTTAATTATAATTATATTTATGATGAAAATTTAAACGTAGAGAGTTGATCGATAAATTGACTTCAATGAATCTAAGTTTTGCCCTCGTTATTTCTTCTCTGCAGTATAATTGAATACAAAAAATAATAGTAATAATTAGGTGTTTAGTGTTGATCTAAAAATAGTACTTCCTCATATCCTTGATATAAGACCCTGTTAAAATTTTCAGGAGAGATTAAGTTAAGTAAAATTACTTAAAAATATTTATATCATTTTTCTTTAAACTTATTTATCTTATTTGTAAACTGGTATAATCTAATGATACACAGCATATATTATTATTGAGTAATTTATTTAATTTTCTTAATTTTTAAAAAAATCAATTAATCTTATATTATAGATTAGAGGGAGAAAAATAATAATGAGTTGGTTTTCAATTTGGTGATGGAGGTCAGGTACATGATGAAAAAGCAAGAATTGCAGACTATTTTGATGTAATAGCAGGGACCAGCACTGGTGGACTTATCACAGCCATGCTTAGTGCGCCAGATGGCCAGACCGGCCGTCCTAAATTTACCGCTGAGCAAATTGTGGAATTCTACAAGCAAAAGTCCCCATGCATGAAGAAGATAACCGGTTTCAGAGAATTCCATCATACCCGCTCAAGGTTCAAGAAAATTAACTACGCATAGCTTTAATCCAAGTCATCCCAGCAACAGCAATAACCGGTTTCAGAGACATAAGGCAGATAATCAGAATTTGGAAAACAAATCACTCTTCGGTGGAAATAATCTACGAATAGAAAAATCATGCTCATGTAATTCTATCCAGCATGAAGAAGGCAAGTAAAAAATTAGCCGGAATCAACTTACAAGGCATAATAGTAACAAATAGGGGGGTTACATGGATGGCGCCAGAAGAGGGATGGACTAAAGTAAATGTCGACGGAGCATTTGCAAGGCACACAGGTGCTGGGTGCGGAGGAGTTATTCGAGAAACTAATGGAAAATTTATCATGGCCTTCATGCATAAATTGGAATTTGGGGATCATGTTACTACTGAACTATGGGGTATTCTTCTGGGTTTGAAAACAACTTGGAATTAAGGGAAGTGTAGAGTGGTATTAGAATCAGATGCACAAGAAGTCCTTAATTTGATAAATAGTGGGAACTGCCAAAATCATCCAGACGCTACTATCATAGAAGAAATTTGTTTGATGGTGCAACGTGAATGGAGAATAGAATTGCAGTTCGTTCCTAGAAATGCAAATCAGGTAGCCGACTATCTTACAAAAGAGGCGTTATCAACTGTAATGGGGTTTCACCCAATTTTTTATTCAACATCGGAGTTAGCGGTTGTTTTGGAGCTGGATCAACGTACTCCTACAGATGTAGGTTGAGTTTTAAGAATTTTCTCCTTTGTGTATCAAAAAAAAATATACCAATGATCTTGAAAAGACAAATACCATGGTAGTAAAACTCAGACCAGACCAGTTGGGTTAGGCCGGAAACCGGCAACCTGGGCATTAGTCCGGTCCGGTTGATGGTCAGAATCAATGGGAAACCGGCCCGGGATAGCCTGGTGTAAACCGGCATAACTTGGGAGTAACTCGGCTAACCGCGAGTTGAACGGGTCACCTAGGTCACTTCTTTATTTGCCTGAAAATGGCATCACTCCGGGAAAAAGAATAAGGTTTTCGAGAGAGGAAGAATAGGGAAAGAATAGATGATGAGATATTATAAAAAACTTACCGAAATCCTAAAAAATCATGATATAAAAGTGGCAGGAGGAAACTTTTCAGAACAGAATACACATAGCCCAGAAGAAGAAGGCGTTGTGCGAGACGGTAACGGAAAACACAGAAAGAGGGAGAGAAAGAGAGAGAGAGCCCCGATTGTAATTGCATATATTCAAAATAAGGGAGAGGGAAGAAAAAGTTCTGATTCATTTAATTCCCCCTACCTATGACATGACATGAGGACAATGCTTGGACACAATATTTCTTTCTTTCCATCTTTCAAAGCTTTGCTCAGATTCCCTCATTCATGTGATGGTTTTCGGTCTTCTACGTAAAAAACATAATATAATATTATAATTGTTGTATTGATTATTATAATATGTAATATATGTTTATTAATTTTCTCTATAATGAAATATTTTTAAATATTAATTTTATTTAAATATTTTATAATTAAAATGTGAATATTCACTAAAAAAAATGATAATTCGTAGCGGTGCATTTATAGCGGTTAAAATAAACTGCTACAAATATCAGGATTTATAGTGGTTTTAAGCAGCATCGCTACAAATTTGCTACGGTATGCTTCACACCAAGTGGCGCGTGGGTTAGGAAACACGATTTGTAGCAGTTTACAAGACATAACCACTACAAATTTTGACGTCAAACTCTCACCAAATTTATCGCGGTTATTTTGTAACAGTTAGTCTATATTAACCGCTACAAATGTGGTGCCAGCTTGGCGCGAAACTAGCTTGACTATTGTAGCGGTTCATTTGTAGCGGTTTTTATAATAGTAACCGCTACGGAATTTAGAGGGCCGCCTTTTTGTAGCGGTTATAGAGAACCGCTACAAAATTTAACTTATATTTGTAGTAGTTACAGTTTATAACCGCTAAGAATGCATTTGAAATAAATATTTATTAAAAAAATAAATAAATAAAACATTTTTAGCGTTTATATATATAAACCGTTACAACATATAAATATTTGTAGCGGTTTTACAAACAAAACCGCTACAAATTGAACATTTGAAATTTTAAATATTTTTATAAAAAGAATTCAGACAAATATTTGTAAGGGTTATGAAACCGCTACAAAATGAAATAAAATTGCTACAAGTGTGAAATATTTTTATAAAAAAAATTCAAACATATATTTATAGGGGTTATGAAACCGCTACAAAATCAAATAAAACTACTACAAATGTGAAATCGCTACAAATAACGTCACATAAACCGTTATAAATATCAACCGCTACAAAAATTGTCACATTAACCACTACAAACGCTATACAGATCCCTATAAATACCCCTAGCACACCTTATTTCAAACACTCCTCCATTTCTTTCAACCCTTCTTCTCTTTCGTTTTCTCTCATCTGAAATTTTTTTTAAGAGCCGAAGAGCTGAGTAAGGTGATCAAATATAGTAAAAAAAATTTTCAATTATTTGATTTCAACATTTTTTCCCCTCTCATAATATTTATACTTGTTATCTGCACATTCTCAATAATATTACCTATATAAAGTTTATACTCATCCAATTTAATTTAATCATTCTTTATAAATAATAACTACTATCATTTAAGTTACTTAAATAATAAACTATTCAACACAATATTATAACAATAGACTCAAATAATTGTATAATTTTTTAAAAAAAAATTCCCAAAATTTTGTAGCTGTTTTATAACCGCTATAAATTTAAACTCAAAATAGTATTAAATTTTTTGCACTACTTTTAAAATTTCCATTTGAATTTAGTAGCGGTTTTTCAACCGCTACAAAATTAGAATTAAATCTTCATTTTTCATTTCCCGTCACGCGAAATTGTAGCGCCAACATTTGTAACGGTTTAGTAACCGCTACTAAATTTGTAGCGGTTGTGTTACGTGAGTAGCGGTGATAGAGCTTAATATTTATATATTTTTATTAATTAATCTTAGGTTTTTGTGGGACTTAACTAAATATTTTGGGCATAATCAAGTGTTAAAATGAGACTTTAGTGAAAGAATAATTTTGGAATTAAAGTGGTTAAATTGTTATATTTTTAATTAATTTTTGTTATTCCCATTATTCTTTAATTGTGAGCAAAAGATATTACCTTGATGAATCTAATTTTGTAGGTGAAGGAAAGACACAACTCATTTTAACCTAAAGACAATTGAAGAAATTGGAAGGAGGGGGACACATGAAATGAGAAATGAGAAGTCAAGTGGGTCAAACTGAATTAAGTGAAGAGAAGGAACTTGGACCGAATAGAAATGAAAGAAGAGGATGATGGGATAAATTAATTAAGGGAGCAGCTGGACCAATTTGTGAAGTAGGCCGAAACATTTGAATGAGAATTGAGTAAGGGAGCTGGACTGAATTGAAGAAAGGATAAGAGGGGACCACGTGGAAGATGAGGAAGGAGGGGCGTAAAGAAGAAAAAAAAAAAAAAGGTTTGAGGGCTGTTTACCGAAAGGGGGGCGAGACAGACAACATAAAGAAATGAAGGGGTGGGACAAGCCGACATTGTGGACCAAGGGAAAAGGAAGAATAACTGGACCGAGTGTGAAAGACTGTGGGCTACGGAAATAAAGGGAAACCCGAAATGAAGGTTAAAGAGTGTGGAGTTAAAATATTATTTTTTTAATATTAATAAAAATAATATTTTAATAATATATTAAATTTGGACCGTTGAGATTTTGATCCAACGGTCCTGAGGAAGAAAAGGACCATCCTTTTCTTTTGAAGAAAAGGATGGGAGCCGGGTCAGAAAAGGATGGGAGCAAGAAAAGGATGGGAGCCGGGTCAGAAAAGGATGGGAGCCGGTCAATATTAAAGGGGGGCGGCCACTTGAAAACAAAAAGTAAGTGAAGTGTGGCGGCTGAGCAGCACACAGGGGAATAGAGAAGAGAGGAGGCGGCTGTGCAAGGAGAATGAATCAGCGGCTGTGCAAGGAGAAACCTTTGACCAGGAGAAAAATGCAGATTTGAAAAAGAAAGTTCATGATGGAATAAAAGGGTGCTGCGGCTGTGTGGAAATTGGCAGCGAATGAGAAAGGGATTGCGACTGGAAGAAGGAGACCAAACAATGAATTGAAGGAGAGTAGAAGCTGTTCGGTGCTTTCCTATTTCCATGGTTATTTCCATAACTTTATTTCCATGGCTTTTAGTAGGGTTATTTTGGTCATTTTACTACACAATTTCATTTTTCTTTATTCCTAAAATTCGCAATATGTTTTCAAACAAATTTTTGAGACTGATTAATAAATAAAGTTACATTATAATCTAAATCCAATAACAATAACAATAAATACCGACGATCTTGAAAACACAGACACCCATCTAAGGTTTTCTGTACTTCTCTTTCACCAAATAGACCTGTGTGTGTATCTTCCTCCTCCTCTTAGTTACCTTAAATAATGTCCCGTCCCCGTTGCCGTCCCCTGCCGAGTCCTTCAGCCAACATAGTTACTATTCTCAGCATTGATGGGGGAGGTGTTAGGGGCATCATCCCAGCAATTATTCTACAACATCTTGAGAAAGAGCTTCAGGATATTGTTGACGAAAAAAATAAACAGCTTCAGGTTTGGTTAATTTCGTTATGATTCATTTATTTGAATATTCTTCCATATTAGTGGGATTTCTTAGTGTAAAGTTTATTCTTTTTCTTTTCTTATATGATCGATCAAGTTAATCATTTAATTAATATCTTACAAATACAAATTAACCTGGCCTTGAACATGTTTTTATCTCCTCAATATAGATTGTGTTTGAAGAAGACTTGCGTCCATTCGCCGGTCAAATCTCAACAATTGGACCTTTTTTTCCTGGTGTTATTTACTTACATATACATATAATGGGTTAATTATAATTATATTTATGATGAAAATTTAAACGTAGAGATTTGATCGATAAATTGACTTTAATGAATCTAAGTTTTGCCCTCGTTATTTCTTCTCTGCAGTATAATTGAAGTAATTGAATATAAAAAATAATAGTAATAATTAGGTGTTTAGTGTTGATCTAAAAATAGTACTTCCTCATATCCTTGATATAAGACCTTGTTAAAATTTTCAGGAGAGATTAAGTTAAGTAAAATTACTTAAAAATATTTATATCATTTTTCTTTAAACTTATTTATCTTATTTGTAAACTGGTATAATCTAATGATACACAGCATATATTATTATTGAGTAATTTATTTAATTTTCTTAATTTTTAAAAAAATCAATTAATCTTATATTATAGATTAGAGGGAGAAAAATAATAATGAGTTGGTTTTCAATTCGGTGATGGAGGTCAGGTACATGATGAAAAAGCAAGAATTGCAGACTATTTGATGTAATAGCAGGGACCAGCACTGGTGGGCTTATCACAGCCATGCTTACTGCGACAGATAGTGCGCCAGATGGCCAGACCGGCCGTCCTAAATTTACCGCTGAGCAAATTGTGGAATTCTACAAGCAAAAGTCCCCATGCATTTTCTCCCCAAGACGGTACTATATTACTAACTTATCTTCGGAAAATTTTATTTGGAAGGAGTCAACTTAAGTTTTCAACATATGTGTGTATAATTTATTAAAAACAAAAGTAATCTTTTGCTCCTTATATTAGCTAGGGACAGTAATATTTTATATTAATCAAAAGATTTCTAATATATCTTTTAAAAGCTGAGCCCAATTTGAATCCGAAAAGTTAGTGTTTCATAATCCAACTAATTAAATAAATATTTAAAAAAACATAATTATTAATATACACACACACACACACACACACTAGATAAATCTATTATAATAAGACTAATTATTAGCTTAATTACACCACCATATATGAAATTTTGAATCAACAACACCGTATAGTTACAAATGGTCTGAAAATATATTGGACTTTTTGAAAGGATCAATTTCCTAATTTTTTAATAGTTCATTTTTAAAAATTTTAGCATTCTTTTGAGGCACGAAAGACCGTCCGCTTTTTTAAAAATTGTTCTGAGCTCTGGTTAAATTTTGGGTTCCGGCTTAATGACAGCTGATTCTTTAATTATTGGTTTTCTGTCATATTATTCATTATTTCGACTGGTAAAATAATAACCGTTTTGTATGTTTGTATATGTATCAGCTGGACAAAAAGAATTCGTCGTTATATCAAAGGACCCAAGTTCAGTGGTAAAGATTTACATAAAATCGTACGACAGGAGTTGGGCGAAACAAAACTGAGCGAGACAGTGACCAGCATTGTAATTCCAACCTTTGACATGAAGCAAATCCGACCCCATATTTTCTCAAACTTTAAGGTATGTGTTTGTTATTAGCGAGAGGTAATTAAACTCTCGGATCCAATTACATTTTATTATTATCTTTGATTCTCAATATAAGAGCTCTTTAACTTATTATTGAAAATTAAAGAAGTTACACAAATTATTTGATTATATAATATATATTTCATGATCTCTTTAAAAAACTTATACGTATTATTAGAGGCAAATTAGCTTAAAAAAATAATCAATATAATTATTTTAGAGTAATTTAATAATTTATTTAGTTAGTTTCATTAATCCTCAAATTAGTCTATTGGCTTTTATACCGACGACCCAAAGTAGCATCTGATCATGGCATTTTTGACGATGTAGGGCAGAAGAACGAAAGATGCAGATGTGCGTCTGTCAGACATATGCATAGGAACTACAGCTGCACCAACGTATCTTCCACCGCATCATTTTAAAAATGGTAACCGAGAGTTCCATTTGATTGATGGCGGGGTGGTAGCAAACAATCCGGTAATTACATTCATGTCTCTGTCGACTGAATGCTATTTATAATAGCCATTTGTTTCTAAACGTAGAATCTAGATGAACCACGATTTCTAGCTCTAAATACAGGGCCCTTGTTAGATTTAAAAAAAAAAAATCATTAGCCCCTATAATAGAAAGAATGATAGAAAAATATCACTTGAATTTCTAAATATCAAATTAGTTTTTTGACAAATATTTATGTTGTCAATCTCATTATTATTTTTATCAATCTCATTATTCTTTTTGTCAATAGGATTTTGAAATTCAAATTCTTATCAATCCCATTATTTAATTCTTTAGTCTAATTAAGATCCATCTTTTAAAATTAATTTAAATTACCTAATTTCATATTTAATGATGATCAAACATTAAATAGATAAAATAATACAAAACTAAGTAAGCTAAAATAATAATAAATAAACATGCATACTCAAATCCTCACATTACATCATACCCGCTCAAGGTTCAAGAAAATTAACTACATGTAGTTTTAATCCAAGTCATCCCAGCAACAACAATAACCGATTTCAGAGACATAAGGTAGATAATCAGAATTTGGAAAACAAATCACTCTTCGGTGGAAATAATCTACGAATAGAAACCTCCAACTCTAGTTCCAATTACTCAAAGAAGAGGAAGACGCAATTTCAGTCGGAAGAGCAACAGCCTTGCCTTCCTTTCTACTGCAATTTTCAGCCGATCAAAGAGGGATGCGATTTACCCAAACATCCGCCGCCGCCGCCGTCGAACTCTATCTCTCTCGCTCTCCGGTCTGGTTTTTTCTCGCTCCCAGGACAATGATCAACTCTCCAATGTCCGCCTTCTCCTTTCAAAGAGATGATGAAGAAGGTGAACAGTGAAATTGCAGCTCCCTGGTTCCGAGACGAAGACGATGAACAGCGCTCCCACAGCTCTCTGCCAAATCACGTCCTCTCTTCTCTTTTCCTTCTTAAACTCCTAGCTCCTGGGTCCGATTTGCCGCTACTTCCTCTCCACCAGCTCGCCGTCCCGTAGCTAGTTCTCCGATGAAGAAGAAGGTACAGATGATAGAGACGGGGAACCGGAGTTCCTTTCGTCCACACTGCGGTCGCCGTCGATGGAGAAGAAGATGACGAGGTTTCTCTCTTTTTCTAAGAAGCTCTGGTTCAAATTGATGAAGATGGCAAGGTGCACGATGGCGACGATGATGATGACTGGTGCGGCCGCCTCTCCGCCACTGTTTCTCAAAAAACCCGTAGCTCTCTCCTTAGGTCTCCTTTTCCAATGGCCCACCAAAACGCTGCGCATCCTTCACCCCAATTTTTTTTTAATGCCACACAAAACATAACGACGTCACCTTGACACATAGAAAAGGGGAAAATTGTCATAAAAGACCATATTAGCCTAATATATGCTGAATAGGACCTGGCCTAAACTGTCATTATCTTCGCTGGATTAAAAGACTGAAATGCCCTTGAGAAAAGAGAGGCAAATTAACGGAAACCAAACACAAAACCAGCGAATGTCTACTTTTTTGATTTTGAAGGCGCGCGAAGTTCAAGAGGGAAGTGCGGACTCGGTGGAGAGATCGAACGAGTGTGGGGTGGCGGAGTGTGGGTGTTGGAGGCGACGGTGTAGGATTGCTCTCTGTTGTGGCGGAGAGGCGACGTCTTAGGGTTGTTGCAGTGGCTGGGAGGTGTGTTGGTCTTTGCGGCGTCAAGAGTGTGTTGGGAATGGCGGCGGTGGCGGCCGCCTCCCCAAGTAGTAATGCTCTGAAGAACACCCAAGATTCGAATTTAGTGCTCACAAGTGCCACTGAACCATGTGCGAACGATCTTTCTTCATGTGCAAGAACTCTTCCCTATGTGCAATCACTCTTCCCTCATGTTCAAGAACTCTTTCCTATGTACAAAACATGTTCCGTTTGTTCATTGTCTCCTCCACTTAGGTTCATTTAGTCCTCACAAGTGCCACTGAACCATGTGTGAAAGATCTTCCTTCATGTGCAAGAACTGTTCCCTTATGTGCAAGAACTCTTCCCTATGTACAATCACTCTTCCCTCATGTGCAAGAACTCTGCCCTATGTGTAAAACATGTTCCATTTGTTCATTGTCTCCTCCACTTAGGTTCCTTTAGTGCTCACAAGTGCCACTGAACCACGTGCGAACGATCTTCCTTCATATGCAATAACTATCCCCTTATGTGCAAGAACTCTTCCCTATGTGCAAAACATGTTCCGTTTGTTCATTGTCTCCTCCACTTAAGTTCATTTAGTCCTCACAAGTTCCACTGAACCATGTGTGAACGATCTTCCTTCATGTGCAAGAACTCTTCCTCATATGTAAGAACTCTTCCCTTATGTTCAAGAACTCTTCCCTATGTGCAAAAACACTTCCTTATGTGCAAGCATTCTTCCCCATGTGCAAGAACTCTTCCCTATGTGCAAAACATGTTCCGTTTGTTCAATGTCTTCTCCACTTAGGTTCATTTAGTCCTCACAAGTGCCATTGAACCATGTGCGAAGGATCTTCTGTCATGTGCAAGAACTCTTCCCTATGTGCAATCAGTCTTCCCTCATGTGCAAGAACTCTTCCCTTATGTTCAAGAACTCTTCCCTATGTGCAAGAACGCTTCCCTATGTGCAAGCACTCTTCCCCATGTGCAAGAACTCTTCCCTATATGCAAAACATGTTCTATTTGTTCAATGTCTTCTCCACTTAGGTTCATTTAGTCCTCACAAGTGCCATTGAACCATGTGCGAAGGATCTTCTGTCATGTGCAAGAACTCTTCCCTATGTGCAATCAGTCTTCCCTCATGTGCAATAACTCTTCCCTTATGTTCAAGAACTCTTCCTTATGTGCAAGAACGCTTCCCTATGTGCAAGCACTCTTCCCCATGTGCAAGAACTCTTCCCCATGTGCAAGAACTCTTCCCTATGTGCAAAACATGTTCCGTTTGTTCAATGTCTTCTCCACTTAGGTTCATTTAGTCCTCACAAGTGCCATTGAACCATGTGTGAAGGATCTTCCATCATGTGCAATAACTCTTCCCTATGTGCAATCAGTCTTCCCTCATGTGCAAGAACTCTTCCCTATGTGCAAAACATGTTCTGTTTGTTCAATGTCTCTTCCACTTAGGTTCATTTAGTGCTCATGAGTGCCACTGAACCATGTGCGAAAGATCTTGTCCCACATTCAACACATCTTCCCTTCTATGCAAGAACTCTTCCTTATGTGCAAAAACTCTTCCCTATATGCAATTATCTAACCCGAAGTGGAAAGCATCTCCCATGGGTTCAAAACATCTTCCACTTGGGTTCATTTTAAGTGTTCGTAAGTGTAACATAACCATGTGCACTCCCTACGTGCAAGAACAAGCCTATATGCAACAAATCTTTGATGTGTGCAAGATGTGACCGTATGTGCAAATTAGCTACTCAACGTGCAAAATTTCTTCAATGGTGTTGGAAGCATTTCTTTCATGCTACATAAATGGACAATGGTACCAGGTGAAAACATAAATGATCAAAAGATGTTGAGAATTAATAGGTTGACAACATGAAATTTAACATTTATAATTACAATAATATTTAATCACAGTTTGGCTAACATAACGTGCTAATATATAACACTTTTACATTTACAATGACAAGAGGAAATAAATCACTTATAACACAATTACAACACAAAATACATCTTTAAAAGTCTTCATATAATGCGTTAACCACTGCATTTCACCCCTAATTCCAAAAATCATGAGGGGACAAAAGGCTATATACAAAACCAAAAGTTAGTTACTAGCTAACATATTGGACCATGCATTGGATTGGTATACTTAAAGAAGGTAAGGTCAATAAGGATTTGGGTTTTTGCACCTTCGTCGAGTATGCCCTTCCTGATGGCATCTTGAACATTTATACACATTCTTGTCTTGGAATTGAGATTCCCGCCTATTTGTACGTGGTCTCCCAAGCGGACGGCTTGTGGTGGGGGGCCACAAGAAGATCTCTTTCTGATAATCATTGAATCGTAAGTCATTTAATTTTGGTATGTCATGTGTATTCATTGGCGTCATTGTTCTAATATATATCTTCTCTAGTGTTGGACTTAAGTAACATTCTTCCACATATCTGTACACATTACCATTCACATGTTTAATGCATGCACATGCATGTGGGCATGGTATACCACAGCTTTGCCAACCCTTGCAAGCACATTCTTTCAAAGCAATATTTACACCAACACGAATTTCTTCAATTTGAACTTCAAATGTGTGTGCCGAATATTGCAATACCAGCATCCCTTCACTACACAACACATTCTCCTTTAACTTTGCTTCTATATTAGGTCCCACTCCATTTTTCCACAAGGTAATTGCATTCTTGCACCCAAGCTCTCCGTCCTGCATCAAAACTTTTTGTCAGTTACTCACTCATTCTGCCATACCACTTTAAAAGACATAAAAAGTACATGTAACTCACCTTTATGACATTATCATGGGTTGCTCTTCATCTATCAACTCACTAGCATCTTCAACTATATACAAATATGCACATTTGTCATTAAATTGTACTATTTGTTTCACTCCTTCATCATCTTCTGTGTCTACAACAGTGCTTTTATCTAATGATGATAATGTGCACCTTAGCTGAAATGTTTTTCCTTGAATCCCAAGACACGAATATATTGTTCTTCTAAGCTCATTAAGTGACATTCCTTCTCTTACTATTTTTCCATTTGCTCTCCCACCAACATATTGAGTCCTCCCTTGATCAATGAAAATCTTCCCACCAATGTGGAAGAAGCAATAAATTTCTTTTTTTGCCCTATTCATCACACTGAACAAAAACCTACAGTAAGATACCTTTAGTGTCATATCAATTGAATTTTATAATGTTTCATCTACTATAATAACCTAATCAAATGTAACAAATTGTCAAGGGAGTTTTGAATTTTTAATTCGTAATCTCACCCTTACAAAAAAAGACATAAGGCATGAGTTTGATATTATTGGATTACAAACATAAATACATAATGAGACATATGATAATAAGAACAAATATATATAATACAGCAAGGTCAATGTAAGGATGACACCAACAAATGGAGAAATAATGATTCAAAAAAAGACACTCATGTATATAAATGCAAAAATTGTGTCTGAAGTGTGAACAACAAGATGAGCATATAACATTGTTTTCTTTTGAGGGTCATATGTCGAGACATGTTAAATGAATTATGGAGGGTGTATCCATATATATATATATATATATAGAGAATATGAAAGGAGAATTGGCATCTAATTAAGTGCCATCAAATTCAAGATTAGTGGCTGCGTATGATTAATAATCATTCAAATCAAACATAATACACTACTCTATAAACAACTCAACATTGAATATAAATCTATCTACTACAAAATAAATGGAACCTTGATGATTATGGAGAAATCAGAAAACCTAATGAAGCCACAATTTAATTTATTTACTACTTCCTCACTATGTCAAACAGCAATGCAAAAACCTAGCTTTAAAGCAAATGCAAATTATTAGCTCCACCAAAAACCTAGCTCTAGAATAAGGGTCTTCACACAACTCACCTCCTCTTTACTGATATATCGAACCTCCGGCACTATCTGTAACCCCCTTCACGATTAAGGCCGAGATTTACGTTCATAAACACGTAATTAAGTTTGAATTAGAGACTGTAAGATGTTTTGGGACCTATTCAAATTAAACTTCCTAAATCAGGGTTTTCAAAAACCTTTACAAAACATTTTCATAGCAGTCTCATATTCATCTTTTAACACTTAAATGGCCTGTATCGGTTGGTTTCATTCATACATATCAGAGTACAGCATAAATTCCCGACACACTCGGGTTTCATTGATTAATAAAAAGGGACTTACACAAAGGCACAAAGCCTACAATTCATACCCTTTTTCTTGGAGATTACACAAAATCTACTATATACAATCGTTCTACCAAAAATATCCAAAAGATATACAATGATAACCATTAACCCAAAATATACTCCTAAACTGGAGTTCTAACTGCTCTTCGTCGCCCGCTTTCCCTTAGATCCTTCAGCCCTGTCTAAAATGTTTAATTTTGGGAGAGTGAGATTCTAAAGAATCCCTGTAGTGTCAAATCAATCATATAATGTACAATAATAAGGCATGAAATCAAATTATTATCCATACAAGCAACTACAACGGCAGTTCAACGGCTATGGTTAGTATGACACATGTCATCCCTGACGATTGCTCACGCTGAATTGCTCACGTTGTATTGCATCACAACAATCCACACAATATAATTCACCACAGCTGGGATCCATATAAAGCATTTCATAACGCAAGCCATACAGGCAAGATACATACAGCCCACGGCTGGTTTCACAAATGCCGACCCACGGGTCGGATTCACAAAGATCCATGTCGATTACGACGGCAGTTTAACGGCCGACCTAGAGATGACCAACGTCAATCCCTATACGGTTCACGCTGAAGTGCTCACGCCGTAATGTACCATGGCACACATTTCACAAATTCAATGATAAGTTATGCATACCAAAATATCATACACAATATGAGAGAAGAGTCACTACCTTGATCCTTCTGTGCGTGTCCTAGCGCCGGTCTCTCCCGAGTAGGGCAAATGTCAAATCCTATATTCACAATTAGGGACGAAGAGTTATACTCTATTCCAAGACTTAATTCCCTTCATAATACTTAATTGGTTATCATTATTGCTATTTTAGAATCATTAAATATCCCTAACAAAACTCCTAAAGGGTAGGAAGAACTATCCCAAAGATCCCCTTTTAGAAGCATAAAAACTGATTTTTCATTGCTGCACCTCGAGTGAAAATGGTCTCACTCGAGCATTGGTACGGACATCACCTCAAGTGCTAGGAAGTGAGGACAGAAAGTGCTTGCCCGAGAGCACAAAAATTTTCAAAGAAGAGGATCACTCGAGCACAAAAGGCCTCACTCGAGCATTGTACAGACATCACCTCAAGTGCAAGAAAGTGAGGACAGGAAGTGTTTTCCCGAGAGCACAAGAACTTTCACAGAAAACGATTACTCGAGCACAAAAGCCCTCACTCGAGTGATGTTCTTCCCTCACTCGAGCACATTCACTCTTACTCGAGCATGATTATCAGAAACCAGAAAACGCAGAAAGTATGACAACACTTCTAGAATTTATACTAAGTGATCCAAATGAATCCAAATACCAAACCAAAGTTACTCCCACACAAAAACACCCAAGGAATTTAATGGAATCATTAAAATGACCAAAATCCAACTCTATTATCATGCTTTGGTTTGAATCAACACAAATAATCAATTTTCCCAAAATCACTAAACTTAACATTTCAACCTCCAATCAATCAATCTATCCTAAACTCATTCCAAGATACCATTCTCATGCCAAAAACATACCAAATGAACAGTGGCACTCAATTTTCGGATTCAAGCCAAAATTTTCAGAATTTATAAACTACTTCAAATGGCATGAAACTTAGATAGATAGATTAGTCTCACTTACCTCTTTCACTATTCCAAAGACACTTTTTGATTCTTCAACAATCAGATTTTCGTGTGGCACAAAACAACACCAAATGGCCAAACTATACACACCAAAATGAAGCTCTTAACCCAAGGATCAACATTTATGAATGGAGTTTGATCAATGGAGGGCATCTACTTACCCAAAATTCAGCTTTTCCTTCTTCCTTTCTTCCTCTTCAATGGCCGAATGAGAGAGAAAAAGATGAGAAAGATGAAGAGAGAGAATATGAGAGATAGTGAGATGATGATGTAATGCCTCTCTTGTCTCATTCTAAGGCTCACCACATGCCACTTGTCAACATCTCATTCATTCTCACAATAAGCTCACACAAGCTTAATACACTGGATTCCGACCCATGTGCAATGAATCTCAACCCTTCATCTTAAATACCACACATATGCACACCAAATTCATATTACATTAATTCCAAAAATGTTTAATTACACATCTCATTTTCTCTTAGCTAGTAATTAATTTCCCCATTAATTACCACTTATGGCCAATATTTCCATTCTTCCAATTTTCCACTAATTATGACATATTAATTAATATTGCCATAAAACACATAATAATTCCAATTAAATTCATAATTATCCACAATAATCATGATTATCCCTTAATCAGAAATTGGGATATTACACCATCCACAGTGAACGACGGCCAGAAGGGATGATGTTTATTTGTGCACAACTAAGGACAAGAAGCTAGGGAGGATGTCAATCACTTGCTCTGTTTCTTACGCAAGTAACTCACTGGTTCTGTTCTATTTGCTTCATTTCCCTCTCTTTTCTTATTAAGGGCATTTCAATCTTTTGCTTCTGCGAAATTAATGACAGTTTAGGCCAGGTCTCATTCAGCAAATATTAGGCTAATGAGGTCTTTTATGGCAATTTTCCCTAGAAAAAGACATTAAAAAAGAGGAGAATAAAAATAATATGAAAAAAGAAGAGAATAAAAATAATATGAACTATTCTCTTTTTTTTTTTTCTTCAAGTAAACACTGTTATTATTCTTTTAAACTAAACTATTTTTATCTTGATTTAAATACAAAATATTTACAATAAAATCCCACAAACAATACACCATTTTGCTTTGATCTTATAATGATAAAACCTCATAGAAATCTTTAAAAATTATATAAATAATTCTCCAATTATCCTTAAAATATTCTTTAAATATACAAAATATTTTTTTTTGAATGGTAAATATACAAAATATTAAGAGTTATCACATGTCCATCACTAACTACTTAGACACAGTCTGGATCTTTAATAGAAGAATACTCCTACCTATCAATAAAACTTATCATTTTGCCTTATTCTAATGGGATCATCATGCTCCACAATAGACTAATAGCCTTTTTTTCCCTCCTCATTTGAACTCTCGATGCGTGTTTTGTTTTGTGTTTTCATTGTCTTCACTCAAGTACCTGCCATATTTAGACTCCAAATCATTGATTAGGCTTGGAAAGCATCATAAAGGAGAGAAGTTCTCACTTGACTTCCCAACCCAAACTTGAAACTTATATGTCCCAAATTCAGTTACATTTTTAAGTTGTACTCTCAGTTTAAAATAAAAGATGTTGTTAATTAATTCATATAGACTAATAAATAGTAGTTAAGTCATTTAATGTGTCTTAAATTGACAAAATTCATATATTTTATCCTTATTAAAAATGTGATTTTTAAATATGAATTTAATATCCATCACTTCTTTCTCTCTCCTACTATAAGTAAAAGATTACAACAATAATTAATTACCCGGTTAGCCTTTTATATTTTTTTACCAACATTTCCGACTTCTTCTATTATGGACCCGGGGGAATATAACTTTTGTGTCTTTCTATTAAAATTTGGATTAGTTATTTTTTGGTTAAAGTATACTTTTGGTCTATTAAGATTACATGAGATTTGATTTAAGTCTCTTAAATTTATAAAAATATATTTTTAGTCCTTAAAATTTAATAACAATTATAAGTGGTGAGTGTACTGACAAAGCAAGTTTAATTTTTTTTTAAAAAAAAATCGGATTTCAATTAAATAATAATAATAGAAAAAACTCAGTTTCCAATCCATTTTGCCGTGGAAACTCTCTTCTCTCCTTGACAAAGCTCGTCTCTTTTGGTTGCCCTATCTGACAAGATCATCTCTCTTTGAAGTTCAGTCATCTCGCAAGGTTTCTGCGGGTCAACTTTGTTTTTAGACAGATCATCACCAGGCCAATGTCGCTCCTATCACCCTCATGATCCGAATGACCATCATCGTCTAGCCAGTAGTTGAATCTGAATCTAATCTCTTCTTCAAAGGAATTTGATATGAATATGGTGGAATACTCCACAATGTAAATTAAGCGCTAATCTTTGACCAAAAACAGAAAAAGTAATCATTAATCATAGCTCTATTTCGGATGGGAAATAATACTCGACTATAAAATCTGTCTATTTCGATTAATCCTAGGATGTGAGTGTTTGGGCAAAACCTAAGTCTGAAGTTGGTGATTCGAGGAGTTGGAGGATCGGTGGAAGGGGGAAGTTGCGAGTGGCTGGGGTTGCAATGGAGGGTGAGAGTAGATTTAAAACTGAGTTTTTTAATTACTATTTTAATTGAAATCTGAACTTTTTATTTAAAAAAAACAAATTTGCTTCGTCAGCATTGCATAATCACCACTTACCTTTGTTTAGTCAGCATTTTCTGTTAAGAACTTTAACAGTTTTTAAGTTTTAAGGATTAAAATTCACTTCATAAATTTAACAGACTAAAAGAAAACCCCATATAAATTTAAATGATCAAAAATACATTTTAACCGTTATTTTCTTCCTCATCAAGTTTTGCCTATGATGACTAACTACGGATCAACTCACGTTCTTGCAGGCGTTAGTTGCTATAAGTGAGGTCATACAGAAGAAGCACAATGTTAGTTATTCCTAAGGTCACACAAGATCAATAATAGTTCTAAAAGCTTGTGCTCCCCTTTAAAATTTAGATTTGTTACCTCTTCTCTTCTATTTTTGCCTATGATGATTGATTATATATTAAACAACTCACCTTCTCGCAGGGTAAGAGTCTTGCAAAATCGGATGGGGCAACACCAAAAGTTCAGCCAAAAGTGAAGCCAAATGATTATTCAAAGATATATTTGGTGTCATTAGGAACTGGATTTCGGAAGCCAAACACAGAGTATGATGCAAAATCCGCTAAAAAGTGGGGGCTTGTTCGCTGGGCAGCTGGTCCCATCACTGAATTCACTATGGATGGCAGTCAGGACATGGTTGATTATCACCTTGCCTCTGTTTTCCGAACCTTGGGTCGCGATCATTATTTTAGAATTCAGGTACTCATTATTAATTAATGCCCGTCAGAGATACCTTTTCATATTTATTTATTACGGGAAAGTCGCTCAAAAATATCTTTAGGATAAATTAATTGTTGAATGCTACCAAGTATAAGGTGATCTTCCATGTGTGCAAACAATTTTCTGTGTGTTCAAAAATCTTCCATATGAATGTGTAAACAGTTTTCCGTTGTGTGCAAACTATCTTCCATTCATGTGCAACAGATCTTCTAAGGTAGCATTTAGCAATTAATTTACCAAAAATATATTTATTCACAATTCTCCCTTTATTATGGCCCTTTCCATTTATTCTTAAATATATGGTTGCATTCTTTACGTTTTGTTTTCAAATAATAACTAACCAATATTTTTTTTTTATTATCAAATTGATTAATAAAACTTTATATTTAGGACTGAAGGTATTTTTTAAACACAATTTTTAATTAGATTATGAGAATTAATGGGTATATTTAAGATTAGTTAAAACATTTTATTTTGTCAAATATGATTTGGAACATTTGAAAATTACTTCAAATAAATGTTAACCTTCATCTCTAATTTTCTCTTCCCCATATATTTAATGAGAGATAGTTGAAATTATCAATGGTATTTGTGGAAATAACTCATTAATACTTCATCAAAATCTGTATTTCTTAATTCGGTAAAAAAATTATATTTCTTATAAAATATAGAAATGAAACCTATCCACTTCCCTTACCTGTCTACTTCCCTTCACTTTTTATTCTCACCGAGTCACCATTAGATCAACATTAAACATTTGAGATTAAATATTCTATAAAAATGATTATTTTAACACTTTTAACTACGGTTTAGAAGTGTTATATATAGTTAGTTAAGGTGAACCATTTATTTGATGCCAATAAATTAAAATTTACATTTATATTCTTATAACACTATTCATTTTGGTATTTTTTGATTTTCCCCCCCTAATTTTAAGAATTCATAATTAAATCTAGAAAAATCTTAAAAGGGTGCTCTAACATTCCATTAACAGACTTCAAGTCTTTTACATGGGAAAAATACAGTTTATTGCTTTTTTAAACTTGCTTTTGTTTTTTGGATTAAAATTGTGCCTTAACGTTGAATATTAACCCATGTTTTATTCATACAATTGATCTGATCTAGGATTTGTTGGAATGCGTTATGTATCTACTTATCACATAAAAAATTTCATGATCATTGGACATTTTTTACTATATGATCTAATGAAATAGTTACAAACGTCTGGAAACTCTTGCATCAGAGCGGTTTAAGTTCTTATTAGCTTTTGGAGAATAGATTATAGGAAAATAGATTATGGAAAAAAGTGATTTTGATAAAATGAGAGTGTTTGGATGATTTTATCAGAATAGCTTTTTTCATGGTCAAATGACTAAAAAGGACATTAAGTTTTATGATAATTACATATAAATGATAGGATTATATTTTAAGTATTATTTGACATTAAATTGCATAATAATTACAATAAATGAAATAAATTTGTCCAAAAATTTTTAAATTATAACATTTTTCAATTATGTAATATAAAAAATAGATGCAAAAATTATAAAATTATAACATTAGTCAATTATGTAGTAAATTATAAAATTAGATCAAACGTACATATTGAATAAAATTAACTTTTGTGATAATTATATATAAAGAATAAGATTATATTTTATGTATTATTTAAGGGTTAAGGTATAAATTTAACAGTCAAGTTTTTTCCGAGGGATGTCTAGTACAAATAAATTTTGAAAGATGGAAAATAATAATGAAAAATTAAAAAATATGTAAATTTAACAAAATAGTTAAATTTTACCTATTGACATTAAATTATAAAAGAAGAAAACCCCTAACAATATTAAAAATGATGCATCTTAATCCATTATTTAACATAAAATTTCATAATTAATATCAAAAATGAAATAAATTTGTCTTTATGTAATGTTAATTAATTTAATTATTTTTTATAATATAATTAAATTAGATAAATAAATCTTATATTAGATATAAGTGAGAGTATTAAAATTTTAAAATCTTTAAAAAAAAAAAAAGTGACCAACGAGAATGAGAAAAACCGTGAAATGGAAAAAAAAAAAAAAGAAGAGAGAGAGTGTCTGTGGGACCCACATGAAAAAGAGCCCATAACAAAGAGGCAGTGGGGCCCACATAAGCAAGAAAAGAAAAAAAAAAGTAGACAGTGTCTGTGCGCGTGGGACCCACAGAGAAAAAGAGCCAATAAGAAAGAAGCAGTGGGGCCCACATAGGAAAAAAATCAGATTGAAATAGCTTCTGGACAAAACCATGGTTTCAGACTAAAACCATGGTTTGAAGGAAAAAACGGGATTGTGCGGAAAATATCAGTGTTCGGCAATTTTTTCACAAAACCAAGGTTTTAGCAAATAATCGATTTTTTTCTTGTGATCCGAACACACACTAAGACTTACACGGATATATCATAGGTCCAAGGCATTTCTAAGGCTCCAATTTATACATTACAATTCTAGACATGTCGAAAATGCATGATACTCCTTCGGTATTTAATATAAGACATATTTATCTAATTTGATTAGATTAAAGATGTTAGTTAATATGACTTATATTTTCTAAAACACCCTTCTCATTTTCTTTAATTCCCTCTCCTCCTTTATTATTGTTGAGCAAACATCAATAGAAGCAAATTAGGAAAGAATTTACAAATATAAAAACTATGTCTTATATTCAGGACTAAGATCAACTCCTCAAATATGCCTTATATTAAGGACTGGATGAGTATTATCTTAGAGTGAATTTACATAGCTAGTATGAATTTATATATAATTTGAGACATAGATCTCAAACTTTGCACTTTACTTGTCACTATCTTCTTGAAATTTCTCTTGTTTTCCTTCTAACTTGTTATTGCATTGCCCTTTTTACCTTGCATGATTAGGAATTAGGGTGAGATTCAAGGAAATCTTAATAGCATAATAACCCATTCAAGCACTCAAGCATAACATAGTCATATGATCATCTAATACAACTTTCATGGCAATTGCTCATGCTTTATACAACAAACATAATTGAAACGCAATAATAGGTAAAATGTTACCTTTTCTTTTTTTTTGGTGAAGGTAAAATGCTACCTTGATCATACTTTAAACTTGCTAACTTCTCTTACCTTCTCTGTGTTTTTCATCGTTCCTTTCTTGAACCGTCATGGCCAAACCTCCAATTCTTTTTCATGAGATCCATAGTTCCTAAAATTATGATATTGAATATTTGTAACTACTACAGCTATAAATCACATTGTCAATGCTTGTCAACTTAAGCTATGTGTGGGATCACATTTGAGAGCCCAAACTTACATCCCTTTAGCCAAAACTGACTTTTGCTTTTTAAGTGCTCGTTTGGATTAGCGGTAGAGAAATGGTTTTTTTTTTCCCATCTGACTTTTGAAAAAGTAAAGTAGGATTAAAAGTGAAAATGTAAATGAGATTTGTGTTTGGATTAGCGGTGGCATAAGTGACTTTTTTTTTAACCTTGAACCTGTTTAAATTAGAGTTTGAAAAGCCCGTTTAGATGTAAAATGACTGAAAAGAGCATGAATCTTATGTAATACTACATATATATGTTATTTGTATATATTGTGATAATTGAAATGAAAAAATATAAATAAAATTTGATAATAAGCTACTTAATTATATAATATATTATGTATCCTCATATTATATGTTAGTTTATTAGTCAAACTAATTAGTTTGGAGAACAAATAAAAATAAAAATAATCTATAGTAATTTAATTTGGTTCCTTAATTTCTCTAAAAATAGTCAACTTTATCTTATAATTAAAACCGGAGGAAGAAATATATTGTGTTCGTAAGATCTAACACATGTCTCTTTCGTATATTTGAAGCCTTTCTTTCTCTTCGGCACAGCCTTGAGGCTAGAGAAAATTACAGAAAAGTACCTCAGGATTTATGAAAATTACAAGTGAATGAAGAAAGGGATCGGAGAAATCACAGAAAATGACCCAAATTTATGCAAATTTTTCATAAATTACAATTCAACCCTAAAAATGTTTCAACAATTTTCAAGGTAATCCCTCCTTAAAAACTTTTAAAATTTGCAAAGAAGTCCCTGGTCAAATCTAATTTGACCAGCATCTTCTTCTTCCTTCCAACATGTGAACCAGTGAAACACCCTTGCCGTCGAACCCTTGCCGGAGTCCTGGACTGAGCGAAACACCCAAGCCTTTGTGCATGAGCGAACAAAGAAGCTTGGTCAAACAAAATAATGAGGGTGCTGAGACAAAATATAAATGCTTCCAAGGTTTTGTAGCAGAGGAATGATGGAAGAGAGAGAGCAGAAGCGCGGGAGAGACTGGAAAAAGCTACGGGCATCGGCTTTTAAAAAAAGCCACGGTAATATTAAAAGCCCAGGGAAAACCACCGCTTTGCCAAACACTCGAAAAACGGCCATCGTGGTTTTTGTGCTCCAAACGTACGGTGACATGCGCCTGCCGCTTTGCCAAACAGACCCTAATTATGTTGGATTCATGTTTCCTCTATCTAGCTTTTGCGTTCTACCTAGCTTTTAAAATGGATTCTCCGGTAAAGGATCGGAACCTACAAATATGCTCATCGTTGTCTTGTCAACCTACATGCGTCCCTATCCCACTTTTATGCTATTATTTTTGTTGAAGTGATTAGTTCTTCAGGTTGGTGATAAAAATGAGAGATATAATATTGAGGTTTAAGTTGGAAAAATTTAATATTAATTTCTCTTAACATGTACAACTAATGGGGAACTTTTAGAAAAATATTATAAATTTAGAAGATAAAATAAAGTAAGGTTTTATGTACATTAAGGATTAAAGCAAACCCTTTAAATCCTTCATACTCTTAATGTAGGAGATAGATAACTAATTTATAGAGATTATGAAAATTAGTTAAGTTAATTATTTATTAAAAGTATATGTTGATTTTCCTGAAACACCTTCTTTAATCATTTGCCTTGAAACTACATGTTGATGTGCAATAGATTGACATATTTTATGAAAACAATTATATATTTGGAAAATAAAGTAGATTGAGATATTATATTTAAAATTAAAGTAAGCTTATGCTTAATGCTTATATTTAAAACTAGTGAGAGTATTAGTTTTTATATTTAAGATTAGAGGTAGTATTGTTGAGCTGTGACTTTATAGTGTAATTTGTCATAAATCTTACTAGAGATACTCTTTTTTTTTGCCAACATAATGTTTCTTATTCAGTTATTTGAGCTGTGACGCAGACCGATAAATTAGATGGAAATACGGCTGAAATGGATTGCGCCACCGAGGACAACATCAAAAACCTGACAGAGTTGGCAGGAAATATACTAGAAGGACAAGTTCAGAGGATGAACTTGGAAACCTTCGAGCTCGAAAACGACCCTGATGATGGTCGTACATATAAAGAAGCTCTCAAAAAGTATGTCTCTCTCCCCTCTCGCACAAATATTATGTTGATTATAAAAAATATATATTAGTAGCAGTTATTTTATGGTATCTATAGGATTTAGCTTCTCTTATAATTTTTTTTCATAATTTCATCACTACTTTTAAATTAAAAAAATAGATGGTTTAGATTTATTATTTTTTAAAATTATTATTTTAAATATAAATAAATAAAATTAAATCACTAAAATTCAATATACACAATTTATAACTACAGTATAAATAAATAAATAAAATTAATAAAAAAATTAATTCATAAAACATTATAATAAGAATTTTAAAAATGTTAGATCTGTATCATTCATTTTTTGATTTAAATGTGTAGATAATATTATGAGAAAAAAATGAGAAAAATTAAACCTGCTATGCATTTTTTGTTCGAACTACTGCTATGCATTTAGTAGTGACATGAAGCGTGCAGCACGAAGTCTAACAGTATCTTCTTCATCTCCCAAAGTTTAAATTTGTAGCGTTTTACAACTGCACTACAAGTTTAATTTAGCTCTAGAATTTCAAAAGACTTGACGCATGCTGGACAGCTGTAGCAGTTCTCAAACGCTACAAGATTTAGCACCTAACGAAAATTTTAAATTTAGGCGCCAAAGATTTATGAGATTTTATGATTCTATTCTATCTATAAGATTAAGACCTAATTTAAAATATCATCGGAGGAAAGTACCTCATAAATATTTATAACTTTTTTTAAAAATATTTTAGGTTAATATTATTATTAGTCCTTACAATTTACTTTCATTTTAGTTTTAGTCTATATAATTTTAAATCAGTGGTTTTAGCCCTTTAAATCTCTTTCCATCTAAAAAATTAGTTCTTATAATTTAATAAAAACATAAACGGTGTTAAATATAATGATATGTGATTAACATCTTCAACTATACTGATGTGGCTTGATGATTAAGCAAACTCATTGGATAAATAAAAGCTTAATGTGTTATGTTGTGGGCATGTAAATCAAACAAAGAAACATAAAAGATGGCACGAAACCCAAAAGCCAGCTATTCTCCATCTTCCCCCCGCGAGAAAATGTTAGGGACACATCATTATATTTAACACCATTTGGGTTCTTATATAGGTACTAACCTTTTTTATGGAAAGAAAATTAAGGGATTAAAATCACTGATTTGAAACTGTAAAGACCAAATCTGAAATTAGAATAAGCTACAAGGATCAATGATGATATTGACCCAGATATTTTTATCTCTTTCATTCTTATAGCTTAAATAAGAAATTTAATTCAAGCATAGGAAATTTTAAAAATTATAAAAAGATTAGTTACGGTATCTTGTATAGAGGATTTAAACAACTATAAACATGTAATTATATTGAATCTTGCCTCCTTTTAACTTGGAATGAGGTTCGACAAGGAAAACTAGAGAAGATAAGTTTTACATAAGCAAAAATGCATATATGATCTCTCACACACACAGACACACAAGAAGTGGGGGAAGATGAGGAGAAAAAACATGGGACGATTGGTCTCAAAGTTTTCTTTTAAAAAATAAAGAGATTTCGAACATAAAACCATCAAGTCCTTAAAAAGTGACAAAAAACAGCTATAACTTTAAAGGACATATATGCAAGGAAAAAATAATCATACTTTCAAATTCAATATATGCTGTATTAATTATGAATTAATGTGTGTCTTTTATGTTGTGCAGTGTGGCTCGTTTTCTCCACTCGGCTCACGAAGAGAAGCGGAAGGGAAGTACAACCTGATGGTGTTTCAATAATAATAATAATCCTGTGTGTTGCTTTTTTTTCCATTTGTTTGGACCTGTAATGACGCTTAATGATGTGCTGATTGTAATATCTCAAATTGTAATTAAGGGTTAATAACTTCAAAGTGATGTAATTAATGATAATTAAGCACTTTTGAAGTAAATAATATATTGTGATGTAAAACGTGTTTGATAATGGTGATAGATGTGTCATAGCAATCAGGGGGTAAAATGGTAAATTTACCGATCGATTGGTCAGTTATGGGTGAGGAAACTCCTTAGTTAATCAAGATCAGTGGCTAGGATTGAAAGAACAAGAGGTGGAATCAAGTGTGTAAGAGAGTATAAGAATTCATAGAGGGGAGGATGAGATTGTGTCATGTGTTCAAATGTGAGCCATTGGATTTGAAGTCAAAAAGTCAAATGATTTTTCCCTCTCTCTTCCCTTGTCAAGTCGGTTGTGTGTGTGTATGTGTGAAGGGAAGATTTCATCATCATCCTCTCACTCTCTCATCTCTCTCCTCACTTCCATTTCCGTCCCAAGCTAGCCAAGAAAGAGAAAGAGAAAAGCTTGGTTTTAGGTAAGTGAATGCCTTCAAATGCCTATCTTATGTCTATTAAAGTTGTTCATGGTGTTGAGGGCTTCCTTGCCATGCTTTTAGGTTTTTGATTTGTGGTGTGTGGAAACTTGAGGAAATTCGAAAGTGGAAGAATCCAGGATTTGATTTCACCAAATTGAAGAGGTATGTATTTATGGTATTTTGGTATATTTGTCATGACTTTTGGTTAAGTTTTATACATTCTGGAATTGTACCCTAAATATGATGTAAAGTGGAATGTAGGATTTGGATAGAGTTTCACTGTTCAATTGGTAGGTTGTGATATTTTGGGTTGGTTGGGATTGATTTGAAGTTGAAGGAGGAAGTTTGATAAATTGTGGTTTTGTGAACTAGAGATGAGAATGTGTTGCTTGAGTAGAATTTGGTTGTTTTAAAATTACCAATAGGTTCCTTGTGGTAAAATGGTTGAGAATGAGTTTTAGAACAAGTCTTAAGACCATTAGTAGCAAATTGGTCAATTCTGGAAAACCATATCAGTTGCTGCGATTTGGCATCTGATAGGCATCACTCGAGTGAAGGAGGATCTCACTCGAGCACGATATGAATTTCTGAGAATTTTGGTTAAGTCTTTAGGCAGAAACCTCGAGCACACTTCCTGACTTGTGAGTGAGATATGATCCTGCTCGAGTGAGCATAGGCATGCTTGAGTGAGGTCTTGCCTGGAAGTAGTCTGTGCTCTTGGGCAAACATTCTTGATGTTGCACTTCTTGGTGCTAGAGTGCACTTGAGGTCATTGCTCGGGTGCATCTTCTTATGCTCGAGTGAGTGAGAGATATTCTGAGGATTTGCTCTCGGGCAAACACTTTCTGTGTTTCACTCGCTGGGACTCGAGCACAATTGAGGGCATCACTCAAGTGAGGTGGTTGTCACTCGAGTGAGGCAGCCCGAAATTGGTGTTTTGAATCTGAAAAAGGTATCTTCTGGGTAGTTTCTTCCAACCTTTTGGGGATATGTTTAGGCCTATTATAGCCACCTAAAGAGTTCATATGAAAACCAACTTAAAGTATTACGAAATTTGGAAACTTGGAAAAGAGATTGACCTATTATCCCTATTTTGGTTTATAAGATTTGATATCTGTCGTCCTCATGAGCCCACTGAGCCAGCAAACGTCAGGAAGGAACGAGGTAGTGACTTTTTCTTTTGTACCACATGTGATGCATTGTATGTGTGTATTATCATTGATTTGGGATAAATTCGTATGCTGCGACATTTGTGGATATGTGTAAGCACTGTCATACCAATAGTCCTTGAGTACCTAACAACAGATCGGGTAAGGGTTGTATGCCTTCCCGACAGAGAAAGGGGATGAGGATGAGGTGTGATATATGTGATTATGTGGGCCGAAAGGCTAATTGTGGGTGGGAAGGCATTTGTGAGGGCTGACAGGCCAATTGTGTAAGCCGGATAGCTATATGAGCTATAAGGCTATGTGTATGCACTGCCACGCCAACAGTCCATGAGTAGCTAACAACGGTTCGGGTTAGGACGGTTGCCTTCTCGGCTGAGAAAGGGGATGAGGGTGGAGTGTGATTTGTGCTGCTGCTATATGATGATTTTCTTACATACTGTGTGCTTATGTGTGGTATAAATGTTTTGTTATTACTGGGATTCTCTTGAATCTCATTCTTTCCTTTAACTAACCTCTCAGACAGGGCGAGTGGCTCCAAGGAGAAGCACACGACCCGGAGTGGTTAGAACCTTATAGGGACATTTTCTTTTGGATATGTTGGTTAATCATGTTGGATAGAGATCTTGTAAATTATTTTTGGGTTGTAATTAATAGTTGAATATAGTTGTGTAATCTCCTATATGGGAATTGTAAACCTTGGAGTGAATGAATGGAACCCGGGGGTTTTCGAGATTGCTATTAGATATTCTGATATGAATGAATGTAAATTAACTGCACAGGTGATTATATTCGATAATTGAACTTGAGACCGGAATAGGCAAGAAGTTTTGAAAATTTTGTAAAGTCCCTACTACTTAGTGGGTGTTTTAATGAGTTTTGTACTATTCGACGGTCTCTAATCCTTTTTACTATGCGTTATCGAATCTTAATTACGCTAATTAAGGCAGGGGTTACATTTTGGTATCAGAGCTGTAGTTCCTGGCAAGGGTAGAGTTTGCTAGGATAGATCCCTTAGTTGGCTTTAGGGATAGAAGATCATCTGTGAATAATTGTTGTGTATGCATATATAAGTTTTATTGATATGGATATGTATGAAACTTGTGCATATGTGTGCATACTATCTTTGTTATATTAATGGGGTAAGTTGTTTGTAGAATGAAAAAAATTAGAGGACGCCCCAATGTTCCATGTGTAGACCCAGAGGTGGAGGTCATCAATGATAATCCACCGGATCCAATGCAAGAATTAATGGGTCTGAGTAGTGAAAGCAAAGAACAAGGAGAACCCGATTCAGTCTATTCTAGTAGAAAATCAAGAAGAAACCTGCTACGAGGACACTACTGAAGGGTCAGCACGACCTCCAGAGTCCCTACCTCATATTGTTCTAAATCAAGAGTTTCATGGGGTACCAGCTAAAGAGGATAGGGATCTTCAGTTTTGGGTCACAAGATTCTGTAAACATCTGCCTCCGGTGTTCAAAGGGAGGTTTGATCCTCAAGCAGCGGAAGATTGGTTGAACCGTCTAGAGAAGATATTTGAGGTCCTTGGGTGCCCGGATGAGGTGAAGCCACGCCTGGCAGTCTACAAGCTCGAGGGTGATACGGACCGTTGATGGAGAAATGTTTCTCTCACTCTGCGCAGCAGAAATGTGCCGCTGACTTGGGAATTGTTTCTATAAGAATTTAATGAGAAGTACTTTCCTAAATAAGTGTGGCTCGAGAAGGAGACATAATTTCTTAACATTAAACAAGGGGACACGGAGAGCTTTGATGATTATTTGTCCCGATTCATCCGCTTGTCCCGATATTCCTCCTACCTCCGGTACAAGGATGATGAAGAATGGAGTTCAGACATGCTCATTCGTGGTTTAAGAAGAGAGTTGAGGAAATGGTTGGTCACTTATCAATTCACCAAGTTTAACAAGGTTGTGGAGCAATGTCGAATTATAGAAAACAACTTAAGAGAGCTGTATCCTGTCAGAGCTACTGGCCACCGCAGTGAACAGTAAGGGTAATGTTTCCCAGAAGCGGAAAGGCCAAGGATCCTTTTTGTTCAAGGGCAGTGATAAGAAGCCCTATCAGCCCAGAGGCCGTGAACCTCAGAGATTTGTGACCGAGTGGAAATGTCTTCGCTGCAACAAATCTCATTATGGTAAAAATTGCCGGGGAGAAATGATCTGTTTTAACTGTAAGCAATCAGGACATCTTTCTAGAGATTGTCAACGACCGCGAGCCGAGCAAAGGCCAAAGACACAGGGCCGAGTATTCGCTATGACTCATGAGGAGGCTCGTAAATCTCTTGAGTTGATACAAGGTAAAATTTCTATTGATGGCTATCTATTGCACGCATTGTTCGACTCGGGTGCAAGTCACTCCTTCATTGCTTATGATTGCGTGAAGTGCCTAGGATTGCATGTACATAAATTGCCATTTGATTTGGTAGTGTAAACTCCGATGGGTGTTAAGGCCTTGACCACAGAAGCTTGTTTGAATTGTGTCGTAACTGTGGAAGGGCATCAATCTACTGTAGACTTGATCTGTCTGCCGCTTTACCAATTGGAAGTCATTCTGGGTTTTGATTGGTTAACGGCAAATAATGTGCTATTAGATTGTGGGAAGAAAAGAATAGTGTATCCTTTTTCCCAGAGGGTAGACGTTGTAAATACCAGTATGAACTTCCTTTCTACGGCTAAAGCTGAACGATATATTGAAAAGGGTTGCCAGGGGTATATGGTATTTTTCTCTGTGCAGGGGGAAACTAGTGAAATTTTGAGTAATACACCCATGGTAAATGAATTCCCTGAGGTATTTCCAGATGATCTTAGTGGATTGCCTCCTGAAAGGGAAGTTCAATTCCCAATCGACATTATGCTTGGAGATGGTTCTATATCTAAGGCCCTATATCGTATGGCCCCAAACAAAATGGCGGAGTTAAAGAAACAAATAGAAGATTTGCTTGAGAAAGGGTTTATTAGACCCAGTGTGTCACCTTGGGGAGCTCCAGTGTTATTTGTTAAGAAGAAAGATGGGAGTCTTCGATTGTGTATCGACTACAGAGAGCTGAATAAAGTTACTATCAAGAACAAGTACCATCTTCCTAGAATCGATGACCTATTAGATCAACTATCTGGTTTATGTGTATTTTTTAAAATTGATCTAAGGTTGGGGTATCATCAGCTGTGAGTGAAGGCAGAAGATGTTCCAAAGACTGCTTTCCGGACTAGGTATGGTCATTATGAGTTCTTGGTGATGCCATTTGGGCTAACCAATGCGCCTGCGGTTTTCATGGATTACATGAACCATATCTTTCGACAATACTTGGATCAGTTTGTAGTGGTGTTTATTGATGATATTCTAATATACTCTAATAATAGAGAAGAGCATGAGCATCATTTGAGAATTGCATTGAACATATTACGTGAAAAGCACAGGAGACCCCCTCCTGTGGCCCTTCCTTAAGGAAGCGCCACAGGAGGGTATTTTAAAAAAAATTTAAATGTGGAATCGCCACAGCTTTTTTTAGTGGCGTCCAGATATGTGGCACTTCTCTAGCGCCACAGCTACTGCAATTATAAGCGCCACAACTTTGCTTTTTTATAGTAGTGGTCTCTCACAACCACTACTACTCAAACTCCAAGAGCAGGTTCAATAGGAAGATTAAAATGGTGAGCAATGCGAGGTTGAAGGTAAGTGTCAGAACTACCCCCGTCTAGCAAAATGGGAACATGACTACCATGAATCGATCCGGCTAAATGATTGTGGCATTGTACAAAATTCCCTGATAAGTATGAAGAGATAAATGGTGAAAGGGTGTGAGTATCTTGAGATGGAGAAGTGTTATCTGTGGAAGAGGAAGAATCGGCGTTTCAGGGTCTGGTGGTTCTTCTGATTCAAAAAGAAGTAACATAAACTGCTTATTAGGACACTTGGTTCCATGAATAATTTGCATCACAAGTAAAAGTAAATGACTTAAATTGATAATCCTTTCCAATTGGTTATTTTATTGGGAAAATCCCATTTAAATCCCATTTCAATTGTCAAAACCCACAAAAGTCTCTTATAACTTGAAAAAGACAGATAGGTGTCCAAGGACCAATCTGGGTTACTGAAGTATAATTCAGAAGACCAAGATGCCCTTCAACTCATTTATTCTCACACTCACGAGGAACCAAGACCAAGACCAAGACCAAATGCTCTGTACTCTCTCCCCCTTCCATGCCTAAGCTTCTTTTCCCCTACAAACCTAAACCCATACCCATACCCAAACTCAAAATCACAGCCCTTCGTTGCTTCTCTGGTATGCTTCTATTTCTCCTTCTCCTTTTGTTCCTCTTCTTACTACTATTAATCTTGCATCTTCCCCTTTTCTTCACTAGACTAGGTTTGTTGGTACCCTTACATTCGGTGGTAGACTCATTGTCGTCCCCAAATCAAGAAGTATGGGTGGAAGCCGGTGCTGCGTTGGACATTTACTGGTGGGGGGAATATAGTATTTCTTGTTAATGAAGCTTAATGTCTTATTTTGTGTAACATATTTTACTCTTTAAATCCTAGGTTTGTTGAGGAAGTTTTAGTTTTGGGGATTTATTTGGCCTTTTGAAGCACAAAAAACCTGGGTACTAATTCACTGTTGTCCACCGATGGAATGGTTAGACTCGAGAATCTAATATAGAATTGTTACTTGTTCTATGAATTTTTCCTTCCCTATACGGAAGTAGAGATTTGAAAGAGCAGGATAATACTTTATAAATACAGTTTATAGCCTGAGTTTAGGGAGTTTTCTAGTCAAAAGTAGCATGTTTTGTAAGTGAATTTAGTTAACCAAGGACACGTATCTAAGTGGTCATAATTGAATATATTGCACTTTGATTACTTTTTGCCAAACACACTGAGATTGCTTTTATGTTGTTTCAAAATTATCTAATTGAAATGCGTTTTGGCATCTTTAATTCACAAATTGTGGCCAAATATGGAATATCCAATTTAATTATTCCCCAATTCTATGATGCAGAGAAATTTCTGATAAACATATCGGTTGAAATAGATCATGTTGTTGCACTGGCTGTTTATTATGTACTCATGATTCAAAATTTTAAGATTTTATGTTGTAATATATCTAGTTAAAGTGTGTATTTCTCTTCTTTTGCCGTATAAAATGCTGAGAGATGCCTTTCCTATGCTACAACCTATGAGAGGATTTGGAGTTTAGATTCCAACTCTTGTTACATCTTTCGAGTTTTGTCATTGGTATTTAGTTCCTCATGTTGAAGGGATGCTTCAATATGGAACATATTACTTGGTTCAATTTTTTCTCTATTAACAAATTATAGCTTGTCTTACTTTGTGAGAACCTTTTCTTTAAGAAAAAATTAATACTTTAGTGAATATTGATTGAGGATTGATGGCAATGTCAGGTATATGAAGTTCTGAAATTGCTCAATGAGCTTCTCCTTAGGTTCGACAAAGATTTGAATGATCAACTAGTGCTAGATAAAGAATCCTTTCTTGTTAATAACCTAGATCATCTGTAAAAGTTTGGGATGGAATCTTGATTGGTTGCTTTATCCTTTTCATCTTTGTATTTGGTTTGTCCGAGCTTCCTCCTCCTCCTTATTCGACGCTGTTGATCCTTTCCTTTTTTGGGTTAGTGCATCGAAGAAGTATTGAAGATTTGAATTGCTAGGTTGAACAGCTGGGAACAAAACATATTTTTGGTAGAGCATCTACTTAAAGAGGAGAGAAAAAAAGAGGTTGGTATATGAACCTTGAAGAGTGGTACTCATTTTTCTGATTTTATGAAATGCATGGAACTTACACTAGTTATAAATAAAATGAGGTGCTGGCCTTTAATCCTGTCTTTCATTTATAGATACTCCATGTAGGGTGTTCTATTTTTCTATTACATACCATTATGTTTCATATTGGATCTATTAATAGCCATTTTTCCTGTTGACTTGTAGGGTGTTCTATTATAGACCCAATTGTTTGATTATCTATTGAATTTAGTCGGATTTAGCTACTAGTTTGCTGAAACAAGAATGGTTTCTGATTGTGCATGTTAGAATTAGCTAAAATCTTATGCATAAACTCATTTAGCTATGTCTTGAAAGGGGAGTCATAGAATTAGCTAAAATCTTATGCATAAAATGTGTGACAAATTTTTTGGTCATGATTACATCATGTGGATATAATATGCATGTGTTTTTTTCCAGAGGGATCGATTTCATGACATCATCGTGCTTGTAAAACTGAAGCATGTTAGGAAGAAGCCGATCGGTGACTTTATTTGGGCCCCCATTCCACAACAGAACAACTTGTGAATGTTTTTGTATGTTTACTTGATTTTGGTAAGAAGATGGTTTAGTGTTAGTTTTTAATGTAACAGTGTCATGCAGGAGTGACTATGGCGTCCATGTGCTAATTTGGCTAAACCATTGGAAGCCAGGTGTAACCTTCGACTATGGTGATGATGAGGTTGGGGTTTATAGGCGAAACCTACTGTGGTAGATGGTTAACTATGAAATGAATAGCAAGAGGAGGATGCATTGAGACTGATTACTTCATAAATGACCTTGACTAAGAGGATATGACTGACATGATTCTGTTATTAATGTCACTTTTTGATCTTCCTGAAACAATTATTATTTTAGAATTCATCATTGTTGTAAAGAGCTCAAAACCTGTTGTTTAACTTAGTAAGCAAGACTGCATTTTGGTGTGACATAGTAAAGTTGTTATTTTGGTAACCAAGCTAGTATACTACTTCATAGCAGTGGCCTTTTGTGATGTATTATTACTGTATATGTAAATTTACTAAAGCTATAGTCTATTTATTCCCAAAATTTGCTAATATGCACTGTTGTTGTACAGGAAGCAAGTAAATCAAGAAATATTGTGTGTTAAGTGTTGGCCCAAAAGGGGTGGCCTCTAACAGGTTCAATAATGGGAATGACAAGGCTTTTAATGGTTTTGATGAGAATGGTAATGGGAATGAAAAATTAGTCTAACCAAACATTATGTGTGGATTGTCCAAAAAGGGTGGCCTCTGACAGGTTCAATAATGGGAATGGTAAGGTTTTTAATGGTTTTGACGAGAATGGTAATGGGAATGACAAATTAGTCAAACCAAACATTATGTGTGGATATGCCAAAAGGGGTAGCCTCTGACAGGTTCAATAATATGAATGACAAGGTTTTTAATGGTTTTGACGAGAATGGTAATGGAAATGACAACTTAATAGTTCCAAACATTATGTTCGCAAGTGTTTACCCCAAGGAAAGGGGACGCTGACAAATTCACTAATGGAATTAACAAAGTTTGTAATGGTTTTAAGGAGAATGGTAATGAGAATGACAAGTTTCATAATGGTTCCAAACATTATGTGGTTAAGTGTTTGCCCAGAAGGGGGGACGCTGACAAATTCACTAATGGAATTAACAAAGTTTGTAATGTGTTTAACGAGAAAAGTAAGGGGAATAACAACTTAATAGTTCCAAACATTATCTGGGCAAGTGTTTACCCCAAGGAGGGAGGATGCTGACAAATTCACTTATGGAATTAACAAAGTTTGTAATGTGTTTGACGAGAAAGGTAATGGGAATAACAACTTAATAGTTCCAAACATTAAGTGGGTAAGTGTTTACCCAGAAGGGGGGGACGCTGACAAATTCACTAATGTAATTAACAAAGTTTGTAATGTGTTTGACGAGAAAGATAATGGGAATAACAACTTAATAGTTCCAAATATTATGTGGGCAAGTGTTTGCCTAGAAGGGGGGACGCTGACAAATTCACTAATGGAATTAACAAATTTTGTAATGGTTTTGACAAGAATGGTAATGGGAATGACAAGTTTCATAATGGTTCCAAACATTATGTGGGCAAGTGTTTGCCCATAAGGGGGGACGCTGACAAATTCATTAATGGAATTAACAAAGTTTGTAATGTGTTTGACGAGAAAGGTAATGTAAATAACAACTTAATAGTTCCAAAAATTATGTGGGCAAGTGTTTGCCCAGAAGGGGGGAGGATGCTGACAAATTCACTAATGGAATTAACAAAGTTTGTAATGGTTTTGACAAGAATGGTAATGGGAATGACAACTTTCATAATGGTAATGACAAGTTCTGATGACATTGACAAAAACCACCAATATTTATCACAACAACTACCAAGTAAAGGGTTCAAATGACAATTTAACATTACTCATTCTACCTATACCCAATGCATACAAGCCATGAACCCAGAAGAAGGTATTCCTTTAACTATAATTAAATGGTTTTAAGCTGTCACCATTAACAACTGTTTCAATGGAAATGACAAGTTTAGTAATGGAATTTAGAAAACACCAGATTCTTACTGACAGCACCTACTAAAAAAATTGTCAACAAAAAATTTAACATTACTCATTCCACCTACACCCAATGCATAGAAGTCATTAACCCAAAAGAAGGTGTTCCTTCATGTGTACTTTAATTACATCAACTGTCACCATTAACAACAGTTTCAATGGAAATGATAAGATTGTGTTGGGCTGTATGAACATGTTCTTTGGTGTATCTTGTCACACGTATAAATCGAGTGCTCTTCCCAATTGACCTTGCAGTTATTCTCCATGGACAATCATTAACCTTACATTTAACAAACACATAATCTCTACAATTCTTCACATATGTGTACTCAAATTGTGCGCAATACTGAACTTGTGCAGCACCTTCTTGAAATCATCTGTATGTGCAAATGTTTGATTTACTCCTACTAACAAATCCATCTACTTCTTATAGTTCATCTCTAGCAATGGTGTTGGTGTGCTTTCAACTACACATAGAAGGCTAAGAAGAGGTCTTGCATTGCACTCATTTGTACAAATTCATCATTTATTCCATAACACACAGCATCTTCAATGTACGACATTTGCTTCACAGCTCCTAATAATTGATCAACCCTGCATAAATATAACAAGTGTTGTGAACACATATTACCAAAAACACTATAGCAAATAACTTTTTATGTAACCAAAAAATATGACACTTGCCTTTTTGTATCATCCATGGCCCTTCCTTCATTATCACTTCCTTTACATGCTACATACACATATGCACTAGTATCATTATAATGAAACACATTATCCATTTTAGAATCATCGATCAGATCTACTAATATCTTTTCATCAAAGCTCAAAGTGTATTTAATGTCGCACCTATGCCCATCTACACTAAACATTCTCCAATCATTACTCTCAATTCTTCATTTGTCATCCCTTCCTTCATTGATTTTACCCTCATACTCACACTAATATATTTAACTTCACCTTCAACTTTACTTACAAACTCCCCCCAATGTGGAAAAAACATATAAGTAACTTTGGCGAAGGTGTTGCTTGAATATTTGATGTCATCTTGCATGATAATCTACAAGAAAAAAAAATCAGATTTCATGACATTGTTAGTCTTATACCAATGAAAATTCATCACTAAAAAAATTCATCACAACACACCTTCTTGGACCATTGACTACTTCATCAATATGTTTGATAATATCACTTTATTCCCAATTAATAACAAAGTTAAGCCTTTACTAAGTATTTAACCTCCAACTCCAGACCCATGTCATGACAGCATACATTTCTCAACGATTTTACTAACTTATTGCTGCTCTTAACAGAATCCGTTTTGGGACTCACAACAATAGTAAAGGTATTGACAAAGTCTGTAATGGATTTGACAAGAATCACTAACTTATAACATGTGCTAAATGATTGAGCAATAGTTTTTCCTTGTCATCAATTAAGTTATGTGAGTTATTGCGTGACAAAATAAGTTATTGCATTCACTACTATTATTTAACGCTAATGACAAATTTAGTAATGGTAATGACAAATCTTGTAATGGCATTGACAACAAACCAGATGTGGTAATGATAGCAACTGCCATGCAGGTACATATATACTTATGACATCTTCATTACAGATTATTCATTCCACTTACACCTACTCAATGGTCAGTCATCACATAAACTCAATACTACCTATTTCAAATCATTAACCTCTTCATTATGCTCCCTCTTACAACTGACAAGACCCAAGACATACATAACCCACACCACACCGTCGATGCCGCCGTAGTTACGAAAAGTCAGAACCTTTAATCCCACTAAACCTATAAACCCACTTACCCACAACCAAAACTACCATAAATAACCTATGATCGCAGCACTAACGTCATTTCATAGCCTTTATTCACAACCCCAAACAAGTTAGCTTCCATACACCATGTGACTACCCATCTATTTATTGTTCATACACCCTTAGACCCACCGAACAACACCCAATACCCACCAACATGAACAATGACGATAAGATGGTTATAGTTTGATTCATCTAAAAAAGATTATGTTTCTCAAAAAATTACTTACACTTGTCTGATTCAACCTTGATCGATGCCTCGTTCTTCACCTTCACCATTGATCTACAGACATCAACTTCGACTGTGTTTTTTATTCTTTAGACTTTTTCCCCAGCAGCCACCTCATATGTGTGACAAATTTTAAAAGGGACATTTTGGTCTTTATCCTTAAACTTTAGTAACCCAGATTGGTCCTTGAACACCTATTTATCTTTTTCAAGTTATAAGAGACTTTTGTGGGTTTTGACAATTAAAATGGTGTTTATATGAGATTTTCCCTATTTTATTTGTCTTACTTAATGTGTCTTTTGAAAATTGAATATCACGTAAGATACTTGACAAAATTAACAAAATTGTTCTCTCGATTCCTATCAAAAGCACAAACCCTTTTCCTGATAAGGTTGTGTCACATCTTGAGACGTCCATCTAATTGATGATGATGGCTTTGGTGGGTTTTCTTATGTTTCCAAACTTTAAGAAAGAATTTGTCCCAAAAAAAACTTCAAGAAAGAAACTTTTTTCTTCCTTCCATTTTCTTTTCTCCTACTTTTTTCCCTCTTCATCTAAATAATGCAAAAAAGTCACCTCACATGTTTGTTTGAGTTATTGTTTAGGCCAATCACACGATTGGAGGCCCAATTAGAGAGGCGATGAACCACTACTATGATAATGGACTGGTTTTGAATAGGTGGGAATCCTGTGATGAAGTCTATTGTAACATCCTCGCATACGCAAGCAGGTATGGGTAGTGGGTTTAAAAGTCCAGCTAGTTGTAGTTGAGCCACTTTTGCTTGTTAGCGCACAGTGCAATTACGAACAAAAGCTCGAATAGCTTGCTTCATATTCTGCTAGAAGAGCAGATTTGCTATCAAATGGAACGTTATGAGAAATATGAAATGACCCCCAAGTTTAGAAGAGTAAAACTCTTCTAATAGATGCTGAATGAGTCCAAGAGCATCACTTGGAATGACTAATTTGTTTGCCCAGTATATGTGGCCCTGTTTGAGGTTGTACTTAGTTGCCGCTAGGTCCCCCAGTTCAAGTTTTTGTTTTAGTTCGGTGAGCTTGACTGACACAGTAGCAGCTTCATAAATGGCATCAATTAATCCATGAGAGACTGATGTTAATGCCATATAACTTGTTTGGGAAAGTGCGTTGCTACTTGGTTAAGATTACCTGGTTTATATTCTATGAAGAAATCATACCCCAATAATTTTGGTAGGCAAGATCTTGTTATGGGGTTTGTATGGTCTTGTTGGTAAGGTGTTTAAGGCTGGCATGATTGGTTCTAATGGTGAAGTGTCTCCCTGTAATATCCTAAATTTTTAATTAAGGGCTAATGACCCCAAAAGTGATGTAATTAATGTTAATTAAGCACTTTTGAAGTATATGAGGTGAGTTGTGGTGCAAATGTGTTTGATGATGGTTTAGTATATGTCATGACAATCATGGGTAAAATGGTAAATTTACCAACCAATTGGACTATTACCAAAGAGAAAACTCATAGGTAAATCAAGGTTAATGGCTAGGATTTAAAGATCCTAGGGGTGGAATATTATGCTAATGGATGCATGTGAAATCATAGAGGAAGAGTAAGATTTTGCTAAGTGTTATCATAAAGACTCTTGGATCAAAGTCAAAATTTCAAACTCATCTTCTCTTCCCTCTCTCCTCTTAGTCGGTTATAGGTGTGTGTGTGGGGAAAAAATCTGATCCTCATGCATTCACCATCATCTCTCACCTTCTCTCTCCTTCCTTCCATTTTCGTTGAAGATCAAGCAAGAAAGAGAAAGAGAAAAGCTTGATTTGAGTAGGTAATTGTCTTCTTATGCTTAAAGCCTCTTCATTAAACTTGTTTAAGAGGTTGAGAGCTTATTTGCTATGTTTTCAGAATTTTGAAAAGTGGTGATTTGGTATTTGAACAAATTTGAAAGTTGGAGAATCAAGGTTTTGTTTCTAGCAAAGTGAAGAGGTAAACATTCAATGCATTTTGGTATATTTGTGATAATTTTTGATTGAGCTTTGTAAATTCTGGAATTTGCCCTAATTTCATGAGAATTAGATAATAAAAGAGTTTGAAATGATATGGTGTAGAAGATGTTATTAGGATGTGCTATAATGTCATTAGTTTTGATTTAGGAATTGAATGAGGAAGTTTGGCAAATTGAGGTTTTGTGTGGCCTTGTGAACTAGAGTTGAGAATGTGTTGATTGAGTAGAAATTTGGGTTGTTTTGTAGTTACCAAGAGGTTCCTTGTGTCAAAAATGAGTGAGAATGAGCTTTGGCACAAGTTTTAGGACCAATGGTAGTGAAATGGGTAAATCTGGGAACATATATCAGTTGCTACAATTTTTGGCTTCTGATGAATAACACTCGAGTGAGGGAGGGTTCGCTCGAGTGCTGCGAGATATTTTCCCTTTCTCCCTTCAGTTTCGCTTGGATTTTCAGGCAAGGCTCAAGAGTGCACTTTCGTTCCCGCGAGTGATATAGGTCATCACTCGGGTGATCTTGGTTTCACTTGAGTGAGGGAGTAAGTTTATGCTTTTGGATTTATGGTTGCTCTTGGGTAGTCACTCACTGTGTCTCACTTTTTAGTGCTCGGGTGCATTTAAGGTTATCCCTCGAGTGCAGCTTCCTATGCTCGAGTGAGGGTGTGAGACATATTGAGGTTTGCTCTTGGGCAAACACTTCCAGTGTAGCACTTTTGGGGACTCGAGTGAACTTGGGGGTCATCACTCGAGTGAGCCGACCAAAAATCAGTGCTTTTGCTTCTAAAAAGGCATCTTCGGGGTACTTTCTCCCAACCCTTTAGGCATATGTTTAGGTATTTAATAGCCACCTAAAGAGTTTACATGAATACCAACTTAAAATATTATGGAATTAAGAACTGGTAAAGAGATTGATCTATTATCCCTAATTTGGTTTATAGGATTTGACATTTACCGCCCTTTTGAGCCCACTATCCCAGCGAATATCAGGAAGGAACAAGGTAGTGACTCTTTATCTTATACCATATGTGATGTATTGTATGTGTTATATCATTGATTTGTGATGGATTCGATTGCTGCAATGTTTGTGGAAATGTGTAAGCACCCATACCAATAGTCCCTGAGTCGTTAACAACGGTTTGGGTAAGAGCTGCGTACCTTCCCGGTGATAAAAGGGGATCAGGATGGGGTGTGATATTTGTGATAATGTGAGCCGAAATTCTATTTGTGGGCCGAAAGGCTGTATGTGAGCCGTAAGGCTTTGTGTATGCACTGCCACACCAACAGTCTCTGAGTTACTAACAATAATTCGAGTTAGGACGATGTGCGTTCCCGGAGGTAAAAGGGGATGAGGATGGAGTGTGATTTGTACTTCTACTGTACGATTATTTGCTTACATGTTGTGTTCTTATGTGTGGTATAAATGATTTATTACTACTGGGATTCTCTTGAATCTCATTCTTTCATTTGACTAACATTTCAGACAGGGCAAGTGGCTCCAATGATAAGCGAATGACCCGGAGTGGTTAGAACCCTGTAGGGACATTTGATTCGAGCCATGTTGGTTATTCATTTTAGATAGGGATTACTGTGTGATATTCTTGAGTTGTAAATGGTTTTTGAATACATGGTGGTGTAATCCCCTAATTGAGAACTGAAACCCTATAGTTCTATATATAGATGAAACTCGGGGGTTGTCGGGGATTAAGTTATACTCTCTGATATGTTTAAATGTGATATAACTGCATAGGTAATTACATTCGATGCTTGAACTTGAGACCAGGGTTGGAAAGAAGTTTTGAAAATTTTGTGAAGTCCCTTTTACAAGAAGGGAGTTTTAAATGAGTTTAGAATTATCCGACGGTCTCTAATCTGTTTTATTATGCATTATCGAATCTTAATTACGCTAATTAAGGCAGGGGGTTACACTCCTAAACAAGTAATGATGAAATTTCACCACGGCTTCGGTTATTGCAGAGTTCTCGAACATAGGCAGACTGGGATTGTTGCCTGGTTATAGCTTTTTGGAGAAAAAAGCAATAGGGTGATTGCGTTGGCTAAGAACAATACTCCTAAAGCATCCGTGTCAAGTACAAATGGTTGTGTAAAATCCAGAAGAGATAAAAAAAAGGGCTTGTGTGCGTGCTGCTTTCAGAGCTTTGAAAGCTTGTTGAGTCGTTGGGTCCCCAGAAATGCATCCTTTGTCAATAATCTAGTTAACGAGCCCACAATTTTAACATAATTTATAATGAAGCATCGGTAATACCCGCTCAACCCCAAGAATCCGTTTAGCTGTGTCACTGATGTAGGTGTGGGACATTCCTTGACACTCTGTGTTATACCTTTATCTTATTTTTCACCTTCCTCAAAGTCTTTACAGAAAATGATACACATTCGGTGGATAACACAGGAATAGCATAAATATACTTATAATATGTGTATGATTTTAGAAATTTCTCATAGGGTTTTGTACATAATAATTTCAAATAATATAGCTGCATTGGGCTACTAGGGTGTCTAAACCCATCCTAGTGAGACGCAGACACCTTCCCTACTACATTACACCACTACAGTCCTTTTGTGTAGTTCTCTTCTCTGATCTCTGCATACCTTTTATATTCACCTGTCTAAATTGTTGGTAGGGGAGGGTGAGATTCGGAAGAATCTTAGTAGGAAAATAGTTACCTTAATGCATATAATATATATGCTATGTCATGACATTTAGCTTTAACTAGATGTATGCCCTATAATCAACTTTCTGTATACTCAATGTTTCATGTAACAAACTATGGCCACAATATAAACAAAAATAGAGCTTCATTTATTCAAATATTCTCTGCATAGTCAAGTAAAGTAATCACATACAACACTACACAAGCAAAGATATCAAATATATGCAAGTAAGGTAAGTCCCCTACCTTAACCCCTTTTGATCCTTAAATAGGCTCCTTAGACTTCGTGCCGTAGCTAGGGCTATCAATCAGGTTCTAAAATTCCAAATGTACAATTTAGACACTTCTATAGTATTTTGGTGGTTATATGAGTCTATATTGAAAAATTGCCAAAATGCCCCCGGGGACCCCGCCTGGCCTGACAGTACTTTTTCTGAAATTTTAACTTGGGTTATTCTAACATACTTTTGCCTAAAGAATCCAGTTTTAGCCTCAGACTTACCAAATTTACTATCAAAAGACAAAAATACTCTTAGCAACCCCTAGTTTAGGGTTTTAGGGCCGTTTTGGTCATTATGCTTTTTAGGACTTTTCTGGAAAAGTGATCAACTATAACCCCACCTAATTTTCCCTCCCGAACATAATGGAATCATTAGATTATCAAAAATCCAACTCTAACCCCTTGAACTAGCACTGGCCCAAATTCACAATTCTCCAAGGAAATTTGAGGTTTTCGAAATCTAACTTTGCAAACTTGCTCATTTCTACTCCTAACCACTTTATTAACTATTTAATTATGTTATAACTACCATGTAGACCCAATTTTGGCAGCATAACGCCTAGGGTTCAACATTTCCTAAATTTTACAACCATAGCAAATCAGTCACAATTTCACTAATTAAATTAATCACAACAGCAATATCAACAAGACATTGAAGCTTAGGAAGTGTCCTTTTGCTCCTTCTTGTTGTTCCCTTGTTTGGTTGAACCCTAGCCCCTTTCAAACTCTAAACTTTTTCTTCAAACAACCTTGAATCTCATAGAAGAGAAGCTCATGAGTTGAATTGCATAGGTTAGGAGCTAAATTATCGAAGGAATCAACTTACTTTGTAATTTCTTGTTCTTTCTCTCACTAGAACTGTCACAAGCTCTCTCTCTCTCTCTCTCATTCTATGGGGCTGCATGGTTTTGAGCTAAAAGGGGGAGGATGAAAATTTTATGAAATATCCATATTTTCCCCTTAATTATTAAATTAACAAAATTCACAAATTTTGACTTTTATAACACCAATCTTATCTACATTAAAATGTGTCATAACGCTCCATTAGCATGTAACTAATATTTGCACTCTCTTGTTAGCATGGAAAGACACCTAAATGTCCTTCAATTAGCCCAAATGGAATTTTCCCATTTATCTCAAAATTTCAAAATTTCCCTAGCATTATTTTCTTCATTTTTAGGATTAATTGGCAATTTTGGCAGATTTTCTGCCCAAACTTTGAAAAATCATAATTAAATGTGTAGACATTGAATTGTAGTGATTCCAAAGGCTATGAAACTCTTATTGAGTCTAGTTTCAAGGAAAAATATAACCTTTAGTGAACTGGAAGCTCACAAGTTTCCGAATTTAAATCTTTAAACGATGTTCCAGAAACTTTCTAGTTTTTCTAAGCTAACTTCAAAAATTCACAACATTTTACATATATCTCCAAAAATTACCCATTACCTATCAAATTAAAGTTTAGGATGTGTACTTTCTTCATGTACAATTTTATAATTTTTTGACCATTATTTGGTCATCCAAAACTACTTGACAAACTTACTACTTTACAGGAAATCTCACTAGTAGCACTGTTCACATTCTACAAAATTCACCATTTTATTTCATTGGCTATTTCCAACAATTACCATACATATTGGTGAATAAAATTTGTGGCGTTACATTTTTGCCCCACTTAAATAAATTTTGTCCCCAAAATTTGCTATATATACATAGACTTAAACTCCTGGTGAGACTTCAACATATCTTTCTCTGTTTCCCATGTTACTCTTCTAGGAGATAATCCCTTCCAAACAACTTTTATGATCGGGATACTCCTATATCTGAGCTATTTCTCTTGCTGATAATTGACTTGGTTAGTTATGACCTTATACATCAAATAATCCCATGTATCCACATCCTCATATTTAGTTACATGTTCCTGATAGATTGCGCTCATCTATCCTTGATTTGAGCTTTTTCAATTACTGCTCTCAGATCCTTATATGTCTCACTGACATTATTCTCAGTGATCAAAATTTGCTTAGACAGACAAAGATCTCTAAAATTCTCGATAAGTTTCTGCTTACAAATCCTCATGGCTTCCACCTGTTTTATTTTATGGCTCAATATGTTAGCAATGACATTAGCCTTTCTTGGATGATACTTTATCTCCTGGTTGAAATCTTTAAGTAGCTCCATCCGTATGTGATTTCTTACCTTTAATTCTTTTTGATCATACAAACATTTTAAACCCTGGTGGTCGCAGTGCAACTCTACGGTTATGCCAAAAAAGGCAACGTTTCCAGATTCAATACAACACTATTACCATCAACTCAAGATTATGGGTGGGATAGTTCAATTCATGAAGCTTCAGCTGACAAGATGCATACGCCCCACTTGGCATCAAAACATACTCCAATCCTTGCTTACTTGCATCTGGGATTTAATTCACTTCTAAATCTATGCCTACTGGCATCAGTAAAGGCAACAAAGGTTCATCGTAGATTTGGAATTATCAATATTGTAATGACACTGCCTCTATCGGTGCTCTGTGCCAGCCATTACTGCCTCCATCGGTGATATGTAATGATAGGATATCAACAAACTTTTTATGTAACGATACTACCTCCATCGACAGTTTATGCCGGCCATTATTGCCTCCATCAGCGATATGTAATGACAGGGTATCCGTACCCCCTTATGTGTTTCTTTCGTCTCCCCAAAGCTTGAAGCCATGACCTTGGGGATAAGATGTGACTTATGTAAGACTCTAGTACTATAATAAATTGCCATCTCAGCTCTACGAAGCACCTCTCACAATCATCATCCCATGCATAATATTAAGTTTTCCAAGGAAAAGTTACATAACCCCTCTTAATAATCAACAAGACCCAGAATACTGCGTATCACAACCATAGTCTTTGACCTTTCCAGCTCTGTACTGCTCCTACCTTGCAAGGATCCGCTGATACTCTTTGCTGTGAGGCTATATGGCCCAAAAGTCTAACTTTTAAAAGCCAAAACTCATCTTGGCATGGAGTTGCTTAGATTTCAGTATGTTCATTATGATTTTCAAATGTTGCACGTGTTCTACTTTACTTCACGAGTATACTAGTATATTATCAATGAAGACTACTATGAATTGGTCTGAGTACGGACGAAAAATTCAATTCCTGTAGTCTAGGGATATGGCAGGTGTATTGGTCATCCCAAATGGCAGTACAAGAAACTTGCAATGGCCATAACTAGTCCTGAAGGCAGTTTTTGGTACATCTTTTGCCTTTCCCTCAAGATGGTGATTCCCAAACTCAACTCTGTTTGGGAAACACATAAGAACTAGACTTCTGATCGGGAAAATCATCTATTCCAAGAAGTGGGTGCTTGATCTCAACGGTCACCTTATTCAACTTCTTGTAATCAACATAAAGCCATAGACTTCTGCTACACACTCTGAGATATATCTCCTCCTATGAGATTTCATAATGTCAGGATGATTTAGTAGAAGTCCCATAAGAACCTCTTATAACACTTGAGTACACAGACATATGTGTTTCTTTGTGCCAGTTCCTGGTCTGTTTCAACTCAAATCTTTCTGGGCCATTTTAAATTCTTGTGGTATCAAAACTTAACAATTGATTCATGGGTTACGGATTACTTGGTGTAACCCCCTTCACGCGTAAGGCCGAGATTTAGTTTATAAACACGTAATTGATGAAGAATTAGAGATCTTAGGTGATTTTGGGACTTAAACAAAATCAAACTTCCCAAAATCATGGCTTACAAAAACTTTTACAAAACATGTTTGTGACGGTCTCATATTCATATTTCAATACTAAATGGCCTGTACAGGTTGATTTCATTCACAATTATTAGAGTATAATGCAAATTCTTGACACACTCGGGGTTCAATTACTAATTCAGGGTCTATACAAGGCACAAAGCCCAAGTAGTTTCCCATACAAGGGGATTACATAATTACTATCCAATATATACATGTAATTCCCAACAAAATTATCCAAATGATTTACAAAATGATAACCAAATTTTTTTCCAAAATAGACTCCTATCAATGAGCTCTACCCGCTCTTCGTCGCCTGCTTTCCCTTTGATCCTTCTGCCCTGCCTAAAACATGGTTTTTGGGAGAGTGAGATTCTAAGGAATCCCCGTAATGTCAAATCAATCATAGTATGTACAATAATAAGGCATGAAATCAAATCATTATCCATATAAAGCAACTACAACGGCAGTTACAACGACAATGGTTAGTATGACACATGTCATCCCTTATGATTGCTCACTCTGAATTGCTCACGCTGCATTGCACAACACAATCCTCACAATATATTTCACCACAGCTGGGATTCATATAAAGCATTTCATCACACAAGCCATACATGCAAGATTCAAAACTCATAGCCCACAGTTGGATTAACAAATGCCGCCCCACGGGTCAGATTCACAAAGATCCATGTCGATTACGACGGCAGTTCAACGGCCGACCTAGAGATGACCACTGTCACTCCCTATACGGCTCACGCTGAAGTGCTTATGCCGTAATGGACCATGGTACACAGTTTACAAGTTCAATGATAAGTTATGTATACCAAAACATCATACAAAATATGATAGAAAAGTCACTACCTTGATCCTTCCGTGCGTGTCCTAGCGCTGGTCTCTCCCGAGGAGGGCAAATATCGTATCCTATAATTATAATTAGGGACGAAGAGTTATTCTCTATTCCAATACTCAATTGACTTCACAATACTTATATTTGGTTATCATTTATGTCCTTTAAATAGTTAAAATTGGCTCTAATAAAAGCCCTAAAGGATTGGGAAACATCGGGTTGGAAACCACTTTTCAAAATGACAAGGTGCTGAAAACAGGGGCTGGCTGCAGCCAAAAAAACCTCTGGCTGCGGCCAGAAACAACACAGAAAGTGTCTGGCTGCAGCCAAGAATTTTCTAGCTGTGGCCAAAAGCAGCACAGAAAGTTTCTGGCTGCAGCCAAGAGTTTTCTGGCTACGGCCAGAACGTTCACAGAAACTTTTGCGCTGCAGCCAAGAATTTTCTGCTGCAGCTAAGGCAACTTCGAAAATTCATAACTAATTCTAAAAAAATAAAAATGAGGTGATACTAAAGCCAAATGAAAGGTATTTAAGTCCTCTTTCAAGGAAAAATATGGCTCATCACTGGAAATCACCACAAAAATACAGATTTCAAGAAAAGTCCACACTATTCCAGAATTGTTCCCAGATTTAACATCAAACTTTGGACAGTCATAACTCCTAGCCCAAAACTCGAAATGACACAAAAAATAAGTCCATTTTGAAGCTTGATATGTGAAATTTAGGACTGGAAAGTTTCAAAATTTTCCAACACCATTTGCTATTTTAAAACGTCCGTGCAAGATCACTGCCAAAACAAAGTTTCTTACTAACCAAAACTTGCCACTTTTAACACTAAGTTCCCAATGGTTCAAAATTCATATTCAACACTTCTACCACACAAAATCACTCAAGGAACACAATGGTGACTTCAAAATGACCAAAATCACAACCCAATTACATGCCCTATTTTTGCCCAATGCACAAAACCAACATAAAGTTCCCAAACTTCACCTTTAAGCTTTAATTCAATACCATTCATTCAAAACACTTAACAAAGCACTAATTCCATGACAACAACAATTCAAACACCACAAGACCCTAATTTTCAAAATTTCAAACCAAATTTCCAGAATTTCCAAGCTAAATCATTTGGCACAAAACTTATATAGAAAGGTTTCTTAAACTCACCTTAACAAGTTTCTCAAAGTAGCTTCTTGATTCTCCAACCTCCACAATTTCTTGAAGTCTCAAGCCAACACCAAATGGCAAAATATAACCATAGAAATGTAGCTCTTAAATCAAGGATCAACTTTAATTAAGGGAGTTTGAGCATTTGAGATCATTTTTCCTTACCTTTTTAGACTTTTCTTCCTTCCCTTTCACCTTCCATGGCTGACGAGAGAGAGAGAGAGAGCAAGAATGAGAGAGAGATGGTGAGATGGAGTGAAGAAATAAAACAATGATACTCCCTCCATGACTTCAGCAAAAAGAGAGGAGAGGAAGAGAGAGAAAATGATTAAAATACTCTCCTATTTGACTTTTCTCCTCATTACTCACCATACACACTTTTGCCACATGTCCACATGCCATTGGTTTACACAAAATATGTCACCAATTAACTTATCTAATCTCTCCATTAGCCATTTAAATCACACATCCCATTTTCTCTTAGTAATTAATTTCTCCCTTAATTACCAACTCATGACCAATAATTCCATTCTTCCAATTTCTCAATAATTATGACGTATTAATTAAAATAGCCATAAAACACATAATAATTCCCATTTAAATTCATAAATATCCACACTAATCCTCATTAGCCTTTAATTAAAAATTAGGGCATTACACTTGGTAACCCTTCTATTTATACCTTTCATCACCTCAATTACCATCTACCTCAATTGATTCCTGCATTGTGATATATGCTTACTTTGTTTAATTATGCATCATATACATAAACTGTCGCTATAGGGATTCTTTTAAATCTCATTCTTTCCAAATAACAATTTTAGACATGGCAAGTGGATCTCAGGAAAGCAAGTGAGCAAGGATGACTAGGATTGCTGGTGGTAGTATTTGTTTCTTTTTGGTTTTTGGTTATCATTTCGACAATTGTATATATTGGATTGACCATAGATTTGTAGTTATTGTGTAATCCCCGATATGGGAAACTGAGATAGGCAATGATGCCCCATAAAAATCTTGGGTTAATGATATTATCCCGGCTGAATGTCAGGAATTTTGTTAGCACTCTGATATTGTGTATGTGACAAACTGAATAGGCCAAATTTTTTTATCCCAAATGAATGGAGATCGTATTGCACATGTTTTTGTAAAATTTTTTTAATTGCTCTCGATCTTCCATTTACTTATAAAATGAGTTTAAACACTAATTACGGCCTAGATGATGGTGGGGGTTACATTTGTGGTATCAGAGCAGTCTTCCTGGCAAGAGTAGATTTTGCTAGGATAGCAACCTTAGTTCCTTGGTTAAGGATGGTTAGATGATTGATAATTGTTAGTTGTATACACATGCATATTCCTGTTGTTGTTGGTATATAAGAGTTTAAGGAATATGTGTATGCATTTGTGTGATTACTTACTCGGTGAACCCTTTGTAGACTAAAGAGAAATGACGGCTCACCTTAGAGTCTGGAGAGTTGACCCAGAGGTAGAAGAGCTCAATGAAAATCCACCTGACCCTATGCAGGAGATGATGGGTCTAATCAGAGAATAAAGGGATATGATTGCGGAGCTGAGGGAAGAACTTAAGGAAGAAAGGGCTAAGCGTAATGAGGAAAGGGTCCAGTTTACACATGAGGAGACCTAAGAGGAGACCCGACATGAAGAGATGGCTGAGGGGTCAAACTGATCCCATGAGTCCCTACCTTATACTGAATAGAACCAAGGATCCCATGGGTTGCCAGCTCAAGATGAGAGAGACCTTCAATTCTAGGTTTCTAAGTTTTGCAAGCATATGCCTCATGTGTTCAGAGGAAGGTTCGACCCTCAAGTGGTGGAGGATTGGTTAATGAGGTTGGAGAAAATCTTCGAGGTGCTTGAGGATTCATCTAAAGTAAGGCCAAGTTAGCCATCTATTAGCTCGAAGGAGATGCAGGCTAGTAGTGGAGAAATATTGCCGTGACTGTGCAGGCTCAAAATATGCCAGTGGCTTGGGAGTCATTTCAAGAGCAGTTCAATGACAAATATTTCCCAAAGTCCGTGAGAATTGAGGAGTCAGAATTTCTGGCTATTAAGAAGGGATACAACGAGACCTTTGATGATTGCCTGTCTCGATTCATCCGTTTAGCCTAATACTCCTCCTACCTCCGATGGATGGATGATGAGGAATGGAGTTCTGACATGTTGATCCGTGGGTTAAGACAGGAGTTGAAGAAGAGGTTGGCCATATGGCAATTCACTCAGTTCAACAAAGAAGTTGAGGAGTGGTACATCACTGAGAACAACCTAAGAGATATCAACATAAGTAAGGGTGGTGGTCGTGGTAAACCTGGTGAGGGAAGCTACTCCCAAAAGCATAAGAGCCAAGGATTCTCATCCAAGGGTAGTAGTAAGAAGCCATACCAGTCTGGGGATTGTGAGAGCCAAAGATCCTTAGTATAGTGGATATGCCCTCGTTGTAACAAAGCACAGTCTGGTAAGAATTGTGATTGGTAAGTAATGTGCTTCACCTGCAAATAGCCAAGACATTTTGTCAGAGATTGTAAGGGAGAGTATTCGCTATGACTCATGTGGAAGTAAGGAAATCTTCTGACTTGATTCAAGGTAATATTTTTCTAAATGGTAGTTCATTACAAACTTTGTTTGATTCAGGTGTTAGCCATTCATTTATAGCCTATGACTGTGTAAAGCGCCTCGGATTACATATCCATAAACTGCCATTTGATTTGGTTGTGTCAACACCAATGGGTGCAAAAACTGTGATTGCAGAAGCTTGCCTAAGTTGTGTAATTACTGTTGAGGGTTATGAATCTATAGTTGATTTGATTTGTTTACCACTTCATCAACTAGAAGTTATTCTAGGTATTGATTGGTTGAAGGCGAACAATATGATGCTGGATTGTGGAAACAGGAAAATAATTTATCTTGCTCCGTAGAGGGATGATAGTGTTAATAGTAGTTTGAATTTCCTCTCGATGGCTAAAGCTGAGGAATGTTTGAAAAAGGGATGCCAAGGGTATATGGTGTTCTTTTCTTTTAATGGAGAGTCAGATGAAACTCTAGAAAGTATACCTGTAGTGAGAGACTTCCCTGAGACGTTTCCAGACGATCTTAGTGGATTGACTCCTGAAAGGGAAGTGGAATTTCTAATTGAGATAGTGCCTGGAGCTGGGTCCATATCCTATGCCCCATATAGAATAGCCTCTAATGAGATAGCGGAATTGAAGAAACAAATTGAAGATTTTCTTGAGAAAGGGTTCATCCAAACTAGTGTGTCGCTTTGGGGAGCTCCGGTATATTTTGTGAAAAATAAAGATGGAAGCTTGAGACTTTGTATAGATTACAGAGAACTTAATAAAGTAACTGTTAAGAACAAGTATCCACTTTCGAGGATTGATGACCTGTTAGATCAATTATTTGGCTCGTGTTTATTCTTCAAGATTGATCTAAGGTCGGGATATCATCAGTTGCGTGTGAAGGCATCATATATTCTGAAGACTGCTTTCCGAACGATGTATGGGCATTATAAGTTCCTTATAATGCCCTTTGGTTTGACTAATGCACCAGCGGTATTCATGGATTATATGAATTGCATCTTTCGACCATATCTTGATCAGTTTGTGGTAGTGTTTATCGACAATATCTTGATTTATCTAAGAGTAATAAGGAATATGAACAGCATTTGAGAATTGTGTTGAGAATCTTGCGAGAAAAGCAACTCTAGGCCAAGTTGAGCAAATGTGAGTTTTGGCTTACAGAAGTGAAATTTCTTGGCCATGTCATCTCACGAGAAGGGATCTCGGTGGATCTAAGCAAAGTGGAAGTAGTACTTGATTGGAAGAGGCCAAAAACTGTTTTTAAGATCCACAGTTTTCTTGGTCTTGCTGGTTACTATTGGAGTTTCATTTAGAACTTCTCCCAGAGTGCATTACTGATGACCAAGCTCACAAGGGAGGATCAACCGTTTATGTGGATGAACATTGTGAACAGAGTTTCACGAAGCTAAAAGAGAGGTTGACTACGGCACCGGTATTGATTATACCTTATTCCAGTGAGGCTTACGTAGTGTACAGTGATGCGATTAAGCAAGGGTTAGGGTGTTTCCTGATGCAGCAGGGACGACTAGTGGCCTATGCTTTTCGACAGCTCAAACCGCATGAGATGAATTACCCCACTCATGATTTGGAGCTTGTGGCAATAATGTTTACATTGAAGATTTGGCGTCATTACTTGTATGGTGTGATAGTGGAATTGTACTTCGACCACAAGAGTCACAAGATTTTCAAATATTTGTATGATCAGGAAGAGTTAAACATGAGACAGCGTCAGTGGATGAAGTTACTGAAAGACTATAACCTGGAGATCAAATATCATCCGGGTAAGTCTAATATCATCGGGGATGCTCTTAGTCAGAAGGCAATACTAGTGGCAATGATGATGATACAGTAAAAGAAATTTATAGAGGAGTTTCGGGACTTGAATCTCTTGAATGTTATCCTGTATGCCAGTTATGGCGTTGTCCAAAAGAAGAATGACCTGACGACTGAAATTGAAGAGGCTTAGATGCCAGATGAGTGACCCCAATCTATCCGAGCTATGATTGAGCAAGGAGTGATTCGGGATTATGATTTGTCACCTAGTTGGTTGGTTCGTTACTAGAAGAGAATCTATGTTCCACTGTAGGCAAACTTGAGATAGAGGATTCTAGATAAGGCTCATAAGAGTCAATATATTCTTCACCCAGGTATGACCAAGATGTATCACAACTTGAAATCTATGTATTAGTGGCTAGGGTTGAAGAGTGATATGACTAAGTATATGGCACGGTGTTTTACCTATCAAAAGGTAAAGATTGAACACCAGAGACTGCCAGGATTTCTTCAGAGTCCAGAAATTTCAGAATGGAAGTGGGAGAGTGTGACCATGTATCTAGTGGTGGGTCTACCTAGGATCAAGAATTATGATGCGATCTGGGTGATTGTCAATCAACTCACGAAGTCAACGCACTTCATACCGATTAATGCTATCTATTCTCTTGATAGGCTGGCTGAAATCTACATTAAGGAAATAGTGAGACTCCATGATACACTGAAGAATATTATCTCCGATAGAGATCCTTGGTTTACTTCGAGATTCTAGAGGGCTCTGCATGAAGCTATGGGTACTCAGTTAAGGTTTAGTACGTCCTACTATTCTCAGATGAATGAACAGTCAGAAAGGATCATCCAAACATTAGAAGATATGTTGAGAGCGTGAATCCTAGACTTCAAAGGAAAATGGGACTACTTTCTTCCATTGGCCGAGTTTGCCTACAACAACAGTTATCATGTGAGCATTCAGATGGCTCTATATGAGGCATTGTACGGGAGGAAGTGTCAGTCACCGTTGTGCTGGATAGAGTTGTCTGAGACGAAGTTGTATAGACCGGATCTTGTTGATCAAACCTTAAAACATATAAGAATCATCAGGATGAGGCTCCTTGCAGCACAGAGTCGACAGAAGAGCTATGCTAATAAGAGGATGAGACCTCTAGAGTTTGACGTGGGGGATCATGTTTTCTTGAGAGTGTCTCCGGTCATAGGTATCTAGCGAGAATCAGACTTGCAGCGTATCGGATAGCCCTACCCCCGAATTTGAGTAGACTTCATGATATATTCCATGTCTCATAGCTCAAGAAGTGCCAACTAAACCCTGAGCATATTATTGAGTATGAGGAGATTGAATTGCAAGATAACTTCACTGATGCGGTAGAGCCCGAACAAATTATTGATCGAGAAGAGTGACGGCTCAGACATCAAAGCTTACCATTTGTGAAGGTGGTCTGGAAGGGAATGTCTCCAAGGGAAGCAATATGGGAAGCAGAAGCGGACATGAAGAAGCGATTTCCTGAGTTTATGCCCAATGATGTGTAAAAAATTTCAGGGACGAAATTTATTTAAGTGGGGGAGAATTGTAACACCCCAAATTTTATATTCACTAGATATATTATAATTATTTGAGAAATTCAATAAAATGGTGAATATTCATGAATTCGGAATTTATAAATTTTACAAATGTTCATTTTCATGAGAAAATAGGCAAAATAATTATGGAATTAATTTGGGTACTTTTAAAATCCCAAGATTAAGGTCCAAAAATGAGGAAAAATTATAGAAAATATTTGGTCCAAAAATTGATGGAAATTGGCCAAATAAAAATAAGAAAGGAAATTGGAATAAAAAGGTAATGATAAAATCATAATTTTGCCAATTTTTCACAAAATTAATTATTTTCTGAATAATTGAATTTAATTTCAATTAATTAAGTAAAATAAAAAAAATTTATTGAGAATATTTTGGTCAATTTAATATGAATTTATGGAAAATTTGAGCAAAAAGTGCAATTTTGACCAAAATTGAGAGTTCACGTGTATACATAACTTGGACAAGTTTTGAAGCCAATTTAGACCAAAGGGTAGAACCCCTAGGTGTCTCCTATATGTTGCAAGAGGAAGGAAATATTGGTTGGGCTTAATGAGCATGGTTACATGTACATAAAGTGTATGTACAAAAAACTTGATTTTTGGAATTTTGGAAAATTGTTAAATAATTGAATAAAGCATAAGATATATTAAAAAAAATATCATCTCCTTCCTTCCTCCAGCCCATTTTTGTGCCATTTCATATCTGATCTAGAGAGAGAGAGAGAGAGTAAAATTCTAGAGAGAGAAAGAGAAAAAAACTTGCAAAGGCAAGTTATTTCTTCGGTAAATCGATTCCTAACGCGTATAACTCCTACCCTAAGCTACTCTTCTTTGTTTTTTAAGGTTTGGTGGCTCAAAAATCCATTTTTTAAAGGTTAGGATTTCAGCCATATTAGGGAAAAGCTAGTGGGAGCTTGAAGTAACTTCCAAACCTTCGTATATTAACTATTCTGGCTGCTGTGGGCAATTTAATCAGTGAAATTTCGCTAGATTGCCATTGGTTTTAGATTTTGAAAATGTGTGTGTCTAAGGGTTATGCTGCCTAATTTTAGTTCAAATGGTTGTTATAACTCAATTAGATGGTTAATAAAGTGGTTAGGAGTATAAAGGAACGCGTTTATGGAGCTGAAATGGCAAAACCTCGATTTTTCCCAGAGGATCCCATAATTTTGGTTAGGGCTAGATCTAGGGGTAGGAGTTGGATTTTCAATGATTTGATGATTCTATTGGATTCAGGAGGGAACATTAGGTGGGGTTACAGTTGGGCACTTTTTCGAAAAAGGCCGAAAAAGCATAATTACGGAAACACCCCTAAAACCCTAAAAGTAGGGCTGTCAAGGGTAATTTTGTAATGTGACATTGAATTTAATAATTTAGAGCCCAGAAGTGGATTCCTTGGGCAAAAATATGTTGGGATAGCCCATGTCAAAATTTCACAATAAAAGTACAGTCGGCGAGGTACGCGGGGTCGGGTCGGGGTCCCGGGGGTATTTTGATAAATTCTCACCATAGGCTAATATAACCACAATAAATACTATGGTAGTGCCTAAAATGATGCATGGATAGTTTATAACCTATTTCTTGTACATTTACTATTTTAGGACCGAGTTGGAAACCGGAAGCGACACGTTTTACGAGGCACACAAAAAAGGAGGAATTTGAGATAGTACTACCTGACCCTTTAGGCATTTGTTTGGGCTTCTAGTAGCCACCTAAGGAACTTTAATAATAACCAAATCTAAGTGTTTTGAAGTCATTTGAGTATTGGAATAAGTGTTAACTTGTCGTCCTTAATTATGATTATAGGATTTGATATTTGCTCGGAACGTAGAAGGCCTGTACCTGAACAAGAACGGAAAGAATAAGGTAGTGACACTTTATCCTATATCATGTTTAATGCATTGCTTGTTTGTATTTATCATTGAATGAGCGAGGGGACGTGGCGGTTAGCCCAGCCTTGGATATTGTTATTGCTGCATTGTGATATATGCTTACTTGCTTTATTTAATTATGCATCATATACGTTAACTGTTGCTACTGGGATTCTTTTGAATCTCACTCTTTCCAAATAACAATTTTAGCCAGGCAAAGTAGATCTCGGGACAAGCAAGTGAGCAAGGACGACTAGGATTGCCAGTGGTAGTCTTAGTTTCTTTTTGGTTTTTGGTTATCATTTAGACAATTGTATATATTGGATTGACCATAGATTTGTAGTTTTTTTTGTAATCCCCGGTATGGGAAACCGAGATGGGCAATGATGCCCCGTAAAACTCTTGGGTTAATGATATTATCCCGGGTGAATGTCGGGAATTTTGTTAGCACTCTGATATTGTATATGTGACAAACCGAATAGGCCAACTATTTTTATTTCAAATGAATGGAGATCGTATTGTACAGGTTGTTGTAAATAATTTTTAATTGCCCTCGATCTTCCATTTACTTATAAAATAAGTTTAAACACTAATTACGGCCTAGATGATAGCGGCGGTTACACTTGAGGCTTTAAATGAACAACCATATGCCAATCCCTAGGCCTCTTATCCTCGACATAATAAACCTGGTGTGCCTCTAAGGCAAGAATATATGGCTCATCATCTTGAGAATGACCAGTGTGAATTGGCTGTGAGAAATTTACCGATGTGATGCTTAAGTCATCTGTTGTGAGTCCCCGGGAAGTAGTGGTATTGGCCCACAAACACTTGAATAGCGTCACTATGAAACGTCCTTGGTAATTACGTTCGACGACATTAAGAAGCTTTCCATAGTAAGGGACGCCTCCAAACTGCATGTTGGCACCACTATTGCTCGCATAACTCCTTGTCCCAAATGTACCATAAACACCCAAATTTTGAGTTTGTAATCCTTGATCTCATGAAACTGTGCAAAACTTGAAACCATTGACATTGTATGCTGTAAACCTTTTTGCATGGTCAAGAGGGCTGATTGCTAGAGCTCTGAAATCTAGTGAGTATGGGTTGTGGTCATTTAGTTTTCTGCATATAAACCAGCTTAGGAATTCTTTATGGACCTTTTTGTCAACTTTGGATGATGTTTGTGCACGGATCCTGAGTTGATGCTTCACATGGCTTTTGAATTCCCTGCAATTAATTATAGGAAGTGGGCAATCATGAGATATAAGTACAAAATGTTGCGAAAGATATAGAATAGCATATGAGTGTATAATTCTTATTGAAGGAAGGGTTTAACTTGAGTGCAGTTAATCAACACATATCTACGTGCTTGGAATTTCTCAGTTGCCATTAGTTTGAAGTTCTCAGTTCCTCCAACTAGTTTACCAACATAAAGGATAAATTCTCGTGATGTTGCCGTAGGTTCAGGATAATCATATACACGAGGTGGTTGGTTGAAGGCCGTGTCAATGTTATCAAAGTACGTTGAACAGAAATACAGGACCTCATCCCCTATATAACCTTCAGCTATAGAACCTTCTAGCCACACCTTTTTGCTTATGTAAGATTTCATTTTTCCAAGAAACCTACAAAGTGAAGAAGGGCAAAATGATACAAAATGCTATAAAAGGGAGACTAACAAATATAAGAACTAATAATGACACACATATGTAAAATGAGTACCTTTCAATAGGATACATCCATCGATATTGAACTGGGCTAGCAAGCTTTGTTTCATGAACATGGTAGACTGTAAGGTGAACCATCAGAGTTAAAAAGGACAGAGGAAAGATCATCTCTAAATGAAAAAGCATAAGAATGATTTTGGATTACAGCTGATCGTACTCCTCAATGATCAAAACCTTGGAACACAACTTTTGAAAGAAAGAACAAAACTCCTCTAAAAGGATTGATACATTCAAAGGAAGTATATTCTTTATAGCCAGTGGAAGTAATTGTTGCATAACATATGAGTCATGACTCTTCAGGCCAACAACCTTTTGAGCCTAGATGTCAATACATCATGAAATGTTGCTTGAATAACCATTTGAAACTTTTATTTTCTTTAACGACGCGAGGAAGACTTCCTTATCCGGTTTTGTGAGGGTGAACTTTACCGGCTGAAATTTGTCATGCGTCTTCACGAACTCCCATGGCATGTGTAATACCCTGAATTTTGGACTTGGGGCTAGAGAATAAGCTTGAAATAAGTAGACTGCTAAGCCCAGCTTAGCAGGATCCCAAGTTTTGATTAAGGGTAAATGACGCCAAAAGTGGATGTGATTAGTGATAAATAGATCCTTTTGGAGATTTTGATGTGTATTGTGATTTGTATGCATTGTGAGCAGCGCCAAAACCTTGTATTTAATTTCAATTATAGATTAACATCTAAATTGACTTAAAATAGAGGGAGGGCACATAATGTGATGAAATGGAAAGATATGATGTGTTTGGTGGTGATTTAGTAAGAATTACCACAATCAGGGGAAAAATGGTAAAGTTACCGACCAATTGGTCAGTTACCAAAGAGGAAACTCATTGGTAACTTCAAGATCAATGGTTAGGATTGATTTGTGTAAGGAATCAAAGGGTGGAATCATGTGTGTGTGTGTGTGTGCCTATGTGAACTCTTGAGAGATGTGATAAGGGTGTGACACATGACACTTTTTGGACCCTTGGATCAAGTCAAATGTTGAAAGTTGCTTTTTCCTCTTCCTTCTCTCTATTAGGTTGGGTGTTATGCTTGTGAGAGGCCAAAATGCTGATATCTTCTTCATCATCTTCATCTCTCTTCTCATCTCCATTTTCATGAGCTTAAGGGAGGAAAGAGAAAGGGAAAATGTGAGTTTTAGCTTGGTAAATGTCCTCTAATGCTCAAATATCCTTATTTAATGTTGTTCAAGTGATGAGAGCTTTATTTCTATGGATTTATATTTGTGAAAGAAGGTGTTTTGAGAGCTTGGGGAATCTTGAAGTTGGAGGAATCAAAGAATTGGTTTGAGGAAGAGGAAGATGTGAGTATTTGATGCATTTTGATCTAAGTTTTGTGATCATTGGTTAAGTTTTGTGAATTGTGAATTTTGCCCTGATTTTCATATGATTTTGAAAGGGATGAATTGAATGGAGTAGTGTGTTGAAAGTGATGTCAAGTTGTGTTTTGATGTCATTGGTTTTGGTTTGGGAATTAGAAATGGTAAGTGGTGCAATGTTGTGGTTTGAATTGTGATTTGTGTGGCATGTTGTGGTAACATTTCAAGATGATTTGAATTTGGTATTTTCAATGGATTGCTTGTGAAATTTTGTGTGGGAATGGTGTTTGATGTGAAAATGGGAACCATTGGAAGCAATTGTGAAAATCTAAAAATCTGTCCATTGAAACTCTTTACTGGGTAGTCTATTAGTGTGGATGTTTTGAATGACCAAATTGTGTCTAAAAATTCTAAAACTTTTCAGTCTTAAAGTTTACATCCCAAAATTCAAAATGGACATATAATTCATGTCATTTCATTTTGTGAGCTGAGAATAATGATTGTTCAAAGTTTGGGATCAAAATTGGAATCTGTTTTGGAGCAGTGTTGAGTTTTGTGTGATTCTGTATTTGTATGGTTATGGATAGCCATGGTCCATATTTTTCCATTAAAAAGGACTTAAATATCTTTTATTTGGATTTGGAATCATCTCATTTCGAGTTTTTTGGAATTAGTTATGATTTTTAGAAGTTCAGCCAAGAAACAGGATTTTCTTGACCGCGGCCAGAACCAAATGTTTTTGACATTTTTTGGGCCATGAAAAGAACAAGGGTAGGAAACTTACCTCTCCTGCATGTATTTGATATTTGTGTTGGTGTATTGATGCATGTTATTGCTTTTCTTGATTATGTGAAAGATATATGAATGATTGTAGCTCTGTTTCTATTTATGCTATGGCTATGAGTATGTTGTTGAAACATTGAGTTTACAAATATGTCATTGTGTGAGCATGAGTTATGTATTGCAAGCATGTCATGCATTAAACACTTATCTTGCATGCATAATGGTATTTGTTTCCTACTGAGATTCTCTCGAATCTCACCCTCCCCTACCAATAGTTAGACAGGGCAAGCGGATCGAGGAGGCAGCAAGCAGCCAAGGGCGACAAGGACTTCTTCAAGATGTGATTTTGGTTGTTGGTTATCATAGTTGGGAGTATTCTATATTGTATAATTTGTATTCATCTTTAAATTTGGGAATGTATATTCAGATATGTATTTGAAAGGATATTGTGTAATCCCCGTATAAGGATTTGTAAATAGCATTTGCACCCTATAAGCTATGATTTATGTATGAAACCTAGGGTTGCCAAGATTATTGTTGTGCACTATGATGTATAGATATAAATGTGATTTATCTTCGTGTAGTAATTGTATTCGAAAGTTGAATATGAGATCAGGTTATTTGGATTTCAAAAAGTATTTATGAAAATCCCGTCTGGTAGATGGGTGTGAGAATGAGTTTTGCTTATTATTGGTCTCTATTTTACTTTAATCGTGTATTTCGGATATAATTATGGATAGGGGTTACAACATGTAAATCTTTCCTCGCTTGAAGATTATCTTATGCCCATTTTTTGCTGTATCATCGCTTTTTCTGAACTCAAACTCAACATCCTTAAGCTATTGTAAGATATCTGCGTCGGATAAAGTCTGAGGTGGGCCTCTTATTTTTGGTTTCCTATTGAAGTGAATCCGTTGCAATCAAAACTTGTGCCTTCCATTGGTAAATCTCCGATGCCCTATAGAACACCACTTCCTATTGTGGGGAAGGAGCACGGTGTTAAAGTCAAAATTGCAAGTTGGACACACCGACCCAGTATGCATATTCCACCTAAATAATGTTCCTAGGCCAGGAAAGTCACTAATCATCCACATCAAGGTTGCACACAAGTTGAATAATGTCTTTCCGTATGCGTCATATGTCTCGATGCTGACATTCTACAAGTCAAGCAATTCAACAATAAGCGTTGGAGATACACATCGATGTAATTACCTGGTGCCTTTTTGCTTAGAATGATCATAGATAAACTGAAGGAGTTTTGTTTAATACACATCCAGGGGGTAAATTGTAGGGAACTAAGACTTTCAGTTAAATACTATAACTTGTGCTAAGATTCCCAAATGGATTGAAACCATCGGTCGCCAAAGCAAGCCTAACATTTCTGGGGTTAGTCGTGAAAGATGGAGAGTCTTTGTCGAACGTTTTTCAGACGTTTGTATCCCAGGGATGTCTTAATTTACCATCTTCATTTTTATCAACCTCATGCCACCTCATGTGTTCCGCTATTTTGGATGACATAAACAATCTTTATAAGCGCGGCTTCAAAGGAAAGTATATGAGAATCTTTGCAAGTTTCTTCTTCTGCGTTTTCCCCTTCTGAATTGTCTTGTACCTCGATGTGTGACATTGCTTACAATTCTCCCTGTTGTCATCGTCTCCCCAATACAATATACAATCGTTGGGTCATGCATCAATTTTTTGGTAGTTCAAGCCCAATCTGTTAATAATCTTCTTGGCCTCGTAGAACATTGAGGGAATCTCTGCGTCGGGGAACACATCTTGTAATAATTCCAGTAACATCGACATTCCCTTATATGTGATTCTACACAAACATTTGATATGATATAACTTGATTAAGAAAGATAATTTATAGTATTTTTTCCAACCTTGGTATAAAGGACGATCTGCTTCATCAATCAAGTTGAAAAAATCCCGAGCTACTTCATTCCTCATGAACACCGTCTTTGAACCATACACTTCATTGAAATTGTCGTCTTGAAAACCAAATGCATTATGCACAATATCATTAATTGGATCATCTTTATCTATTTGAACTTCTACTTGTGAACTTTGAGGAAGAGCATCATCATATCTCATACCAGCCTTCTCACCATGAACTGCTTATAACGTATAGTCTTCTGGGAAAGGCTTTACAAGTAAATGTTCCTTAACAACTTGTCATACATGCCACTTCTTGAACTTGCATCTCCTACACGGATAGATGATCTTGTCATTACAGCTGGTGTAAGTGAATGCGAAATCTAAGAAATTGTTTAATCCGTACAAATATTCTAAAGAATTGCGTGGCAATCTAATCCATGATTTATCCATAGCTACTAGTAAGAGAAAAAAGTATAGTGAAAAAGATGAGTAAATAGAGAATTACATGTACCTGGAAGCTTATATTCATATTTTACAACGTTTAACATTTTATAGCAGTTATCAAACTACTACCATAACCGCTACTGAATTCCATCTTTGTAGCGGTTATATGAATAAAACCGCTACAAAGTTTCTGCCTGTTGGCAGGAATCAGAAAAATTTATGTTAACCTTGTAGCGGTTTAATAACGTAACCGCTACTAATTTATATTTCTAGTGATTCCATTTTATGAACTGCTATAAAGTTCTGGCTATAGAAGAAATTCAAATTTCAAATTTTTTCACTTTGTAGCGGTTATAAGATAAGGACCGCTACAAATGTTCATAACCGTTGGACAATTACAAGAAATTTTTGCTTTCACTTTGTAGCGGTTATTAGGGTAAACTGCTACAAATCTAGAGGACCGTGGGAGGGAAATTCAAATATCAAATGTTGAATATTAGCCATAACCGCTACAAAATAAATTCAATATTTGTAGCGGTTTTTAAAAGGCAACTATTTGTAGCGGTTTCTAAAAGGTAACCGCTACAAAAATATTAAAATTTATTTTTTTTGAATATTTGTAGCTATTTTACAATAAAACAGCTACAAAAATATTTTAATTTATTATTATTTTTTAAGTTTTTGTTGTTAGTTTTAAAAATATAAATATAACTGTCGTAAACGCAACAAGAATTTTACAAGGCTTTGAAAATATAAATATAACTGTTGTAAATGCAACAAGAATTTAAGTCCTGAAAATATAAATATCCAATTTTATTTACAAATGTTTCAAAAACAAAATATAACTGTCCTAAACTAACTACCCGGAGGTTGATCATCAGGTCCTCCCTCAAGTGCAGCTGTATTGGGGCACTGGGCAGAGTTAACAGCACCATTATCATCTGCAGATTGCAGGAGGAGTAGGCTGGACGTCGAATCGAGGGACAGGGGGAACCTATGGATGCTCCTTGTCAGGGAACAGGCGACTCCACGACTGCTCGAGCATGTAGTTCGTGATATTGCGTCATTGCCAATGCTGAGCGTAGTAGTAATCGGCCTGCTACTACATCTATTGTATCTGCTACTGCTAATAAGCCACTACAGCTTGTGTCCTGGCCAAATCTGAGTGTAGCTCCTTAATAGACTCATCTCTCAGACATCTGACCTCGGACTTCTGTGTCGAGAGCTGCCAGCCTCAGATACGCCGCTCTTGTCATAGATTATACTAGGTCTGGCACCTATCCTTATCCTTCTCACGTGTCTGAGGTGCTCAACCTGACCCAGATTTGCTTTCAATGGCACAGTGGAGTCTACAGACTGTTGTGACCCTAGGTCTGGGTCTCTCGCAGCTCAGCCTGCGACTACCGCATCCGCTCCTGCCATTTTATTAAACAATTAATTATTATTATTATTCATAATAAAGTTGGTTTTATAAATAATATAATAATGAATTAACTTACAATGGCCACCTCTGCCCATTGAGAGGTCAAAATCCCGTCACGGTGTCTATGGGTGATAGTGAATAACTCCTTGTAGTCCGTCTAATGGTTTTCCTGCTGTGCCTTCCTCTCCTAAAACAATTACGAAATTAAATTAGTATAATAAGCAAAAAAATACTAAATTTATAATATGAAATAACCAACTAAAAGTAATTGATATTGTGAAAAGTTACAGCTTGCTGTAAGTGACAGCAAAGGTCTTTGATCCTGCCTTGTGGTGGATCGTCTACTGCCCTTAGGACCTCTTATTCCTCTGAGAAAGTGTCTGGGAAAAAAATATTAAAAGTATTAAAAAAATATAAAACAAGTATAATTAATAAAAACATAAAATTTATTAAATTTAAATTATAAATATAAATACATTACCTGTCCCTCTGCGCCCCACCTAAACTGGACAAAACTCGCCCAATCATTCGGTGGGACGCCATCCAGGATGTTCTCGATTAACTGCTGTAAAGGAATCGTCCCATCCTCATCCATACTGTGGAAGAGACGATTCCTCTTGTCCTCTAGCCGTCGCCCATCTTCATCAGCGTGTACTTCTTCCGGTTGTCCCGGACGGCAAACTTAAGTTGTAACACAATTGAGTAAAAAATAATTAAATATGGCTAATTACAAATAAGACAATTAATAAATGTTAATTAAATATAATTAATCATAGAAAATATAATATAATTAAATACTATTAATTATGTTTACCACCTCATACCACGCCAGGGCCTTCAGCCTCTTTGGAACATTCCTCCATGCCTCAAGTGAATGGGGAACCACATCCAATTTAAGCCTAGCTTGTTCAAGAAGAGGTTGAACAGGTGATCCCCATTGTCGATGGGTTGGTCTGTGGCCTCTTTCCATAGAACTTCAACTGATAGTGTCCGGTCCAGGCTATTCAAACTGGTCACGTCAGTCTCCTCGTGGACAAGTTTCCAAGCTCATATGCACAATTTACCACATACATTAGATAAATTGAAATTTAAATTTAAATATTTAATTTATTAAATAAATATATATATTTACTTTGGACATGCACCTCAAACCCAGTAGACCAAGAAGGCGATTGTTGTGAGTTGTTCTGGTCCCGTGCGTCCTCCTCATCCACGAACCGCTCCATGTCTCTGATCGGAATTGGGATTTCAAACTCATTGTTCGCCTCGTAGTCGCTCACACTGATCTCTCCCTCTTACAAATCAGGCACCTATGGTATGGTCACCTCCTGTGGGACCGTCTGCGGTGGCTTTGGTAGGGTTGACTCCAGTGGCTGCCATAGGGAGATGGGCTGAAATGGCGCGGTCGCCCTCCCTCCATCCTGCCCCCCTCTGCTGCTACTACCCCACAGAATCGGTCTGGGGACCCCGGGCTCCTTCCCCTTGTCCCTCCTTGAAGCCATATCAACTGCAAAAATTCAAAAAAAAAACAATTAGTCACATTTATATGTAAAAATATAATAATAATAAAAAGTATAAAAAGAAAATATGTATTTTTCATACCTTAAGTGAGAATAATGAGAAATGCTGTAGCGAAAACTCTCTGATAGACGTCAGAACGCTCAGATCTGAAGGAAAACTCTTAGAGAAACTTCAGAAAACAAAATGGCCAAATGAACAAATTAAAGGGGTAGCGGCTATAAATAGCTCTGAATTTTGTAGCGGTTTTAGAAATAGCCACTACACGAACCGCTACAAAGATACTAGGGCGTCAAAAACTTTGTAGCGGTTATTTTATATGAGACTTTTGAAGTTCTATAGCGGTTGCCATAATAGAACCACTACAAATGTGATGACTTTTGAAATTCTGTAGTGGTTATGAAAACAAAACTGCTACAAATAGGTGTCCTTTGGCATTTTGTGGGGGTTTAATTCGTAGTAACCACTACAAACAACCGCTACACTATTATCACAGCTTGGTAGTGCTAAGTGGCCCCAACGTTGTGGCGGTTTTAATTTGTAACCGCTATAAATTAACTGAGAGAAATTTTGGCTGGAATCTTGCGCTATATTTATAGCGGTTCTATCCTTTGAACAGCTACAACTTACGTTACTAATCGATCTCGGCACTTGATGTGTAGCTTGTAGCGATTTATGTGATAATTGCTACAAATGCCAATATTTGTAGCGGTTAAATGTAACCGCTAAAATTGCACTGCTACAAAATGTCTTTTTTTTATAGTGGCTTCCTAGGGGGTCACCTATCCTAAGATTTTCTTGGGTTGATCACACTTAATTATTGCATACTCATGCTAAAAGGCAAATACCGGCTTCCATTGCTTCTACCATTGTTACCCCGTGACTTTCCTTATCTCATAGAGTCATGCCAACTATCTTTGGCTGTCAAAATAGTTGTATGGACCATACATTGGCCTGAGCTGTGCCCATTTCCTCGGGTTTCAGAACATCCTTGGTCCATCCTCAATCCGGTATTACACCACTTGCTGCCCTTAAGATATTCACTGATCTCTTAAGGCTAGCTCACAGATTGGAAGGATACACCCCTTTAGTTTCGTACATATTTCATATCACTATGTAATGAAGACCATATTAGTATATTATCCTCTTGTAAAAACCACCACTTTACCAGAACTACTTGGGCTCTTCCATAACTGCTTTGGGCTCTGATACCAAAATGTCACACCTTTATCTTATTTTCACCTTTCTCAAAGTCTTCACAGAAAATGATACGTAGTTCGGTGGACAACGTAGGAATATCACAAATATACTTATAATATGTATATGATTATAGAAATTCCCCACAGGGGTTTGTACATAATAATTTCAAATAATGTAGCAAAAAGGGCTACTAGGGTATCTAAACCCGTCCCAACTTCGTTATACCACTCTAATCCTTTTGTGTAGTTCTCTTCTCTGATCTCTGCGTACCTTCTTTATCCACCTGTTTAAATTATTGGTAGGGGAGGGTGAAATTTGGGAGAATCTCAATAGGAAAATAGTTACCTTAATGCATGCAAGATATATGCTATGTGCATGACATGTTAGCTTTAACTAGATACATGCCTCATAATGAACTTTCTGCAAACTCAATGTTTCATGTAACAAACTATGGCCACAGTATAAACAGAAATAGAGCTTTATTTATTCAAATATGCTTTACACAGTCAAGTAAAGCAATCACATACAACACTACACAAGCAAAGATATCAAATACATGCAAATAAGGTAAGTCCCCTATGTTAACCCTTTTTGATCCTTAAATAGGCTCCTCGAACTTCGTGCGGTAGCTTGGGCTATCAATCGGGTCCTAAAATTTCAAATGTACAAATTAGACACTTCCATAGTATTTTTAGTGGTTATATGATTCTATATTGAAAATTACTAAAATGCCCCCGGGGACCCGGCCCGGCCTCACAGTACCCAGTTCGACATTGCATTTCCCAAAATTTTGACCAAGGCCATTTTGACATATTTTTCCCCAGAAATCCATTTCAGGACTTAGAATTACCAAATTCACTCTTAAAAGAAAAAAATGTTCTGGCAGTCCCTAGTTTAGGGTTTCAGGGGGCGTTTTGGTCATTATGTTGTTTAGGACTTTTCTGGAAGAGTGATCAATTGTAACCCGACCTAATTTTTCCTCTTGAACACAATGGAATCATTAGATCATCAAAAATCCAACTATAACCCCTTGAACTAGCACTGGCCGAAATTCACAATTCTCCTGAGAAATTTGGGGTTTTTGAAATCTGACTTTGCAGACTTGCTCCTTTCTACTCCTAACCACTTTATTAACTCTTTAATTACGTTATAACTACTATTTAGACCCAATTTTGGTAGCATAATACCTAAGGTTAATCGTTTCCTAAATTTTACATCCACAACAAATAAGTCACAATTTCATCGATTAAATTAACCACAACAGCAATATCAACAAGAAATTGAAGCTTAGGAAGTCACCTTTTGCTGCTTCTTGTTGTTCCCTTGTTTAGCTAAACCCTAGCCCCTTTCAAACTCTAAAATTTTGCTTCAAACAACCTTGAATCACATAGAGGAGAAGCTTAGGAGAGGATTTCACAAGTTAGGAGCTAAATCATTGAAGAAATCGACTTACTTTGCAATTTCTTGCTCATTTTCTTACTAGAACTCTCTCAAGCTCTCTCTCTCTCTCTCTCTCTCGTTCTATGGGGCTGCATGGTTTTGAGCTGAAAAGGGGGAGGATGAAGCTTTTATGAAATACCAATATTTTCCCCTTAATTATTAAATTAACAAAATTAGAGTGATTAACAAAATTTGAGATAAAAAGGGGGAGGAAGAAGCTTTTATGAAAAATCATAACTAAATGTGTAGACATCAAATTAGAGTGATTCCAAAGGCTATGAAACCCTTATTGAGTCTAGTTTCAAGAAAAGATATAACCTTTAGCCAACTGGAAGCTCACAATTCCCAGAATTCAAATCTTTAGACACTTTTCCAGAAAATTTCCAGTTTTTCTGATCTAACATAAAAAATTCATAACTGTTTACATGGAGCTTCAAAAGTTACCTATTACCTATCAAATTAATGCTTAGGATGCCTACTTTATTCCTGTAAAATTTTATAATTTTTTAACCATTATTTGGTTAACCAAAACTACTTGACACACTCATTTCGTCACAGGAAATCTCACTAGCAGCACTGTTCACATTCTACAAAATTCATCATTTTATTTCATTAGCTATTCCTAACAATTACCATACATATTGGTGAATAAAATTTGGGATGTTTCACTCTGTATCTTTGTTGGGTCTATCTCCATACCCTTGGCAGATTTTATATGCCCTAGATAATCTATTCTCCAATGACCAAAAGAACACTTAGACATTTTATCATAAAGTTGGTCTTCTTCGAGTGTTTGGAGTACAGCTTCCACATGCATCAAATAAGCCTCCCAAGTTGTACTGTGCACTAGTATATCTTCGAAGAAAATAAGAACAAATTTCCTGAGGATTGGTCAAAAAATTGTGTTCATTAAGGATTGAAATGTAGCAGGGGTGTTTGAGATTCCGAACGGCATTACTAACCACTCGTAGCCCCACAAGAGTTCTGAATGCAGGTTTTTCCTGGTTTCTTCCCTTATCATTATTTGATGGTGTCCTTAACGAAGATCTAGTTTGGGCTAAAATACTGAGCTATGGAGTTCATCTAGTCATTCTTCAATTATTGGCATGGGGAATGCGCCTTTGATATTGACGACATTCAAGGCCTTGTAGTCTAGACAATCACCATGTTTCATCCTTCTTTATAGAAAGGATTACTGGTGCTGAACATGGACTAGAACTGGGTTTTATTAATCCTTCTGTTAGCAATCCCGCCACCATCTCTTTGACTCACAGAGTAACGATAAGGTCAAAACTTGACTGCGCTTGTACCTTCCTTGAGTTCGATTTTATGTTCGTACCCTCTGACAGGCGGTAAACCATGTGGTTTTTTGAATACCTTATTATTTCTTACTAATTCTTTTGCAAGATCTCTGGGAACTTCTTCAATGGGATTGTCTTGTATGTTATCATAGTTTATTTTCTCAATCATATAGAATTCGGTGATAGCATGTACTTGATGCAGTTGAGTTAAATGATGGAATTATGCAGGAGTAATCGACGACTGTTAGAATCCTGTCAAAGTAACAAATTGTTCTCCATGTAGGAACTTAATGGTTGAAGTGCTATAGAGTACTACGTGGGGCCTGAGCATCTCTAACTAGTCAACTCAAATGATCAAGTCAACCCCCTTTATCTTTAGCATGATCATATCGAGAGTCAGCAATTGAGTATTAATATAGATGGGGATTTGTCTGACCAATTCAGTACTACGTAAGATGGGTACCGTTCCTCCCATAACTCTAACTTCAAGAGTATTCTCCATTGCTAAGCAAAGATAGGTCACAATCCTTTAGTGCCCAATATATTTCTATGGAAGTGTATGGTAGCAGTTCCCTGTGTTCCCCGTAGTATATGCAAGAATAAGTGAATTATAGTGGCATCATGATCATATTCTTTAGTAGTGAAAATTTCAGGTAAGTTTATGTCTTCATCCCCGATAAGCATAATCAATTGCTTATTTAGACACTTATGGCTTGGAGTAAACTTCATATCACAGGTATAGCATAAGCCCTTCTCGTGCCTTTTTGCATCTCTACTGCCATCATGCGTTTGATGGGTGGAGTACTTGGGGTGGGTAATAAGGGCTAAAGATTTGCCTTACTTCCACTATTCATGTGGGTCGGATGATTTGAATTCCTTGAAACGAGCATGGTTCTGGTAGTCATTAGGCTGAGTATGGCATGATAATGACACTCTTGCTTTTCATGGAAATTGTACCTTGTAAATTTAGAGTCAACTGAGAGTTGGTTTTTGTAAATAAACATGCCAAGGACATAGCACTAACGATGGTTGTGGGTTGTCACACCATGACATCACATTTGAGATATGGTTTCAGCACTCCTATGTAACAGTCCAGTAGAGAAAATTCTGGCACCTCGTTGGTCCGATTGGCCAGTGACATGAATTTACTGTTATAGTCTTCAAGTTCACCCTGCTGCGTTAATTTAAACAATTGCGAATGTGCAAACTCAAATCTCGATGGGCTGAATTGCTCTTCTACAGCCTGTGCCAATGCTTTCCAATTAGGTACTTGTCACACCCTTATCTTATTTTCACAATTTTCAGAGTATTCACGGAAAATGATATGAATTCGACGGGCAACACAGGAATAACATGAATATAATAATAATAAGTATATGATTATATAAATTTCCCCCATAGGTGTTCATACATAATAATTATAATTAATGTATCTGCACAGGGCTACTAGGATATCTAGACTCGACACAGTGAAACAGAGACATCTTTTCGTCTTCATTCTAGTACTGCAATCCCCTCGTACGGTTCTCCTCTTTGTTCTTAGCATATCTTCTGTCTTTTGCTATCTAAATTGTTGGTAGGGGAGGGTGAGATTCGAGAGAATCTCAGTAGGAAAATAATGTCAATATGCATGTAAGATAAGTGCTTAATGTATGACATGCTTGCATTACATAACTCATGCTCACACAATAACATATCTGCGTGCTTAATGTTTCATGCAACAAAACTATGGTCACAACATAAACAAAAACAGAGCTTCATTCGTTCATATATATTTCACATAATCAAGCAAAGCAATAACATGCATCAATACATTAGCACAAATACAATGTAGGAGAGGTAAGTTCCCCAATTTAATCGCCCTGCCTTGATCCTAGAATAACGTGTCTCATAATGTGTTCCAGAACTCGGGCTCTCAATTCAATCTTAAAATGTCAAATGTATAGTTTAGACACTTCCTTAGTGTTTCTGGGGGTTATATGAGTCTATATTAAAAATTGACCAAAATGCCCCCGAGACCCCGGGCCCCGCCGTACCCTGTCCGACCATACTTTTCTTGAAATTTTGACCCAAGCTATTCTGATATATTTTCACCCAAGGAATCCATTTTTGACCTCAGTTTTCTCAAATTCTAGCCCTAATTATGAATTTACCCTTGGCAGCCCCTATGCGAGGGTTTTAAGGCTATTTTTGTCATTTCACTTTTTAGGGCTTTTCTCACTTCGCACCCAACATGAACCCTGCACAATTTTTCATTCTAAAAATAATGGAATCATAAAAAACACCAAAATCTAGCCCAAACATGGCCTAAAACAAATCTAGACAAAATTCCCTAAAAATTGGAGAAAATGGAGTTTTATGATTTCAACCCATAAAACACCTTCTAATAACCTTTAATCACTTGTTTAACCACTTAACACTACTACAGAATATACTTTCCACTATCCTAAAGGACGTCCCTCTTTGAAAAAAGGGACGACCAAAATATTGGCGGGTGGCATATGTCTAAGTATAGATGAAAATTGGAAAGGTTGATGCGTCTAAAATAATTGAATCTCGCTCCAGAAGGTGCCAGGAAGTGTTTTAGACGTCCCTAATTAAAATGGCGATGTCTAAAAACCCCCAAATCTAACTAGGATATTATATACACAAATGAATAAAAAAACTTTAGATGTCCCTAGAACAGTTGGGGACGCTTAAAGATATGACATTAGACGTCCCCAGCCCAGCTTGGGACGTCAAATGTTAAGCTTTAGGTGTCCCCAGCTGGGCTGGGGATGTCTAAAGCTGGATCACATGTGTTGGTCGACATGACCAGTGCATGTGAAGTGTCAGAAAATTGCTTTAGGGGTCCCCAATGTTGACTGGGGATGCATAAAGCTCCTCTGCTTTACTCTTCTTCACTCCTCCCATCTTCATCACTTCCGTCATCCCCATCTTTGTGCTCTCCTCTCCCCTGGCCTTCTTGTTTTTCTTCTTTCTCCAAATCTTTCTATACGGCTATCCCCTGTTTCTTCTTGGTCCTCTATCTTAACCTCTATTTCATCCATAGCGTGCCTGCTCGTCGTCATCTTTTCCCTGGGTTTACACCGTTTTCTCTCATTCTCACCACCATCGTCCTCCCTCTTACCACCGTGGGTCATCTCCCTCTAAAGTTTCAGCTACAAGTTAGCTAACTAAACTTGTGAATATTTAGCAAAATGCATTTGATTCTTGGTTGGAATTTAAGTGTGATTTGTGCTTGAGCTTTATATTTGCTGTTTTGGTGGTAGACTTGCTGAGACAATTGTTGTCAACATGATCTGTGAATTTAAAGTTTGACTTGTACTGGACCTGTACACCTTGCTTGCTATTGAGTTTAATTGGTGATTAAAAGAATAAATTAAAGTGTGACTGTGAATGGCTTGCAAGGTGTAGAATGGCTAAAGAATCTGGAATATTTATATACACACACGCACCAGTAATAGTAATAATTAGATCAAGTAGAAGGGACTAGATATATATATATATAATATAATGATATATATCATGAACAAGGATTTCTAATTTAATTTTTATGAATGATATGCGTGTGTAACGTTGGGAGAATAACTATTTATGTATTGGTGTCTCAATAATGTTCGAATCTAGCTAGATGAGTCAGTAGTATTAGATATTAATGATGAATATATATATATATATAATTATGCGTGCATGCTTAGAAGCACAAGGGGAGCGATAGGAAGAGGATAATGGGGAGAGAGGGAATAAGGAGTATATTTACAAAGATATTTCAAGGCATGCAATCATTCCAATGATCATGTGCCCCTCCACTTACAACACAACAACACCAAACTCTCTCTCTCTCTTTCTCTCTCTCTCTCTCTCTCTCTCTCCACACACACATGCACACACATCTGTTATATCCCTTAATAATTCATTCAACAATAATAAAAAATTTCCTTTTTTCCCCTCTCTCACTCACAAGCAATATGCCTATAAATGACCCATCAACCATATATATACATATATATCCCAAGATGCAAATGCGATGGAGTATGTTATATATCATTTCAGCAATCATAACTATAAGTCATTCTCTTTGACATGATTATTCAATTTCTATAGGGAAAATATCACTGCACCCTCTCTAGCAAATTATTCTCAAACAGTTTCTAAAACTTTCTGAAACTTCATTGTACCCTTAGGTCTAAACAGAAATTATTTTTTTAATGAAAAGACATTTAGGCCCTTGTCTTATATATAGTTGAGATGGTCTTATAAATTCCCACATGTGTCTCTTGTAAATACACATATAGTTGATTTGTAAATTCCCACATATCTCACTCATGGTACATATCTGATTTAATAATTTGGTTGCTAAAATATAAGTGCATTCTGTTTGTGCTTGGTGCTAGAAGCTAAATTTTAGTTTCGTTTAAATTAAGCTGAGATCATTTGTTATTTTGATTTTGTGATGTCTCACTTTTAAGGAGAAATGCTGCCAAAATTTTGAAAAATAAAATAGTAAAAGGAAATTCCCATTGTTGACAATTATTCTAAACTTGAGTGTAAATGGGAATGACATAGGTGGTAATAAAATGGATCATAGTTGGATGAATGCTTTAGGTGACAATTATTCCCAGTGTTGACAAGTGAAGAATATGAGAATGGGGTTGAAGAGTTTATTGAATTTGCTAGAAGGAACGCTCTAGCAAAAAATGTGATGTATTTTTATCCTAGTGTCAATTGTTTAAATGAGAGAAAATAGGATGTTGAAGTTATAAGGGATCACCTACTTTGTGATGGAATAAATCTTTGATACACAAGGTGCATATGGCATAGTGAGGAAGTAACTGATTGTCCGTCGCATAAAAAGGAAGTTGTGTATGTCATAGATGAAGATAGAATGGAGAGAATGATTCATGATGTTGAGGTAAAATCCTTTGCGCAGTCGCATGAATATGACAGCCTGCAGAGTGATGCAGAGACACCGTTGTACCCTGGGAGTAAGTACACACGGCTGACAGGAACATGACATTTGGTTAACTTAAAAGCAACTTGTGGATGGACTGACAGCTGTTTCACATTTCTTCTTGAACTGTTGAGTGATATGTTTCCAAACAATAATGTACTTCCAAATCATATGTATGAGGCCAAGAAAATCCTATCTACTATGGGTATAGAGTATAAAAAGATACACGCTTGCCTTAATAACTGCATCCTGTACAGAAAGGAGTATGAAGGTTTGAGTGAGTGCCCTAAGTGTCAAACTGCACGATACAAAGTGAAGAAAAATGGCGGTTGTGGCGATGGGGCAACTAAAAGGCAACCTTTAAAGGTTTTGTGGTATCTTCCAATAATATTGTGTTTTAAACATTTGTTTGGGATTGAAAAAAAAAAGCGAAGAAGTCGAGGTGGCATTCATATGAGAAAATATCCGACGAAAAATATCTTCGGCACTCGGCTGACTCTCCACAGTGGAAGAAAATAGATGAAATGTTCCCTGAATTTAGCAGCGAGCTGAGAAACCTTTGGCTTGGGCTTTATACAGATGGCATCAATCTATATGGAACTCTTAATAGCACATACAGTACGTGGCTGGTACTCCTTGTAATATACAACTTGCCTCCCTGGCTTTGTATGAAACGCAAGTATGTGACTATGATGATTTCTGGACCAAAATAGCTGGGGAACAATATTGATGTCTACTTGGTGCCTTTGATTGAGGACTTGAAGAAGTTGTGGGAGGAAGGCGTAGATGTGCTTGATGCATATACGAAGGAGTCTTTCAAGCTACGTGCAATAATTTTCACCACGATAAATGACTTCCCTATGTACGGAAACTTGTTAGGGTACAGTATGAAGGGGCATAAAGGATGTCCGATCTGTGAAGCAGACACTCACTTCCACCAATTTAAGCATGGAAGAAAAAGGGTCTACCTTGGTCACAGGAGGTTTCTTGATAGGTTCCACCAGTATTGTAGGTTAAGAAAGCGTTTTAACGGCTTGCCGGAGCATGGAATGGCTCTAAAGTTATTAACCGGAGAGGAGGTATACAGTCGGGTCGAACGTATCAATGTCTTATTGGTAAGAATCAGAAGACTGTGGGTGAGAAGAACATATGGAAGAAGAGATCAATTTTCTTTGGTCTTCCATATTGGCGTACTCTTGACGTGAGACACAGTATTGATGGGATGCATGTGGAGAAAAATATTTGTGATAGCCTTGTCAGTACGCTTTTGCATATACCAGGGAAGACTAATGATGTGATTAGTTCAAGACTAGACCTTGTTGATATGGGTATAAGAGAACGATTGCATCCACAACTAAGAGACGATGGTTGTAATATCCCAATTCGGGATTAAGGGCTAATGAATTTAAGGTTAATTGTAAGTGTGTAATTAAACACTTTTGGAATTAATGTAATATGAATTTGGTGTGCATGTGTGTGGTATTTAAGATCAAGGGTTGAGATTCATTGCACATGGGTCGGAATCCGGTGTATTAAGCTTGTTTGAGCTTATTGTGGGAATGAATGAGATGTTGACATGTGGCATGTGGTTAGCCTTAGGATGAGACAAGAGAGGCATTACATCATCATCTCACCATCTCTCATATTCTCTCTCTCCATCTCTCTCATTCGGCCATTGAAGAGGAAGAAAGGAAGAAGGAGAAGCTGAATTTTGGGTAAGGAGATGCCCTCCATTGATCAAACTCCATTCATAAATGTTGATCCTTGGGTTAAGAGCTTCATTTTGGTGTGTATAGTTTGGCCATTTGGTGTTGTTTTGTGCCACACAAAAATCTGATTGTTGGAGAATCAAAGAGTGTCTTTGGAAAAGTGAAAGAGGTAAGTAAGACTAATCTATCTAAGTTTCATGCCATTTGAAATAGTTTATAATTTCTAGAAATTTTGGCTTGAATCCGAAAATAAGTGCCACTGTTCATTTGGTATGTTTTTGGTATGAGAATGATCTTTTGGAATGAGTTTAGGATAGATAGATTGATTGGTGATTGAAATATTAAGTTTAGTGATTTTGGGAAAAATTGATGATTTGTGTTGATTCAACCTAAAGCATGATAATGGAGTTGGATTTTGGTCATTTTAATGATACCATTGAATTCCTTGGGTGTTTTTGTGTGGGAGTAGCTTTGGTTTGGTATTTGGGTTCATTTAGATTACTTGGTAAAAATTCTGGAAGTGCTGTTATACCTTCTGCGTTTTCTGGTTTCTGATAATCATGCTCGAGTGAGAGTGAGTGTGCTTGAGTGAGGGAAGAACATCACTCGAGTGAGGGTTTTTGTGCTTGAGTGATCCTTTTCTGTGAAAGTTCTTGTGCTCTCGGGCAAACACTTCCTGTCCTCACTTTCTTGCACTTGAGGTGCTGTCCGTACAATGCTCGAGTGAGGCCTTTTGTGCTCGAGTGATCCTCTTCTTTGAAAATTTTTGTGGTCTTGGGCAAGCACTTTCTGTCCTCACTTCCTAGCACTTGAGGTGCTGTCCGTACCAATGCTCGAGTGAAGGCTTTTGTGCTCGAGTGACTGTACCAATGCTCGAGTGAGACCATTTTCACTCGAGGTGTAGCAGTGAAAAATCAGTTTTTGTGCTTCCAAAAGGGGATCTTTGGGATAGTTTTTCCTACCCTTTAGGATTTTTGTTAGGGGTATTTAATGACTATAAAAGAGCAATAATGATAACCAGTTAAGTATTATGAAGTGAATTAAGTCTTGGAAGAGAGTATAACTCTTCGTCCCTAATTATGAATATAGGATTTGACATTTGCCCTACTCGGGAGAGACCGGCGCTAGGACATGCACGGAAGGATCAAGGTAGTGACTCTTCTCTTATATTGTGTATGATGTTTTGGTATGCATAACTTATCATTGAATTTTTGAAATGTGTGCCATGGTACATTACAGCGTGAACACTTCAGCATGAGCCATATAGGGATTGACGTTGGTCATCTCTAGGTCAGCCGTTGAACTACCGTCGTAATAGACATGGTTCTTTGTGAATCCGACCCGTGGGGCGGCGTTTGTGAAACCAGCCATGGGCTGTGTGTATCTTGCCTGTATGGCTTGCGTTATGAAATGCTTTATATGGATCCTAGCTGTGGTGAATTATATTGTGTGGATTGTTGTGATGCAATAGAGCGTGAGCAATTCAGCGTGAGCAATCGTCAGGCATGACATTTGTCATACTAACCATTACCGTTGAACTGCCGTTGTAGTGTCTTATATGGATAATGATTTGATTTCATGCCTTATTGCTGTACATTATATGATTGATTTGACACTACGGGGATTCTTTAGAATCTCACTCTCCCAAAACTAAACATTTTAGATACGGCTGAAAGATCAAAAGGCAAGCGGGTGACGAAGAGCGGGTAGGGCTCCGTGTTAGGAGTTATTTTGGTTAGTGGTTATCATTGTATATCATTTGGATATTTTTGGTAGAAACGATTGTATATATTAGATTTTGTGTAATGCCCAAGTATAGGGTATGGATCATGGGCTTTATGCCTTTGTATAAACCCTTATTAAATGAATGGAACCTGAGTGAGTCGGGAATTTACTTTGCACTCTGATATTTGTAAATGGAAACTAACCGGTACAGGCCATTTAAGTGTTAAAGGATGAATATGAGATTGTTATGATAAGGTTTTGTAAAGATTTTTGAAAACCCTGATTTTGGAAAGTTTAATTCGTATAAGTCTCAAATCATCTTACAGTCTCTAATTCAAACTTAATTACGTGTTTATGAACGTAAATCTCAGCCTTAATCATGAAGGGGGTTACAATGGTAGGAGGGCATACATGGAGCCAGCTGTGCATACACTATCAAAAGAGGAGAAAAGAAGTTTGTGTGGGTGTTTGCACGAAATTAAGGTGCCATAAGGGTATTCTTCGAATGTGAGAAGGTATGTGGCAATGGATGATTTAAAGTTAGTGGGAATGAATTCCTATGATTAACATGTGTTGATGCAACAACTATTACCAGTAGCTATTAGAGGCATTATGAAAGATGAAGTTTGAACCACTGTAACAAGATCGTGTGTTTTCTTTAATGCTATTTGTAACAAAGTCAATAACACTGAAAAGATGGATGAACTGGAAGCTAAGGGTTATATTATATTGTCCTAATTAGAGATGCACTTTCCTCCTTCATTTTCTAATATAATAGTGCATTTGATAGTTCATTTGGTAAGGGAGGTAAGGCTCTACGGTCCAGTTTACCTGAGGTGGATGTACCCTTTTGAGCGATACATGAAGATCTTAAAAGGGTATTCTAAAAATCCCTATCGACCAAAAGCCTCAATAGTTGAAAGATATGTAGTTGAAGAGGCTATGAACTTCTGCAGCGATTATCTATCAGGGAAGAAGGAACAATCTCGGCATGAAAAAGGGAGAACCAAGGGAACACGAGGAATGAAAGATGAAGACTATGCCTCGTGAAGAGGTGTTGCAAGCATACCTTTATATCCTGAATAACATGGCAGAAGTTCAACCGTACATAGATGAACACAGAAAGAGATTGAAGAACATAAATCCAAGGAAGAATGACATGCAGATTGATATTGTGCAAAACAAGACATTCATAGAGTGGTTTCAGGAAAAGATTTTGTATGAGACCAGTGTATCTGAGACAATAGAGTGGCTAGCCTAGGGGCCTTCGTTTCAGATCATTACTTAGAGCGGTTATGATATAAACGAGTATTCTTTCTACACAAAAGACCAAGATGACAGAAGTACCATGCAAAATAGTGGGGTGATGGTAGAAGCTGAAGCCATGAACTTTTCCAGTTCGAAAGACAAAAACCCTATATTAGCATCCATGGCCTATTATGGAGTGATAGAAGAAATATGGGAAATTACTTACAACAAGTTCAAAGTTGCGTTTTTCAAATGTAAGTGGGTTAGCAATAATGCTATGGTAATTGATCAAAAATTTGGATTTGTCTCAGTTGATCTTGAAAGAGTAGGTTATAGGGATGAGCCCTTTATTCTATCAAGCCAGATGAAACAAATGTTTTATGTCACAGATCCTGCAAATAAAAAAATTTCCATTGTACTTCAAAGAAAAAAACAGAAGCATGGTGATCCGACCTTCAACCTTGACGACACACCACCTTTTACAATTAATCCACCTATAATAAGTAAAGTAGAATTGGTAGATGATAAAGAATATGTATCAGAAATGATCATGGTGAAGGAATATAGGAAACAATATAGAGTAAGAGCTTAACTTTGAAAATAGTAATGTGTGTTGTTTGTTTTATAACTAGTTAGTTTATTCATTTATTTACAACTTATTCACCTATCTGACATTGATTTTTGTGCTTACAGGAATATGGACAATTTTAGTGACTCACAAAGTGATAGGAACAATGAAATGAATAAGCCTGAACCCGTTACGAGAAGAAGGGTTAGAGGCAGTACAAAATTGCCTGCTTTGGTAGCACGTCATCACCATCAACAGGAGAGGTTGCATATTGAATTTGATGACACTTTGAAACCAATTGGTCCAGAGGAAGACCACTTCATTAGCTACTTAGGTTATTTAGGTTGGAGCAAAGTTCGCATTATCTATGATAATTGGAAGTTGGTTCCACAAAAAACCAAAGACTTGATTTGGGAACAACTTTTGGTATATAAGTTTCAGTACATCTGCATATATATCTTCATTCCTATTGCTTGAAATATAATTAACTTATGTTTTTACCTTACAGCAAACCTATGATGTCCCTGACATTGCGGTGATGTATAAGGAGTGGAGAGGGAGGTTCGTCTACGATGGAAAGATTTCAAGATTAGGCTTACACGAGATTACATTTGAGGGGACCTGAGGGGTAATGATCCATGTCAGGAGTATACGTATTTGTCTCCAGAGGACTGGAGATTGTTTATGGCATCACGAGAAGATCCAAACTTTTTGGTAAGATTTCTATCATCATAGTGTTTTATTTGAAATATAGTTGACATTATTGATTTGGTGTTTATTGTTTTCCTTTCACAGGCATTAAGTACAGCAAATGCAGAGAGGCAAGCAGCTAATAAGTATCAATATTGCATGTCTCGTGGTGGTTATCGGAAGCTTGAGCGAAAGATGATGGCAGAAGAGTTGGAGAAATTGAAGGAAGCAGCCACATCATATCCTACTGTTATGGTTCAGGCCCCGCCACCTTTTCCACGTCACAAAAAATGGAAAGCAGGGAGGAGTAAGGTAGGAAGTACGTAAATCTGACTGTTGCTGAGGTTGCTGTGAGGATTGTAAGTAGTTAGAGCATAAGTACAAAGGTTTTTTTTTCATATTGGGAGTGCTTAATTTTCATTTACGATAACTTTTATGCAGCAGGATGAATTAGAAGATCATAGTAGCCAAGGTTCATTCACTCCAAGTGGATGGATGTACATCTTGTCAACAACGATTGGGAAGGCAGATCACCCGAGTCATGTTTGAGGGGAGGCATGGGGAGTTCGTGTTGTGAAGTATTTTGGCCGAGCCTCACATTCTTATTCGTCACAAATTGAACACAGTAGGGAGCTTGTGGCCAAGATTCGCCAGGAAGTTTCATAAGAGCTCAAGGCCAACCTTCGTGACAAGCTCCGATAAGAGCTGTTGCCAGAGCTATGTCTTGAGCTGATGCCTGAGCTACAAGCTGAAATGATAAAGATATTTGAATCATAAATGGCAACTACCAAGCATACAACCCATTCATCCCCGGCCTTCCACAGCATCAAAGGAAGTTACAACCCTGTGGAGCAACCACTTGGAGACCCTTCTCCCACTCCAGCGCTGGGAGAACCTGCCATCCTCTCCTTTGGATGCCCCACTGCTACGTGTAGTTGTAGATGCTCTCGTTCACACACAAGCTACCACCCACCATCATCTACAAATTCCACATCGTTTACGTAGCGTGACTGTGATGTGTGTTTAAGAGGGGGAAGAAGGTACAACCATCCCTATTTCTGATGATGAGGTTGCCATGATAGCTTAAGCAAGAGGATCTTTCATCCTTTGGCCTGTATATCTTATTGGCTTAGCAGCGGCAACACCTCCAATGGTATGGAACAACCTTACTTTTACTTGAGATCTGTTGGCATTCTACTAACAATATGTTTTTTTATGTTCTTAAAGAATGAGCAGGAAGCAGGAAAATGACCCTTCTTAGCACGACTGCAACATATCTAAAAAGGCGTTCGCCAGATCGATTTGCATATGCCTTTAGGGATTATGGGCAAGAAATTAGAGTATCCCTTCACAATTGATAAAGATGACCTTAAACAGTTTATTAAGTTGGAGGAGATAGATGCAGGATGGGTCACATTTGCAATCCTGTAAGTTTTAATTTCCCATTTTTTCCTTCATTTAGTGAAATGGTTTTTCGGTTTCATATATTCACTGGCTAATACATTCGTCATTTTAATTCTATTATAGCTCCTTCCATCGTATATGCATTAACATGCAAAGAGTTGATTTATATGGATTCTTGTGTCCTGCAAATATGACAAGGGATACGAATATTGTGCAGAAAAGGACTCACTATACGGGCTTCACAATGGGAGAGAATGACTATCGTTGTTATCTAGCACCGATTATTCAAGGGTACGCATTGTAATTTTGTCTATTTGAGATATTTAATAAATAATTGCCTTACGATCTAACTTCATTTTAATCTGTATATGTTATTATAGTTACTATTGGAGTTTATGTGTTCTCTGTCCTCTGTTCCATGTAGTTTACTGGTTTGATTCCTTGAGTAAAAGGCCAGACAAAAAAACAAAAAACGTCTTCAACACGTATGTTATTTTTTTGTATTTCATTCTTCTTTATTCTTGACTTAAATGACTTATTCTAATTTCTGTTGATTTTCATTTTAATGATAGGGCATGCCAGACATATCGAGTGCTTGGCGGACCACGCAATTGTAAAGCTGGCAAAGACTCGAAATGGTGCTTTCCAAAGGTACGTAGTTTCAAATCAAGTTCTTTTGATTGACGATCGTTTTAGATATGCCTTTATTGATTTTAACCATTTTACTTTTGATTTATAGTGCCCTCAACAACCTAGCAGCTGGGAATGTGGATATTATGTCATACTTTATATGTTTAGCATCATTAAGAGTGGCATGACGACAAATTTTAAACAAGTAATAGCTTCTTTATTCTTAGAGGATAATATTTTTGGTGTTGTAATTCAATGGCAATTCATTCACTTGATTTATTATTTCATCTAAGCTTATTTTCTAATTTGTAGATATTTGATAATGAAGATGCCTACGTATATGAAGAAATAAATATGATTAGAGACTTTTTGGCTGGACATCTTCTTCAACGTATATCAGAGTAAAGTCTTTAGTAGTTTATGTAGGACATACATTTGTGGTGGTTCTATATATTGTACATATAATTAGTATTGTTGTTGTTGGATATTGATTGTTGTGTAGTTTGTGTGGTTTGTTAGTTAATTAGTTTGCTACTTCTTAAAGTTATATTGCATAAAAAGCCTTGGGGTTGATCACTGTGTTTCAAGGTATTACTCCTCCAGTCTGAGCTTGTGTGCTACTCTTGCTATCTGCTAGCTGTGTAACATAGCTAGACAAATTTGTGCTTTTTAACTTCACCTCTTCTAAATACCTGGTCATTTTTTCCATAAGCATAACAAAGGCAAAAGAGTTTGTCATGATGCAGCTATGTCTTCTCTATATTGTACATATAGATTGTTTTTATTACATAACAGCGGCATATAGATTGTTGTTTTCATTTTGTTGAACTGTTGTTGTTTTATTCTGTTGTTTCCATCGTATTTCTGCAGTTTAAATTTTCCAAATAGTGAAATATATATATATATATATATATTAAAAAATGCCATTTAAAAAAAACTTTTAACATCCCCACAGTAAATTGGGGACGTCTAAAACACCTTTAGATGTCCCCATAATGTAGTGGGGACGTCTAAAGTGTCGCTTTAGACTGCCTTTAGACATCCCCAGTCCATACTGGGGACGTCTAAAGTGCAGTCTTTAGACGTCCCCAGTATGCAGTGGGGACGTCTAAAGTCCTGCCTATAGACGTCCCTTGTTTTATGGACGTTATTGACATTTTTTTCTACGTCTCTCAAATAGACGTCCCCCTATTTTCAGAAGTTAAAAGGCCCAAAAAAGGGACGTTAAAAGCATTTTTTCTGGTAGTGTAATTACATTCTAAACATGATTAGACTAAATTTGGGCAGAAGAACCCCTTAGGGTTTCCCTTCCCAAATTTACAGAATCCACCAACAATTCACAAACCAAGCCAAGAATTACAATAACACATCAATACACCAAAGGATTTGAGATTTTGGAAGTTACCTCTTGATTCTTGGAGTTTCTCCCTCTTGGGGTCACCTTCCTCCCCCTTTAAACTTGAGATTGGCTTGCTAAAAAATGGTTTCCACGGAGAATAAGAGGTTAGAAGAGAGATTATACAAGTGAGAGCACTTGAAAGGACAAGCCTTACCTTTGATCTCCTTCCTCAAGCTCCTCCTTCTCCAAGTTTTCCTAAGCTTCCTTTCCCTCTCTCTTTCTTGCTCTTGTCATCCAAATGGAATAGGAAAGATGCAGTAAGAGTTTTTAAAATACCTCTCATATTTTCCTTAATTAGCTTTATCCCGAAATTCCAATTTATGACACCAACTTGTCCTTGGGTTTATCCTATATGACACTTTCTCTTTCTCTTGTCTATGATGCCATCGTAAATGAGGAAAGGAAAATGAGATGATAGAGCTATTAATATCTCATTCTCTCTCCTTTACAAATATTATTTAAATAGATTTTTATGACACTTTTTTCTTGGCCTTATCTCTTCATTAATTTGTGTCATAAGCTTTCTGTTGCATGAGAACTATTTCCTCCCTTGTAGTTAGCCCATAAACATGCATAAGGGTCCCCTTTAATGACCCAATTGGGCTTCTCCTGTTAATATTGAACTACATGTACACTTACTAGTATTTTAATCTAATTTCACATGTGCTCTCTTTTCACAAATTTATATTTAATTATTTGGCTTAAGATGATACCAAGGATGTTGAACCCGGACCGGACCGGCCGGTCCAGCCCGGGAACCGGTGAACCGGCCGGTAAACCGGTCCGGTCCGGGTTGGTATTTTTTTTAAAAAAAAATTTTTAATTTTTCCTTTAGAATTTCATACTATAAGTCCAAAATTTTCAATTTCTCACCGGTTTGGTCCCGGTTTAGCTCTGGTTTGGTCCCGGTTTGACCCACTGACCCTTAACCCAGTACCTCGACCGGTTCAATGCCCGGTCCGAGTTTTAATACCTTGGATGATACCACTTGGTATGTTTATGAGTCAAATAATTATTTCTCCCTCCTATCTCTTTATTTCACAATTTATATAATCACCATTACATCTTTCTTTTTCAAATTTGCAACAGCTAGCAATTTTGGCAGATTTTTTGACCAAACTTTGAAAAGTCATAACTAAATTTATAGACATTGTTTCAGAGCAATTCCAAAGCCTATAGAACCATTATTGAGTCTAGTTTTAAGGAAAAATATAGAATTTTTTCTAGATGGAATCACAAAATTCCCATATTTTTAATCTTTGCATGCTGTTCCAGAAAAAGATCACTTTCGTTAGGCAAACTTCAAAAATTCATAAATTTTTGCATATAGCTCTAATTGATTCATATGACCCATCAAATTAAAGTTTAGGATATCTAATTTCATCTTGTAAAATTTCATAATTTTTTCTCATAACTTATTCTTCCAAAACCTCATGAAAAGCTCACTTCCTCACAGGAAATTTCACTGGAAGCATAATCACTTTCTTCAAAATTCTCCATTTTATTTTCTTTAATGCCCCAAAGATATAAGAAACATTAGAGAAAAGATTTGAGACATCTGCTAAACCGGGCTTAGTAGTTCACTTACTTTAAGTTTATTTCAAAGCCTCCATCCCAAAATTCAGGATATTATAGCACTCGATTAGCCTTCTCTAATATCTGGAACTAGGGTAGTACTTCTCCATCAAAATGCACTGAAGCAATAACCAAACGTCGGGGATTGACCATGTCAAAGTATTTGAAATATTGTTTAGTCTTAAAGAGCCATTTGAGGGCATCGGAACCGTCAAATTTGGGGAAATTTAACTTTATTTGCTTGCTGGTATAGGAAGTATGGTGAGAGTGGCCTGTGTCGTGTAACTCCACTGACGTTGATCCTCCTTCGCAATTGGCACTGGGTCTTTCACGGTTGATTTTCAGCTCATGAATGGTCTGAATCAGGGTCTACATCATTCCTTTAAGGTGAGTACACCGTCCCTTGGCCTCATCCATGAACTCATTTGCTTTCTTCATTTCAGTCAGGAGCTCTTTCATTCTGGTGTTGTCTGCCATGACTCCCAATGAAAACACCAAATTGTTATGCTTAAGATCAAGAAGTGAGATGAACGAGAAGATTTTGCTAATAGTGCTGGTATATTAGTCAAATCTCAGGAACTTAGTACAATTGACTATTAAACGATTACAATCAAACTGATAAAAGATAGAGAAATACAAGAAATACAGAAGCACAAGAACATCAACACAGAGAGAAAGAAGAGACGAAGAGTGAGGAAGTCACGTAACATCATGCACACCCAACCGCGTTCCCTATAATCTCATTAAATAATTGTGACCTCGTCCAAATCCTGTAACCTCCAAGACGGTTTCCTGATCCTCTTACTTTGCCGTAGTGGGCCTTTAGTTATGGTTGGGCCTTGTTGGATTGTAGTTGGTGTTGAAAGTTCATGACAGTTTACAATTTCATCTAACCAAGGTCTGTCCTTGTACCTAAATAAAGATTGTCATCTACTTGATCTGTTTGCTCTGCTCGTCTCCGATCTGTCATCTGCAGTGTGGGTGGATGTGTTCGCATGGGTGGAGCTTTTTAACCATTTTCTATGGAACGGGTGAGTTATGCACAGATGAAAAGTCGGGGGGAATTTAACAATGAAAGAGTTAAAAATAAATGAACCATTATTTCGTGCACTTTGATTTTGATTGCCTCCGTATGTAGCATGTCTCGCTTGCCTAGTATCAATTATTATGTATTTCTTTCTACAATAGTCTCGTTTGAAGTGGGAATGTTGTATGTCATTTTACAGAAATTACGATTGCAAGAAAGATTCGAGGCTGCTTTTATTCTTTAGTAGGACTTTAGTATATGGTGATGGCATTTAAACTAACCTTACACTTGCCCTGTAACAAGCTTTTTGGTTTTTCTACTCTTCTGGTATATACTCTGCCCTTTCTCTCATTTTCCTAATAATGCAACCAATCAGCATTCTCTTCTTTTCTTTCTTTTTTGTCTCTTTTCTCTATCCTCATAACCTGCATACTGTCAACTTGCTTTCCCCTATTAATACACATTTTTCTCTATTACTATATGCTCTAATGCCCACGCTCTTGTGACAAGGCTACTAAATTATTCAGCATTGGCTTTGTTCTTTTGTTTCACAAGAGAAAATGTTTGGAAGATTCAAGGAATCTTCCGGCTGCTCTATTTATTGCCTTCTTTTAATAAATCTGCATAGTTTAATTTGAATCGCCATCCAGCCATATCCGCAACTTATGGATTTACCTTCAATGCGATCTTCCAAAACTTAAGGATGTGAATTTAAATATAATAAACAGACATGAGTATATTAGTCATACGAATCTGTAGGAAAAATATCAATTAACTAAAAAATAGGAGATTACGCATACCTGGACGAATTCATGTTCGGATCCGGGTCAAAGCTCCAATACTCCATACTTGTGCCCACACAATTATTAGACTACTAGAGCCTAATTGTGATTTGCACAGCAGATCACCAGAACCAGAAAGATGGTTGGAGAGAAGGGAATTGCCAGAAAACTCAATGGCGGGGCGAGTTGCAATTGAGGAGGCACACCCTATTTATAGTGGTTTATGGAGGTCACTACTTAGGAAACGTGTGCACTCCTTCTTGCCCTCCAAGACAGCAATTAATTGTCTCTCAATTAATTCCCTAATTATGGTGATTTGTTCCTCTTTTAACAAATCCATAATTATTGCTGAAATATTCACAAATCTGCATCTCATGCTGATTTTATTCTTATTTGATTAGGCTACTTATTTCCTAATCAAATAATCCGGCCCATCAAGGGTGGACTTGGACCCAAAGTCCAACATCTTCCAATCGCACTTGATGGGCCTCCCATCGTGCGTGTGTTACTCTTTCTTGTTTCATACTTGGCGTCTGCCGTGACTGCGTGGGCAAAAACGTCTTTCAGATTTGGTGCTTGTGATACTAGAAATCCTTTATATCGGATCAGCATCCAAGGACACCCTTTATATATAACCGTAAGCTATATGTTCATTGCCTCATATGCCCCAGATTCTCCCATACATATTACTCATGGCATATCTAATCCCTCTCGAGTAAATATGTTGATTAACTTAGATTGCCTTCAACGCACATAGTATCCGCACTTACTAGCTACACACAGAGCTAGTTAGGGGTCGACCACAGATACTAGGATATCTTATGTATCTAGGAGTAAATCTTCCTTTTTGACTAAACATCAGTCCATCTTGACTTGGTCGCTTTCCTAGTTTTCACTCGTCTGACCGAATCGAGTGTGATCATGGAGCTTCAGCTAAAGTAGCTGTCACCAAACCAAGCTTTCATGATGTCGCCTAAGTCTTAAGGGCATCGTAAAAGGATTCTTCCTTCCTGGGACTCACACTGTGGTGAACTAGGGATCTTTCACCCACATCCCGTGTTGCAGTTTAACTCTCAAGTACATGCAGTATGAATTGCATGCTACGGTGAATGGTTTGAGGTGTACGTCGATTTCTTTATCTTTCACCGTACAGACATTAGTTCCAAAATGTACTCAACATTCGAACCAGAACTTCCTTTTTCACAATATCTCTTTTACAATCTCATTTGTGAAAAAGGGTTCTTTGCCTGGCTACAGGTCTATATTTATGCTTCGATCCATTTTCTGTGTATATGCACACATGTAGATCTCATCTCAGTCTAACTGCGGCGACTCAAACGCAAAGATTCTTCTCAACTATCTCATGGTGATCATTTGCTCGTCTTACCTTCCCACGCCCCTGCAAAACATGGGAAGATGGTTGTTCGTGTGAGTGAACCAACCTCTTTTGACCTGTACGACATACAAAACTGTATACCTTTATGTATTTGCTCATAACATACATACCATTTCTTTTATCTTCTTATAAAAGAAGTTCACGACCTTATATTTTATTTGCGCCCCTAGATTTTCACTAACTCAATGAAAATCAAGCTATGGGCACAATAAGGGGATCTACCAACATTCTGTTAGTAGAAGCTCATTGAACTATCACCTTCCCTCTTTGAAAGCATATCTCTCATAGAGATGTATCAAAAAGTATGTTTCGTCTTGCTGTGATACTTAGGATCCTCATCATAAGATGTTATCGTTTGGATCCTTCTATCCACCATTCATTCCCAATCTCTCATAGGAATTACTTTAGCCATATGGCACTTTGAATGATGGCAGAACACACTCTGCATTCTATTTCCATGGATAACAGGAAAAATACTATGTATATTTCCTTACTCCATCACTATTTGCCTAGGTCTTGTATTAGAGTATCCTTTCAAAAAGGAAAGTTGTTGTCTTGACAACTTAATCCATGGTTAATCTCATAACCCATTTCACAGCAGGACAAAAAACAACTTCCAAGTCTGACCAAAAAACATTTGGTCTTATGTACACCAATGTGCACATTCATATTACCAACTATAGTCTCACATGGGACTCTATCCACCTTTCTTATGTTGAATTCCTCATAGGACATGTAACCTCTTTAGGTTTATGCCATTTACTTCAGAGGTGTCCATGGGTTTGCACTTTGACATTCTAAGATGTCTAAGGATTACACTTGTACATGTCTTAGGTAGAAAAGACTGTATCTTTCTTGTGCAACTCCGTTTATCTTGTCAATCAAGATATTTGTTTAACCCATGACTTTCTCAACTCAGAATTTAAGGATTCTCTGACCCTTTATTCCTTTGACTCCCTTGACACTTGTTTCATTTGTCACTTGACAAAGGATGACTTCACAAAGAATCATCACTAGACCATTTGGAACTTATGTAGTGTTCTTCAATTATTTCGAAGTTGGTGAGGCTTTCACCTTGTGAAAACCTTATATACTACTATTTATGTGATTGTTTCTACGAAGCCCTTAAGCTGCTTCATGTAGAGTTCATCATCCAATTTCCAAAATCCCAAATTGGAAGGTGGTCTTTACATCATCTTGATGCAATTTTCAAGACTAAGCTTGTTGTCATAGCTAAAGTTCAGAGTTAAAACGCACAATGGACAACCTTCCATTGTATTACTCCTTAGCCATAAAAGTGTTTTAGGTTCTACATGCCCCCAACAGATTTGAGAATCTACTTGTTCCCAATCGCCTCTTGGCTAGGTGACAAATTACCCAAACATGTATTTGGCTTAAAAGGAATCCAAATCCTCGTGCATGACACTTTGCAATTCATCTTAGCAGGTCCTTCTAGTGTCTTTCAGACACTTATAGGTATTTATCATCACCTTCTAAATGATGAAGGGAGCATTCAATCCATTAGGGAATCTATCCCTTATAGTCATTCGCTAGATGACAATTTGCTCCGAGGTAAATTTCATAGGATTCTTTTCCTATGTATGAGTGAGGTAATTCTCTCGTAACTTACCTCTTACCTCTTTCATTATGAAAATGGTCTCAATTCTCCCACACGGATCAGTAAACTTAGGAACACTTGGTTATTCCTTGTCACTTGTGAACCTCTTAAAGAGATTTATTGTGATTAATGCTCATTTCCTGCTAGGAAATCTGGGTTTTATGAACGTTGTGTCCCACGTTTTTCTTTTAGTCACTGAACTGCCATCATTTTCACTAATGACGACGTGTCATGTCAAATTCTCATGTCATCTCACAAAGAGATACCTTGTATACCTTGACCCCAATCTTTCTTACTCATAGGAAGAATTATGAATATAAAGTTGATAACTCTTATGGTCTTAACGAGCTTGGTCCTAGTCTAAGGCCCATCCATGATTCATAGGATAAGGTCGTGACTGACATAGAGGGTATTTGGTTAAGTGTGAATATAATAGCTATGAGTCCACCTACCAACATATGGCTGATAGTCTCATTGATGCCATTATGTTCATAACCAAATCAAGGAGAGGTCTATCTCTCCATTTCAACAACTCTATTATGTTGAAGGGTTCTAGGTATCGATAGTTGCCTAACAATGCCTTTCTTGCTCACAAAGCAGCTTGAACTAATCGCATGGGTGTCTTTAACCCTTGTTAGTTTAAAGGGTCTTATCCTTTTAGTTTAACTGATTCCTGACTAGTTCAGCCATTATGTAACAGCTTCACACTTGCCAAAAATCAAGTAAACATTACTGTATTTTGAGTAAACGTCCACAACGTTAACGAAAACACCAAGCTCTTTGTGTTTTGCCCTCATGTTCATTGGTTTACTAACGTCATAATTTGCCAATTGCAGTAGATTTTCTCAAAAATGTTTCTTTGTCTTTCTTGCCAGGTAGAATAAGTTTTCAACTTATTCATAAGGGTATTAACCCTTTAGCACACGTTGTTTAGCAAATACTCTTTTGCTAGTTTGATCATTCCCTTTGATCAAGGTGTACATGTGGCAAGAAATGGAATCTTTTATCCCTAGAAAAGAAACATCAAAATCCAACAAAGGATTTGAGAATCATAGTCCCATCGATTCTTAACTAAAGAGATAGCAAAGATGTGATTCTGTCAATTGCAATTGCATGGAGTGAATCAGGGTGGTTTATCTATGCAGAGTTAACGTGCAAGTTCCAATCCCTTGATTCTATCTCTTTATTGCTTTGTATTTGACATGAAGCCATATGCTTCTGTGAAACATCCACAACTCATGTGGATTGCTACTTTTACAACCCTTAAAGGTTTATCAATGTAGCATTTCATCTTTTGCAGAAACCATTGACCTCTTCTAGATCAAGTTTTCCTTGCCCTTAGGCATGGAGGATGAATCCTCCCACTCTTTAGCTAAGTTCGTCTGACTGATGGATCTTGAATCCTTCAGTCTTTCACATTCAAGTTCAATGTGGTGAATCACATTGCTAAAGGTTACAATATGCATATCAGAGGCAATCTTTACTTTCATATATGCCCACTCAATGGAAGACATGCCTTACTCCCACTCACTGGGAGACATAGCTTCCTCCCACTCACTGGGAGATGTCTTATCACAACATACACTTGTTGTTTGTTAGAAAGAACTTGGCATTTAGTTTGTCTCAACTTTTTAGTTTGACAGCTGCCTCAAGTGTTGCCTAAATAACATGTTAGGACTTAGTACACTACGTTAAAACTTAACTTAGTTTTAACTTTATGGAAGAAGATCACCTATTCCACTATCTTCCAACACTATCCACACGGCTTGGATAAGGTTACATTGCTTGTACCATCATAAGTTTGAGCAATATTGTTCTTTCTCTGCTTGATAGCATAAACCTCTTGTATCCTTCAGTTGCTTCAGCCTTTAAATACTGAAGACTAGTTGGTAGGATGTCCCTGACATCTCATTCTTCTTGAATGAAAGAGATTTGAGAGTTTTTAACTCCACAGATATCTCTATTGAGCTTGTCTTCATAAGCTCAGTCAAATAGACTTGGTCATAATTGGTCACTCAGACGATTATGGTATACAAATCTTAGTTGTTCAAATAAGACAAAGGATAATTAGATAATAAGTTCACTAGTTTCATGTTTAGCAGACAACTATGTTGACTCCCATCCCAATCATACTAGTTAGTTCATCACCCTTTTAACCACAGTCTTCATTTGAACACTTTCCCCTTTGGGTTTCTAGACGCATTCCAGAAAACTCCCACTCAATCAAAGAGCAGTTATATTAACAAGATAATAACACAATATCATCTAAATAGCATGAATGTTCAAGAAAACAAGAAGAGAATATACTGAATTCAATTCTATAAACAAACAGAGAATTTAACCTTAAATTCAATGGAAAAACAAGAACATTCAAAAATTTAAGCCTCATATTGTTGTCTCTTAACATATTCTCCTTCTCATAGGCCCTTCTGACCATATTAACTTATGTAGCGTCTAGCTACAATGTTCAGCTCCTCTTTGCCATGTCTACATCCACTCATTTAGATGTATTTGCAGCATACCTCCGACTTGATGAGATGATTCTCACATCTCTATCTGTCTTGTCCTTTATCACAACATATGTGATAAAAGGTTAACTTTTAGAAGTCATTGCTTCAATCCAAGTGGATCAATGTGGTTAGAAGCATGGGAAGACTTTTTATTATTCAATAATTATTGAATAATTTTAAGTTTATGCAATTTTTCAGGTTTTTATCTCTAAGAGTTTGAGTCAAGGTTGGATAGGATTTTATATTCAAAAACTCATTTGAATAATCCCTTACTTTTAAAGAATCTTTCAGTATTTAACCTTATGTTGCAACTGAAAAAAATCTTAAAAAATAAGCCAACCTATCCCAAAAAACAATAGAACCAACTTTGATTCAATTCTAACGTTTTTTGGGACCCTCTAAGTGCACATAAGCACCTTTTTGACTCAAATCATATCCAAACTTGCTTCAAATATATGCAAATTATATATCAAATTGAAGCTCTCAAATGTAGGGATTTTTAGGAACCAACCACGTCTCAATTGGAGGAACCACGTGCCCTCACGCTCCCTTAGAAGGTGTCAGGATCTAAAAATTCTGAAAAATTGGAAAATTCCAGCGTTGGCCACTCTCCCTAGTGGCGCGTGACCTCCACACACCGCCTTGCGGCCGTCAGCCGGCGACACGCGCCGGCTCCCAAGACTCCACGCGCCGTCCTCTTTCCGACGGTGCTTGACAAGTGTCAAACGGAGACCCCAGTGGGCCCCACGCGTATGTGTCCCTTCTTTCCTTTTTTTTTGGGTCAACAGTCAATGAATGACTGTTGACCGTTGACCTATCAATGTTGACCGTTGACTGGTCAACCGTGACCCGTCAGCGCTGACGTGTCAGTGACGTGGTGCTGACGTGCTTCTGTCATGTGGCTGGTCAATGGATGACGTGGCCTCGTTGACCGATGTTGATGTGTCGACCTCTCATTGGCGCCACGTGGCATAGGTTGCCCGATGACGTGGCGTTGACTGCCACGTCATCGTCTTCAACCTCCAGCCGGGTCAACCCGACCCGGTTGGAGCTCCGACGGGTCATCGCGACCCGCCAACTTTGGGAGGCCATATCTCCCTCGTTTTAGCTCCGTTTTTCACGTTCTTGGTGTCATTGGAATCGTAGTTCAGCGAACTACAAATCTATGGCATTTATTTGATCTTAAAATCTCTGTTTCATTGATCAAATCATGAGTGAAGTTGCGGCGGTGACTAACGACCCGCGAACTTCTTTCCTTTGTTTCTCCCTCATCCGGGCTCTGTTTGACGCGTTCTAAGCATCGTTGGAATCGTCTCTTCGAGATCTACACATCCATGTCCTTAATTTGGGCAAAAAACACTGAGTTTCAAACACCCCATTTTTCTTGACATTGACGGCACTACGTAAACCGACGTGGATGTGTGTCCTCTGGGTTTTAAAAGCTTATCTACCTTTTGAGAGTTAAAAGTGTCTTGTTTTTTGTTCCACATAGGTTCCAAAAATGCAACTTTAAGAAATCGAAGAAGAGAGGAGAAGGTGAAGGAATTGGGCCATGAGTTATATATATACACTTATTATATATATATATATATATAAACAACCAGAGGAGGAAACAATCAAGAACCTAGCATTATATGTGTGCATATTGAGCTCAAGTCGAATAACAAATCTGGGAAGAAGAATTTGATGCACACACGAAACACAGACACATGTATTGTTCAATATATACATTTATGACACAATTTCTTATTCATGTGGAGGCAGAGACAGAAGCATTGAAGAGACATATGGTAATGCAAAAACAAAATTATTTGCAAGTTGCCTAACAAATTAATTAACGCATATGTCTCCAAAACACAAATGCTCTCAGCAACTCCAGATGGCACATTCATATATAAAGATCATATATATATGATTACATAGTGAAAATTCATCTCATATTGACACCAAAAAATCATACCCAAAATTATGATTTAGCGCAGCGGAAAATAATAAGCATGATGAAACATAAAATTATTCACATAGAATAATCACAGCCACAGGATCAACACGCTCTGATGCCAATGTAGGAAAAATATCAATTAACTAAAAAATAGGAGATTAGGCGTTCCTGGACGAATCCATGTTTGGATCAGGGTCAAAGCTCCAATACTCCATACCTTTGCCCACACAATTATTAGACTACTAGCGCCTAATTGTGATTTGCACAGCAGATCACCAGAACTAGAAAGATGGTAGGAGAGAAGGGAATTGCCAGAAAACTCAATAGCGGGGTGAGTTGCAATTGAGGAGGCACACCCTATTTATAGTGGTTTATGGAGGCCACTAATTAGGAAACGTGTGCACTCCTTCTTGCCCTCCAAGATAGCAATTAATTGTCTCTCAATTAATTCCCTAATTATGGTGATTTGTTCCTCTTTTAACAAATCCATAATTATTGCTGAAATATTCCTAAATCTGCATCTCATGTTGATTTTATTCATATTTGATTAGGCTACTTATTTCCTAATCAAATAGTCCGGCCCATCAAGGGCGGACTTGGACCCAAAGTCCAACAATCCTATACCAAACGCATAGCAGAATAGTATATTACTTTTGCCGATTGGGTCAACTTTTGCACAAGCTTTTGGATTTTGTTTTTTTGGGTTAAAAAAATTTCTCATATTTGACCTTTAATTTGGCCACCATAAAGTGACAATTCCCTAATAGGCCAAATATATATATATATATATATATATATATATATATATATATATATTTTAATCTTTTTCAGCTTATACTTATGAATAATAACTTAATCATATGAGATCCCACTTTTCTTAAGTACACATACACACAAAAAAGAAAGGGGAAAAACAAGGAAAAGAAAGAGACAGGTCTCCCTCACTCGCATCATATCTTCCTTTTACTCAAGATGAAAAATTGACTCAAGGAAAACAGAAGATTATGGGGCTAAAAACTTACAAAAGGTAGACACAGGCACAGTTTGTATTAGTGATTCCAAGGGATGAAGCAAGGATTCTCAAGGGAACCAAGAACTTTCAAACTTTCAATGGAAGAAGAAAGCTACTTTTCTATAGTGGGGAGACTTGGAGAAAACAAGTTAACCTTTTTGTATTCTTTTGGAGGAAAACCACCAAGTTCAAAAGGTCCCAACACACAGAGTGAGACAACTTTTATATTGTTTTCAAAATTTGGCTACTTTTTATCAAAACAAAAACATCCCATCTCCATCTTTTCCTGTGTTTTTAGACCCAGAAGTCCAACGCAGAGCACCCGGTATCCCACTTGAGTGATCTTTTCAACCAGGAAAAAAAGTATCTGTGTGACATGTTTTGTTTTAGTATTAATTCTTATTTAATGAGATATAGGAGTGTTTCACGATTTAGTTGTTCTTATGAAATTTTGATTACATTGCCAGCAATAATTGCTTCACTTTAAGTGATCCGATGTGACGCCAATAAAATCATGCATTTATTCTTGTGTGTTTGTGATGATCAATTTACTTTGTTATAATGAGTATGAAGACTTCATTTGGGGTTTTGCTGATAATATTAGATCGCTGTCGGCGTTCATGACTAAGGCCTTGGCCTTAAAAAGGGCATTAATGTTAGTGGTGGATTTAGGTCACGATAAAGCTTTGTTTGAGATGGACAGTCAACTTCTGAAAACATATGTTGAAAGCCAACAGTCGAATCTATATAACTGGAAATGCCAGAGTTCAAGACATTATCAACCTTCTTGCTTCTCGAGTGGAGTTTTCTCTTACTTTTACTTCTCGCAGGGGTAATCTTGTAGCTGACCTTATTGCAACTGATGCTTTTAAGGGAGTGTGCCCTCTGGGGTGGGTGTCACAACCATCACTCTCTTTGTCTTTTCTATTGATTTTGGATGCTCGGAAGGCGGGTCGTCATTTTGATGCTACTGCTACTCCATGAACCAGATCAGGCTTTGGTCTATTTGTTTATGATTTTTTCTAGTTTTTTGCTACTTTGTTATGTTGTTTGCCATGTTAACTCTCTATTGTTATTTGTGGGATTGCTTTCCTTTATTGTATTCGACATGCCTTTGCAATATTAATAGAAGTACCTTTTGAAAAAAAATTACTTTGCTGTAATTGCTTTTTTTTGAGTTGCAAGTCCCCTTGAATTAGTTTTGGACTAGAAAGAGAACTAGATTCACATTGTTTTGTGCATTTCTAACCTCTAATAGGTTTGTTACAAGCCATTTACTTTTACAATTGTGTAGGCCAAATTTGTTGGGGTTCCATTTACTTTTTGTGGTTATGGAATTTGAATTGAAATTAGTCTCTTGCTTGAGTATGATTATGGACCACGTATTGTGCTATATAACAACTTGTATATCCCGGGCACATTTTTTCTTTTGTGAAATTAGTGAATTTGTTGATAAAGTGTCTATAAAGTTTTGGCATAGAAATATGGACAAAAAAGCTTTTTGGAATGTTCAGACAACTGAGATTTTTAGCAACACCTGCATTAAGCAAATTTACAAAAAAGAACACCATGGGTTGACATTTACAAAGACATGGTAGCAGAATATTGTCTTTATATTTAATGAGAAGACTGGGAAAGTATATGACAAGAAACAATTGAAGAATAGGTTAGATATCCTAAGGAAAGATTTCAAGACTTGAGATTCCTTAATCAAAGACACTGGTGTGGGCAGAGACCCTACAACGAATAAAGTCCTTGTATAAAATGAGTGGTGATAGCGGAAAATATAGGTAAAAAATAATTTTACTAACTTATACATTTAATTATTTTCTCACAACTGATTCATTTTGGTTAATTAATTGATTTTTGGTTTCTTATATGAAATAGGAGAATCCATCATATAAAAAGTTTAGGCACACAAGCCTCACGTTTGAAAAATAATTAAGAATTATTTTCAAAGATGTGATGGCATTAGGACAAGATATATTTTCACCCTATTTTATATAGCCTCTGACACAGTAGAAAGATGAGGAAGATGTGTACTAACCCACCATGGATGAAGAAGTAGGCTTAGGGGACAGCGAAGATGATTTGTTTGGTGCTAACCCACCTCCAAGTATAGGAGTGACAAATGAACTAGCAAGCATTGAATTAACAACAAGTATTCCATCAACTGTTAGTACTGAGTTAGGAAGCTAGGGAAAGAGGAAGATAGGTAAGAGGTCTATTCACGGAAAGAGGCAGAAAGTGCCAGCCTCAAAATAAATTATGGATGCAGCTAGTACAATAGGTAATGCATCGAAGGACAGAGCAGTATCATTAAGTGAAATAAAAAATATCAGTGTTGATGCTGTTATGAATGACTTGCTTGACCTTGAGGAAGTCCTATTTGATGAAGACTTTTGATGCCGTTGTATAAAGCTTCTGATGGATAAGACTAGTCGAGAAACGTTCGTCTCAATAGCTAAATGAAACAAGCAGTTCTTGATTCAGTGATTACGATTTATGGTTAATACTCCCTAGATATGGTGTACCGTTCATGACCCCTTCTTGTACTTGAACTATATTTCGATATAGTTGAATTATGTTTGTTTATGTAACTTGTGACATTATGTGACTTGATGACTAAATGTTTGTTGAACTACCTTTTATAACATAACTTGAATGTGTTTACATGTATGCTTCAATTTTTATTTGGTATTTTTTCTTTTGATACTCACACCTGAATTGAACCACACTCACAGGTTACATAAGCAATGGTAAATTGGAAAAATCAAAACTCCACCGACATGGTAGAGGAAGATTACCAACCTCTAGTAGTATCTCTTATAGATGAAGAATTAACAGAGTATAAACAATTGACTACGTTGTTGTGTCAATATTGGGTGCCTTTTGTGTGCAAATAATTGCATAAAACTAGTAAACACACCTATCATTTATGGGTCCAAGAGATATTGGCAACCCCTGGTTCACATTGCCATGATATGTTTAGAGTGGAAAAACATGTGTTCTACAACTTGTGCCATAAATTGGTTGAACATAGGTTATGGAATTCAACGAACATCATAGTCGAGGAAATTGTTGCCATGTTTTTTATCACTGTTGGCCATGGAGTCAGCAATAGGGTGATACAAAAACTATTTCAACATTAAGGGGAAATAATTAGTAAACTTTTGCACACGGTATCAGATGCATGTATTAGTCTAGTGTAAGAAAATATCAGACCGTTCGATTCAAAATTCAGTGAATGCCACCCAAAACTACTCAACAATCCCTGATATTATCCATACTTCAAAGATGTTATTAGAGCAATCGATGAAACTCACATAAAGTGTGTGGTTATTGGTCCTAACCGAGATAAATATATTGGGAGAAAGGGATATCTAACATAGAATGTCGTGGCAATTTGTGATTTGGATATGTGCTTTACATTTGTCTTTGGCGAGATGGGAAGTTATTGCATATGATGTGATAAGTAAAATATTTGCATATTTATTTTCTCTTATATGATAATTTTATGGACGATATTTGAGTTTAATATATTAAATTTGGATGTGATTGATAAATAAATAATGTTTCTGGAATAAATAGAATTTTAAAAAAATAAAAATAAAAAAATGAAAGAATTGTAGCAACAGGATCACTGTAGCAGATGGTTACACTGTTAGTAGTACTGTAGCACGTGGTTTTTTCCCCTTATAAATAGAGATCAAGGCCAAGCTCAAGGAGGGGAGGGGAGGGGAGGAAGAGAATTAGAGGTCATTCTCTAACAAAGAGAGATCTTTTCTCTGACAGTTCTAAATAAATTGTGTTATTTTCTAGATTTAATTTCATGCATTGTATTACTTTTTGCATGCCTCCATCTTGGAAGGCTTAGGATTGTATTACATTTTGCATGCCTCCATCTTAGAAGGCTTAGGATTGTATTACATTTGCATGCCGCCTACATGGAAGGTTTTACCTCCTAAATGGACGGCTAGAATTCTTCATTTTTCATGCATCTTTTGGTTGTATATTTATGTTTGAGAATTTAATATTCAAGTTTATGCAGTATTTATGAGGATTTCATTCTAGCTTTATATAATGTCAATTTATTTTGGTTTTGTTTTTGATTTTATCATGAGCTAAATTTTCATTTTCCTAGGGTGATGACGTAGCTTACTAATGATGGATTGAATCTTAACTTATTAAATCTAGTTTTAATTTCTCCTTCATGATTGAGTTTTAATTGTTGTTCTTAATGCTTACATTTAATTGGCCATCTTTTGAATGATTTCAATATGTATGTTGAGACCGAAAGGAGATACATGTGTGTAGACCCTATAATTAAAACCATGACTTGCATATGAAATAGGAATATATTCATGTGAGTTGTGTAGTCTTACTGAGTTCCATAAATCATAATGCATACTTAATTGCTTAAATTCATATAGGAATATTTGGATTAGTAATTAATTATAGAATTGCTTGACCTTGGAAGAGGCTAGTAATTAAATTAGGGAAACTCGACTATCAATCATGTGGAATAAATGGGGCTAGAATAGATAAGTGATTTAATCCGGAATTGGTTAAGTGAAATCTAATCCCTAGGACTTTTTCTCATAATTGTTTAATATCATTTGCATTCAGATTTAATCATCATTTTTTTTGTACTCTCAATCACCAACAAATCGATCGAATGAATAGAGTTAAAATTACTCATTTTGATACTTAGTGATCAATCCTCGTGGAAACGATACTCTACTCACTTCTATATTACTTGATTACGACAGTGTACACTTGCACTTTTCAATGGACCATTTAAACTCGTAACATGATGCTTAGATGTTTTAATCTTATGTCTTAAATCCATTTATGAATTTTTCTCATCCACTTGCAGGTATATTTTAGTCACCTTCAGTTCAATTACTTTCATTTCACACTTTAATTAGTCTCACACTTTTAAAATGATTTAAACATTTATTAGGTAAATATTATTTGGTTAATGTTGGCTATCCAACACCAGTTGGGTGTCTTGGTCCTTACAGATATAAGCATTATCATCTGCCAAAATTTAGGCATAAACCTGCATTTGGAAATGCTAAAGAGACCTTTAATTTTTATCATTTTAGTTTGCGTTGTACAATAAAAAGGACTTTTAGAGTGTGGAAGAATCGATTTGAAATGTTACAAACAATGCGCAGGTATAGCTACCAAACACAAGTCTGCATTGTTTGTGAAACAATGGCCCTACATAATTTTATTAGAAGAAATTATGACTCTGACGTTAATTTTCAGCAAGCTGAAGCTGGGAATATAAGTCATGTAGATAATAATAGTGTATATGAAGATCCTTCCATGACAAATTATGCTTAGTGATTTTCCACCAAAATGAATCATATTCGTGATTTAATCAAAGACCATATTGTACGGGACATGTGATCCAATTTGTTATATAATATTATTTCATCAAATTATGTATTTTTTAATTGCCAAACTTCCCAACTTCACTTTTTTAAATTTTTTATAATATTTAATTTAATTTATCTCTTATAATTATCACAAAAGCCACTTATGCTACTGCCAATACAAACAAGTTTCAGTTTAAGAAAAAATACTTATACAACCGCCAATCTAAACATAAATCTCATCACACAATCTGAATTTTACCCAGAAGTTAGATTGCAAAAAAGCCACTTTTATAATCACTATACCAAACACACACTATGACAAGTAGCTTAATTAAAACAAGTGTTGATATTTGGTGTAACGCTCCAAATTTTGATTAAGGGCTAATGATAATTATTGAGACTATTTTGTGAATTAAAGTTTGATTATTATGGGTTGGCAATTTAAGTTAATATGCCATAATTAGTGGAAGAATTGAAAGAATGGAAAATTATCGGTCAATTAGTCAGTGATTAATGAATAAATTAATTACTAACTAAGAAGAAATGATGAGCGTGATTAAATGGCTAATGGAATTGGTTAGTGTAACTAAGTGGAGGATTAATTATGAGGAGATTGTACGTGAGAGTGACATATGGCAAGCCTACATGATTGTGGAGGTTTTGAAGAAGTCAACATGTTAAGTTATCATTTCTTTCTCTCCCTTTTTCCTTCAAATCGGTTGAGCATGTATGGAGGGATGGGAGTAGTTATTTCTTCATCATTTCACCTTCTTCTTCAAGCTTCCTTCTCTCTCTTTTCTCTCTATTTTGTCCTCCATTTCTGTAGAAAAAAAAGAGGAAGCTCCAAGGTAAGTTCTTGCCATTTTGATCATCTTAATGACCTCTAATGGAAAAACTCTCTTCTATAATGTTGTTCCTTATGTTGAGAGGTTCAATTTCATGGTTTTAGATTTGTCATTTGGTGGTTTTTGAGCTCTCAAGGAATTTTGGAGTTTGGTGAATCAAGGAACTCCTTTTGAAAAGTTGTAGAGATGAGTAAGACAAACATTTCCATATAGGTTTTGTAGCCATTGGTTGAGTTTTGATTTTTTTTGGAAATTTTGCCTCATTTTCAAAAATTAGGATCTTGTGGTGTTTGAGTTTTTGTTGTCATGAATATGGTGTTTTGAGATGTATCGTGGAGAGATAGAAGTTGATTGGAAACTTGGGTTGAAAAGTTGCAAGTTTGGTCAGTGAAAAACTCTGTGCTGGCAGTGGTCTTGCATGGACGTTTTAAAATAGCAAATAGTGGTGGAAAATTCTGAAAATTTCCAGTCTTAAAGTTCACATCCAAGCTTCAAAATGGACATATAATTTATATCATTTTGATTTGTGAGCTAGGAGTTATGACTGTCCAAAGTTTGATGTTAAATCTGAGATCAATTCTAGAGCAGTGGGAATATTTTTTTAATTTTGTATTTGTGTGGTGATTTCTGGTAATGGTCCATATTTTTCAAGTAAAGAAGACTTAAATAGCTTTCAATGGACTTTAGGATCACCTCATTTCGATTTTTCTAGAATTAGTTATAATTTTTGGAAGCTAAGGTACAAAAGTATAATATTTCCAATGTTTGCCTAAACTTTCGACCAGCACTGTTCTGAGGAGTAGGAGCTGGATTTTCATAAAATATATGGTTCCATCGGATTTAGTGGGCAAAAATAGGTGGGGTTATAGTTGGGCACTTTTTTGGTAGAGGTCGAAAAAGCATAATTACGAAAACGCCACTGAAATCCCTAAATAGGGGCTGTCAAGGGTATTTTTGTAATTTGATAGTGAATTTGGTGATTTTGAGCATGGAAATGGATTCCTTGGGAGAAAATATGTCAGAATAGCCTTAGTCAAAATTTTGGAAAAACGTGCCATTATGCCGAGTACGGTGGGGCCGGGCTGGGGTCCCGGGGGCATTTTTGGTAATTTTCACCATAGGCTAATATAACCATAAGAAACACTATGGAAGAGTCTAAAATGATACTTGGATAGGTTATGACCTAATTCTTATACATTTAATATTTTAGGACCGAGCAGAAGCCGGAAGCGGCACGTTTTACGAGGCACACTAAAAAGGTGGTCTTTGAGATTGTACTTCCCAACACTTAGGCATTTGTTTGGGCTTCTAGAAGCCACCTAAGGGACTTTAATGATAATCAAAACTAAATGTTTTGAAGTCATTTGAGTATTGGATTAAGTGATAACGCGTCGTCCTTAATTATGATTATATGATTCGTTATTTGCCCGGAACGTAGAAGGCCTACGCCTGAACAAGGACGGAAAGAACAAGATAGTAATACTTTATCCTATATCATGTTTAATGCATTGCTTGTTTGTATTTATCATTTTATGAGCGAGGTGACGTGGCAGAAGCCCGGCCTTGAATAGGGGATGTGGCGTGAGCCCGGCCTTGAATATTGTTGAGGGGACGTGACGTGAGCCCAGACTTGAATATTGTTGAGGGGACGTGGCGGTTAGCCCAGCCTTGAATATTGTTATGCTACACTATGATATATGTTTACTTGCTTTGTTTAATTATACATCATATATGTAAACTGTTGCTACTGGAATTCTTTTGAATCTCACTCTTTCCAAATAACATTTTTAGCCAGGGCAAGTGGATCTCGAGACAAGCAAGTGAACAAGGACGACTAGGATTGCCGGTGGTAGTCTTAGTTTCTTTTTGGTTTTTGGTTATCATTTGGACAACTGTATGTATATATTGGATTAACTATAGGTTTGTAGTTATTGTGTAATCCCCGGTATGGGAAATTGAGATGGGCGATGATGCCCGATAAAACTCTTGGATTAATGATATTATCCCAGGTGAATGTCGGGAATTTCATTAATACTCTGATATTATATATGTGACAAACCAAACATGCCAATTGTTTTTATTTAAAAATGAATGGAGATCATATTGTACCAGTGTTGCAAAAAGTTCTTAATTATCCTGGATCTCTTATTCAATTATAAAACTATTTAAACACTAATCACGGCCTTGATGACGGCACATTTGGTGATTGGTTATCAGTGGCTTAGGTTAGTACCAATTGATCAACACCAAAAATTCTAACCTTCATTATTGGCCTCTACAAAACACCATTAATAATACAAAACACCAATAATTCTAACATATTATCTTTATTAAAATTTATAACACTGGCAAAATTTCTAAAGGGTTACTCGAGTAATGAGACGGAAACTTGAAGTAACCAGAGTTGACCTTTAAGTAACCTACCATCGTTACTCGAGTAAGTACTCAGTAACCAGGTAAATCACTTGCAGTTGCTCTCAGCCTGCCAATGTTACTCGAGTAAGTACTCGAGTAATCAGGAAAATTACTTCCAGTTCCTCTCGACCTGCCAACGTTACTCTAGTCTGTACTCGAGTTCCCTGCTTCAAGAAATATGTTGCTCTCGGCATTTTCAATCCTGCCAATATTACTCGAGGAGCTACTCGAGTAAATCACTGTGGTAAGCAAAACTTGAAGGTAATACTCGATTAATTTGAAATGCTATTATCATACTTCACTCGAGGCACCACTCAAGTATGTAGGTATTAAATTGTTCTATGTCAAAGACTTGAAGGAGATTACTCGAGTTAGTAATCGAGTAATCTTCAGAATTATTTACAAAGCACTTGAAGTATCTACCCGAGTAAGTTATGCAGAAAATTGATGTTTACTCGTGGTAGTACTCGAGTAACCAGGTAAGCAAACTTGAAGTGCTCTCGGCCTTGTAATCCTGCCAACATTACTGGAGTGAAGCATTGAGTAACCTGAAGTTTATTTGAGAGACTACTCGAGTAGCCACTCGAGTAACCTATGAAGAAAATTGTACCATACTCGAGTAAGTATCCGAGTAAACAGGTATTTCCAAGGTTTGTAAATTTGTTTACTTCATGCACTACCCGAGTAATGTGATGTTCATTTATTAACTTGCTATATATCATTACTCTCACGAAGATACTCGAGTAATTACTCGAGTAAACTTAATGAATACTCGAGGAACTACTCGAGTATCCAAGTCCAGAAATTCAGAAATCATTCCAACGTTCATTGATTTGTTTCCTATGTGATTAACACTTCATTGTATTAGTATTCTTAGCATATTTGCAGATAAACAATGAAGAGATCTTACCAAATAAGGAAAGTCAAATGCAACGTTCAAACGCTACCTACCGCCACCTACCACAACGGATATTTTTCAAATACTGGAAAAGTCAACAGTGGTTGCGCACATTCTAACGGGCGAGAAGAAAATGTTCCAACAGTCATTACCAACACATCTATATATATAGGAACATCCAAATAGAGAAAAACAACAAGAGCACACACACAAACGCATCAAGTTCACATTCAATACTCTGTTTTTACATACTTGTAATTCTGTACTTCAGTGATTCTTATTCACTCTGTCAGAGAGATATTTCATTCAAACTCAATATTTGTTATTGATATAACTTAAGGTTGTGGGACCTTGAGTTGGGATTGGATTACAACTTGTAAGGGGGAGCGAGTGTCTAGGCGAAGGAACTTGCTTGTACCAAGGTGCCAAGAACCCACCGAATCTTGGAAATTATAGTGAAACTCTCAGAGATACTCTAAGGACTGGACGTAGGTCAAAGTGGTTGTGGCTGAACCAATATAACTTCCGGTGTACACTTCGGTGATATTTCTCCTTACTCTTTATTGCATTTTATTCACCGTCAAGTTTTTATATTTGCAACAAAATTTTTAGTATCACCCAATTCACCCCCTCTTGGGTGAAACACTTGCTCTAACAAATTGGTGGTTTTTAATGGCTGTGCAAATGTTAAATTGTGGTTAAAAGCTTCAACTCTCTTAAGAATGGTGAAAATGGCATGAGTTTTCAAGCTTCAAAGGGGAGTTTTATTGTTTTAATCCATTTGTTTAGTTTTATAATTATGATTTTCAGTTTTGGAGATTGTATTTATATTGCTAAACCTTTGTTACTTGGTTAAGTACTTAGTTTGGATTAATTTGTGATTTAAATTAGTTGATGTTGAACTTTGTGCTCATCAATATATGTGGTTACATATATGTTTAAGTGTAATTCCATTGATTCTCTATTATCTTGCATGGTATTGTTTAGATATTGAGATGATTTTGGAGTTGCATTGAGCCAATTGCATTAATGAATTCATAATCACACACTAAGAGTGCTTAATAGCATCTCTAGAGTAGGGATTCCTCTCTTTTGGTGCTAGACTCATCGGTTGATAGGGTTTGGTATTTTAGAAAACTTAGTGATTTCATAAATTGCACAAAAAATGGTTTTTAATAGTGTTTTAAGAAGTGATTATTTTCTAGGTCAAGGAATAATCATTGATAAATGCACTAGACTCAACGATGTTTGAGGTTTGGTATTTTGAGGAACTTTGGTTGCAATTGCTAGTGTTTTGTATTGAGTTTTGGTTAGAGGGGTTAAACTTTGCTCGGTGGAAGTGTTTAATCAATCTAACTTAAGCTAGCTCAAAGGGTCTTTTGGGCATTTTTGACTAAGCTAGTAAATTGAACTTCCAATATCATTAGATGAACTATGATTGCCCTTGCAAACCATTTTTAAGAGATTCACTCCATCCATTTCATTTCACCTATCATTTTATATCCAAAAAAAATACTAAAAACATTATAATAAAACTAGGTTTGAAAATGTAGCGTAGTAGCTCAACCTAGGTCGTTCTTACGAGGAAATTAATTTCCAAATCCCTAAGTAGTAAATTGATAAAAAAAACTTTAAAGTTGTGAGAAATCATTTTGAGAATTTGATTTTTAAACTAATGAAGTAATCTAAGCTAAAGCAATATTTTTGTATTTTTAAGTTTTTAAAACAAAGTAAAAAAAGGAATTGAAATTAACACTAATAACAAGATAAATTCAATTAACTAATATAATGATGGAATGGGATTCCCTTGAGTTGAGGTTTTAGTCTTCCTTACTTGCTAATAATATGAATTCCATAATGAGTCAAGAGGATGGAACTAAGATACCACTAGCTCCATACTTGCAATAATCATTTAATTCATTCTACGGAAGCAATTAAATGAATATCACCAAATAATTCAGACTCAAGGAGATGAATAATCAACTTCCAATTCTAGCTTGTAATTACCATTACAAAAGTTTAAAGCATTCAGTTTAGTCATTTACAATCTACTTAACCAAGTTGAAATAAACAACTCAACCTACTCCTAATTTGAATCATACAAAGCTAAATTAATCAACTCCTAGCTCAACCACCAAGTTTATTCACTTGGCTTAGAAGAATCTAAATCATAATCACATACTTTACCAAGCCATACAATTATGAAATAGAAAGAGAGCTTAAGGAATTCCATTGAAGTTTAGAAGCTCAAACCATTACCCAAATCAAGGAAATCACCAAGACTTAGCTACTCATAGAAGAAAAGGAAGAAAATGAAGCTTGAAGAGTGTTGAAGATATGATCCATAGAGAAGCTTGCATCTCCTTTTCCCTTCTAATTGTTGTAGCCGCCACACATGCTATTACTTCAAGTGCAGCGCCTCTCTTTCACATTCGGTTCCTTTTCTTCCTTCAAAGCCACCCAACCGTCCTCATTCGATACTTCCTTTATCTTCATTCACTGCTACCCTTTATTAATTCATTTCGTGCCCTTTTTCACAGCCGCCTTTCACCCCTTTATTCAATTTGGTGCTTCACCATTTTCACACACACTCAGCCGCAATCCTCCACCCCTCAATTCCATCGTGTCCTCTCTTTTTCAACCCTCTCAGTTCAGCTTTCCCATTGGTTTAGCAAGCTTTTTAATTCCAACCGGTCAACAATTTTGGCTACTTACTTTTTCCCTTCAATTCAGTTCAGCCTTTCCTTTCTTTATTTCTGTTTCATCATTCTCCTTCGGTCCATTCTTCTCAATTAATTCCTCACGGTCCAGCTAGCTTCTCTTTTATTCCCATCAGTTTAGCTCTCATTTTGATTCATTCTTCAATTTCGATTCAACTTTTTCCTTTTCAACCGGTCAACTTATCTTGGTTCAATTATTTCCTTTTGGTTCAGCAGCTCTCAATTCTTTTTCAAACTCGGTCCAGATAGCCTCACTCTTTATTTTGGCTCTATCCTTTCTTCTCTATAACAGCCACCACTCTTAATTCTTTTCTCATCCTTCCTTTCTCTTTAGGTTAAATGAGGAAGTTGTGCCATGTTTGGTTGAAAGGTAAAATTATGTTTTGGCATTAGGCATAAAATTGCAACTACTAAACAAAGCCCCTACTCATTTAACCTCCTCTTAGAAAAAAAATGTGAAAATAATTTCTGCACTTGTGATGTTCCACTTTTGTCCTTCATTAGGCTCCAAAATAACATCTTTGACCTTGACCACTCAAGTTGTGCCACATAATCACCTACAAAATTATATTTATAAAGGTAATATCTTTTGCTCAGAATTAAAGAATAATGGGAATAACAAATATTAATTAAAAATATAACAATTTGAGCACTTTAATTCCCAAATTATCATTTTATTAAAATCTCATTAACACTTGATTATGCCCAAAATATTCAATTAAGTCCCACAAAAGCCTAAGATTAATTAATAAAAGATATAAATATTGAGCTTTATCAGAGAGCTCTATATTTTGCCTTAAAAGAGGAAGTATAAATAGTGGATTAGTTATTAGAACACCACATATTCAAGGCTTGATCTAGAAAGCCACAAAACTAGTGATAGAGCACCTTGTATCAAGACACCCAAACCTATCAGAGTCACTAAAGGCATTGAGCTTTAAAGTAGAGGTAATAGGGAAAAACAAACCATGACTAGGTGCTCCTTTAAGATACTGTAAAACTCTATGTAAGGCATGCAATTGTAGATCAATAGGCTGTTGAACAATTGGCTAAGATATTGGACAGTAAAGGATAAATTTGGCTGAGTATTTGTAAGGTATAAAAGACGGCCAACTAAAGTACGATACTAGGAATAATCATCCAAAGGAGTACTAGAATCTTTAGAAAGTTTGATATCATGAGCCATTAGTGTCTTAGCAGCCTTGCAATTCAAAAATCCATAATTTGCTAAAAGGTCTAAATCAAATTTTCTTTGACACAAAGATATCCCAGCAGAACTCCTAGCTATCTCTAACCTAAGAAAATATTTAGCATCACCAAGATCCTTGATTTTAAAACCATAATCAAGATATGACTTAATACTATCAATCTCAACCAAATCTATACCACTAACAATAATGTCATCTACATATACAAGTAAAACAGTAAAAGAAGTGGCAATGTTCTTGATAAATAAAGAATAGTTATCATGAGATTGGATGCAACCATATGAGACAAGGGTTGTGGAAAGCTTAAGAAACCATTGACGACTGGCCAATTTAAGGCTATATAGGGAACATTGTAGCTTACACACTTGGGTCGGATAAGAGACTATTAAACTAGGAGGAGGTAACATATAAACTTCTTCATCAAGATCCCCATATAAAAATAACTTTTTGACATATAATTGTTTCAAATGCCAATTATGGGCTGCAGCAAGAGCAAGTAACAATCACACAGTTGTTAGTTTAGCAACAAGAGAAAATGTATCATTATAATCAACGCCTTCCATATGTATATTGTAACCCCCTGCCGTAATTAATATCCGGATTATTCAATAAACGTGAAATAGAGACCAATAAGTCCAAAACAACCTTTATAAACCCATCAACCAGACGGGGTTTGCCCAATCACATTTCAAAATCATTTAAACACGGTCTCATATTTACACTCCGAATATAATTACTATGCGAAGATAAATTACATTTATACAATTATCAGAGTACGCAAAATAAATTCCCGACAATTCCGGGATCATATCTTCGCTCAATAATCATAGGGCACATTAGCCCATAACACTCAAATAACAGGGATTACACAACTTATCCGAATACATTCTCAAACACCGATCCGATTATACAAATACATAATCCCAATTACGCAATGATAACCAACACTAAGCTCTCACCCAGAAACGAGTCATCTTCGTCCTTGGATGCTTGCTTCATCCTCAATCTTCCTTCCCTGTCTAAAATGTTGATAGGGGAGGGTGAGATTCTGGGGAATCTCAGTAGGAAGCAAATACCAATATGCATGTAAGACAAGTATTTAATGCATGACATGCTTGCATCACAATAGCTCATGTTCACATAATGATATATCCGCATGCTCAATGCTCACATAACATACTCATGGCCATAGTATAAATAGAAACAGAGCTATAATCATTCTCATATGCTTCACATAATTCAAGCAAGGCAATAACATGCATCACTACACAAATACAATTATCAATACATGCAGGAGAGGTAAGTTCCCTACACTCTTTCCACGTAAGCTCCAGCTCCGGCTGCTCACGATCAGGGAAAATCATCAAGTCCTATAACCAAAACCAAGGATATAGGATTAATCCCTTTTCCAATTCCTTTACTTTTAGACACTCAAGTTGGTTATCATTATTGCCCTTTAAGTGCCCTCAAACTCCTCAATCCATAGCTCTAAAGGGTTGGAAGACTATCCCCAAAGATCCCCTTTTGAACACTCAAACTTGATATTTTTCACTGTCTCACTCGAGCACAGAAGCTCTCACTCGAGCACAAGTACGGACATCACTCGAGCACAAGAGAAAGTGAGACCGCGAGCACTTGCCTGAGAGCACAAACCCACTCCAGAAGCACAAGCTCACTCGAGCACAAGGCCAAAAGCCTCACTCGAGCACCCGCGAGAGAAATCCAGGAAGTGAGAACCCGAGAGCACCCAACGCTCTCCAAGACCGGGATCACTCAAGCACATACCTCTCACCCGCGAGCACACCCGCGAGCACACACCTCTCACCCGCGAGCACACATGGCTCACTCGAGCAGATGCCCTCCACCCGCGAGTAAGAAGGCACACTTCTAGCACCTTGCCCGCGAGTGAAGACCATAAAGTAACCCTTCACTCTGGACTCCCACTATCACTCGAGCAGACCATGCTCCCTCGAGCATGTTCTTCCCTCACTCGAGCACAAAACGATGTGCTCGAGCATTGCTCATAAAATCCCAGGTGCACTCGAAGCGAAACAAGGGAAAACTCTCATATCACTCGAGCAGGTTCTTCCTCACTCGAGCAACATTCATCCCTCACTCGAGCACACCCCTGTCTGCTCGAGTGAATCTATCAGATTCCAGGAAAACGCAGCAAACATACCACATTCTCCTAACTCTTGCCCAATTGATCCAAAGGGACCAAAAACCTCTACCAAAGCCACTCCCACACAAAATCACTCACTGAATTCAATGGAATCAACAGAATTACCCAATTCCCATTCCATCAACTTGCTTTGGTCTAGGGCAATATAATCATCAATTCTCTAAATCAACAACCTCACACATTTCAATCCCAAAACCATTATATCTATTCAAAACTCATACTAATATACCATTTCCAAAGCCATATCATGCCAAACTACCCATTACCCATATTTTCGAAATTAGGGCAATAATTCCAGAAATTCCAAACATGATCATTTGGCATGAAACATAGATAGAAGGATTGGTTTCACATACCTTATCCATTTTCTCAAAGACACTCTTTGATTCTCCACACTTCATATTTTCGTGATCTTCCAATCATCACCAATGGAGAAACTACAATCACCAAAATAAAGCTCTCAACTCATGGATTAACATTAGAGAAGAGAGTTTGAGCTAAAGAGGCCATTTGCCTACCTCAAAAATCAGATTTTCCTTTCTCTTTCCCAAGCTTCCATGGCTTCCGCACAAGAGAGAGAAACCGAAAGAGAAGAGAAGAGAAGAGAGAGCACGAGAGAGAGAAGAGAAAAGATGAGGATGATGATGATGTGTCATCACTTATCTCATCATAGGGCTCACCATATGCCACTTGTCACCATCTCCCTTCAACTCACATGGGCTCACATGCACACACATACACTTGATTATGCCCCATGCTCAACTACACAAATCAATCCTAACCATTGATCTTGAAGCTACCAATGAGTTTCCTCCTCGGTAACCGATCAACTGGTCGGTAACTTTACCGCTTTGCCCCTGATTATGGAAATTCACTTGGAATTACCATCAACTCATTTTCATATTTCATATCACAATTTGGACTCTTGCTAAACCAGGCTTAGCAGTCCACTTAATTAGATAATTATTCTCAATAATTATCATTAACCCTTAATCAGAAATTGGGATGTTACATATATAACCTTGAGCAACTAAGCGACCTTTATAGCGATCAAGACTACTGTCTGGGTTACATTTCTTAACAAAGACCTACTTACACCTAATGGGGTGCTTACTAGAGGTAAATCAATTAATACCCATGTTTTATTTTGTTGCAAAGCCTAAAGTTCAGCCTTAATAGCAATCTACCGTCCCTCATGTTGAATAGCTTTAAAATAGTTCTTAGGAATATCAGTACTTGAAATAGAGCAAAAAATGATGATGTGATGAAGAAAGGTGATTATAAGAAAGTACTTTGGAAAGAGGATGGTAAATACCTACCCCTAAAAAGTCTAGCAAAAATTATGTACATTAAAAAGCTAGGTGATAATCATGCAAATATTCTGGTAGGTAGTGAGGTCTATGAGAACATCTTGCAGGGGCAAGCAAATTGCAGAAGCATAGGAAAGGGGAGATACAGAAGGTGGACTAGGTGTATCAGAATAATCTAAAGGTGGTGTGGATGAGGTAATGGTATAGAATCAAGTGGTATATCAGTAATAGAGGTGCAAAAAGGGAACATTGACTCATAAAAATGAACATTGCGAGGGTCATGAATTTGACAAGGGTGAATATCTAAGATGACATACCCCTTTGTACCAACCTTAAAACCCAGAAAAATGCACTTATTTGCTCGCTTATCCAGTTTAGTCTTATGTTGTTAAAGAGTAGAAGAAAAACAAAGACACCCAAAAACTTTAACATATTAAAATATGGTAGTTTACCAAATAATAGTTCAAAAGGACTCTTATTGCCCAAAATAGGTGTAGGTAAACGATTTATGATGTAAATACCATGAGTAATAGCATAGGACCAAAAGACTTTAGGAACATGAGCTTGAAACAAAAGTGCCCGTGTAACATTTAACATATGTTGATGTTTTATTTCTACTATACTATTTTGTTCAGAAATTTTAATGTAAGAAATTTGATGAAGAATCCCATTCTAGGCATAAAAATCATTCTTTTAAAACTCAAAACCATTGTTTGATCAAATGGCTTGAACTGAATTGTCAAACTGAGTATATACTAAGGAAACAAATGACTTAATATGAGTATGTACCTCAGATTTATGTTTAAGCAAATAAATTCATATATATCTAGAGTAGTCATCCACAATAGTTAAAAAATACCGATGGCCATGTACAAAAGGTATATGATATAAACCCCAAATATCCATGTGAACTAAACTAAAAATTTTATTAGATGTACGACTGCTTACAGGAAAAGGCAATTTGCGTTGCTTGGCATAATGACAAACATCACAACAATTGAAACTAGAATTGTAAGATATATGAAGAAATTGTTTATGTATAGTGTATAAGGTATGGTTAGACAAATGCCTTAATTGAAAATGCCAAAGATCAAAAGGTATATAAGAGGCTGTGGTGGTTGAAACATTACCAACTAAGGTAGCCTGTGATATATATATGCATTCTTCATGATGTATAGCCCTTCAAAGACATCAGCTGAACCAATCATCTTCTTTGAAGGTCAGAGTTTGATTTGGCATTATGCTTTCTGAAATGAAATAGAACTGGGAGACATAAGGTGAGTTTGGAAACATATATCAAATTGAAGTGAAAATTTGGGACATACAAAACATCCTGAATTATGAAGCAACTGGAGAAATATATAGTGTGACTAAAGAAGCTAAGATCGAGTACTACATGTAAGTTAACAAAAAGTGGTGGAATACGCTTATAGGATGAAAACAAAGAAAGATTAGAATACATGATCGGTAGCTCCTGAATCTATGATCTAGAAGTGAGAAAAAGACTATAAAGTACAAGCAAAAGGGATACTTGATATAGGAATATTAGGAGCAAAAGCAGTAACACTTTTTATTGTAGCAAATGTTAGAACCAGCAGACACCCAAGAGGGGGTGAATTGGGTGTAAGATAAAAGTTAATAACTTTGAAAATTTTTTTGCATCTTAGTGAAATCAACATGTGATAAATCATAAATCAATAGTCAGTAATTTAAATAGTATATGCTGGAAATAATAACAGCTTAGGAAAGAGAATATTGAAACCATAATTTATCCTGATTCGGTCCAATCCACGATGACTTACATCCAATCCTAGGCTTCTCTTGAGATTTTCAATCCATTATCTTCTTGTTTAATCTAGGCATAAGAGAAGCCTCTACAAACCCATAAGTTTAGCCTGGCACTTGCGAAGCCTTTTACAAATCTATCATCGAGTTACTCCTTCTTACACACCGTAAGGATACAATCTTGATGATAAATGATTACAATCAATCTTCTCTCTCTGAAGTGAATAAGATGAACCCTAAATTATAATACTAATAATTTTTCTCCTTAAGATAAATGATATAGAAGCAAGAAAAATAAAGTGTAATTGAGTTGAAGTAGATGATTCATGATTGTAGCATTTTGGCATTGTAGCTTCATGACTCAACAACTTTGAATACTCTTCTATTTATAGTTGATGAATATTAATGACCGTTGAGCTTTTCTTCTTCTCATTGAGGCTTAAAAAATATGACCGTTGAGCTAACCAGTGGATGCTTCTGACAAAAAATATTTTTTTTTAAATTTGTGTGTTAATCCTTCTTTGATTGCTTGGGAAATGCTTAATCACTAATATAATAAAGTATTTGGGTGATTAGAAGCAAGAAGAATGAGTTACACAATCATTCCAATGATTTTCAAAAGTTATAAAGCATTGATCTGTCTTCCTGGAAAAGAATTACTGGATGGATCACTTGAGTGCTTGCTATTGATCCACTATTGGCATCACTCGAGTGATTTAAATAGCTTACTTGATGTATCACTTGAGTGCTTTCTAGTGATGTTATTTGGCATATGACTCGAGTGCTTACTCAAGTGATCCTTTATAATCTTTAAAGTGAACACTGCATCACTAGAAGTGCGACTAGAAGTGATAGGTCATCACTCGGGTGATCCTTTATAATTTTTGGAGTGAACAGTGCACCACTAGAAGTGATTATCACTATCACATCACTAGAGTGATCTTTGCAAGTGATAAACTCATTTTGAATCCAAATCTTCTAAATGAGCTATCATTAGAAAGCTCTTGCAATCTACATTCAAATGCAAAAGGAATTAGCTCTAAATTCATTGTATTCTAAAAGTTATGTTCCAAATAGTGTCTACTATTCTGGACAGTGTTTGAATTTTCATGTGTCAACTTCTAGAAGGCATACTGCTTCAAATACAACTCCCAATTTAACAAATGACCTATCTATAGAAATCTATTTAAGTATAGTTTCATATGAATTAAGTTTCATCTCAATAGGATGTGTAGTTTGAGAAATTTGTCCAAAATATTGAACCTATTTTACTCTTGATAATCATTCTTCATAATCCAACTAGATAGCTTCTTTTTTTTACTTGACTAATCTATAAGATATTTTACATTAAATATAGTAGTTAGTCAATGTAGGAGATAATTATATTATGCAAACTTTTTACTCTTAATATTTGATATCTATATTTGACATCATCAAGAATAATCATATCTAATAGTATAAGGCCAAGAGGTAGAGCTATCAGACTGAACAAGTGCTAGAAACTTGAGATATTGTTTTGGTTTAAAATTGTAAGATTCATTAGCTACCCGAGTAGGTTCAGTAAGACTCTTACCAAAAATATTCTCAGAGGAGAAAGCATTAATAGTAGGATTTTTGAACTTGAAACCTAGTGGAAAACCATGTTTCTTGTAGCAAGTAGCCTTAGTATGTTTATATCTGCCATAATATGTACATTGCTTAGAAGAACTAGACAAATTCTATTGAAAGTATCCTGTATTCGAGGACCAGAAGAATTTGTCTTAGAAAGCAATGTAGTGTGTAATATCCCAATTTTTGATTAAGGGATAATGACTCCAAAAGCGAAGGTGATTAGTGATAAATGACCACTTTTGGAGAAGATGATATGTTTTGTGATTCAAGTATGTTATGAGAAGTGCCAAAACCCTGTATCTAAGTTCAATTATGGATAAATATCCAAATTGACTTGGAATAGAGGGAGGGCATGTTTTGTGATAAATAAAACGATATGATGTGTTTAGTGGTGATTCAAGAGGAATTGACATAATCAGGAGCAAAATGGTGAAGTTACCGGCCAATTGATTGGTTGTCGAAGAGGAAACTCATTGGTAACTTCAAGATCAATGGTTGAGATTGATTTGTTCAATATATCAAGGGGTGGAATCATGTGTGTGTGTGTGCCTATATGAGCTCATGAAGATTAAGAAAGATCATGACACTTGACACAATATAGACCATAGGATTGGTCAATGTTTCAAAAAGCTTTCCTTCTCTCTTCTCTCTCCCTTAAGTTGGTTTATGTGTGTGTGGGGAGCCAAAATTTGTTTCTGCATCATCTTTTCTCTCTCTTTTAGTTTCCATGTTCGTGCAAGCAAGGAAGGAAGAAAGAGAAAATGGAAAGGTAAGATTTGGTTAGCTTAATGGCCTCTTTAGCTTAAATCATCTTCTATAAAGTTTCTCATAGTAATAAGAGCTTCATCTCTATGGTTTTAGATTTGTGAAAGAAGGTGTTTTGAGAGCTTGAGGAAATTGTAAAGATGAAGAATCAAGGGTTTCGCTTGGGAAAGAGGAAGAGGTGAGTATTTGTACCCTTTTGATCTAAGTTTTGTGATTTTTGAATAATTTTTATGATTTGTGGAATTTTCCCTGATGTTAGTATAATTTTAAAATGGACGATTTGAATGTGGTATTGTGGTATAAATGGTGTCATAGTGTGTTTTGATGCCATTAGAATTGATTTGAGTCATTGGGAGTAAAAGTTATGGGATTTGGTAAAGTAAATGATAAGTGTGACCAAAGTGGGGAAAATGTCATTGTAGTACAATTTTGGTTGTTTTGAGGTTTCCAATGTGTTCCTTGTGTAAAATTGTGTATGAGTAGCATTGTGTTAGAGTTTTAGGACCATTGGAAAACAAATTGGTTGAGTTAAGAAAGTTATGATATTTGATGCCTTCTGGCTTCTGATAGAGCCTCACTCGAGTGAACAGGGGTCTCACTCGAGTACAACATCATATTTTCCCTTTCCCCTTTGGTTTTGGCTGCACTTGTGTTAGTGCAAGCGTTTCACCCAAGAGAGGGGTGAATTGGGTGATACCAGAAATTTCGTTGCGTATAAGAAAATTGACAGAACATTTAAAGCAGTTGAGAGCAAAGAGAAATATCACCGAAGTGTACACCGGGAGTTGTACTGGTTTAACCACAACCACTTTGACATACATCTAGTCCTCAGAGCGTCTCTGAGAGTTTCACTATATTCTCCAGTGGGTTTTTGGCACCTCAGTACACAGCAAGTTCCTTCACCTGGACACTCGCTCCCCCTTACACATTGTAATCAAATCCCCAAATCAAGGTTCCACTACCTTAAGTTGTCTCAATAACAAATATTGAGTTTGTAATAAAAAACTCTCTCACATAGCAAACATATAATCACTAAAGTACAATGAATGAATATAAGAAAACAAAGAACTAAGAGTGTATTGATCGATGTGTGTTCTCAGTTCTTGTGTCTTCATATTCTTCTCTTTGAATGCTCCATATATATATATGATTTGTAGTGACCGTTGGAAGCAATTCAAACATGTCCGTTAGAGTCGCGCAGCAATAATTGACTATTCTTTGAATTTGAAAACTATCCGTTTGCGGTAGGTAGCGGTAGGTAAACGTTCAGACACTTTATTTGACTTTGCTTTTCTTACATGATCTCTTCATTGTTTCTCTGCAAATGTACTTAGGATACTAATACAATGAAGGGTTAATCATATAGATAACAAATCAATTAACATTCGATTAAAAACATAATTTCTGGACTGCCTTACTCGAGTGATCAAGTTTGTTAATTGAGTGGTCCCTCGAGTAAACCTATCAAAAATATGGCAGTGTCTAATTCAACATTTTTCATAAGATATTACTCGGGTAAGATATGGAGTGAGATATATCATAAACCTTAGAAATATCTGATTACTCGATTGGCTACTTAAGTGGCCATGTCTTTTCCTCACAAGTTACTCGGGTACTGACTCTGGTCATCTGATTACTCGAGTGGTTACTCGAGTGGCCTTCGCTTTTCATCACACCTTACTCGAGTGGTCCCTCGAGTAGATTTCAAATAACCTGGCAGATTACTCGATTACTTCCTTGAGTAATTGCATCAAATTCTTGGCCGATAGTTTGCTTTTTGATTACTCGAGTGGCTACTCGAGTAATGCTTCACATAACTCCGCAGATTACTCGGGTGGTCCCTCGAGTGAATCCTTTTTCTCACATGGTTACTCGAGTAATATGTTGCATTTCTTGGCCGAGAGCTACTGGAAGATTGTTTACCTGGTTACTTGAGTGGCTACTCGAGTGATGCCTTTGCAAATGATGTTAATCGAGTGGCTACTCGAGTAATGGTCTATATTACTTTGCAGATTACTTGAGTGGTCCCTTGAGTAACTTCGTCCAAATTTTGGCAGTTCTTCACTGGATGAAATTCTCCTTGATTACTCGAGTGCTTACTCGAGTGACATCTTCCCTTACTCGAGTAACTACTCGAGTAAGCCATCACATAATTGGTTCATCACTCTAGTACTTACTCCAAGTAATGCTTTGCCACTTTGTTCAAATTCATTTATTTGTTATCAAATTCTTTTATATCATTGATCCAATCTTTGTTATCATCAAAATATATGGGATCTAACATTCTCCCCCTTTTTGATGATGACAAAACTTTGTGATTTTGAACAAATTTTTTGAAATTGAGTTTTGAAACATATGCTTCTTAAATTCTTTTCATATGAAATCTTTTGTTGAATTTAAACTTCAAAACTCTTTTGAAATAACTTAATCAAGATTCTTTCAAAGTTTTTTTTTCGTATATTTACTTGTTCACCTAGCATATACAATCAAAAAATCATTAGTCCCACAATAGTCAAGTGCACCATCCATCACTCGAGTGATGAAGCCAAAAATGGGGTTTGTGAGGTTTTAGAAGAGAGCTTTGGTCAAGTTTCTCCTAACCCTTTAGGCATGTGTTTAGGCTTTGAGTAGCCACCTAAAGGTCATGAATGATAGCCAACTTAAGTTTTTGAAAGTTAAGGAATTGGAAAAGGGATTAACCTTATGTCTTTGTTTTGGTTATAGGGTTTGATATTCGCCCTGATCGTGAACAACCGAAGCAAGAGCTTACGTGGAAGAACTAGTGTAGGGAACTTACCTCTCTTGCATGTATATGATATTTTTGTTGGTATTGACGCATGTTATTGCTTTGCTTGATTATGTGAAACATGTATGAATGAGTTGAAGCTATGTTTCAATTTATGCTATGGCCATATGTATGTTGTTCGAAGCATTAAGCTTATAGATTTGTCATTGTGTGTAAGCATGAGTTATGCAAGCATGTCTTGCATTAAACATATATCTTGCATGCATATTGGTAATGTTTACCTACTGAGATTCTCTCAAATCTCACCCTCCCCTATCAACCATTTTAGACAGGGTAGTAGATCGAGGATGGAACAAGCAATCAGGGGCGGCGAGGACTTCCTTCAATTGTAGTTTTGGTAGTTAGTTATCATTGCTGGTTGGGACATTTGTATATGATTTAGATGTGTATATATGGATGAGGATTTGATTATGTATATGAGATAGATAAAGTAATCCTTTATTTGGGTAATTGTATATGGGTGAATGTGCCCTGTAAGGCTTTGATTAATGTATGGAATCTGGGATTGGCTAGGAATTACATTGCGTACTCTGATATATTTAAATGTGATTTATCTTCGTGTAGTGATTGTATTTGGAATGTGAATGTGAGACAAGGTTATAAATGATTTTGAAAGGTATTTGTGAAAACCTTATCGTGAAGATGGGATTTAGAATAGTTTTGTTTATTATTGGTCTCTATTTCACTTTAATTGCGTATTTCAGATATAATTACGGCAGGGGGTTACATAGTGACTAGAAATCCCATCTCTCTCTCTCTCTCTCTCTCTCTCTCTCTCTCTTGTTGTTGAACCAAAGCAAACACTTGATTAATGTTTGGCAAAGGATCGATCAACATAATCTGAGACTTAACTAGAAAAAATCAATCACTTGAGTCTTTTAAAAAATAAATCACATAATCCTAATCAACATGTTTTTTTATACAATTTAATCACTCTGTAAGAACACTTCGAATCACAAAAAAAGTAGAGCATTGGTCTTAACGTTAGGAATTCATCCCAAAAATTTTTCAATTTAGTGAAATAGTCACTTATGCTAAGATCACCCTATTTTAGACACTGAATCTTTTCTTGTAGATTGGCAATACGAAAAATGTTATTCTAAGAAAATCGCGCTTGAAGGTCCTCCTAAACATCATAAGCACGATCAAGCCACAAAATGCTTTGTGCATTAGATAGAGAAATTGAACTAGTTAGCCATAAGAGTACCATTATATTACACTATTCCCAGGTTGGATATAAAGGATATGATGTACTTGGCATTGGAATCAACTGATTAACAAAACCAAGCTTAGTCTTGGACATTAAAGCCATTCGCATCGCTTATACCTACGAATGGTAATTAAAACCAATAAAAATCAGAGAAACAAGAATCAATTAGGGATTCTTATTAGGATGTAAATAATAAGTGTTGGAAATTGTGCCCTAGGGGCAATTCATTGCACTTTGAACATTATTATTTAATGAATTTCTCCATTATATTATCATATTATTTGCATGTTTACTGTGATAAATGTATCCTTAGATAAATCGTAAAGATTGTCCTAACTATCCCTAGTCGGTCATTTATATAGGAGCAAAGATGAAATGAAACCAATATGACTTTGATAAGATATGGAGACACGAATCAAAGTCTTCGGTACTTGTAAGAGTACAGGTGCTGGATTGACCCGTTATGAGAAAGTTGCATGGATCAAGTCATAAGCTTATCTCATGTATAACCATGTCACTATGCCCTTCGACCTGAGATCATCATGGATTCCTACATGAGAGTCGTTGAGTTTTGACCTAGTCAAAAGTCACCTTTAATTGGGTGATGATAAATGCTACGATCGAGCTTGATAGTTTTCATACAAAGGAATGTGAATGGTCAAGATGGAATTTGTCCTTCACATTAGTAGAGAGATATTACTGGCCTCTCAATGAGTGAGTATGAGAAATCTATAGTCATACTAAGATGGAGAGGAGTTTCCATTTCTATTGTCAGACTATTCAGGAATCAGGAAAGTAATGGCCAGGAACAGGAGGATGACATTATTCATGCCTCATCCTTGACTGAAATATCGTATGATAAAAGGGACGTGACATGATTATATGACAGGTTGCATCGAGTTAACGATCCTCATATGAATTAGGTAGTTGTGATGTTTTGCTAGAGGTTGCTTGCGACTTGTGAGTTAGTATAGTTATTGGCCCACTGCCAACTTCGTATGGGCCTACAAGGTCGTTCATAAGAATAGCCCTATAATGTCAAGGTTTATTAAATCTAAGATGTGTCCAAGATTCAATGAATGTAATGTTTAATCTAGGGTGGATAAATTATATATATATATATATATGTATGTATATGATATAAAATTCGTGAAAAGAAAATTAATATATTATGTATATATGTGTGTGTGTGTGTGTGTGTGTGTATTTTTGAACTACACACACACACACACATATGTATATTACATGATAATATTATTATATTGTGTGAGTTTTAAATTTATTTTTCTCAGATAAATTAAATTTAATAGCTAACATGATAGAGATATAATATCTTATATTTAATTTATAAAGGTAAATTAAATCTATTGGCTCTTTATTTGGATTAAATAAATAGGTCAAATTAAAACTGTTGGATATATTTAATTAAACCGAATTTATTTAATTTTAAGCTCATCAAAATAATTAAGTGTTAATTGATTTCAAAATTATGTAAAACTAATTTTGAAGATACAATTTAGCCCTTATGAGTTATAAAAACAATGGGGCAGGATAATTGATGTGCATATCAGAATTTAGAGCTCAAGGAAACCCTAGGAGACATTAGAGGAGCTAGCATGCAATCCGTGTTGGAGTCGCATTCGTGTGGATATCGGTAGAGAGAGTTGATATGAGGTGTTAGCTCCTCAAGATTGAAAAAGCAAAACATAAAAGCCATGATTTTTTCTCATTCGATTTAAACGTCGTTGATAGATCCACAATTGGGATTGGTAAAATTTTAAATACTTCCGCTGTGCCAGTCAATCCTAACAGTGGCATCAGAGCTTGGTCAATTGTGCGTTTAAGTTGAGTTTGTGTACTTTTGTGTACTTATATATGCAGTATATAAGTTGTATATGATTTTCAAAGGGTCCGAGAAGAATATATTTTCGTTTCGATTACTGCTCTTCTTTATAATTTGCTTTTGTTTTCCTAGTACTTTGGAATTCTATAACTATTGATTTAAAGGAGGAGTTTCTTAGGATTTGAGTACATTATCTCAAAGAAATTCTAGATATGGTGTCACATACTAAGGATAGGAGACCAAGGAAAATTTGACCTCGTTTTCATACTCTTGTGTAATGAGGTTGTTAGATTGAAAATCTTATGGGCAGCATGTTGAGTAGAAACATGTAGGGATCTCTTACATGAAATGTTGAGGATGAATGGATTAAAAAGATTTATAACTATTCTTGGAAACATGTGATGCCTCTACTGCTAGTGTCAAAAGGCTTGAAAATCAAGCAAAATATGACTTGAAGTTTAATGCATGCTTCTCTATACTTTAAATAAGGGTAGAGTTGAGAAATTGTTCCATTTCTAGGTAAAGTTAATGAGTCAACCGTTGGACTTTAATTCCAGTATGGATGTTAATTAATTAGAGGTTACTTATAATATTGGTATGAAAAAGTAGTAATATAATTTACTAATGCACAACATAAATAAATTAAATAAATATTAATACTTTGCCATGGCTAACTATTCATAGTGTGATATAACTTAATTTTGACATTTATTTCATATTGTATAAATTGTAACTTGTTGTGGTTTATTCTTCAAAATTGTTGAAGTATGGTGAATAACATGGCTCTACTTTTACAAGAGCTGTAAATTTTTAAATACGGCTTGCATGTTGCGCCTTCTTCTAAATAGTTTCGATGTACATTATCTTCTCATCTTACTCTCCTCTTATGTTTAAACGAGATTTCTCTTAATGTATTTCTCTTTTCTTATTTAGAGAAGTTCTCTCATTGGCTTGGGAGGATTTTAGGTTAGGTGAGCCATGTTGTGTCACGTTTAAATTATGCCTTTTGATTAGATCATTGCGTGCGTAATTTTACATTTATTTGTATGAGATACAACCATGATATAGGCATTCATATAAATAAAATTAATTAATTAAGCCCTCTAAATAAAATCTTAAGTCACAATGCCATTAATTAATGAATACATGTCAAAACCTAGATCGCTCAATTGTAAGATCCACTAAAGTGGATGCACTTGAGTTATCTTGGTGAGACAAAGCATGAGTAATGGTGCTACTCACAAAGTTCATTATTGTTTTGACTTAACTGAGATTAACAAAATGGTTTTGGATCTCAAGGCATTAGATGGGATTAAATATTCTGGATCATATAATGATTGAATCCCATAAAGATCTAAGAGTTGCATATGATGTAATTGGTAAAGAGGTTACCTACCTAAATAACCTGAATTTAAGCGTTCTGCCAAAGTGGACTTAATTTTAAGTGAAATATGGATCTTAGCCTACTAATTATTACATTGAGGGTTGATAATTCAATAGGAGATTACTAACTAACTTTGCATATTTTATTGTAGAATCATGTCGACTAGTAATACTACTACACTATCATTATGATCAGTCCTTGAGAAGGACAAACTTAATAGGACAAACTTTCTTGACTGGTTCAGGAACTTGAGAATTGTTCTCAAGCAGGAAAGAAAGGCATATGTCCTTGATCAACCTACATGAAGTAGAAGGATGACTTTGTGGATGTAGGTTGCTTGATGCTTGCCACTATGGTTTCAGAGTTCCAAAGAGATTCAAAACTTATGGAGGCTCATGAGATAATTGTGCATCTAAAAAATATTCAATCAACAGGCAAGGCAAGAAAGGTATGAGACCACAAAGGGCTTATACTCCTGCAAGATGGCTGAAGGTGCATCAGTTAGTGCTTATTTGTTAAAGATGAAAGGCTACATCGATCACCTTGAGAGGCTTGGATTTCCCATGAGCCAGGAGTTACCTATAGATTTGATCTTGAACTCACTCCCAAAAAGTTATGACCAGTTTGTCATGAACTACAAGATAAACAATGTAAAGAAATCAATTTCTGAACTGCATGTGATTCTTAAAATTGTTGAGCAGAACATTAAGAAAAAGCCTAGCACTATTTTGATGGTTCAGAAAGGAAAGGGTATGAAAAGGAAAGGCAAGGGCAAAGGAAAGGGTAATGGCTCAGGTAGTAAGACCAAAGAGTGAAACAAGCCCAAAACCAAGCCTGCACCTAAGAAGGCAAAGCCTATAAAGAAAGGAGTATGCTTCTTCTACAATGAACACAGTCATTGGAAGAGGAATTGCAGACTCTGCCTCGAAGATCTAAAAAAGAACAAGAAGGATAGCAGGGCTATCTCTTCAGGTATTTATATTATAGGCATTCGTCTTTCTACTTCCTTTAATGGTATTAGATACTACATGTGGTTCTCACATTTGTACAAACGTGCAGGGTCTAAAGGATAGTAGAAAGCTGAAGAAGGGCAAGGTAGACATATGAGTTGTAAATAGAGCAAGAGTTGCTGCTTTGGCTGTAGAAACTTATGAATTAGTTCTGCCCAATGGGCTTTTGTTGGTTTTGAACAGTTGCTATTATGTTCATGCTTTGAGTAGTAATATTGTTTATCTTTCCTATTTAGATAAGGAAGGTTATACTTCCATTACTAGGAATGATAAATGTTCTATTTATCATAATAACATTTTCTATGCTAATGGTGATTTGCATATTGGTCATTGTATATTAAATTTGGAACATTCTAATAGTGGAAATATTTATAACGTAACAATCAAAAGGATCAAGTCAAATGATTTGAATCCGACATACCTATGGCATTGTCGTCTAGGCCATATAAATGAGAAACGCATTTCTAAAGTCCATCAAAATGGATTTATTAACTCATGATTTTGAATCATATGATACGTGTGAATCTTGTTTATTACGAAAGATGACAAAGACACCTTTTACTGGGTATAGTGAGAGGACCACTGATTTATTGGGCCTCATACATACAGATGTATATGGACCACTGAATACAACTACTAGAGGAGGTCATATGTACTTCATTACATTTATAAATGATTTTAGTAGATATGGATATATCTATCTAATGAAACATAAATTTGAATCTTTTGAAACATTTAAAATATTCCAAAATGAAGTACAAAACCAACTTGACAAAACAATTAAAGCCCTTCGATTTGATTGAGGTGGTGAATATTTGAGCCAAGAGTTCATTGATCATTTTAGGAGTTGTGCAATAATCTCACAATTGACTCCTCTAGGAACACCACAATGGAATGACATTTCTGAATAGAGGAATCGAACATTATTAAATATGGTTTGATCTATAATGAGTTAAACAGATTTTCCATCGTCCACTACAAAAAAAACACTTAATTTCCTACAGAATTTTTCCTTAGCTAAATTTGCCATTGAATTAGCGACGAAAAAATTCCGTGGCAAAATTACCCACAAAATTCCATCACAAATTTCGTGGGTAATTTTGCCATGGAATCTTTCTATCGCTAATTCTGCGGCAAAAATAAAAAAATAATTAAAATTTTTTGTTAAAAATAATGTTTATAATATTAAATTATTAATTATTAAATAATTTTAATGAAAAATAAAAATTATTAGTAATGAATATTATATTATTATTTATTAATATTATATTCATCAATTTATAAAAAAATAATATTTAAAACACTAAAATATTATTTATTAATTAATTCTATTTAATCTCAATTCCTCTTTAAAAAAATTTGTTAAATGGCATTTGACAATTTAAAAAAAAAATATTGTGACAGAATCAATTCTGTCGCAAATTTCTAACAGAATTCCATTGAAAATTTCGCCACAAAGTTCTGAAGGAATTGAAATTCCGTTGCAAATTCATTTCCATCGAAAAAGTTGAATTTTGTGGCAAATTCCATCAAAAATTCAATGTTTTTTTTGTAGTGGTCCATTTAGGGCCATGCCCTAAAGATAGCTGCGTTTACACTAAATCGTGTTCTATCTAAGGCAATTGAAAAGACACCATATGAGATATGGACTGGAAAGAAACGTAGTTTATCTTTTCTCAAAATTTGGGGATGTGAGCTATATGTTGAGCAACAAGCCTAAGATAATTAGCGGCCAGATTTTCAAAGTGCCTTTTCGTAGGGTATCTTAAGGAAACAAAGGGATACTATGTCTATAATCCCACCGATAAAAAAGTATTTGATATTCGAAATGGTAAGTTTCTATAAAGAGAGTTTATCTCTAAAAGAACCAGTGGGAGCAATGTACATCCAAAGAAGTTTGAGAATCACAAGATAGACAGAACCACAGATGGAAAATAGAGAAGACTCACAACAAGTTACTGAGCCTCCTCAAGTAATACAAGATTTACATAGATCTGATAGGACACAACATCAGCCTCAGAGATATGGATTTTTTATTACTGAAAGCCATGATGTGTTGCACATTGAGCAAAATGAGCCAATCACCTATTGAGAAACCATAGTGGGACCAAACTCCAAGAAATGGCTAAATGCCATGAAGTCTAAAATGCAATCTATGTGTGACAATTAGGTATATATAGACCTTAACATCAGGTATAGACCTTAGTCGATCCACTTGAAGGTGTAAAAACCATCAGGCACAAATGGGTTTTCAAGGAGAAAACTGACATGGATGGCAATGTAAATGTCTTCAAGGCACGACTAGTTGCAAAAGGATTCACTCAAACTTATAGTGTAGATTATGATGAAAAATTTTCCCCAATTGCAATGGCCAAATCAATCAGAATCCTTCTTGTCAATGTAGCATATTATGACTATGAAATATGGCAGATGGATGTCAAAATAGCCTTCCTTAATGGAAAGCTGCTTGAGGATGTGTACATGACACAACCTGAAGGCTTTGTGCGTCAAAGGACTTTGGTAAAGTGTGCAAGCTTCAAAGATCTATTTATAGATTGAAGCAAGCATCTCAGAGCTAGAATCATCATTTTGATGAAGTAGTCAAAGAGTTTGGATTCATTCTAAACATCGATGAACCTTATGTTTACAAGAAAGTTAGTAGGAGCAGAGTTGTATTTCTAGTACTTTATGTAAATGACATCCTACTCATTGGGAATGACATTCCTACATTACAAAGTGTCAAGTCTTGGTTAGGAAAGTCTTTCTCGAAGAAAGACTTAGGTAAAGTCACCTACATCCTAGGGATTAGGATTTATAGAGATAGATCTAAGAGAGTAATAGGCATAAGTCATAACACATACATAGATAAGATATTGCATAGGTTCAGTATACAGGATTCAAATAGGGGTTATATGCCCATGTCTTATGGCATCCATTTTAGCAAGGATTTGTGCCCTAGTACACCTGATCAGCGATATCACATAAGTAAGGTTCCATATGCCTCAGGCATTTCTGAAGCAAATTCTGCAACAGAAGATGAGTATATAGCAGCATCGGATGCAACTAAGGAAGCCATTTGGATGTTCATTACTGAACTAGAGGTGGTGCTTACTATCTCAAATCCAATAGAATTGTTCTGTGACAATAGCGGTGCTATTGCACAAGCTAAGGAGCCTAGGTCACATCAAAGAACCAAGCATATACTCATGTGATTTCATCTTATTAAAGAAATCATTGATAGAAGTGATATAAAAATATGTAAAGTAGTAAAAGAAGATAATGTTGTTGATCCTCTTACTAAGCCGCTTGCACAGGCAAAGCATGAATGTCATGTTAGGACAATGAGAATTAGGCTACTTAATGATTGTACCTAGTTCAAGTAGGAGGATGTTGAAACTTGTGCCCTAGGGGCAAATCATTGTACTTTGAACATTATTATTTAATGAATTTCTCCAATATGTTATCATATTATTCGCATGTTCATTGTGATAACTGCATCTTTGGATAAATCATAGAGATTGTCCTAAACGTCCCTGGTCAGTCATATATTATTGAGTAAAGATGACATGAGATCAGTATGAATTTGATAAGATATGGAGATACAAATCAAAGTCTTAGGCATACAAGGTGCTGGACTAACCCGTTATGAGAAAGCTGCATGGATCAAGTCATAAGTTTATCTCATGTATAACCACATCACTATGCCCTTCGACCTAAATCATTATGGATTCCTACATGAGAGTTGTTGAGCTTTGACCTAGTCAAAAGTCACCTTTGACTAGATGATGATAAAGGCTACAATAGAGTTTGATGGTTTTCATGCAAAAGAATGTGAATGGTCAAGATGGAATTTATCCTTACATTAGTAGACAGATATTACAGGGCCCTTGGATGAGTGGGTATGAGAAATGTATGGTCATACTATGATGGAAAGGAGTTTCCATTCTTATTGTTAGAGTACTTAGGAATCGGGAAAGTAATGGTCAAGAATAGGAGGATGATGTTATTAATGCCTCATCCTTGGATAAAATATCGTATGACAAAAGGAATGTGACATGGTTATATAACATGTTGCATCATGCTCATGATCCTCATATAAATTGGGTAGTCATAATGTTTTACAAGAGGCCACTTGCAACTTGTGGGTTAGTATAGTTATTGGCCCACTGCCAACTTCGTATGGGCTTATAGGATTGCACACAAGAATAACACAACACGAGCTATAATGTTTAGGTTCATTGAATCTAAGATGTGTCTAAGATTCAATGAATATAATGTTTAATATAGGGTGGACGAATTATATATATATATATGTATGTATATGATAAAAAATTGGTGAAAATAAAATTAATAATTATATATATATATATATTTGTGTGTATTTTTGAAATACATATTTATATACATAAATATGTATATGTATATGTGTGTGTGTGTATTATATAATAATATTGTTATATTGTGTGAGTTTTAAATTTATTTTTATCAAATAAATTAAATTTAATAACTAACATAATAGAGACATAATATCTCAGATTTAATTTATAAAGATAAATTAAATCTATTGTCTCTTTATTCATATTAAATAAATAGGTTAAATTCAACTGTTGGAAAGATTTAACTAAACCGAATTTATTTAATTAGCTCATCAAAATAATTAAGTGTTAATACATTTCAAAATCAATTAAAATTAATTTTGAAAATCCAATTTAGCCCTATGAGTTATAAAAATAATGGGGCAGGATAATTGATGTACGTATGAGAATTTAGAGCCGCAAGGAAACCGTAGGAGACATTGGAGGCGCTAGCATGCTGTCCGTGTTGGAGTTACATTTGTGTGGATACCAGTAGAAGGAGCTGATATGAGGTGTTGGCTCCTAAAGATAGAAAAAGCCAAACACAAAAGGTGTGATTCTTTCTAACTCAATTTAAAAGCCGTTGATATATCCGTAATTAGGATTGGTAAAATTTTAAATTATTTCGCTGTGCCTGCCAATCTCAACAGGGATGTGCAATATTCTAAAGAGATTCCATTGGAGAAGAAGAAGAGATACCAACCGCAATAGAGGAGGAAGGGAAATTCGTCGCCACTAATCATGAGTGTGAAGAGATGAATAAGATGGAGAGAGAGGGAATGTGAAATGTAACCTAAAAAAATTTAAGAAGAAAACAAGAAGTCAATAACTTTCTTGCTCTAATACCATATTAAGAAAGCAAGAAGAGAAAATGAAAAATATGAATTGTATTATTCAAAGAATAAATGACAGTACATGTGTCTTATATAGACATTAGCATTGATAGCTGTACATATTATTTATGTTCTAACAATTTCTATTCTAACAACTTCTACAACTAAATATATGTAGGCTAACTAATAATACTCTAATAATAAGAGATAAAGAAAAAAATAATGTACAATGTCTTTAATGTGTGGGTGACACTTTTCTTTAGGCTTAATTTGCTCCACATATTCGTATTTTATATGGTGTAAGTTGGGTTACTGGTGAATTTGCTACTGGATACAATGAAAAACCCTTAATATCAATTGCACTCCCAATATTCAAGTCAAGGTAATAATTTGACTTTTTTTGTGCACCTAAAGATAATAAGTTTGATCTATTGTTGTGTGGGGTAGTGTCTATTGTAAGTTACAGTTGTATGTCATTATGTTATATGGGTTATTTTTATGTTATTATGTGTGTGTATAATTTTGCAAATTGTTCACTTAAATTAAATAAGTCACACGTGCATAAATCGCACTCAGGGAAGGTCGAATTGATACTCACTCTTAAAAGATACTTAAAGGAAGGTGTTTAGTCGCATCTAAAAGAAATCATATCTTAAAAAAAGCAAGGTGTTTAGTGTTATTATATTGTTACAGCAAACTATTTCAAAGTATCCTGGTCTTAGTTGTCCCAACTCGGACCCAGACATTTTGATCCCAAGAATTTCCTGTCCTGGAAGTTAACAGGACCAGGAATGGGACCGGGATCACCCTTGAGATCTTGGTCTTAAACCCAATCCCAATTTTTTTAAAATTTTTTAATTTTTTACCTTATAAATTAAGTTATCCTTTTATTTTTGTATTTTTTACCCCATAAATTAAGTTATCATTTGATAAAATGTGTATCGCATCCTTAGTTAGAGTTAAAACGTATATATTATGAAACTAATCCTAACTATATAATGTATAAAGATAATAACAATGATGAAAATAAAATACTATTCTTCAATTCTAGATCAATTTGTGTGATTATTATAGCTTTATTAGGCGTAAAATGATCATTTTAAACACTGAATTATGAAAAATTTAACTAATATAATAATATTTTTAAATTTATTTTTTTAAAAAAAATTAGGATTTCTCTGTCTGGTTTACGGGACCAAACCGGGATTGGGACTGAGATCAGGACTAGGATGAAATTTGCATCTTGACCAAAAACTGGGACCAAGAGTTGAGATTAAGGGATCTGGTCCCGATCCAGATTTTGAATACCCATTTATATTAACGTATGTGTGCAAGTATGCATTAAATATAACATGTAGGAAGCCAATTGAATGTACTTGGCTTATAAATAATGTATTTGGTTTAATTTGAAATGTTTAGTTTGCATTGGATTTTTTGGTCCTTTTCTTCAAATCATTAATTTACTTGTTTGAAGGTTTTCCTAAAATGTGTGATATAGACCAACGAACTTGTTAATTAAGGTGGACAGTGATCTTAACCCTATAAAAAATGAAGTTTAAGTTTAAGTTTTGGGAAGAGTATTTGTTGGGAGAGACGAAACGCTTTTGAGCTCTAGGTCTTGAAAAGGATTAGTCTCAAGTTCAAAGTTTGGGATACACTTATCAAATCAACAAAAAAAAAGTGATGTTAAGATTTTTTTTTTGAATTAACATCCTAGAGAATACTTGGGGAAATTTTCTAGTTGTAAATGTTAAATCATTTTCTTCGTTAACAAAATTAAATACCTTGAAACGTGTAATTGGGCATGCTATGGTGGTATATATAGGACAATTTTGGTGTTATAGTCAATTGTTATTGTTTGAATATTGTAGAACCAAAATTATGTATTAAAGATTTCGTTAGAGTCACCGACAACGTATAAGCTTAGTTAGTATAAATGGAACACACAATTATATAAATACCTTCAGATTTTGGTTGGTTGGTATGTACGTATTCTTTTGGTGTATCTCAACAATATAATAGAATATATCTTATCACTCGCCCTCAAGTTGGATCATGTATGTTGAGAATTCCCAACTTGCCCGTAATTCTCTAGAATGCGTCATTGCCAAGTGGCTTTGTGAAAATTTCTGTGAGTTGGGCTATCATGGATATCTTAGTGGGATGTATCTCGTTACTCTGCACATGTTCTCGAACAAAGTAGCAATCCATCTTGACGTGCTTATATGCTCTTGGAATACTGGATTGGCAGCTATATGTAAAGCTGTCTAGCTATCACAAAACAAGGTTGTGGCCTTTGTTTATTCTTCTCCAAGTTCTTGTAACAACCATCGCAGCCATATGCCTATCTTACTGTGGTAGCCATGGCACAATATTCTACTTCGGCGGAGGATCTAGCCACAACGCTTTGTTTCTTTGTTCGCCAAGAGATGGGTGATCCTTTGAGCATGAGATAATACCCTGCGCATGAACACCGAGTGACCTCGCAGCAGCCCCAATCCGCATGTCAGTAAGCAATTAGTTGACATGCTCCAGTGTTTCTAATAGAATCCTTGACCTGGTGTTCCTTTTAGATAATGTAAGATCTATTTTGTGGCATTCATATGGGTTTTTGTGGGTTTGTTAAAATATTAACTCAAAACATTTACTAGATAGACAAGGTTAGGTATAGTCACTGTAAGGTATAATAAGCAACCAATTAGTCCCTAGTACCTCCCATGGTCCACTTCCTCGTCACTGTCTCAGGGTTCCAAGTTGCAATTGTCTTCCATTAGATTCATACTCGATCAACAGTCTTCCACTTTGGCCTTTTTCAATATGTCCAACGCATATTTTCGTTGACTTAGCACAATTCCTGTGATTGTCTTGGTCACTTCAATCCCAAGGAAGTATTTAGGTAGGCCAAGACCTTTTATGCTAAAGTTTTAGCATAGATAGTACTTAATTTTTGTGACGGCCGATTTCATCATCTCCAATAATTATGGTGCCATCCACATATATTAAAGCTGCTACAAATGATTTCTTAGTTCTGTATATGAATAGAGAATGATACACCGATTGTTGAAAACCTTCTTGAATCAACACATGAGTAAACTTTTTGTACCAATTACGTAAAGCCTGCTTGAGTCCGTAAATGGACTTGTGGAGGTGACAAACTCATGTGTCTCCTTTCTTGGAAAAACCTTAAGGGATTTTAATGTAGACTTCTTCTTCTAATTCCCCCTACAAGAAGGCATTATTAACATCAAGTTGATGCATTTCCTATCATCTTCTGGCCAAAATAGATAAGAGGGTGTAAAGGGTAACTGATTTAGCTATGGGCGCAAAAGTTTTATGGTAATCTACACCTTCTACTTGGGTAAACCCTTTTGCTACAAGTCAAGCCTTGTTTCGTTCAAGGGTGCCATCGGATTTGAACTTTCTCTTGTAGATCTATTTTGAATCTATGGCCTTTTTTTCCTGGAGGTAAGGTTTCAAGAGTCCATGTACCATTTCTTTCTATAGCCTTGATTTCTTCTTTTATGGCCTTTCTCCAACATTCATGTTTGACAACCTCTACAAAGTGTTTGGGCTCATCGGTGATTATGATGGCCGCCAAAAAAGCTTTATGTGAGGGAGACAAATGTTCATAAGAGATATAATAAGATAAGGAATATACCTTTGATCCTCCTGGGAGTGGGTTGGACTGTGATGGGGCTATAAAGCTTAGCAAGTCAACCTAATTTTATTGGAGATGTTGTGGCAGCTCTCTAGTTCGTGAACTTTTTCATGTTGGTGCAGGTGGTGGTGTTGCAAATGGGGTTGGGTTACTTACATTTGAATTATCATGTGTGGTGTGATTGGTTGTGCAAGGTGTATCATGAGGTCTGTTGTGTCCCCTATAGAGTTCGGTCGAGTCACCTCAGGAACATCGTCGTCACCTATACTGAAGAATTCAAAATGGACTTTGGAAAGTCGACTTCCCTTGTCTTTGGCCATGATTACTGAGAATCAAAATATCTCTTCAAAGAACAATACATCCCTAAAGGTAATTGTTTGGTTCTTATCTAGATCATAGACGTTATATCCTTTCTACTATGATGGGTAACCAATGAAGATACCCTATCTCCCTCTTGGCTCAAATGTGTCCTTGTTTGTCAAGTGTTTGTAGTGTGCCAAACAACTAAATATTTGCATATGAATATAGCTTGACCGATTCTCAGTAAGAACTGTATAGGGTATTTTGTTTCCAGTGGCCTTACTAGGAACTCGGTTGATAATATGAGTGACAGTAAGAACACAGTGACCCCAGAATGGTTTTAGTAAATGGACATGAAATATGAGCGCACGAGCAATTTTGAGGATATGCCTATGCCATCCTCAACCATGCCATTTTGCTATGACGTTTATGGGCACGTTGTCTGCAGCACAATCCCTTTCTCTGCATACAGTTTTAGCATCAAGTAAGATTGAAACTCACTGCCATTGTCTACCTTTATACGCTTCACATATTTTTCAAATTGAGTTGCCATGATGTTTATGAACTGTGGCAGGAGGTGACTTATTTCAGATTTTTTTCTCATTGAATAGGCCCATGTCACTCTGCTGTAATAATCAACAATTGTAAGAAAATACTGAGCCCCGCACAAGGTTAGCGTCTTATAAGGACCCCAAATATCACAATGAACAAGTTCAAAACAAAAACATCTGTTCATTGAACTATTAGAAAATGGCAATCCAGTTTACTTTTCCTTTAAACAAGGGTCACAAGGCTTTATTGTCGCTGCCTTACTAACATCAGGAATTAAATTTAAATGCACGAGTTTCTTATCTGACACATGTCCTAGTCGCTTGTGCCATGTCTCAGAACTCTTTATTGCTTTGACAGCCAGTGCTTTCAATTCTACAGGTGCTACTTCCAATATGTATAGCCTATCACAGTGCTTCCCCACTCCAATCAGGTTCCTTGAATGTAAGTCCTATATCAAACAAAGATCTCTTATGAAAATTATGACACAATCATATTCCCTGGTTATTTTACTAATGGAAAATAAGTTGCACTTAAAAATAGGGATATTCAACACATATTTTAATTTTATTCTGTTGTATAAAAACACAGTTCCAGAGCCTTTTACTACCACACTCTCACCATTAGAATTTAGACTGGTTTGTGACGCTCTCCTTCTTCATCTAAATAACTCATTGTCATAAGTGATGTGTTTAGTGGCTCCGGAGTCAATAATTCAAGGCTTATCAAATAAATTTCTACCTACCATGTTTACACTGGGTTGTTAAGTAGCTCTTCTCTAGGGGCATCTTCTTTGCCAAAAAATCTGACTAGTTGTTCATCTTGGTTCAAGGTGAAGCCAGGGATTGGGCTTGCTTCCGAGTTAACACATGCTGCTCTAGGTGCTCGATTTTTTTCATTCTAGGATCTGTTTCTCCTTCTACGTCATGATTTCTTCCAATCGGGTAGATACCCTATAATTTCATAGTACTGGTCATCGATATGGCTAATGCGTTGGTAGTGTGTACATCTTAGTTTGTCTTTTATTATGGTTGGTCTATCTATGGATTCTTTCTAAGTTCGCCTGTTTTGTATGTGAAATGTCATTGTTTCCATAGCCAGCTTTCGTGGCGAAACCTCATGCTACTTCTCATCATTGGCAACAAGATGATAAGCATTACCGAGGGTTATTGATGGTTTTACACTCAAAACAGGTGTCCTTACAGTATTGAATGACTTATCTAACCCATGAGGAAATCGTACAACTGTTCTCTCTCACGTATTTATATAAGTTTTCATTGTATTCCATATTAGCAACCTTCACATATGCATTTAGGCCACGACATTAGAGATTTAGCCTCATCCAATAATGGTTTTAACTTGGTGTAGAAAGAAGGAACATTCATTCCTTCCTTATTGAGCGTGTTACCTCCCGTCGTAGCTCGTACGATCGAGGTTCACTATCGACGTCGAACCTTTCTTCGAGATTGACCCATATGTCACATGCTATCTTCGCATACCTCATACTATTGCAGACATCTTTCCCCATCGCCATTTTGAGCCATCCCTTCACCATGGCATTGTTAGATCCACAAGTTTTGATGATAAAAAATATTGGATTGATCCTACAAAAAGTTCTGATAATAATCAAAAGAGATTTGAACAAAGGAACTAAGTCTTTGGTGGTAGGAAAAACCATTACTCAAGTAATAAAGAAGAACAAGAACTCATAGAACAAGAGAAAGAAGCACTGGAAGATTTTAAAGAAGGTTACTCGAGGGATCACTCGAGTAATGATTCCCTATTACTCAAGTGACCACTCGAGTAATAATGTTCCAGAGCTTTCTGCCAAGATTTGTATCGACTTACTCAAGGGACCACTAAAGTAATATAGTCACTGAGCTCTCTGCCAAGTTTTTGATGGTGTCACTCGAGTAATGACAAGTGATCACTCGAGGGACCCCCCGAGTGACCAGGTAATTTTTCAGGCAGTGGACTTTGTCATTATTTTGCTAAGACCACTCGAGTAGCCACTTGAGTAATGCTTCTGAATCACTTCAGTAACCACTCTAGTAATAGATAATGATCACTTGAATAACCACTCTAGTGATCAAGTTAGAAGTGTTGGACTTAAGTATCTGCCAAGTTTTTCAATAGATCACTCGAGTAGCCACTCGAGTAATGGATAATAATCACTCCAGTAGCCACTCTAGTGATCAGATCAAAGTTGTTGACTTAACTCTCTTCCAAGATTTTTAATGGCTCACTTGAGTAGCCACTCAAGTAATAAAGCATGATTACTCTCGAGTAATACAGTACAGAGAGTATGATTTTAATCTATTATTCATTGATTTGTTATCCATATGATTAATCTTTCATTGTATTAGTCTCCTAAGTATATTTGCAGAAAATAATGATGAGATCATGCATTAAGAGAAAAGTCAAACATATCATACGCAACATCCGAAATGCTCACTTACCGTAAACGACTAGTTTTCAAATTTGAAGAACGGTCAAACGAAGCTATGCGACTCTAACGGACATATTTGAAATGCTTCCAACGGACATTACAATGCACCTATATATATATGGAGCATTCAACGAAGAACAAACACAACAACTGAGAATACGCAAACTCACATCGATCAATATAATCTTAGTGCTATGTTTTCATATACTTACTCTTTATACTTCAGTGATTATCTATTTACTCTGTAAGAGAGATTTTCATTACAAACTCAATAATAGTTATTGAGGAAACTTAAGGTTGTGGAACCTTGAGTTGGGGATTTGATTACAACATGTATGGGGGAGCAAGTGTCCAGTGAAGGAACTTGCTGTGTACTGAGGTGGCAAGAACAAACTAAATCTTGGAAGATATAGTGAAACTCTCAGAGAAGCTTTGAGGACTGGACGTAGGTCAAAGTGGTTGTGGCCGAACTAGTATAACTCCTAGTGTACAGTTCGGTGATATTTCTCCTAGCTCTTAACTGCTTAAAATTTCCAGTCAATTCTTATATACAAATGAATTTTCTGGTATCACACAATTCACCCCCCTCTTAGGTGAAACGCTTGCACTAACAGGTGTTGCACCTATCCACAGTGCCAAATCTGACAAGTCTGCCTTTGGCATCGAGATTAAACCACCAATAAAGCCTATCTTGTGTTTATCAAAGAGAGCATTGCTCATATCGCTTACCTACTCGCCGTAGTTGTTTTCATCAAGTAGCTCGCCTATATAAAGCTAGCCTAGGTTATCAGCCGTATACAGGAATTATGGTGATATTGTGTCAAAAGTGATTGATGAAGTACTATCTTTTCTACTCGTTGAGTCACTTATGTTGTTACCATGATCTCTTAATATGATCGTCTCTCTGATACCATAAAGGAGATGAGCTCAAGAGAATTGAAAAGATGACTTGAAGATCTTTATTAATTAAGGAGTAAATATATGCAGGGTTTTTTCATTCCTATACGGGTGTGTCGTTCCTATATTCATGGATCATAATCAACCATTAATATTTACATTATAATAATAAATCAATATCCCTAGAATTTTTTGGAGGAGGTGTATCTCAACAATATAATAAAATATATCTTATCACCTTTTGCCTTTCTTAGTTCGCCAAGTCAGGGACTTCTCTACCAAGTACCAACAATACAACAAATGAAAATCCAGCCAATCTTCTGCCAAATCTTCTTTTATCTTTTCAACTTCTTTATACCATGTCTAGGTATTACACTTTTTTCATTTACAAGGAAGGAATGCCACAAGTGTAAGAGTTAAAGATTGATGCACAGTGAGTAAGCATATGTGGGTGGGTGGGTACAACGAGCGATGAGATTGATGGCGATAGGAGAACAACCAGAAGCTTGGGTGGCTGTGATCTGAAAGGAAGAAGGAGAGGGTGGAAGAGAAGGGTGAGTGAAGCTATGATTGAGAGAGGAAGGGTGAGATAGAGAAATAAAGTGGCAGAGAAGGAGACAAGTGAGGCCTCCAATCAGATCTTGAGAGGGAGGGAGGGATAGAGATTATTAAGGATGGAGACTTAGGTTTGACACTTGGATAGTTGGTGTTGCCCACAAAAAGGTAAGGGCTGTTTATGATTGTTCATGGAGGTGACATCCCCCATTTAGATATGTTCATAGGCTTTTTCGCACCAAACAAAGTTCATGGTGCAGGGTGCACCCAACAAGAATACTATGTCTTTGTGCAATATAATTTTGTACAAAGAAAAAATAACCACCCAAAGAAACCAAGTTAATATTTGTGTAAGCTATATGCTATAAAAGAACACCTTTAAATATAGTGCCCTTCTAAAATGCCACATTCACATAAATCAGCAAAATACAGCACTCTTTCAATTCACTGTTGTCTCTCTCGACATGCTATCGTCCTTGGTTATAAGTAAGGAAAGCACTTTGTAAGCAAAAATTACAAATAATTATGGGGAAAAGTTATTAGTGCATAGAGACTAGAAATCAAAAAAATTACTTGAGTGTTCCCATGTGAAGATACTCAAAAGAAACCAGGTTGTTCTCCTCTGCTTTTTTTTAGTGAATACCTGGTTGTTCAATTTTAAATCCTATTATTTATTTTGGGTAAAGGGGGTAAGGCTGAGTACAACTATCTCTCCCTAGACCCCTTGGTGGGAGCCGTATACACAGGACTACCCTTTTTTATTTATTTTTCAATATTAATTATATTACCCAAGCAAAAAATAAAGGATTCAGTAAGAGCTTGTTTGTTCTCCTAAAGCCATAGGAGTAAAGATATTGAAAATAATAAATGCATGCTGTTGGAGTTATATAACCCAGTCTACACTTCAAAAAAAAGTCCTTCAAGAGGAGAGAAATGATGGGATAAAGAGTAAGGATTATTTTATCCTTATTTTAAATTTATTTTCAGTAGAATAGATAGATTATTTTTAAAATAAATTTATTTGGATTAGTATTAATAAGATTTATCCTATTACTCTTATATAGGATTAGCTTATTTTAGCTGTGTTCACTTTAGATTATTTTTGTTATTTTAATACTAGAACTAAGGGTGTTACCCAAAAAAAAGGGAGAATTACATATGGGTCTCAAACAAGAAGAAAAATAAAAAAATGGTCCCTTAAAATCTCAAAATAACAAAATGGACCCAAGAAGTTGTCAATGAAAACTCCTAGAGTTGTCAACGACCTACACTTGAGGTTGTTAATGGGACCATTTTTTCATTTTGAAATTTCAAGGGATCATTTTTTTATTTTCTTTCTTGCTTAGGACCTGGCTATAATTATCCCATAAAAGACTAGACCTAAGGGCTTTAAAAGAGAATTTATTCAAGAACTTTAAGACGGGAGGAGCCTAGAATTACTTATCCCTATTGTACATTATTAGACTAATTTAAATCTTAAATTTATAATAAAAACATGTACTTGTCAGAGTTTCAAAATTAATTGATAAAGCTTTTTCAAGTCAAAACCAATTTTATATTCTTGATGAACATGCACAATCTGTTGTCTCAAATAATGAAAACACTCATTATACTATAACTTCATTTAGACAATGCTAGGCTAATAGATATATCTCTATTCTATTAACAAACCATCCATTTAACCCCTAAATTTTAGGTCAAGCATTATTTTATCTAAGTTCTACAATTAAATTAGCTTTCTCAAGTTTCACTCAATTGAACCTAACAATCTAAGTGGTGGTCAATCACCCAGAAGCATTAAAAGCATGAGATAAAATAAACATATAAATTTCCTTAATCAATAAAAGAAAGGAATTAAAAAGTCTTAATCCATCCAATAGTTTAAAGCTACTTAGAGTCATAACCAAAAACAAATAAAAGTAATAATAATCCACAGCAAAAAAAGAGTTAACTGAAAGGAAAGAGCAGAAATTAATAAAACCAAAAGATTGAGCCTAAACTATCTTCTAAGCTTCAATTACTTCTAATTCTCTGCAGCATCCTCTAGTTCAGTTCACAACGACGCTTCTAGCACTAGTAGAAAAATGACTTTTTAAACCGGTTAAAAATGACTTTTTAGACCGGTTCTGTATTAGGTCTTGATACAGCAGGTCTAAAAAGTCTGTTATTTTTTAGACCGGTTGTTATAACCGGTCTTAAAAGTCACACGTTTAAGACCGGTTGTGCCCACAACCGGTCTTAAAAATCAACATTTAAGACCGGTTGTGGGAATAACCAGTCTTAAAGGGCAGACATTTAAGACCGGTTGTGCCGTGCGCATTATCTGCTTCATCTTCTTCGTTCAGTTCTGGTAGACCCCTGGAAAAAGAAGGAGTCTCAAGAAGATCATAATTTGAGTGACTTTTCTCGTCAATATCAATGACCCTTTTTCCTTGGAGAGCTACAGACCACATTTTATTTGCCTGATCAGTGATATAGAACACTTGTTGAGCCTGATCTGCCATAATGAAAGGTTCATCTCTAAAACTTCTAGTATTTAGATCTACTAATGTAAATCCTAACCTATCGATCTTCACACCATTATTGACATCAACCCACTTGCATTTGAAAATGGGAAATCTAATTTTAACATAGTCAACCACCCAAATGTCTTCAATCACCCCATAATATGGTATGGCAGCCAATGTAGGGTTCTTATCTTTCGAACTAGAGAAGTGCATAGATTCAGCCACTAATACAACACCACTGTTCTGGACGGTGCTCTTATCATCTAGGGACTTCGTGTAAAAGGTATAACCATTGATCACAAATGAAGTCCAACTTATGACATCAACTTCAGGACCACGTGCTAACCAATTTATTGTATCAGAAACACATTCTTCTCTGTCAACCTTTTGTTTGAACCAATATGCGAAAGTTCTGTTATGCTCCTTGATTAACCTTTGTTCAATCATTCGACTATTTTGTTTTCGTACAATTTCTTTATGGGCATTCATGTAATATTGAACTTCATCAACATTGTTCAAGATGTACAAGTGGACTTGTTGCAATTCATCAACATCTATGCTCTTTACTATTGCCCCGCGTCTACCCCCTTCTTGATCATGACATTTAGGAAGGCCAATATGTCGTACATGTGACAAATAATGTTGACAAAATTCCATAGCTTCTTCAGAAACATATTTTTGAACAATAGATGCTTCAGGCCGATTGGGGTTCTTCACATACCCTTTTAGTATTTTCATAGTTCTTTTGATTGGGTACATCCACCGAAAATAGATAGGGCCACACAACTTTATCTCCCTCACTAGATGAACAATCAAGTGTACCATGATATCAAAAAAGGAAGGAAGAAAAAGCTTCTCAAGCTGGCATAAGATCATATATCCTTCATTTTCCAATTCCTCCAATCTTTTTGTGTCAATGACTTTAGAACAAATGGCATTGAAGAAGAAACAAAGTCTAGTCAATATGTGTTGAATATCATATTCGGCAATGCCTCGAATAGCTACTGGGAGTAGTTATTGCATTAAGGCATGACAATCATGAGACTTTAGCCCTATTAACTTCAAGTCTTTCATCGATACAAGCTTTTTAAAATTTGAACAATACCCTGAGGGAATTTTAGCGCTATGTAAACACTCACAAAAGCTTCTTTTCTCAACCTTAGATAAAGTATGAGCAGCTGGAGGACAAAAAGTTCTATTACCATATGGCCTTGGATGTAAATCTTCTCTTATTCCCATTTCTTGCAAGTCTAATCTTGCCTTCACGCCATCCTTAGAACTTCCTTGTATGTTGAGCAGTGTACCAACAATACTATCATATACGTTCTTCTCCACATGTATCAAATCAATACAGTGTCTGACGTCAAGATTGCGCCAATATGGAAGATCGAAGAAGACGGACCTTTTTTTCCATATATTTTTCTCATTTCACTCTTTGATGACTTACCAAACATAGTATTGATATTTTTCACCTTTTCATAAATTTTCTCCCCAGTCAATGCCTCTGGAGCATCTTCAAACTCTTGGCCACCGAAAAAAGCTTTTTTTAATCTACGATAAGGGTGGCTTCGTCTTAGAAATCGCCTATGGCCAAGGTAAACCGTCTTTCTTCCATGTTGAAGTTGATGGTAGCATGTGCCTTCTTCACTTATCGGACAAGCTTTGTGGCCTTTAACGCTATATCCTGACAAGTTCCCATATGTAGAGAAGTCATTTATAGTACAAAAGATCATTGCTCGCATATTAAAAGTCTCCTTCTTGTTCGCATCAAAAACATCGACACCTTTATCCCACAACTCTTTCAAGTCTTCGATCAAGGGTTCTAGGTAAACATCTATGTCATTTCCGGGTTGCTTTGGTCCCAAAATCAACATAGACAACATAATGTACTTTCATTTCATACATAACAAAGGAGATAAGTTGTAAATTACCAACAGAACAGGCCATGAACTATGTATACTGCTTAGGCTACCATAAGGATTCATACCATCTGTGCTAAGCCCAAGCCTGAGATTCTTAGGTTCTTCACCGAAGCTAGGAAATAATTGATCAATTTTCTGCCATTGAGAAGAATCAGCTGGATGTCGAAGCTTTCCATCAGAAATCCACTCATCTGCATGCCATCTCAAATTTTTGGCATTAATTTCATTAGCAAACAGGCGCTTGAACCTTGTAATGATTGGAAGATACCACAACACTTTTACAGGGCCCTTATTTGATTTATACCTCAGAGTTTTACATATCGAACATTGCTCCTTCTCTTCATGATCTTTTCTATACAATATGCAATCATTAGGGCAATCATGGATCTTTTTATACTTCATCCCTAGTGGACACAGTATTTTCTTAGCATCATAGTATCGACAAGGCAACACATTATCATCAGGAAGCATATCTTTAACGGCCTCAAGCGTTTCTGAAAAACTCTTGTCGCTCCATCCATGCTGTGCTTTCAAGCTTACCAATTTCAATACAGCAATCAGTAATTGGTATTTTTTACACCCTGGGTATAGCGGCTTCTCAGCATCACTGCACATATTACCATATGCATGTGATTGTTCAAAAGCCTCTTCTCCTACATAACAAATAATATTCTCTATCCGATCATCCATATCCGTGTCATTATCATGACAAGTCACTTCCCCCTGTTGAGATGCACTTGGCATTTCTAATTGTTCACCATGCCATACCCATACTACACACGTCTTACAAAACCCATCACAAATTAAATGTGTATATATATCTGTAGCACTTAGTCGCTTCTCATTCAAACATTCTACACATGGGCAATAAAACATCCCACTATCATCATCGGCATTTCTTTTTGCAAAGTCTAAAAAACCCTTGACCCCAACATCATATTCAACACTCGTCCGTTTAGCTTGTATCCAACTACGATCCATATATTCCAACACCTTTTTTTTTGTTTTGTACTTTTTCCCTGGAAAAGGTAGGAGAATGATTAGAGCATGCAATCATTACACCCAAGTACATAGTGTAACTAGAATAGTACCATTGATAGAGCTCAATATTTATATCTTTTTATTAATTAATCTTAGGCTTTTGTGGGACTTAATTGAATATTTTGGGCATAATCAAGTGTTAGTGTGAGACTTTAATGGAAGAATAATTTGGGAATTAAAGTGGTTAAATTGTTATATTTTTAATTAATATTTGTTATTCCCATTATTCTTAATTGTGAACAAAAGATATTACCTTTGTGAATATAATTTTGTAGGTGTTGATGTGGCACAACTTGAGTGGTAAAGGTAAAAGATGTTATTTTGGAGCTTAATGAAGGACAAAAGTGGAATATCACAAGTGCAGAATTTATTTTTACATTTTTTCTAAAAGGAGGTTAAATGAGTAAGGGCCTTGTTTGGTTATTGCAATTTTGTACATATGCTAAAACATATTTTCACCTCATCATCCAAACAAGGCACAACTCACTTTTAACCTAGAGCATAAGGGAAGTGAAGAGAGGTGGCGGCTGAATTGGGGATGAAGAAAAGCAAGCCGAAGTGAGAAGCTGAACCGAGTTGGAGAAGAGATCAATTAAGAGAAAAATAACCCAGCCGAAATTGTTGAATAGATTGAAGAAGAATTGGACCGTGTGGGAGCTTGCTGGACCGAATATATGAAGGAGCAGAATCGGATTGAATGAGGAAAGGAAACCAGCCGAAATAATTGACCAAGAAGGGAGTGGACCGAAATGGTTTAATGGAGAAATGGGAGCTGACCGTGAGGGAGAGAAAACACGGAGAATAAGAATGGAATAGAGGAGAGGAAAAGTCCATAGTGGCGGCTGGGGTTAGAGGATTAAATGCCGCTGGATAAAAGGGAGGCAGCCGACATTGTGGGCTAGGATGCATGGAATGGAGAGGATGAGGCTGTGTGCGTGTGTGAAAGGGAGAAAAAGCATGAAGAGCAGCAGCGAATGAGGGAGGTTCGGTGGCTGTGTATGAGAGGGAAAGAGGCACCGAATTGAATTGAAGAAATGGGAATTGAAGAAAGCATGTTTGGACAAAAGAAAGGAAGGAGCTGTTCGGTGTTTTAATTAGAGATTTGTTCGGTGCTTTGTCTTTATTCTCAATGGCTAACTGCTCATTTTTCCATCAAGCTTCATTCTCCTCTTCCATGTGTAGCTAAGCTTTGGTGATTTCCTTGAGTTGGGTAATGGTTTGAGCTTCTAAACTTCAATGGAATTCCTTTAAGCTCTCTTTTTAGTTCATAATTATATAGCTTGGTTAAGTATGTAATTGTGGTCTAGATTGTTATGCCAAGTGAATAAACTTGGTTGTTGAGCTAGGAGTTGATTAATCAAGCTTTGTATGATTCATATTATGAGTAGGTTGAATTGTTTATTCCAACTTGGTTAAGTGGATTTAAATGATTAAACTGAATGTTTTGAATTGTTGTAATGGTAATTACAAGCTAGAATTGGAAGTTGATTATTCATCTCCTTGAGTTTGAATTATTTGGTGGTATTCATTTAATTGCTTTGGTAGAATGAATTAAATGATTATTGCAAGTATGGAGCTAGTGGTAACTTAGTTCCATCCTCTTGACTCATATTGTGGAATTCATATCATTAGCAAGCAAAGAAGACTAAAACCCCAATTCAAGGGAATCACATTCCATCATTATTCTAGTTTATTAAATTTACCTTCTTGTTAGTGTTAATTTCAATTCCTTTTGCTTCTTTGTTTTGAAAACCGAAAAGTACAAAAATATTGCTTTAGCTTAGTTTAGTTCATTAGTTTACAAATGCAATTTCTCAAAAATGATTTCTCACAGCTTTAAGGTTTTTTTTGTCACTTTACTACTTAGAAACTTGGAAGTTAATCTCCTCACAAGAACGACCTAGGTTGAGCTACTATGCTATATTCTTAAACCTAGTTTTATTTTGTGAACTCACACGACATGGGTTCATCAACCATAAACAAAGAAGATCATGATTTAGAGTAGCGTGTAAGGAAAAAATGGAATGAGGGAAAGTGGAATGGAGAAAGAGTAAGGGAATGAGGAATTGAGGTGGAAAGAGGAAGGAAATAATGCCTGTTCGTCAGAGAAAGTGACTTGGATATATATTCTTTTAATGTCTAACGCCAGCACACACTAGATTCATTGTTATACTGTTTGTCCCTGGATATATTTTTTAGGGTGACTTTGGTCCTTCGACTAATAATATCCAAGCAATACATTGGAAACCAATAGAAGGTAACTAGTTAACAAAGAAAAAAGAACTATAAGTGGAGGGATTTATGTTGAGGCTCAGTACTGGTGATGCTCTGACTACTGAAATTTAGGGTTGCCTTATGGGCATGAAAAGAGCTTGGGATGGGGGGTTTAGAGAAGTGTTGATTAGGTGCGACTCCTACGAGGTTATTGACCTACTTCAAAATGAGATCCCATATATGCATGAAGAATGGCAGCTGCTTACAGAGATTAAAGCAATGTTGGAACGGAGCTGGAATATAGAGTTCCAATATATTGACAGAGATGACAATAGTATGGCATACTATTTAGCCAAACGAGCACTGAGTTCTTCTCATGGGCTTCAAATTATGCCAGCAGATGCAATCTTCTCAGTTTTGCATATGGAAGACCCGGGCTAGCTTGCTAACCGGACTGGTCAATATAGTCTGTCCCCTTTTACACTGAATGTCTTTTCCAGCCACTATAGAGGATGCTAATCCTCCTAAGAATTCTCATCTTATTCATATGCAATTAAATGACTCTAAATGTTATGGTTTGGTAACAATTATTTCTGAGGATCAACTACTCATTTCGGCGCTTGGTCACATGCTCAATTTGAATTCAGAAGAATATTAGTCAAAAATCCTGAGGGAGGAAGATTACTTTTAAAGCAGAGACTTCCTCTTCATCCAGAATGATTGGAATATATAGGCATGACCTTATTAATGCCATTATATCTTTGTTCAGTATTATAGGTTCAAGCCTACTCAAAAGACATTCTTTATTTATAACAAAAAGTGAACGGGTCATATCTATAATATATAATCTAGATATAGGTTCCTTAATTGACGAACTAATATGAGCAAAATATGAACTAGGATAGGATTTATAGCCAAAGTAAAACGAATGATGAATATCTAATGATACCAATTTCAAATTGAGCATGTGACCAAGCGCCGAAATGACTAGGTGATGATCCTCATGAATAATTCTCTTGCTGTATTTTGAATTTCCAGTATATAAAAAAAAACACCAAATGAACACACCAACTGGAATTCCAAATCTGGAGGCAACTTTCCAAAATTGCTTCTATATAGTAATTGTAGAGGGGTAAATGTAGAGGACGAGGAAGCATACCTCAAACAAGACGATGAAGACGAAGACCTCCCTGAGTTGCAGTGAATAACGGACGGAGCTCAAAACCTGAAGCAAACGAAGATGGCGACCTAACAGCGACAACCACGAGCAGCGACCGGCCGGATTCGATTGTTCCAATTCAAAGATCAGGTAAGGGACGGGGAGTTGAGCACTGAGAAGAGAAATGATTGGGATGAAAGAAGCCAAGAGTCGATTTCAGAATGGAGAGGGCGGGCAGGGGAGGTGGGGAAAAATTTGGGGAGGTTTTTAAGACCGGTTAAGTAGATTAACCAGTCTAAAATGAAGCTTTTTAAGACCGGTTGTCTAACAACCGGTCTTAAAATCCACTTTTAATACCGGTTGTTAGAGAACCGGTCTTAAAAAGCTTCATTTTAGACCGGTTCTCTAGCAACCGGTCTTAAAAAGATTAATTTTTAGTCCGGTTATTATAATAACCGGTCTAAAAATTAATCTTTTTAGACCGGTTAGTGTACAACCGGTCTAAATTGTATTTTTTAGACCGCTTATTATAATAACCGGTCTCCCAAATTCTTTATAATTATGTAAATGCCACCGTGCATTTCTTTTAGACCTCATTTACTACAACCAGTTTAAATGTGCCGGTCTAAATCACCTTTTTTGTATTAGTGTAGGCTTCAAATCAGCCACCTCCATAGTCTTCTCGTCCTCCCGTGAAGATGATGACAGAACCTGACTGCCACTCTCTTTGCTCTCTTCGATATTCAAAAGCGTCTCCTCCTCCTCCTTTCCTGAAGAAGCTAAACCCCTATATATAGGTTAGGTTCCTAGATTCTCATTCCATAAAGTGCAATATCCCTCTTGCAAAATAAAATCAAACAAAAAGATATAAAATTAAAAACAATAATAATAAATAATGATAATGATAAAAATAATAATAATAATAACAACAAAACAAAAATTCCTTTTTTATTTATCTTAAATTATTATTTTTATCCTTAATATCAAAATCATTATTTTTATCCTAAAATTTGATATTTACAATGAAATCCCCAAAATCATGCAGCAAGTTCATATCTTATCTAAATCTCATTCGAATCCATTTAATTTATCCTAGATGACTCCCAACTATATTAAAATATATCTTAAAATTATCTCAAAATAGGTAGTCATCACTAATCTAACTCAATATTTTTGTATTTTTCGATTTTCAAGATAAAGAAGTAAACATAATCAAAATTAACAATAACAACAAGGAAAATTCAATAAACTAATATAATGATGAAGTGGGATTCTCTTGAGTTGAGATTTTAGTCTTTCTTGCTTACTAATGATAAGAATTCAATAATATCAGTTAAAATTATGGACCTAAGCTACCACTAGATCCATACTTTTAATACGCAGTTAATTCATTTTATTGACGCAATTAATCGAGTGCTACTATATAAATCTGACTCAAGAAGAAGAATAATTAACTTCCAATTCTAAATTGTAATTACCATTACAAAAATTCAAAACATTCAGTTTAGCCATTTAAAATCCACTCAACTGAGTCAAAATTAACAATTCAACCTACTCCTAATATGAATCATACGAAGCTTAATTAGTCAACTCCAAGCCCAAACCCCAAGTTTATTCACTTGGCATGGAATAATCTAGCTCACAACCATATATTTAACCAAGCCATATAATTATGAACTAGAAAGAGAGCTTAAATGAATTCTATTGAAGCTTAAAAGCTCAAACTACACTACAAAAAAACACCCGATTTCCGACGAAATTTTTTCCGTGGCAAATTCCGATGGAAATTCCGTCGCAGATTTTTTCGACGAAATTTTTTGTGGCATATTTAGCCATGGAATTTCTGACGGAATTTTTGCCATGGCAATTTCCTACGGAAATTTCCGTCACAAAGTTTTCCGACTGAAATTTTCATTGGAATTTGTCTTCAAAAATTTTCCAACGGAATTTTTTCCGTGGCAAATTCCAACCGAATTTCATATGGAAAATTCCGTAGCAAAGTTTTCCGACGGAAATTTCTGTCGCAATTTGCAACGGATAATTCCGTTAGAAATTCCGTAGGAAAAAAATTTAAAATTATTAATGTTTTAAAAATAATATTTTAAAAATTAAAATAATATTTATAAAATTAAAATATTAATTATTAAATAATTATATTTAAATTTAATTATTAAAATTATATTATTATTTATTAATATATATGTTATTAATATTATATTTATAATTTTATATTAAAAATAATATTTATAATATTAAATTATTATTTATTAAATAATTTTAATTAAAAATTTATTTAATTTAAATATATAAATTATTGGGGAGCGTAGAACTATCAAAGATCTTACCTCTTCTACTGATATTATTGATCCTTTCCTCTCTTGTCCAGAATTTAATATTAATTTTGAGTTGAAAGGTCCTTTGTTGAGTCACTTACCAAAATTTCATGGTTTACCTGCAGAGGACCCTAACAGGCACTTGAGGAATATGTACATTGTGTGCACCTCCATGAAACCAATGGGAATTGATCTAGATGAGATGTGCCGAAAAGTCTTTCATTTCACATTGGAAAACAAAGCTAAGGAGTGGTTCTTGATGCTACCCCACCACAATCCTAATGCTTTAGCATCCTGGGACAGCTTGAAGAGTGCCTTTTTGGAAAAATACTTCCCTTCTTCAAAGATAACATCTCTCACTAAGGAAATCTTCGGTGCTAAACAAGGCCTCCATGAATCTTTTTATGAGTATTGGTGTCGTTTTCAAGAACTTCTAGCCAAGTGTCCACATCACCAAATTCCAGAAGCTCGATTGGTGCAATATTTTCATAGTGGGTTGCTTCCTCAAGATAGGAAGAGTTTGGATTCATCTTCTGGAGGCACTATTCAATTGCTTACACCTGAAGAAGCTTGGGCTTTAATTGAGAAGATAGCTAGTAATGATCAACAATTTGAAGGGTTGGATGCTAGACAAGTCCATGAGGTCTCACATGCTTCAAGATCTTCAAGGGAGTATGATAATTTGTCATCCCAAATGACAGATATGAGAACTGACCTCAATAAGCTCATGGCCCATCTAAACAATGTGAACATTCATGGGTCACATTCTCAAGCTCTAGTGGCTCCTAGCTGTGACATATGTAGCTCTCACATGCATATTGCTCCTAATTGCCCACACCAACTTGGGGAGGTCTCGGCTGTTTTTCAAGGGAGACAAGGACAGAATCAAAGGCCTTGGAATCCCTACTCTAATACATACAATGAGGGTTTGAGGTCCCATCCCAACTTTGGTTGGAGGAACCAGAATCAATTTCAAGGGAGTTCTTCAAATCAAGCTCCAACTCAAGGACCTTCAAACCAATCTAATCCCCAACAAACAGTGGTTGCTACACCTGAATCCCATGCTACTAAAGATGACATCTCTCAACTTCTCAAGTGTATGAACAATGTGTCATCTTCAATGGGTAACTTAGCCTCGAGATTTGATGAAGAGAGAGCTCAAACCAATTCTAAATTTTCTGACATTGGGACTAAGTTTGACACAATCTTTAACAAGTTGGAGTTGTTGGATTCTAAGAATTCTAACCTCACTTCATTTGTCACTCAAATGTCCGATAGCCTCAATGAGCAACAAGCTAAAAGTAGACAAGGGTTGCCTTCCAATACTGTGATCAATCCTAAGGATGTACATGCTTTCTCTTTGAGGAGTGGCAAACAAGTGGGTAAACAAGTCCGATTTGAAGAAAATGTTGAGAGTTTCAAATCTGGAATGCATTCTAGTGATAGGCACAATGAAGAGGTTGAGGTTCCCTTGCAACCACAAGTGGAAGATATTGATGGTAGTGATGATTCTGATCAAAGCACTCACATTGCTATTGGAAAATCTGAGAGTATGGTTGAACAGAAGCTTCTACAAAGGCATTCTTCTCCAAATTCAAATATGGATAGCAAGCAAGGAGTGCCAACTTCAACAAATGCTAAGGTACTTGACCCTTCAACTTCTTCTTCTTCAAGCAAAGGGGAAGGTAAAAAGGTAAATCTCTCTGAAATTCCATTTCCTAATTCATATGTGCTTAGCAAAAAGGTTTCAAATGAAAAGAAATTTCTTGATATGATGGATATTTTCAGTAAGATTGAAGTTAATTTGCCTTTGCTTGATGTGTTGAAAGGAATGCCTGCTTGTGCTAAATTCTTGAAAGATTTGTGTACCCAAAAGCGTAGGTGTAAACCCAATGAGTGTGTTCAGTTGAGTCCTAGTGTGTCTGCTCTGTTTAAACCCCATCTCCCAATTAAGTGTAAAGACCCTGGCTCATTCACTGTTCCATGCACTATAGGTACCATGCCTTTTAGTAATGCTCTTCTTGATCTAGGAGCCGCTATAAATGTCATGCCCTACTCTGTTTACACCTCTCTTGGCCTCACAAACATCAAATCCACTAGTGTCATCCTACAACTAGCTGATCGCACCACTAGGAAACCTCATGGCTTATTGGAAGACATCTTAGTCAAGGTCAAAGACTTAGTGTTTCCTGCTGATTTTTATGTTCTAGACATGTCTATTGAGGTCTCAGTTGAGGAGCCATTGATTTTGGGTAGGCCTTTCATGCGCACAGCTAATACTATCATTAGCATGAAGGATGGGTACATAACTATGGAAGTAGGTGATCATGTCATTCGGTTCAATGTTTATGAAGCTATGAATCACCCATTTGAGGACTACTCCCTTCTTGGCTTGAATGAGATTGATTTGGCCTTGGAAGAGGCGATTGATGAGTCTACTTTCTCATTGTGTGTGAAAAATGATTGTCATGATGATGTATGTGCTACCATTTGTTCAAATTCTTTTCCCTCTATTGATTGTAATGATGATGTGTGTAGTATTGATTGCATGTCAATTGATAGCTCACTTTCCACTTCCAATCCTTTAATTTTTGATTTTTCTAACCTTGGTAGTACTATATCTTCATTTGATAGTTATCATGGTGTTGGGAAAGAATTATTGTGTAGTTTTACAGAATTTGAGAATGTTAGTGAAGTGGATTCCACTTTTGGAAGTGAAGCAACATCCATTAGCACTGAATCTGCTCCTATAGACACAAGTGGAGTTATTGTTGAAGATGAGGAAAGAAATCAATGTGCTACTGATGGCACGATTGCAATTCATGGGTCTAAGCTTCACATTCCTCCATCTTACAAGTTTCAGACTTCTCCTAACCTCAAGGATGATTGTGTGAGTAACCTCACTTCTTTCCAATTATTGAAATACTTACATTCTCCTTTTGGTGATGAACTTAGCAGGTCAAGAGTCATAAATTTCTTTGCTGAGAATTTTGGAAATAATGGACAACCACATGTCAAGACTGCAACAGGGGAGAAACTCAGTTCTAATCAATTACTACAATGTTGCATACCATTTCATGATGCTACTTCTCATATATTTCACTCTTTGAATGATGTAGGTGGGAGTCCAGGTTGCTTTGTGAATGAGCCACAATCTCAATCCACATTTGAACAAGGGGGACATACTTCCAATCCAACAGTTATTGGGGATTCTCATAAGAAAGGGAAGTTTCTTGGTGCACTTGAGTTGAAAGAACTTTTACCTTCAATTGTGCAACCCCCTGAACTTGATTTGAAACCCCTTCCCCCTAACTTGAAGTATGCTTTTCTTGCTGAACATGATCAATTACCTGTCATTATCTCTAGTTCCTTAAGTACATCTGAGGAGTTGAGTTTACTCCATGTGTTGAAGAAACACAAGAGGGCAATAGGGTGGACTTTAGGTGACATTCCAGGTATTAACCCAACTGTGTGCACCCATAAAATACTTTTGAATGAGGGTTCTAAACCTGTAAGACAGCCCCAACGTAGACTCAACCCTCTCATCTTAGATGTAGTTAAGAAGGAGGTCACCAAACTCTTGAGTGCAGGGATCATATATCCTATTTCAGATAGTGAGTGGGTCAGTCCGGTCCAAGTTGTTCCAAAAAAGAGTGGAATAACTGTTGTACGAAATGAGAAGAACGAACTCATTCCAATAAGAGTCCAAAACTCTTGGAGAGTTTGTATAGACTTTAGAAAGTTGAATGAAGCAACTCGAAAGGACCACTTTCCCCTCCCCTTTATAGATCAGATGCTAGAAAGATTGGCATGCAAATCTCATTATTGTTTCCTTGATGGTTTTTCTGGTTATTTTCAGGTTCCTATTGCACCAGAGGATCAAGAAAAGACAACATTTACTTGCCCATTCGGGACGTTTGCATACCGAAGGATGCCTTTTGGGTTATGCAACGCTCCTGGGACATTTCAAAGATGCATGCTCTCCATTTTTAGTGACTTACTCGAACAAGGTATTGAGGTATTCATGGATGATTTTTCTATATATGGAAATTCTTTTGAAGAATGTTTGCTGAATTTGGAGAGAGCATTAGAAAAATGTGTGCAAAAGAACCTTGTGCTAAATTTTGAGAAATGCCACTTCATGGTAGATCAAGGAATAGTCTTAGGCCACTTGATAAGTAAGAGGGGTATAGAAGTCGACAAATCTAAAATTGAAGTAATTTCATCTCTTCCTTATCCCTCTAACTTAAGAGAACTTAGATCTTTCTTGGGGCATGCTGGGTTTTATAGAAGATTCATTAAGGATTTTAGTAAAATAGCTTGTCCCCTATCTAAGCTTCTCCAAAAGGATGTGGATTTCATATTTGATGATGCATGCAAATTGGCTTTTGATGAAATTAAGTCTAGACTCATTTCTCCACCTATACTCATTGCTCCTAATTGGGATCTTGACTTTGAGCTTTGTTGTGATGCTTCCAATAGTGCTGTTGGTGCAGTTCTAGGTCAGAAAATTGGTAAGACCTCTTGTGTTATTGCTTATGCTTCAAAAACATTGGATAAGGCTCAAATCAATTACACTACCACTGAGAAAGAGCTCTTTTCCATTGTTTTTGCACTTGAAAAGTTTAGGTCTTATCTAGTGAATTCTAAAGTGATTATCTATTCTGATCATTCTGCTGTCAAGTTCTTATCTAGGAAGACTCATACAAAGCCTCGGTTACTAAGGTGGATGCTACTACTTCAAGAATTTAACACAGAGTTTAGGGACAAGGCCGGTGCAGAAAATCTTGTTGCTGACCATCTAAGCCGCTTGCCCCTTGCTACACAGGGAGTAGTTGATGCTGAAGTTACTTGTGATGGTTTTCCTGATGCCCATCTCCTGGCTATTACACTTCGTGACCCATGGTTTGCTCATATTGTGAATTATCTTGCTGCTGGGGTGTTCCCTGATTCTTTGTCTCGTTTTCAGAAACAGAAGTTGAAACATGAATCTCAATATTATTTGTGGGATCCTCCTTACTTGTGGCGGCATTGTAGTGATCAAGTCATTAGGAGATGTGTGCCGGATGATGAAATTTCTTCTGTTATAACATCTTGTCATTCTTTGTTGTATGGTGGTCACTTTGGGGCAAAGAGAACTGCTAGGAAAATCTTAGACTGTGGTTTATATTGGCCTAGCCTCTTTAAGGATTGTTATGCTTTTTGCAAAACTTGTGATGCATGCCAACGTTTTGGGGGTTTATCTAGAAAGCATGAAATGCCGCAACAACCTATGTTGTTTTGTCAAGTTTTTGATGTTTGGGGCATTGATTTTATGGGTCCATTTCCTGTATCTCATGGATATTTGTACATTTTGTTGGCTGTTGATTACCTTACAAGGTGGATTGAGGCCATTCCTACAAGGAAAGATGATGCTTCTACTGTTATAAAATTCCTACGTACTCATATCTTTTGTAGGTTTGGTGTGCCAAAAGCAATTGTGAGTGATCGTGGCTCACATTTTTGCAACAAATTGATGGATAACTTGCTATCCAAATATGGTGTTCTCCACAAGATTTCTACCCCTTACCATCCACAGACAAATGGCCAAGCTGAGGTGTCTAATAGGGAAATCAAGTATATCTTAGAGCAAATTGTCAAGCCAAGTAGGAAAGATTGGGGTTTCCGGTTGGATGATGCTCTTTGGGCATATCGTATAGCTTTTAAAACTCCCATTGGCATGTCTCCTTTCCGGTTAGTCTTTGGTAAGGGTTGCCATCTACCTGTTGAGCTAGAGCATAGAGCTTACTGGGCTGTGAAGACTTGTAATATGGATCTTCAAGGTTCTGCTGAGGAAAGGATGCTTGAGATACAAGAGCTAGAAGAGTTGAGGTTGGATGCATATGAAAGTTCTCGTATCTATAAGGAAAAATCCAAATTGATTCATGATCAAGGCATCTTACGGAAGCAGTTTCATGAAGGAGAACAAGTGCTTATGTTCAAGGCAAGATTCAAGCTCAAAAATGGGAAGCTTAAAACCAAATGGCAAGGTCCCTACAAAGTGGTCAAGGTGCATAGCTTTGGATTAATAGAGCTCGAAGATCTTGCAAGTGGTGCAAGGTTTCAAGTGAATGGTCACTTGTTGAAGCACTACCATGCTAGTCATCAACCACCATAATGCCCACGGTAGTCTCTTTCCTTACCTTGTTTCTTGTTTTATTTGATGATATATGCTATTGAACAAGTGTGGGGGAGGGACTTACCAGTAGTAAAAGGTAGTTTGTTTGTTTGCATTTTTCAATTGAATAAAATCCATTGTGAATCATACCCTTGTGCTTAACCTTATCTTACACTACCCTTTTTCTCTTATCCTTATGCCTAATTTTTGAGAACTATTTCCACTTATGTCTTGTCCTTTCTCTCTCCTTGTGATGATGATGTGTTGTGCTTCAATCTTGAATTGGACTTCACAACATTCACTTCACCCAAGAGATAAGTGTGTCTAGGTTCTTTGTTTTTGTGCATTACATTGAGGGCAATGTAAGGATTGAGTGTGGGGGAGTGTGTGTTATTCTCATGAGAATTCACTGTGATATCATATGCCTCTGTCTCCTGCTTGTGCCATCTGTTGTTTTTGGTCCAATTCATTGAGACTTTTGAAGCCTTTAGTCATGATCAAGTATCTTGATTACTCTTAGTTGGATTCATGGTTGAAACTTGCTTTGAATTAGTGAATTGCCATAAAATTCAAGTGTTTTAATGATGCATGGTTTAATTTTGATGAGTTTGCTAGGAAACAAAAAAAAACCTAGTTGGAAGGTATTTTGGGCCTAATTGTTCATTTCATTGTGTGATTTATCCACTTAGATTATTGCTCTCTAGAACTTGTTTTATTTCTTGCTTGAGGCTACATTTTGCAATGGTATAGATAGAGATGACATTGGCATTCATTTCATCACCCATTTACCCAAACACAAACCATTCATCATTTACATTTGTTTACCCCTTTGAGCCCTTCACTTTCATTTCCATTTCATTATAAAAATGCTATGTTTGCATTCTTTATCAAGTTCTTATTAGCACTATTGAAAAAAAAATTATTATATATTAGAAAAGAAAAAAAAAATACCATGTGAATAGTCAAAAGAAAGAAAATAGAAAAGAAAAAAAGAAGAGAAAAAGTGTAGAAAAAAAAAATCAAAGAAAGAGATAAAGTTACAATGGTGAAATATGTGAATTAAGTTTAGTTTCATAGTGCTAAGAGATCTAGAAAATTATTTGGTGCAAGCATAGTGTTTGTTACATTTTCCATCATTTGGCCTATTCAACATTACAACCCTACAAGTCCTTTTGATTTATTTATGCCATTGTTGTAAGTAGTGGAGAGCCTAGAAATTCTACAAGCCTATGGTAGAGTATGGTCAAAGTGGATGTGAGTGAAAAACTACCCTCTATGAGAGAAGAGTGCAAACACTTGTCATAGTTAAGGTTTCCAATTAAGCTCATTGTAATTAAACTTTGCATTGCTTTAGCTACTTCAATTTTTGGCATGTTCATTGAATTTGGATAAGAGGATACCTTGTTTTTTTTTTGACTAAGTGTAATTCTTGAAGCTTGATCTTACTTATCCTTCCAAGTTTCATCCTTCTCTTCCTATTGTGAGTTTAATGTTTTGCTCAGGAGTGCAAAAGCTTAAGTGTGGGGGAATTGATAGAGCTCAATATTTATATCTTTTTATTAATTAATCTTAGGCTTTTGTGGGACTTAATTGAATATTTTGGGCATAATCAAGTGTTAATGTGAGACTTTAATGGAAGAATAATTTGGGAATTAAAGTGGTTAAATTGTTATATTTTTAATTAATATTTGTTATTCCCATTATTCTTAATTGTGAACAAAAGATATTACCTTTGTGAATATAATTTTGTAGGTGTTGATGTGGCACAACTTGAGTGGTAAAGGTAAAAGATGTTATTTTGGAGCTTAATGAAGGACAAAAGTGGAATATCACAAGTGCAGAATTTATTTTTACATTTTTTCTAAAAGGAGGTTAAATGAGTAAGGGCCTTGTTTGGTTATTGCAATTTTGTACATATGCTAAAACATATTTTCACCTCATCATCCAAACAAGGCACAACTCACTTTTAACCTAGAGCATAAGGGAAGTGAAGAGAGGTGGCGGCTGAATTGGGGATGAAGAAAAGCAAGCCGAAGTGAGAAGCTGAACCGAGTTGGAGAAGAGATCAATTAAGAGAAAAATAACCCAGCCGAAATTGTTGAATAGATTGAAGAAGAATTGGACCGTGTGGGAGCTTGCTGGACCGAATATATGAAGGAGCAGAATCGGATTGAATGAGGAAAGGAAACCAGCCGAAATAATTGACCAAGAAGGGAGTGGACCGAAATGGTTTAATGGAGAAATGGGAGCTGACCGTGAGGGAGAGAAAACACGGAGAATAAGAATGGAATAGAGGAGAGGAAAAGTCCATAGTGGCGGCTGGGGTTAGAGGATTAAATGCCGCTGGATAAAAGGGAGGCAGCCGACATTGTGGGCTAGGATGCATGGAATGGAGAGGATGAGGCTGTGTGCGTGTGTGAAAGGGAGAAAAAGCATGAAGAGCAGCAGCGAATGAGGGAGGTTCGGTGGCTGTGTATGAGAGGGAAAGAGGCACCGAATTGAATTGAAGAAATGGGAATTGAAGAAAGCATGTTTGGACAAAAGAAAGGAAGGAGCTGTTCGGTGTTTTAATTAGAGATTTGTTCGGTGCTTTGTCTTTATTCTCAATGGCTAACTGCTCATTTTTCCATCAAGCTTCATTCTCCTCTTCCATGTGTAGCTAAGCTTTGGTGATTTCCTTGAGTTGGGTAATGGTTTGAGCTTCTAAACTTCAATGGAATTCCTTTAAGCTCTCTTTTTAGTTCATAATTATATAGCTTGGTTAAGTATGTAATTGTGGTCTAGATTGTTATGCCAAGTGAATAAACTTGGTTGTTGAGCTAGGAGTTGATTAATCAAGCTTTGTATGATTCATATTATGAGTAGGTTGAATTGTTTATTCCAACTTGGTTAAGTGGATTTAAATGATTAAACTGAATGTTTTGAATTGTTGTAATGGTAATTACAAGCTAGAATTGGAAGTTGATTATTCATCTCCTTGAGTTTGAATTATTTGGTGGTATTCATTTAATTGCTTTGGTAGAATGAATTAAATGATTATTGCAAGTATGGAGCTAGTGGTAACTTAGTTCCATCCTCTTGACTCATATTGTGGAATTCATATCATTAGCAAGCAAAGAAGACTAAAACCCCAATTCAAGGGAATCACATTCCATCATTATTCTAGTTTATTAAATTTACCTTCTTGTTAGTGTTAATTTCAATTCCTTTTGCTTCTTTGTTTTGAAAACCGAAAAGTACAAAAATATTGCTTTAGCTTAGTTTAGTTCATTAGTTTACAAATGCAATTTCTCAAAAATGATTTCTCACAGCTTTAAGGTTTTTTTTGTCACTTTACTACTTAGAAACTTGGAAGTTAATCTCCTCACAAGAACGACCTAGGTTGAGCTACTATGCTATATTCTTAAACCTAGTTTTATTTTGTGAACTCACACGACATGGGTTCATCAACCATAAACAAAGAAGATCATGATTTAGAGTAGCGTGTAAGGAAAAAATGGAATGAGGGAAAGTGGAATGGAGAAAGAGTAAGGGAATGAGGAATTGAGGTGGAAAGAGGAAGGAAATAATGCCTGTTCGTCAGAGAAAGTGACTTGGATATATATTCTTTTAATGTCTAACGCCAGCACACACTAGATTCATTGTTATACTGTTTGTCCCTGGATATATTTTTTAGGGTGACTTTGGTCCTTCGACTAATAATATCCAAGCAATACATTGGAAACCAATAGAAGGTAACTAGTTAACAAAGAAAAAAGAACTATAAGTGGAGGGATTTATGTTGAGGCTCAGTACTGGTGATGCTCTGACTACTGAAATTTAGGGTTGCCTTATGGGCATGAAAAGAGCTTGGGATGGGGGGTTTAGAGAAGTGTTGATTAGGTGCGACTCCTACGAGGTTATTGACCTACTTCAAAATGAGATCCCATATATGCATGAAGAATGGCAGCTGCTTACAGAGATTAAAGCAATGTTGGAACGGAGCTGGAATATAGAGTTCCAATATATTGACAGAGATGACAATAGTATGGCATACTATTTAGCCAAACGAGCACTGAGTTCTTCTCATGGGCTTCAAATTATGCCAGCAGATGCAATCTTCTCAGTTTTGCATATGGAAGACCCGGGCTAGCTTGCTAACCGGACTGGTCAATATAGTCTGTCCCCTTTTACACTGAATGTCTTTTCCAGCCACTATAGAGGATGCTAATCCTCCTAAGAATTCTCATCTTATTCATATGCAATTAAATGACTCTAAATGTTATGGTTTGGTAACAATTATTTCTGAGGATCAACTACTCATTTCGGCGCTTGGTCACATGCTCAATTTGAATTCAGAAGAATATTAGTCAAAAATCCTGAGGGAGGAAGATTACTTTTAAAGCAGAGACTTCCTCTTCATCCAGAATGATTGGAATATATAGGCATGACCTTATTAATGCCATTATATCTTTGTTCAGTATTATAGGTTCAAGCCTACTCAAAAGACATTCTTTATTTATAACAAAAAGTGAACGGGTCATATCTATAATATATAATCTAGATATAGGTTCCTTAATTGACGAACTAATATGAGCAAAATATGAACTAGGATAGGATTTATAGCCAAAGTAAAACGAATGATGAATATCTAATGATACCAATTTCAAATTGAGCATGTGACCAAGCGCCGAAATGACTAGGTGATGATCCTCATGAATAATTCTCTTGCTGTATTTTGAATTTCCAGTATATAAAAAAAAACACCAAATGAACACACCAACTGGAATTCCAAATCTGGAGGCAACTTTCCAAAATTGCTTCTATATAGTAATTGTAGAGGGGTAAATGTAGAGGACGAGGAAGCATACCTCAAACAAGACGATGAAGACGAAGACCTCCCTGAGTTGCAGTGAATAACGGACGGAGCTCAAAACCTGAAGCAAACGAAGATGGCGACCTAACAGCGACAACCACGAGCAGCGACCGGCCGGATTCGATTGTTCCAATTCAAAGATCAGGTAAGGGACGGGGAGTTGAGCACTGAGAAGAGAAATGATTGGGATGAAAGAAGCCAAGAGTCGATTTCAGAATGGAGAGGGCGGGCAGGGGAGGTGGGGAAAAATTTGGGGAGGTTTTTAAGACCGGTTAAGTAGATTAACCAGTCTAAAATGAAGCTTTTTAAGACCGGTTGTCTAACAACCGGTCTTAAAATCCACTTTTAATACCGGTTGTTAGAGAACCGGTCTTAAAAAGCTTCATTTTAGACCGGTTCTCTAGCAACCGGTCTTAAAAAGATTAATTTTTAGTCCGGTTATTATAATAACCGGTCTAAAAATTAATCTTTTTAGACCGGTTAGTGTACAACCGGTCTAAATTGTATTTTTTAGACCGCTTATTATAATAACCGGTCTCCCAAATTCTTTATAATTATGTAAATGCCACCGCACATTTCTTTTAGACCTCATTTACTACAACCAGTTTAAATGTGCCGGTCTAAATCACCTTTTTTGTATTAGTATAGGCTTCAAATCAGCCACCTCCATAGTCTTCTCGTCCTCCCGTGAAGATGATGACAGAACCTGACTGCCACTCTCTTTGCTCTCTTCGATATTCAAAAGCGTCTCCTCCTCCTCCTTTCCTGAAGAAGCTAAACCCCTATATATAGGTTAGGTTCCTAGATTCTCATTCCATAAAGTGCAATATCCCTCTTGCAAAATAAAATCAAACAAAAAGATATAAAATTAAAAACAATAATAATAAATAATGATAATGATAAAAATAATAATAATAATAACAACAAAACAAAAATTCCTTTTTCATTTATCTTAAATTATTATTTTTATCCTTAATATCAAAATCATTATTTTTATCCTAAAATTTGATATTTACAATGAAATCCCCAAAATCATGCAGCAAGTTCATATCTTATCTAAATCTCATTCGAATCCATTTAATTTATCCTAGATGACTCCCAACTATATTAAAATATATCTTAAAATTATCTCAAAATAGGTAGTCATCACTAATCTAACTCAATATTTTTGTATTTTTCGATTTTCAAGATAAAGAAGTAAACATAATCAAAATTAACAATAACAACAAGGAAAATTCAATAAACTAATATAATGATGAAGTGGGATTCTCTTGAGTTGAGATTTTAGTCTTTCTTGCTTACTAATGATAAGAATTCAATAATATCAGTTAAAATTATGGACCTAAGCTACCACTAGATCCATACTTTTAATACGCAGTTAATTCATTTTATTGACGCAATTAATCGAGTGCTACTATATAAATCTGACTCAAGAAGAAGAATAATTAACTTCCAATTCTAAATTGTAATTACCATTACAAAAATTCAAAACATTCAGTTTAGCCATTTAAAATCCACTCAACTGAGTCAAAATTAACAATTCAACCTACTCCTAATATGAATCATACGAAGCTTAATTAGTCAACTCCAAGCCCAAACCCCAAGTTTATTCACTTGGCATGGAATAATCTAGCTCACAACCATATATTTAACCAAGCCATATAATTATGAACTAGAAAGAGAGCTTAAATGAATTCTATTGAAGCTTAAAAGCTCAAACTACACTACAAAAAAACACCCGATTTCCGACGAAATTTTTTCTGTGGCAAATTCTGATGGAAATTCCGTCGCAGATTTTTTCGACGAAATTTTTTGTGGCATATTTAGCCATGGAATTTCTGACGGAATTTTTGCCATGGCAATTTCCTACGGAAATTTCCGTCACAAAGTTTTCCGACTGAAATTTTCATTGGAATTTGTCTTCAAAAATTTTCCAACGGAATTTTTTCCGTGGCAAATTCCAACCGAATTTCATATGGAAAATTCCGTAGCAAAGTTTTCCGACGGAAATTTCTGTCGCAATTTGCAACGGATAATTCCGTTAGAAATTCCGTAGGAAAAAAATTTAAAATTATTAATGTTTTAAAAATAATATTTTAAAAATTAAAATAATATTTATAAAATTAAAATATTAATTATTAAATAATTATATTTAAATTTAATTATTAAAATTATATTATTATTTATTAATATATATGTTATTAATATTATATTTATAATTTTATATTAAAAATAATATTTATAATATTAAATTATTATTTATTAAATAATTTTAATTAAAAATTTATTTAATTTAAATATATAAATATTTTTTTCGTTTTTATTAAATTTTTCATTATTTTTAATAAGATTATATTTAATTAATAATTAATTATATGTATGTATGTTTATATATATATATATATGATAATATTATATATATATATGTAATAATATAACAGGTTCTTTCCGGCGTAACTGGCAAAGACTCGGGCGCGAAGGCATCTGCACCCTGAGGTCACGGGTTTGAACGGGAGGAAAGGCATTTAGAGGAATTATGAGGAGGCGACACATGGCAGCCAAGGGAGAGGGACACGTGGCGCTTTGAGAAGCAAACACGTGGCATTTGTAAATTAAAAAAATTGATTTTTTTTAAAAATAATTTTTGATTTTTTTTTAAAAAATTGCGACAAAAAAGAATTCCATTAGAAATTTGCAACGGAATTGGATTCCTTCAGAAATTTCGTTGGAATTTGCAATGGAACAGATTCTGTCGAAAATTCCCGACGGAGTTGGTTTCCATTGGAATTTGCAACCAAAAATTCTGTCAGAATTTGCAACGGAACAGATTCCGTCTGAAATTTCTGACGGAATTGAAATTCCGTTGCAAATTTTTTTGTGACGCTATTTTTACCGACATAATCCATTCCGTCGGAAATGTATTACATCGCAAATTTCATCGGAAACGCTGATTCCATCACAAATTCTGTCAGAAATCAGGCATTTTTTTTGTAGTACTATTACCCAACTCAAGGAAATCACTAGAACTTAGCTACTCATAGAAAAGGTGGATGAAGCTTGATGAAAGAAGAAGTAATAAGCCATAGAAGAACAAGGTGCAGCTTGCTACCAAATTCTTCTCTTAATGCCTCTCACCTCTTGCTCCCAATGGTCTTTTCGTCTCTTCCCAAAAATCCACCAAACAACACTCTTTAATTCTCTATGTGGTCCCCCTTCTCTCCTTTCTTTCTTTAGTCTGTGCTCTTATGTTAGCTCCTCCCTCTCTCAATTAATATCCACCATATGGTCCCCTTTCTCTTTCTCAGCCATTCTAGCCGCCACCTACTAAATGGTCCCCACTTCCCAAAAATCCATTGAACACCTCTTCAGTTCTTACCTTCTTCAATTCTCCATATGGTCTCATCTTTCTCCTTTCTTTCTTCAATTTGTGCTCTTATGTTGGCTCCTCCCTCCCTCAATTAATCTCCACTAAATGCTTTTCCATGTGGTCCCCTCTCTCTTTCTTTAACCATTCTAGCCACCACCCACCAAATGGTCCCCACTTCATCTTCCTTCTTTAATTCTCTTTAGGTTAAAAAGTGAGTTAAGGCACGTTTAGATGAGTGGTGAAAATCTATTTTGTAGTTAGGTACAAAATTGCAACTACTAAACAAGTCCCTTATTCATTTAATCTCTTCTTAGAAAAAATGTGAAAGTAAATTATGCACTTGTGAAGTTCCACTTTTACCCTTTATTAAGCTCTAAAATGACATATTTGACCTTGACCATTTAACAAAAGTTGAGCCACATCATCACCTACAAAATTTGATTCACAAAGGTAATATCTTTTGCTCATAACTAAGGAATAATGGAATAATAAATACTAATTGATCATTTAACAATCTAACCACTATAACTTCCAAATTATCCTTTCACTAAAATCCCACATTAACACTTAATTATACCCAAAATATTCAATTAAGTACCACAAAAGCCTAAGATTAATTACTAAAAATATATAAATACTGAGATCTATCAATTGTTCATACACTTGAGAAGTTGAGAGGTAACATCTTTAGTAGTATGGGATTCAAGTGTAGCAACTAATGTCTTTTGGAAACTAGATTAGTTTGAAAGTTTTTTATTTGAAACTTGATTTAAAGAGCTCCCTTGGAATTGATTTTGGTTACTCCAACCAAAGTTGGGATGGGACTTGAAACCTTCATTGTACATATTGGAGTAGTGATTCTAAGGTCTTTGATTCTGCCCTTGTCTCCTTTGGAAAATAGCTAAGAACTCTTCAAGTTGGTTGGGCAATTAGGAGTAATAGGCATATAAGAGCTACATATGTTACAGATAGGAGCCCTTAGAGCTTGAAAATGAGACCTATGAATGTTCATATGGTTTAGATGAGCCATGAGCTTATTGAGGTTAGTTCTCATATCTATAATTTAAGATGACAAATTATCATATTCTCTTGAAGATTTTGAAGCATATGAGACTTTATGGATTTATATAGCATCTAACCCTTCAAATTCTTGATCATTTCTAACTATCTTGTCAATTAAAGCCCATACTTCTTTAGGTGTAAGCAATTGAATAGTGCCTCCTCAAGTAGAATCCAAACTCTTCCTATCTTGAGGAATCAACCCACTATGAAATATTAAACCAATCAAGCTTTTAGTGAAGATGTATATGGGCACTTGGCTAGAAGTTCTTGAAATTGACACCAATACTCATAAAAAGATTCATAGAGGCCTTATTTGGGACTGAAGATTTCCTTAGTGAGAGAAGAAATCTTTGAAGGAAAGTATCTTTCTAAAAAAGCACTCTTCAAGGTTTCCCAATAGGCTAAGGCATTAGGATTGTGGTAGGGTTGCATCATAAACCACTCCTTAGCTTTATTTTTTAGTGTAAAATGAAAGACTTTCCTATACATCTCATCTACATCAACCCCCATTGGTTTCATGGAGTTGCACACAATATACATATTCCTTAAGTACCTGTTAGGGACTTCTGCAGGGAAACCATTAAATTTTGATAAGTGACTCAATAAAGGACCTTTCAACTTAAACTTAATATTAAATTCAGGACAAGAGAGAAAGAGGTTAATGGTATCAGTAGTAAAGGTAAGATCTTTGATAGTTTTACGCTTCCTATTGTTCCTATCAATATTGATGTTAAACCCTACGAGTAGAGTATCATGGGGTGGAGGGATGTCTTCTTAATGAGGAATGGGTAGTGGAACTTGATCCATGACAAGATGTCGATCTACAATAGAAGAAGAGTCAAAAGGAGAAGATTTAACGCAAGTATGTGCAACAACTTCAGTGTCAATGACTTGCCCAAGTCTTACACTAGATGATTTAGCTTTCTTTCCTTTCTTAAGCAACTAATTTTCTTGTTAATGTCTCTATCTAAAGGCACAAGTTCAATTTCCTTAGATATGGTCATACAAAGCAAAGTAACTCACATGGACACAGACAAATTAAAGCAAAGTAATTGATCAAATGGGGTATTGAAGAAGTGTAATACCCTGAATTTTGAGACTTGAGGCTAGAGAATAAGCCTAAAATAAGTGGACTGCTAAGCCCTGGTTTAGCAAGATCCCAAGTTTCAATTAAAGGTAAATGACTATAAAAGTGGATGTGATTAGTGATAAATGGACCCTTTTGGAGATTATGATGTGAACTATGATCCGTATGCGTTGTGAGCAGTGACAAAACCCTGTATTTAAGCTCAATTGTGGAGTAATATCTAAATTGATGTAAAATATAGGGAGGGTGCCTATTATGGTTAAAAGAAAAGATATGATATGTTTGGTGGTGATTCAGTGAGAATTACCATAATCAGGGGCAAAACGATAAAGTTACTGACCAATTGGCCAGTTACCGAAGAGGAAACTCATTGGTAACTTCAAGATCAATTGTTAGGATTGATTTGCGCAAGAGATCATGGGGTGGAATCACATGTGTGTGAGCTTATGTGAGCTCATGGGAGGTGAGCAAGATGTTGACACTTGGCAACTTTTGGACCCTTGGATCTTAGGTCAAGATTTCAAACTCTCCCTCTCTTCTTTCCTCCCTTATTTGGATGGCCAAATGGTCAATTGAGGGCCAAAAATCTGACCCTCTTCATCTTCTTCATCTCTCCCATTATCTTCCATGGACGCCAAAAGTGGAGGGGGAAAGAGAAAGAATCAAGGTGAGATTTAGCCTTGTATATATCCTCTAATGCTTTAATACCCTTCTTTAATATTATTCATAGTAATGAGAGCTTCATTGCTATGTTTATATTTGTGAAAGAAGGTGTTTGAGAGCTTGTGGGAATTTAGAAAGACGAAGAATCAAGGAATTGGTTTGGGAAAGAGGAAGAGGTGAGTATTTGCTTCATTTTGATCTTTATATTATGGCCATTGATTGGGTTTTGTGAATTATGAATTTAGCCCTGATTTTTGTGATATTTTTTTGTGGCATGTAATTAAGGGAATTGCATGTTGATTTGTGTTGAAAATGGTAATTTGTTGTGTAATTTGGTCATTGGGATTGGTTTGGCATTAGAAATGAAAAAGTTTGTAATGTTAGGTTTTGAATTGTGAATTGTGTTGAAATGTGGAGATTGCTGTGAAAACATGTCAATGTGATGTAAATTTGATTGATTTGGTGTTTCCAATGGATTCCTTGTGAAAATTTGTGTGGGAATGTTGTTTGGCATGAAAATGGGACTATGAGAAGCAAAGATGATTTGTGATGGTTGTTGTGCATACACATGTGTGTTTGTTGATTGGATATATATGAGATTTGTGGACTGTGTATACATTATTTAGTTATTCTGAAGTGGTGAATCATTGTAGAATCGAAAGATATAATGGTTTGCCCGAGAATTTGATGTGTAGACCCAGAGGTGGAGGTAATTTATGATAATCATCAGAATCCTATGTGGAGATAATGGGTTTGATTTGAGAACATAAGATAATGATTTCCATGGTATGTAATAGTGAGGTTTTAGGTTTCAAGACGAACCTAGACGTTGGGTGAGAAACCCTAGACGGTATGATATTACATGCCAATGATGTCATACTAGATTTGTGTGTTCAAAGGCCCTAAAACCAAGGGGACTAGTGTGCCTCAAGCTGGCAAAGATATTTAAACTTGTGTTGGGACTGATAGTGCTCCGTAGAAATGAGGGAAGTGATTTCCTAGTTCAACTGAGGTTGAGGTTTATGAGATGAATTGTGATCCGAGTATCAAACTCAATAGCTGGGTTGATTCCTAGGAAGTTTATTTGCCCGAATGGTCTGAGGTACCAAAGTACAGTACTTGATTTAAATTGAAATATGTATTAGGTATCCCGAGGTTGATAGTGGTTAATCTAGCACAGGGAAATAGTTATCTACGGAGGATACGGATCGGAGAGGGCTATCTACGAAAAGTTTTGATTGGAGAGTGCTTCCTAAAATGACGTCTGATTGGAGTGGCTATTTGTGAATTTATCACCTGCAGCCCATCGGTGATCCCGGTGGTAGGATCGTGCCTTCGGGGTGGTGGAGATACGGGGGATATATGTGTACTTGTCACTTACGGGCCATCGGTGGTTCTGGTGGGAGGACAGTGCCTTCGGGGCGGTGGAGATACGGGGGACTGGTTATGTGAAATCCGAAAGTCTATTTGTGAGTCTACTATCTGTGGCTCATCGGTGGTTCCGGTGGGAGGACCATGCCTTCGGGGCGGTAGCATATGGGGGGTGAGACTATGTGATTTTGTAAAAGTTTCCTTGATGACAAACCCTAGTGTGCAGCCACCATGACAACGAACCGTAAAGTGCAGTCGCTGTGACTTTGAATCGTAGAGTAGAGCTATAGGAGTGTTGGGAGTATAGGCTCTCAATAATGTGTTGGTTTTGGCTTCTGGATGTGGAACTTCAGGGCCAAGTATTTGTGTGAGAAGGGGGTGTTGGAGGATCCCAATTTGATTCTGTAGGGTGTTGTGAACAAGCCAGGGTTTTGAGTGTGCCCTACCCAGCTTGATAAATAGTGTGAATTGGGATGTGAAAAGTATTTATGGTGTTAAAGGTGAAGTTGTTAAGATGCCTGGTTCCAGCTTGTCGTGATTGTGTATTGTGAGTCCATCTCCCTGGTTGAGCTGGATTGGGTTGGTCCGGTGGGCTGCGCCTGGTAGGCATAGGCTTAGGATGTGATGAATATTTGTGTGTCTTTCACCTACAGCCGCATGGGGTGATTCCCATAGTGGAGGGATTGACTATTTGGAAGCCGAAAGGCTATTTGTGAGCTATGAGGCAATTTGTGGAAGCTGAAATGCTATGTGTATACATTGCCATGCCAATAGTCATTGAGTTGCTAATAACGGTTCAGGTAGGGCTACGTACCTTCCCGACGGTAAAAGGGGATGAGGGTGGGGTGTGGATTATGTGAGCCACGAGGCTATATGTATACTTTGCCACGCCAATAGTCCTTGAGTCGCCAACAACGGTTCGGGTAAAGACTATGTGTTTTCCCGGCTGTAAAAGGGGATGAGGGTAGGGTGTGAAAATTATGAACAAGCTGGGATTGGGGTGTGGTTGTGTAGCAAAGTAGAGCTAGTTCAGCCGATAGCTAATTCGACTACATGATCGGGGGTTCTCTATTCTGAGGGCACTAGCCCGGTATGGCCAGCCTGGCTAGCCACCACGTTGGTTGCACCTGTGTTGACCCCAGGCCGAAAGGCGGTGCATAAAATTAGAGTTTGCGATGTGAGTTGTTGTTCACCTATATGAATACGGTGGAAGGCCGTGGTATTTGTGCAAGCGGCGAAAGTTGAGGTATTCTTGCAAATGTGTATGCACTGCCACACCAATAGTCCCTGAGTCGCTAGTAATGATTTGGGTAAGTATTGTGTGCCTTCCCAGCGGTAAAAGGGGATGAGGGTAGGGTGTGATTATAAATCAGTGACATTGGTCACGTATCAATGTGGAATCATCTGTGGATATTATTGTGACGTCGTGAAATTTAATACAGCAAAGTAATATTGTTGTGGATACCTAAAAGTCCCGGCTACCACTAGTGGAGTCACTAGTGGGTGTACGAGTGAGGGTAATACTGTGAAAATAGAAACGGCAAAAGCTGAGGAACATGTTGATGCAGTGGAAGCTGTTTGTTAGGTAGAATGAATCTGTGTGCTATGAGTTATGCCCGAAAAGATTGATTAAATTGAGTTGAGCATAGTGGTGGCCATACCACCCAACTGCTGAGATGATATGGCTCATGATCTAGAGCCTCTAGTGAGTATGTTATGTGATGATGATGTGTTGTAGCAATCATACGTGGGGGTGATTGCATTTGTTTAGTAGATGTGTGGTGAATGTGTTCATGTAGCAATGTGTAATGGGCCGATTGCAGGTTCATGGAAACTATGTTGCATCTGTGTTCATGCCAAAGATATGGCGCTGTTACTTGTATAGGGTGATAGCAAAATTGTATGGTGATATGAGAATTCTGAGTATTTATGTGTGAAACCGAGCATGACACATCAGTTCGTTTAAGATTCTTGCAAGAATCAGATTCATGGCGCACCGTTTGTGTGGGTGGTCTAGAAGGGACCATCCCAATGAGAAGCAATTTGTGAAACGAAAGCATCATGAAGAGGCATCCGAGTTTATGGTTTAAGTAGTGCGACAATTTCGAGGACAAAATTTATTGAATGGGGGGGAATGTAATACCCCGAATTTTGAGACTTGAGGCTAGAGAATAAGCCTGAAATAAGTTGACTGCTAAACCCCGGTTTAGCAGGATCCCAAGTTTCAATTAAAGGTAAATGACTCCAAAAGTATATGTGATTAGTGATAAATGGACCCTTTTGGAGATATGATGTGAACTATGATCCGTATGCGTTGTGAGCAGTGTTGAAACCCTGTATTTAAGCTCATTGGTGGAGTAACATCTAAATTGACTTAAAATATAAGGAGGGCTCCTATTATGCTTAAAAGGAAAGATATGATGTGTTTGGTGGTGATTCAGTGAGAATCAGGGGCAAAATGATAAAGTTACCGACCAATTGGTCAATTACCGAAGAGGAAACTTATTGGTAACTTAAAGATCAATAGTTAGGATTGATTTGTTCAAGAGATCAAGGGGTGAAATCACATGTGTGTGAGCTTATGTGAGCTCATGGGAGGTGAGCAAGATGTTGACACTTGGCAACTTTTGGACCCTTAGATCTTGGGTCAAGATTTCAAACTCTCCCTCTCTCCTTTCCTCCCTTATTTGGATGGCCAAATGGTCAATTGAGGGACAAAAATCTGACCCTCTTCATCTTCTTCATCTCTCTCATTAGCTTCCATGGATGCCAAAAGTGGAAGAGGAAAGAGAAAGAATCAAGGTGAGATTTAGCCTTGTATATGTCTAGAAATGGAAAAGTTTGCAATATTAGGTTTTGAATTGTGAATTGTGTTGAAATGTGGAGATTGCTGTGAAAACATGTCAATGTGATGTAAATTTGATTGATTTGGTGTTTCCAATGGATTCCTTGTGAAAATTTGTGTGGGAATTGTAACCCCCTGCCTGATAAACCGTAATTATAATTCGATAATGCATGATTAAGGTGAATCTAGACCACGATCAACTTAAATCTTATTCAAAATCCAATCCTTAAGACAGGGTTTTCAAAATTTTTTTCAACATCTATTAACTTGATCTCACATTAACATTACGAATATAATTAACCTGTGCAGTTAAGTTGCATTCATAAATATTAGAGTGCATAACCAAAAGTTCCAAGCAACCCTTGGGTTTTCATATGATAACTAAAGGGTTTATAGGGAATATTTGCCCCTTACAGATTTCCCTCCAGGGGATTATATATCCACAACAAAAAATACATTTACCAATGTACAGTAATCCCAATCCAAAAATAACAACCAACCCACAGACTAAAATCGAGCACTACCCACCCTTGGTCGCCTGCTTTTTCTTCAAGCCACTTACCCTGTCTAAAGGTTAGTCAATGGAAAGAATGAGATTCAAGAGAATCCCAGTAATAACAAATCACTCATACAATATATAATCACATAGCATGCAAGTAAATCACTACAGCAGCAGCAGCAGCACGAACACAAAATACACCCCACCCTCATCCTCTTTCTCGACTGGGAAGGCACACAACCTCACCTGAATCGTTGTTAGGTACCGGAGGACTATTGGCGTGGTGGTGCATACATATAGCCTTATGGCTTACAAATCCACAAGATGAAAGAGGCAAGCTTCACCCAAGAGGGGGTGAATTGGGTGATGTTATAAATTTTTCGCTTGATGTGGTGATATGAAAAATAGACAAAATAGAGTAGAGTTGAGAAGATTATAACACAGAGAGTTATACTGGTTCGGCCTAACAACCAAGCCTACGTCCAGTCCTCAGAGATCAAGACCTACTGAGATTTTCAATATTCCTCCAAGATTCAATGGGCTCTCAGAACGCCACAAAACAACTATTGTCCTTGAAAGGACTACGAGCAGAAATATTCTCTCACTAAGAAATTTCTCTCCCCCTTATGACAAGTCTTACGTGCAGAAAAACAACCTATGATCTTTCCCACTTGCTTATGCATACAAGACTTATGAGCAGCATCGTTCTCTTCTGCTTACACCACTGTAAGTCTTACGAGCAGCAACGTTCTCTTCTGCTTGTATCTTATAAGTCTTATGAGTGGAAGATTTAACAAGGAATTCTCTCAACTGCTTCTCTCGTAAGGAAATCTACCCTCTCAAGGTCCCAATACCTTGAGATCAAATGAAAATAGAATTTGAATTGTATGAAGACTCTCTTACAGAGCAAATAAATGAACACTGGAGATCATTGTGTATACAGAGAAAATTACAAACAGTAAGGACTCGTGAATATGCTTGTGAATTCTTGTGCTTCGTTCTCACTTGTTGATGATCTCTGAATCTCTGTATTTATATATGTCTAGTTTTTGCCCGTTTGAATAATCATCGTTGAGGAGCGGGGCTTGTTACTGTGGAACGGCATGCGCACATTTGAAACCTTTTAATGTAGTAGGTGTGTGTTTGTCGTAACGTTGTCTGCTGTTGTTTGACTTCCTTCATGTCTGTTTATTTCAACGTTCATCCTCCTGTATCACACTTATAATACATTCAAAATGATGTTAAATAATGATAATAAGTAATGACAAGATAAATAAATAACATTAAACCATATTCAGATTGAACGTTGTGAGACTTGGTGTATTTGGTGATCTGGCAGAGCATCACTCGAGCATGAATTGGCTCACTCGAGTGATCTCCCTATTTTTCTCCTTGTGCTTCAGTTTTGAGGTTGTGCTTGCATGGAATTTCAGAGAGACAAAATTCTCACTCGCGAGTGAAGTGGGGCCTCACTCGAGAACAACTCCTTCTGCTCGAGTGACCTTATATTTTGCACTGGGAGTTTCTTTTCTGGACAGCACTCGCGTATCATTTTAACAAGAGTGAGATTTTGTACTCGCAAGTGATGTGGTCCCTCACTCGAGCACACATACTCTTGCTCGAGTGAGACGAATATTCTTAAGAAATATACCCTTAATACCAACACTCGCATCAGGATTTGAGAGGGATAAATTTATCACTCACAGGTGATGTGGGCCCTCACTCGAGCACACATACTCCTGCTCGAGTGAGAAGAATATTCTCAAGTAATATACCTTTAATACCAACACTTGCATCAGGATTTGAGAGGGATAAATTTATCACTCGCAAGTGCTGATGTGTCACTCGAGCATATGAAGCTATGCTCGAGCACACTTGTGCTTCTTTGAACTTCATGACTCTCTGCCAAGCACTCGCAGTCCCTTGCTCGAGTACAAAACACTCATGCTCGAGCATTGATGTCTCTGCTCGAGTGCATCAAGAGAGAATGACCAAAACTTGCTCTCGGCCAGACACTCGCAGACTCTCACTCGCATGTGCTCGAGTGAAAAGGGCTCCTCTGCTCGAGTGCTATCTTCAGTGCTTGAGTGAATCAGTAAAAATGACAGTTGCATGCCTCTCGGGTAAACACTTCCTGCCTATCACTCGCACCTGCTCGAGCACAAAGTGGTTTCATGCTCGAGTACACCAGTTCATTTTGACAGTAAATACCATAGAACATTGTTATATGCATTTGGTAACCTTGTAAACATTTCTTAAACTTATAAAAACATGATTAGTACATAATTGACTTTTGTTATCATCAAAACTTGGGATCAAACATTCTCCCCCTTTTTTATGATGACAAAACCTTTGTGATGGAAGTTAAGAAAAATTGATTAAGATGGAAAATTTTTGAAGTACTTCAATGTTTCCAAATGCATATCAAGTTTTAGGTTCAAGTTCATGTTTCCCTGCAGTAGTTCCTCTGGACACTTAACAACCAAGATAAGCATAGTATAAATCAAATAACTTGATATCACACTTAACCAGAATAACTTGAATCATAGAAATATTAATATTAAACTTGATTAATAATCTTGATAACATAAAAACACCAAATACAATCAGCAAAACCTACCCCATACAGAAAATATACCCAAACACCCAATACATCCCATAAAAGCTCAGCTCAGAAACCATCACACATCCTTCTCCCCCGTTTTGTCAGCATCAGAAGGTGGGACAAAAGGTACCATGGAAGTGAGAGGGTCAATTGGCATATCAGGAGATGATGGCTGGGGTACAGAGGCTGAGGGTTGTAATGAAGGCGACCGATCATAGGTGATATCAACATTAGAATCTGGATCGGTGAAGAGAACATGTGTCTGTGGATGCAGAGGTGAGGTATGAGTAGTCTCAGGAGACACCTCTGAAGATGGAGATAGGAAATGAGAGCGTAAGAAAGTCTCCATATTAGTTATCCTCTGTGACATCTCATCCTGAGTCTTGAACATTAACTTAAAGTTGGTATTGGCCTTATCTACCAACTGGATGACCTGTGACTCCATCTTTTCCACAAGTTTCTCATACTCAGTCACTAACTCCTTCTTCAGACTGAATACTGCTTGATTGATTGCCTCAGTCAAATGGTTGGAAAGAGAGGCATTAAGGAAGGAAGGAGGAGGAATAGGACCTTGAGCAGACGATTGGGCCTCATCACCTCTTGATGGAGTAGCGTCCCTCTTAGATGTGGCTTTGGTTTGACTCACGGGAAGATTGATACCCATATGAGTTAACTGAGCCTTACCAAACCTCGATATAAGCACCCTCTCAGTTCCTTCTAAATACCATATCTTGTTTTTCATTAGGATGAAGGATAAAAACTGAGGGTATGGTATGGTTGCAGATTTTGATGAAGAAAATCGAAATCTTCTCATCTCATTGAAGATAATCTCCCCCACATTCCTTTGTTGCCCGGCAAGTAAAGAGGCCAACATAAAATAATCCTTTTGAGCAAAATGGGTAAAGTTTTTGGACTTATTGACTATGCTCCGGGAATATATATAGTGAAGGGCTCTGTGAGAATCAGGCATATCAATAGGTTTAAAATTTAGAATGCCTATTGGATCTTTTGGTCTCAAAATCCGGAAGACCTCATTGGCTGAGAAAGAAGGTGGATCAGGAGGTGGTGCAACATACCCAAGTAAGTCATTTATGATCTTAGCAGATATCATAATAAATTTTCCTCTAATAGTAGTAGACACTACTTCCTCAATCAATTCACCAGATTTAGACTTAATGTTATGGGACTTCATGTTGCAATAAAAGGTTTTCACGACAGTGGGTGAATATGGTATATGGATATTTAGCCATGGAGCATAATATTGAAGATAAGGATGTAAATCCAAATGGCAATTCTCCTTCAAATAATCTAAATCCACATACACAACTGGACAGAAATGCCTATGAATAAATTTATCATCAAATACCTTCTGAGACAATGCCTTTAGTTCCTCAATAATGAACCCCTCAGGAGGACAGATAATGTGATCATCCACTGGTGCTTGTGAGGCAAAAGGTGCTCCTGAAGCAGTGGCACTGGATTGTCCAACATGGTGCAAACTTGAAACACTGGCTTGAGAAGCAATCTTTCCAACTATCTTGTCAAGTTTGGATTTCTCCACTGCTTCCCAGAGTTGTCTGTTGAATGAATCAGAGGAGGAAGATGATTGTTGGGATTGCTCAGTTTCCTTTTTCTTCCCTTTTCCCTGAACCTCTTTGGATTGAGACCGGGTAACTATGGGTTCCTTGAACACCACACCCTTTGGTTTCTTTTGAGGAGGTTGGACTTTCTTTGCAATTTGAGGCTTTGGGTGAGGTTTCTTAGCCGGAGTCCTCTTTTTGGTCTTGGGTTTAGGAGGAGGTGACAGTGAGGAAGAAATTTGAGGAGATGGAGGTGTTGGTTCTGGGGTTGCAGAGGCACTAGCGGCTGAATGAGTAGGAGAGGGAGAGTGAGATCTTTGAGAAACAGAGTGCATTTTGGTTCTTGCCATTGATGAATAAAAGAAAGAGAAGCAAAAACTCACAGAATTTTTGAGGGTGAAGAGAAGAGCAAACAGAGATTAGGGCACCGAATGAGAAATGCAGAGGATGAGAATCACCTTTTATAGAAGATTGAAGAGTTGTAACGGTGATTTGAAGCAAATGGACGCGATTGATTGAAGAGAAACGGTTGAAGATGAAGAGTTGCGCCCTTCGAGTGACGAGACACCTCGAGTGAGAGCAGGAAGTGCGACGTTCTGATCTTCTGCGTAACTGATATAAGTGACAGTGCTTGAGTATAAACCCTAGTGCTCGAGTGATGTTCATACTGTGCTCGAGTGTGTTCTATCTGTGCTCGAGTGATAATCTGGAAAATTTAATGAAACATGTAAAAGCGTACATGGATTATGGATTTCTTGCCATATTTTGTATCTTTGTACTCAAATCCTTCAAAATCATTTGAGTAACCATGATTTGGATAGCTTTTGGAAAGACACTCTTTCTCTCCACTCGAGCAGACACTCTTCACTTCAAGCATGTTTATATCATGCTCGAGTGAGAGTCCTTCATGCTCGAGTGAGTTCAACTCTCACTGTTGCTTTTGAGATAGACTCTTAGTATTCTTATTTCCTCTGTTAAACTCTGTTTTACATATCAAGAAGCAGAGTATTTTTAACAGTGCTGTGCTCGAGTAGAGCTACTTGTGCTCGAGTGAAGTAGCTTATCACTCGAGTGACACCCTCTGTGCTCGAGTGACAGACCTGCAAAATGATTTTTAATACTCCGATGCCAAAGTCAGTATGATTATCATCAAAAAGAACATTTAATTAAGATATTTAACAAGAAAGCTTACAACTCATTGGGATTAACCATTCCCAATTCTCTTCGAATATATAGGAATTGATCTTTTGCAATTGCCTTTGTGAAAATATCCGCAAGTTGAAGATGAGTTGGTATGAATTCCACTTTGACATCCTTCTTTTGGACATGATCTCGAATGAAGTGATGTCGAATGTCTATATGTTTGGTTCTTGAATGTTGTATAGGATTCTTGGCCAAGCTTATAGTGCTAGTGTTGTCACAATAAATTGGAATCTCATTTAAGTATATCCCCAAATCTTGAAGTTGTTGTTTCAACCATAATACTTGAGAACAACAACTTGCTACAGCTATATATTCAGCTTCAGTTGTGGATAATGAAATTGTGTTCTGCTTTTTGCTGAACCATGATACTAGAGATCCTCCAAGAAATTGACATTGACCACTGGTACTCTTTCTGTTAGTTTTATATCCTCCGTGATCTGAATCTGAATATGCCATTAAATGCTCATTCCCTCTTTTCGGATACCAAAGACTAAGCTCTAAAGTATCTCCTAGATATTTGAAGATTCTTTTTACTGTCTCTGCATGTGATACCTTAGGAGCGGATTGATACCTTGCACACATTCCCACGCTGAACTGAATATCTGGCCTGCTTGCTGTGAGATAGAGTAATGAGCCAATCATTCCTCTATACTTAGTAATGTTGAAGCTAGGCCCTTTTACATCAGCATCCAACAATGTTGTAGAACTCATTGGAGTATCAGCTCCATTAGCATTATCTAATCCATATTTCTTTAACAAATCTTTCAAATACTTTGTCTGAGATACAAATATACCATTCTTCTTTTGTTTGATTTGAAGTCCAAGAAAGAAGTTCAATTCTCCCATCATGGACATTTCAAATTCTCTCTGCATAATCTTAGAGAATTCTTGACACATAGATTCGTTAGTGGCACCAAAAATAATATCATCAACATAAATTTGAACAATTAGAATATCATTTTTGTTATGTTTGATGAAAAGAGTTGTATCTACTTTACCTCTGACAAAACTTTGATCAAGAAGAAATTTACTTAATCTTTCATACCAAGCTCTAGGTGCTTGTTTCAAACCATATAAAGCTTTCTTAAGTTTGAAGACATGATCAGGTTTTGTTTCATCTTCAAAACCAGGAGGCTGTTCTACATATACTTCCTCCATAATATAACCATTTTGATAAAGTTTAAAACCTTTAATGCACGCAAAGGCTAGGAGTACTCGTATTGCTTCCAATCTTGCCACTGGAGCATATGTTTCCTCATAATCAATACCTTCTTCTTGATTATAGCCTTTGGCAACCAATCTTGCTTTGTTTCTCACAATGATTGTTGATTCATCAAGTTTGTTTTTGAAAACCCATTTGGTCCCTATAACCGTATGATCTTTAGGTCGAGGAACCAAATCCCAAACTTGATTTCTTTGAAACTGATTTAGTTCTTCTTGCATAGCAATCACCCAATCATTGTCAGATAAAGCTTCTTCTATATTAAAAGGTTCAATTTCAGAAATAAAAGTAGAGAAAGTTACCTTATTGAGGATTCTATTTCTGGTTTTGACACCTTCATGAATATCTCCTATAACTTGATCAATTGGATGATCTTTCATATGTCTCCATGCTTTTGGTTGAGCATGATCATCGACATCTTCTAAATTTTGAAAATCATTTGTTTCAAGGTCATCTTGTTTTGAAATAGATTTGTTTTTCTTGATTGAATCCATTTCTTCTTCATCAATATGTTTTTTCTGAGATTCAAGTTCATCAAACACAACATGAATAGATTCTTCAACAGTACATGTTCTTTTATTGAAAACTCTATAAGCCTTATTTCTATTAGAATATCCTAAAAATATACCTTCATCAGACTTTGAATCAAATTTACCTAAGTTTTCTTTACAGTTGTTGTGAATAAAACACTTACACCCAAAGATATGTAAATGAGCAAGATTTGGCTTTCTTCCTTTGTAAAGTTCATATGGCGTCTTTCCAAGTGATTTGCGAATATATGCTCGATTTGAGATGTAGCATGCAGTACTCATTGCATCTGCCCAGAACACTTGTGACATTTCTTTTTCATTAAGTATTGCTCTTGCCATTTCTGTAAGAACTCTGTTCTTTCTTTCCACTACTCCATTTTGTTGAGGTGTTCTAGGAGCGGAGAAGTTATGATGGATTCCTTCGTTGTTGCAGTAGTTTTCAAATAATTAATTATCAAATTCTCCTCCATGGTCTGTTCTACTAGAAACAATAGAAATACCTTTCTCATTTTGAACCTTTTTGGCAAACATAATAAATTCAGCAAAAGTTTCATCTTTTGAAGCAATAAATATAGTCCATGCAAATCTTGTAAAGTCATCGACAATTACTAACGTATATAGATTTCCTCTAAAACTTTTTACTCTTGCAGGTCCTACCAAATCCATATGAAGTAATTGTAAAGGTTTTAAAGTAGAAATCTCATACTTTGTTTTAAAAGAGGATTTAGTTTGTTTGCCTTTTTGACATGCTTCACAAATCATATTATCTTTGAATTTGAGTTTGGGAAGACCAAAAACTAAATCTTTTCTAATCAGTTTGTCAAGTTGATTCATATTGACATGAGCCAGACGCTTATGCCATAACCAACTTTCCTCTTATCGACTAAGAAAACAATTTTCAGAAGAATTTGAATTTAAATCAATAGTATAACAATTACCGTCCCTTTGAGCTCGGATCTTTACCTTGATAGATTCTTTGTTTAGTGTCAGATCTTTCTTGTTCACTATCAAGCATTCTTTTGAGTCAAAAATCACCTAGTTATCTTTGTCAGTACTTTGACTTACGCTCAGGAGGTTATGGCATAATCCCTCAACATAATATACTCCGTTGATTTGAACACCATCGGATTTTCCCACTTCACTAATTCCAGCAATACGTCCAGATTGATTACCTCCAAATGTTACCTTTCCTCCTTCTCTGGTTTCCAGCATGGTGAACATATTTTTGTCACCAGTCATGTGTCTCGAACATCCACTATCAATATACCATTTGTTCGCTCGAGATGCTTTGAGACATACCTAGAATAAGGTGATCAAGTTTTAGGTACCCACTCTTTCTTGGGTCCTTTGTGGTTAGTTTGAGATGTATGTGTCCCTTTCGGAACCCATTTATATGTTCCAATAACTTGTCCCTTTTTGAAATAACATGATGAAGTATAATGTCCTTTCCTATTACAATAACTACATGATGCAAAGGGATTTGATGTATGCACAGAATTCCTGAAATATTTAAGATACGTTTTACTACTATTCTTCTTATATCCTCTATTCTTATCATTAGCAGATTTATATCCAATTCCAGATTTATCAAATGAAACTTTCTGAGAATTTAAAATGACCTTAAGAGTTTCACTTCCCTTAGTAAATTTTTCAACAATTTTTGTTAAATCATTTATTTTCTTATCTTTCTCCTTACACATTTCACATGATGATATGACAGTATTTTCTAATTCTTTTACTTTCTTCTTATAGCTAACCATTTCTTTAGCAACTTTGATGAACTCTGTATGCAATGCATTATATTCAGATAGCAATTCATCATAAGTAGGTTCAGAATCACTTACCTCAGAGTCTGATTCTTCTTCCTTGGCTACCAAGCACAGATTTGCTACTTCGTCATTCTCACTTTCTTCGTCTAACGAACTATCACCCCATATAGATGATATATATGCTTTCTTTTTCTGCTTCTTTTTGTCTTTGTTTCTGAAGCATTCAGATTTGATGTGTCCAGGTTTCCCACATTCATAGCATACTATCTGTTGTTCTTTATTTTCTCTCTTGCTTGGTCCACCTTGATAATTTTTGAAGTTCTTTTGACCTCTTCTGTAGAATCTCTTGAATTTTCTCACAATCATTCCCATTTCATCATCATTAGGGACATCTTCATTCTCAGAAGATTCTTCTTCTTCTTTAATAGCTTTAAGTGCAACTCCCTTTTTCTTTTTATCATCGAACTCTTCAAGTTCCTTTTTGAACCTCAACTTTCCTTCATACTCGGAAAGACTCCCAAAGAGAGCAGCTACGGATCTCATAGATTCTCCTTTAGCTTCTTCGATAGCTGTCACCTTCGCTTCCCATTCTTTCGTAAGAATATTAAGAATCTTTCTTACCTAGGAATTTTGATCAAACGGTTTTCCAAGAGCAGATAATTGATTAACAAGATGAGTATACCTGAGTTCAAATTCTGATATACCTTCTCCAGGTTTCATACGAAATAGATCATACTCTGTAATTAGAGTATTGACTCTATTTTCTTTGATTCCGGATGTACCTTCATGAGCAATTTCAAGAGCATCCCACATATCTTTGGCAGTTGGTAGAGTACATATTCGAAAATATTCTTTTTGACTAAGAGCACTCTGTATCATTAAAATAGCTTTACTATTTAATGTTACTAACCTTTTATCATTCTCATCAAACTCTTCTGGGCTCTTTTTAACGGCTCTATCTTCGATTTTCTTCATTGGAACATAGTCACCATCTTGTATAACATTCCACAAGCCGTACTCGTTAGCCATTATGAACACTCTGAATTTAGCTTTCCAGAATGAAAAATGTTCTCCAGCAAAACCAGAAGGTCTAGTGATTGAAGCTCCGTCTAGAAGAATGTTTTCACCCATTGTTGCCATTTATCGGATCTTTCTCAAGCTGTTAGGCTCTTCGGAGAAGACCTCGCTCTGATACCAAATGAAAGAGGCAAGCTTCACCCAAGAGGGGGGTGAATTGGGTGATGTTATAAATTTTTTGCTTGATGTGGTGATATGAAAAATAGAGAAAATAGAGTAGAGTTGAGAAGATTATAACACAGAGAGTTATACTGGTTCGGCCTAACAACCAGACCTACGTCCAGTCCTCAGAGATCAAGACTTACTGAGATTTTCAATATTCCTCCAAGATTCAATGGGCTCTCAGAACGCCACAAAACAACTATTGTCCTTGAAAGGACTACGAGCAGAAATATTCTCTCACTAAGAAATTTCTCTCCCCCTTATGACAAGTCTTACGTGCAGAAAAACAACCTATGATCTTTCCCACTTGCTTATGTATACAAGACTTATGAGCAGCAACGTTCTCTTCTGCTTACACCACTGTAAGTCTTACGAGCAGCAACGTTCTCTTCTGCTTGTATCTTATAAGTCTTATGAGTGGAAGATTTAACAAGGAATTCTCTCAACTGCTTCTCTCGTAAGGAAATCTACCCTCTCAAGGTCCCAATACCTTGAGATCAAATGAAAATAGAATTTGAATTGTATGAAGACTCTCTTACAGAGCAAATAAATGAACACTGGAGATCATTGTGTATACAGAGAAAATTACAAACAGTAAGGACTCGTGAATATGCTTGTGAATTCTTGTGCTTCGTTCTCACTTGTTGATGATCTCTGAATCTCTGTATTTATATATGTCTAGTTTTTGCCCGTTTGAATAATCATCGTTGAGGAGCGGGGCTTGTTACTGTGGAACGGCATGCGCACATTTGAAACCTTTTAATGTAGTAGGTGTGTGTTTGTCGTAACGTTGTCTGTCGTTGTTTGACTTCCTTCATGTCTGTTTATTTCAACGTTCATCCTCCTGTATCACACTTATAATACATTCAAAATGATGTTAAATAATGATAATAAGTAATGACAAGATAAATAAATAACATTAAACCATATTCAGATTGAACGTTGTGAGACTTGGTGTATGTGGTGATCTGGCAGAGCATCACTCGAGCATGAATTGGCTCACTCGAGTGATCTCCCTATTTTTCTCCTTGTGCTTCAGTTTTGAGGTTGTGCTTGCATGGAATTTCAGAGACACAAAATTCTCACTCGCGAGTGAAGTGGGGCCTCACTCGAGCACAACTCCTTCTGCTCGAGGGACCTTGTATTTTGCACTAGGAGTTTCTTTTCTGGACAGCACTCGCGTATCATTTTAACAAGAGTGAGATTTTGTACTCGCAAGTAATGTGGTCCCTCACTCGAGCACACATACTCTTACTCGAGTGAGACGAATATTCTTAAGAAATATACCCTTAATACCAACACTCGCATCAAGATTTGAGAGGGATAAATTTATCACTCACATGTGATGTGGGCCCTCACTCGAGCACACATACTCCTGCTCGAGTGAGAAGAATATTCTCAAGTAATATACCTTTAATACCAACACTTGCATCAGGATTTGAGAGGGATAAATTTATCACTCGCAAGTGCTGATGTGTCACTCGAGCATATGAAGCTATGCTCAAGCACACTTGTGCTTCTTTAAACTTCATGACTCTCGGCCAAGCACTCGCAGTCCCTTGCTCGAGTACAGAACACTCAAGCTCGAGTATTGATGTCTCTACTCGAGTGGATCAAGAGAGAATGACCAAAACTTGCTCTCGGCCAGACACTCGCAGACTCTCACTCGCATGTGCTCGAGTGAAAAGGGCTCCTCTGCTCGAGTGCTATCTTCAGTGCTCGAGTGAATCAGTAAAAATGATAGTAGCATGCCTCTCGGGTAAACACTTCCTGCCTATCACTCGCACCTGCTCGAGCACAAAGTGGTTTCATGCTCGAGTGCTAGACTCATGCTCGAGTACACCAGTTCATTTTGACAGCAAATACCATAGAACATTGTTATATGCATTTGGTAACCTTGTAAACATTTCTTAAACTTATAAAAACATGATTAGTACATAATTGACTTTTGTTATCATCAAAACTTGGGATCAAACATTCTCCCCCTTTTTTATGATGACAAAACCTTTGTGATGAAAGTTAAGAAAAATTGATTAAGATGGAAAATTTTTGAAGTACTTTAATGTTTCCAAATGCATATCAAGTTTTAGGTTCAAGTTCATGTTTCCCTGCAGTAGTTCCTCTGGACACTTAACAACCAAGATAAGCATAGTATAAATCAAATAACTTGATATCACACTTAACCAGAATAACTTGAATCATAGAAATATTAATATTAAACTTGATTAATAATCTTGATAACATAAAAACACCAAATACAATCAGCAAAACCTACCCCATACAGAAAATATACCCAAACACCCAATACATCCCATAAAAGCTCAGCTCAGAAACCATCACACATCCTTCTCCCCCGTTTTGTCAGCATCAGAAGGTGGGACAAAAGGTACCATGGAAGTGAGAGGGTCAATTGGCATATCAGGAGATGATGGCTGGGGTACAGAGGCTGAGGGTTGTAATGAAGGCGACCGATTATAGGTGATATCAACATTAGAATCTGGATCGGTGAAGAGAATATGTGTTTGTGGATGCAGAGGTGAGGTATGAGTGGTCTCAGGAGGCACCTCTGAAGATGGAGATGGGAAATGAGAGTGTAAGAAAGTCTCCATATTAGTTATCCTCTGTGACATCTCATCCTGAGTCTTGAACATTAACTCAAAGTTGGTATTGGCCTTATCTACCAACTGGATGACCAGTTCATTTTGACAGCAAACACCATAGAACATTGTTATATGCATTTGGTAACCTTGTAAACATTTCTTAAACTTATAAAAACATGATTTGTACATAATTGACTTTTGTTATCATCAAAACTTGGGATCTAACACAAGATGCATGACCAATGTCACAATCGACAGCACTCACGGCTGTATACACATGATGCATGACCAACGTCACAACTGTCATACCCCACCATCATCCTCTTTCTCCACTGGAAAGGTACACAGCTCTTACCCAAACCGTTGTTAGGTACCGGAGGACTATTGGCATGGCGGTGCAACTCACAGATGTATTCACACAGTAGCAAACTCCGCTGTAATATCCCAAAAAGTGATTAAGGGCTAATGACTTCAAAAGTGGATGTAATTATTGTTGAATAAAAACTTTTGAAGAATGTGTGATGGGAATTTGGATGTTTTAATGATTCCAATTTCTTCCTTATGAAAATTCATGTGGGGAGAGTGTTTATTGTGAAATTGGAACCATTGAGAACAATTGTGCAAAAGTTGGAAACTCTGTCCATTGAAACTCTGTACAGGGCAGTCGACTTGTATGGACGTTTCAAATAGGCAAATGGTGTCTAACAATTATGATATTTTCCAGTCTTAAATTTCACATGCCAAACTTCAAAATGGACATATAATTTGTGTCATTCCAATTTTTGAGCTAAGAGTTATGATTTTCCAAAGTTTGGGATGGAAACTGGAATCTGATTTGGAGCAGTATGGACTTTTGTGCAATTTTGTATTTTTGATGTTATTAAATGCAGTGATCCATATTTTTCCAATAAAGATGACTTAAATAGCTTTCCATTGGCTTTGGGATCACCTCATTTTTATTTTTCTAGAATTAGTTATGATTTTTCAAAGTTTGGGCAGAAATCTGCCAGAATTTTGTGAAAATCCGAAATTGATGGAAATTTAGTAAATAATTAGAAAATAATATTATATTATATTAAATCATCATCCACCTCCTCCATCAGCCCAAAACCGTGATATTCAGCTACAACAAGAGAGAGAAGGTGTGAGAAATTCTAGAGAGAGAAGTAGAAGAGAACTTGTATGGTAAGTCGATTTCTTCGGTAAATCCTTACCTAACGCGTATAACTCCGCTCCTAAGATATTCTTCTATATTCTTCAAGGTTTGTGGAGCACAAATTTGGGTGTTCTAAGGCTAGGGTTTTCAGCCACCTTGAGGAAAAGCTAGTGGGAGCTTGAGGTAACTTCCAAACTTTCGTATATTGCTTATTCTGGCTGCTGTGGGCAATTTAATCGGTGAAATTTCGCCGGATTGCCATTGGTTTTAAAGTTTGGAAATGATATGGCCTAGGGTTTATGCTGCCAAAATTAGGTCTTAATGTTAGTTGTAACCTAATGTAATGATTAATAAAGTGGTTAGGAGTAGAAAGGAACACGTTTACGGAGCCGAAACCGAAAAACACCGATTCTTCCCAAAGTATGTCAAGATTTCGGCCAGGGCTAGATCTGAGGGTTAGAGTTGGATTTTCAATAATTTAATGGTTCCATTAAGTTCAGGAGCGAAAATTAGGTGGGGTTACAGTTGGTCACTTTTTCGGAAAAGGCTGAAAAAGCATAATTACGAAAACGCCCCTAAAACCCTTAAAGTGGGGCTGCCAAGGGTAATGTTGTAATTTGACATTGAATTTGATAATTTCGAGTTTGGAAATGGATTCCTTGGATGAAAATATGTCAAAATAGCCCGTGTCAAAATTTCAGAAAAAGTACAGCTGGACAGGGTACGGCCGGGCCGGGTCCCAGGGGCATTTTTGTAAATTTTCATAATATGCTCACATAACCCCCAGAAACACTATGGAAGTGTCTAAATTGTATTTTGGAATTGTAGGACCAAGTTGTGAGCCCAGTGGTTAGCACGTTTTACGATGCACACTAAAAGGTGGTCTTTGAGATAGTACTCCTTAACCCTTTAGGCATGTGTCTAGACTTCTAGTAGCCACCTAAAGAGTCCAAGTGATAACCAACTTTAAGTGTTCTGAATGTGAGAATTTGGAATAGAGAATAACCTCTCGTCTTTGACTTTGGTTTATAGGGTTCGACATTTGCCCTAATCACAAGCAACTTGTGCCGGCGCACGTCAGGAAAGAACAAGGTAGTGACTCTTTTCCATTATACTATATGTGATACATGGTATGTTTGTTTGATCATTATTTGTGAGTCTATCACCTGCGGCCCATCGGTGTTGACGGTGGGAGGATTGTACCTTTGGGGCGGTAGAATCCGGGGGATGAGACTATGTGAAAGCCGTAAGGCTATATGTGAAAGCCAAAAGGCTATTTGTGAAACCTTTACCCGCAGCCCATCGGTGTTGACGGTGGGAGGCCCGTGCCTTCGGGACGGTGGAATACGGGGGATGAGATTATGTGATTACGTGCATATGTGGCAGCCTGCATGTTGTGCTTTATGTTGTGATACTGCTTGATGATTTTCTTACATGCTTTGTGATTACATGTGGTATGAGTGATTTGTTACTACTGGGATTCTTTTGAATCTCATTCTTTCCATTAACAAACCTTCAGACAGGGCAAGTGGCTCCAAGGGAAAGGAGACGACCAAGGGCGGATAAGGCTCCTTAGGGAGATTTATATTTTGGTGTTGGATATCATGTTTTGTTGGGAGATCACCATATATCTTATAAATGTTGTTTTGGAGACAGTGGTGTAATCCCCTAATGGGAATTTATAAACCTTTAGTTTATGTATGAAACCCAAGGGTTGCCGGGATTTTGTTGTACACTTTGATATGTAAATGTGATGTAACTGCATAGGGTAATTATATTCGAGTTGTGGAATTTGAGACCAGGGTAAGGCAGAATCTTTGAAAATATTTGTGAAAACCCTTCCGTAAGGAAGGGATTGTAAATGAGTTTGATTATTATTGGTCTCCATTTCATTTTAAAATACGTATTTTGAATCATAATTACGAAGGGGGTTACATTTTTGGTATCAGAGCTGTAGTTCCTGGCAAGGGTAGAGTTGCTAGGATAAATCCCTTAGTTGGCTTTAGGGATAGAAGATCATTTGTGAATAATTGTTGTGTATGCACATGTACGTTCTATTGATATGGATATATACAAGACTTGTGAATATATGTGCATACTATTTCTGCTATATTAATGGGGTAAGTTATTTGTAGAATGAAGAAAACTAGAGGACGCCCCAATACTCAGTAAGTAGACCCTGAGGTGGAGGTGGTCAATGATAATCCACTGGACCCGATGCAAGAATTGATGGGTCTTATTAAAGATCAAAGGGACATGATTGCTGAGCTGAGAGAGGAGCTCAAAGAAAAAAGGCTAAAAGAAATGAGGGTCATGGTCCGTTCACATAAGAGGAGACCCAGGAGGGGACTCATAAGGAAGAAACTGCGGAAGGGTTGGTACGACCACTCGAATCACCTCCTCATGTTGGACCAAACCAAGAATCATATGGAGTTCCAATTAAAGAGGAAAGAGATCTGCAATTTTGGGTTTCAAGATTCTGTAAGCACTTGCCTCCAGCGTTCAAAGGGAGGTTTGATCCCCAAGCAGCTGAAGATTGGTTAAACATGCTGGAAAAGATATTTGAGGTCCTTGGGTGCCCGGACGAGTTGAAGCCACGTCTGGCAGTTTATAAGCTCGAGGGTGATGCAGATCGTTGGTGGCGGAACATTGCCTTAACGTTGAAAAGCAAAAATGTACCGTTGACTTGGGAATTGTTTCAACAAGAATTCAATGAGAAATACTTTCCCAAATCAGTGCGGCTCGAGAAGGAAACTGAATTTCTGAACATCAGACAAGGGGACACGGAGACCTTTGATGACTATCTGTTCCGTTTTATCCGTTTGTCTCGGTATTCTTCTTATCTTCAGAAGGCGGATAATGAAGAGTTGAGTGCAGACATGCTTATTCGTGGTCTACGACGAGAGCTGAGGAAGAGGTTAGCTACACACTTGTTCACCAACTTTAACAAGGCGGTGGAAGAGTGTAGAATTACAGAAAATAATTTGAGGGAATTGTATCCTGCCAAAGCTCCTGGTAATCGCAGTGAACCCAGTAAGGGTAATACTTCCCAGAAGCGGAAGGGCCAGGGATCCTCTTCATCCAGGGGTACTAGTAAGAAGCCCTACCAGCCTAGAGATCGGGAGCCCCAGAAATCTTTGACAGAATGGGTATGTCGCCATTGCAACAAGCCACACTACGGTAGAAATTGTCGGGGTGAAATGATCTGCTTTAATTGCAAGCAACCAGGCCATCTTTCTAGAGATTGTCGGCGACCTCAAGCAGAGCAGCGACTGAGGACTCAGGGTCGAGTATTCACCATGACTCATTAGGAATCCCGAAAGTCCCCTGATCTTATTCAAGGTAAAATTCTCCTTGATGGTAATGTGTTACAAGCGTTGTTTGATTCGGGTGCAAGTCACTCTTTCATTGCTTATGATTGTGTGAAGCGCCTGGGTATGCATGTACATAAATTGCCCTTTGATTTAGTTGTGTCGACGCCAATAGGTGTCAAAGCTATAGCTGTCGAAGCCTACCTAAATTGTGTCATAACTATGGAGGGGCACCAATCCATTGTTGATTTGATTTGTCTGCCGCTCTATCAATTAGAAGTCATTTTGGGTTTCGATTGGTTGACGATAAATAATGTGCTATTAGATTGTGGGAACAAGAGGATAGTGCATCCTGTTTCTCAAAGTGTTGAGGATGTGAATGGTAGTATGAATTTCCTTTCAACGGCCAAAGTTGAGAAATATTTAGGGAAAGGTTGCCAGGGGTATATGGTGTTCTTTTCTATTCAAGGAGAGACCGGAGAAACTTTAAGCATTATACCCGTGGTAAATGAATTCCCTGAGGTATTTCCTGATGACCTTAGTGGATTGCCTCCAGAAAGGGAAGTTCAATTCCCAATCGAGATTGTGCCTGGAGCTGGTTCTATTTCAAAGGCCCCATATCGTATGGCCCCAAATGAAATGGCGGAATTAAAGAAGCAGATTGAAGACTTGCTTGAGAAAGGGTTCATTAGACCCAGTGTGTCACCTTGGGGAGCTCCAGTGTTATTCGTCAAAAAGAAAGATGGGAGTCTATATTTGTGTATTGATTATAGAGAATTGAATAAGATTACTGTCAAGAACAAGTACCCTCTCCTAAGAATCGATGACCTTTTAGATCAACTGTCTGGTTCATGTGTGTTTTCAAAGATTGATCTAAGGTTAGGATATCATCAGCTACGTGTGAAAGCAGAAGATGTTCCGAAAACTGCTTTCAGAACTAGGTATGGGCATTATGAGTTTCTGGTGATGCCATTTGGGCTAACCAATGCACCTGCAGTATTCATGGATTACATGAACCGTGTCTTTCGACAGTATCTAGATCAGTTTGTTGTTGTGTTTATTGATGATATTTTGATATACTCCAAGAGTATGGAGGAGCATGAGCATCATTTGAGGATTGTGTTGAACATCTTGCGTGAGAAGCAGCTCTATGCCAAATTAAGTAAATGTGAGTTTTGGTTGCAAGAAGTAAAATTCTTAGGCCATGTTATCTCGCAAGAAGGGGTCTCTGTGGATCCCAGTAAGGTAGAAGCAGTACTGGATTGGAAGAGGCCAGAAACTGTTGTTGAGGTTCGTAGTTTTCTGGGTCTTGCTGGTTACTACCGGAGATTCATTCAGAATTTCTCCCGTATTGCTTTGCCAATGACCAAGCTCACGAGAAAGGATCAGCCGTTTGTGTGGGATGAGAAATGTGAAAATTGCTTTGTGGAGCTAAAGGAGAGATTGACTACGGCACCTGTGTTGATTATACCTGATCCCAGCTTGACTTATGTTGTGTATAGTGATGCGAGTAAGCAGGGATTGGGGTGTGTCCTTATGCAACAGGGACGTGTGGTGGCTTATGCCTCTCAACAGCTCAAACCTCATGAAATGAACTATCCCACCCATGATCTGGAGCTTGCGGCCATTGTGTTTGCTTTGAAAATTTGGCGGCATTATTTGTATGGTGTGAAGGTAGAACTGTACTGCGACCACAAAAGTCTCAAGTTTTTATATGATCAGAAAGAGTTGAATATGAGATAGCGTCGTTGGATGGAGTTGCTTAAGGACTACAACCTGGAAATCAAATATCATCCGGGTAAAGCAAATGTAGTCGCGGATGCTCTTAGTCGAAAGACGGTGCTTGTGGCAGCAATGATGATACAAGAAGGGAAATTGATAGCGGATTTTCGAGATTTGAACTTGTCGAATCAGATCAACTGTGCCAACTATACTGTTTCCCAAGGGGAAAGTAACTTGAGAGCTGAAATTGAAGAAGCTCAGAAGCAAGATGGCTGGATACAGCGCAACCTAGCTCGGATTGAACGGGGAGAAGCTCAGGGCTATGATCTATCGCCTAGTGGATTGGTCGCTATCAAAAGAGAATCTGTGTTCCACTTAAGGCGGAGTTGAGATAGAAAATTTTGGATGAGGTGCACAAGAGCCGTTATACTCTTCATCCTGGTATGACAAAAATGTACCATAATCTGAAGTCTATGTATTGGTGGCCGGGTTTGAAGAGTGATGTGATGAAATATGTAGCGAGGTGTCTCACTTGTCAAAAGGTAAAAATTGAGCACCAGAGACCACCTGGTTTGCTGCAAAGTCCTAAGATTCCGGAATAGAAATGGGAAAGTGTGACCATGGACCTTGTGGTGGGATTGCCCAGAATCAGGAGTTATTATGCGATATGGGTAATTATAGACCAGTTAACAAAATCGGCGCATTTCATACTGATCAATGCTGGTTACTCTCTAGATAAACTAGCTGAGATTTATATTCGAGAAATCGTGAAACTTCATGGTGTACCAAAGAACATCATTTCTGACCGAGATCCCCGATTCACTTCGAGATTCTAGAGGGCGTTGCATGAGGCCCTGGATACTCAATTGAGATTTAGCACGGCTTATCATCCTCAAATGGATAGAGAGTCAGAAAGGGCAATCCAGACGCTGGAAGACATGTTACGGGCCTGTGTTCTAGACTTCAAAGGGAATTGGGATCGCTTTCTTCTACTTGCTGAGTTCGCCTATAACAATAGCTATCATGCGAGCATTCAGATGGCTCCGTATGAAGCATTGTACAGAAGGAGGTGCCAATCGCCTTTGTGTTGGAATGAGTTATCAGAAAGGAAGCTGTATGGACCAGATCTTGTTGATCAAACCTCAGTACAGATTCAGATTATTCGTAAGAGGCTTCTTGCAGCGCAGAGTCAACAGAAAACCTACGCTGACAAGAGGAGACGACCTCTAGAGTTTAAGGTTGGTGATCATATATTTCTGAGAGTATCACCAGTCACTGGCATCGGGAGAGCTATCAAGCGAAAGAAGCTGAGCCCAAGGTACATAGGTCCTTTTGAAATCCTTAAGAGGATTGGGCCTGTTGCTTATCGAGTAGCCCTACCCCCAAACTTGAGCAGACTCCACGATGTGTTTCACGTTTCCCAACTGAAGAAGTACCAACCGGATCCATCTCACATTGTTGAATATGAAGAAGTTGAGTTACAAGACAACTTCACATATGCGATAGAGCCAAAATAGATCATTGATAGAGAAGAACGATGGCTCAGACACCGAAGCATTCCATTTGTGAAGGTGATCTGGAAGGGAATGACTCAGAGGGAAGCAACATGGGAAGCGGAAGCGGATATGCGAAGACGTTATCTAGAGTTTATGGCTCAAGTTGTGTGACAAATTTTGAGGACTAAATTTATTTTACGGGGGGAGAAATGTAATATCCCAAAAAGTGATTAAGGGCTAATGACTTCAAAAGTGGATGTAATTATTGTTGAATAAAAACTTTTGAAGAATGTGTGATGGGAATTTGGATGTTTTAATGATTCCAATTTCTTCCTTATGAAAATTCGTGTGGGGAGAGTGTTTATTGTGAAATTGAAACCATTGGGAACAATTGTGCAAAAGTTGGAAACTCTGTCCATTGAAACTCTGTACAGGGCAGTCGACTTGTATGGACGTTTCAAATAGGAAAATGGTGTCTAAAAATTATGATATTTTCCAGTCTTAAATTTCACATGCCAAACTTCGAAATGGACATATAATTTGTGTCATTCCAATTTTTGAGCTAAGAGTTATGATTTTCCAAAGTTTGGGATGGAAACTGGAATCTGATTTGGAGCAGTATGGACTTTTGTGCAATTCTGTATTTTTGAGGTTATTAAATGCAGTGATCCATATTTTTCCAATATAGAGGACTTAAATAGCTTTCCATTGGCTTTGGGATCACCTCATTTTTATTTTTCTAGAATTAGTTATGATTTTTCAAAGTTTGGCCAGAAATCTGCCAGAATTTTGTGAAAATCTGAAATTGATGGAAATTTAGTAAATAATTAGAAAATAATATTATATTATATTAAATCATCATCCACCTCCTCCATCAGCCCAAAACCGTGATATTCAGCAGCAACAAGAGAGAGAAGGTGTGAGAAATTCTAGAGAGAGAAGTAGAAGAGAACTTGTACGGTAAGTCGATTTCTTCGGTAAATCCTTACCTAACGCATATAACTCCGTGTTACATCTCATGTTTTGATGATAACAAAAGAATGGTTTGAAAATGGAAATGATTAATAATCAAGGTTGAACAGAATAATGACAGGAACAAGCTTTACTTGAAGTTAGCATGGAAGTAATGGAGATTGGCCAAGAGAAAATGCTGAGGAACTTGATTAGAAGTACAGTTTCTAAGGCATTACTCGAGGAGCTACTCGAGTAATGAGACAAAACTTGAAGTAACCAAGAGAAAACTTCCAGTAACCTGCCACCATTACTCGAGGAGATACTCGAGTAACCAGGTAAAAACTTGGAGTTACTCTCGGCCTGCTAATGTTACTCTAGGAGGTACTCGAGTAACCCTGTGAAAACTTCCAGTTGCCTTCAAGTTTTCCTAATGATACTCGAGGAGCTACTCGAGTAACTGTGTTTGTGAAAATATGGACCTCTCGGCATTTTGTACTACTGCTAATGTTACTCGAGGAGCTACTCGAGTAACCCTGTGAAAACTTCCAGTTGCCTTCAAGTTTTCCCCATGATACTCGAGGAGCTACTCGAGTAACTCTGTTTCTGAACATATGTAACTCTCGGCACTTTGTACCACTGCCAATGTTACTCGAGGAGCTACCCGAGTAACATACTAAAGTAAGTGAAAACTTGAGGTTGGTACCCGATTAACCTGATCTCTCTTTGTTTCATCTTCCTCGAGTACTTACTCTAGTATACAAGTTTTTCATGCTTTATTTTAAGTGGATTCCTCGAGTAAGTACCCCAGTATGCATAAATATTTTCAAAGTAAACTTCAAGTCATTACCCGGGTAAGCCATGCTCAAAAGTCTCAGTTACTCGAGGTAGTACCCGAGTAACCTATGCAAAAATAAGTGCATTACTCGAGTTCCTACTCGAGTAACAAGGTAATTGCTCTCGGCCTTGAAATCCTGCCAACATTATTGGAGTAGAGCATCGAGTAATCAAAAGATTTTTAAAGGATTACTCGAGGTGTTACCCCAGTAATCTATGAAGTTGCAAAAGCATTACTGGAGTAGCTACCCGAGTAAATAACTATTCCCAAAGGTTTGAAACTTAGTTTACTCCATGCACTACCCGAGTAATCTTATATTTCTTCATTGACTTTCAATTAAACAAAGATTTCTCGATGATACTCGAGGAGCTACTCGAGTAAACTTCAAGGGATACTCGAGTAGCTACTCGAGTAAACATACCCAGAAATTTAGAAATCATTTAAACTTTCATTATATTGTTTCCTATATGATTAACCTTTCATTGTATTAGTATTCTTAGTCTATTTACAGAGAAACAATGAAGAAATCATTTCAAGAGATGGAAGTCAAAAGAAACGTTCAAATGCCAACCACCGCCAACGGATATTTTTCAAAAACTTGAAAAGTCAATAGTGGCTGCGCACTCACCAACGGACGAAAGGAAACGTTCCAACGGTCATCACCAACATACCTATATATATGGGAACCTTCAAACAGAGAAATTACAACCAAGCACACATACGAACGTATCATTAAGTTCATTGCTCTGTTTTCACGTTGAAAGTGTATTTCTATGCTTCAGTGATTATCATTTACTCTGTTAGAGAGATATTTCATTCAAATTCAATATTTGTTATTGAGATAACTTAAGGTTGTGGAACCTTGAGTTGGGATTGGATTACAACTTGTAAGGGGGAGCGAGTGTCCAGGTGTAAGGAACTTGCTTGTACTGAGGTGCCAAGAACCCACTGAATCTTGGAAGCTATAGTGAAACTCTCAGAGAAGCTCTGAGGACTAGACGTAGGTCAAAGTGGTTGTGACCGAACCAGTATAACTCCCGGTGTACACTTCGGTGATATTTCTTCTTACTCATTACTATTTTAATTCTTTTGTCAAATTTTTATATTTTCGAAAGAAATTTTAGTATCACCCAATTCACCCCCCCTCTTGGGTGAAACGCTTGATCTAACATTCCGCTCCTAAGATATTCTTCTATATTCTTCAAGGTTTGTGGAGCACAAATTTGGGTATTCTAAGGCTAGGGTTTTCAGCCACCTTGAGGAAAAGCTAGTGGGAGCTTGAGGTAACTTCCAAACTTTCGTATATTGCTTATTCTGGCTGCTATAGGCAATTTAATCGGTGAAATTTCGCCGGATTACCATTGGTTTTAAAGTTTGGAAATGATATGGCCTAGGGGTTATGCTGCCAAAATTAGGTCTTAATGTTAGTTGTAACCTAATGTAATGATTAATAAAGTGGTTAGGAGTAGAAAGGAACACGTTTACGGAGCCGAAACCGAAAAACACCGATTCTTCCCAAAGTATGTCAAGATTTCGGCCAGGGCTAGATCTGAGGGTTAGAGTTGGATTTTCAATGATTTAATGGTTCCATTGAGTTCAGAAGCGAAAATTAGGTGGGGTTACAGTTGGTCACTTTTTCGGAAAAGGCCGAAAAAGCATAATTATGAAAACGCCCCTAAAACCCTTAAAGTGGGGCTGCCAAGGGTAATGTTGTAATTTGACATTGAATTTGATAATTTCGAGTTTGGAAATGGATTCCTTGGATGAAAATATGTCAAAATAGCCCGTGTCAAAATTTCAGAAAAAGTACAGCTGGACAGGGTACGGCCGGGCCGGGTCCCCGGGGCATTTTTGTAAATTTTCATAATATGCTCACATAACCCCCAGAAACACTATGGAAGTGTCTAAATTGTATTTTGGAATTATAGGACCAAGTTGTGAGCCCAGTGGTTAGCACGTTTTACGATGCACACTAAAAGGTGGTCTTTGAGATAGTACTCCTTAACCCTTTAGGCATGTGTCTAGACTTCTAGTAGCCACCTAAAGAGTCCAAGTGATAACCAACTTTAAGTGTTCTGAATGTGAGAATTTGGAATAGAGAATAACCTCTCGTCTTTGACTTTGGTTTATAGGGTTCGACATTTGCCCTAATCACAAGCAACCTGTGCCGGCGCACGTCAGGAAAGAACAAGGTAGTGACTCTTTTCCATTATACTATATGTGATACATGGTATGTTTGTTTGATCATTATTTGTGAGTCTATCACCTGCGGCCCATCGGTGTTGACGGTGGGAGGATTGTACCTTTGGGGCGGTAGAATCCGGGGGATGAGACTATGTGAAAGCCGTAAGGCTATATGTGAAAGCCAAAAGGCTATTTGTGAAACCTTCACCCGCGACCCATCGGTGTTGACGGTGGGAGGACCGTGCCTTCGGGGCGGTGGAATACGGGGGATGAGATTATGTGATTACGTGCATATGTGGCAGCCTGCGTGCTGTGCTTTATGTTGTGATGCTGCTTGATGATTTTCTTGCATGCTTTGTGATTACATGTGGTATAAGTGATTTGTTACTACTGGAATTCTTTTGAATCTCATTCTTTCCATTGGCAAACCTTCAGACAGGGCAAGTGGCTCCAAGGGAAAAGAGAAGACCAAGGGCGGATAAGGCTCCTTAGGGAGATTTATATTTTGGTGTTGGATATCATGTTTTGTTGGGAGATCATCGTATATCTTATAAATGTTGTTTTGGAGACAGTGGTGTAATCCCCTAATGGGAATTTATAAACCTTTAGTTTATGTATGAAACCCGAGGGTTGCCGGGATTTTGTTGTACACTCTGATATGTAAATGTGATGTAACTGCATAGGGTAATTATATTCGAGTTGTGGAATTTGAGACCAGGGTAAGGCAGAATCTTTGAAAATATTTGTGAAAACCCTTCTGTAAGGAAGGGATTGTAAATGAGTTTGATTATTATTAGTCTATATTTCATTTTAAAATAATTATTTTGAATCATAATTACGAAGGGGGTCACATCCGCAGTATCCAAAATCATCACAAAACAGTGATAAAACATACATACCACACATTACATACAGTATAAGAGAAAGCATCACTACCTTATTCTTTCTAGGTGTGCTCCAATACCTATTACTCACGAGCAAGACAATTATCGAATCGTAAAACCAAAACCAAGGATGACGAATTAATCCCAAATCCAAGTTCTTATTTCTGAAACACTTAAGATTGGTTGTCATTTAAGCTCTTTAAGTGGCTACTATAAGCCTAAATACATGCCTAAAAGGTTAGGAAAGATTGCACGAAATACCCTCCTCGGAAGCTCAAAGTGCAAATTTCCAATGGTTGGCCTCGGCCAGCCCAATAGTGGGCTGCGGCCAACAGATGCACAGAAAAGTTTTGGTCGCGGCCAGCCACCATGGACCATGGCCAAAACCAGGTCAGTAAGTATTAGGCCCCAGCCAACCCTTTATCGGCCGCGGCCAACCCATGGTCAGAAGGTTTTGGGTGGCGGCCAGCTTTATGGGTCGTGGCCAACCTGTGACCCTGACTCTTGGCTGATTTCCAAACACTTATAACTTTGTGCACAGAACTCAAAATGACTCAATCTTTATATGGATGGAAATCTTGAAATGTGTATTACAATCCTTAAAAATTTCAAAACATTTCAACACCATTTGCTAGGTCAAAATACCATGCCAAGTTAGTCACTTACACAGTATTCCAGACTTAGCCAATTTTTCAGATTATCCAGATTTTGCCAATTGGCTTCCAATGGTTCCTAATTTCAAACTAAAAACCATTCCCACACAATTTTAAACACGGAATCCATTGGAGCCATCAAAACAACCAAATTCCATTCACATTTGACATGTTCCACCACAAACACAACATGTCACACCAAAACTCACTCAACTCACCACATTGCAATCCATTCCAAACCAAAATTCTAAACCGATTACAAGTGCACAAAGACACAACTTGACACCATAAACAACACAACATACTCGATATCTCATGCATTTCGAAATTCACCAAAAATCAGGGCAAAATCACAAATTCCCAAGACTCAATCAATGGTCACAATGAATACACCAAAATGTTTCAAATACTCACCTCAACTTCTTCCTAAAGCTATCTCTTTGATTCTCCCACTTTCAAATTCCCACAAGTTCTCAAGCTCTACTAATCAAAAATCTGAAACTGTAGGAATAAAGCTCTTAACCTTTTGAATAATATTAATGAAGAATACTTGAGCATTCCAAGTTATTTCCTTACCTAAACCCAAGCTTCTTCTTTCTCTTTCTTGCTTAATGGTGAACAAAAATGGAGGAGAGGAGAGAGATGAGATGAGATGATGAAAATGAAGGAGAGAAGGCAGATTTTTGAGGTGTGAAGGCCTCTTTAGCCGACCTTGATAAGGGAAGAAGGAGAAAAGAAGGTTGAAAAGTTGACTCCCATCCATGGCTTGCATTGGACACTTGGCAACATCTTGTTACCCCAATTCCATCTCTTGCTCACTCAACCCTAGCCATTAATCTCAAGTTACCTATGAGTTTCCTCTTCAGTAACTGACCAACTTACCATTTTTCCCTTGATTATGGAAATTTCTTTCAAATCACTTCTAAACTCATTCATATCATTCCATTAACATCACTATGCACCCTCCCCTATATTTCAACCCATTTAGACATTAATCCACACTTAAGCATAAATATAGGGCTTAGGCATTGATAAAAATACATTTGCATTGAATTCTCAATAATTTCATCACTTTTAACATAATTAGCCCTAATCCCAAAATTGGGTCATTACAGGAATGATGTTTGGTATGAAAATGGGACCATTGGAAGCAAAGATACAAAATATTAAATTCTATCTAGTGAAACTCTATTCTGGGCAGTCAGTTTGTGTGAATGTTTTGAATGGACAAATGGTGTCTAAAAATTCTAAAACTTTCCAGTCTTAAATTTCACATTCCAAGCTTCAAAATAGATATATAATTATGTCATTTCGTTTTGTGAACTGGGAATTATGGTTTTCCAAAATTTGACATTAAAACTGGGTGCAAATCTGGAACAAGGGAATTTCGTGTAATTCTGGAATTGTGTGATGATTTCTGGTAATGACTCATATTTTTCCTATGAAGAGGACTTAAATAGCTTTCAATAGGCTTTAGGATCACCTCATTTCAATTTTTCTTGAATTAGTTATCAATTTCCAAAGTTTCCTTGGTTGCAGCCAAAAATTTTGACTGCAACGCAAAAGTTTTTATGCACGTCTTGGCCGTAGCCAGAGATTCTTGGCTGCAACCAACCCCCATTTTCAGTATTTTGTGATTTTGAAAGATGATTCCTAACCTAGCACTTCCCAATCCTTTAGGCTTTATTTGAGCTTATTATAGCCACCTAAAGGTTGTGAATGATAACCAACTTTAAGTATTGTGGAAGTAAGGATTTGGAATTGAGATTGGTTATAGGGTTGGATATTCACTCAGATCGTGAGTAGCCGATGCTGGAGCATACGTGGAAATAACAAGGGTAGGGAACTTACCTCTCCTGCATGTATTTGATATTTGTGTTAGTGTGATGATGTATGTTATTGCTTTGCTCGATTATTTGAACATATATGAATGATTGAAGCTATGTTTCAATTTATGCTATAGCCATAAGTATGTTGTTTGAAGCATTAAGCTTACAAATTTATCATTGTGTAAGCATGAGTTATGTGATGCAAGCATGTCATGCATTAAACATTTATCTTGCATGCATATTGGTAATGTTTTCCTACTGAGATTCTCTTGAATCTCACCCTCCCCTACCAACATTTTAGACAGGGTAGGTGGATCGAGGATGGAGCAAGCAATCAAGAGCGACGAGGACTCCTTCAGGTTGTCATTTTGGTAGTTGGTTATCATTGCTAGTTGGGATAACTATATATGTTTTGGGATGTATATTCAGATATGTATTTTGAGATAAGATTATATAGTCCCCTGAATCAGATTTTGTATACCCTTTTAATAAAGGTATAAACCCAAGGTTGTCAACGGAATTAGAGAAGGCAGGCGCTAATCTTATCTTTAGGTCAGGTTCAGGTAAAGAATGGTTTCCGGGAGAAAGAAGAGTGGGTATGCTGGCTTCTTTCACATAAGTCTAGGAAAACTGTAAAGCGAAGAGCTAGAAGAGAAGAAACTCACTCTGACGATCTAAAACAAAGCCACACTAGTCTTGCTATCTTTTCTTCAGCATGTTATGACTCGCATGCCACTATCATCTATGAACCAGATGACTATTGATTTTTCTATCTACAGTTTTTAGGTGCTAATCTAGTTATGGACTATGCCCTAGCATGTGGATCCCGAGCATGGCAATTGAGTCATAAGCTCTAACAAAGTGGCAGCGTCGGTAACTCCCTAATAAGCATACCCACAGATGATATTAGCACCTTTCTGAACCGAATATAGCTAATCGGAAGGCTTATCCGCACATGATAGATGATAGCGGCATTATAACCTAAAGGTAAAGGGCATTCCTTACGGGGCCTTACACACTCAGCTTGTAGGAAAAACATGTCCTAGGCATATTGAATCTAGTTGCATAAAGGCAGAGAGAATGCCTTAGATAAATAGGTAAGTGTGTAGGGGAGTCTTACCTAGTTTAAACTTGAATGCTTGCAGGTAGGCAGCCTGGATGAACCTAGTAAGGGCCCTTGATTTAAAGATAGAAGTTGCCATTAAAGGGTCTCCTTGCTCGACAGGAAACCTAAGAAAATGGGCTACTTATTAAGGTGGAATGGACCACTTCTCATACAAGAATCTTTCCTATATCGATGATTGACTATACAGACAAGGCAAGTCAAACCAAAGCCGATGCACCTGATACGACTAAAAAAGAGAGCAATGGTCTGAGACCCTAAGCAATTGACTAGTAGATGGGAATGGCCTACCAACCCTTTATTAATATAATGCTTCGACTACTGGAAAGAGAGGAAGGAACAACCCCAGTCTTAGAGAAGCTATCTAAAATCTCAATAGCAACATAATGAATGTGATTTATGTTAGAACCGGCTATCACCCAAGAGAGGGGGTGAATTGGGTGTATAATAAAAACTTAAGAACTTTAGAAATCTTTTCGTATCTTAACGAAAGCGGTAAGTATGAAGGTTTACAAATCAACAGTTAGATTAAATAATATATGCTGGAAATATAAGAGCTTAGGGAAGAGAATATGCAAACTGTGATTTATCCTGGTTCGGTCCAATCTGTGATGGCCTACGTCCAGTCCCCAGGCTCCTCCTGAGATTTTCAAATCCACTATCTTCTTGTTTAATTCGGGCACAAGAAAATCCTTTTACAATTCCACAAGTTTAACCGGGTACTTGTGAAACCTATTACAAATCTCTTACTGAAATACTCCCCCTTACGGCAAGTCTTAAGAGCAGAGCAATCCCGAAGATCTTCCTCTCCTGCTTACTCATGCAAGTCTTACGAGCAGCAATGTTCTCTCCTGCTTACACCCCTGTAAGTCTTATGAGCAGCAACGTTCTCTACTGCTTGCACCTTGTAAGTCTTACAAGCAGAATGTCTTACTGGCAATTCTCTCTACAGCTTCTCCCGTAAGGAAATCAACCCTCTCAAGGTCCCTCTACCTTGAGATCAACTCAGAAATACAGTTGAAAGTGTTTACAGACTCTCTTACAGAGTAGATATAATACTCACTGAAGTACAATACAAATAATCACTCTCTCAATGATAAGTAATATAGAAACTGGAAAACAGAGAGTGTATTAGTAGAAGCAGAGGATTCATGTTATTTGCATATAGGTGTCGTTGCTCTATTTTCTCTGTTACCCATCGATGTTGAATGCTCTCTCATTTATAGTTGATGAAGATGATGACCGTTGTGAGCATTCATCCGTTAGAGTCATTTTGACCGTTGAGCATATTTGAAAAACAAGCTACCATGAGATTTTCGTTGCAGAGTGGAGTGTCTCGTTGAACAGCAAGAAGATTCATCCGTTAAAGTTGGATGAATACGTTTGAGTTTCCAGAAAATCTCTTATGGTAGGTCAGTTACTTGTTGTGGTTGGTAGTCGCCATTCAGTGTGTAATGATGCTGCCCGCCATACTTGACTCTTTCATTTGAATCTGTAAGCTCACCGTTAAATTTCCTATTTCACACTGTAAAATACTTAATCACTAATATGATGAAGTATTAGTCATGGGTATGTTGGATCATTGGTCAAAAGCTGAATTTCTGGCTTCTGGGACTCATCACGTTGAGTGAAGACTTTTGCCATACTTGACCTCCATTCTTGAAGATGCAATCCAAATATTTAATCTCCTGTTTTACACTTGAAATATATGTTAGTTAATGTTTAGGAACAATAACAAGTGAAAACATAATGATTGTATAACATTTAACCACGTTTGGATTGATGGCCATGAGATTCTGAGCTTTTACATTGCTTCTTTCAGGACCTCACTCGAGTGCATTTGATATTTTCATGTTCTAGCTTCCTCTCGGGCAAACACTTGCTGCTCTTCACTCGCATATGCTCGAGTGAATTCTAGACATCACTCGAGCACAACCACAGTCATGCTCAAGTGCGCTTCTTGTTTTCACGTACATGCTTCTTCTCGGGTTAACACTCTCATGTCAAAACTTGCATGTGCTCGAGTGAGAAATAGTCTAATGCTCGAGTATGGATCCTAGTGCTCGAGTGTTGTAAGTTTCTTCATGATTCAGCTGCTTCTGGACATCACTCGCACAACATTTTTCAAGAGTGCGTTTTTACACTCGCGAGTGATGTGGGGCCACTTTAGAAAAAATTTGTTTATTTGATTATAATGATGTATCATAAGAAAGTTCTTGCCATATGCATTCCAATGCAAAAAGAATCAGCTCCAAACTCCTTGTATTCTGCAAGTTATGATCGAAAGAGTGTCTATCGGACTAGACTGCACAAGCGTCAACTTCCAGAAGGCATAGCCCCTAGAATATAAGTTCAAATTAGGAAAATTACCTATCCATGGAAAGCTCTTTGAGTCTAGTTTCATTTGGGACTGGTCTTGTCTCAATCCGATATATGGTTTGTGAGTTATGCTCAAAATACCGAACCTGTGTTGAAAAGTGACGGTGGTTTCACTGTCTTCTTCCACAGATCATATCTTCTTCATTTGAGCTTCTTTCAATGTGATATTGGTGTAAATTTTACGTGTTATGAGTCTTCATTCATATGCCACCTGTTTCGGGTCAATCCAACGTGTGGTTTGAGAGATATGGCCAAATTACCAGACCTCTTTCAGGCTGAACGTAAAACAGAGTAGAACAGAGTGTTCACCCCGTGCTCGAGTCAGTTCATCCTGTGCTCGAGTGAAACACCTCTGGCACTGGAGTATTTGATCCGTGCTCGAGTAAAACTCCCCTAGAAGTGCCATAACTCATATATAAGTCATCTTAGCTTCGTATTAACCTATTCCAACCATCATTTGATCATAGACACCTCCGGTATCATCATAGAAACCTCCAGTATCACTTCTAACAGCTTGAACTTTGATATTCTCATAAGATCTAACAAGTTCTTCTTTCTTCCATATCTTTCTTCTTGATTTTCCTCTTGATAATAATTCTCCATAATCTGAGTAAGCATCTCCTTGACTATCTTCAATTTCTTTCTTCTTCTCCCTCTTGTTTATTCTCACATATTCAATCTTCTTCATTCTTTGCTTGACTAATCTACAAGATATGTAACATTAAATATAGTAGTTAGTCAAAGAAATACATTATATAAACTTTTTGCTCTTATCATTTCACATCTATATTTGACATCATTAAAACTAATCATATCTAACAATTTATCCGTGTAAAGTAATTGTATATGAAATATGAATATGAGACCAGGTAAATTAGCTTTAGAAAGGCATTTGTGAAAACCCTATCAAGAAGATGGGATTTTAAATGAGTTTTGAATACCGTTGGTTTCTAATTCATTTTAGTAGCTTATTTCGAATATAATTATGGTGAGGGTTACAAGAAGGATTGTATACAGTAAAAATTAGCAACCTACAGCAAACAAAGTTAACTAATCTTTGATAACCAAAACTAACCAAAATTTGAGGCCTAAAGAGAAAAATCAATTTCAGAAATAATAAGACAAGTTCAACTTAATGGTACAAGAGACAAAATTGGAGTTGCAAGGTAAGAATTCACCTTTTAGTAGAACAAGTTAGTATATCAATGAAGTTGTACTTCAAACCAAAACAATGTTAGCAAAGTCACTGTAATCATGGCTTACAAAATGTGATAGACACCAAAATCTCAAGTTTCAACCAACAGCTTGCCAAGGATGAAGAATGCAAATTTACTCACCATAAAACCAAAGTAAACCACACAATATCCACTAAGAATATAATAGTTGTTGGGAATTGGGCTTAGTCCACCCTTGGTGGATAAGGCCCAAACCCATTAAGCTTTAAGTTTTTGGGGCCAAATAAAATACCCAAAAGAATGTGGGGTATTTGTAGGTAATTTTCCCAAGGGTTTGAATTAGAAACCCGGTGGGAACATTTTCCCCGCATGTTTTGGGGGGAACAGTTATTTGACTGCGAGTGTGTAAATAAACAGACACACATCAAAAAGGTTTTAGACAGAAAAGTTTTCTCGACAGAACCTCTTCTCTTTCTCTTCTCTTCTTGTGTATTTGCTATGTGTTATAGTTGAAATCCTAGTGATTCGACTTGCGTGGGTACCGGAAGAACTCGAAATGACACTTCAGGTACGCCTGAATTTTGACATTGGTATCAGAGTATTTAGGTTTTTATGAGTCCTGAATGATGCTTCTGCTGTGCGTCTGTGTTCATAAATATTTATTGTCCATCAATTTTTTTGTTTTATAATTGAAGATATACATGTACGGTAGTCTAATTTCATGATACCTGAGAGTATATGATTGGTTCATGTATATTTCCCTGTATGAGATTGGTTTTTTGGTTCTCTGTTATGCGTTTATAGTATTTTTTTCGGTGGTTTACTGTGCAACATATTTTTGGTAAAGTTTAGTTGTATGAAAATGTCTTGGTTCTATGAGCATTAGAATATTGAAAAGCATCATAAAACATATACTGGGGCTATAGAACAAGAGTACTGATAGACTGTGAGAAATTCGAAACAAAAACGCATAAGACCGAAAAGAGAATTGAATTGGGTCTCCATAAAACAAGTTTTTTAGGGTTTAAAAATAATCCCATTGCGTATAGCTCAAAAAAACGATGAAGATGGACACCAAGAACGCGCAAAACGGACGCCGGACGGTGAAGTTACAGAGGAGAGAAGATACCGGGTCGACGGACCCGACCCGCGGATGAAATCGGGTCCGGGTCAACCCGACTAGAGGTTGAAGACAACCTCCAGTGATTCAAAATGGTGCCATTTTGCGCCTTCTCAAAAAAACATCTGGATCGGGTATAGCCCAGCCCGATCTGGTTCAGTTATTTTTTTAAAAAAAAGTTCTTTTGGGCCATCAGTGCCCCAAAACACAAAAAAAAAGGGGGATCGGGTCGGTGGGTAAAGGCCCAACCCGACCCATCAACAAAAAAAAAAAAAAGAAGGACAGAAATGCCACGTGGCGCGTGTGGCCACGTGGCAAACCCGAATGACACGTGGAGGACATAGACAGACTGCGGGCGGCGCGTGGAGTCCATCCAGATGGTGCGTGTGAAGATCGGAGGGCAGCAGGGTGGTGCGTGCACTTCACGCGCCTTCAGTGAGAGTGGTTTTTAATCCATTTTTTTATTTTTACAGGATTTTTTCCTTCTCGGGGCGCGTGTGGGCGCGTGGGAACTCTATTTGAGACGCGGTTTGTTCCTAACAATCCCTAAATTCGAGATCTTCATGTTGATATGCCATTTGCCTATTTTTAGGGCAATTCAGGATCTGTTTGTGAGGTTTTAGTGCTTATTTAAGTGTTTTTTTATACATTTAAAAATACCTAAAATCATGATAATGACTTACATTTGTTTATGTAGGTCAAAGATGAAGCAAGAGGCTTCTAACAGTACTGAAACACTTGAGTATGGGTCATTGAGCATTGAGTATGTGGACGATCAAGCTCATATGGATGATCCTGAAGAGGATCCCGAAGAGAAAGATCCTAAAGAATTTTTTGAGGAAGATCCTGAAGAATTTTTTGAGGAAGATGTTGAAGAAAGTTTTCTGGAGCCTGTTCCAGTGGAGCCTCAAGTGGTCTACTCTGACTCTGGACCTAAGTCTGTGCCCTCCTGTCCTGATGATCCTCAAAATTTGGAAGAAGAGGTCGATCAACCATATTCTGCTGCTATGGCTAATAAAATAGCTGAACTTGACGCGGACAAAACAGCTAGAATAAATAATATAAAAATCATATACTCAATCATTGCGAATTATATGGAAGCATAAAAGACAAAAAGAGTGCAGAGTTTTATGTCAGCGTAATGATGAAGTATTGCGCAGCTGTAAGGGCAAGGGGCACATTTTCAATGACAGTTGCTTGGGTTGATGCTGTGACGAAAACAACAAGATTCATGAAGAAAAAGAAAAGATTCTTTAGGAAACTAAGGAAAGCCATCATTGATTATTGTTGTTCTGACATTTAAGGGTGTATTATATTACTATTTCTGTTTATGCTTTTTGTATTGAGAATATGACTCTAAATGTTATTGTTTGTATGTTTTATGTATGGACATGGTATTAGTTTCATGTAATGAATTATGTTTGTCATACAATGCTAATTTTTAATTGTGCATTATGATACCATGTATCCCTGATGAGTGGGAGCTTTTAGAAGGTGAAACTTCTAAAAGCTGATGATTTATCTAAAGTACTTATATGAATTTTTTGGAAAATAATAAGTTGCTAGTATTTGTTTGATGGGAGGTACAAACGTATTCTCCTGATTATGGATCTAGTAATGAAGTTATTTTATGATCAAGAATGATATAAGTACAGACGTTGTATACCATGCTATGCTACATAATCGTTTAGTTACGTTCTCTTAAAGAGAACAACGTTTCTAAATGTGAAAAATGTCACTTCAGAATTGACAAAAATGGCCACGAAAGGGATCATTGCTGAACTAAATAAGGGGGAGAAACTGAATGGCGACAACTGGGACATCTGGCATCGTAAGGTGCAGTACATTTTGGAGGAACAGGAGGCTGTTGAACCACTAACCACTATTTTAGTGGAACCTGAAGTTGGGACTACTATTTAGCACAGGAGAAACTTGGAAGTTTACCAAGCGTGGAAGAAGAAGAACAGCATTGCAAGAGTCACCTTATTGAGCACAATGGAGAATGACCTGATGTACCAATATGAGAAATACCAAACTGCTCAGGCTATGTGGGCTGCACTCAAGGATAGGTTTGGTGGCACATCAACCACTAAGCTTAAAAGGTTGACAATCAAGTTTGATACCTACAAGCTTAGAGCAAATACTCCTATGAAGCAGCATCTGAGAGAGATGTCCAACATGATCAGAGAACTTCAGGAAGCTGGACACACCTTGACTGATGAACAGCAAGTTCAGGCTGTAATCAGATCGCTTCCTTCTAGCTGGGAGCACATGAAAGTGAACTTAACTCATAATGACAACATCGTCACTTTTGATGATGTAGTGAAACATCTTGAGCTTGAGGATGAACGCCTAGCGGCGTATAAGGCTTCTGGTCAAGCCTACTACACTAAAAATGCTAGTCCTTCTAATGCAAAGCCCGATTCCAAAAAGGGCAAGAAATCACAAAAGAAAGGTAAGAAGGATGGCTCTAATTTCAAAAAGGGCAGAAAGCAATTCAAGAAGAAAGGAAAGAAAGGCGGCAAGAAGAAAGTTGACCTGAATAAGGTCAAGTGTTACACCTGCCAGAAAATGGGTCACTTCGCACGGGACTGTACCGAGCGAAACGACCGTGAAAAGGTACTAGTGGATTATGTGAATTCACACATTTCTTTTGTTTTAAGTACTTCTTTTCTAACAGAACCTGTTTGTTCTTCTTGGATTTTGGATTCAGGCTCAACAGACCATGTGACGAGGGATCGAGGATCCTTCGTGGAATACCGTCGGTTGTCGCATCTAAGCAAATGGCTTTACATGGGCAACAATGCAAAGATCGAAGTCAAAGGAATTGGCACCTGCAAGTTACCTTTGCGTGGTGGGAAGACTTTGATTCTACATTATGTTCTTCATGCACCTGACATCCGACGGAATTTAGTTTCAGTACTTTGTTTATTAGATTATGGGTTTGATGTAAACTTTCATGGCAAAGTTGCAGACATTTTTAGCAACAAGACCTTTTATGGTTTAGCTTTCCTTTGTAGAAAGTTCTTTGTTATGGATATTGTTGGTAATTTTAATATGCATGACTGTTTCGTTATTTCTTCCAATATCACTGTTGATATGAATATCTGGCACTCTAGACTAGGACACATGAATCAAAATAGAATGATTAAACTAGCTAGAGAAGGTTTGCTAGGTGAAATTTCGCATATGGAAATGTCCTTATGTGAGAACTGTCTAGCTGGTAAGGCAACTAGGAAACCTTTCGGTAAGGGAACTAGAGCTGAAATTCCGTTACAATTAATCCATTCTGATATATGCGGTCCAATGAGTGTGAGGGCGAGACACGGAGCCTGGTATTTCATTACCTTCATTGATGACTATTCACGATATGGTCACATCTATTTGATCTCACACAAGTCTGAAGCTCTTGAATGCTTTAGACGGTACATGAATGAAGTAGAGAATCAAACGGATTGTAAAATTAAAGCTTTGCGCACTGATCGGGGTCGTGAATACTTATCTGATCAGTTTAAGGAGCTCTGTGAAGAAAAAGGGATAATTAGGCAACTAACCATCCCTGGCACTCCACAATAAAATGGAGTTGCTGAAAGAAGAAATAGAACTCTTCTAGACATGGTTAGGTCAATGATGGCTCAAGCACATCTGCCAATTTCATATTCGGGTGATGCTTTACTAATGGCTGCCTTCATTCTTAACCGTGTGCCCTCAAAATCAGTCACATCTACGCCCTATGAATTATGGACAAAACACAAGCCAGATTTAAACATCCTCAGACCTTGGGGGTCTGCTACCTATATTCATAATGATTCCCATAGGTATGGGAAATTGGGTCCTAGAGGAAAAAAGTGTATCTTTATAAGATATTCTGAGCAATCAAAAGGATATGTTTTCATAAGTGAAAACGAAGATGGAACTGTGACTGAAATTGAATCAAGAGATACCGTATTTCTAGAAAATGAATTTCCTAGCAGGGGAGATATTGATCGAACAGTATCTCTTTAAGAGACACAAGAACAAGGCAGTACAGAACAAACTCAGACTAATGATCCTCAATCATCTCAATACATTGACTTGAGTGGGAGCTCAGAAAGGCTTTTACAAAGGCCTAGACAAGAGAAGCGAAAGAGACAAGAAGTTCCCACAAGAAGGAGTGACAGGGGAAATGTACCTAGGAGACGCTTCTCCATAGAAGGAGAGGCACTTATTGTTACTCCAGACGGAGATGATGAGCCTCGTTCTGTGCAAGTAGCCTTATTAGGTCCTGCTAAGGATGAATGAAAGAATGCAATGGAGGAAGAAATTGATTCAATGAAGAAGAATTAAGTTTAGGAACTAGTTGATCTACCAAAAGGGCGAAAAACTATTGGGAACAAATGGGTTCTCAAAATTAAAAGAAAAGTTTATGGATCAATTGACAAATACAAGGCTCGATTGGTTGCAAAGGGGTACACACAACAGGAAGGTATAGATTACGAGGATACCTTCTCATCTGTTGTACATTTCAATTCTATAAGACTTATTCTGGCAATAGTAAATAGTTTAGATCTGGAACTGCATCAGATGGATGTAAAAACCGTATTTCTAAATGGTGATCTGGATGAAGAAATCTATATGGAACAACCATTAGGTTTTATTAAGAAAGGAATGGAGAATAGAGTTTGCAAGCTCAAAAGGTCTATTTACGGACTGAAACAATCATCTAGACAGTGGTATTTGAGATTTCATAGAGCAATAACCTCTTATGATTTTCAAATGATTGAAGAGGACCACTGCGTCTACATTAAGAGATTTGAGGGTAATTTTGTAATATTATCCTTATATGTAGATGACATATTACTAGCTAGAAATAGTCTAAAGTCGGTCTTAGCTATTAAAGAATGGTTATCATTAAATTTTGAGATGAAAGATATGGGTGAAGCAGAATATATACTTGGAGTTAAAATCCAAAGGGATCGCTCTAAAAGAATTCTCTCTCTTTCACAAGAGAATTACATCAAGAAAATTCTTGAGCAATTCAATATGAGAGACTGCAATCCCTTTGATACCCCAGTAGCTTCAGGTGTAACCTTAAGTCTTGATATGTGTCCCAAAACTGAGTCAGCAAAGAAGAAAATGGAAAGGGTTCCCTATGCTAGTGCCGTTGGAAGTTTGATGTACGCAATGATGTGTACAAGGCCAGATATTTGTTACGCAGTTGGACTAGTTAGCAGATTCCAGTCAAATCCCGGTGAGCACATTGGAAAGCAGTGAAAAGGATTTTGAGATACTTGAAGAGCACGTCAGATTATGCACTATGCTATCAAGGAAGCGATCTGAGCTTAGTTGGATATTATGACGCTGATTTGGGTGGAGATGAAGTTGAACGAAGATCGACTTCAGGATACACCTTCTTGCTAAACAATGGCGCCATATGTTGGAGCAGCAAGAAGCAGACGTGCATTACCCTACATCCTATGGAAGCTGAATTCGTGGCATGCACTTCATCAGTGCAAGAGGCTATATGGCTGAAGAGATTCATTGAACATCTTGGATTTGGAAATGAAAGCACAAATCCGGTGTTAGTGTATTGTGACAACACCGCGGCCATAGCCTATATGAAAGATCCCAAATACCATAGCAAGACCAAACATATAGATATAAAGTATAATTTTGTGAGAGATTATGTAGAATAGAAAGTTGTTACTGTACAACATATTTCGACCAAGAGTATGGTCGCAGACCCCCTAACCAAACCCATAGCCAAGGAAATGTATGACAAACATGTGAAGGCTATTGGGATGCATAAAATGTAAACTTGCAGACACTATGTGATATGTTTATGATTATTGAAAATATTTCTTCATAAAATTTTATGTGTCTATATATAAAGGTATACAATGTCTAGTATGTCGTACAGGCAGGTAATGTTGGCTCTCTCACACAAGTAACCGCCTTTGATACTCAGGAAGAGTATGCAAAGATGAGATAGTTGTATTCACCAGTAAAGCAGCAGGAATGCTGATATGGTAGAGAAGAAACACAAAATTATGTCACCTCGATAAGAGTGTAGTATATCAAGATGAGATCCAATAAGACATAATATAAGTATGGATCGAATCATGGATACCCACTTCCATGATGCCTGTTGCCAGATAACAAATTCTTCAACATTGACGTCATAATAGATAAATAGAGTAGAAGAATTTGGGTTTAGATACTGGGAGCATCTAAACTCATGTTTGTACGGTGTTAATGATGAGAATCAAAACAACGTATGCTCTTATAGTGTAAGAGTAACACCGTAGCATGTGATTCATACCACATGTGCATAAGAACCGCAAATAGGAAGCAAGTGAATGGATCCCTGCTTCATTGCTGTGTGAGTCCCAAGAAGGTTAAACACTTATGTGATGTCCTTTGACTTTGACATTGTCATGTAGGTATACTTCAGCGACTGCTACCTTAACATTCGTCCTATGATTACGACTGATACAATCCATGGTATTATGTTAGGAAAGCGGTTGACGTATATCAAAATGATAAATGAGCGAAAGCAAGGTTACCTGAAATATACACACCTATGTTGGTGTCTGAGACATGTCCCTTATGATATTAATATTTGGTAATTTCATAAGTGTGGACACTAAGCATATGAAAAGGCGATCTAAGTTTTATCTTGACTTGAGAGGGATTAGATCTGCCATGTGAAAGTGTATATTGGTATATCTAGGACATATGAGGCATAATATTAAAATTCAAGCTACACAAAGAAAGGTTGTCTTGTGCTGGTCCTATGAGAGGGATTTCTAGTACAAACACCTAGGAGACGTCATGCCCATGCGGTCACGGCAAAGCACCTAGTATGAAAGAAGAAAGAGAGGGAGACAATTCTTATGACATCCAATCCACCAAGTATGAGTGGGAGATATTGGGAATTGGGCTTAGTCCACCCTTAGTGGATTAGGCCCAAACCCATTAAGCTTTAAGTTTTTGGGGCCAAATAAAATACCCAAAAGAATGTGGGGTATTTGTAGGTAATTTTCCCAAGGGTTTGAATTAGAAACCCGGTGGGAACAGTTTCCCCGCATGTTTTGGGGGGAACAGTTATTTGTCTGCGAGTGTGTAAATAAACAGACACACATCAAAAAGGTTTTAGACAGAAAAGTTTTCTCGACAGAACCTCTTCTCTTTCTCTTCTCTTCTTGTGTATTTGCTGTGTGTTATAGTCGAAATCCTGGTGATTCGACTCGCGTGGGTACCGGAAGAACTCGAAACGACACTTCAGGTACGCCCGAATTCCGACAATAGCAAAGCAACATAATGCAAATTTCTTTTTTTTCAAAGAATTTTATATGAAAATGGAATGCAAAATGACTATGAACATGAAAAATGACCTAGGGTTCTATCAAACACTCGAACAATTAAAACTACTAAGATAAACTCAAAAACACACTTAAAACAAAAGAAAAATCAAAGAAACCCCAAAAAATAAACCAAATAAAAAATCTAAAAAAATTCAAAAAAAGAAAGAAAATTCAGAAAAGTATAGCATATTGATATAATTAATTTTAATGATGTCAAATATAAATGCCAAATATTAAAAGCAAAAAAGTTTGTATAATATGCTTATCTCTTCCATTGACTAACTACTATGTCTAATGTGAAATATCTTGTAGGTTAGTCAAGCAAAGATAGAGGAAGATTGAAGAAAGTTAAGACAATAAAAAAGATATCTAGTTGGGTTATAAAGAATGATCATCAAGAGAAAAAAATAAGAAGAAAGATATTGAAGAAAGAAGAACTTCCAAGATCTAATGAGAATATCAAGATTCAAGCTCTTAGAAGTGATACCGGAGGTTTCTATGATCAAATGGAGGTTGCAATAGGTCAATATGAAGCTAAAATGACTTATATGAAAGTTATGGCACCTCCAGAGTTGATCACTCAAATGATGATCACTTTGTTGCACTCTGTTTTCGTTCATCATGACATAGGTTTGATATTTTGGCCGTATCTCTCTATCCATACGTCTGGTTGAGCTAAAACGTGTTTCATATGAAACTAGACTTCCAATGCGTCACATAGATACCAAAATCAAGTTCAAAGGAGTTCAAATAAAAGAGATGAGTCTTGGAAGATGACACTCAAATAACTACTGTATTCTAAAATATGTTCAGTATTTTGGATATATCTCTCAAAATGCACATCCGATTGAGATAAAACTTATTGTACATGAAACTAGACTTAAAGAGATTTCTGTAGATAGGTCATTTATCAAATTTAGAGTTATATTTAAAGTAGTATGCCTTCTGGAACTTATCACTCAAAAATTCAAACACTGTGAAGAACAATAGATACTATTTAAAACATAACTTTCAAAATACAATGAATTTGGAGCTTATTCTTTTTGCATTGGAATATAGATGGCAAAAGCTTTTTGATGATAGGTCATTTACAATATTTGGATTCAAAATAAGCAGATTACTTGAGTGACCACTTAAGTGATGACTTGAGATCACTCGAGTGACCACTCGAGTAATGTAACAATGATACTCTCTATCAAGTTTTAGAATGGATCACTTAAGTGATCAATCGAGTGATGACCCTGGATCACTTGAGTGATCACTCAGTGATCCTTTACAGGAAAACAAAGTAATGCTTTGTAACCTTTGAAAATTATTGGAATGATTGTGTAACTCATTCTTCTTGCTTCTAATCACTCTAACACTTTATTGTATTAGTGTTTAAAGGATTTCTCTTGGAAAACAATTAGAAGATCATGCAAAGAGAAGAAAAGTTACTTTATGGGAGTGGAACGTCATCGAACATAATGGCTAGTTTTCAAATACGAAAAAATGATCGAAAGAAGCAAAGGGACTCTAACGGATGAATGCTTACAATGGTCATTGATCTTCATCAACTATATATAAAAGAGCATTCAAAGTCTAAACAAAAACGACAAGATCTCAGCTACGCCAACATGCTAAATCATGAGTCATCCTCCTCAACTTAAACACTCTCTGTTATTCTATAGCTTCGATATCAATTATCTTTGAGAGAGTGATTGTTTATATTGTGCTTCAGTATTTATCTTACTCACTTCTGAGAGAAAAGATTGACTGTAATCTTTTATCATCAAGGTTGTATCCTTATGGTGTGTAAAGGGGAGTAACTTAGTTATATCCTTACAATATGTAAGGAGAAGTAACTCAGTGAGAGATTTGTAAAAGGTTGCACAAGTGCCTAGCTAAACTTGTGGGATTGTATAGGCTTCTCTTGTGCCCGGATTAAACAAGAAGATAGTAGTTTGAAAATCTCAAAAGGAGCCCAGGGATTGGACATAGGTTAAATTGGATTGGATCGAATCAGAATAAATCACAGTTTTCATATTCTTTTACCTAAGCTATTATATTTCTAGTATATATTATTTAATCTAACTGTTGATTTATAATTCATTACTTTTATACTTATTACTTTCACTAAGATGTGAAAGATTTTCAAAGTCCTTAAATTTTTATCTTACACCCAATTCACCCCTTCTTGGGTGTCTGTCGGTTCTAACATTTGGTATTAGAGCAGGTCTCTTGTTTAAAGGACTTAACCATCTTAAGAGTTATCAATGACAGATTTTGGGTGTTATATGCTTTCAGAAGGTTTTGATTATATAGTTCCACCTCTTTTAAAAGATATTGATATTTGGTTTTGGAAAGCTAGAATGACATCTTTTATAAAATACTTTGATTATGATATGTGGGATGCTTTTACAAATGCCTTTAATTTCAAATTGAGAAAGGATTGGGCAAAAAACGAAAAGAAAATGTTTTCGTTGAATATTAAAGAAATGAAAATTCTGTATTGTTCTTTAACCGAAAATGATTTTGAGAAAATTAGATTTTGCTTTACTACTAAAGATATATGGGATACTCTTGATTTTATTTATACTTCTAACAATTGTGTTGAAGTTGAAAGTATTGACAATTCATCTAAAACTATAAGATGCATATCTATAGTTCATGAACAATTGGAAATTGATAATGAAGAAGGAGAAATCATCGAACATTTCCATAATATAGTCAACACAGGTAGACAAAAAGAAGAGGATTCTCAAGAAGAGCTCATTATAGACGAATATGAAAAGTCATTCTCTGAAGCTCAAGATGAACTTAAGGTCAAAAGTTCAAATTCTTCTTGTGCATTTAAGAAACATGATTTTAAAAGTTTTCATAAAATTGTTTTTCAACTAATTATTGATTCTATTTTGAAAAGCAAAAATGTTTTCAATTATGCTGGAAAATTTATTGGGAAGAAAGAATGTTCAAAAATTTATTTGGGTTTTTACTCTCATGACTGACACAATACTTGCATAAAATCTCATTATGCATATCATCATACAATTTGCAATTATGGTGGTAAATTCGGTCACATTTCTCACACATGCTATATTAGAAGAAATTATTATGTGAAAAATAAATATGTTTGGGTTCTGAAAAGACAAGTAAAGTCTAATGCTAACAATCAAGGACCCAAGTATATATGGATACCAAAATATCCATCTAGAACTTTATGTGTGCAGATTGATTATAAGAAGAATGGATATAAGGGTATAAAGAAAATGAAGAAGAAGCCAAGAATTTTTTATGCACCAATAAAGAGGTTCATATCATCTATATCGAAAAGGAGAACTCTCAAGCATCCATTACTGGAACTATAAAGTATGATCACAAAGAGAAGCAATGGAGAACAGAAATACGTTCCACCCCAAGAATGAACTATCATGCGGTTCCATTCAACTACCTTAAGGAGAACAAGAAAAGTAAGAACTCTCATTCATAGAAGAAAAAACTCACGGAGTCTACATCATATGAGAGAACTTTACATAATCCTAAGGCTAAATATGCAAAAACAAAGTATCAAAGAAAGATGCATTGGGTAAGCAAAGGTAATCCACCAAGTACCTAAGGTAAAAGTATCTAATACTAAGACCTTCGATGCTATGATCTTTAATATTCATTGAGGTTTATACTTTCTGACCTTAGGAATGAACATCGTGTTCTGATTTGAAAATTCATTTCAATAGAATTGCAATGTTCTATAGTTTAACTCTTTATGCATTATTCAAAAGAAACCATTTTTCTTGCACAAAGTCATATTTAATTCATTATGCTTAATTTGGCCCGAATTGACTATATTCTTGGAGCATGAGAATTATGATTCCTACAAGCTAACCATGAGTAGATCCAAGTAAAACATATACTAATAGAAGAAAAAGATCTATATGGTTTTATAGGAAGAAGAAAGGAAGAGCTTCATTTCAAGATTATGGCTACTTAGATAAATAAATCATTTCTTAAGGAAGCTGAACAAGTGATGCTTGACTTTAACATAGAGCATGCCAAAGGAGACATCACTTGAGATGTCACTGTAAGTACCTAGCCAATAATAAAGAAAGAAAAGATGTACAGTGTAGCATCACTTGAGTAATTGTTCGCAACCGCAAGTGCATGGATTACGTCAAGTAATAAAGTGATAAGTAAGATCGTTCCCTAGAGGATTTGAGTAACAAATTAGTCAAGCAATAGGTTTGGTGAATTCAATTAAGTTGAGTAAAATCATGTTGTGTGAAAAAGTAGTTTCAAAAGATATATTTGTAAAAACTGAAAATTACTGAACAAAAACTTGATCCTTGTGATTTCAACAGTTGTAATAAACCTAGGATTGTTCATCCCCTTTGTATTTCATAAACTTGATGTATTTCCTCTTCATGAATCATTATATGGGATATATGTATGTTAGTCTAAGGTTCACAAGCGTTTGATTAAGCTCTCTCAATTCATAACCAACTCTGTATCTTCTTTTAACATTTACAATCTCTTGCTACCGTTAAGAGAGAAAAAGCATTAAGCACCAACCTCAATATGACAATGCTAGGCTAGTAACTATATCTCTATGTTACTAACAAACCATCCATTTAGCTTCCAAACTTCAAGTCTAGCATAATTTTACCAAAGTATTACAAATAAGTTAACTCTCTTAAACTTAGATGAACAAATCATCCACAGTGATGGCCAGTCACGAATAGAAATGAAAACAGGGTAAAATCAACATACATATGCCATTAGATACTTAAAGATAGAAGGAATCAAGTTTAATCCATACAAAGGTTTACAAACAATCCTAGAATGAAAGTTTAGCTGCTCATCTTCATGAAATAGATACAAAAATACAAAACATGAACTGCCATATCAGTACAAGGTAGAAGAAAGGGAAAGAAATCAGGATAACCAAGGAAAACCAGCTCAAATCTCTGCAAATCTTCAATCCCCACTTGATTTCACTTGCTTTATGGTGAACCTAAGCTTAGAGGAGTGCCACAGCCACCTCTCTAGGTATTTCCAGATCAAATCCCCCCTTTCAGCCTCATGTTTCCTCTTTTATACCCACTGGCTGTCAAAACGCATAGCACCTTTATCGGGGGTTGGCTGCGGCTAGGGGATCTGGGGGCCACGGCTAGTAAGCTTCTATGCTTCCATTGGTCACGACTAGTGATTATGTTGGCCGTAGCCAGTAACTTACTGACCACTTTTGGGTCGCGGCCCAAAGATGCTTGGCCGCGACCAGTATGTTTCTGTGCTCCTGTAGGCCACAGCCAATGAATGTGTTGGCCGCGGCCAGTAACCTTGCAATGCCAATTTTTTTTCTTTCAAGCTCTGTTCTCATTCCTTCTTGCATTTCCCTGGCACGGTTGATGGCTTCAATTTCATTTCACCTTCTTTTCATTGAATTTGGCTTTCTCTGGTTCCAGCTATGACTGAATCCTTTTCCTTTCAACACAATGAACTCACAAAAAATCTCAGTTTGGTAAGCATAATAGATATTTGCGTATTTCCCCCACATTTATACTCTTTCTGTGCCAAGCATGTATAGAACATATTTCCTCTATTTTAGCACTCTTAAATGCCCACTAGTACATCAAAATGCGGCAGAAATAAGAGGAAATATGCAATTCTGACAAGAAATTCATGAGGCTAACACACCCCCAAACTTAAACTTTTGCTCGTCCTCGATTAAAACCAGTTAAGTGACAAGAGCTAGATTGATTAATCCCAACTGTAATGCTTATGCATAATAATTCTCCTCATTGAACACTCATGATGTCATGCTCAACAGGAAACCCAATAAAATATAAAGGGATGCTTGGTTCACAGTTTAAGGGCAAACTTCCCAACATTTTTCCGAATGTGAGTGTGTGATGAGAGTTGAAAAACAATCTTCCTACAGTTGTCAAGATCAAATGCAATACTTTGACATGTATAAATAACCTCAATATCCGATCTTAATCCTTCTACCTTCTCCTTTCTCTTCACGTATCGAACATTCCACATACTTTTAACATCAATGGGACTTCAGGGTTTTGTTGAATTGCTCATTATCACTAATGACGTTAACACAAGTTTCATCATGAGGTAATGTAGATGGATTAGATTAATGCTCAATCAATCAAAGACATGTACACAAGAGAACACTCAGGGATTTAAGTGTTTAGCTCTCACAAATATAGGGAATTTTGCTCAGTACCACCTAGATTAGGTCCTGCCACAGGCTTGTAGAAACTCTACTCTCTCCACCACTTTATACACCTAGACTCATGAATCAATGGTGTTAGATCTCATGTTTTGATCATAACAAAGAATGGTATGAAAAAAATTTGATTTACAAATAAGTTTGAATAAAGTAATAACAAGGAAAATCATCACTTGAAGTAAGCATTGGAGTAATGAAGAAAGACCAAGAGAAAAAGCTGAGAAACTTCATTTATGGCAAATTTTCTAAAGGGTTACTCGAGTAGGTACTCAAGTAATGAGACAGAAACTTGAAGTAACCAGGCCAACCTTCAAGTAACCTGCCAACGTTACTCGAGTAAGCACTCGAGTAATAAGGTAAATGATTTCTAGTTGCTCTCGGCCTTCCAATGTTACTCGAGTAGCTACTCGAGTAACCAGGTAAATCACTTGGAGTTGCTCTCGGCCTGCCAACGTTACTCGAGTAACCATGTAAAAGACTTCCAGTTGCTCTCAGCCTACCAATGATACTCGAGTCAGTACTCAAGTTACTCTGTTTCAGGAAATGTGTTGCTCTCGGTATTTTCAACCCTGCCAATGTTACTCGAGGCGCTACTCGAGTAACTCACTGTGGTAAGCAAAACCTGAAGGTATTACTCAAATAATATAAAATGCTTTTCTCAAATTTCACTTCAAGTCCGTACTTGAGTATGCAGAGTTATTTAGGAGAAAAACTTCAAGTCACTACTCGAGTATATAGAGTTAGTTGGAAGAGAACTTCAAGTCACTACCCAAGTAAGCTATGTAGAAAAAAATTATGTTTACTTGAGTAAGGACTCGAGTAATAAGATAATCAAACTTGAAGTGCTCTCGGCTTTGAAATCCTGCCAACATTACTGGAGTGAAGCATCGAGTAAACTAAAGTTTATTTGAGGGTTTACTCGAGTTGCCACTAGAGTAACCTATGAAGTAAAGTGTGCTATACTCGAGTAAGTACCCGAGTAAACAGGTATTTCTAAAGGCTTGAAATTTTGTTTACTTCATGCACTACCCAAGTAATGTTATGTTTGCTTATTGACTTGCAGTTTATGAAAGTTTTCCCGATGATACTCGAGTATGTACTCAAGTAAACTTAAATGAATACTCGAGTAACTACTCAAGTATGCAAGTCCAGAAATTTATAAATCATTCCAACGTTCTTTGATTTGTTTCCTATATGATTAACCTTTCATTGTATTAGTATTCTTAGCATATCCACAGATAAACAATGAAGAGATTTTTCCAAATAAGGAAAGTCAAAAGCAACGTTCAAATGCCACCTACCGCAAACATATGTCTTTCAAATACTGGAAAAGTAAACAGTGGCTGCTCACACTCCAACGGGCATGAAGAAATATGTTCCAACAATCATTACCAATGTATCTATATATATATATAGGAACATCCAAACAGAGAAGTACAACAAGAACACACACACGAATGTATTATCGAGTTCATTACTCTATTTTTCATTATACTTGTAATTCTATGCTATAGTGATTCTTATTCACTCTATGAGAGAGATATTTCATTCAAATTCAATATTTGTTATTGAGGTAACTTAAGGTTGTGGAACCTTGAGTTGGGATTGGATTACAACTTGTAAGGGGGAGCGAGTGTCCAGGTGAAGGAACTTGCTTGTACTGAGGTGCCAAGAACCCACTAAATCTTGGAAGTTATAGTGAAACTCTCAGAGAAGCTCTGAGGACTGGACGTAGGTCAAAGTGGTTGTGGCCGAACCAGTATAACTCTCGGTGTACACTTCTGTGATATTTCTCCTTACTCTTTATTGCTTTATATTCACCGTCAAGTTTTTATTTGCAACGAAATTTTAGTATTACCCAATTCACCCCCCCTCTTGGGTGAAACGCTTGCTCTAACAAATGGGACTATTTAAAAAAAGTTGTAATGTTGGAGATGGTCTCATGGAAAAAATAATGACACAAGGACTATGCATGCACAACTGTATATAGTGATATCTTCTTTATCTTCTCTTTCTTGTTCTTTTTCTTCTTTCTTTTTTTCTTCTTTTTTTTAGATAATGCATGAGAATAGCATTTATTCAAACCAACTATATTCATGACATTTCAAAGCTATTTAAGTGCCAATATAATGCAAAAGGGAAGCATGCATAGTGCTTGTTGTCGAATGATAGATTTTGAACTGTAAAGGGCTCAAAGGGGTAACAATGGATTGGTATAGAAGGTTTGTGTTTAGGTAAATGGGTTTAGAAATGAATGCCCCTATTATATTCATCAATCTATATGCATATGTGATTTTGACAAAGAATTTAAACAAGTTCTAAAGGTACACTAGAATAAGTGGCACACACATACTAATGAATGAAAATTTGGCTCGAAATCCTTCCAACAGAGGTTTTCATCTCACATGCACATTCACCAAGATTAATTTAACATTAGCCTAATTCGAATGCATTAACTAAACTGATCCACATGTTAACTCTAAGCCCATAATTTTATCTCAAAGATAATGCCAATCATGTTCTAAAAGTGAGTGAAATGTTAATTCATTTCAAGAAATTCAAATATGAATTCAAAAGACCTTCAATGAGAATGGTTCATACACATCAATTTGCTATAAAATCCCCTGGCAAAGCATTCAAATTATTTCCAACCCTCGTGCACACTGTTTAATCGGGAAAGTATTAGGAATTAGGCTTTAAAATATGGACCAAGCATTTACTTCAGATATGATTAATCAAATCTAACTCGACTTTGACTCCAGGACAAGGCACAAAACATATTTCCAAAATTTGAAATTCTTTGTCAGTGTTCAAAATGTGCCTTTGATCTATCAAATACCCCCAAACTTGAGGCAGACAGTGTCCACACTGTCATAAGGCATAAAGTGCACACATTTCGCCTGCAATGGAAAAGTTGACCCAGCAATCCATAGACAGAATAGTGATAGGTATATGTGAGAGGCACAACATCAAGCTAAATCCAGAATCAATCATTAATCAGAAAAAGTTCAACAAGATTCAATGAACAGAGTATGACCAATATTCAAATCAACAAAACAAAAGGAAAATTCCAACAACAACGAAATGCATAACTACTTCTCACCCCCATCATCATCTTCATCCTAGCCATCATCACCCTTACCATCCTGAGCAGCAGCAGGTACATGTGCATCAAATAACTCTTCTAAATGGGTCAGGCGAACACAGTAGTCCTACAGATATGTGAGGCATTGGCCGGCAGTGGCCTCAATACTCTGGATGGCCGTGAGGATCAAATCTAAAGTAGCGAGAGGCTGAGAAGAGGAAGGGGCACCGAATGGTTCACCCTGCTCCAGATGAGTGGAGAATGTCCACCATGTTCCTGAGGAGCTTGAGAAGGTCCTCCCTGTTCAAAAATAAGGGCACTAGCTGATCGTTGGGAAGCTAGAACTTGTTCATTTAGTTTCGGCTTGATGCTCAGGTAGTGAAACTTCTTGATAGGTTTGAACAGAATATCAGTGGCCATGGTAGAGACACCCACAAAAGAGAAAAAAGAAGAGATAAGGTGTGGCAGCATTAAACCAATAGTATACTCATGGATGTGGTCTCTTAAAGACTTAAAAATCACAGCACCTATGTCTACTGGCTCCTTGTTTATCAGCAGGTAAATAAGAAGGGCCTGATCCCTAGTAAGTCGGTTTCAGTTTGACGAAGGCTAGAAGTAATCCTTGCTAAAATGCAACCAGACACAAACTTTAACTGATAACTGAGCGCGGGGCAAGTACTTCTGAGCCCCACCGCGACTCTGCCAAGCCACCTCTCCATTGTACACCAGCAATCGAGAAATAGCATCTTTAGGAATGTCATCTTCATTATCTAAGTGCTGCTGGTATCTGCATTCCTTAACCGCTGGGAGCAATGCAAATTGCCAGAAACTGGCAAAAGTGAAGTCAATGTTGACTCCCTGAACGGGAAACTGCCAAATCGGTCACACACAAGCATTGGCATAGAACTCCTGAACAATTTGCAGATTCCCATCGGTTTTGGGGTCTATAAGCTTTTGCAAGTGGTAGGTCCAAGTGGCTAACTCATGAAAGGTATAAGAGACAGTGAATGGGAATTCACGCTCTTACAACAGGGGTCGTTTGATTATCTTTGCTTTGGCCTCAGCAATGGCCCTAGGACCCGTTCGGTTAGCAACATGCTTAATAGAAATTGTAGCTAGAGGAACATATAGATGATACCCGCATGCAGATAAACAGGACCCAAGATTAATACCAAAGCAAGGAAGAAAAGCCTATAAGCAACTCCTATCCTACTTAGCCTCTAAGAACTATGAAGACAATCAAAGAGTAGCTCCCCCCAAACTTAGCCTCTTACTACTGCCAAAACATCACTAAATTATTCAAGCCTAACTCCTATCCTTGTTTCATGAAGACCTTACTAATGTGCCTGAGACCTCTAGCCAATATCAAAACTACATTTACAAGCTAGTCTAGCCCCTATTCCCATATCTTTGAAAAACTGATTTAAGTTCATAGAGAAATGCATTATAATGATATATGGATGAATTTAAAATTTGCTTGGACATTTGGCTCTCTGCAAACATGGTGCACAAAAAATATCTTGACCTAATATGACTTAGCAATATAATGCCAATCACTAAACCCATCTTCCTTATTCAAACTCAAGCATGAATCAATATTCTATATAATGGTTTATGGTTAAAAATAGAGAGAAACAAGGTGCAATGACAGAAAAACCACAATGACAGAAAGACAGAGAGTTTTGGGCAAAATAGTGTGAAAAACCACGATGGGGAGAAAGGCAATATGAAATCAATGATGCCCAAGGATATAAAAATGCTATTATGGTATATTATACTCAAATCCTGCCATAGCCTCAAAGTATTCAAGCCTACGCCCAATTACCTAACTCCAAACCTTACTAAACTACTCATAATATGAGTAAAAGAGTGAGAATGAGACTCTATTACCTCAAATGGTTGAAGAATCAACAGAGAATCTGAGAAATCAGAGACGAAGGAGGCCCTTTCGATGCCCTAGGTCAACCTTACAGCAAACGATTGTAAATTTGGGTGGAGGAATGAGACAGCAACGAAAGACAAAAGAGATGGATGAAGGGAAATTGCAATGGAGGTTAGAGATTTTAGGGGAAAATGGGAGAGGCGTTGTGGGAGGGGAAGTCGACACGGAGGGAATGAGAGAAATAGGTAGTCGACGGCTCTAAGAGAGTGAAACGAGAAATGAAAGATGAGGAACAGGGTTTCTAAAAACCCTGCTGTCGAGTGTGGGTCGTAGCCCACAATGTCCTGGCCGTGGCCCAGAACTGTCTGAGCATAGGTTGGCGACGGCCCATAAGTTTCTATCCATTTGTGGACTGCGGCCCATGTTATCCTAGCCACGACCCAAATTTGTCTAGAGATTGATTTTCATTTCTGAGAATTGGTGAGTCGTGGCCAACCTTTTCAGAGTAGGCTAGTAACTATATCTCAAGTACACGGATCACATCAAGTAATCAAGTGATAAGTAAGATCGTTCCCTCGAGGATTTGAGTAACAAATTAGTCAAGCAATAGGTTTGGTGAATTCAATTAAGTTGAGAAAAAATATGTTGTGTGGAAAAAGAAGTTTCAAAAGATATATTTGTAAAAACTGAAAATTACTGAACAAACACTTTATCCTTGTGATTTCAACAGTTGTAATAAACCTAGGATTGTTCATCCCCTTTGTATTTCATAAACTTGATGTATTTCCTCTTCATGAATCATTCTATGGGATATATATGTATGTTAGTCTAAGGTTCACAAGCATTTGATTAAGCTCTCTCAAGTCATAACCAACTTCGTATCTTCTTTTAACATTTACAATCTCTTGCTACCGTTAAGAGAAAATAAGCATTAAGTACTAACCTCAATATGACAATGCTAGGCTAGTAACTATATCTCTATGTTACAAACAAACCATCCATTTAGCTTCCAAACTTCAAGTCTAGCATAATTTTACCAAAGTTCTACAAATAAGTTAACTCTCTCAATCTTAACTTAGATGAACAAATCATCCACAGTGATGGCCAGTTATGAATAGTAGTGAAAACAGGGTAAAACCAACATACTTATGCCATTAGATACTTAAAGATAGAAGGAATCAAGTTTAATCCATACAAAGGTTCATAAACAATCCTAGAATGAAAGTTTAGCTGCTTATGTTCATGAAATGGATACAGAAATACAAAACAGGAACTGCCATATCAGCACAAGGAAGAAGAAAGGGAAAGAAATCAGGATAACCAAGGAAAACCAGCTCAAATCTCTACAAATCTTCAATCCCTACTTGATTTCACTTGCTTTATGGAAAACCAAAGCTTAGAGGAGTGTCACAGCCTCCTCTCTAGGTATTTTTGGATCAGATCCCCCCTTTCAGCCTCATGTTTCCTCTTTTATACCCACTAAATGTCAAAAAGCATAGAACCTTTATCGGGTTGGTTGCGACCAGGGGATTTGTTGGCCGCAACCAGTGAGCTTCTGTACTTCCATTGGCCGTGGCCAGTGATTATGTTGGCCGCGGCCAGTAACTTACTAACCACTTTTGGGGTACGGCCCAAAGATGCTTGGCCGGGGCCAGTATGTTTTAGTGCTCCTGTGGGCCGCTGCCAGTAACCTTGCAGTGCCAATTTTTGTTCTTTCAAGCTCTGTTCTCATTCCTTCTTGCATTTTCCTGGCATGGTTGATGGCTTCAACTTCATTTCACCTTTTTTTCATTGAATTTGGCTTTCTCTGGTTCCAGATATAACTGAATGTTTTTCCTTTTAACACAATGAACTCACAAAAAAATCTCAGTTTGGTAAGCATAATAGATATTCACATATTTCCCCCATATTTATACTCTTTCACGAGACTAACAATAACCACTCGAGTGATCATCATCACTGTGTGATAGCTAGGAGTGAATGTCCAAGTGATAAGACCAACTAAAAGCAAAAGTCAAGAAATTATGCTCAACTAAACTTCAAAGGTTAACTTCTTAAGTAATTACAAGATTGCTCTTGTAAGTATTGTTTTCTTACTCCATCAAAACATCTAGGGTTCTATCACTCAATTGACCACTCAAGTGATGGTTAGCCATAATCACTTAAGTGCCTACTCAAGTAATGATGGGTTTCTGAAGTTAAAACCCCTATTGCAGCATCACTTCTCACTCTCATTTGTAAATTCACATCCAGTGCAATGCTTCAATTTTCTTGTTCTATCCCTACCTGATATTGTGCTTATATAAATGAATAACTTACTCATTATTACATACCATTAGCACTCAATCATTTGTGTTTTTTAAAATATTTTCATATTGCTAAATGGACTAAAAGTGAAATTGTGCATAATCTTTCTATGTATTTGTGCTTTGAAATGCACATTTCAAAAATGTACTTAGATTATAATCCACCTTGTTTATAAAAGTACACTCACATTATTTGAAAAAATATTCATATCTTGTTTGCATTTAAATAGGTTTCAAAATTGGAAGTTAATATTGTTGTGTATTAAATGTCAAAAAAGCTTCAAATTCATCCACCAGAGTTTTCCCCATTATTGACACCTTAAGAATTGTCTCTTGGTCAATAGTGAAGTCATTGTACTTATACAAGTCTTCTATCAAACTAAGTCTTTTTGGCTAATTCATTTTTCATATGACTTTTGCTCTTGGGAAAATTCTCAAACATGTTAACTCCAATATCTAACATGTTATCTTAATTGTTCTTTAAAAGAGAAGCTTCTGGTACATATATATTTATAACTATTGACTTCTACCATTATTAACATAAGCATCGATTGTAAACATGTTTCAAAAATAAGTTTTGCATATATTCAAAATCTCAATTTCATAATGCATTGCCATAATTTGATATAACATTTGAGATTTAAAATAATATGCATATTTCATTACCATTCTTGAAAAACTTGATTTCATTCATGACATATCCTTTCATAAAAGTTGGTTATTATGAATAGATTCTCTAATCTCTTTGATCCGACTTATATGGATTGCATAAAAATCATATCAATGACATATTTTCTATATAAAGTGTCTTTACAAGTTGTCATTGATCATCAGAAAACATCATTCTTGGCATCATTTGTTTGTTACCTTGTATGTTAAGTAGCTATAATTAATTGGGTAAAATTATATTTTGGTCTTTGTTAGTTTATTATACTCCTTGCTCAAATATCATATGGTTTAATTGTTTAAGAGCATAAGAGTTGTTATGTCTAATAATGTATGGATCTAAGAGAAGTTGGGTAATGAAGAACATGTATTTATACTTTTGCAGGAATTGACCAAAATGATTTTACTTCGGGTATAAGGAACAGAGGCTGAAAGAATCGGCCCGACTGATAGTGTTGTAGTATCAGCAAAAGCTAAATATGTGGAATGACTCGAGTGACACCCCACCACTAGCTAGTGATGCAGTCAGGTAAAGAGAAAGAGGAGGAAGATCTCTTAAGTGACCCTAACTATAATGCCCCAATTTTCAATTAAGGGATAATGAGGATTATTGTGGATATTTGTGAATTTAAATTGGAGTTATCATGTATTTTGTGACAATTTTAATAATATGCCATAATTATTGAGAAATTGAAAGCATAGCCATAAATTAGTAATTAATGGAAGAAATTAATTACTAACTAAGAGGAAAATGAGATGTGAAATTAAAATAGCTAATGGAGGAATTAAGATGATTAATTGGTTGATTACTTTATGAGAACCAATAGAATTCTGACATGTGTTAAGTGGAGATGAAGAGAGAGGAAATGGAAAGTCAAATTATCAATAAACAATTTAGCTTTTCTCTCTCTTTCTTCCCTTCATTCTGCTGACAAGAGGGTATGAGAGTGTATGTGCCATCATTTCATTTTCAACCTCCCTTCTCTCTCATTTTCTCTCTCATTTTGTCCACCATTGCAGCTGCTAGAGAGAGGAAGAGTTCTTGGCAAAAGGTAGGCTTTTGACCCTCTTAATGGCCTCTAATGGAAAAACTCTCTTCTATAAACTTGTTACTTGTGTTGAGAGCTTCAATTTCATGGTTTTAGATTTTTCATTTGATGTTGTTTGAGCTCTCAAGGGTTTTTGGAGTTTGGAGAACCAAGGAACTCCTTTTGGGAAAGTTGTAGAGGTGAGTAAGACAAACCTTTTCATATAGGTTTTGTAGCCATTGGTTGAGTTTGGATTTTCTAGAAATTTTTCCTTGAATTTTGAAAATGAGGGTCATTGTGTTGTTGGCATGTTGTTGTCATGGAATTAGTGCCTTGATTAGTGTTTTGAATGAATTGAAGCTTAAATGTGAAGTTTGGCAACTTTATGTTTGGCTTTATGTATTGGTCAAAACAGGGCATAGTGATGGGTTGTGATTTTGGTCATTTTGAGGTTTCCATTGTGTTCCTTGTGAGAAATTGTATGGGAATAGGTTTGGTTATTGATTTTAGAGTCATTGGACACTTTGGTGGGAAATTGGAAATCTATCACATGTAAACTCTATTATGGGCAGTCAGTTTGCATGAATTTTTTGAATGACCAAATGGTGTTGAAAAATTCTGAAACTTTTCAGTCTTAAATTTCACATCTCAAACTTTAAAATGGACATATAATTCATGTCATTTCGTTTTTTGAACTGAGAGTTTGCTTTGCCAAAGTTTGGGACTAAAATTGGACTCTGTTTTTGAGTAGTGTTGAGTTTGTGTAATTCTAGAATTGTGTGGTGATTTCTAGTAATGTTCCATATTTTTTCAGTAAAGAGGACTTAAATAGCTTTCATTTGGCTTTTGAATCACCTCATTTTGATTTTTCTAGAATTAGTTATGATTTTTGGAAGTTCAGCCAAGGAACAGGATTTTTCTTGGCAGCGGCTAGCAGATTATGGTCCGCGGCCCAAATATTTTGGACATGTTTTTGGCCACGGCCAGTGGATTTCTGGCCACGGCCAACCCCCAAAAATCAGCATATTACACTACTGGAAAGTATTTTTCAACCCAATGTTTCCTAATCCTTTAGGGCTTTAGTTAGAGACATTTGTAGCCTCTTAAGGGTCAATTATAATAACCAAATTTAAGTGTTATGAAGTGAATTAAGTCTTGGAATAGAGTATAACTCTTTGTCCTTAATTATGATTCTAGGATTTGACATTTGCCCTAATCAGGAGAGACCGGTACCAAAATACACCCGAAAGGACCAAGGTAGTGACTCTTCTCTCATGTTGTGTATGATGTTTTGGTATGCATGACTTGTCATTGAGCTTTGTGAACTGTATGTACCATGGTCCATTACAGCGTAAGCATTTCAGTGTGAGCTGTTTAGGGATTGACGTTGGTCATCTCTAGCTCGGCCGTTGAACTACCATTATAATCGACATGGATCTTTGTGAATTTGACCCGTGGGGCGGCGTGTTGTGAATCTAGCCGTGGGCTGTGTGTTATATATCTTGCCTGTATGGCTTGCGTATGAAATGCGTTATATGAATCCCAGCTATGGTGAAATATATTCTGTGAATTATTGTGGTGCAATACAACGTCTGCACTTCAACATGAGCAAATATAAGGGTGACGCAAGTCATACCTGCCCTTGTCGATATAACTGCTGTTGTAGTTGCTATGTGTGGGTTATGATTTGCTTTCATGCCTTATTGTTGTGCATACTATGAGTGATTTGACATTACGGGGATATTGGTTATCATGTAAAATTATTTTGGATGTTTTTGGGAAACAATTGTATATATTGGGATTTGTAGTATAGTTTTATGTAATCCCCAAGAAAAGGGGAAAAAGTTTATGGGCTTTGTGCCTCTGTAGAACCCTTATTTATTGAATGGAACCCGAGTGTGTCAGAAATTTGCATTATACTCTGATATGTATGAATGGAATCAACGCGTACAGGCCATTTATGTTTGAAATGTCAGTATGAGACCATTGTTGAACAAGTGTTGTAAAAGTTTTTGAAAACCCTGATTTTGGGAAATTTTATTGTCTAAGTCCCAAATCATACATGGTCTCTAATTCAAACTTAATTACATTTTTACGAACTAATCTCGGCATATGTCGTGAAGGGGGCTACAGTAGTTGAGATTCATTTTAAAGTAGCTCAAGGCTAAGAACAAGTTTAACCATTATGTGCCTTTATTGACTACCCATCTTCCTTATTATCCTAAGGTGATCAGACATTTCTACCGTGATATAGAGCTAATAGAGATGTTCAGAGGAATACAGTGAAATTGAGGAGTCAGAAGGTCACCATCTCAACTTCAAAGATTAATAAGTAGATAAGATATCAACAAGCCTCCCACTAGACCTTTCAAAGAATATAATAAACTTGAATTGTACAAAATCATCAAGCTTAGTGAGCTAATGGGGATTCTCGACTATAATCCTAGCTCTATTTCTAATCTTCATAAAGTTATATAGGTACATCTAAACTATAGCTATGGTAAACGAGACCAATAACTTCACTCACTTCATTGAAAAGAATTATCATACAATGGCCTATATTATTACAAGAAGAAGAGAAACAATTGAGAGATTGTGTTTTTTAGAGAACAAGAGCTACATATATACTTCTACAAGGCATACTCTAACGCCATACCCTCATTTGGTATCTCTATTCCTTAAAGCTAACAAGATATGGTACCTAGAGCCAAATGAGGCCTTTGTGAGGATTCCTATGAATGAGAGGCTACACATCAAAAGTGTGAAGATATACTTGTCACTAATGGTTTGTACCAGCAAAAGACAGAAAGTAGAGGCTAAGGCATCCAAAGATGATGAAACACAATCCTTAACTAGAGCTAGATCACCCTGTAATATCCTAATTTTTTTATTATGGGATAATTATGCGTTTAATTCGAATAATCATGTGATTTATGGCAATATTAATTTATGTCATAATTAGTGAACAATTGGAAGAGTGGAATTATCGGTTAATTAGTTGGTAATTAATGGAGAAATTAATTACTGGCTAAGAGAAAATGAGATGTGTAATTAAAATGGCTAATGGAGGGATTAAGTAGCTAATTGGGTGTTTACCTTTATGAGAGCCAATGGTAGTGTGACATGTAGCAAAGGTTGGTGTGAAGTAAGGGTGAGAAAAGTCAAATTGAGTTTTATAATATTTCTCTCTCCTCCCTCTCCTCTCTTGGTCGGCTGGCAGCAAGGAGGGAGTAGCATCATCATTTTTTTCCATCCTCTAACACACTCCATCTCTCTCTTCTCTTCCTCCATATCCGGCGCCATTGTTGGGCAATAGAGAGAGAGAGAGAAAGCTTATGATTTGGGTAAGTACATGGCCTCCATTGCTCAAGTTCTCTTCTTTAATGTTATTCCTTAAGTTGAGAGCTTCATTTTGGTGTTTTTAGTTTGGCCATTGGGTGTTATTTTGTGCCACACGAAATTTTGGAAAGTGGTGAATCAGGAACTCTCTTTGAGAAGGTTGATAAGGTGAGTGAAACCAATCTTTCTATATAAGTTTCATGCCATTTGAAGTAGTTTGTAATTTCTGAAAATTTTGGTTTGAATCTGAAAATGAGTGCCACTGTTCATTTGGTATGTTTTTAGCATGAGAATGGTGTCTTGGAATGAGTTTAGGATAGATAGATTGATTGGTGATTGAAATGTGATGTTTGGATGAGATTGGTATTTTGTTCATTTTGTTGCCCAAAACCAATAGCATTATAATGGAGTAGGATTTTGATGATTCTGATGATCCCATTGAGTTTATTGGGTGTTTTTCGATGGGAGTGGCTTTAGGTAAAGTTTTGTGTCTATTGGGATCAATTGGGCAAGTATTGGGAAAATGCCTCTATTTTCTCTGCATCACTCGACTGATAGGGGTATCACTTGAGTGCATGATGAATGACACTCGAGTGGTGATGGGTACCACTGGAGTGCAAAGGTGCAATTTGCTTTTCTCAGCTTTATGTTCTTGTTGCAGTTTTGTGTGTAAGGGCAAGTGTTGCCCCACTTGCAAGTGAAGTGGGACATCACTTGAGTATAGGTGTATTTGACACCAAGGACTTGCCTCTCGGGTTATCACTCACGATTCTAGTATAAGAGTGTGCCTTCTTACTCGCGAGTATGTGGTATTTACTCGAGTGCAATGGGCTGTGCTCGAGTCCTCCTGATCCTTGAAGACTCTTGTGCTCTTGGGTGAGCACTTCCTGTAATTCACTCTTGGGAACTTGGGTGAGCATCTAGCTTCCACTCGAGTGAGTTGTGTTGTGCTCGAGTGCAATGAGCCATTCTGGCTACTGCCATTTCCTTTGTGCTCTCGGGTGTGCACTTGTTGTCTTTCACTCTCTGGTACCCGAGTGCAAACCGTACCATCACTCGAGTGAGGTCTCCTTCACTCAAGTATCCGTACAATATCACTCGAGTGAGGCCATCTTTACTCGAGTGTCTCTGTGAGAAATACCAGTCTTGTGCTTCTAAAAAGGGATATTTAAGGATAGTCTTCTAACCCCTTAAGGCTTTTGTTAGAGGTGTTCTTGTCTATTAAAAGAGTAATAATGGTAACCAATTAAGTTTTAAGAAGGTATTGAGAATTGGAATAGAGAAATAACTCTTCATCCCTAATTATGATTCTAGGATAGGATATTTCCTGACGCAGGAGAGACCGGTACTAGAGAATGCCCGGAAGGATCAAGGTAGTGACTCTTCTCTCATGTTGTGTATGATGTTTTAGTATGCATAACTTATCATTGAACTGTGAACTGCATGTACCATAGTCCATTATGGCATGAGCACTTCAGCGTGAGCCGTTTAAGGAGTGACAATGGTCATCTCTAGTTCAGCTGTTGAACTGCCATCATAATCGACATGGATTTTTATGAATCCCACCGGTGGGGCGGCGTATGTGAATCCAACCATTGGCTATGTGTATCTTGCTAGTGTGGCATGCGTTATGAAATGCATTATATGAATCACAGCTGTGGTGAAATATATTTTGTGGATTGTGATTGTGCAATTCAGCATAAGCAATCATAAGAAATGACGTGTGTCATACTAACCATTGCCATTGAACTGCCGTTGTAGTTGCTTGTGTGGATAATGATTTTCTTTCATGCCTTATTATCGTGCATTCTATGATTAATTTGACACTACAGGGATTCTTTAGAATCTTATTCTCCCAAATCTAAACATTTTAGATAAGGCAGAAGGATCGAAAGGCAAACGGGTGATGAAGAGCAGGTTGAGCTTCGTGTTAGGAGTTCCTTTTTGGTCATTAGTTATCATTGTATATTATTAGATATTTTGTGGGAAGTATATGTATATGTTGGGATTTATGATGTAGTTTTTGTAATCCCCGAGTAAAAGGTATGAATTATGGGATGTGTGCATTTGTATACACCCTTATCGATGAATGGAACCTGAGTGTGGCAAGAATCTGCATTATACTCTAATATTTGTAAATGGAATCAACCTGTGCAGGCCATTTATGTATTTGTATTATGAATATGAGACCATTGCTAAACAAGTTTAGAAAAGATTTTGCAAATCCAGTTTTGGGCAAAAGATTGTTTCAATAAGCCCTAAATCATTTATGGTTTCTAATTTCATACTTAATTACGTATTTATGAACTAAATCTCGGCCTGTGGTAAAAGGGGTTACATTTGTGGTATCAGAGCTGTAGTTCCTGGCAAGGTGAGGATTTGCTAGGATAACTCCTTAGTCGAACTTAATCCTTTGAGTTTAGGGTAGCTTGCTGATTGATAAGTGCTTGTTGCGTATACACATAAGTATTTCTACTAATTATGGATTGAAATGAATTTTATGGATTATATGTATACATTGGCTAAAGTGCTGACGTGGTGAATCATTTGTAGTGATAAAGATGAAATGGTTCGCCCTCTTACTAGAGTCAGGCAATAGGACCCAGAGGTGGAGGAGTTGAATGATAATCCTCCTGATCTGATGAGAGAAATGATGGATATTTTTTGGGACCAACGAGACATGATCTGTGAGCTGAGGGAAGAGCTCAAATAGGAAAGAGCTAAACGGAATGAGGAAAGAGCCCACTCAACTCATAAAGAGACTCAAGCAAAGACTCATCATGAAGAGACAGCTGAGGGGTCCAATAGGTCCCATGAATCCCCACCTCACCAATGCCTAATCAAGAATCCCATGGGGTGCCGGCACGTGAGGAAAGAGACTTGCATTACTGGGTCTCTAAGTTTTGTAAGCATCTACCTCCGGCGTTTAAGGGAAGGTTTGATCCCCAAGCTACAAAGGACTGGTTGAATCGGTTAGAGAAGATTTTTGAAGTCCTCGAATGCCCTACAGAGGTGAAGGTAAAATTAGCTGTGTATAAGCTAGAAGGGGATGCAAACCGGTGGTGGAGGAACATCGCCACATCAATAAAAAATCAGAATGTACCATTGACTTGGGAGGTATTTTAAGAGCAATTCAACTAGAAGTATTTCCCCATGTCAATGAGGCTTGAGAAAGATATCTGGAGAAAGGATGCCAAGGGTATATGGTGTTCTTCTCTGTTCAGGGAAAGTCAAGTGAAGCTCTAGAGAGTATACCTGTTGTAAGAGAATTCCCTGAGGTATTTTCGGAAGATCGTAGGGGATTGCCTCTGGAAAGGGAAGTAGAATTCCCAATTGAGATTGTGCCTAGAGATGGTTCGATATCGAAAGCCCCATATCGTATGACCCCGAATGAAATGGCAGAGTTAAAGAGGCAAATTGAAGAGTTACATGAAAAAGGGTTTATCCGACCCAGTGTATCACCATGGGGAGCTTCAGTGTTGTTTGTGAAAAAGAAAGATGGAAGCTTTGAGGCTTTGTATCGATTATTGAGAAATCAACAAGGTAACTGTTAAGAATAAGTATCCACTCCCAATGATTAATGACCTGTTAGATCAATTGTCTGGTTCGTGTGTATTCTTCAAAATTGATTTAAGGTCGGGATATCATCAGTTACGTGTGAAGGCAGTGGATATTCCGAAGACTTCTTTCAGAATGAGATATGGGCACTATGAGTTTCTTGTGATGCCCTTCGGTTTGACGAATGCACCGACGGTATTCATATATTATATCAATCACATCTTCCGACAATATCTTGACCAGTTTGTGGTTGTGTTTATCGACGACATCTTGATCTATTCCAAGAGTAGGAAGGATCATGAGCATCATTTGAGAATTGTGCTGGGAATTTTGAGTGAAATGCAACTCTTTGCCAAACTGAGCAAGTGTGAGTTTTGGCTTACGGAAGTGAAGTTCCTTGGCCATGTGATCTCACAAGATGGGGTATCGGTGGATCCCAGTAAGGTGGAAGCAGTACTTGATTGGAAAAGGCCAGAAGCTGTTTCTGAGATTCGCAGCTTTCTAGGTCTTGCTGGTTATTACCAGAGGTTCATTCAGAACTTCTCGCATATTGCATTGCCAATGACTAAGCTCACGAGAAAGAATCAACAGTTTGCTTGGGATGAACGTTGTGAGCGGAGTTTCACTAAGCTGAAAGAGAGATTGACTACGGCACCAGTGTTGATTATACCTGATCCCAGTAAGGCTTATGTCATGTACAATGATGTGAGTAAGCAGGGGTTAGGGTGTGTCTTGATGCAGCAGGGACATGTGGTGGCCTATGCCTATCGACAGCTAAAATCGCATGAGATGAATTATCCCACTCATGATCTGGAGCTTGCGGTAATAGTGTTTGCATTGAAAATTTGGCGTCATTACCTGTACGGTGTGACTGTGGAACTGTATTGCGACCACATGAGTCTCAAGTATCTGTATGATCAGAAAGAGTTGAACATAAGACAGCGTCGATGGATGGAATTGCTGAAAGATTATAACCTAGAGATCAAATATCATTCGGGTAAGGCTAATGTCGTCGCAGATGCTTTAAGTCAGAAGGCGGTGCTAGTGGCAATGATGATGATCCAAGAGAAGAAATTGATAGAGGATTTTTGGGATTTGAACCTCTCAAATGATATCCTATGTGCCAGTTATGGTGTGGTCCAAAGGGAGAATGACTTGAGGACAGAAATTGAAGAGGCTCAGATGCGTGATGATCGGGCCCAGTCAATCTGAGCTATGATTGAGCGAGGAGAGACTTGGGATTATGACTTGTCACCTAGTGGGATGGTTCGCTACCAGAAGAGAATCTATGTTCTACTGAAGGTGGAGTTGAGATTGAGAATTCTTTATGAGGCTCACAAGAGTTAGTATACTCTTCACCCCGGTATGACCAAGATGTATCACAACTTGAAATCTATGTATGGTGACCAGGGTTGAAGAGTGATATGACTAAGTACGTGGCGCGGTGTCTTACCTGTCAAAGGGTGAAGATTGAATACCAGAGGCCGCCAGGATTGCTTTAGAGTCTAGAGATTCTAGAGTAGAAGTGGGAGAGTGTGACCATAGATCTAGTGGTGGGTCTGCCCAGGATCAAGAATTATGATGTGATATGGGTGATTGTTGATCGACTCACGAAGTCAACGCACTTCATACCTATCAACGATAGCTATTCTCTTGATAGGTTGGTTGAGATATACATTAAAGAGATTGTGAGACTCCATGGTACGCTGAAGAATATCATCTCCGATAGAGATCCTCGGTTTACTTCGAGATTCTGTAGGGCTCTTTACGAAGCTGTGGGGTACTCAATTGAGGTTTACCATGGCCTACCATCCTCAGAAAAACAGACAGTCAGAGAAGACTATCCAGACTCTAGAAGATATGCTGATAGCATGTGTCCTTGACTTCAAGGGAAAATGGGATTACTATCTTCCATTGGCTGAGTTTGCGTACAACAACTGTAATATCTCGATTTGTGATTAGGGCTAATGACTCTGATAATTATGGTAATTAGTGTAATTAAACACTTTTGGGAAATTAATGTAATGTGAATTTCGGAATAAATATGTGTGGTATTTAAGATCAAGGGTTTTGATTCTTTGACCATGGGTCGGGATCCTATGCTTTGTGGTTGTGTGAGCTTTTTGAGGGAGTGAGTGGATGATGACATGTGGCATTGTGTGAGCCTTTGGATATGGCACTAGAAGACAAAATACCACTTCTCTCTCCTTTCTCCCTCATTTTCGGTTGTGTGTGTGTGACTAGGGGAGAAAGTGACATCTCATCATCATCTCCTTCATATCTTACCATTTTCTCTCTCTTCTTCCTCCATTTCTGGCGGACGAGCAAGGGAAAGGAAGAAGAAAAGCTTGATCTTTGGTAAGAAATGATCCTCCTTTGCTCAAATTCTCTCTTCTAATGTGATGTGTCTCATTAAGAGCTTCATTGTGGTAATTTCAGAATCTTGAATAGTATTGATTTGTGAGTTGGTTGAATTTGGAAGTTGGAGAAACAAAATTCTGGATTGAGCAAAGTGAAGAGGTAAGCATTCAAAGCATTTGGTATATTGTTTGTGATGTTTGGCTAAGTTTGGAAAAATCTGGAAAATTTGACCTAATTATGCCAAATGATGAAAATGTGGAAATTATGGTGTTTGATATTGAAAATGGTTTAATGTTGAGTTATTTGATTGTTGGATATAATCTGGAATGTTGGAATTAAGTGGAATGAAATTTGGATATGGTGTATCTTAGAGACCTTTAGTGTTTGATTGTAGTCAAAGTGGTTTTTGGGGTGTTTTGGAGTTGCCCTTGTGTTCCCTAGTTAGTGCTTGAAATGTATGAGATTGTGGTAGAGTTTGGGAACCATTGGGAGAGGATTTGACCATCTGGTGTTTTCTGGTTTTTGCTGCGTTTTTGGGTCTCTGATACTGATAGAACTCAATATTTATATATTTTTAGTAATTAATCTTGGGCTTTTGTGGGACTTAATTGAATATTTTGGGCATAATCAAGTGTTAATGTGAGATTTTAGTGAAAGAATAATTTGGGAATTAAAGTGGTTAAATTGTTATATGTTTAATTAATATTTGTTATTTCCATTATTCTTTAATTGTGAACAAAAGATATTACCTTTGTGAATATAATTTTGTAGGTGATGATATGGCACAACTTACTCATTTAAATTAGAGAGAATTGAAGAAAGAAAAGAAAGGAGTGGCAGCTGATTTAAGCAAATTGAGAACATGAAATGAATACAAAAGGAAAGAATTGAAGCTAGATGGACCGAAATGCATTTGTGAGAGGTGGCTGTTGAGACCGAATTTGGAAAGAAGATGCTGGACCGTGAGGGAAGAAATGAAGAAAGGAGGGAGTGGACCAATTGAATTAATTGAAGAAATGAAAAAAGGGGAGCATCGGATGAAATATGGAGGGAGTGTGAGGCGGCTGTGAAGAGGAGGGCTGTGCATGGAGGAAAAGAAGAGGAAAGTCCAAATTGGCGGCTGTTAAAAGGAGAATGAAAGAGCAACTAAAGGGAGGAGGAAAGTATTGTGCGCCGAAGAGGAAGAATTGAGAATTGAAGGCTGTTCGTTGCTGCATCCATGGCTGATTCTCTCTTCATATATCAAGCTTCATCCTTCTCTTTTTTCATGTGTAGCTAAGCTTTGGTGATTTCCTTGAGTTGGGTAATGGTTTGAGCTTCTAAACTTCAATGGAATTCCTTTAAGCTCTCTTTTTAGTTCATGATTATGTAGCTTGGTTAAGTATGTAATTGTGATCTAGATTGTTATGCCAAGTGAATAAACTTGGTTGTTGAGCTAGGAGTTGATTAATTAAGCTTTGTATGATTCATGTTATGATTAGGTTGAATTGTTTATTCCAACTTGGTTAAGTGGATTTAAATGATTAAACTGAATGTTTTAAATTGTTGTAATGGTAATTACAAGCTAGAATTGGAAGTTGGTTATTCATCTCCTTGAGTCACTATTAATTGGTAGTATTCATTTAATTGCTTCGGTTGAATGAGTTAAATGATTATTGCAAGTATGGAGCTAGTGGTATCTTAGTTCCATCCTCTTGACTCATTATGGAATTCATATTATTAGCAAGCAAGGAAGACTAAAACCCCAACTCAAGGGAATCCCATTTCATCATTATTCTAGTTTATTAAATTTACTTTGTTATTAGTGTTAAATTCAATTCTATTTGCTTCTTTGTTTTAAAAACTAAAAAATACAAAAATATGGTTTTAGCTTAGTTTACTTCATTAGTTTATAAATGCAATTTCTCAAAAATGATTTCTTACCACTTTAAGGCTTTTTATCACTTTACTACTTAGAAAATTGGAAATTAATCTCCTCACAAGAACGACCTAGGTTGAGCTACTACACTACATTCTTAAACCTAGTTTTATTTTGTGAACTCACATGACATGGGTTCATCAAAATTGGCGCCGTTGCCGGGGAGGATGATTGCCAAGGTTTTAAGTAGTTAGGTGTTCTTTTCTGTTGTCTTAGTGTGTCTTTGTTTGGTAGGAAGTGTGTAGCACTCATTTGAATTCTGGCGAAATTCTGATTTTCGATTAGCACTGTCTTGCTGGAACTGAAATATTTGTGCCCAGAAAATTCTGAAATTTTACAGGTTAAAGTTTTTCTGCATTCTGAGCAAGACTAATAGTAAATGCTATTAGGTCTGTTGGATTTTAGCCAAATTCGAAGGTTTGCTATACTTTTCTGAATTTTCTTTCTTTTTTGGTATTTTTCTAAGTTTTTGATTTAGTTTGTTCTTAAGGTTTTCTTTGATTTTTCTTGGTTGATAGTGTGTTTATGAGTTTGTTTTAGGTAGTTGTTCATTGTTGGAGTGTTTGATAGTGGTTTAGTCAGTTTTCATATTCAAAGTTGTTTTGCATTTCATTTGCATCTTTAAAAAAATTGCATTTTGTTGCTCTGCTATCATGTTCTTAGTGGCCATTGTGTGGTTTACTATTGTCTTGTGGTGAGCAAATTTGCATTCTTCATCCTTGGGAAGTTCTTGGTAATATTGCCAAAATGGAAGATCCTCTTTCACAAAGCTTTAAAGCCCTACAACATCAATTAGAGCTTGTTCAAGCCCAGTTGGAGAGTCTAGAGAGAGGTTCCAATAGTCAAGAATATGATTCATCCTTCCACAATCTATGTCATGAACCCTACCCCCAACAATCTTTTACACCACATCAACCTTTCCATAATCCTTCTTTTCCACCACAACCCCCATATGGACCTCAACATGACTTTTGTTCCCCACCCAACAACTTAAATTTTGACCCCATCCCTTCACCACAAGGACCACCCTATGAACCACCACTTTTACACCATCTACCCTCTTACTCACCAAACCAACCCTCATTTCAATCTTCATTCCAATCATTTCATCCACCACTTTGTGAACCTTCCCCACCATCCTACCTTGAACCTCCACTTCCATTTCATGACCCACAACCTAGTGGATTGGATACCATTTTCTCACCTCATAACATGGATTCCCTAACAAGTGCCTTAACAAGAAAGTATGAGACACTCCAAGAACAATACCTTCAGTTACTCATGTATCAAGGACCAATTGATAGCTCTAAGGAGAGAGAAGAGCAATTGAAAGATATTGATGAATTCTTCAAGGCATACTATGATCACATGTTATGGGTAAAGACAGGAGGTGAAGTTGGAACCCCTTGGGCTCAAGACCTACAAAAGGAGGAACAAGGAACCCAAAATCAAGAGCTTTATGCTACTTCACATGTGGAGAGTTCTCAACCTTTAATGATTCCATCCAATGCATCCATCCAAGCCCAAGAAGTGAAGCAAGTACAACAAAGCAATGAAGAGTCTTTCTTATCCTTTGGTAATAATCCAATCCTTATGAAAATTGACTCTCCCACTACTTTGATTGATGAAGTAATTCATGATTTGAGTGATAATGAGGTGGATGAGGAAATAATTGTTGAAATCCCTCCAATGCTTGAACATGTAATTGCTCAACCCATTGATTCTAGTAGTGGTAGCTTTGATGAGCCTATGCCTTATAATGATTCTACTTCTTTGCATGATACTTTGAGTGATGATTTGGATGATAATGATGATGCTAGTGCCGAAATTAAATGTTCTTGTGATGGAAATACAATGTGTATGGATTGCATTGATGAGAAATATCCAAAATTTGTTGAAATGCATAGAAGTAAAGGTGACCATCCTCTAGAACCTAGTGATATGCATGCAATGCATGATGTTGAGAATCAAACTCCTTTATCTTTCTCTTCTTCTCTCTCTCTTACTTGTGAAAGTGACTTGATGCATTCCAATTCTATATTGGATTTTGCACTTTCTACTCCACACAAGAGTGAAGATAAAGATGTTAAATCATAATTGATCACTAATCCTAAGGTCAATCTTTGTTTGCAAGAGTTCAATGTGCACATATTTTATGATGATAAGTATGTACCCATTGTTTCAATTGTCAATGCTTTTGATTTGGCAAGAGAGATTCACCTTGATTCACTTGAATTGCTTCGACCTAGTTTTGTGCTTTGTGATGATAATAATTCTTTACTAGATGATGTCAAGAATATTCATGAATTATACTCCCAACTCTTATCATGTGATTTACCTCCTGATTTATTGGGATTTGATGTTGCTAGTGATTCTATTGAATTGGATTGTGCTATAGATGGTAGAGTAGTGCTTGATTATGTCACTACCACTATTGAAATGCAAATTGATTCTCTGATACCTAGTGTTGCTTGCTGTATGCCACTAGTTGATTTTATTGGTTGTGAGAAGCACTTGTTATCGAATGCACCCGACTCTAGTCTTCTCACATTACATACACTATTATGTCATTTCATTGGTCCTAATGCTTTCCATGGATTTAAGTATTTTGATTCATGGGGCATCCTTGGAGTAGGTACTGCTGTTGTTTTGGTTAATTCTTTGCAGGTGAATTCTCTTGGTAGTTGCCCTCATTCTTATTATCTTTCCATTTGGGAACCTCTACTCTTACTTGCGCTTCAACTGTTGAGGAGCAAAATACTGAGCTTCCTTTTGATTTTCCTATCTAGCTACAAGCCACCATGATTACACGGTAGTCTCTTTCCTTACCTTGTTTCTTGTTTTATTTGATGATATATGCTATTGAACAAGTATGGGGGAGGGACTTACCAGTAGTAAAAGGTAGTTTGTTTGTTTGCATTTTTCAATTGAATAAAATCCATTGTGAATCATACCCTTGTGCTTAACCTTATCCTACACTACCCTTTTCTCTTATCCTTATGCCTAATTTTTTAGAACTATTTCCACTTATGTCTTGTTCTCTCTCTCCTTGTGATGATGATGTGTTATGCTTCAATCTTGAATTGGACTTCACAACATTCACTTCACCCAAGAGATAAGTGCGTTTAGGTTCTTTGTTTTTGTGCATTACATTGAGGGCAATGTAAGGATTGAGTGTGGGGGAGTGTGTGTTATTCTCATGAGAATTCGCTGTGATATCATACGCCTCTGTCTCCTGCTTGTATCCTCTGTTGTTTTTGGTCCAATTCACTGAGATTTTTGAAGCCTTTAGTCATGATCAAGTATCTTGATTACTCTTAGTTGGATTCATGGTTGAAACTTGCTTTGAATTAGTGAATTGCCATAAAATTCAAGTGTTTTAATGATGCATGGTTTAATTTTGATGAGTTTGTTAGGAAACCAAAAGCCTAGTTGGAAGGTGTTTTGAGCCTAATTGTTCATTTCATTGTGTGATTCATCTACTTAGATTATTGCTCTCTAGAACTTGTTTTATTTCTTGCTCGAGGCTACATTTTGCAATGGTATGGATAGAGATGACATTGGCATTCATTTCATCACCCATTTACCCAAACACAAACCATTCATCATTTACCTTTGTTTAGCCCCTTGAGCCCTTCACTTTCATTTCTATTTCATTATACAAATGCTATTTTTGCATCCTTTATCAAGTTCTTCCTAGCACTATTGAAAAAAAAAAGAAGAAAAAGAAAAGAAAGAGTACTATTATATTAAAAAAAAAGAAAAAAAAATACAATGTGAATAGTCAAAAGAAAGAAAATAGAAAAGAAGAAAAAAAAAAGAAAAAGAAAAAGTGTGAATACAAAAAGAAAATCAAAGAAAGAAATAAAGTCACAATAGTAAAATATGTGAATTAAGTTAGTTCTATAGTGCTAAAAGATCTAGCAAGCTATTTGGTGCAAGCATAGTATTTGTTACATTTTCCATCATTTGGCCTATTCAACATTACAACCTTACAAAGTCCTTTGGATTTATTTATGCCATTGTTGTAAGTAGTGGAGAGCCTAGAAATACTACAAGCCTATGGTAGAGTGTGGTTAAAGTGGATGCGAGTGAAAAACTACCCTCCATGAGAGAAGAGTGCAAACACTTGTCATAGTTAAGGTTTCCAATTCAGCTCATTGTAATTAAACTTTGCATTGCTTTAGCTACTTCAATTTTTGGCATGTTCATTGCATTTGGATAAGAGGATACCTTGTTATTTGACTAAGTGTAATTCTTGAAGCTTGATCTTGCCTATCCTTTAAACTTTCATCCCTCTCTTCCTATTGTGAGTTTAATGTTTTGCTCAGGAGTGCAAAAGCTTAAGTGTGGGGGAATTGATAGAACTCAATATTCATATATTTTTAGTAATTAATCTTGGGCTTTTGTGGGACTTAATTGAATATTTTGGGCATAATCAAGTGTTAATGTGAGATTTTAGTGAAAGAATAATTTGGGAATTAAAGTGGTTAAATTGTTATATGTTTAATTAATATTTGTTATTTCCATTATTCTTTAATTATGAACAAAAGATATTACCTTTGTGAATATAATTTTGTAGGTGATGATATGGCACAACTTACTCATTTAAATTAGAGAGAATTGAAGAAAGAAAAGAAAGGAGTGGCAGCTGATTTAAGCAAATTGAGAACATGAAATGAATACAAAAGGAAAGAATTGAAGCTAGATGGACCGAAATGCATTTGTGAGAGGTGGCTGTTGAGACCGAATTTGGAAAGAAGATGCTGGACCGTGAGGGAAGAAATGAAGAAAGGAGGGAGTGGACCAATTGAATTAATTGAAGAAATGAAAAAAGGGGAGCATCGGATGAAATATGGAGGGAGTGTGAGGCGGCTGTGAAGAGGAGGGCTGTGCATGGAGGAAAAGAAGAGGAAAGTCCAAATTGGCGGCTGTTAAAAGGAGAATGAAAGAGCAACTAAAGGGAGGAGGAAAGTATTGTGCGCCGAAGAGGAAGAATTGAGAATTGAAGGCTGTTCATTGCTGCATCCATGGCTGATTCTCTCTTCATATATCAAGCTTCATCCTTCTCTTTTTTCATGTGTAGCTAAGCTTTGGTGATTTCCTTGAGTTGGGTAATGGTTTGAGCTTCTAAACTTCAATGGAATTCCTTTAAGCTCTCTTTTTAGTTCATGATTATGTAGCTTGGTTAAGTATGTAATTGTGATCTAGATTGTTATGCCAAGTGAATAAACTTGGTTGTTGAGCTAGGAGTTGATTAATTAAGCTTTGTATGATTCATGTTATGATTAGGTTGAATTGTTTATTCCAACTTGGTTAAGTGGATTTAAATGATTAAACTGAATGTTTTAAATTGTTGTAATGGTAATTACAAGCTAGAATTGGAAGTTGGTTATTCATCTCCTTGAGTCACTATTAATTGGTAGTATTCATTTAATTGCTTCGGTTGAATGAGTTAAATGATTATTGCAAGTATGGAGCTAGTGGTATCTTAGTTCCATCCTCTTGACTCATTATGGAATTCATATTATTAGCAAGCAAGGAAGACTAAAACCCCAACTCAAGGGAATCCCATTTCATCATTATTCTAGTTTATTAAATTTACTTTGTTATTAGTGTTAAATTCAATTCTATTTGCTTCTTTGTTTTAAAAACTAAAAAATACAAAAATATGGTTTTAGCTTAGTTTACTTCATTAGTTTATAAATGCAATTTCTCAAAAATGATTTCTTACCACTTTAAGGCTTTTTATCACTTTACTACTTAGAAAATTGGAAATTAATCTCCTCACAAGAACGACCTAGGTTGAGCTACTACACTACATTCTTAAACCTAGTTTTATTTTGTGAACTCACATGACATGGGTTCATCAGATACACATCACTCGAGCAGAGGAAGAACGTGCTCGAGTGATGCGTGAGTTTTCCCTTTGTGCTTCAAGTTCCATCTGGGTTTTATGAATAATGCTCGAGTGCATTGCTTTGTGCTCGAGTGAAGGATGAACATGCTCGAGTGAGCTTGGGTCTTCTCGAGTGATGGTGTAAGTCCAGAGTGAAGGGTTGCTTTCGGGTCTTCACTTGCTGGTGAATGCCAAGAGTGTGCTCTGACACTCGCGAGCATAGCCGTCCCACTCGAGCACTAGGGGTCATGCTCGAGTGAGCTTGTGCTTCTGGTGTGGGGGTGGTGCTTTCGGGTTGTCACTCGCGGGTAAGGTGCTCGAGCGTGCCTTCTCACTCGCGGGTATAAGGTGTATGCTCGAGTGCATATGGGTGTGCTCGAGTGATCCTGATCTTTGAGAGCTCCTTGTGCTCTCGGGTCCTCACTCGCTGTCTCACTTTCTCTTGTGCTCGAGTGATGTCCGTACTTATGCTCGAGTGAGACCATCTGTGCTCGAGTGAAACTGTCAAAAATCAGTGTTTTGTCTTCGAAAAAGGGGTCTTTTGGGTAGTGTCTTCCAACCCTTTAGGCATATGTTTAGGCCTCTAATAGTCGCCTAAAGAGTCCCAAATGATAACCAACTTAGAGTATTATTGAAATATACATATGGATAAGAGATTGATTGGTTGTCCCTAATTGATATAGGATTTGACATCTATCGTCCGCGTGAGCCCACTGTGCCAAAGATTGTCAGAAAAGATACAGGTAGCGACTCCTCTCTTATACTTTGTGTAAATGTATTGTATGTTTGTCTGTCATTCATTGTGTGGATGTTGCTGCTACTGCTTAGTGATACATTGTGCTTTGAGATGCTTTGTGCTTCGTATTGCTGCTACATAGTGTTCACCGTGAAAGCGGGCGTTGTGCATAGTGAATACAGCGAAAGCTGGCATAGTGTTCACCACGAAAGTGGGCGTAGTGCATTGTGATTACAGCCGTGAGTGCTGTCGTATGTGGCGTGAGCCAGAGATCATTGTGAAGCTGCTGAACATGATGAACTTACATGCTTTATGTTTATATATTGTATGAGTGACTTGTTGCTACTGGGATTCTTTAGAATCTCACTCTTTCCATATGACTAACTTTTTCAGACAGGGCGAGTGGCTCGAAAGGAAAGCGACCAACCAGGAGTGGTTAGGGCTTAGGGACATTTTATATTTGGAAGTTGGTTATCTTTGTTTTGGTTTTTGGGATTACCAAGTGTACATTAGAATGTAAATGAATATTTTGGTTATGTAATCCCCATTTTGGGAACCTGTAAACCCATGATATAAATATATGTAGATGAACCCGGGGTTTTGCCGGGATTTTAGCTTCCGCATTCTGATATTCATTATGTAATTTGTTTTTCTCAAGTAATTATATTCGTAGTGAATGTGAGACCAGGGTGAAATATGTTTTGGAAATTGATCTTTAAAATACCCCATCTCTTGGATGTGGGATTATGAATTGTTATTTCTTTTTATTGGTCTCTATTTCACTTAAACTTTGAAGTACGGATGTAATTACGATGAGGGGGTTACATTTTTGGTATCAGAGCTGCAGTTTCTGGCAAGGGTAGAGTTTGCTAGGATAGCTCCCATAGTTGGACTTAATGATAGAGGATTGATTGTGAATGTTTGTTTGTATACACATTTTTGGGTTATGATTGTGGATATATGAGCTTTGTAGATATGTGTATACTATAATTGTTGGATTGATGGGGTGAGTTCTTTGTAGAATGAAAAGAACAACCAAAGGTCGCCCCAGAGTACAAGTAGATCCCGAGGTGGATGTGGTCAATGACAATCCACCGGATCCTATGCAAGAGTTGAGCTCAGACATGTTAATTCGGGGTTTAAGGCGTGATATGAGAAAGAGACTCGCCACCCATCAGTTTTCCAAGTTCAACAAGGCCGTTGAAGAATGTCGGATCACTGAGAGTAATCTTAGAGAGTTGTATCCGGCTAAGGCTGGTGGTGGTCATAGTGAGCCTAGCAAGGGCGGTGCTTCTCAGAAGCGGAAGGGCTCAGGATCATCCTCTTCATATAGAGGGGGTAGTAAGAAGCCTTATCAGTCTGGGAGTCGTGATCAGCAGAAAGCTCCTAGTGTATGGACATGTCCTCGTTGCAACAAGCCACATCATGGCAAGACTTGTGATGGTCGGGTGATTTGCTTCAATTGTAAGCAAGTGGGGCATATATCTGTTGAGTGTGGACAGCCACGACCAGAGCAGAGACAGAGGACTCAGGGCCGAGTATTTGCTATGACTCACGAAGAGGCCCGGAAATCCCCAGAGCTGATACAAGGTAAAGTCCTTATCCATGACATTATGTTACAAGCGTTATTTGATTCGGGTGCAAGTCACTCCTTTATTGCTTATGCTTGTGTGAAGCGTCTGGGAATGAATGTGCATGAGTTGCCATTTGATTTGATTGTGTCGACACCAATGGGTGTTAAGGCTGTGGCTACAGAAGCCTGTCTGAATTGTGTTATAACCGTAGAGGGCCATGAGTCTGTAGTAGATTTGATTTGTTTGCCGCTCTGCCAATTGGAAGTCATTTTGGGTTTTGATTGGTTGAGAGCTAATAATGTGTTGTTAGATTGTGGGAACAAAAGGATAGTATATCCTGTTTCTCAGAGCATTGAGGGCGAAAATGCCGGTTTGAATTTCCTTTCGACAACTAAGGCTGAGAAATATTTGCAGAAGGGTTGTCAGGGGTATATGGTTTTCTTTTCTGTACAAGGAGAAACCAGTGAGTCTTTGAGTAGTATACCTATAGTGAATGAGTTCCCTGAGGTTTTTCCGAATGACTTAAGTGGATTACCTCCTGAGAGGGAAGTTCAATTTCCGATTGACATTGTGCCTGGAGCGGGTTCGATATCCAAAGCCCCATATCGTATGGCTCCAAATGAAATGGCGGAATTGAAGAAGCAGATTGAAGATTTGCTTGAAAAAGGGTTTATTAGACCCAGTGTGCCGCCTTGGGGTGCTCCAGTGTTGTTTGTGAAAAAGAAAGACGGGAGTCTTCGTTTGTGTATTGACTATAGAGAGTTGAATAAGATTACCATCAAGAACAAGTACCCTCTCCCTAGAATTGATGACCTATTAGATCAACTATCTGGTGCATGTGTGTTTTTGAAGATTGATCTAAGGTCGGGGTATCATCAGCTGCGAGTGAAAGCGGACGACGTTCTGAAGACTGCTTTCCGGACCAGGTATGGTCATTATGAGTTCTTAGTGATGCCATTTGGGTTGACAAATGCGCCTGCGGTATTCATGGATTACATGAACCGTATTTTCCGACAATATCTGGATCAATTCGTTGTGGTATTCATTGACGATATTTTGATATACTCTAAGAGTAGAGAACAGCATAAGCATCATTTGAGAATTGTGTTGAATACATTGCGTGAAAAATACCTCTATGCCAAGTTGAGTAAATGCGAGTTCTGGCTGTCAGAAGTAAGATTCTTAGGCCATGTTATCTCGCAAGAAGGGGTCTCTGTGGATCCTAGTAAAGTGGAAGCAGTACTGGACTGGAAGAGGCCAGAAACTGTTGCTGAGGTACGCAATTTTCTGGGTCTTGCTGGTTATTACCGGAGATGTATTCAGAATTTCTCCCGCATTGCGTTGCCGATGACCAAGGTCACGAGAAAAGATCAGCCGTTTGTATGGGATGAACATTGTGATAATTGCTTTGTGGAGCTGAAACAGAGGTTGACTACGGCACCTGTGTTGATTTTACCTGATTCCAGTTTGACTTACGTTGTGTATTCTGATGCCAGTGGGCAGGGATTAGGGTGTGTCCTTATGCAGCAGGGACGTGTGGTGGCCTACGCCTCTCGACAGCTCAAACCTCATGAATTGAATTATCCCACTCATGATCTGGAGCTTGCGGCCATTGTGTTTGCTTTAAAGATTTGGCGTCATTACCTGTATGGTGTGACAGTAGAACTGTACTGCGACCACAAGAGTCTCAAATACCTGTATGATCAAAAAGAATTGAATATGAGACAACGTCGTTGGATGGAATTGCTTAAAGACTACAACCTGGAAATCAAATATCATCCAGGTAAGGCAAATGTAGTCGCTGATGCTCTTAGTCGAAAGACTGTGGTTATGGCAGCTATGATGATACACGAGGAGAAATTGATTGCTGACTTTCAAGATATGAATCTGTCGAACCAGATCATCTGTGCCAACTATAATGTTTCCCAAGGGGAAAGTGATCTTAGAGCTGAGATTGAAGAAGCTTAGAGGCAAGATGACTGGATACAACGTAATTTGACTCGAATTGAATGGGGAGAAGTTAAGGGCTATGATGTGTCGCCTCGTGGATTAGTTCGCTATCAGAAAAGAGTATGCATTCCACTTAAGGCGGAGTTGAGACAGAAGATCTTAGATGAGGCACATAAGAGCCAGTATACCCTTCATCCTGGTATGACCAAAATGTACCATGGTTTGAAATCTTTGTATTGGTGGCCAGGAATGAAGAGTGATGTGACGAAGTATGTGGCGAGGTATCTCACATGTCAGAAGGTGAAGATTAAACACCAAAAACCGCCTGGTTTGTTACAAAGTCCTGAAATTCTGGAATGGAAATGGGAAAGTGTAACCATGGATCTTGTTATGGGATTACCCAAGATAAGGAATTATGATGCGATCTAGGTTATTGTGGACCGGTTAACGAAGTCAGCGCACTTCCTACTGATTAATGCTAGTTACTCTCCGGACAAACTAGCAGAGATTTATGTTCGTGAAATTGTGAAGCTCCATGGTGTACCGAAGAATATCATCTCCGATCGAGATCCTCGTTTCACTTTGAGATTTTGGAAGGTATTGCATGAGGCGCTGGGTACTCAGTTGAGATTTAGTACAGCCTACCATCCTCAGACGGACGGACAGTCAGAAAGGACTATTCGACCTTAGAGGATATGTTGCGGGCGTATGTTCTTGACTTCAAAGGGAGTTGGGATCGTTTTCTTCCACTTGCGGAGTTCGCTTACAACAATAGTTATCATGCGAGCATCCAGATGGCGCCGTATGAAGCGTTGTATGGAAGAAAATGCCAATCGCCATTGTGTTGGAATGAGTTGTCCGAGAGGAAGCTCTATGGGCTAGATCTTGTGGATTAAACCTCAGCTTAGATTCGTGTTATTCGTAAGAGGCTTCTTGCAGCTCAGAGTCGGCAGAAGAGCTATGCGGATAAGAGGAGAAGACCTTTAGAGTTTGATGTTGGTAACCATGTATTTCTGAGAGTATCTCCTGTCACCGGTATTGGGCGAGCTATAAAGCGAAAGAAGTTAAGCCCAAGATATATAGGTCCTTTTGAGATCCTTGATAGGATTGGGCCTGTTGCTTATCGAGTAGCCCTACCTCCGAACTTGAGCAGACTCCATGATGTGTTTAATGTTTCCCAGTTGAAGAAGTATCAACCGGATCCATCTCATGTCGTTGAGTATGAGAATGTGGAATTGCAAGACAACTTCACGTATGCGGTGGAGCCAGAGCGGATAATTGATCGAGAAGAACGTCAGCTCAGACACCGGAGTATTTCTTATGTGAAGGTGATCTGGAAGGGTATGACCCAGCGGGAAGCAACTTGGGAAGCAGAAGAAGATATGCGAAGGCGATATCCGGAGTTTATGGCTCAAGTGATGTAGCAAATTTCGAGGACGAAATTTTATTGACGGGGGGAGAATTGTAATATCCCGATTTGTGATTAGGGCTAATGACTCTGATAATTATGGTAATTAGTGTAATTAAACACTTTTGGGAAATTAATGTAATGTGAATTTCGGAATAAATATGTGTGGTATTTAAGATCAAGGGTTGTGATTCTTTGACCATGGGTCGGGATCCTATGCTTTGTGGTTGTGTGAGCTTTTTGAGGGAGTGAGTGGATGATGACATGTGGCATTGTGTGAGCCTTTGGATATGGCACTAGAAGACAAAATACCACTTTCTCTCTCCTTTCTCCCTCATTTTCGATTGTGTGTGTGTGACTAGGGGAGAAAGTGACATCTCATCATCATCTCCTTCATATCTTACCATTTTCTCTCTCTTCTTCCTCCATTTTTGGCGCACGAGCAAGGGAAAGGAAGAAGAAAAGCTTGATCTTTGGTAAGAAATGATCCTCCTTTGCTCAAATTCTCTCTTCTAATGTGATGTGTCTCATTAAGAGCTTCATTGTGGTAATTTCAGAATCTTGAATAGTATTGATTTGTGAGTTGGTTGAATTTGGAAGTTGGAGAAACAAAATTCTGGATTGAGCAAAGTGAAGAGGTAGGCATTCAAAGCATTTGGTATATTGTTTGTGATGTTTGGCTAAGTTTGGAAAAATCTGGAAAATTTGACCTAATTATGCCAAATGATGAAAATGTGGAAATTATGGTGTTTGATATTGAAAATGGTTTAATGTTGAGTTATTTGATTGTTGGATATAATCTGGAATGTTGGAATTAAGTGGAATGAAATTTGGATATGGTGTATCTTAGAGACCTTTAGTGTTTGATTGTAGTCAAAGTGGTTTTTGGGGTGTTTTGGAGTTGCCCTTGTGTTCCCTAGTTAGTGCTTGAAATGTATGAGATTATGGTAGAGTTTGGGAACCATTGGGAAAGGATTTGACCATCTGGTGTTTTCTGGTTTTTGCTGCGTTTTTGGGTCTCTGATACACATCACTCGAGCAGAGGAAGAACGTGCTCGAGTGATGCGTGAGTTTTCCCTTTGTGCTTCAAGTTCCATCTGGGTTTTATGAATAATGCTCGAGTGCATTGCTTTGTGCTCGAGTGAAGGATGAACATGCTCGAGTGAGCTTGGGTCTGCTCGAGTGATGGTGTAAGTCCAGAGTGAAGGGTTGCTTTCGGGTCTTCACTTGCTAGTGAATGCCAAGAGTGTGCTTTGACACTCGCGAGCATAGCCGTCCCACTCGAGCACTAGGGGTCATGCTCGAGTGAGCTTGTGCTTCTGGTGTGGGGGTGGTGCTTTCGGGTTGTCACTCGCGGGTAAGGTGCTCGAGCGTGCCTTCTCACTCGCGGGTATAAGGTGTGTGCTCGAGGGCATATGGGTGTGCTCGAGTGATCCTGATCTTTGAGAGCTCCTTGTGCTCTCGGGTCCTCACTCGCTGTCTCACTTTCTCTTGTGCTCGAGTGATGTCCGTACTTATGCTCGAGTGAGACCATCTGTGCTCGAGTGAAACTGTCAAAAATCAGTGTTTTGTCTTCGAAAAAGGGGTCTTTTGGGTAGTGTCTTCCAACCCTTTAGGCATATGTTTAGGCCTCTAATAGTCGCCTAAAGAGTCCCAAATGATAACCAACTTAGAGTATTATTGAAATATACATATGGATAAGAGATTGATTGGTTGTCCCTAATTGATATAGGATTTGACATCTATCGTCCGCGTGAGCCCACTGTGCCAAAGATTGTCAGAAAAGATACAGGTAGCGACTCCTCTCTTATACTTTGTGTAAATGTATTGTATGTTTGTCTGTCATTCATTGTGTGGATGTTGCTGCTACTGCTTAGTGATACATTGTGCTTTGAGATGCTTTGTGCTTCGTATTGCTGCTACATAGTGTTCACCGCGAAAGCGGGCGTTGTGCATAGTGAATACAGCGAAAGCTGGCATAGTGTTCACCACGAAAGTGGGCGTAGTGCATTGTGATTACAGCTGTGAGTGCTGTCGTATGTGGCGTGAGCCAGAGATCATTGTGAAGCTGCTGAACATGATGAACTTACATGCTTTATGTTTATATATTGTATGAGTGACTTGTTGCTACTGGGATTCTTTAGAATCTCACTCTTTCCATATGACTAACTTTTTCAGACAGGGCGAGTGGCTCGAAAGGAAAGCGACCAACCAGGAGTGGTTAGGGCTTAGGGACATTTTATATTTGGAAGTTGGTTATCTTTGTTTTGGTTTTTGGGATTACCAAGTGTACATTAGAATGTAAATGAATATTTTGGTTATGTAATCCCCATTTTGGGAACCTGTAAACCCATGATATAAATATATGTAGATGAACCCGGGGTTTTGCAGGGATTTTAGCTTCCGCATTCTGATATTCATTATGTAATTTGTTTTTCTCAAGTAATTATATTCGTAGTGAATGTGAGACCAGGGTGAAATATGTTTTGGAAATTGATCTTTGAAATACCCCATCTCTTGGATGTGGGATTATGAATTGTTATTTCTTTTTATTGGTCTCTATGTCACTTAAACTTTGAAGTACGGATGTAATTACGATGAGGGGGTTACAACAACAGTTACCATGCAAGTATTCAGATGGCTCCGTATGAGGCGCTATATGGGAGAAAGTGCCAGTCACAGTTGTGCTGGAATGAGTTGTCTGAGAGAAAGTTGTATGGGCCAGATCTTGTTGACCATACCGCTGAGCAGATCTGAGTTATCAGAAAGAGGCTCCTTACAGCTCAGAGTCATCAAAAGAGCTATGCTGACAAGAAGAGAAGACCTCTAGAGTTTGAAGTGGGGGATCATGTTTTCTTGAGAGTATCTCTGGTTACAGGCATCAGGAGAGCAATCAAGCGGAAGAAGCTGAGTCTGAGGTACATTGGTCTATTTGATATTCTAGCGAGAATCGGGCTGTTGGCATATCGGATAGCCCTACCCCCAAGTTTGAGCAAACTACATGATGTGTTCCATGTCTCGCAGCTCAAGAAGTACCAACTAGACCCTGAGCATATCATTGAGTATGAAGAAGTTGAATTGCAGGATAACTTCACTTATGCGATAGAGCCAGAGCGTATCATCGATAGAGAAGAGCGGAGGCTTAGGCATCAAAGCTTATCGTTTATGAAGGTGGTTTGGACGGGATTGTCTCCAAGGGAAGCCACCTGGGAGGCAGAAGCGGACATGAAGAATAGATTTCCGGATTTTATGCCCCATGAAGTATAACAAATTTCGAGGGTAAAATTTATTGAACGGGGGGAGAATTCTAATATCAAAATTTTTGATTATGGCATCATTATGCGTTTAATTGGAATAATCATGTGATTTATGGCAATATTAATTTGTATGTCATAATTAGTGAACAATTGGAAGAATAGAATTATCGGTTAATTAGTTAGTAATTAATGGAGAAATTAATTACTGGCTAAGAGAAAATGAGATGTGTAATTAAAATGGCTAATGGAGGGATTAAGTAGCTAATTAGGTGTTTACCTTTATGAGAGCCAATGGTAGTGTGACATGTGGCAAGGGTTGGTGTGAAGTAAGGGTGAGAAAAGTCAAATTGAGTTTTATAATATTTCTCTCTCCTCTCTCTCCTCTCTTGGTCGGCTGGCAGCAAGGAGGGAGTAGCATCATCATTGTTTTTTTCCATCCTCCAACACACTCCATCTCTCTCTTCTCTTCTTCCATTTCCGGCGGCATTGTTGGGCAAGAGAGAGAGAGAGAGAGAGAAAAGGCTTGTGATTTGGGTAAGTAAATGGCCTCCATTGCTCAAGTTCTCTTCTTTAATGTTATTCCTTAAGTTGAGAGCTTCATTTTGGTGTTTTTAGTTTGGCCATTGGGTGTTGTTTTGTGCCACACGAAATTTTGGAAAGTGGTGAATCAGGAACTCTCTTTGAGAAGGTTGATAAGGTGAGTGAAACCAATCTTTCTATCTATGTTTCATGCCATTTGAAGTAGTTTGTAATTTCTGAAAATTTTGGTTTGAATTCGAAAATGAGTGCTACTATTCATTTGGTATGTTTTTGGCATGAGAATGGTGTCTTGGAATGAGTTTAGGATAGATAGATTGATTGGTGATTGAAATGTGATGTTTGGATGAGATTGGTATTTTGTTCATTTTGTTGCCCAAAACCCAAAGCATGATAATGGAGTAGGATTTTGATGATTCTGATGATCCCATTGACTTTATTGGGTGTTTTTCTATGGGAGTGGCTTTAGGTAAAGTTTTGTGTCTATTAGGATCAATTGGGCAAGTGTTGGGAAAATGCCTCTGTTTTCTATGTTTTCTGGTTTTCTCTACATCACTCGAGTGATAGGGGCATCACTTGAGTACATGATGAATGACACTCGAGTGGTGATGGGTACTACTGGAGTGCAAAGGTACAATTTGCTTTTCTGCGCTTTATGTTCTTGTTGCACTTTTGTGTGTAAGGGCAAGTGTTGCCCCACTTGCGAGTGAAGTGGGACATCATTCGAGTGCAGGTATATTTGACACCAAGGACTTGCCTCTTGGATTGTCACTCGTGATTCTGGTGCAAGAGTGTGCTTCTCACTCTCGAGTATGTGGTATTTACTCGAGTGCAATGGGCTGTGCTTGAGTCCTCCTGATCCTTGAAGACTCTTATGCTCTTGGGTGAGCACTTCTTGTAATTCACTCTTGGGAACTCGGGTCAGCATCTAGCTTCCACTCGAGTGAGTTGTGTTGGGCTCAAGTGCAATGAGCCATTCTGGCTACTGCCATTTCCTTTGTGCTCTCAGGTGTGCATTCGTTGTCTTTTACTCTCTAGTACCCGAGTGCAGACCGTACCATCACTCGAGTGAGGTCTCCTTCACTCGAGTATCCGTACAATATCACTCGAGTGAGGCCATATTCACTCAAGGATCTCTGTGAGAAATGTCAGTCTTGTGCTTCCAAAAAGGGATCTTTAAGGATAGTCTTCAACCCTTAGGGCTCCTGTTAGAGGTGTTCTTGAGTACTAAAAGAGCAATATGGTAACCAATTAAGTTTTAAGAAGGTATTGAGAATTAGAATAGAGAAATAACTCTTCGTCCCTAATTATGATTCTAGGATATGATATTTGCCCGACGCGGGAAAGACCAGTGCCAGAGAATGCTTGGAAGGATCAAGGTAGTGACTCTTCTCTCATGTTGTGTTTGATGTTTTGGTATGCATAACTTATCATTGAATTGTGAACTGCATGTACCATGGTCCAATATGGCGTGAGCACTTCAGCGTGAGCCATTTTGGGAGTAACAGTGGTTATCTCTAATTCGGCCGTTGAATTGCCGTCGTAATCGACATGGATCTTTGTGAATCCGACCCGTGGGGCGGCGTATGTGAATCCAGCCGTGGGCTATGTGTATCTTGCTAGTGTGGCATGTATTATGAAATGCTTTATATAAATCCCAGCTATGGTGAAATATATTGTGTGGATTGTGATTGTGCAATGTAGCGTGAGCAATTCAGCATGAGCAATCGTAAGGAATGACGTGTGTCATACTAACCATTATCGTTGAACTGCCGTTATAGTTGCTTGTGTGGATAATGATTTGCTTTCATGCCTTATTATCGTGCATTCTATTATTGATTTGACACTACGGAGATTCTTTAGAATCTCTCTCTCCCAAATCTAAACATTTTAGACAGGGTTGAAGGATTAAAAGGCAAATGGGTGACGAAGAGCGGGTAGAGCTTCGTGTTAGGAGTTCTTTTTTTGTTATTGGTTATCATTGTATATTATTAGATATTTTATGGGAAGTATATGTATATATTGGGATTTGTGATGTAGTTTTGTGTAATCCCTAAGTAAAGGATATGAATTATGTGTTTTGTGTCTTTGTATAAACCCTTATCGATGAATGGAACTCGAGTGTGGCGGGAATTTGCATTATACTCTGATATTTGTAAATAGAATCAACCTGTGCATGCCATTTATGTATTTGTATTGTGAATATGAGACCATTGCTGAGCAAATTTAGAAAAGTTTTTACAAATCCAGTTTTGGGTAAAAGATTATTTCAATAAGCCTCAAATCATTTATGGTCTCTAATTTCACACTTAATTACGTATTTATGAACTTAATCTCGGCATGTGGTGGAAGGGGGTTACATACCCAAACCCTCTTTCCTTGGATCCACCATTCAAACAAAATGAGCTTCGCTTGATGTTACCAATTCCAATAAGAAGCTCATTCAGGTTATGGATGACAGAGTCAGGAAGTTATGTATTGTGGTGAATCAGAACTTCCAAATGTTGTTCACTTAACACAAAAGGCACAAATGATGGGAGCTAAGACTTCAAGGATAGATGAGATACTACACTTTGTTAGAGTTGGTCCCCCTGGTCTTTTATTCTTTGGTCCATATATCTAGAACTATCTGAGAGAGGAGCTTCAACGATCTAACACTGAGATTGCTATAAACAATGTTGAGTTCATGACTTCTGTGAATGGCAAGATCAGATGATTCTGTGACTTGATCAACCTTATTTGAATAACAAGAAGCTCAAACTAAGATGCTACAAGAGCAAGCTAGCACTATGAGAAAGTTATGTGCTATGGTTGTTTGCTAAGAAAGGGGCACACACTAAGTTGATGGGTGCATATGAGATCTTATTTTGAGCTCATCTTGGTATCCTTAAGAGCTCACAGAGACTATACTTCAGAATCCCTCAGTACTGATCACATCATCAAATAATGACTAGCCAATAATATATCAATGGACCATAAAGGACTATGACTCGAGTGATTATGACATTGCTCAAGTAAGGTATTGTGTTCTTAATTAAAATTTTGAGTTGTATCACTCGAGGGAGCACTCAAGTGATAGTCGAGTAGGACCACTTGAGTGACCACTCAAGTGATGGCCTTAAAAACTCTAGATAGCATCGTTATTTTCAAAACTTGATTTCTCTCCAAATCTTTAGTCTTATATAATCATTTTTTCAATGTTTTTTAGATCCAGGAAAGTTATCAACTATTTTTCTCATGATGAATTATTTAAGCCATGCATTTATTAATGGGGAGCTTCATATTTACATGTGTATATTTTAAAAGCTCATCTCCTTTATTTGAAGAAAATCCTTTTAGCATACTTTTCTGCATTTATTATCTCTTGATTAGTTTTGATGATCAGTTACTCTTATATTTTCCTTTCATGATCTTAATTTGAAAATTCCTTATAGAAAGGAAACTTTTGATACTTAACTGCACTAACCATTCTCCTTGCAAGAATTTTTTTAACTTATGGCAGGAGAATTTGCTCTATGCAAGATCATTCATTAACACACTAAAAAGAAAATATATCAACTTTGAGGACATATGCTTTGACGCTCAATCAAGGGAAATATCGGTTGCAACATTTAGCTCAACAAATACCTATGCCAATACAAAGGAGCATTAAGCATATTATGATAAAAATATGGAACAGAAGCTCAATTCAAAAGGAGCATCCAGGAGACAACATGAATACACATCAGAGTTAAGTAGCAACACTATGGTGAACATACTATTATGGATCTAGCATTGCTAGAAAGTAAAGCAATAGACTTCATGGATCAATCATCAATTTGTTGAATCCAAATGAGAATTTCTAAACCCTCTCTCTTTATATTTTGAGAATACTCTGCACATTTTTTATTTCGATTTGCTTTGATTATGAACGTTTTCTTGAAAACTTCTTCAAATTGTTTCAAACTTGTTTTCATGAAAACCTTCTTTTATTTGTATCACCATAAGAGTGGAGGATGATACATTCCTTTTGTTTGAGGGAGAGAAAGGCATTTTTTACTTGTTTACATATCCACTTTTTAAAAGCATTTCTTATTTATCCTTTAAACTTTTTGCTAACGTCAAGTAGGGGGAGAGAAAGGAAAGAAAAATATGTTGCTGTCAATGTGTTATCATATTCACATATATTTTTCTTAAAGGATTTCTCATCATCAGAAAGGGGGAGAATGTTAGATATAATTAATTTTAATGATGTCAAATATATATGCCAAATATTAAGAGTAAAAAATTTACATAATATACTTATCTCCTACATTGACTAACTACTATATCTAATGTGAAATATTTTGTGGATTAGTCACGCAAAGAAAGAGGAAGATTGAATATAGTCAAGAAAAGAAAGAAGATATCTAGTTGAGTTATGAGAATGATCATCAAGAGGAAAAACAAGAAGAAAGAGATTGAAGAAAGAAGAACTTATAAGATCTAATAGAATATCAAGATTCAAGCTCTTAACAGTGATACCGGAGGTTTTTATGATCAAATGGAGGTTGCAATAGGTCAATATGAAGTTAAAATGACTTATATAAAAGTTATGGCACCTCTAGAGTTGATAACTTGAGTGATTCAGAATCACTCGAGTGATTCAGCATCACTCGAGTCATGACCATTTAGCATGACAGAAGTTCGGTATTTTGCCCATATCCCTCTAACCATATATCTGATTAAGTTGAAACTTATTTCATATGAAACAAGACTTTCAATGCGGCACATAGACATCAAAATCAAGTTCAAAGGAGTTTAGATGAAAGAGATATGAGTCTTGGAAGATGACACTCAAATAACCACTTTATTCCCAAATAGGTTCGGTATTTTGAACATATCTCTCAAACTATATATCCGATTGAGATGAAGCTTATTGCATATGAAGATAAACTTAAAGAGATTTCTATGGATAGGTCATTTATAAAATTTAGAGTTATATTCAAAGTGTTAGATCTCATGTTTCGATGATAACAAAGGATGGTATGAAAAAGAATTTGATAAACAAATAAATTTGAACAAAGTAATAACAGGACAAAATCATCACTTGAAGTATGCATTGGAGTAATGAAGAAAGACCGAGAGAAAAAGCTGAGAAACTTCATCACTGGCAAGTTTTCTAAAGGGTTACTCGAGTAAGTACTCGAGTAATGAGATAGAAACTTGAAGTAACCAGGTCAACCTTCAAGTAACCTGCCAATGTTACTCGAGTAAGAAGGTAAATGACTTCCAGTTGCTCTCGGCCTGCCAACGTTACTCGAGTAACCAGGTAAATCACTTGGAGTTTCTCTCGGCTTGCCAATGTTACTCGAGTAAGTACTCGAGTAACCATGTCAAAGACTTCTAGTTACTCTCCGCCTGCCAATGATACTCGAGTATGTACTCGAGTCCCCTGTTTCAAGAAATGTGTTGCTCTCGGCATTTTCAACCCTGCCAATAATACTCAAGGAGCTACTCGAGTAACTCACTGTGGTAAGCAAAACCTGACGATAATACTCGAATAATGAGAAATGTTTTTTATCACACTTCACTCGAGGCACTAATCCAGTATGCAGAGTTATTTAGAAGAAAAACTTCAAGTTACTACCCGAGTACGCAGAGTTATTTTTTAACAGAACTTCAAGTCGCTACCAGAGTAAGCTATGCAGAACATTTATATTTACTCGAGTAAGTACTCGAGTAACAATGTAATCAAACTTGAAGTGCTCTCGGCCTTGAGATCCTGCCAACGTTACTGGAGTAAAGCATCGAGTAACCTAAAGTTTATTTGAGAGTTTACTCGAGTTAATACTCGAGTAACCTATGAGGTAAAGTGTGCCATACTCGAGTAAGTACCCGAGTAAACAGGTATTTCCAAGGTTTGTAAATCTGTTTACTCCATGCACTACCCGAGTAATGTAATGTTTATTTATTGACTTGCAGTTTATTCACATTCTCACGATGATACTTGAGTAAGTACTCAAGTAAACTTAATGAATACTCGAGTAACTACTCGAGTATACAAGTTCAGAATTTGAGAAATCATTCCAACGTTCATTGATTTGTTTCCTATGTCATTAACCTTTCATTGTATTAGTATTCTTAGCATATCCACAGATAAACAATGAAGAGATCTTACCAAATAAGGAAATTCAAATACAACATTCAAATGCCACCTACCGCCACCTACCGCAAACAGATATCTTTCAATTACTGGAAAAGTCAATAGTGGCTGCGCACGCTCTAACGGACATGAAGAACAATGTTCCAACAATCATTACCAACACATCTATATATATGGGAACATCCAAACAGAGAAAAGAACAAGAACACACACATGAACGTATCATCAAGTTCATTACTCTATTTTACATTATACTTGTAATTCTAAGCTTCAGTGATTCTTATTCACTCTGTGAGAGAGATATTTCATTCAAACTCAATATTTTTTATTGAGGTAACTTAAGGTTGTGGAACCTTGAGTTAGGATTGGATTACAACTTGTAAGGGGGAGCGAGTGTCCAGGCGAAGGAACTTGCTTGTACTGAGGTGCCAAGAACCCACTGAATCTTGGAAGTTATAGTGAAACTCTCAGAGAAGCTCTGAGGACTGGATGTAGGTCAAAGTGGTTGTGGCCGAACCAGTATAACTCTCGGTGTACACTTCGGTGATATTTCTCCTTACTCTTTATTGCTTTATATTCACCGTCAAGTTTTTATATTTGCAACAAAATTTTAGTATCACCCAATTCACCCCCCCTCTTGGGTGAAATGCTTACTCTAACATTTGGTATCAGAGCGTAGGTCTTCTTGTTAAGGCTTAACAACCTAAGAAGGATCCAATGGCAAGCATGGGTGAAGGAATTCTTCCCGACGGAGCATCCATCACTAGACCTCCAGGTTTTAGTGGAGAACACTTTTCTTTCTGGAAAGCAAAGTTCAGAGTATTCGTGGTGGCTACCGAATATGGGCTATGGGATAAGATTGAAAGTGGAAACTATCAACCTACAAAGATTGTAGATTCTCAGAAAATTCCCAAGACTCCAGCGGAATATGATGAGAATGACAAGAAACTTATCACTCTCAACAGCAAGGCAATTCTGATCTTACAAAGTGCTTTGAGTCAAAGTGAATATTTCAGAATTTGCACACTTCCAACAACAAAGGAAATGTGGGAAGCTCTGGAGATAGCTCATGAAGGAACTTCGGGAATAAAGGAGAATCAGAACAACACCTTGGTCACTGAATTCGATCTACTTCGAATGAAATTAGGTGAGTCAATATCTGAATTCGAACTTAGATATACTCATCTTATTAATCAACTTTCAGTACTTGGGAAAATCTATGATCAACATACCCAAGTACAAAAGATTTTGAATATTCTTTCTAAAGAATGGGAGGCTAAAGTCACTGCGATAGAAGAAGAAAAAGGAGAATCAATGAGATTAGTTGCTTCTCTATTTGGAAGCCTTTTTGAATATGAAAGCAAACTAAAGTTCAAACGGGAACTAGATGACATCGGTGACAAGAGAAAGAAAGGCCTAGCACTAAAAGCAAAAGAAGAAAATCAAGATAAGGATGAGGAGTTTGACGATGATGAAATGGGCCTAATCATAAAATGATTCAGAAAGTTCTACAAGAAAGGACAAGGATTCAAACACTTTCAGAAAGGAGGAACTAGCAGAAAAGATCATATCATTTGCCACGAATGTGGAAAACCAGGACATATAAAATCAAAATGTCCAGAATTAAATCAAAAGAGCAAAGAAAAGAGAAAAGGTAAATTCTTTAACAAAAAGAAGGCCTTTGTATCTGCTATATGGGGTGATAGTTCCTCTGACGAAGAAAGTGATGAAGAAGAAGTAGCCAATATATGTCTCATTGCTCAAGAAGAAACTGAAGAAGAGGTAAATGATTCTGATCCTACCTATGATGAATTACTTTCTGAATATAATACTTTACATTCTGAATTCATCAAAGTAGTTAAAGAATTAATTGTTTTCAAAAATAAAAACAAAGCTCTTGAAATTGAACTTAAAGAAAGTTCATAAAAGGATTGTGAAAATTGTTCTTCTTTGAAAAAGAAAAACACTGATCTCACAAAAACTCTTGAAAAATTTACACAAGGAAGTGAGATACTAAATGTTATTTTAAAAGCTCAACGATTTGTAAATGACCGATCTGGAATTGGATATGACCCAAAATCAGATAGAAGGAAAGGTAGAAAGAAAGCAGGAGGTAAGTCATATTTGAATTATTTCCAGCATTCTGTGCATACATCAAATCCTTTTGCATTTTGTAACTACTGTAATCACAAAAGTCATAATACCTCTTCATGCATTCATAAGAAGAAAGGAACGATAGGAACCTACAAATGGGTACCTAAAGGATCATATGTTTCAAAAATTTCCTGTAATAACCCAAAAGGACCCAAAAAGAAGTGGGTACCTAAGAATTAATCGTATTTAATTGTAGATGTGTCTCAAGGCATCCAAAAACAACAAATGGTACATAGATAGTATATGCTCTAGACATATGACCGGTGATTTTGAAAGTTTTACCAAATTACAACCTAAAGAAGGTGGAAAGGTAAAATTTGGAGGAAATCAAACCGGAAGGATAGCAGGAATTGGTGAAATCAAAAATGACAAAGGCATACAAGTCAAAGACGTATACTATGTCAAAGGATTATGCCATAACTTGCTGAGTGTAAGTCAAAGTGCAGACAAAAATAACTGGGTAATATTTGACTCAGAGGAATGTCTAATTATCAACAAGAATGACTTACCACTTGATAAGAAAAATATCAAGGCTAAGCTCAGAGCTAAAAGGGAAGGTAATTGTTATACTCTAGATATTAGTAGAAATGAATCTGAAAACTGTTTTCTGAGTAATGCTGATAAAAGTTGGCTATGGCATAAGAGATTGGCTCATGTCAATATGCATCAATTAGATAAACTACTCAAAAAGGATTTAGTTCTTGGATTACCCAAAGTAACTTTAAAAAATGACTTGATTTGTGACGCTTGTCAAAAGGGTAAACAAACTAAATCATCTTTCAAATTGAAAAATGAAATTTCTACAAATAGACCACTACAATTATTGCATATGGATTTAGTTGGCCCAGCAAGAGTAAAGAGTCTTGGTGGCAACTTATATTCATTGGTCATTGTTAATGATTTCTTCAGATTTACATGGGTTATTTTTCTATCATCAAAAGATGAAACCTTTGAAGAATTTATTGTCTTTGCCAAGAAAGTGTAAAATGAGAAAGGTATGTCCATTGTAGGTATTAAGACCAATCATGGTGGAGAATTTGAAAATCAAGCCTTTGAAGAATATTGTGATACTAATGGCATTGATCACAATTTCTCTGCTCTAAGGACACCTCAACAAAATGGAGTCATGGAACGTAAGAATAGAGTACTTACTGAAATGGCTAGAGCAATGTTAAATGAAAAGAACGCATCTCAAGTTTTCTGGGTCGATGCTATGAGTACAGCATGCTATATTTCAAATAGAGCATATATTAGAACAACACTTGGAAAGACACCATACGAGCTGTACAAAGGAAGGAAGCTAAACATTGCTCATCTACACATCTTCGGTTGTAAGTGTTTCATTCATAATAATGGTAAAGATAACTTAGGAAAATTTGATTCTAAAACTGATGAAGGAATTTTCCTAGGATATTCTAACCAAAGTAAAGCATATAGAGTTTTTAACAAAAGAACATGTGTTGTTGAAGAATCAATTCATATTGTATTTGATGAATTTGAATCCTCTTTCAAAACCATTGATGAAGAACAGGAAGTTGTTTTAAATCAAGAAAATGGCCAATCTATTTCTAAATCTCTTATTCCAGAAGTTGATGAAACCAAGGAAGAAGAGCAATCACTAGGACAACCTAGAGCATGGAAATACAATAAAAGTCATCCCTTAGATCAAGTCATAGGAGATGTGAATGAAGGGATCAAAACTAGAAATAGAATTTTCAATGAAGTAAGTTTTTCTGCATTCATTTCTGAGATTGAACCTTCTAACATTGATGAAGCCCTATCAGACAATGATTGGGTTATAGCAATGCAAGAAGAACTAAATCAATTTGAAAGAAATCAAGTTTGGGATTTGGTACCCCAACCCAAAGATCATCCGATCATTGAAACTAAATGGGTATTCAAGAACAAACTCGATGAATCCACAATTATTGTCAGAAACAAGGCAAGATTGGTGGCCAAAGGCTATAATCAGGAAGAAGGGATTGATTATGAGGAAACGTATGCTCCAGTGGCTAGATTGGAAGCTATACGCGTACTCTTAGCCTTTGCATGCATCAAAGGATTCAAACTCTATCAAATGGATGTAAAGAGTGCATTTCTAAATGGTTACATCATGGAAGAAGTATACGTAGAACAACCTCCAAGTTTTGAGGATGTAACTAAACCTTACCATGTTTTCAAACTCAAAAAGGCTTTATATGGTTTAAAACAAGCTCCTAGAGCATGGTATGAAAGGCTCAGTAAATTTCTTATTGATCAAGGTTTTGTACAGGGAAAAGTTGATACAACACTTTTTATAAAATAAAAACGTGATGATATTTTAATTGTTCAAATATATGTTAATGACATTGTTTTCGGTGCTACTAATGAATCTCTATGTAAGGAATTTTCTGAGATAATGCAGGGAGAGTTTGAGATGTCAATGATGGGAGAATTGAATTTCTTTCTTGGCTTGCAAATCAAACAAAGAAAGAATAGAATCTTCATATCTCAAACAAAGTATTTGAAAGAGTTGTTGAAGAAGTATGGAATGGATGAAGCAAATGGAACGAACACACCTATGAGCTCAACTATATTGCTTGATGCTGATGTCAAAGGGAAAGACTACAACATCACAAAATACAGAGGAATAATTGGATCATTACTCTATCTCACGGCAAGCAGACCAGACATTCAATTTAGTGTTGGCATATGTGCAAGATATCAATCAGCACCAAAGGAATCACATGCCAAAACTATCAAATGAATCTTTAGATACCTTGCTGACACACCAGAATTGGGTCTGTGGTATCCCAAAGGAATAAGTGAATATCTAGTTGCATATTCAAATTCTGATCATGGAGGATACAAGACAGACAGAAAGAGCACCAGTGGACAAGGACAATTTCTTAGAGGATCTCTAGTCTCATGGTTCAGCAAGAAACAAAATACAGTGTCTCTTTCATCAACGGAAGCCGAATATGTTGCAGTCTTAAGTTGTTGTGAACAAGTGATATGGTTAAAACAACAACTACAAGATCTTGGTATTTATCTCAAAGAAATACCAATCTATTGTGACAATACTAGTACGATAAGCTTGGCAAAGAATCCAGTTTAACACTCTAGAACCAAGCATATTGATGTTAGACATCATTTCATCAGAGATCATGTCCAAAAGAAAGATGTGAAAGTAATATTCATCCCTACTCATCTTCAACTAGCTAATATTTTCACTAAACCCCTTGCAAAAGATCAATTTCTATACATTAGAAGATAATTGGGAATGGTAAATCCCAATGAATTAAACTTGTTTTGTAGGAAGATTGAAACTCTGTTTTGAGAAACAAAAACAGAGGTTATCAGAGGACACCTTTACTGAAGTACCAACTTCAAGTAATGACTGACAGAGAAACATTACCCGAGGAACAACTTGAAGTAAAAGAGCATTTTACTCGAGTATGTACTCGAGTAATGGTCTTCCAAAACTGGAAGTAACGTATCAAGTTACCTGGATTTTAAATCAAACGGTTCATTTGGTGAGAAATGAACAGTCCAAACTAGAAATGACAGGTTACCCGAGGAGCGCCTCGAGTAAACTTAAAGCTTACTCGAGTAAGGACTAGAGTAACTGCAGGTTCAGATCACAAATTTGATGAGAATCGACTCAAATCTACTCTAAAATGGATATAAAATGATTGAGGGAACATGTTAGATATGAATAGTTTTGATGATGTCAAATATAGATGTCAAATATGAGCAAAAAGTTTGTATAATATACTTATCTTCCACATTGACTAACTACCATATTTAATGTTGTATATCTTGTAGATTAGTCATAGACATCATCGTGGGTTGATATTATAATGCCTCATAAATGGAGAATAATCATCAAGAAGAAAATCAAGAGGCAAGGAATTGAAGAAAGAAGAAAGAAAGATGAAGATTGAAGATATTCATCAAGAAGATTGAAGTTGGGTTATGAAGAATGATCATCAAGAGGAAAAATAAGAAGAAAGAGATTAAAGAAAGAAGAACTTGCAAAATCACATAAGAATATCAAGATTCAAGCTCCTAGAAGTGATACCGGAGGTTTCTATGATCATACGGAAGTTGGAATGGGTCAATACGAAGTTAAAATGATGTATACGGAAGCTATGGTACCTTTGGGGATGATTACCCGAGTAATCACTCAAGTAATATGGCATTGTTTGATTTTGGAGGTGTTTACTCGAGGCCTTACTCGAGTAATCTGCCGGGTTATTTGATGAATTACATGAGGCGGCACTTGAAGTAAATGGCACTCTGTTTTCGCGCGGCAGAATAGAGATTCGGTATTTTGATGATATCTCTCTAAATACATGTCGGATCGAACGGAAACCGGTGGCATTGGAAACTAGACTTCCAACACGAACTTTTGAAACCAAGATCACATTCAAAGGAGGTCATATGAGAGAGATATAAGCCTCGAAAGTTGACACATGAATCAGCGTCATATTCCTGGACAGTTTTGGTATTTTGAACATAACTCTCAAAATACATATCGGATTGAGATGAAACTGGTGCCATATGAAAGAAGACTCAAAGAGCTTTCCATGGATATATAATTTGTCACATTTTCAGCTATATCCTAAGAGCTATGACTTCTGGAAGTTGGTGCTCGTGATAGCTCGTGAGTTCAGAAATGGTCTAAGAACAGTAGATACTCTTTGGATCATAACTTTCAGTATACAACGAGTTTGGAGCTGATTCTTGTTGCATTGGAATGTAGATCATGAGGGCTTTCTAATGATATATAATTTGCCATGTTTTGAGTCAAAATCAAGAATTCATTTGAAGGCACCACTCGAGTAACTAGTTGATAACAAAAGACTTTACTCGAGTAGCTACTCGAGTAACCAGGTAAATCACGTGAAGTTGCTCTCGACCTGCCAACATTACTCGAATAGGTACTCGAGTAATTACATAGAAAACTTCCAGTTGCTCTCGGCCTGCCAACGTTACTCGAGTCCGTACTCGAGTAAAGAGACAGAAACTTAAAGAGAACTTCAAGTCGAACTTCAAGTTACTACCCAAACTTCAAGTTGAACTTCAAGTTACTACCAAAACTTCAAGTCGAACTTCAAGTTACTACCCAAACTTCAAGTTGAACTTCAAGTTACTACCAAAACCTCAAGTCGAACTTCAAGTTACTACCCGTGTACTCAGAATTATTTAGAAGAGAACTTCAAGTTACTACCCGAGTAAGCTATGCAGAAATGGAAGGTCACTCGAGTAGCCACTCGAGTAACCTGTGAAGAAACTTGATGTTTACTCGAGTGAGCACTCGAGTAATGCTTCCCAGAAAAACAGAACAGCGTCCCGAAAATTCTGGAAATCAATGGAATGATCATATAACTCATTCTTCTTGCTTCTAATCACTCTAACACTTCATTGTATTAGTGTTTAATGTATTTCTCTAGGAATACAATGAAGAGATGATGTGAAGAGAGAAAAACTGATTTTACGGAAGCGGAGCGTCAACGTGCACAACGGCTAGTTTTCAAAAACGAAGAACAGTCAAACAAAGCTAAGCCACTCTAACGGATAGGTTGAAATGCTTCCAACGGCTATCTCAACTCATCTATAAATATGGGAACATTCAACAAAGAGCAACACCAACGAGAACACTACAAGATCATGAATCATCTACTCTAATCCAACTTCTCTCTATTCTTATCTATTTTCTATATCATGTGTATTTGAGAGAAAGTTTTTGTATTGTACTTCAGTGTTCATCATATTCACTCTGTGAGAGAGTTTGTAAACCCTTTCTATTGTATTTCTGAATTGATCTCAAGGTAGAGGGACCTTGAGTGGGTTGATTTCCTTACGGGCAAGTATAGAGAGAATCGCCGGTAAAACTTTCTACTCGTAAGACTTACAAGGTGCAAGCAGTAGAGAACGTTGCTACTCGTAAGACTTACAGTGGTGTAAGCAGAAGAGAACGTTGCTGCTCGTTAGACTTGCACAGGTAAGCAGGAGGGAAAGGTCTTCGGGATTGCTCTGCTCGTAAGACGTGTTGTAAGGGGGAGTATCTTGGTGAGAACTTTGTAAAGGCTTTTCTTGTGCCTGGATTAAACAAGAAAATAGTGGATTGAAAATCTCAGGAGGAGCCTGAGGACTGGACGTAGGTCATCGTGGATTGGACCGAACCAGGATAAATCACAGTTTGCATATTCTCTTCCCTAAGCTCTTATACTGCTAGCATATATCATTTAAATATCTAACTGTGATTTATGATTCATTACTTTCATATATATTGTTTCCTCTAAAATGTAAAAAGATTTTTAAAGTTCTTAAGTTTTTATCTTACACCCAATTCACCCCCCCCCTCTTGGGTGTCAGCCGGTTCTAACAGAACATACATGGATAATTACAATATTATTCATGCCAAGCATGCAATTTAAATGAATTATTTTGGAAATTTTCTATATGATCACTCGAGTAGGGACTCGAGTAAACATGATATTTACTCGAGTAAGGCCTCGAGTAATGTCGGGTTCTAGGTCTTTATCTGTCGCAAACTCGATCATTTCCATAAAATCTCCTCGAGTAAATCACCCAGTCCTCTCTGAAAAACTTTTCACAATCTCTTCCCTACACTATTTCCGTCAAAACCCAACAATTTTTGACTCAAGAAACCTCCTATTCTGTTTAGATTCTTCCTGACCTAACTCGCGACTTCAAACTCTATTTCTCTGAGTTTTCAAGTTTTCACTTATTCAAAATGGTTAGAACCAAAAACCTCACTCCCACAGATTCTTCTTGATCCCCACAACTTTCTGACCCTCTTTCTTCTCCCCCAGAAAGAGAAGAAAACTCACACCTAGATCCAAAGCTAAAGTCCAACCCAAACCTCAACCGAAACCAAAAGGTGTTGTGATTAAAGAGCCAGTGGTTACAAGGGCTCAATCCAAGAAGAGCACCTCTACTGGGAGAGGCAAAAGTGCCAAGTCTCCTTCTCCTCCACCTTCGGATTCTTCCACTCCCTCTTTCACACCTAAACCATCCAAAAAGCCCAAATATGATGTGAATGTGGCTAAGGCAATGGCTGGAACTCTAGATTAGCTTGAGAAGGGGCAGTCTTCAAAGAAATATGTATTTCCAGAAGAGGAGATCACTAAACCTCCAAAGGGGTTTAATGTCAACAAGCTAGAGGAGTCCCAGAAGTATCTCTCTCAATTCTCAAGGAGAAAAGTATGCAAGACTCACTATGTGGACCTCAAAGTACTTCAGGAGATATTGAAGTATGATCTTAGTCCCTTTCTAGAACCATTTATGCCTTGGCTATCTATTAGACTTCCTTTTTGCATAAAAGTAGTCACACACTTTTACTGAAATCTTGAGATTCTAGATGAACCCAATAGAAACTCAACAAAGGAAGAGATGACTACTACTATTAAAGGCCAAAAGATACTTATCTCACCTTCTAGAATTAATCTGTGGTTAGGAATAGAGAACCCACCAGATGACATTTACTCCAAACTTGATTCAAACCAAATTTTCTCTGTTCTTAAACCTGGTGAGCTTGTAGGCCCTTTGAACTTCAAACTTAGTGACATGTGCGATCATCACAGGGTTCTATGGTATATATACTCTAGATCCCTTGTGAACAAGGCCAACAATTATACCCACTTTTCTGACAGGGACTATAGATGGTTTGCTTCCTTACTCCTGAAGGAACAAAAGGATTTGGGGGAGTACATATTTTCTGAGATGAAGAGATACAGAGTAGATGGGAAAGCTACTACGCCTATGCCATATCCTCAGATTGTTTCACTCATTCTAAAGAAAAATAAGATATGGTTCTTGGAGAGCAAAGAGCATATTAAGAGAGTGACTCCGGTTGGGAGAAATCAAATTGGCAAGCTCAACATTGATATTCCTCTCAAGGGTCCTCTGGAGTCTGGGTCTAAGAAGAAGAAGAAGACCGAGACTGAGACAAGTAAGATGGATGAAACTCAGTCTTCGGCTCCAGCTGCTACTACCTCTACACCCTCTTTCCTTAATGCCACACTCCAACACTTTATGGAGAATATGCTCAAGGGATTTCATGTAGACATTGCCAACACCAATGCTGAGCTGATAACTCAAATAAATGGCAAGATGTTGAGTTGGTTGAGAAGATGGATAAGAGGCACGAAGAGTTGCTAGCTGAGCAACGTGCCCAGGGTGAGACTTTGCGATTGATCTTAGCAAGATTGGACTCTTTGGGTCCTGGACCTTCTGCTGGTCCATCATCATCTGCACCTGAGCCATTTTCATCTCCAGAGCATATCCCATCTCCAGAACATATACCACCACTTCCAGAGAACATCCCATCTGATCTTCATGATACTGAGGTTGAGCTACTTATACCTCCAGTCTCTAGTCTACCTGAGCCAAGACCTAAAGATATTCTATACTGAGTGGATAACCCTAAAACCAATGAGACCATTCATATTGTCATTGAGGATTCACCACCCAGAGCTCAGCCCCAACCTACTCCTACACCCATTCCTTCTCCTACTCATACAGAGGAGATCTCTCCCTCATCTTCTAGTCATCATTCTGCAGATGACACAGAAAAGGTTCAAACTACCACCATGATTGTCTATCAGCCTCCTCCTGTTCCTCCCAGAGATGACATTCACATTCCTCCACTAAATCTTCCTGAACCAGAATCTTCTAGTTCTTCATCTTTTGATTCTTCTGGTTCAGATGGTCCTTTGGTTCTACCTGTGAAGCCTATTTCTGTTGTCAAGCCTTCCCATCCTCCTCTTGAATGATGAAGACAAAAAGGGGGAGAAGAGCTTGAGTGATTTTGTGGAGTGTTTGAGTTTCTTTTTGGGTATATGGGTGTATATGGGATTTAGGGAGATTTTCAATTTATAACTTTTCATCTTGTAATGTAATTTTAAGTTTAATGCAAGTTTACTTAAGTTATGATTTCATTTCAAGTCCATTTAAGTTTTTAAATTATGATACATTGTTGGACTAATGAAGTTTATTATGTATGCAAGGTGAATATGTTATGTTTTCAACCTTTTCTAAAACACTTTGAATTTAAACTTAACAAGGTTTTCAAATTTATCATTGAATTCAAGAAGTGTTTATTTGAGAACTTAATTTCAAAAATCTTGTTCAAAATCACCAAGTTTTGTCATCATCAAAAAGGGGGAGAATGTTAGATCTCATGTTTTGATGATAACAAAGGATGGTATGAAAAAGAATTTGATAAACAAATAAATTTGAACAAAGTAATAACAGGACAAAATCATCACTTGAAGTAAGCATTGGAGTAATGAAGAAAGACCAAGAGAAAAAGCTGAGAAACTTCATCACTGACAAGTTTTCTAAAGGGTTACTCGAGTAAGTACTCGAGTAATGAGACAGAAACTTGAAGTAACCAGGTCAACCTTCAAGTAACCTGCCAATGTTACTCGAGTAAGAAGGTAAATGACTTCCAGTTACTCTCGGCCTGCCAACGTTACTCGAGTAACCAGGTAAATCACTTGGAGTTGCTCTCGGCCTGCCAACGTTACTCGAGTAACCATGTCAAAGACTTCCAGTTACTCTCGGCCCGCCAATGATACTCGAGTATGTACTCGAGTCCCCTGTTTCAAGAAATGTGTTGCTCTCGGCATTTTCAACCCTGCCAATAATCCTCGAGGAGCTACTCGAGTAACTCACTGTGGTAAGCAAAACCTGAAGGTAATACTCGAATTACAAGAAATATTTTTTATCACACTTCACTCGAGGCACTAATCCAGTATGCAGAGTTATTTAGAAGAAAAACTTCAAGTTACTACCCGAGTACGCAGAGTTATTTTTTAACAGAACTTCAAGTCGCTACCAGAGTAAGCTATGCAGAAAATTTATATTTACTCGAGTAACAATGTAATCAAACTTGAAGTGCTCTCAGCCTTGAGATCCTGCCAACATTACTGAAGTAAAGCATCGAGTAACCTAAAGTTTATTTGAGAGTTTATTCAAGTTAATACTCGAGTAACCTATGAGGTAAAGTGTGCCATACTCGAGTAAGTACCCGAGTCAACAGGTATTTCTAAGGTTTGTAAATTTGTTTACTCCATGCACTACCTGAGTAATGTAATGTTTATTTATTGACTTGCAGTTTATTCACATTCTCACGATGATACTCGAGTAAGTACTCAAGTAAACTTAATGAATACTCGAGTATGCAAGTTCAGAATTTGAGAAATCATTCCAACGTTCATTGATTTGTTTCCTATGTGATTAACCTTTCATTGTATTAGTATTCTTAGCATATCCACAGATAAACAATGAAGAGATCTTACCAAATAAGGAAAGTCAAATGCAACGTTCAAATGCCACCTACCGCCACCTACCGCAAACAGATATCTTTCAATTACTGGAAAAGTCAACAGTGGCTGCGCATGCTCTAACGGACATGAAGAACAATGTTCCAACAATCATTACCAACACATCTATATATATGGGAACGTCCAAACAGAGAAAAGAACAAGAACACATACACGAATGTATCATCAAGTTCAATACTCTATTTTACATTATACTTGTAATTCTAAGCTTCAGTGATTCTTATTCACTCTGTGAGAGAGATATTTCATTCAAACTCAATATTTTTTTATTGAGGTAACTTAAGGTTGTGGAACCTTGAGTTGGGATTGGATTACAACTTGTAAGGGGGAGCGAGTGTCCAGGCGAAGGAACTTACTTGTAATAAGGTGCCAAGAACCCACTGAATCTTGGAAGTTATAGTGAAACTTTTAGAGAAGCTCTAAGGACTGGACATAGGTCAAAGTGGTTGTGGCCAAACCAGTATAACTCTCGGTGTACACTTCGGTGATATTTCTCCTTACTCTTTATTGCTTTACATTCACCGTCAAGTTTTTATATTTGCAACGAAATTTTAGTATCACCCAATTCACCCCCCCTCTTAGGTGAAACGCTTGCTCTAACATTTGGTATCAGAGCATAGGTCTTCTTGTTAAGGCTTAACAACCTAAGAAGAGAGTAATTGTTTGTATTATGTTTCAACCCAATTCACCCCCCTCTTGGGTCAAACACTCTCTGTTATTCTCTAGCTTCGATATCAATTATCTTTAAGAGAGTAATTGTTTGTATTATGTTTCAATATTCATATTATTTACTTCTGATCAAAGTTGTATCCTTACAGTGTGTAAGGTGTAACCCCTGCCTTAATAAGCATAATTATGATTCAATAACGCATAATTAAAATGGATTAGAGACCAATGGATAAACAAAACTCATTTAAACTCCCTTACGGTAGGGTTTCCAAAAATCATTCCAAAATGTTTTGCTATCCTGGTCTCACATTCAAATATAGAATATAATTACCTGTGAAGTTATATCACATTTATACATATCAAAGTGTACAGCAAAAATTCCCGACAACCCTCGGATTTCATTTATATACTAAAGGATTTAAAGTTTCCTAAATAGGGGATTACACAACCATATTCATAATATTATTTACATCTCAAAAAGAATATACAGTAATCCCGTCCAAAAGTGATAACTAACAGTTCAAACTATACATATCTACTAAGTCCTAGTTGCTCCTGGTGGTTCGTTTCTCCTTGGCACCACTTGCCCTGTCTGAAATGTTAGTCAATGGAAAGAATGAGATTCAAGAGAATCTCGGTAGTAACAAATCACTCATACAGTATATAAACATATAGCATATATGATCATGTTTAGCAATATCACAATAATATATAGCTCACGCCACATACAACAGCACTCATGGCTATAAACACTATGCGTCAGCTTTCGCTGGGATCTCAATTCAACATCTTATGTTGTAATCACTATGCCAGCTTTCGCTGTAATCTCAACGCATCACAATGTATCACAATGCATGACAAACATACATACAATGCTTTACATATAGCATAAGAGAAAGAGTCACTACCTTGTTCTTTCTGATTGTGCTTTCGCGTAGGTGGATCACGAACAGGGCAAATATCGAATCCTATAAACAAAATTAAGGACGACGAATTATTACCTATTCCAATTATTTAATAACTCATGATACTTGAGTTGGTTGTCACTATGGTCATTTAATCAAGTCAACTAAGGAGCTAAAGTGGTCAATTAACCTTAAAGGCCAATTTCTAACCTCAAAGTTCCATAATATTACATTATGCCATAAAATCTTCAATTTTTGCATAGGTGACCAATCTGCCAGAATTTTTCAGCAACTTTGAAAAATCATAACTAACTCTATAAAAATCAAAATAGGGTGATTCTAAAGGCTATGTGACCCTTATTTAGTCTAGTTTTAAGGAAAAATATCACCCACAGCCAGCTGGATACACATCATTCCCAGAATTTTCATATATTGCACACGGTCAGACTTCAACCCAGTTTTCATGACTTAATTTCAAAAATTCATAACTCCTAGCTCACAAATTGAAATGACATGAAATATATGTCCATTTTAAAGCTTGACATGTGAAATTTAAGATTGAAAAGTTTCATAATTTTCAGAGATCATTTGGTTATCCAAAAACACCATACCAATAAGGTACCTCACTGGAATTCTGTTCAGGCAAAAATCCAGTTTTACATTTTGAGTTTCAATTACCCAAAATTCACAACCCAGGGCTATTCCCACACAATTTTTTGTGTAGAACACAATGGTAACATCAAAATGAACAAATTCCCACTCATTCCACATGTCCTGTTTTGGCAGAAAATTCAAAATAAATTCCAACAATTACCAACTTTCAATTTCAGCATCAAACTTATGTCAAATGGATCCTAATCATCATAAAACACCAATAACATAACCAAAACATCATGAATTACCCAAACCCTTGTTTGGCCAAAATCAGGGCAGATTTATACATGCCAAAATACTCATTCAACCAACACATCCAATAGCTCAAATTGATGCTAATACTTACATATTGCTCCTCCTTAAGTTCTTTCTTTGATTCTTCAGCTTTTGTTCTTGCAAGGTGGCTGAAAACTCCTCTTCTTCAAAAACAAAAACCATAGAAATGAAGCTAAGGAAGAGAGGAATAAGTTTCATGAAGGACACTTGAGCCATAGATGAGGTTAAGGAGGTGAAAATCAAGATCAAAGTCTTACCTTCACTTGCTCCTAATTGCTCTCTTGGGTTGTAGCTGTTGAACTGACTTGGAGAAAGAGAAAATGTGTGCTTTAATGATCAGATTTTTGGCCCCTCCTATCTCTTAAAGTCCAGCCGAAATATGGGACTTGAAGGGATAAATGATCTATAAAAAATATCACACTTCCACCTCCTCAAAATAATATATTTTAATAGCTTTAACATGTGCCAAATAAATTGAGATCATCATCTTTTCTCTTTCCATATACTTGGCCGAGTGCTTCTTGTTTTAACTAAAAAGGGACTTTGAATTATCATATCTTCCTCCTCCACATATTTTATTTAGAGTTGCAATATTTGACCATAAGACTTTTTCCATCACCTTTTCTCTTCCTTCATCTTAACTTGACCGAAACTACACCTTAAAGAGGCTATATATATTTGATTCAATTCCCTCTTCTTTTTCCTTTTTGTTAGCTGAAATTATTGACTAAGAGGAAGAATTGTTTACTTAATGCTCTTCCTTTTTCTTTTGTGACTTGGACGTCCCAACATAAATAAAGAGAAGTGAATGAATTTGACCAAGTCTTGCCTTTTTGCATGTGTGTGTGGCATGTTGACTAGACCTCCTCTCCTTCTCTTGAATTTGGACATTAATAAGAGGTCTGGGATGAATTAAATAGCTTCTTGATTAAACCATTTTCACCTTCTTAAAATATATTATTAATTACAATTTATCACATATACTTTGACTTTTCAACTCTTCATTTACTTGACTACAAATGTTCCAACCTTTTGAGTACATTTTGGGGCATTACATAAGGGGGAGTAACTCGATTGTAATTTTACGGTGTGTAAAGGGGAGTAACCTGATGAGAGATTTGTAAAAGGCTTCACAAGTACCCGACTAAACTTATGATATTATAGTGGTTCTCAAGTACCCAATTAAACTTGAGAGACATAGAGGATTGAAATCTCAGGAGGAGCTTGAAGACTGCATATAAGTCATCGTGGATTGAACCAAACCAGGATAAATCACAGTTTGCATCTTCTCTTCCTTAAGCTCTTATATTTCTAGCATATATGATTTAAATAATTTGTTATGGTTTTATACTTCCATACTTATTGTTTTCGTAAGATGCAAAACAAAATTTAAAGTTTTTAATTTCTTATTGTACACCCAATTAACCCCCTCTTGGGTGTTCACCGGTTCTAACAAAACTTTGATATACTTTCTTTGCATAATTAATCTCTTGTGCTTATGTCTATTGTATATCTAATTTAAGGCATATTGTATGTCTTCTACGCTTATGATTACCCTTTTAATTCAACTAATTTAATCCTTACATTTGTCCCCAACAATCACTAACCATCATCAATTACAGTTCTTAAAATTGATAAATTATCCAACTTAACCCAAATTTGCTACCAATCTTTAGGAAAATTTTAAAAATCATATCTTAGGCTAGAAAACTCCAAATGAGGTGGTTCAAGTTCCTATATGAAGCTCTTGAAGTCCTTTGTACAAGAAAAATATTATCCAGTATCTACTCATAGACTTAATCTCCCAAATTCCATGATCAATGTTGACTATCCAATGTGAGAGTCAGAATTTTCCAGATTTTCTACCCAAAGTTTAAAAATTCATAACTTATAATTTACACATCCATTTCCTGATTTATAATACTTGATTGAAAGATCTATAAGTCTACTTTAAGGGGAAAATAATCACACTGCCAAATCACCAACATAACCTCTTGTAATTTATATATTCTCTTACTATTAAAAATATGGAACACAGAGTGTTCCTAGTTTTTGGACCAAACTTTCAAAAATCATAACTTTTTCTCTAGATATCCAGTTGACACGTTCTAGGACTCATTTTAAATCTTTGGATGTGTGATATTTCCTTGCCAAATTTTATAAACAAAGGACACAATTTGTCTGACTAAAATAGCGCCCAATGTGATTGACCCTCAAAAATTTGACTTGACACTCTGAATTAAACTCATAAAACCTCCACCATTTTCATTCCAAATCGAACTCTCCTTGATTCTATCATCTACTAAACATCTTAAACTCTCAAAACCTCAAAAGAAACTAAAGCAATTCCACTTAAAACTTATTTCCTAGCTTATACCATTACATGCAAATATTTTCTGGTGATGAGGACTAGGTGAAGAAGATGGCATGCAACCATGAATTTGGACTCTTAAACCTTAGAAATTCTGGCTTTAGGAACTCCTAAAATTAAGCTCTATTTCATTGACCTTCAAACAGAACCAAAGAACCCAAAAATTCATCCTAAAACTAACATGCAACACCTCTTTCAAGTTGCGATAGTGACAGATATGATTTCAAAAATTCTCTCAACTTCCAACACCCATTTCAACCAAGAAATCCACCTAAGAACAACATCAAACAACCAAAATGAAGATGGGAAAAAGTAGAGGAGGCTCACCTTAGTCCACATTTCGCTTTGCATGTAAGGTTCACTAGTTCTTCTTCCATTTCCGGCACTCCGATCACTCTCGTCTGACCTCTCTCTCTCTCTCTCTCTCTATTCTTTCTCTAGCTGAATGGTTAATGAAACTAAAATGAGAGTGAGTGAGGTGAAGTTGAGTGATTTATTTGGTGTTTTAAGTAAGTATTGGGTCGGGCTTATTGTGTCCGAATTGAGAGAGAATATGCTGAGGTGTTTTGTTTCCAAGTATGCCATGTGTGTGTTTTTATTTACTTATGTGTATATTTTATCCTATTAATCTCACGCACAAGGCTCTACATTTCCTACTTTGTCTAATTTAAAATTCCTTAAATTTCTTAGGTTCCAAAATTTAGCTTATTTTTAGTCCAATTCCGATTTTCGAGTCTGAATAATAAAGTTACCAACTTTTCCTCTTTTTTCTAAATCGGTATTGGCTCATTATTTAATTTCTATAAATTAATCAATTGGTCTGTTCCTCTCATGTTCACCGTACTTGTGCTCATATGTTTTCACAATGTTGAGTATGTGGCAGATAGCCCTAAGCAGCATATGGTTGCTACAACCAACATGTATAACATACACGGGGAGAACATGATTCACAACTGTCTCTACAGGTCACATGTATAACTTATAGAGGGAGAACACAATTCACAACTCACCTCTCCCTCAAAGTCATGTTAGCCTAAAGAGATAAAGGTTGCCATCGATCCTAAATATGCTCTTCCAGTGGCCACCACAGATGCTAGTGGGAGAAGTTGTGCTTAGCTCAATGGAATTTAGGATTCATCAAGACATTCCTGGATCTTGTGACTTGACTCAATGAAACTCTCTACCGTCAAGTGGTTAAGGGGTATGCAGTCTTGAGTAAGATTTGATATAGAAGGAGGGTCATATGATACTATAGCACTCCATATCCTACCAAATGAGAAAGAGCAGATGGCGTACTATAGTAAGATCTAACCCCTCCTTCTCTATCAAGTCTTGTTGATAACGCATATGACATACCCCTTGTGCCCTTTACGATAGACAGTTCTGTTGAGCCTAGCCACAAAGCTAAGAATATCTTGATCCATCAAAAATTGTATGGATGTACTCGATGTGTGAGTTTCTTTTCTATTATATATATATATAGACACACACACACAAATTTGTGTACAATTTTGTTCTGTATGCATATAAGGAGATATCAAAAGGAAAATCCCCTTTTTAAAAAAAAATTGACCAAAAAATTAGGTTCTTACATAAAAACTGTTATATATGTATACATTATATGTAACGGTTGTTTCATTAAACCTGTTAGCATTTCTAGCAAATAAATAATCATTGCAATATAACAACCGTTAAATGGATTTTCATGAAAGTAAATTTGGCAATTAACTAGATTGCCAAGCCTTTGTTAAATTGGTCTTATTTGACAAATTGGGTATAGAGACCTCCTTCTTATAGCTGCAACAGCTTATCGCTTAAGATCGTGCACATATTTAGTTTGATACTGGGTATAGTTTTTGTTTGTTTTAATTATTTATGTTATTTGTAATTTGTTTTTAAGACTTTGAATTTCTTTAATGACAATCATATATTTGGGGGGGGGGATGTACAATAAAGGAACCAAAAAGAAAAGGAGTACAATATTCGTCCCCAATTTTTCATAATATTAATCCCCACATCTTGCACTATTATTAGCAAGGAAAAAGACGGAAAATGAACTTTAAAAATATGGAAAGACAAAAGGTGTTTTCAATATTCATAATATCGTAGAACTGTTAGGCTTGATTTGTTCTTTTTAAAATGAAAAGGAAATGATACAAATCCTCTCACACATTTTTTTAGAAAAGTAACCTTCCCCCCTCATCGGCCAGTCACCGGAGCTCCAGCAGGAACAATTATCGGTAAAGTAACAAGATTTGCTAAGGAATTTACCACATTTAACTAGGCTTTAATAACCTTTATTTATCAAGTAATAAATGTATATTATCAGATTATTTACAAGTTTTATTAAGGAATTCACCATATTTTATTAGGTTTTAACATTCACGTTACCAAATAATAACAAATCCAATGAAATGTGGGAAATGTCTTAACAAAACCTTTTTTTAAAAATGTGTGAAGGCTTTGTATCATTTCCTTTTGATTTCAAAAAAGGCAAATCAGGCCTAACACTTCTTTAATACCAATGGTTTAAAAACCAAACCAGATGGTTGGACCAGTTTGGCCATCAGCCGGCGCACTTGGCGGCTTGTTTTGTGGGGTTAGACCATTATCATAGTTCAGCCGCTTCAGACTGTTCAGAATTGGCATTTGAGCCGAAACTTGGGGTTGAGCCGCAAACAGGAGCAGGTTTGGAAAATCCGGGCGGCTCTGATAGAAACCTAAATGCAGAAGAGGTGAAGAAGATCATTTAGAAGAAAGACGCAGAGGACACAAACATATAGCAGTTAAGAGGGCGTCTGCGTCTAATCTTTTAAGATAATGAAAAACATCATAAGAAATGAAGATCTAACCAAAGAAAAACATTATCCACGTATCTGATGCGTCTCTTTCATAAAACTTCCATTCAAACATAACATAGCAAAATGAAGAGAAACCGTTGACTTAGAGTGCTGAGAGTGATGAACGATTAAAAAAACAAAGTAGGAAAGAATGAAAAACCAATATGCAATTTCGCTACTAACAGACGAGTAATGGTAACTAAAAATTAAGCAACGCTTTCTCATAACTCAATTCAAAACTGGAATACCATTAATAGGTTAATGATTTACAGTATACGAGAAAGAAAGCATGTGAGATAAGTTTTGTTTCAATTTAAGTAAAAAGTATTTATAAGCCAAAATCAAACTATCCCAAACAAGCTCATAGTTTGAGAACTCTAAGCTGATATTTTGACAAGATTCCATCAAAGAGAGAGATTAAGAGCATAAACAAGGGAATAATGGAAAAGTAGATAACAACATCATCTTAATAAGAATAAGTTGAAGAGAAAAGTGACTAACCCCAGTAAGTAACCATGTCATCGAGAGAAAAATAGAGAGGCCCTCAGACCTCAGTGGATTTGTTTTTTTTTTTAAGTTTAACTTGCGGAATCTTAGCCCCAACCCAAGGAACCATATTTATATCCGTACTTAAATTTTTGCACGCAAGATCAAAAAAGATAAATTTTAGAAATTGTGAGAAAAAATCATTGTTCATGAAACCGGACCGGAAACCGGCGAACCGGCCAACTGGCCGGTCCGGTTCAACCAGTGGACCGACACTGTTCCGACCCGGTCTGACCCGGGGTTGACCCGGTCTGACCCGGGGTGAACCGGTGCAACCTGGCTGGTTCACGGGTTGCCTCTTTTTTTTTAAAAAAAAAAAAACTTTGCTTTTTTAAGCTCCAAATGACATTTTTCTTACTTTTTTTTTCAGAAAAATTATTTTCCTAAAATTTTTTAATTTTCAATGAGTTTTAAAAGGATTATGGAATATTTTTGGCATTAGTTGGAGAAAAATTCTTATGTACTTAACAATATTTTTGTGGGTATTAGGTTTAGAAGGTTATATTGGACTATTGGTTAGAAAAAAAACTCTTATTTAGTTTTTTAAATGGTTTGGATGAATATTTAAATTATATATATTTTTTAAATTGACCCCGGTCTGACTACCGGTCTGACTCCCGGTTTGACTCCGGTCTGACCCACTGACCCTTAACCCAGTACCCCGACCGGTTCAGTACCCGGTCTGGGTTCATGAACCTTGGAAAAAATGAAATAAAAAAGTGATTATACAATTTTACTACCACCTACAGTTTCATCTTTTAAAAAAAAATATATGTAGGGTATAATCCCTTTCAAGACATACCTTACAACATCATATAATTATCGTTATTTTACAATTATAATTACAACATTTGCTAAACTTAAATGGTGTTACCGGCTGCTCCCTCCATCTCTATTTATAATAAGGTCATGTTTTTTAAATGGTTTGTCCCTTTTTTATGAAGACTTTGTCGCTAATAATATTTTTAATCTATTTTATTCCTCATTAATTTTTCGCATACATATTTTTTTATTATTATTTTTCATTATTACTCTCTTCTTTATCGAATTATAAGCAAGGGCCAAGGGCATATTTAAAAACAAAATATATTTCTTCCATATTTATTATTTTTTTACTGTCTTTTTAACTATATACAATTCAGTTAAAACAACCTTATATTTATATATAGAGATCGAGGGCGTATTTTATATTCTCCATTTAATGCATCAAATGAAATATCTATCTTCTTTTTTTTCCTCTTACGTAGTTTCGTTTGTGGTGCAATATTTTTCTTGATCATAAAACGGGACAGTTTCTCAAGTTCCAAAATAATTGCCTCAAAGCAGGCAACGCTGATGCTGATTTCTAGGTCATGCGACTTTGGGAAAGCACATATATAGCGTTTATTTCCGGCTAATCGAAGTGATAAAAAGAATTTTTCTCTTTCCTAAATCCGAATTAAACCTCTAATTAGGAATTGATTGAATTTAGCTTTTTCTTAACTAATTAAATTAATTCAATTCAATTAATCGAATATAATTAAAAAAATTAGATAGATCTTGTTGTTCCCGGTGGCGCAAGGCAGAGTTTCCCGCCGAAGAGGTCGGAGCTGGCCTGGTGGGGTTGCGACCCGGAAATCAACCATTCTTGCTTGCCAAGCAAAGCACAAAGCGATCACCTTCTTCTTTGGCGCATTTCGTTATCCTCAGAAACTCATTGCTTATGTGCGCCATTTGCCTTTTGCATTATTACAGCTCAGGTAAGAGCCATTCATGTTGATGATTCGCACTTCCATTTCCAATTTCTTCATTATTCCCGCCATTATCAATTGAGAATTGAAGGAATGATTTTCATTAGGTCCTTGGGGTCTTCATGTGTTATTACTTTTGTCATTGCGAATTGCGTGGGATAAAGTCTATTGTTCGATAATTATCGACAATTGCAGAGATTAAAAAATGGTTTAATTAACAGTCTCGTCTACTGTAATTAATTCATTCGTGAATATATATCGGTTTTCAGGCGTTGCATTATTCATTACGAATCCGCTCAATATCTCTAGGTCCATGCTGGTTTTCTTCTGCATGAATGGTCGAAACAGATTTAAATTAGGGAATAGAATCTAAAGATCGACGGAATCAGGGAAAAATTGGAAGATGGGATCTGCATTGGAAATTGGAATCCGAATGAGGAATATGCTGAACTCTCCAACCAGGGCGTGTTACAGATTTGTGCGTTGTCATCCATGTCTTGTGTGTTTTCTGGGATTCTTGATTATTCTGTGCAGACGGTTCCCTTTCATGGTTTCCATTTTGGTATATATGTCCCCTGTTCTGGTCTGCACAGGTGTTCTGCTGGGTACACTTTTGTATTTGGGGCAATTCAACTCAGCCGAAGTTCACAAGGAAAAGAAGTTTACGGATAACATTTCATCCTTTCAAAAAGGATTTTTAGAGAGTGGCACTGTTATTGCCCGGAGATATGGATATAAAAGTATCACAGAGGAGAGTAGCATTGAAGAAGCAAGTTTGATGAAAGATAAAGTTAACAAGGCTGATCACAATGATGGTTTAGTTTCTTTAAATGTGCCAGTGGTTGATAAAAATTTTCTGACTATTCAACATGAGAAACAAGAAGAGGAGGAAATGGAGAGGGAAGTTCACGAGGAGGATAATGGAATTCCAAGAAATGTTGAAGCTATTCAGGAGGAGGAGGAGGAGGAGGAGGAGGAGGAGGAATCATCGGATCTGGGGTCTGATGATATTGAAAGCTCCTCACCAGATGCTTCCATGGCTGACATAATTCCAGCGCTTGATGAACTCCACCCACTACTAGAGATGGAAGGCCAACAGACTGCTCCTTCGTCCCGTGGTGGTTCTGGCGTTGAATATGAGAAGTCTCTGAAAAGCGATGATGGCAGTGTTGAATCAGATGAAGGGGCGGATTACGAGGAAGATGAAGCAGAAGAAAGCGGCATAGAGGATGATAGTAAATCTGCAATAAGATGGACAGAGGATGACCAAAAGAGTCTCATGGATTTGGGTTCTTTAGAGCTAGAAAGAAACCAACGTTTGGAGAATATCATTGCAAGAAGAAGAGCTTGGATGCAGATGACTGAAAAGAATCTAATAGACTTGGAAAGTACTGAAGCTCCCTCAAATGTTCCACCCATTGTAACAAGACGCAATCCATTTGACCTCTCTGATGATATTCCTGGATCAGCTCCATCTATTTTGCAACCTAGGAAGAATCCTTTTGATATTCCTTTTGATTCCAATGAAGAAAAACCTGTCCCCAAAGGAGACAGTCCTAAGGAAGAGTTCCCTGTGTTTAATCAGAAAGATACATTTTTCAGCAGGCACGAAAGTTTCAGTTTGGGACCATCTGGCTTAAGGATGGCTAAACATGAGAGACCAGATGTTTATTGGAAACCCGTCTTTGTGTCTGAGCAAATGGCTTCAGAGGGAACAAGCTATTCCTTGTACCAACAAAGTGAAGTAAGTGATTCAAAATTGAGTTCTGTTCCTGAAAGTGAATCTGTGAGTTCAACTGATCAAGAAGAAAGGATGTTCAATGAACAAGATTTTCCTCAAGAAGGAGAATCAATATCCACCATAGATCATGTTATTGGTCATGATGAAAGTGGAAGCCAATCCTTCGTCGAGGTTGACTCAACGGAGATTACACCAGCAAAGCAGAGAAATGTTTACCGTGAAGAAGTTGAAATAGTTTTGGGTGAAGTAAGTGATTCAAAATTTAGTTCCGTTCCTGAAAGTGAATCAGTGAGTTCTACTGATCAAGAAGAAAGAATGTTCAATGAACAAGATTTGCCTCAAGAAGGAGAGTCAATGTCCACCATAGATCATGTTACTGATCGTGTTCAATGTGGAAGCCAATCCTCCGGCGAGGTTGATTCAACGGAGGTTATACCAGCAAAGCAGAAAAATGTTCATCGTGAAGAAGATGAAATAGTTTTGGGTGGTGTGGAAAATAATTCTGACACCGAACTCTATTATGAAACAGGAGACGCTGCAATTCACGAGGAATTCAATACAGGTGAAACACATTTGAGAAGAGAAGTAGCTGATGAGGAAAGCAGCAGCAAATCAAGCCAGTCTTCTCTATCGGAAGTGATTGATGACGTTCCGGATGCGAACCTTGAAAAATCATCTAGTGTGCAGCAAGAAGGAAAAACCCACCTTCAGGAATCTAGAATTATGACACCAGCTTCTGAAGAGGACTCGGATTTGCAGTTTGAAAGTGAAGAGGAAGAACATCAGCACAATGAGCCTGTTTATGACTCTAGCCCACCGGCTGCTAGAAAGCTTCAGTCTTTTTATTCTATATATTTTGATTCAACCACAGATATCTTAGAAAGAACTTCGCGTCCAGCTTCAATAGAAAAGGCTGCAAATGTGACAGATGAAAACTCCGAACTGCATGATCAGAGAGAAAATGATGATACTTGTGGTCATGCTGAAGATCACTCGGCCTCTTCCCAGCCACATATGGATCAGGATGATGCACAACTTCATCAAGATTTGGATAAGAAGGATGGTTCTACAACGTCCAATTGTCAACATGTGCAACCTGAAGAGAAACCTCCGTCCGACATGGAGAATAACCTATCAAGCTCAGATGAATCTGTTGCTGCAGCATCTATCCATGATCACGATGAAAACCAGGTAAGATATACAAAATGTTACCACTTGAAACTTCTTTTGATTTAAATATGCATTTTAGTTCCATGTGATAGAGTTTGTCCATTTTTATTACCTCATGCTTTTGCTGGTTTATGTAACAATTCACAATCATTGCTAATGAAAGAAATTGACATATTTGCTACTTGCTGTTGGTTAAAGCATCAGATTTAAGTGTCCCTTTTGTCTAGCTTCCTACTGAAGACCCCCTTTCAAGAAACAGAAGAAAAGATCACTAGTCGGAAATTCTTCAAAAATACATAATGCAAATAGATGTCAAATGGAATGCTTATTGTTAATGCGAAATTTCTGTTTCACTGATCTACTTAAGGTGAGGATTTTTCGTTGTACTTGCATGCGCATGCTAGATGTACACACCACACAACCTCTATTGTATCCTTTATGTGTTTAATCAAATGAACACCAACAGATATGCCGGCATTAAATTGGCGAGCTATAAGTTTAGTTACTAGTCCATGACTGAGAATCTAACCATACATTCCTTTTGACATGGTGCAAAATCATGTCATGTACGCAAAATTCATTCAGGATGTAGTCACTCTCAACAATGATGGAGCTGGAGAATTTTATGATGCCATGAACATATTTGATGCATCCCAGACTCCTGAATTTAAATCACCCGCTGGCGGATCACCAAGAGATGTAAAGAGGGAAGAGGCCGAGCCGGGCGGAATTCCAGTTCTTGAAGTAAGATCGGCCGAAGATATTGACTTGGCTTTTAAACAACTTGAAGAAGGAGCGGATGTTGAGGAGGTCATCCTTCCATCCATGATTAAAGATCAGCTTGCCAGAGAAAAGTCTGAAGAAGGTAACTCAGAAGCTAATTCATCAGACTTGAAAGTTATTGAAGCTAGATCATTGGATGATATTAATGTTGCTTTTGAGGTGAGCTCAGAAGTTAATGAAGGGAAGCTGTCAAATTCCCCGGATTTGAAGGATGGAATAGTGGAAGGAGGAGAAGCAAATGAAGTGGAAGAATAAATGTAGAATCAAGTAGCCATGAAATTAACAGAGAATCCCTATGGATAAATCACAAAATGTGCGAAGGAGCACCTCCAATTATGAGGCAATATATCTCAGAGTAAGCGATTTAGTTCCCGCTCTAGCCCATTTGGTTACTCTGATTGACACAACATTCACTGTGAGCGGCATTTTTGTGCAACTGAAGCAATTTGAATATGGAGAGGTCAGGTTTTTCTCTCTGTTTCTCATTTTGATAGATCGTTTTCTTCAAGAAAGCGTTTGGTTTGTTTTCTTGAAGCATGGGCCCCCACCCCCACCCCCACCCACAAAAAAAAAAGTATTTATTATATGGTGGGTAGGCAGGACATGTCCGTTTGGGTTAGTGGTAGAAACTATTTTTTCAACGTGATTTACGGTTTATAAGATAAATGTGTGAGAAAATTTTTTTTCTCGGCTTGCATTAACGTGTATTTCAAATACCAACTCAAACAAGCACGACCATACTTATTTGTTTATTCTTGCCCACAGTCGACATCTTATTTATTTCTACTATGATACGTTGTGTATTCCAACCTTGTAGACCATAATTTTGCTCGTAGAATTGAAGCCTGCCTATAAAAAGTAGTTTCTTTTGCTGTCAGCGTTCTTCAAGGTTTTTTTTTTTGGGTGAGGTTATAAATATGAATGCCATCGCATGAAATTTTTGAGAGGAATTACTTTTCGGTCTCAAGGAAGGGATTTAATTATCAAGAAGTCTCTATGACAATTAATGAACATATAATAACAAATTTCAATGTAAGAAATGATAATACCTCATTTATTATTGGAATTTTTTTGTAATTAAATCCTTTTCATAGAACTTCATAATAATTCTCCCAAATTTTTATGATATTAATTTGCTCTGTGATCTTGCTTTGATGCTTGTTCACTCTTTGTTGGACCATGGTCCTCTGCAGATTGCAAGAAGCTCATGACTTTGCCCACAACGTCTATCATTTGCTTCCTGCCATTTCAAGAATCAAAAGCCATAAACAGAAAGTTATAGCAAATCTTAAGTATAAGCCAAAAATGAATAAAGAAAGGAAAATGCCTCCCTTTTTGACGTTTCAAGCTGATTTTCTGCTCCGTAAGTTATGATCAATACATTGGGTATACGACAAATAATGATCATTGTTCCTAGTAATGATTTTAGCAAGACTCCAATTATAGGCCATAATTTTAGATGAAACGCTGAAAGAAAGAATAATCTTCAAAACGAGTATAGAAGAAAAGGCATAAGCAAGAAGATGTAACACAAGTTTTTGTGAAACCAACCATTAATCAGGTCCCGAATTGTGACTCTCATTCAATTTTCATATATGAAATTATTGGTATGAGGGAAGCCCTTTTGATGGATTATTTTATTTTCCAACTATTTTAAAAGGTCATTTGTTTCTACCAACTCTTTCGTTAAAATTGCACAATTTTTTAAACTATCTGATCTTTTTTAATAATAAAAGGTAAATTACAAAGGATGTCCCCGTAATTTCACAAGAATTGCACAACTTTCCTCTCTATTTTGAAAATCACCACAAAGCTTCTCAGAAGAAGACGTTTGAATATGTTTAAAAGATAAGCTTGGGACTAGCACAAAAATTGGGGAAAGCTGTGTAATTAACTCTATCATCCCGCAAAAAGCTTATATATAAGGGAAAATGACAATTCAAAACCATGGCTCTATTTTTAATTTTAAATAACCATTTGGGGTGGCATTGGTTCCCCAATTTTAAGTGAAATGTAGAAGCAACTTTTGGTTGTAAATCATTTAAGGAGAATAAAATGGAATGTTGTACCAAAAAAATAAAAATAATTCGATAATAAACAATATTTTCTGCATCTCTAGATTAAAAATTCAAAAAAAAAAACATGCTAATCATGACACCATTTTGAGCAAAAACGCCCTTAATTATTGCCATAACTACAATCATAATATTCTCAGGATAATTTTAATAATAAGAATTAAGAAATCTGAAATCCTGCAAGCCACAACTTTTTGGCCTTTTACTTTTTCAGAAATGCTTTTTTTTTTTTAGTTTTAAAAGAAATGCTTTTTCCTTTTGTTTACCCCTAACTTTTTCAGAAATGATTGCCCCTTCCCATCCCCCCATTCATAATTATCTTTCAGCTTTTTTTTTTCTTAATTTATTTTTTAAAATTAATTCATATCTGTTATTTTACACGTGCCCTATAAATAATTCCTTGGCAGGCAAAAGTCCGAGCACTCTGGTCCATCAGAACTCAGAAGGCATAAGGAATGGACCACGTAGAAAAGAACAAATAGTAAAAGACTAAGTATGAATGATGGAATTGTTGATTTTAAATATTTTGGGATAAGTTTCTTTTAACTCAGAAGGCATAAGGAATGGACCACGTAGAAAAGAACAACTAGTAAAAGACTAAGTATGAATGATCGAATTGTTGATTTTAAATATTTTGGGATAAGTTTCTTTTAATGTGAATCTCAAATTTTGTAGGAAATTTTAGAAAATTAATTACAAATAAATTGTGAGTTGTAGAAGTTTTATAAATTTCAAAAGTATTAGGGTGTCAATTTCAAAAAATCATTTGTAAATCCCACAACTATGTAGTAAAAAAATTTGAGTTAAATCCTAGACCACATAATTTAAGAAAAATAATTTACAACTTCTCCTTCAATATTTAAAAAATATTAGACATTTTCAACTTATTTTCTGAATTTTGTACAATATTTTTAAAAATATATTAATAATAAGTCAAATTTGTAAAATACAAATAATTAATTTGTTTACTTGCAACTAGTCCGCAATTTTCTCTACTTGTGGCCTAAATAAATGATCTAATCTCTATATATATATATATATTTATTGGAAAACGAAAAAATGTCTTTTCTATATGTTCACGAAAAAAACAAGAGGGACCATCACCAATTCGTTTTTTATTTTAAGCCAAAAGTAATAATTACGAGTAACTTTTAATTTTTGATTTGAACGGCCACATTTGATTTAATTACATTTAATGAGATGTTGGCAAAATAAATTACACTTAATGAGATACTAAAGTCCTTGATAGTATTTCAGGCCCCAAGAAAAAGTCCTTGATGGCATTATGACTTAATTTTATTTTATATCTTCTTTCAAATTGCCCATTTTTTTAAAAGTATTTTTAAAAATTAGCGTGGCCAGACAACATGCAGCCATGTAATAAACCCTAGGTCCTGTTTGGGACGCTACATCTTTCACTGCTTATTCACTTGCCGACAAGCCAAACTTTCCCTGATTCCCATGGGAAATGCTAGCTTGACAGCACAGAATCACCTAACATCTGCCACGATCCTCTTCTCCTTCGCCAACGCAAAAATCGCGTCTCTTATTCATGAGAGGTTCGATTTCTTTGATATTTTGAGACTATCCAATGGTCCGTTGCCAGGTGGACAATCCACATGACAGGCTGTTACGCTTGCAATAACTCGCTTACAGGGTATTATTAGTAACGCCCGTTCTTTGGTGTTGGAGATCATTCTGGGTGTCTCCTCCGTCACTCTCACTCGATCCTCACTCTCTCTGGTTAGCCTTCTCTCTCTGTGTAGATTGTTCTACTGAACTCACATTCACTGATAGTGTTGGCCAGAAATTTTTACCAGGGTTTGTACGTGAGCTGCGATGAATAATTTTGATTTTTCTGTTTGAGCTCGTTTCCGTCTGCTGGTGTTTGATTTTGTGCTCTGTTGTATGATTGTTGGTGAGCTGTTTGAGGTTTTGATCTACTTTTTAATCTGGGTCCTGGTCATGAGGAAAGCTTTAGGCTCGGCATTTCACGATTTTGCGTCAATATATAGTGTTAGAGAGCTCACTTCCTGAACCGAGGAAGCAGTAATGATTATTCTTTTATCATCTTTCACTCAGATAATGTATATGTTGATGTCAAACTCAAACCCACTTATCGATTAACTCGTTTACTTATTAATTTGTCGGGACTCAAGAAGTAAAGCTAAATCGGCCTAGTAATTTGGGCGCCAATCGATGATATTGTTCATTTGAGTATATTAAACTCCGATACCAGTGATGCATCTAAATAAATAGATTGAATTGGTTTATCTGTTGCTCATTATGTTGAGATGAAAGTTGGAAGAACGTCCATGAATGGCATCTCCAATTCTGGAACATAAGATGTCAAGGCACTGAATTATCTGCGGAATTTTTCTCTGATATAACTATATTCTAAAAGGAGTCGGGGCAGTTTGTTTGCTAGATCAGTCTCTTTCTTATCACCAATTCTGTTACTTTCTGATCAAGTTGATGCCTCGTCTGGTTGTGTTACAGCTCTAACAATATGGCTGAGACTGCGCCAGCTGCTCCTAATCCAGAATTGTTGGAATGGCCAAAGAAAGATAAGCGCCGCTTTCTTCATGCTGTCTACCGTGTTGGTGATCTTGATCGCACCATCAAGTACGATGTTGCAACAATAAATTGATTTCTTTTCATGGTTATATATGTGCCTTTAGATGCTCAACTTTTCTTCACTTCTTTTAGGTTCTACACTGAATGTTTTGGAATGAAGCTTTTGAGGAAAAGAGATGTGCCAGAGGAAAAATATTCCAATGCTTTTCTTGGATTTGGCCCTGAAGAAAACCATTTTGTTGTGGAATTGACATATAGTACGTTGCTCAACCTTTTGCTTATCGTGTTATGTTTTATGCATGCAGTGAGTGTTTCATGGCCATATATCCTTGTAAGTTTATTTGGTGTTTTCTATCATATGGCGTGGGACCATTTTGTGAAAAAATGCAATTGTATGATTTTGAGTTGAACAGAATATTCACATGAGACCTTCAACGAAACTGAGAAATTACTGCACTCGAATTGTGTTCCTCACATATATATATATATATATTTTTTTTTTTTTTTTATTCTTAATTATATAATTATAATGTTTGGTCAGATTATGGGGTGAGCTCCTATGATATTGGAACTGGCTTTGGGCATTTTGCAATTGCAACTCCAGATGTAAGCCTGACATCACCTTCACAGATGCTCTAGTATCAATTTGTCTGTGATTAGAATTAATTGAATGTTTTTTTTCAAGGTTTACAAAATGGTTGAAAGCATCCGGGCTAAGGGTGGAAACATAACTAGGGAGCCTGGTCCAGTTAAGGGCGGGTCCACTGTCATTGCATTTGTGAAGGACCCTGATGGTTACATTTTTGAAATCATCCAAAGAGAATCAACCCCTGAGCCACTGTGTCAAGTAATGCTTCGTGTTGGTGATTTAGAGCGCTCAATTAAGTTCTATGAGAAGGTAAAAGGCCATATTCAATTTATTTCTGCCGTTTGATGCACTCCGATTTAGTTTCTGCATACTTTTCTTTTCCCCCAAATAATTGAACATGTTACTTTGTAGAACCTCACTAAATTAAATTCCAAGAAAGAACATTCGCCTGCTGACATATTTAGTAAAATAGCAATGCAGTTGTAGGCCTCTAGGCTGAAGTAGGGCTTTGAAGGGTATGCTCTGTTTTTGTTGTCATTTAATTTAACATTCTATGGGCAGATCTTTTAGCCATGGGTTTTAGAGCTAGATGATCGACTAACCATGTCTTTACGGTTTTTTATTAGTTCAATGAATTGACGTCAATATCAGAACCTGAATTAGGAATTGCCAGCTTTTGCTTATCATGCAAATTTTAGGGCATCCAAGCTGCACTTGTATTGTGATCCAAATCAAATAATCAAATTTTATAATCTGATGTCATTCTTTAATGGTATAATATCTCCGCAGGCTTTGGGTATGAAGGTGGTAAAGAGAGTTGATAGACCTGAATACAAGGTAAATTTTCTTACACTGACCTTAAATAGCAGTCTACATCCTTTTGTCATGAACTGCTCAATTTTTCTGAACTATGTTATTGCTTGCTATTGTAGTACGCACTTCTGAACTATGTTATTGCTTGCTATTGTAGTACGCACTAGCCATGCTTGGCTATGCAGAGGAGCATGAGACAATCGTCTTGGAGTTGACATATAACTATGGTGTCACTGAATACACCAAGGGAAATGCATATGCGCAGGTTAGTGAATACATCATAGGTTTAATATCACCATCTGCATTCTAAATTGTTTTATCTCCTCATCTCTGTCTGCCTTTTCTGATAAAAATTGTGATATCTCTTTAAGGTTGCTATTGGCACTAATGATGTATACAAGAGCGCTGAGGTAGTCAACCATGTCATACAAGAGGTAGGAGGGAAGATTACTCGGCAACCAGGGCCAATTCCTGGCCTCAACACAAAAATCACTTCTTTCTTGGATCCGGATGGTTGGAAAACTGTGAGTTTTAAATTTTTTCCCCTATGCTATGGATGGCTTTTTTCCCTTTCCATTTGTTTGCGCACGAGAGTAGTTTGCTGAATGATAGGTGAAATAGAATGCTATTTACATGGATGTCTATTTGCTTTTAGGTTTGCCAATGTTGTGATTTGATGCCATTTTTTATTTATTTTTCTTGTGTCATCAAATTCATCTTTGAAAGCTGTTAGAAGATCAATAATCATAGTTATAATATAGAACGAAGTTGTAGATTACTTTTTAATGACCCAAAGATGTAGACCTCCCTCAATTGTAGAATTCAACATTTATTATGCATATAGTCTTTTTTTTTATTATTCATAAATATAGTCCACAGCATAAAAATTAAAAACTGTATCTTCTTTTTTTTTGAGTTTAATAAAAACTGTGTATCTTTAATCTTCTCATTATCTGCTTTCTTCAAGTGGATAAATAGGTCTTGCTATGTTGTTCAATGGCTCATGGCTAATTGAAAACCTCCAACACTCTTTAAATAGGGAGAATTACACTAAGGTCCCATAGAAGAAGAGAAATGAAAAAATAGTCCCAATAGATTGCAAAATGAAAAAATGGTCCCATGGAGTTGTCAATACAGGCTCTTGGAGTTGTTAACGAGTTGTCAATACAGGCTCATTGAGTTGTTAATGGGACCATTTTTTCATTTTGTAATCTATAGGGACTATTTCTTCATTTTTTTCCTTCCTTGGGACCTCATTGTAATTCTCCCATTTAAATATATTTTTTGGTGTAGGAGTTGATTTTTTTTTGTCCCTAGCTTCAACCAAGATATTGCATCATATGCCATGCATATTCTGAAATCCCTTTTCTCAAAAGAAATAGAACGATGCCATTATTGCGGTCAAAATGTGAATGTTGAACTGTAGTAACTCTGAGCATGCACTTTCCTGTGTTAATCTGTTGCCATTGTCATTGGTAAGTATATTCAATTAATTCATTTTTGGTATGATTTTGTAGGTGATGGTTGACAATGAAGACTTCCTGAAGGAATTGAAGTGAATGAGTGATGGCCGCTCTGCTAGTGCTTTTGTAATAAATAATGAAACTTGTCTGTGATCAGTGAACATACAGACGTCCTTGTGTGTACTTCTCTACTGTTGGCTTTTGGCGATGTGGTTGTGCAGTTGTCTCAGAAACAATGGTTGATGCTTCTATCTGTCTCTATCTATCGATCTGTCTGTGAGCTAAATTTGATCAATCTATCTTTTTCTTGTGGCGTGAGGCTCTTATTTCAGATTGCACTCGAATCTTGAGCAATTAATGTCTACTTGTGACCCTTCTACAATTCCATGCCTAGGAGAGTATTGTAGGTCAATGAAAATTTGGACTGGATGGTAAGGATGCGATGTTTTTTTGGATGTGCATGGCGGGAATGAACCTGCTATCAATCACCACCGTCAGTTTGGGGTTCATAAATGTGGTGGGATCTTACGCCATCAAAATACAGTTTCAATAATTAGTACTCTCTCCGTCCTAATTATAAGATAAAGTTAACATTTTTAGAGAAATTAAGGAAGTTAATTAAATTATTTTAGAGTATTTTTATTTTTTTCTTCAAACTAATTAGTTTGACTAATAAATAAATATAATTTTAATACATAACATATGATATGATAAAGTAACTTATTTAGTTTCCTTAATTTCTCAAAAAAAAAAGTCAACTTTTTCTTATAATTAGGACTGGAGGTAGTATTTGAAATTTTTGAACTTGTGTTTTTTAATGGAAAAAAATCTTTTTTTTTAAAGAAATTATGTTATTTTATACCCATTTAAATAATTTTCTTAAAGAAATAGAAGTAAAATAAATTAAATCTAAACCATATAGATCTTGGGTTCTAGTTTAGGATTTGATGTACCTTTATCTTGAGTTGTTAATGAATGTATCCAATATTATTGGGAAAAAAAAGGATCTTGGTGTTCATTAAGAGTTATGAGTATTCAAACTCGTTCCAATCACCATTAGGGGTGAAGTTGATGCTACTAAACCCACAAGGCGTTTGGCTAATAAAATACTTTGGATATGTTACTTAAGTTTCAGTTTAAGAAATAACACAGCTTAGCTAAAAAAGTCAGAGATTCAGTAATAAATATTGGAACTGCGTTACTAAAGAAATTTTGAGGAAGTTTTCAAATTATAGAACTCAAATAATGCAGAAATTTACAAATGGCGTTGGTACAACTAAGCTTGCTCTTGGTCCTTGAGTTTTATTTTACAACTTGATTATTATTGATAGCCATTGTGTCTCTACCGAAGTCATAGACTCATAGTGTGTCGTTTACCCTATTGCATGATGACATGGATGCGGTTTCTTTTTCTTTTGTTTTTTTGAGAGAAGCACCGGTTTTTTACTGCAACGGTCTCTGTTCTCCGCTGTTGCAGAAGCTCGGGTGTCCGCCGCTGGGATCCTGTAGGCCTTGCTTGGCGTCCCAGATTAGCAACACCAGCGTCCCAGCCCAGCCTAGTATCGTCGTTGCTTTCGGTAGTCTCGCTTCGTCGGAAAATCGGAACTAGCTTCGTCGGTGTTGTCTCTGTAACGCTGAGAGGAGTTTTTTAGTAGGAGAAATTCAGAACTTGAGCGTGAGAAGCTTGTGATCCAGCCTAGCTTCGTCGGTGTTGTCTCTGTACTTTCTCTGTAGTAGCCGACGATCTGTAGTTCAAAATCTCTGTAATTAATAGTTCAAGTCTGAGCACGTTGGTTCCGCTCTGTAATTTGGAGCCGACGAAGAGGAAACCGTTCTCGTCGCAGCCTCTGTCAGGAAGGCTTTGGGGCTGCTGCTGGGTAATGTGATCAGAATTGAAGGCAAATCAGAACTGAAGGCAGATTAGCTTCCATAAGCTGAGCTTATTTCTGGTTATAACAGAGAGTGCTAGAGATAAGCGAAAGAGAGAGAGAACATAGTCGCGAGAGCAGGAATCAGACGCCAATGCTGGAGAAGAGTCAAGTCTTGGAGTGCAGAAGGAAAAAAGTTCATAATGATGATAAAGAGTTTACAGGTAAACAATCTTTAACCCTTTAGGTAGAGGATTGGATGTGCGACGATGCTATTGGAGAGGAAACCACCATGCTTGAAGCAACTAAAAAGTCATATAAGGAAGCATGCGTTGAGGATCATATACGTAATGATTGTTCAGATGAAGAGGAGGAATGGTGGTGGGTAACCAAATTGGATGGGTTCTGAAGGTGGATACAAATACCCTTCGGCAAACAAAAGGGTGTTTTGCCCGTATATGTGTTGAGGTTATTTTGAACGCACCTTTACTCCCATCCTTGATGATTAATGGGAAAGAGAAGAAAATATTTTATGAGGGATTACATTTGATTTGCTTCTTATGTGGACGGTATGGCCACGACACAGAGCATTGCCCTAATAATCAAGAGACAAACACATAAAAATCCTCATGCATGGCGAATCCGTCAAACTCTATAGAGGCAACACAGTCGCCCATATGCTATGAGAGATGTATGGAGAGTGGATGGTGGCGCCGCGTCAGAGAAGAGGGCAATGGAACGTTATGGTAGGTAATGTAAATTATAAGCGTGAGTCTAGGAGTGATTTACGATCTTGGAATATGGAAGGAGGATCATGTTTTGAGGCCCTTAATTCTGAAAATATGTGAGTTAATAATGGAGGTTATGTTGATAACGCAAATCAAGGGAAAGTTCATGTCAATTCAAAACCAGGAGAAAGATCACGTGAATCAAGGGGGAAATCTGGGCATTTACTTTATTCAAATAAAGGGAGCAAGGGGTCGGATATCTTAAATGTAGGGAAAAAGGAGAGGAATTGTGATATTGTGATAGGGTTGGAAATAAGTTGAATAAACCAAGTGGGATCCAGATAGTGAAGAAGAAGGGGAATGAGGAGGAAGTTTCCCAAAGAATCTTGAGTATGGGCCCAAAAATGCGGCAAATAAAGACACAAGTGGACTCTTATATGTTCGATGCTTACCTATTGACTCAAGAAGTTGGACCGTCAAGTAATCTAATGGGGATGTGGGATCAATAATTAAAATAATGTTATTAAAATAGACCCCAAGACTTCCACGATCCGCCTAGATGCATCCAACCCTCTTGATCGAAGTACACAAGGAGGGGAGACTTTTACAACTACAATTAATTCGCTTGGAGATGTTGATGATATGGAGATGCTTGGTATTGGTGATGTGCAAGAGAGACATATGTCTCCATAATGCTCCGTTTGGTTGCCCTCTTTTAACTTTTTTATTAATTTTTTTAATGATTATTATGACTTGGAATACCTGAGGTGCCAGTGGTGCCTCTTTTAGTAAGTTACTTAGTGATGTTGTTGCGAGGTGTTAATTTATTTGCCCTGTTAAAACCTAAACAGGATTAGATGAAAGCTAAGTGAATTGCTAGGATGCTGGGATGGACGCATATGCATGTGGTAGAAGCACGACGTTTTAGTGGAGGTATATGGTTATTCTGGGACTCTACATTACAATTTAATGCGACTTGTTAAGATGATCAATTTATTCATAGAATAGTGAATAAGGGAACAAGTGATGAGTGGTTACTTATTGTCATGTATGGCCACCCAAATATGGTTAATAGACGCCATTTGTGGCCTATGCTTGACGGTATTCAACAATTGATTGGTGGAGGCTGGGTAGTTATTGGAGATTTTAATGTTGTTTCATGTCTTGAGGAATATTGGAGTAAGAATCGCAAGAAAAATAATGATTTTGACAAGCCTTTCTGAAATTGGCTAATAGGTAATGAGTAATGGATATTGGCTTTAGTGGACCTTGTTTTATATGGGGCAATCAGACTAACCAGAGCAGAATAGATAGAGCGTTGGTTAATAATTACGGGTTTAGAAATTATCCTAATGCCACTGTGACACATTTGCTAAAATATAAATCCGATCATTGTCTGGTGCTGGTTAATACCAATTCCCAGGTTCATGCGACAAATCAACAAAGATCCTTTAGATTTCTTGCTTCTTGGGTTATGCATGATGAATTCAAGAATTTTGTTTAGACTCATTGGGGGGTGAAAGATGATTGGTACGGATCTATAAAACGATTCACTGAGAAATTGAGCTTATGGAACAAAGAGGTTTTTGGTAATATTTCCTATATGAAAGAGAGTTTATATCGGCGATTATATGGGATTAATGCAAAGATAGCTTCGGTTGGTGTCTCGGAATACCTTGAAAAATTACAAGCGGAGCTATAGGGGGAGCTCGAGAAGCTCTTAGCACGAGAGGAGGTAATGTGGCTACAATACTCTCCAGCTACCTGGTATGTAGGTGGGGATTGAAATACCAAATACCTCCATTCTATGGCAAATGGAAGACGGAGAAGGAATAAAATAGAGGCTTTAAAGCTTGCCTCTAGGGAGTAGACATATGATGCAACAGAAATTATGAGAATGGGAAGCTAGTTCTTTGAAAACTTGTATACGGAGACTTATACATATAATAGATCATTGCTATTCGGATGCACTTATCCTAAAATTGATAATGTGAATCTGCGTATTCTGGGGAGATTAGTTGAAGATCACCAGATTAAACGAGCTTTGTCCGATATGGGAGCACTGAAAGCACTAGGACCAGACGGTTTCAATCCTTTATTTTACCAGAGCCAATAGGAGATAGTGGGTCCGACAGTTCTTGACTTAGAAAAAGAGTGTTCAATGATCCAATGTGGATAAAACAAATCAATGGCACTCAAATAGTTCTAATACCAAAAGTATACCATCCTAAGATGTTTAGAGATTTCTGTCACATAAGTCTTTGCAATATTGTATACAAGATAATTACCAAAGTTATGTCAAATAGACTCAAGGCCGTTATGCCACTAGTTATAGCCCCAAATCAGTGCAGCTTTGTGAAAGGGCATCAAAGTTTGGATAATATCATATTTGTTCAGGAGATTATTCACTCTATGAAGACCTTAAAGAGGAAAAAAAGTTTTATGGCTATCAAGATAGTTTTGGAGAAGGCGTATAATCGTGTTAGATAGAGTTTTATCATGGATTGTTTAAGAAAACTAAAGATCCCTGAATATATTTTTAAAGCTATTCAAGCTTGTATATCGATGTCTCAAATGTAGCTGCTTTGGAACAGAGAGGCTACTAATATGTTTTACCCTTCCCGAGGGGTTTGACAGGGTGATCCATTATCGCCATACCTATTTGTTATCATGATGGAAAGGTTAGGGCATCTTATCCAGAAAGCAGTAGAAGAGGGGGATTGGCATCATTTAGGCTCTCAAAATGAGGTACTCCTGTCTCTTATGCCTTTTTTGCTGATGATCTTATTTTATTTGCAGTTGTAGATCTAGATCACGCAAGGGTTGTGAAAGATATCCTAGATGACTTTTGCGACATTTCGGGCCAAAAAGTGAATGCTGGAAAGTCAAGAATTTACTTCTTAAAGAACGTGAATCACAACAGGAGTAAAGAAATTAGCGACTTCTTGGATTTTACTCCTATGTCGAATCTGGGGAAATATCTGGGAATGCCTATATTACATAAACGGAGTTCAAAGGCAACATATAATTTTCTCCTGAATAAGATGGATGCTCTCTTGGCTAATTGAAAATCTAACATGTTATTAATGGCGAGCAGGCATACTCTAGTGTCTTCCATAATATTAGCTATACCATCTTATGCTAAGCAGACAGTGCCTCTCCCTTTAGTTACTTGTGATAAAATTGATAAATGATGTCGTAACTTCTTCTGGGGTAATAGCTCATCCAGCAAAAAACCTCATCTAGTTTCCTAGGATTTGGTATGTACATGTAAGAAGGATGGAGGCTTAGGTCTTAGGAAGGCTTATTACCAGAACTAGGTATTCATGATTAAGCTTGGTTGGAGTATGATTAATAGAAGAGATACTGTAATATCCCAATTTTTTATTAAGGGCAAATCATGATTATTGTGGATAATTATGAATTTAATTTGAATTATTATGTGTTTTATGGTAATATTGATTAATACGTCATAATTATTGAAAAATTGGAAGAATGGAATTATTGGCCATGAGTTGGTAATTAAGGGAGAAATTAATTACTAACTAAGAGAAAATGGGATGTGTGATTAAATGGCTAATAGAGAGATTAAAGTAGCTAATTGGTGACTTAATTGGTGTAAGCCAATAGCAAGTTGACATGTGGCAAAAGTGTGTATGGTGAGTGTTGTGGAGAAAAGTCAAAAGAAGGATAAAATATTATTTTCTCTTTCTTCCTCTTTCTCCATTTCGTTGCAGCATGGGGGAGGGAGAGTTATCATCATTTCTCATCTTCTCTCACACTCAAACTCTCCTTCTCTCTCTCGTTCACCATTGTTGAAGGCAAGGGAAAGAAGAAAGCTTGATCTTTGGGTAAGTAAATGCCTTCCTTTGCTCAAACTCCCTTCATTAAAGTTGATCCTTGAGTTAAGAGAAACATTTCTATGGTTGTAGTTTGTCCATTGGTTGTGGTTTGTGATCACACGAAATTTTGGAAAGTGGTGAATCAAGAACTCCCTTTGAGAAAGTTGATAAGGTGAGTGAGACCTATCTATCTATCTATGTTTTATGCCAAATGGATTAACTTGGATTTTCTGGAATTCTTGGGCCATTTTCGAAATGGAGGGCCATTAAGAGTTTGGTAGGTGTTTGGTATGGAATTTGTATGTTTGGAATGCATTTTGGATAGATAGAATTGTTTGGGTTGGAAATTGTTAAATTGGAGAATTTGAGATTTTAGTGTTTAATGTTACCCAAAACCAAAGCATGATAATGGAATAGGATTTTGGTGATTTTGACATTCCCATTGGATTCCTTGAGTGATTTTGTATGGGAATGAGCTTGGTTATTGATTTTGGGTTCATTTGAATCACTTGGGAAAAGTTGGAAAGTTGTCTGGTTTGAGCTCTGTTTTGTGCAGTCCGTTTGCACGAGCGTTTTGAATGACCAAATAGTATTAGAAAAATTTGAAACTTTTCAGTCTTAAAGTTCACATCCCAAGCTTCAAAATGGACATATATTTTATGTCATTTCGTTTAGTATTCTATGAGATATGGTTGTCCAAAGTTTGGGATTGAAACAGAACTCTGTTTTGGAGTAGTGTTTAGTTTTTGGTGATTCTGTATTTTTGTAGTGATTTCCAGTGATGGGCTATATTTTTCCTTGAAATAAGACTTATATACCTTTCATTTGGCTTTGGAATCACCTCGTTTTCGATTTTTCTACAATTAGTTATGGTTTTTCAAAGTTCAGCCAAGAGTCAGGAAATTTCTTGGCCGCGGCCCATGGGTGGTTGGCCGCGGCCCACGGCCTTCTGACCATATTTGGGCCGCTGCCCAAGGAAGGGCTGGCCATGGTCAACCCCGGTGTTCCGGCACTTTAAGTTTTCGAAAGGAGATCTCTAACCTATTGTTTCCCAATCTTTTAGGGCTTTTATTAGAGGCATTTGTGGCCTCTTAAGGGTCAATTATGATAACCAAAATTAAGTGTTTCAAGTTAATTAAGTCTTGGAATAGAATGTAACTCTTCGTCCCTAATCATGATTCTCGGATACGACATTTGCCCTAGGCGGGAGAGACCGGTGCCGGAGTACGCCCGGAAGGATCAAGGTAGTGACTCTTCTCTCATATTATGTATGATGTTTTGGCATGCATAACTTATCATTGAATTTGTGAAATGTGTGCCATGGTCCATTACGGCGTGAGCCGTGTAGGGATTGACAATGGTCATTTCTAGGTCGGCCGTTGAACTGCCGTCGTAATTGACATGGATATTGTGAATCCGACCCATGGGGCGGCGCTTGTGAATCCAACCGTGGGCTGTGTGTATCTTGCCTGTATGGCTTGTGTATGAAATGCATTATATGAATCCCAGCTGTGGTGAAATGTATTGTGTGGATTGCTGTGATGCAATGCAACGTGAGCAATTCAACGTAAGCAATCGTAAGGGATGACATGTGTCATACCAACCATTGCCGTTGTAACTGCCGTTGTAGTTGCTTGTTGTGGTTAATGATTTGCTTACATGCATTATTATTGTACATTATATGATTGATTTGTTACTACGGGGATTCCTTAGAATCTCACTCTCCCAAAAACCATGTTTTAGACAGGGCAGAAGGATCAAAGAGAAAGCGGGCGACGAAAAGCGGATAGTGCTCTGGTTTAGATGTATATTTTGGGTTATTGGTTATCATGTATATCTTTTGGATATTTTTGGGAAACAATTGTGTATAATAGGATTGTAGTATAGTTTTGTGTAATCCCCAAGTTAAGGGTAATGAATTGTGGGCTTTATGCCTTTGTAAAACCCTTATTAATGAACGGAACCCGAGTGTGTTGGGAATTTGCTTTATACTCTAATATTGTGAATGAAATCAACTTGTACAGGCCATTTAGTATTGAAATGTGAATATGAGACCGTCATTAATAGGTTTTGTAAAAGTTTTTGTAAGCCATGATTTTGGGAAGTTTGATTTTGTTTAAGTTCCAAAATCATTTAAGGTCTCTAATTCTACATCAATTACGTGTTTATGAACTAAATCTCGGCCTTAATCGTGAAGGGGGTTACAGATACGCTTTGGGTCAGGTTTCTGCGTGAGAAGTATAAAGCTAGCAATGATATTATTCCTAAAATTGAGAAGCGTTGGTCAGAGTCTAGTACGTGGAGGGGTATCCATAGCAATTGGGACAAGGTTAAAGATAATATAACATAAAGAGTCACTAATGGCCAGAACATTTCTTTATGGGATGATGTGTACACTTGGATAAGCTTCAGAGCTTGGCAATCCAAGCATTACCTAGAAAAGTGACTGAATAGAGAGTAGCTGATTGTATCACCCCTTTTGAATAGTGGGATATGAACAAATTTGATCACCTACTTCCAGGACATGTATGTGAAGATATCAGACGAGTTAATATCCGTCAAATAAATGGGGAGGATTTCCCGGCATGGAGATGGTCTTCTAATGGAATTTTCTCCCTAAGATCTACTTATAATTATCTGGCGGGTACACCAAGACATCACGCTAGATACCGGTGGAGATATCTTTGGAAAATGAAGGTCCCTCAAAGGTACCATACTTTCCTATGGATGTGATTCCATAGTCATCTAATGACAAACATGGTGTGTTTCTATCGTGGTAATCACCCCACAGGTACTTGTGGAATATGCCACAACTCACACGAGTCAATACTTCACATTCTATGGGATTGCCCAGTCAGTTCTGAATTATGGAATGAATTTTTACTACCAGGATGGCGTGATTTATTCTTTTGCATTTTGGATAGGAATAAATGGCTTGCATGGTATTGGGGGAGAAAGGACAAAGTACAAGGACTTGAGTTTTGTCTTTGGTTTACGGTTTTATGCCGGTATATTTGGTTGGCTCAAAATGACCACTGCTTTAACAATAATATTTGGAGCAAAAAGGCCATTTTAGCCCGTACCTGCACCTGCCTAGCATTGGGGATATACAAGCCTGCTCCAGAACCAAAATAAGGAGGGGAGTTGTCTCCACTGGAAGCCACCACTACTTGGATGGGTGAAAATTAATACTAATGGATCTAGGAGTGACAAATATAGGACGTGCACTTGTGGATGGGTACTACAAAATCACAATAGGGAGTTTTTGCAAGGGTTTATGTACCGAATTGGGCAAGGGTTAGTGGCTTCTCCTGAAGCTTAAGGTGTATTGTGGGGACTTAAACTTGCATTGGATAGAGGATACAGACAAATCCTGATTGAGTGTGATTGTATTGAAGTTATGGAACTGATTCAGGCCACGGTGTCTTAAGAACACCCATATTTTCATCTTATCATAGAGGTTCACACGTTAATAAACCGAGAATGGGAAGTGGAAATGTTATATTGTGCTCGAGATGTCAACACAATTGCAGACTTCATGGTAAAGGAAGCTTGGAAGATGCCGATGGATCTCCATATCACTGGAGTGCGTTCGGAAGCTTTTACGAGTTTATTATCAACTAATGAAAATAGGTTGGGTTTGCATGTTGATTCAGGAGGATAGTTTCTGAGAAGATTGGAACATATCATGTATTATCCAAAAAAAATGGATGACATGGATGCATCCTACTCACGAGACCACATTGGGTTCCCTCTCCAACTCATGGATCACGAGGCTCCTCTTTAAATATATATGTATATATACATGTAACCTCAGCACTAAATATAAAATTTAGTTGGCTTTTTTAAAAGAGATTGAGAGAGCTAAATAAGTTACTTAATCATATCATATGTTGTGTATGATCAAATTATATCAGTTTATAAGTCAGACAAATTAGTTTAGAATAAGCGATAAATATAAATACTTTAAAATAATTTAATTAACTTCCTTAATGTTCATAAAAAAAGTCAACTATGTTTTAAGTTATGTTTATGACTAAAGGTAGTATATATGGCAACAAAAGACTATTTTTTTTACTCAAAGCAACAAAAGACTATTTTATATATAATATAAATATATAAAAAGTTAAATTGTTTATAAATTATGAATGGTATAATTCACTTCCTTCAATATGGCAAGCCCATATTCTAGTTTTTAAATATATCTCTTAATAAATATAAAATATTCTAAATAAAGAGTGTGACCTATCAATTCCTCTTCTCACTTCAAAATGTTGCTGCTTGAAGGTGACAAATTTATATGACTATACCATATTATTCATATATTATTATAGACTAAAGTATAATCCCCATATTGATTTCTTTTTTTTTAGGTGTTTTACAACACTGTAAAGACAACATGCCATCATATTCTAGTGAGCCTCCTTAGGGGATGCCAAGAATGCTTTCATAGGATGTTTTATCCTCTTCTCTCTTGTTTGTATATAAAGTATTAAACCCCCAGCGATTATGGCTTGTTCTAGGATCAGTAAACTATACAGCTACAGGATTGAAGTTGATAGATGCCCTTTTCAGTCACAAACCTTTGCTTATGTGAATAGGATAACAACCAAGAACACAAAGAAACCAAGCATATTCCTGAAATCGAAAACAAATTTTTACTACTTCACTAACAATGGTTAAAGACGCCAAATGAGATACCGATGTTATTGCTTGTTCTCCAAGTAATGTCAAAAGTATGCTTTTAGCAGAACCATATTGAGGACATGACTGGGAGTTCTTGAATATCAAATATGGAACAAACGATTTTTTTAATGTAACATGCAATTGACTTGGAAATTACAGTTTAATTTTGTCGAGCATGTGTTGTCTATATATGTGGGGCATCTTTCTTAGGAACAATTTTTGATATAGCAGCAAAAGCATTAATTAATAGCCATTCTAATTTTAGGTTCTCTGAAGTTAAAAATGCCCCAGAAAGTTAGAAAAAGGGTAACACATACAGTAGAATAGTGTATTGGAGACATTTCTTCTCCTTCCACCCACTCTCTCTCTCTCTCTAGAAGCATTTCACAAGCTTGTTACTTCAAAAGATCTAAATCTAGAAACATTCCTGTAATTTATCAATCAATTGTTCTACTGAAAAGCTTTATAGGAAAAACAACATCACAACATTTGATCATAACAATTTTATAGATTTTCTCTCCACTTTAAATTATTTAAAGTATAAAGCAATTTGAACAAGAGGGTAAGCCTTGACACGGTGGTAAGGTTACTGCCACATGACCTAGAGGTAATGGGTTCAAGAAACAGCCCCCCCTTGCGAGGGTAAGGCTACGTATATCTATTCCTCCTCAGACCTCACCTAGTGGGAGCTTTGTGCACTGAGTTACCCTTTTTATAAAATATTGGGAACCTAAGATGATAAATAGTACTCCTTTGGTCTAAATATTTTTGCACTAAATAATAGAATAAATGGTAATTCTATTCCTACATCTAATTCATTATCATATGAACTATTCATTGTGATCAGAACAGGAAAGACTATGCATCATCTTATGATGCAAATGGAATTGAAATGCATATATGGTTTAAGAATCAGAGGCTGGCCTAAGGATGACTTATGACAAAGTTGAGCTCCTCCTTTCTCACACTAGGCAATCCTAAGATGTCAACACTCGTTTCCATTTCGATAATCGAAGAATAATAAAGACAAGATTCCGTAGGCATACAGAAAAGTATAATTATACTGATAAAAGTATTCGTTTACAATCCCAATGTCGTTTGTCAACAGAATATAGAAAATATAGAAATACAACGGAAATTCTAATGTTTACAAGATTCCCCAAAATATCTTAAACATTAACTAATTATAACCACTAGCCTTGACCTTGCCTTGAGACACGTGCCAATCACTTCTCGGCGTCTACGCCTTTACCTTTTGTCCCACTAGCACCTATTGAGATTTTTATTTTAAAAATAGGGTGAGATTCCAAAGAATCCCCGTAGTGAAATACGATCGACATATAAAATGTGAAAATTAAATATGCAATGCACCATATTAGGCAAAAATGAAAGTTCAATTCTATTCACATATAATTACCTTAGCCGAATCATCGACTACAGCTAGGATTTTCGATATACCTTGGCTAGGCACCAAACCACAGCTAGGATTTTCTGATATACCATTATTGGGTACCGAACCACAACTAGGTACTGTACCGCTAGCACACAATCATATCATGAAATACAGTAACAAATACATACAATTATTCACATAGTGTATGAAGGATGGTCGTCCCTACCTCAAAGTCTTATCAATCTCTTTTTAATGTGCCTCGTAAAACGTGTCGCTCTAGCTTTCGACTCGGTCTTAAAATATTAAATATACAAGAAATAGGTCATAATCTATCCAAGTATTATTTTAGACTCTTCCATAGTGTTTATTGTGGTTATATTAGTCTATGGTGAAAATTTATCAAAATGCCCTTGGACCCCGACCCCGCAGTACCTGGTCCGATGGCACATTTTCCCAAACTTTTGACTAGGGCTATCCTGAGGTATTTTCACCCAAGGAATCCACTTCCAGGCTCAGAATCACCAAATTTAGAGTTAAATTACAAAAATACCCTTGACAGCCCTGGTTTAGGGATTTTAGGGGCGTTTTCGTAATTACGCTTTTTCGGCCTTTTCCGAAAAAGTGACCAACTATAACCCCACCTATTTTTGCCCACTGAATCCAATGGAATCATCTATTTCATAAAAATCCAGCTCCTTTCCCCCAGAATAGTTCTGGCCAAAACTTTTGAAAGAAAATGGAAAAATACTTTTGTGTTTTAGCTTCCAAAACTTGTACTTTTCACTTCTAATCCTTTATTAAATCATTTAAACACATCTTAACTATTATTCAAAGAAATTTGGGCTGCATAACCCCTTAGGGTTAGGGCTTTCCAAATTCACAAACTTGATAAAAATTATAAAAACAAACCTCAACAACAACTTCATACAAGAATGGATCCAAGGTTTGTGAGGTTACCTCTTGAAATCTTGAATCCTCTCTCTAGGCATCTCCCCTCTCTCTCCTTGAGCTCAAGAATGTGTCTTCAAAATCATGATTCATGAGGAAAAAGAGTTTAGAGAAGGTTTCTTAAGCAAAATGGCAAGAGAAGCTTAAGAGAATCAATCTTCTTACCTTGATCTTCTTCTTCTTCTCTCTAAAACCTCCAAGTTCCTCAAAGCTAGGGGCGTTCAAATCCCGAGACGGGACCAGGATCACCCATTCCCGGTTCCCATTTCGGGGGGTAGCCGAGAGTGGGAAGTCATTCCTGGTCCCGGGAAATTTCCGGTATAACCAGGACCAGGATCAGGAATTCCCGGTTTCAATAATATTATTATATTAGTTAAATTTTTTATAATCTAGTGTTTAAAGTGATTATTTAACACCTAACAAGGTCATAAAAATCACACAAATTAAGCTAGAATTGAAGAATAACATATTATTATTATCACATTCATCATTTTTGTTATTATCTTTATACATTATATAGTTAGGATTAGTACCACGATATATAATATTTAACTCTAACTATATATGTGATATATATTTTATCAAATGATAACTTAATTTATGGGGTAAAAAACATACAAAAATAAAAGAATAACTTATTTATTAAGGAAAAAATTAAAAAAAATTAAAAAAAAGGGACCCGGATCACAAGGTGTGATCCCAGTCCTAATTTTTTTAGATCTCGATCTCGGCCGGGACGGGTAATTCCCGGGATAAAATGTCCTGGATCGGGTCGAGACATCCAGGACCGTGACACTTTGAACACCCCTACTCAAAGCTCTCTCTCTCTCTCTCTCTTCTTTCTCTTGAATGGCCGAAATGTGCATGGGAAGAGAAGGGAAATGTGTTTTAATTAAAATGCCTCTTCTCTCCTCTTAGCCCTTGATTTTCAAGATGAAGTCTTATTGTGAAACTTGTCAAGACCCATACTTCCACCCATACCTCCTTCCTATTTAGGCCATAATTACTCCATTTGGCTTCCCTTAACATTGAACTGGTTTTTCTCCCTTGGTTAGCCTCACAAAATCATCCCCTCTCATGCTCATTAACCAAGTTGCTTTCCTCCAACTAATCCAAACTTGCACTCACTACTACAGAAAATACATATTACTACCTTAAACGACGTCCCCTGTTTAGAAAGGGTCGCCTAAAACATCTAAAAATTTAAATTTCCCTCTAAAACACGCCATAATGAATGTTTAGGCGTCCCCAGTCAAATTGGGGACGCCTAAAGCCATATTTAGGCATCCCCAATTTGACTGGGGACGCCTAAAGCCATGTTTAGGCATCCTCAGTCCAATTGGGGACGTCTAAAGGCTTAAATTTTTTTTTATTAAACCAGATAACATTTGGCGGAAGGACTTGGCGTTGGTTGATTTTAAATAAAAAAATTTCTCCCCACTTTAGGCATCCCCAGTGTCTTTAGGGACGCCTAAAGGTTACCCTGAAAGCATTTAGGCTCACTTTACGCGTCCCCAATCAAAATGGGGAGGCCTCAAGTTAGCTTCAGGCGTCCCCAGTCTAGAAAGCTTGTCCCATCAGCTGCAACATAGCAGCTTTATGTTCCTTCCCCATGCTTTATTACCCCCGTGAGCTTCGTTCCCAGCTGTATTCCCCTTTCCCTTTTCCCTTGCTTCCTTTCTTGTTTGTCTTCCTCTTCTACAACTCTTCCCATGCTCCCTTTCCCCGTGAAGCTTCCCTCCCCGTCTTCCTTCCTTCCTCCCTCTTTCTCATAATCATTTTTCTATTTTTCCCTCTATCTTCCTTGACAAGAGCACTATACGTGAGTGGCACTGTGACTGGTCTCCTTAGCTGGTGGCACCGTGAGTGGTCTCCATTTCCGTGAGTGGCTAGTCTCCATTTCTGTCTCCAAAGGTTTGTCTCTCATTCCCACAACTTTGCACACAAATGCTTGTAACTGTTAATTTAAATATGATTATGATACATTTTCTTGATATGGAAAATAATTGTTGATTTAAATCTAATTATGAAACTGGAAAAATAGAGTAACTTGTTATGGAAAAGGAGTGTCATTATGGCATACTTGTTTTTTTCAACACGGGGACGATTAAGCTGGTTGCTGGCTTATGATTATGATGGTTTCTTCTTTTTGTTCTATGACCGAAGGAACCTTCCATAAAGACATTACCGAAAATGAAGGATGACATTATTTACTATTTTATTAGAAATTCTTATTATGGGCTAATAAAGAACTCTCTAACATATGTGCTAATATACCCATTTTCATGTATGAAATTTGCACATCAATTATGCCATAAAATAGCTATGAAGATGGCAATTTTTTTTCTAAGGTACATGCATTCTAAGAGAGCTCATCATTTCTTGTGATGGGATGAATTATACTTATCTAAAAATTGTGGAGGCTTGAAAATTGTTTTGTTGGAAGCTTTGAACTTGGCATGGGTTGCTTGGTAAAAAAAACTCACAATGATACATTGTCCTGAATATGAATTGCCTTAATTAGTTTAGTTTCGTTTAAATTAAGCTGAGACGGTCTGTTATTTTGATTTTGTGATGTCTCACTTTTTAGGAAAAATGCTGCCCAAATTTTTTTAAAAAAATAGTAATAGGCAATCCCAGCGTTGACAATTATTCTTAACTTGAGTGTTATTAATGGGAATGACGTAGGTGGTAATAAAATGGATCATAGCTGGATGAATGCTTTGAGAACAAGTGAGGAATATGAGAATGAGGTTAAAGAGCTTATTGAATATGCTAGAAGGAACACTCCGGCAAAAAATGGGAAGTATTTTTGTCCTTGTGTCAATTGTTTAAATGAGAAAAGACATGATGTTGAATTTATAAGGGATCACCTACTCTGTGATGGAATAAATCTGTGATACACAAGGTGGATATGGCATGGTGAGGAAGTAACTGATTGTCCGTCGCACAAGAAGAAAGATGTAGATGTCATAGATGAAGATAGAATAGAGAGAATGATTCACTATGTTGAGGTAGAATCCTTTGCGCAGTCACATGAATATGAGAGCATACAGAGTGATGCAGAGACACCGTTGTACCCTAGGAGTAAGTACACATGGCTGACAGGAACACTACATTTGGTTTACTTAAAAGCAACTTGTGGGTGGACCGATAATAGTTTCACATTACTACTTGAATTGTTGTGTGATATGTTTCCAGATGATAATGTACTTCTAAATCGTATGTATGAGGCCAAGAAAATCCTATCTACGATGGGTATGGAGTATAAAAAGATACACCCTTGCCCTAATGACTACGTACTATATAGAAATGAGTATGAAGGTCTGAGTAAGTGCCCTAAGTGTCAAACTACACTATACAAAGTGAAGAAAGATGGTGGTTGTGGCGATGGGACAACTAAAAGACAACCTTTAAAGGTTTTATGGTGTATTCTAATAATACCGCGCTTTAAGCGTTTGTTTGGTATTGCAAAAAAAGCGAAGAAGTTGAGATGGCATTCGGATGATAGAATATCTTATGGAAAATATCTTCAGCACCTGGCTGACTCTCCACAGTAGAAGAAAATAGATGAAATGTTCCCTGAATTTGGAAGCTAGCCGAGAAACCTTCAGCTTGGGCTTTGTATAGATGGCATCAATCCGTATGGAACTCTTAATAGCACACATAGTGCGTGGCCGGTACTCCTTGTAATATACAACTCGCCTCCCTGGCTTTGTATGAAACACAAGTATGTGATGCTTTCTATCATGATTTTTGGACCAAAACAGCCAAGAAATGATATCGATGTCTACCTGGCTCCTTTGATTGAGGACTTAAAGAAGTTATGGGAGGAAGGCGTAAATGTGTTTGATGCATATAAGAATGAGTCCTTCAAGTTATGTGCAATGATTTTCACCATGATAAATGACTTCCCTGCGTACGAAAACTTGTCAGGGTACAGTGTGAAGGGGCACAAAGCATGTCTGATCTATGAAGCAGACACTCACTTCCACTAACTTAAACATGGAAGAAAAATGGTCTACCTTGGTCACAGGAGGTTCCTCCCTAGGTTCCACCCATATCGTAGGTTAAGAAAGAGTTTTAACGGCTTGCCGGAGCATGGAATGGCTCCAAAGGCATTAACCGAAGAGGAAGTTTACAGTTGGGTTGAACGTATCAATGTCTTATTTAGTAAGAATCAGAAGACTACGGGTGAGAAGAACATATGGAAGAAGAGATCAATTTTCTTTGATCTTCCATATTGGCGTAGTCTTGACGTGAGACACAATATTGACGTGATGCATGTGGAGAAAAACGTTTGTGATAGCCTTGTCAGTACGCTTTTGCACATGCCAAGGAAGATTAAGGATAGGATTAGTGCGAGACTAAACCTTGTTGATATGGGAATAAGAGAATGGTTACATCCACAGCTAAGAGATGATGGTAGGAGGGCATACATGGAGCCAGCAGCGCATACACTATCAAAAGTAGAGAAAATAAGTTTGTATAGATGTTTGCATGAAATTAAGGTGCCACAAGGGTATTCATCGAATATGAGAAGGTGCGTGTCAATGGAGGATTTAAAGTTAGTGGGAATAAAGTCCCATGATTATCATGTGCTGATGCAACAACTATTACTAATAGCTATTAAAGGCATTATGAAAGATGAAGTTTGAAGCACTGTAACAAGATTGTGTGTTTTCTTTAATTCTATCTATAACAAATTCATTGACACTGAAAAGCTGGATGAACTGGAAGCTGAGGGTTATATTATATTGTCCCAATTAGATATGCACTTTCCTCCTTCATTTTTTGATATAATGGTGCATTTGAAAGTTCATTTGGTACGGGAGGTAAGGCTCTGCGGTCCAGTTTACTTGAGGTTGATGTACCCTTTTGAACGTTACATGAAGATCTTAAAAGGGTATTCTAAAAATTCCTATTGACCAGAAACCTCAATAATTGAAAGATATGTAGTGAAGAGGCTATGGACTTCTGCAGCGATTATCTATCAGGGAAGAAGGAACAATCTCGGCATGACGAGGGGAGAACCAAGGGAATACGAGGACTGAAAGTGAAGAATATGCCTCATGAAGAGGTGTTGCAAGCATACCTTTATATCATGAATAACATGACAGAAGTTCAACCGTACATAGATGAACACAGAAAGAGATTGAAGAACATGAATCCAAGGAAGAATGACATGCAGATTGCTATTGAGCAAAATAAGACATTTATAGAGTGGTTTCAGGAAAAGGTTTTGCATGAGACCGGTGTGTCTGAGACAATAGAGTGTGGTGATGTACAAGGAGTAGATGAGAGAGGTTCATCTACGATGGAAATATTTCAAAAACAGGCTTACACGAGATTACATTCGAGGGGTAAGGATCCATGTCAGGAGTATATGTATTTGTCTCCAGAGGACTGGAGGTTGTTTATGGCATCATAAGAAGATCCAAACTTTTGGTAAGATTTCTGTAATCATAGTGTTTTATTTGAATATAGTTGACATTATTGATTCGGTGTTCATTGTTTTCCTTTCCCAAGCATTAAGTGCAGCTAACAAGTATCAACATTACATGTCTCATGGTGGTTATCAGAAGCTTGAGTGAAAGATGATGGCAGAAGAGTTGGAGAAATTGAAGGAAGCAGCCACATCAGATCCTACCGTTGTGGTCCAGGCCCCGCCACCTCTTTCACGTCACAAAAAATGGAAAGCAGAGAGGATTAAGGGTGGGAAGTACATAAATCTGACTGTTGTAAGGTTGCTGTGAGGATTGTAAGTAGTTAGAGCATTAGTACAAAGTATTTTTTCATATTAGGAGTGCTTAATTTTCATTTACGATAACTTTTATGCTGCAGGATGAACTGGAAGATCATAGTAGTCAAGGTTCGTTCACTCCAAGTAGACGAATGGACATCTTGTCAACGACGATTGGGAAGGCAGATCACCCCGGTCATGTTCGAGGGGAGGCAGGGGGAGTTCGTGTCGTAAAGCATTTTGGCCGAGCCTCACATTCTTATTTGTCACAAGTTGAACCCAGTAGGGAGCTTGTGGCTAAGATTCGCCAAGAAGTCTCACAAGAGCTTGAGGCCAACCTTCGTGATAAGCTCCGACAAGAGCTATTGTCAGAGCTATGTCTTGAGCTTATGCCTGAGCTACGAGCTGAAATAATGAAGATGTTTGAATCGCAGATGGCAACTACCGAGCATACAACCCATTCATCCCCAGCCTTCCATAGCACCAAAGGAAGTCACAACCCTATGGAGCAACCACTTGGAGACCCTTCTCCCACTCCAGCACTGGGAGAACATGCCATCCTCTCCTTTAGATGCCCCACTGCTGCGTGTAGTTGTAGATGCTCTCGTTCACACACAAGCTACCACCCACTATCATCTACAAATTCCACATCATTTATGTAGCGTGACTGTGATGTGTGTTCAAGAGGGGGAAGAAGGTACAACCATCCCTATTCCTGATGACGAGGTTGCCACGATAGCTCAGGCGAGAGGATCTTTCATCCTTTGGCCTGTATATCTTATTGGCTTAGCAGTGGCAACACCTCCAATGGTATGGAACAACCTCACTTTTACTTGAGATATGTTGGCATTCTACTAACAATATGTTTTTTTATGTTCTTAAAGAACAAGTAGGAGGTAGGAAAATGGCCCTTCTTAGCACGACTGCAACATATCTATAAAGGCGTTCGCCAGATCGATTTGCATATGCCTCCAGGGATTGTGGGCCAGAAATTAGAGTATCCCTTCACAATTGATAAAGATGACCTTAAACAGTTTATTAAGTTGGAGGAGATAGATGCAGGATGGGTCAAATTTGCAATCCTGTAAGTTTTTAATTTCCCATTTTTTCCTTCATTTAGTGAAATGGTTTTTTGGTTTCATATATTCACTGGCTAATACATTCGTCATTTTAATTCTATTATAGCTCCTTCCATCGTATATGCATTGACATGCAAAGAGTTGATTTATATGGATTCTTGTGTCCTACAAATATGACAAGGGATACGAATACTATGCAGAAAAGAACTCACTATGCGAGCTTCACAATGGGAGAGAATGACTATCGTTGTTATCTAGCACCAATTGTTCAAGGGTATGCATTTTAATTTTGTCTATTTGAGATATTTAATAAATAATTGCCTTACGATCTAACTTCATTTTAATCTGTATATGTTGTTATAGTTACCACTGGAGTTTGTGTGTTCTCTGTCCTCGGTGCCACGTAGTTTACTGGTTTGCTTCCTTACGTAAAAGGCCAAACAAAGAAACAAAAAAAAGTCTTCAACACATATGTTATTTTTTTGTATTTCATTGCTTCTTGATTCTTGACTTAAATGACTTATTCTAATTTCTGTTGATTTTCATTTTAATGATAGGGCATGCCAAACATATCGAGTGCTTGCCGGGCCACGCGATCATAAAGTTGGCAAAGAACCAAAATGGTTGTTTCCAAAGGTACATAGTTTCAAATCAAGTTCTTTTGATTGACGGTCGTTTTAATTAGATATGCTTTTATTGATTTTAACTATCTGCTTTTGATTTATAGTGCCCTCAACAACCTAGTGGTTGGGAATGTGGATACTATGTATTACTTTATATGTTTAACATCATTAAGAGTGGCATTACGACAGATTTTGAACAAGTAATCGTTTCTTCATTCTCAAAGAATAATATTTTTTATGTTGTAATTCAATGGCAAATTAATTCATTCACTTGATTCATTATTTCATCTAAGCTTTTTTTCTAATTTGCAGATTTTTGACAATGAAGATGCCTACTTATATGAAGACATAAATATGATCAGAAACTTTTTGGCTGGACATCTTCTTCAACGTATACCAGAGTAAAGTCTTTAGTAGTTTGTGTAGGACATACTTTTGTAGTGGTTCTATATATTGTACATATAATTAGCGTTGTTGTTGTTGGATATAGATTGTTGTGTAGTTTGTGTAGTTTATTAGTTAATTAGTTTGCTACTCTTTAAAGTTATTACATGTAGAGCCTTAGGGTTGATCACTGTGTTTTAAGGTATTACTCTTCTAGTCAGAGCTTTTGTGCTACTCTTGGTATCTGCTAGTAGATGTGTAACTAGCTACTAAATCCCTGGTCATTGTTTCCATTAGCATAACAGAGGTAAGAGTGTGTCATGGCAGCTATGTCTTCTGTTGTTTCCATTATGTTGAACTGTTGTTGTTTCATTCTGTTGTTTCCATCCCATTTCTGCAGTTTAAATTTTTCAGACAGTTATGTATATTAAAAAATGCCATTAAAAAAAACTTTTAACGTCCTTAAACTAAAAAGGGACGTTGAAAGAAGTTATTCATTACTTTAGACATCCCCAGTATGATATGGGGACGTCTAAAGTGCCCCTTGGGACTTTAGACATCCCCATTCTGAAGTGGGGACGTCTAAAGTCATCACCATACACGTCCCATGTTTTACAGACGTTATTGACATTTTTTTCTACATCCCTCATATAGACATTCCCCTATTTTCAGATGTTAAAAGCATTTTTTCTAGTAGTGACTCAGCAATGGAATCAAGTAGTGAATTGAGTTTACTCCATCTAATTCTCATCATGCATTCAACCATGCCTAAATCCATTATCATCATGTTATCATCATGTTGAATGTAGTGTACACTCAACCTTGCATTCAAGTGGTGTACCATTATCATCATGCACTATATTCTTGTAGCAATTAGACATGTGCTCTTGGAAATCAATTATAAGTTAATCTCCTCTTCATATGATAATGGCACTTGGCATAACATGATCTAAATAACTATTTTCCCTTCCAATTTCCTTAAGCTAGGTGAAAATATCAAGGAAAAAGGGAAATAAAATTTTTTCCAACATTTTCCGTAATTCCTTTAATTGAATTATGCCTAAATCCTTCTAATTTCACAATTCTTGATTTATTCCTCCAAGAATATTCCAATTATACATGTTTCCTTTATTTTCCTTGATTAAATGAAATTAACTCCAATTAATTGAAAAACAATTAATCTTGAGCTAAATTGGCAAAATTATGATTTTTTTATTACCATTGAAATCTAATTCTTTTCTTGAATTAATTTGCTCATTTTTCCCATGAATATTCACTATTTTATTGAATATTTTGAATAATTATAATATATTCGGTGAATATAAAATTTGGGGTGCTACATTAGAGGCAATGGTCAACTTGCAACTGCACCTCTCCAACAATGTGCAGTCTATGGCGAAGAAGTAAATCATAATTACGGTGGATGCTTCCATTAATTAACAGAATTTTCAATGGGTACAATGGCTTTATCAACTATTCACAATTCAACTGCCTGCATTAAAGAATACAACTGCATCATCATTACAGCAATTGACAAATGCAAAGAGAAATTATAAGGAGTCAAGTATTGAAACCCTAAATGCAGCTTCAAAATCATCAAATGGCACAGGTTCACAATTAGGGAAAGCTTTTAAAGCAGCTTCCTCACTGTATGCTCCTGGTTGACCCTGTATCAGGCAACTGATTAATTAAGAATGGCCCTGATGCCATGAATGTAAATATTTTTAACAAGAAACGAATAAGAATTATACCTGATAAGCAACCTGCACCTTTGACCCATCACCAGGAGAAGATGAGAAGTCATCTGCACTTAATGGCTCTGCTGCAATTACGAAAATTACATAAGAAATAGAGGACGAAAGGTTTTAAGAGCTTATCAGTAGCATGAAAGATGTAGGTTGCGGTTTGATAGGAATATTACATTTGTCTACGCACTAACACATGCATAGTTGCATGGTTCAGACTCTACTTTTGACAATTAGAGTTCAACTCACAACTGAAATCATCAATAGCATAATTATATATCTTATTTTATGAGATCAATTATAATTATGCATTACTTGGAGTGCATACCAGCACTGAGAACCATGCTTCTTCCATTACATTTAGAGTAAAATTCGTGGAATCATACATTACAACGCGATTATATTATATTTAGCTTTGTAACCATTTATGAGATCCATGGGAAGAAGGATCAACTAACTAACCACACGTTTAATTTCTGTGTTGGAATCTAAGATATCTAAGGTTTAGGAGCATGGAGTGCATACCAGCACTGAGAACCATGCTTCCTCCAGGCCATCATACTGTGTCAAGAATTTAGATCATACACCCTGAGTCCACCTCTTGACTTAGTTCACCAAACTGACTCCATATGCAAAATTCTAGATTAAACATGAAGAACAATTTATGTTCTATGCACAAGTAGACTATGCTATCTGTATAAACGCATCGCATTGTTTCTTTTCTCTTTATATTTCCTTTCAAACACGACTAATCGCATCATGATCAGTTTTGAACTTTAAGCATAGACCGGCATATCTGAATATAAATTTGTTATTGTCAAATATAGTCAAGTATTTCATTATTATAGTCAAATATATATATATATATTTATATATAAATGTGTCTTCTCCCCTTCAAACACGCAACCTCAACCTCCCCTCCATGCGCCTCCCTTCCCCTCAAACCAAGCAGACCCAGGTTTTAGGGTATGTTTGGTTGAGCGATTCGATTGCTTATAAGTTGCTTTTTAATAGTGATTTACGGTATACGAAGTAAGTATGTGAGAGGAGTTGTGTCTCGATTTACGTAAAAAGCAACTTATAAGTTTTTTTAAGTTGAAACAAACATGCTTTTAGTCAACAATTCCACCTCTTTCCTTTCACCTTTTTTCCAATTGCTTCTAGTAAGATGTCGGCTCATTTTTCCTAGTCAAACCACCCCATTTCTTAATCAGAATAATCAAATAGATTTTAGAAAATGTAACTCTTCTATTTTTTTTTTAATTTTAGAAAATGTAAATCATTATTATTTTTCTCCTAAATTTAACTTCTTCTTTCTTTTTAATTTTAAATAAGATATTTAGATTCAAATTCCTAAGATAATGCACCAAATTGATATGATCTTATAATAATAAAATCTCTCACAAAGCTTAAAAAATTACACAGAAAACTCTCCATAGGAACCACCTTTCTGTTAGATGGAGGCGAAGTCATTCCTGCAAGAATGAAGTAATGAACAGTACGTGTGTGGCAGTGTGCCAGACACACTTATGGATAAAATGGAACCATCTCTCCTTTTCCATCGGACATTTTTCTTCCAATGCTAGAAATGTGACTATGTTGTCATATTTTTCAGTTGATTGAAAATTAAATTATGTGTGTCCCAAAATATTGAATAAACTAATAAAATAATAATTATAAATGAGGCAAAAGTTCAATAGAATGTCGGGAAAAAAAAACTGTTGAAATGGACTTGTTACCTTTAAAATAAATATTTATTTTAAATGCCTTTATTTCTTCCATATATTTTTTCCTCTTTTTAATATTTTTATGATTTTGGTTTTGCTGAATTTTAAACCGGTCATTGCAGAGGATCTAATGTTTTCATGGTCAATCATAGGATCCTTTGTAATCTCTTTCGTGTGGACAATTGCTTTAAATTCTGTGGAAACAGAACAGATAAAGCATGGATCACAAAATTATTCTTCAAATGCCACCACTCAGACAACTTTGATTCTGACAAATGTAACACTGATAGATATAACTAAATAGTCACAGAATCGAAGTTGTGCATGGAGAGAAACTGCAATGATCAGGAAAAGCATTCTCCAAAATTTGTAAAATACTAATAATTAATTTGCTTACTTGGAAGTCCGCAATTTGTTTTTTATTTTAAGCCAAAAGTAATAATTACGAGTAACTTTTAATTTTTGATTTGAACGTCCGTATATAATTTAATTACATTTAATGAGATGTTGGGAAAATAAATTACACTTAATGAGATACTAAAGTCCTTGATAGTATTTCAGGCGAAAAAAAACAATTAGTCCTCAAGGGGTCAATGCCAACTTGACATAACACCACTGAATCACCTAACATCGGCCACGATCCTCTTCTCTTTCAGCAGACGCAAAAATCGCGTCTCTATTCATGAGATGTTCGATTTCTTCAATATTTTGAGACTATCCAGTAGTCCGTTGCCAGGTGGACAATCCACGTGACAGGCCGTTACACTGGTAATAACTTGCTTACAGGATATACTCCCTCCGATTCTATTTATAAACAAATTTTTTTTTATTGTACAAAACGAATTGATAATTAAAAATAATAAGTGTGTCAAAAATAACATTTTTTTTCATATATGCTCCTATTTATGAAAAGAATAGAGGAGAGAGAATAGATAAAAAAATATGAAAGATAATGAGTATGAAACATGAGAGAGAATGAGTATTTAATAAAATTAAAATAGGAAAAAAAAAGTTTATATTTTCAGACAAAAAAATGAAAATTATTTATAAAAGGGATCAACTATATGAGAGAGAAAGTTTCTTATAAATAGAACAGAAGGATTACCATTTAGTAACGCCCATCCTTTGGTGTTGGAGGTCATTCTGGGGCGTCTCCTCTGGCTCTCTCACTTGATCGTCACTCTCACTGGTTAGTCTCCTCTCTCTCTCTCTGTAGATTGTTCTACTGAACTCACATTCACCGATAGTGTTATCGCTAGAAAGTTCATTATGTTTGAGATGAAAGTTGGAAGAACGTCCATGAATGGCATCTCCAATTCTGAAAACATAATATGTCAAGGGACTAAATTATCTGCGGAATTTTTCTCTGATATAACTATATTCTAAAGGAGTTGGGGCAGTTTGTTTGCTAGATCAGTCTCTTTCTTATCACCAATTCTGTTACTTTCTCAACAAGTTGATGCCTCGTCTGGTTGTGTTACAGCTCTAACAATATGGCTGAGACTGCGCCAGCTGCTCCTAATCCAGAATTGTTGGAATGGCCAAAGAAAGATAAGCGCCGCTTCCTTCATGCTGTCTACCGTGTTGGTGATCTTGATCGTACCATCAAGTACGATGGTGCAACAATACATTTATTTCTTTTCATGATTATATATGTGCCTTTAGATGCTCAACTTTTCTTCACTTCTTTTAGGTTCTACACTGAATGTTTTGGAATGAAGCTTTTGAGGAAAAGAGATGTTCCAGAGGAAAAATATTCCAATGCTTTTCTTGGATTTGGCCCTGAAGAAAACCAGTTTGTGTTGGAATTGACATATATTACGTTGCTCAACCTTTTGCTTATCGTGTTATGTTTTATGCATGCAGTGAGTGTTTCATGGCCATATATCCTTGTAAGTTTATTAGGTGTTTTCTATCATATGGCGTGGAACCATTTTGTGAAAAAATGCAATCGTATGATTTTGAGTTGAACAGAATATTCACATGAGACCTTCAACGAAACATAGAAATTACTGCACTAGAATTTTGTTCCCCGCATATAATTTTTTTTTTTCTTCTTAACTATATAATTATAATTTTTTGTCAGATTATGGCGTGAGTTCCTATGATATTGGAACTGGCTTTGGACATTTCGCAATTGCAACTCCAGATGTAAGCCTGACATCACCTTCACAGATGCTCTAGTATCAATTTGTCTGTGATTAGAATTAATTGAATATGTTTTTTTTCTAGATTTACAAAATGGTTGAACACATCCGGGCCAAGGGTGGAAACATCACTAAGGAGCCTGGTCGACTTAAGGGCGGGTCCAATGTCCTTGCATTTGTGAAGGACCCTGATGGTTACACTTTTGAGATCATTCAAAGAGAATCAACACCTGAGCCACTGTGTCAAGTAATGCTTTTTGTTGGTGATTTAGAGCGCTCAATTACGTTCTATGAGAAGGTAGAAGTCCATGTTCAATTTATTTCTGCAGTTTGATGCACTCCAATTTTGTTTCTGCATACTTTTTTTTTTTCCCCAAATGCTTGAAGATGTTACTTTGTAGAACCTCACTAAATTAAATTCCAAGAAAGAACGTTCACCTGCTGACATATTTAGTAAAATAGCAATGCAGTTGTAGGTCTCTAGGCTGAAGTAGACAAGTAGTGCTTTGAAGGGTATGCTCTCTTTTTGTCGTCATTTAATTTCACATCCTATAGGCAGATATTTTAGCCATTGGTCTTAAAGCTAGATGATCGACTAACCACGTCTTTACGGGTTTTTATTAGTTCAATGAATTCACGTCAATATCAGAACCTTAATTAGGAATTGCCAGCTTTTGCTTATCATGCACATTTTAGGGCATCCAAGCTGTACTTGTATTGTGATCCAAATCAAATAATCAAAAATTTTATAATCTGATGTCATGCTTTAATGGTATAATATCTCCGCAGGCTTTGGGTATGAAGGCAATAAGGAAAGTTGATAGACCTGAATACAAGGTAAATTTTCTTACACTGACCTTAAAAAGCAGTCTACATACTTTTGTCATGAACTGCTCAATTTTTCTGAACTATGTTATTGCTTGCTATTGTAGTACGCAATAGCCTGGCTTGGCTATGCAGAGGAGCATGAGACAACCGTCTTGGAGTTGGTATATAGCTATGGTGTCACTGAATACACTAAGGGAAATGGATATGCGCAGGTTAGTTAATACATCATAGGTTTAATATCACCATTTGCATTCTAAATCGGTTTATCTCCTCATCTCTGCCTGCCTTTTCTGATAAAAATTGTGATATCTCTTTAAGGTTGCTATTGGCACTAATGATGTATACAAGAGCGCTGAGGTAGTCAACCATGTCATACAAGAGGTAGGAGGGAAGATTACTCGGCAACCAGGGCCAATTCCTGGCATCAACACAAAAATCACTTCTTTCTTGGATCCAGATGGTTGGAAAACTGTGAGTTTTAAAATATCTTTCGACAGGCTATGGATGACTTTTTTCCCTTTCTATTTGTTTGCGCACAAGAGAGCAGTTTGCTGAATGATGGGTGAATTAGAATGTTATTTACATGGATATCTATTTGCCTTTAGGGTTTCCAATGTTGTGATTTGATGCCATTTTTTATTTATTTTTCTTGTGTCATCAAATTCATCTTTGAAAGCTTTTAGAAGATCAATAATCATAGATCAATAGTCATGGTTATAATATAGAACGAAGTTGTAGATTACTTCTTAATGACCCAAAGATGTAGACCTCCCTTAATTGTAGAATTAAATATTTATTATGCGTATAGTCCTTTTTTTTTTATTATGCATAAATATAGTCCACAGCATAAAAATTAAAAACTCTATATATCTTTGTTTTTGGGGGGTTTAATAAAAACTTCATCTTTAATCTTCTCATTATCTGCTTTCTTATAGTGGATAAATAGGTCTTGCTATGTTGTTCAATGGCTCATGGCTAATTACAAACCTCCAACACTCTGTTTTTAAATATATTTTTCGGTGTAGAAGTTGATTTTTTTTTTCTTTTGCTTTGTCCTTAGCTTCAACTAAGACGTTGCATCATATGCCATGCATATTCTGAAATCCCTTTTCTCAAAAGAAATAGAACGATGCCATTATTGCGGCCACAATGTGAATGTTGAACTGTAGTAACTCATAGCATGCACTTTCCTGTGTTAATCTGGTGCCATTGTCACTGGTAAGTATATTCAATTAATTCATTTTTGGTATGATTTTGTAGGTGCTGGTTGACAATGAAGACTTCCTGAAGGAATTGAAGTGAATGAGTGATGGCGGCTCTACTAGTGCTTTTGTAATAAATAATGAAACTTGTCTGTGATCAGTATACAGACGTCTTTGTGTCTACTTCTCTACTATTTAAAGAAATAAAAGTAAAATAAATTAAATCTAAACTATCTAGATCTTGAGGCCCTAGTTTAGGATTTGATGTGCCCTTATCTTGAGTTGTTAATGAATGTATCCAATATTATTGTAAAAAAAAGGGATCTTGGTGTTCATTAAGAGTTATGAGTATTCAAACTCGTTCCAATCACCATTAGGGGTGAAGTTGATGCTACTAAGCCCACAAGGCATTTGGCTAATAAAATAATTTGGATATGGTACTTAAGTTTCAGTTTAAGAAACAACACAGCTTAGCTGAATAAGCCAGAGATTCAGTTATAAATATTGGAACTGCGTTACTAAAGAAATTTTGAGCAAGTTTTCAAATTTTAGAACTCAAATAATGCAGAAATTTACAAATGGAGTTGGTACAACGATTGACTGGATAAATAAGGGAGCCACCTTGAACGTTGAAACTTGAAAGTTAATAAATCGCGACAAAAATAGAAATTAGTTTTATGGTTTCACGTTGAAACTAGACGCATGCACTATTAATTAAGTGACGGAATCGTAGTTTTGGCCTGAAAGGAGCGAAAGTTCAGAGTGAATGACGACACTCTAATTCATTTTTCTTTGGCTATTGTTGAAAAGTCACATTGCTGATCACTTACTTCTATGATCAAGTTCAGCTCAATAAACCAATCAACATATCATCTGTACCGCCTTCAAGATCAATAAAACATCTGTACCGCTCACAACTCTAATGTGGTTTATAAGTCACGCTTATAATTATACTAATATTTTTAACAAAATTAATAAACTCCGTTATATATATGTACACACATACATATATGTTAACTATTACACGTCATGTTGGATAATATATATATATATATATAATTAATTATTACACACCGTGTTGGATTATGTAGTATGTATGAATATTCTGCATTTTTTTTAAACTTTTATGATGACCATTGATAAATCAAACTTGGATATAGCACTTTGTCCAATTTTAAACTCGTTGGTTCAAAATCAAACGTGTTATCAATTAATAGAGGAGAATAATAGTAATATTTTAAGAGGGGCGTCAATTCGTGAGGCTTAGACTATGACAACCGTGTCCAAGATAGAAAGCAAGCCGCCAAAATATCTCCGTTATATACCCTCCCTCTCTCTATCCTCTTTCATCTCCTTCATAACTTACCAAAAAGAAACCCTAACCTCCTCCTTCTTTACTTTTTCTACGCAATTATAAATATGAAATACTCCCTCTGGTCCTAAATATAAGATATAGTTTATAGTACAATTTACACTACAAACTATGTTCTATATTTAGGACCGGAGGTAGTAGTATTTTATAGATGTTTTATTGATATTGAAGGCGGTATAGATGATATGTTGATTGGTTTATTGAGCTGAACTTGATCATAGAAGTAAGTGATCAGCAATGTGACTTTTCAACAATAGCCAAAGAAAAAATGAGTTAGAGTGTCATCATTCACTGTGAACTTTCACTCCTTTCACGCCAAAACTACGATTCCGTCACTTAATTAATAGTGCATGCATTTTTGGCTAACTGAGCAAAAGTCATGACCGTTGCCCACTGCAGCAGTCACCGGTGTAGAAGTAAGAAGCCTCTGTTGCCCACTACGACGGACGGAAAACAGAGCTACTAAGGAAAGCAGACGGAGAGCATATTTAGTCTAATCAAGCAATGAGAGGAAGAAGCAAAGAACGGAATGAAGAAAGAGAACGAGATAGATCACCAATATGCATAAGGGAAGGTGGTTATCAGAACTAGACGCATGAGAAAACAACAGACAGTCAATGTCAAAATGTTACAAATCTTAGTCCTGGATCTGATATACAGGACGATGATATTCTCGAAACTATGGTGCCTGAAACAATGGAAATTAGTAACAAACACGAAGAACGGGAAGAGTGCAAGACAAAAGAAAAAGTTCAGCGTAAAGAAGGATCATACACAGGCCAAGAATCGCTAGTGCCAAGAGAGGAGGAGTGGATGCATGAAGAAGTTGGAGTTCAACTGGAACAACCCAAGGTGCCTTCTTACAGGGATATACTAAGCCCAAACTTGATAAAACAGACGGAGCAAGGCCCTGGGAAAGGAAAGGAGAAACCTTGGGATGGTTATCTTTATACATGTGATGCAAAAGAAATGCAGGAAGGGATTACGGTCATTGAGTCGATAGCAGGACTGCTGATTGAATTTTCTGAAAAAGAAAAAAGAAGACTTGAAAGTAAATGGTCACAGTCTCTAATCATAAAGCTTCTGGGTGGTACGCTAGGTTATATGCAGATAAGAAGGAAAGTTCAAGCTATGTGGGGAAAGAAGGGAAAAGTATAATTATCAGACATTGGGAATGGTTTTTTGATTGCCTCTTTCAAAGATAGTGAAGACTATTCCTTTGCACTGGAAGGAGGTCCCTGGTTAATACAAAATCACTACCTTACAATGCAGACGTGGAAACGAAATTTCAATCCATGGAATAAGAAGATTCAACAAGTTGCAATTTGGGTCAGATTACCAGAACTTCCAGGAGACTACTATGATCAAAAGTTCTTCTATAATCTAGGAAACAAAATAGGGAAAGTGATTAAAGTAGATGAAATGACGTTACTACGAGCAAGAACGATGTACGCAAGAATGTGCGTGGAGGTTGATTTGAATGCTCCATTGCTGCCATCATACTCGGTCGATGGAAATAAACTCAAGATTGAGTATGAGGGTCTTCATCAAATATGCTTCTCGTGTGGTAAATTTGGCCACATATCAGAACAATGCTACCTCAAGCTAGCTTGATTGGGTGAGACTACTAAGAAGTTGAACGGACTGAAACCAAGCGAGAATGAGAAGAATAGAAACCCAGAACCATAAAATTCACCGAAAAGCATTTACGGTGGGTGGATGGTTGTCCAAGATACGAGAAAACTCCGGCGGAACGCAAATCGAGACGGTAAGGGTGCTGAGCGTTCAAAAAATGCAAATAGCAACGTCTACAAGCTAACTCCTCGAGATTTGCGGTTCTGGCGGTGGAAGAAAACAACGGAGGAGTAAAAGTGGCAGAAAAGGACGGCGGCAATCAGCATCATGAGATCTCCAAAGTTGACTCAAGGAAGGCAAAACTGAACGAATCATTAGGACAATTGAAAACGAGGCTAAGACAGGAAGAGATGGAAGTGGAAAAAAGAAGTTCACGAATGAGAAGAAAAGATCAGGAGAAAAGTAAGGGAAACAAGAAAGGAGTTTCTGTAGAAGGTGTCAGACAATAGAGATGGAAAAAGGTAGAAATAAAAAGGAAGGAAAAGAAAAACAAAAAAAGGCCCAGATTTTGAAATTGAAAGAAGGTGGGCAAATAGGAGAGAAACAAAATGGGCTGATGGTGAAACAAAATGGGCCTGTGGAGAACTCTTTGGAGAATAAAGAAGACATAATGGAGAAAACCAGGATGGGCCTAGACAAGAAGGGACTGAATAGAACAAATCCACCAAGTAAGAATAATTCCATACTGGCCGAAAAAATCCTGGAAAACTTATTACAAAAAATACCCATTGGGGATATGGCAATTGATGAAACGAAGCCTCCTGATCCACACAAGCCGAATCAATAATTAGGCCTATCAGACGTTGAGAAGATAATGGAGGAGCAAGCTTGCATTGAAAAGGAGCAAGTCTGCATGGCTGAAGAACTGGGAGCTATAAGAGGAGAGTCTTATGCCGATGAGCCGTTGAAGTAAGTCTTCTGAGGTAATTCTTTATCCTTTTGTTTTTTAATGATTGTAGTATGGAATGCTACAGGGGCAGCCGGTAAGTCTTTCGGACTGGCTCTAAAGAATCTAACGAAAAAGATCAAACCGAGTATTGTGGTGCTTTTAGAAACTAGATGCAGTGGAAATGTTGCCCAGAAAGTGATCAAGCGGATGGGATTTCGGTACCAAATCCTAGAAGAAGCTAGAGGATTTTCGGGTGGTATATGGATCTTGTGGAATGAGGATGAGATACAAATCAATGCAATTGGGCAACATCATCAATTCATACACTGCTTAGTTACTGGAGTAGGTAGACGTCCTTGATGTTTCACTGCAGTTTATGGAAATCCAAGAGAAGTAGAAAGAAAGACTATGTGGGAAGAACTCTGGGAAATCTCCAAAAAAACAAATATCCCTTAGTTGTTGGCAAGAGACTTTAATGATATAAGAGGTCCTGAAGAACAGAGAGGAGGAGCTATAGTTAATGAAAATAAATGCCGTAGATTTCAAGATAGTATAGAAAGATACTAGCTGATTGATTTAGGATTTGAGGGGCCTAGATATACTTGGAGAGGTCCGATCACCCAATTTTCAAGCCGTCTTTACAAGAGGCTTGATTGTGGTCTTTGCAATGTGGCTGGAGGAATGAATTTAATGAAGTTGTGATCAAAGTGGGTGAAAGAGTTCAGTCTGATCACCACCCTTTAATTATTTCACTCTTCAAAACTAGCTCAGGAAGAGAGAACCGTCCATTTCTATTTGAAGCTATTTGGTTAAAGCACCAGGAGTTCAAAAAGTTTTTAAATGAGAACTGGACTTCCCGTGATAATACTAGGGAGGCTCTTGAAAGTTTGAAACCGAGACTTTTAGATTGGAACTCAAATGTCTTCGGTCACATTTTGAAGCAAAAGAAAGACATCACCAAAAGATTAAGGGGGTGCAAGTGGCACTACAGGAAAGAAGTAGTAACTATCTGGAAAAACTTGAAAGGCAACTCAGTGAAGAATTAACTGAGGTGCTAGATAGAGAAGAGATTCTCTGGTTTCAGAAAGCTCGCACTCGTTGGTTGAATGATGGAGATAGGAATACCTCTTACTATCACACCAAGACTACTATTCGAAGACGGAAGAACCGTATCAACATGTTGAAAGATGTGAATGATGTTTGGTTTGAAGGGGATAGAGAGGTCGGAGATCTTGTAAACACTTACTTCAAAGATTTGTTCATGGAAGAAGATGATAACAGAAGCTGGCATAATACTTTCCATTCGTGGCCTAACACTAGCAGAGAAGAGTGGGACCAGGTTGCAGCTCACATATCCAATGAAGAAATCAAGAAAGCTATGTTTGAGATAGGAGGATTAAAAGCCCCGGGGCCAGATGGGTATCCCGTGATATTCTTCCAAAGGAATTGGGGTATTGTGGGAGAAAGTGTGATCAAGTCTGTTAAGATAATGTGGAACAAGCCAGAGGAAATTAAAGATGTGAATAATACACTTATAACACTGATTCCTAAAGTGGATCGCCTAGAAAAAGTCACACAACTGAATCTTTGTGTAATGTTGTCTACAAGTGTCTTTCAAAAATCCTGGTGAAGAGATTAAAAAGGATAATGACAAAGATTGTGTCTCCATATCAAGTAAGTTTTGTACCAGGGACAAATATTCATGATAATATCATCATTGTCAATGAGTTAATTCACTCCATGAGGAAGAAAAGAGGAAAGAGAGGCTACACGGCAATCAAAGTGGACCTCCAAAAAGCATATGACCGGCTTAGTTGGAAATATATAGAGAAAGTCTTAGAGGAGATTAATTGCCCGGACCACCTAAGGCACATAATTATGGGGTGTGTCAATACAACTAACACAAATATTTTATGGAATGGAGAAAAATTGGAAGGTTTTGCCACTTCAAGAGGTTTAAGGCAAGGGGATCCTATTTCTCCTTATCTATTCGTGCTTGGCATAGAAAAACTTACCCACATGATTCTTGATAGTATAAGGGAGAAAAAGTGGAGAGGTATTAGTGTAGGCAGGAAAAGGCCTATGATATCGCATATGATGTTTGCGGATGACCTGGTCTTGTTTGCTGAAGCGTCAGGGGAACAAATAGATAATATTCTCAATTGTTTACAAGAATTTGGATTGATGTCGGGGCACACTATAAGTCAGGAGAAATCCTACATTTATTTCTCCCCCAATATTAAGCAGCACCTCAAGAGGGAAATTTGCAATAAAAGCCAGTTCCAACAGGTGCAGGAACTTGGAAGATACCTAGGAGCTAACATTTCCTTCCCTCGCCGAAGGAAGGATAAATTCAGAACAGTTGTGGACAGAGTTCATAAGAGATTAAATGGCTGGCAAGCTTCGAGCCTTTCTCTAGCAGGGCGTGTTACTCTGGTGAAGTCGGTTACTAGTTCTATGGCATTATTTCCTATGCAACATGACAAGATCCCTATGGGAATAATTGAGGAAATAGAACGTGCTTAGAGAAACTTTATATGGGGAGACAAAAATGGAGTGAAAAAATGACATGTTATAGCATGGCGACAACTATATAGACCAAAGACTAAGGGTGGTATGGGAATTAAATCCCTGGGCACAATGAATGATGCCTTTCTACACAATGAATGATGCCTTTCTATGTAAGCTTATCTGGAAAATGAGAACAGAACCTGAGAGTCTATGGGTTCAAGTGTTAATGGGGAAATATGGTAGGGGCCAGAGACTTCAAGAAAAAATCTCCGCCAAAGGATGTGACTCCAAGCTTTGGAAGGAATTAGGAAAAATTTGGGATACTGTCAACCTGAATCTTGAACAGAAGGAAGACAATGAAGACCAAAATGGTTTGATATGGCAATTATCTGCTAATGGGGAATTTACTACTGCTAGTATGTATAAAAAGTTACTTGACTTACCTGAGGAGCAAAATCAATTCAAATGGAAAAGAATTTGGAAACTACAAGTACCGGAAAGAGTTCGAGTTTTTATCTGGATTGTAGCCCATAATCGCCTTGCCACTAATATGGTTACCAGTAAGTGGGATGGTTCTAACGGCCACTGTGGAATGTGTACCTTGAACCCAGAAACACAGCTACATGTATTGAGAAATTGCACGGTGGCGGAGAAGATCTGGAAGGGACTAGTGCCCTGTAATAAATGGAACAAATTCTTCTCTAACAGCTGGTCCACATGGTTCAAAAACAACATCATATTCAGTAGAGTCTACGCTGATAAGTCAGATTGGCCGGAGATCTTTGCCGTTGGATGTTGGTTTTTGTGGAGATCGGGAAATGCAACCAAACATGAGCCTGAATTTGAGCTGCCTTTTAATGCCATGGAGAGGATAACGAGCTTGCTGGAGCATTATCGCAAGAAGTGGGATGGGGAAATAATGATGTCGGTCCAGGAAAGAATAGAAATGGTCGGTTGGAAAACTCCGGCGAAGGGCTGGTGCAAGCTCAACACTGATGGTAGCTGGTATGACAAAGGAATTGCAGGATGTGGGGGTGTCATCAGAGGAGATGAAGGAGAGTGGATTAGAGGATTTTCCATGAGGCTTAACCACTGTGTATAGTGGAAACAAAAGCAAGAGCCATATTGGAAGGTTTAAAGCTATGTTGGGAGCTTGGATTTAGGAAAATTGAAATAGAATCAGATGCGCTGGCTATGACCGAGGCAATCCAACAAAACAAGATCATCAACGGTTGTCACAGAGTATTGAAGGAAATCAGGAGTATGCTTCAAAGAGAATGGTAGGTCACTATAAATCATATTTATAGAGAAGGCAACCGGTGTGCTGATAGGCTTGCTTCCCTGAGTCTCGATTTAGTGGAAGTTAGGCAAGAATGGATGAGACCGCCATTGGAGGTTGAGGATATTTTGAGAGAAGACTATTAGGGACATTGCTTCCCGAGACGAGTTTTTGACTAGTAGTGGGTGTTGACCCAGTTGTATTACCAAAAAAAAATTAATAGTGCATGCGTCTAGTTTCAACGTGAAACCATAAAACTACTTTCTATTTTTGTCGCGATTTATTAACTTTCAAGTTTCAACGTTCAAGGTGGTTCCCAAATATGCCTTTGGCAGAACCATATTGAGGATATGACTGGGAGTTCTTGAATATCAAATATGGAACACAGGATTTTTTGAATGTAACATGCAACTGACTTGGAAATTAGAGTTTAATTTTGTCGAGCATATGTTGTCTCTTGATATATTCCGATTTTATCATAATATTTAATATCTTATTTAGGGATTTTATCATTATTTTTGGGCTAAATAGCATTTATTATGATTAAATTGAATTAAAGGTGAGTGTGTGAAAATAAATCTTAAAAGGATATATTTGTTATAATCTTGTGATTGCTTTTTAAAATTTAAATTTCGAACGAAGATATTACAAGATATAGATTTGAATTGTAGGTCATTTTGGAAAGTTGGAGATAAAGGACTAAAAAGTAAAGATGTATAAGGATTGAAATGGAAACTAAAATTCTGCATGTGGCTACAAGGGAATTCTGACAAAAAAGGGCCATTTTCTGTAATATCATCTGTCACTTTCAGGAGGGAAATATCATAAACAAAATCACAGGATAGTACCCTAAACTTCAAAAATACCAGTTGGGTCAAAAATGCCGAAAATCTCTGCTGGAACTTATTGTTCTGTCTGTGAAAAGATCAGAGAAAATTACAGAAAAGGACCCCAAATTTCCAGTTTAGTCCAAATATTCGAAAAGTAGCGTCCTTCACCTCTCAAACTGATTTTTCCGAACTCTTATACAGAATTTAGGGAAATCTAATATGAATATAATCTTAGAGGGATTTTGCCACAACTTAGAGGGCATTTGATGGAGATTTCAAATCTTACAAATAAAATTAAAAAACAAAGAAGGATCATCATCGGCACCTTAAATCGAACTTAAAAAAGAACATAGCCCATTGAGAAGCTACAGCCGTGAAAGGGAGAGAGAACGAGAATTGATGCCTACACCACCACTACCGTCAACCTCCTATCATCACCTTTGTCGGAATCAGCCGTCGCGTCTCCCTCCTTCTCTGCTATGTTCCTTCCATCTTAATTCCATGGAATCTTGGTGGTTTAAAGGAATTGTGGATGTGATAAGCTTCATGATGAGAGATTAAATTCTTTCTTGCTTCTTGGGATAGAAGATTGGTTTGAGTTCCAGAGATACATTCAGGGGAGTTATTTATTTTAATCTTTTGATTTAACTATGTATGGATTTCCTGAGTTAAGATTTTATATTATGTGGTTAATTTACTAAGATTGCGAGTTGTTCATCTTAGTTTGGATTGAACAATAGTGATTTAGATTGGATTATATGGTTTGAGATTTAAATTTATATATTCCCTTTTTAGTTTAATGTGGTCGTGCTATTCTTTCATAGTTCGAATGAGTATTTGACTAGTTTGATCTTATTTGAATATATCAGTTGAGAATTCATTATATAGAGGAACAAGTTGCATAAATCCAATCCTAAATTGCACGCTAAGTGGTATTGAATAATGTATTAAGAAGTAAATAAATAGCTAGAGTTCTAGAGAAAATCACTAACTAATATTACTAGACTTAGCGAGTTCCTAAGGTTTGATTTTTGACTTAGTGAGTAGTTTAGCTCCCAAATCATTTTAAATAAGGATAACCTATATTCCATTTTCCCAAGAAGCATTCATCATCAATTTATTTAAATCAAAATTTAATTACTTATCTCAACAATTTCTCAAAAACTCAAAAAAAAATAGTAGTTTAGGTTATTTTTCATTATTTTTTTTTTAAAAAAATCAATTTCAAACTTATCTTAATGTTTTTGTCACTTAGTTTAGCTTAGGAATTAAATAAAAGGGCTCCTCAAGAGAATACGACCCGAGTTGTGCCCTTTACTGCATAATTTGATTTATTTTGATTTAACTCAATGCAACTAAAGGTTATAAATAAATGGCGTCGTTACCGGGGAATCAATTTATTTAACTCCTTATTTATCAATTTATTTAACTCCTTATTTAACTAAGTGTCAATTAAACAAAAAAATTTTAATAGGGTTAATCTTTTGTGTGTCTTCTAGCTAGTTAGTTAGTTATAGTTTCCTGCATTCATTCATCATATAGGTTTAGTTTGCATTTGCATCACATATCATACATTTTGCACATTATGGTTGAATTTTGTGTGCATGCCCCAAGGTAAAAAAGTTATACCTAGTGATCTTGATCTTAACATCACTTTAAAACAGCTTAAGGAACAACTGAAAAAGAGTAAAGGAAAAGGAACAAGGGGTACTTGTAAATGTCCCTTAGGACATCACATATCTGTTGAACCTAATGCCTTTAGGGAACTTCATTCTGACATAGGTGATCAATTTAATCAAAATTTAGATATGACGATCCATAATGAAGATGAAGGAGAAAATAATGGTATTCCACATATAAGAAGAACAATTAGGGAAGTCACTACTTCTGGTTTTGATTTAAATCATCTTGCTAATGCTGGACCTAACATGCATGCTGATTTTGAGATTAAAGGTTTATTGATCAATTCACTGCCTAAGTTTCATGGTTTGTCTGCAGAGGATCCGTATCTACATTTAAGGGAGCTCTACTTGAATTGTTCGAGTATGAAGCTGGTTGGAGCTTCTATAGAGAAAGTCCTATGGAAAGTCTTTCACCACTCATTAGAAGGTAAGGCAAAGGAATGGTGTATGAGCTTACTAAGACATATAGCTTATGGATATCAAAGTTGGCAAAACTTACATAAAGCTTTTCTTGAGGAGTACTTTCCTGTATCTCAAACTTTTGCTATGAGAAAAGAGATCAATTCAATTCTCCAAGATCCAGATGAGACTTTGTATGAGTATTGGAGCCGTTTTCAAGATCTCTTGGCTCGGTGCCCACATCACTAGATTCCTGATGAGCAATTAGCTCAAACTTTCTATAAGGTTTAAAGGAGAAAGATCAAGACAAGATTGACGCAGCCACTGGTGGTGCTATTATTGATTTTACTGCTCCTGAAGCTTAGGAATTGATCAAGAAGATAGCCCTAGCTAAACAAACCTATAGGGAACCAAGAAGGAATGCTAAAAGAGTTTATCATGTTAACTCTTTACCTCTACATATTCCTCAGATTGACACCTTCACCTCTAAAATCTATGCTTTGATGACTAAGTTAGACCATACTACTTCTAGGCCATCCTTTCAAGAAGAAGTAAATTCAGTAGGTAAGGAATTGACAGCCCTAAGTTGTGATCTTTGTGGCTCATTTATGCACATCTCCTGCAATTGTCCATCTTGTTATGAACAGTTCTTTGCCATGTTTCAAGGCTGCCCTAGCAATCCCAAATAAGATCCCTACTCGAATACATATAATGAAGGGTGGAGGCAAAATCATAAATTTAGTTGGAGAGACAATGATAATAGAAGACAACATCTTTTTCAACAAGGAAATATTGGAGCTAGTGCCTCTTCTAGCCAATTTCAATAATCTTCAAAGATGGTCATTCCACTCCAAGATAACTCACTTCCTAACCTAAGAGTGATGAGACCAACTAACTGTTGAAGAGTATAACTGCTTAACTTACTAATATGGATAATCGGATGAAGGAAGATAAAGCTTTAAATGATAGTCAATTCTCCTATCTTGCCATAATCCTACAACATATACGTAATGATAGAGCAAGTGATAGTAACTCAATGGCAAACACCTGCAAGAAGTTGGAAGAGTTGAAAATGAAGAATAACACGGCACAATCTTATTTAACTCAAGTCTCCAACACTCTTAATGACTTGCAAGCTAAGAATGGAGGTGGTCTACCTTCTACCACTATGATCAATCCCAAATCTATCAATGCCATTGAGTTAAGAAGTGGCAAGATAGTGCATTTCCTTGGAGAGGATGAAGACCATGTGGATGAAGAGATAGAAGCTGAAAGTCCACCCTTGAGCCCTATAGAATTGGGCAATTCTGAAAATATCAAAGAGAAAGAGGTCTTAAAGAAGAAGAATAGCAAGGAAGATGAGCAACCTTAAGTGGAGGAGTAACCACTTCTAGAAGAGGTCAATGATAGAGTTCCATCCACATATGAGAAGGGAGAATCAGGCATACAAGGAGCCTTAATGCAAAATGTTAGGGAGGTAAAAATTTTTGATATCCCTTGCCCTAAAGCTTACCTTAAAAGTAAGAAATTGTATGATGATAAAACTGAAAAAGAAATGTTTAAGTTCTTTAGTAAGTTAAAAGTAAATATACATTTTCTCAAAATGATTAAAAGTATGCCTGCGTATTATAAGTTCCTTAAAGATCTTTGCATAAATAAGAGAAAATCCAGGCCTAATGAAAGAGTTCAATTGAGTTCTAATATGTTAGCCATCTTTAAGCCTCAACTTCTCATAAAATGCTAAGATCCCAATGCTCATATCATTCCTTGTACCATAGGACCTGTTAACATAACTACTGCTTTGCTAGATTTAGGGGTTGCAATTAATGTGATGCCTAAATTTATTTATACTGCTCTAGGGATCAAAGCTATTAAACCTACCAATGTTGTGTTACAACTAGCTGATAGGTCAATTAGGCATCCAAATGGCATCTTAGAAGATATCTTAATTAAAGTGAAAGACCTTATGTTCCCCGCTAACTTTTATGTCCTAGATGTGTCTTGTGAATTAGCTCGTGCTTCGACCCTTATTCTAGGCAGGCCCTTCCTTATAACAGCAAACACCATCATAGATATGAAGGAAGGTTCTATAACAATAGAGGTTGGGGATCATAAAATCTATTTTAATATGTATGAGGCCATAAAACACCCTTATGAGGATTATTCCTTATTAGGCGTCAATGCTATTTATTTGACCATTGAAGATGCTAGAGATGACTATGAATTGAGCTTCCATAATGATTACTGTTTCCATATGCATGTTAAACATGATTCTTTTGAGATTGATGATGACATAGCTTCTTATGATGCATATTTTTTATCTCTCCCTTTTATAAACTCTTTTTTTGATAGTTGTGGTTGTGACGTGACTTGCCCTAATTTCGATACCAATTGCACTCTTTCTGCTTCACAAGTTTACACGTTTTCTTCTGATAATGCTAACTCCGCTTTTGCAAGTGATTCTGGTTTGAAAAAAGGTTTTCTTCTTGAGTGTGTATATACTTGTAATAAGGTGGAAGCTAAGAATATAGCTGGAAGTGACTGCAATAGCTCTCATAACCAAGAAGACAAAGAGAGCTTCCTTCTAACTGTTCCACCCTCTCATGCACTTAATCCGCAACAACAACAACCTTTGTTCAAGAATAATGGGCTTAAAGAGAGTTATTCACTTGCCACTGCTTCTAAATCTATTATTTCTCCCCATACCTTAAAATATTTGCAAGATATTCTCTCTAGCTGTGATGCAAGTATGAAGGATGATAAACCCAAATTTGTTGCTCATATTAGTTAACCTCAAGTTGACTCAACACTTGGGAAGGTCAAGGAGCAAGATATGAATGCAAAGAAGCCTAATGTACACCAACCACTTGAGGTTACAAAGGGATGTTCTCTTTACTCTCTTCAACACCCTGAACTAATCCCTTCTACTGTTCAACCCCCTATCCTTGAATTGAAACCCTTGTGTCCTAATCTTAAGTATGCATTCCTTGAGCATGATAATAAAGTTCCTGTAATTATTTCTACTGCTTTGTCTTATGATGAAGAGGCTAGATTACTCTGTATGCTTAGGAAGAATAAAGAAGCCTTTAGTTGGACATTAGCTTATATCCCAGGGATTAGTCCATCTATATGTACTCATAGGATTTTACTGAATGAGGGTTCTAAGCCTATTAAACAATCCCAAAGGAGACTTGATCCATTGATCTTAGATGTTGTAAAGAAAGAGGTTCCTAAGTTACTTAGTGCCGGGATTATATATCATATTTTTGATAATGAATGGGTTAGTCCTGTTCATATGGTTCCAAAGAAGAGTGGGCTTACTGTTGTTAAGAATGAGCAAAATGAGTTGATTCGCACTAGAGTACAGAATGCCTGGAGAGTGTGTTTTGATTTTAGAAAATTTAATGATACCATTAGGAAAGACCATTTCCCTCTACCCTTATTAACCAAATGCTAGAGAGATTAGCAGGAAAGAGTCATTACTGTTTCTTATATGGGTTTTCTGGGTACTTTTAAATCCCCATAACTCCTGAGGATTAAGAGAAAACCACTTTCACTTGCCCTTTTGGCACTTTTGCTTATAGGAGGATACCTTTCGGTCTTTGTAATACTCACTCCTAGTACTTTTCAATGTTGCATGATGTCAATCTTTTATGATTTCCTTGAGCATTGCATGGATGTTTTTATAGATGACTTTACTGTTTATGGTGACTCATTTGATGCTTGCTTGTCTAGTCTTGATCATGTCTTAGCATGATGTATTAAGAAGAAACTTGTTTTGAATTATGAAAAATGTCATTTTATGGTCACTCAGGGCATAGTGCTTGGACATTTGATTTCTCAAAAAGGTATTGAAGTTGACAAGGTAAAAATTGAGGTGATTTCATCATTGCCCTACCCATCTTCACTTAAGGACCTTCGATCATTTTTAGGGCATGTTAGTTTCTATCGACGTTTTATAAAAGATTTCAATAAAATTACATTGCCTTTGTAAAAGTTACTACAAAAAGATGTGGATTTTATTTTTGATGACAAGTGCAAGCTAGCATTTGATGAGTTGCGACATAGATTAGTCACTCCTCCTATTTTGGCTCCTCCTAATTGGGAACTTGCATTTGAGTTGTCTTGTGATGCATCCAATATTGTTGTTGGAGCAATGCTTGGCCAAAGATACAGTAATGTCTCTAAGGTCATAGTTTATGCTTCCAAAATATTAGACATTGCTCAGATTAATTACACAACTACTGAGAAAGAGTTGTTTGCAATTGTGTTTGCCTTGGATAAATTTAGATAATATCTAATCAACTCTAAAGTTGTTGTCTTCTCAGATAATGTAGATGTCAGGTATTTGTTCAAAAAGTCATAGTCTAAGCCAAGACTACTTCACTAGGCTTAGAGGTGGTAATGCGAGTTGGCCCGTGGGTTGTGGGCCAGCCTGCGCGGGCCACGGGTTGAGACGAGGTGGGTTGGTATAGCCCACCCCACTCGCAAGCTAGCCCGTTTAGGCTCGCCAAAATTTTTTTTAATTTTTACTCTCTTTCTCTTTCACCCTCTCATATCACACTTCTTTTTTATATATATTTGTGTTATGAAGTCAATTTCATTATTACTTTCCTTTTTTTCCATCTATTCATATCACAAAACTATATAAACACATCTCTTTTAAATTTAATAATAGTAGAATAAATAAATATAATATGAAAAATAAGTGTCAATAGGGAATTAATTAAACACATTATCAAAGGAAAGAAGATAAGGGAGAGGAGAGACTAAGTGCATTTGAGAAAAAATTAAAAAAAAATTAATTATGCGGGCCAGCCTGCATCAACCCGCCCGTTTTTAAACAGGCCGCCAAGCCCGTTTAATTTGGGCTGGTCCGGCCCGAATTACCAACTCTAGGCTCTTCTTATGCAGGAATTTGATATTGAGATCAAGGATCGAGCTAGAGCAGAGAATCATGTAGCAAATCATCTCAGTCAGCTTCCTAATGATACAAGGGGAGTTGATTGTTCTACTTTAGTCTGTGATGATTTTCCTGGCATTGCTTTGTGTGTTGTGAAATTAAAAGAACCATGGTTTGCTGACTTAGTCAATTATTTAGTATTAGGATTGATTCCTACATATTTGTCTCCGTTTCAGGTGCAGAAATTAAAGCGAGAAGCTCAATACTATGTTTGGGATAAACCACACCTGTGGAAAATGTGCAGCGACCAAATAATTCGAAGATGTGTACCTGAGGAAGAATCTCATTCCATCCTTTCTGCTTGCCATTCAATGATATGTGGTGGACATTTTAGTGCTAACAAGACCTCTAGAAAAATATTAGATGCTGGGTTTTACTAGCCTACCCTATTTAAATATGCATATTTATATTGTAAGGTATGTGATCAATGCCAACGGTTTGGGGGGTTAGGTAAACAACGCGAGATGCCACAACAACCTATGCTCTTTTATGAGGTATTTGAAGTATGAGGCATAGACTTTATTGGCTCTTTTTCACTATCTTCTTGGTTTACTTGTATATTGTTAGCTGTAGATTACCTCTCTAGGTGGATAGAAGCCATTTCCGTTAGAAAAGATGACTCCCAAACTGTTTCCAAGTTTCTCAAGACAAACATCTTTTATATATTTGGATTGCCAAGGGTTATAGTAAGTGATAAATGTACCCATTGTTGTAATAGAGTTGTCAATAACCTATTTGTTAAATTTGGAGTTATCCACAAAACGTTTATTGCTTATCTTGCACCAGAAGTTCTATTCCTACATTTAATTAATTATCATGTAATGGAAAAGTTTAAAAAAACCTAATTGAGAAATAATTTCATCTATTGAACTTGGGCAAAGTTGATGGGATCATGAGGTGGGTTCATACTATTCATTGTGATCAGAACAGGAAAGACAATGCATCATCTTATGATGCAAATGGAATTGAATATATATATGGTTTAAGAATCAGAGGCTGGCCTGAGGATGACTTATGACATAGTTGAGCTCCTCCTTGCTCACACCAGACAATCCTAAGAATAAGAATAGCATTAAGATCATTAACAAATACAACCAGTTCTCTAATACTCAATAATTGACAAAACTATGAGCCATTTTCTCCCTCGTATGCTTTCTTATAAGAGCATGAGCCTAAGGGAATAAAGTCTAAGGCATTTTAAAGACCCATATGAATCTGACCAAAAGTAAAAAAGATGCTCTTTAACATCTAAGGAATTTTGGTGTTTCCGCTACAAAATTCTGTGGAAACAGAACAGATAAAGCATGGATCACAAAATTATTCTTCAAATGCCACCACTCAGACAACTTTGATTCTGAGAAATGTAACATTGATATGACTAAATGGTCACAGAATCGAAGTTGTGCGTGGAGAGAATCCGCAATGATCAGGAAAAGCATTCTCCAAAATTTGTAAAATACTAATAATTAATTTGCTTACTTTGAACTAGTCCGCAATTTTCTGTTTTAAAAAAAAAAATCCGCAATTTTCTCTATTTGTGGCCCAAAAAAAAAGGTATAATCTCTCTCTCTCTCTCTCTCTCTCTCTCTCTCTCTCTCTCTCTCTCTCTCTCTCTCTCTCTCTCTCTCTCTCTCTCTCTCTCGATACGTTGAAAAAAAATGTCTTTTCTCTATGTTCACGGGAAAAAAAAAAGAGGGACAATCACCAATTTGTTTTTTATTTATGCCAAAAGTAATAATTACGAGTAACTTTTAATTTTTTATTTGAACGGCCACGTATGATTTAATTACATTTAATGAGACGTTGACAAAATAAATTACACTTAATGAGATTCAAAAGTCCTCGATAGTATTTCAGGTCAAAAAAACAAGGGAAATGCTAACTTGACATAACACCACAGAATCACCCAACTTCTGCCACGATCCTCTTCTCTTTTGTGTGTGTTTGTGTGAGCGTTTTGTACAGGAAAAACGCACTTATTACGCAAGCCGAGAAAAAACTCCTCTCACATACTTACCTCGTATACCGTGAATCACGAATTATAAGCACGTTTTGAACAAAAATAAGCCATTCCAAACGCACACTTTACCAAAAGCAAAAATAAAAATCGCGTCACTATTTTCATGACCGGTTCGATTTCTTTAATATTTTGAAACTATCCAATCGTCCGTTGCCAGGTGGACAATCTACGTGACAGGCCGTTACGCTGTCAATAATCGCTTGCATGATAGTATTATTTAATAACGCCCATTCTTTGGGATTGGAGGTCATTCTGGGGTGTCTCCTCTGTCTCTCTTACTAGATCGTCACCCTCACTGGTTAGTCTCCTCTCTCTCTCTCTCTCTCTCTCTCTCTCTCTCTGTAGATTGTTCGACTGAACTCACATTCACCGATAGTGTTAGCTAGAAATTTTTATCAAGGTTTGTCTGTGATCTGAGATGAATAATTTTGATTTCTATGTACGAGTTCGTTTTCGTTTGGTGGTTTGATTTTGTACACTGTTGTCACCGGTGATTGTTGGTGAGCTATTTGAGGTTTCGATCGTACTTTTTAATCTTGGTGCTGGTCGTGAGAAAAGCTTTAGGCTCATCATTTTACGATTTTGCTTCAATATATAGTGTTAGAGAGCTCACTTCCTGAACCTTAGAGGAAGCAGTAATGATTATTCTTTTATCATCTTTCACTCAGATAATGTATATGTTGATGTCAAACTCAAACCCACATAGAGATTAACTCGTTAACTTATTAATTTGTCTGGACTCAAGAAGCAAAGCTAAATCGGCCTAGTAATTTAGGGGCCAATCGATGATATTGTTCATTTTAGTTTATTAAGCTCCGATATCGGTGATGCATCTAAATAAATAGATTGAATTGGTTTATCTGTTGTTCATTATGTTTGAGATGAAAGTTGGAAGAACGTCCATGAATGGCATCTCCAATTCCGAAAACATAAGATGTCAAGGCACTAAATTATCTTCGGAATTTTTCTCTGATATAACCATATTCTAAAAGGAGTTGGAGCAGTTTGTTTGCTAGATCAGTCTCTTTCTGATCTCCAATTCTGTTATTTTCTCATCAAGTTGATGCCTCGTCTGGTTGTGTTACAGCTCTAACAATATGGCTGAGACTTCGCCAGCTGCTTCTAATCCAGAATTGTTGGAATGGCCAAAGAAAGATAAGCGCCGCTTCCTTCATGCTGTCTACCGTGTTGGTGATCTTGATCGTACCATCAAGTACGATGGTGCAACAATACATTTATTTCTTTTCATGATTATATATGTGCCTTTAGATGCTCAACTTTTCTTCACTTCTTTTAGGTTCTACACTGAATGTTTTGGAATGAAGCTTTTGAGGAAAAGAGATGTTCCAGAGGAAAAATATTCCAATGCTTTTCTTGGATTCGGCCCTGAAGAAAACCAGTTTGTTCTGGAATTGACATATAGTAAGTTGCTCGACCTTTTGCTTATCGTGTTATGTTTTATGCATGCAGTGAGTGTTTCATGGCCATATATCCTTGTAAGTTTATTAGGTGTTTTCTATCATAGGGCATGGAACCATTTTGTGAAGAAATGCAATTGTATGATTTTGAGTTGAACAGAATATTCACATGAGACCTTCAGCGAAACATAGAAATTACTGCACTCCAATTTTGTGCCTCACATATATTTTTTTTTTTTTTTTATTCTTAACTATATAATTATAATTTTTTGTCAGATTATGGGGTGAGCTCCTATGATATTGGAACTGGCTTTGGACATTTCGCAATTGCAACCCCAGATGTAAGCCTGACATCACCTTCACAGATGCTCTAGTATCAATTTGTCTGTGATTAGAATTAATTGAATATTTTTTTTTTTTCTAGGTTTACAAAATGGTTGAAAACATCAGGGCCAAGGGTGGAAACATAACTAAGGAGCCTGGTCGACTTAAGGGCGGGTCCAATCTCATTGCATTTGTGAAGGACCCTGATGGTTACCATTTTGAGATTATCCAAAGAGAATCAACCCCTGAGCCACTGTGTCAAGTAATGCTTCATGTTGGTGATATGGAGCGCTCAATTAAGTTCTATGAGAAGGTAAAAGTCCATGTTCAATGCAGTTTGATGCACTCCAATTTAATTTCTGCATACCCCCCCCCCCTCCCCCCCAAAAAAAACCAAATACTTGAAGATGTTACCTTGTAGAACCTCACTAAATATAAATTCCAAGAATGAACGTTCACCTGCTGACATATTTAGTAAAATAGCAATGCAGTTGTAGGCCTCTAGGCTGAAGTAGTGCTTTGAAGGGTATGCTCTGTTTTTGTTGTCATTTAATTTCACATGCTATAGGCAGATATTTTAGCCATGGGTTTTAAAGATGGATGATCAACTAACCATGTTTTTACGGGTTTTTATTAGTTCAATGAATTCACGTCAATATCAGAACCTGAATTATGAATTGCCAGCTTTTGCTTATCATGCACATTTTAGGGCATCGCTGCACTTGTATTGTGATCCAAATCAAATAATAAAATTTTATAATCTGATGTCATGCTCTAATGGTATAATATCTCCGCAGGCTTTGGGTATGAAGGTGGTAAGGAAAGATGATAGACCTGAATACAAGGTAAATTTTCTTACACTGACCTTAAAAAGCAGTCTACATACTTTTGTCATGAACTGCTCAATTTTTCTGAACTATGTTCTTGCTTGCTATTGTAGATCACACTAGCCATGCTTGGCTATGCAGAGGAGCGTGAGACAACCGTCTTGGAGTTGATATATAACTATGGTGTCACTGAATACACTAAGGGAAATGGATATGCACAGGTTAGTTAATACATCATAGGTTTAATATCGCCATTTGCATTCTAAATCGGTTTATCTCCTCATCTCTGTCTGCCTTTTCTGATAAAAATTGTAATATCTCTTTCAGGTTGCTATTGGCACTAATGATGTATACAAGAGCGCTGAGGTAGTCAACCATGTCATACAAGAGGTAGGAGGGAAGATTACTCGGCAACCAGGGCCAATTCCTGGCATCAACACAAAAATCACTTCTTTCTTGGATCCAGATGGTTGGAAAACTGTGAGTTTTAATTATTTTTGTTTTTTTCCCATGCTATGGATGACTTTTTCCCCTCCCATTTGTTTGCGCGCAAGAGAGTAGTTTGCTGAATGATAGGTGAATTAGAATGTTATTTACATGGATATCTATTTCCTTTTAGGGTTGCCAATGTTGTGATTTGATGCCATTTTTTATTTATTTTTCTTGAGTCATCAAATTCATCTTTGAAAGCTGTTAGAAGATCAATAATCATAGTTATAGAACGAAGTTGTAGATTACTCCTTAATGACCCAAGGATGTAGACCTCCCTTGATTCTAGAATTCAACATTTATTATGCTTATAGTCCCTTTTTTTTTTCTTTTTGGTTATGCAAAAATATAGTCCACAGCATAAAAATTTAAAGCTGTTTTTTTATTGGTTTAATAAAAACTGTGTATCTTTAATCTTCTCATTATCTGCTTTCTTAAAGTGGATAAATAGGTCTTGCTATGTTGTTCAATGGCTCATGGCTAATTACAAACCTTCAACACTCTGTAAATATATTTTTCGGTGTAGGAGTTGATTTTTTTTTTTTTGGGCTTTGTCCTTGGTTTCAAGACATTTCTTCATATGCCATGCATATTCTGAAATCCCTTTTCTCAAAAGAAATAGAACGATGCCATGATTGCAGCCAAAATGTGAATGTTGAACTGTAGTAACTCTGAGCATGCGCTTTCCTAGTTTCCTGTGTTAATCTGTTGCCATTGTCATTGGTAAGTATATTCAATTAATTCATTTTTGGTATGATTTTGTAGGTGCTGGTTGACAATGAAGACTTCCTGAAGGAATTGAAGTGAATGAGTGATGGCGGCTCTACTAGTGCTTTTGTAATAAATGATGAAATATTGTCTGTGATCAGTGAACATACAGACGTCTTTGTGCTTGTTTGGTTGGGTGATTGACAGCCCTATAAGTGCTTATGCACATAAGTCGAAACAACACTCCTCTCACATATTTACCTCATATACTGTAAATCACAATTAAAAAGCTGCTTTTAAAGATTCCAATTGTTGTTTCAAATGAGCACTTTGTGTCTACTTCTCTACTATTTGCTTTTAGCGATGTGGTTGTGCAGTTGTCTCAGAAACAATGGTTGATGCATCTGTCTGTCTGTGAGCTAAATTTGATCAATCTGCCTATTGAAATGTGTCTTTTTCTTGTGGCGTGAGGCTCTTATTTCAGGTTGCACTCGCATCTTGAGCAATTAATGTCTACTTGTGACCGTTCTACAATTCCATGCCTAGGAGAGTATTGTAGGTCAATGAAAATTTGGACTGGATGGTAAGGATGCAGTTTTTTTTTGGATGTGCATGGCGGGAATGAACCTGCTATCATGATGGACCCTTATCTTGAGTTGTTAATGAATGTATTTATTCGGGGGAAAAAATGGATCTTGGTGTTCATTAAGCATGTGTTTGGTATCCCGTTTTGGGGTATATAAGTCCGTTTTTAATGGAAAAAAGCCCAAATGAGTTGGATTTTTTTTTTAATGTTTGATTCAGCTTTTTACAATTGCATCACATGTAGAATAAGTTACTTGTTAAATAAGCCTCTCATTGCAGTTTTTTTATTAAGTCACTTATTCGTAGGTTGAAATAAAACTCCTCTCACATACTTGTCTTATATACCGTAAATCACGATTTATAAACACTTATTATCCAAAAATAAGTTATTCCAAATCACTCATTCAAACATAAATCACATTACAAAAACTGACTTTTCTATTAAGTTATTTTTAATAAGTTAAAATCATAATAAATCATGTTTCATACCGCTATCACAAACACACACTAAGAGTTATGAGTATTCAAACTCGTTCCAATCACCGTCAGGGGTGAAGTTGAAGCTACTAAGCCCACAAGGCGTTTGGCTAATAAAATACTTTTGATATAGTATTTAAGTTTCAGTTTAAGAAATAACACAACTTAGCTAAATAAGCTAGAGATTCAGCTACAAATATTGGAACTGCATTATTAAAGAAATTTTGAGCAAGTTTCAAATTTTAAAACTCAAATAATGCAGAAATTTACAAATGGAGTTGGTACAACTAAGCTTGTTATTGGTCCTCGAGTTTTATTTTACAACTTGATTATTATATATAGCCATTGTGTCTACCAAAGTCATAGTGTGTCGTTTACCCTATTGAATGGTGACATCACTGACATGGATGCATGAGGGCGTCAAAGAGTGCCCTGCTTTTAGTGTACCTAATGGACATTATGAATGGAATGTCTTTCCAATGAGAATAAAAACAAGTCCTACTATTTGTCAAGAAAGAATGGACCAAATTTTTAATCCTTATAGATCTTTTATTTTGGTCTATATAGACGATATACTAATATTCTCAAAAACCCTAGAAGAGCATAGAAAACATTTGTTTGTTTTTGCTTGTAAAGCTTCTGAAAATGGACTGGTGTTATCCAAGAAAAAGGCAGAAATAGGAAAAACCCAAATAGAATATTTAGGTTTAACTATTAAGCCCAAAGAAGTTGTAGAATTACAACCCAATATTATTCGGACTATTTTAACATTTCCGGATAAAATCCAAGATAAGAAACAGCTTATGTCATTTCTAGGACATCTGAATTATGCCATGAACTGTATTCCCTATGGGGCTTTAGTTTGGGGAAAATTACAGAAGATGCTTAGAAAAGATAAACCCTTTATATGGGGAGAAGAAGAAATCCAAGAGATTAGAAAAATTAAGGAGTTTGTTAAAAAAGAAGTAAAACCTCTACCTTTACCAAAAGATGAGGATGACTTATTTTTACAAACTGATGCTTCTAATCATTATTGGGGAGCAGTACTGCAAAAGCGGGAAGAACCCATAAATCCAATTTTATCTTACGCTTCAATTACTTTTAAGGGAGCGGAGAAAAAATATGATATAAATGAGAAAGAACTTCTTGCTGTCAAAAACGGAATAAAGAAGTTTGAAATCTGGATTGTCAGTAAAGAATTTACCGTTAAAACAGATAATACCCAAGTAAAATCATTTATTAATAATAAATGTCCAAATTCGATTGCTATCCAGAGAAGAGCCAAACTATCTAAATGGTTTAGTATGTATTCTTTTAAAGTTGTTATTATTAAAGGAATTCATAACATTTTTGCAGATTTTCTCAGTCGATATGGAAATCAATTCCATGACTAGTATTCTAGATCAAATCCAAAAGATCTAAGAAGAAGAAATCAAGTTGGAGTCTCTTTTAGGCACTCAAAACAAGTTATATGAGGAGCTTTCTAAGCTTCAAAGCCAAGGGATACTTCAAAGAGTTTGCTTCGTCTCAGAACTAATTTAAAACAGTTCATAAGGAATTCCAGTCCTTTGAGTGAAGACAAGAAAGACTTAGCCAGTTCTTCTGGTTTAAGTGAGAAAAGTCTTCCTGGTAGAATACTGGAAGCGAAAAAGTCAGATGCTTTGTCTTCTGCAACATCCAAGAAAAGTGATGAGGAATCTAATCTTAACGGTTCCAATGACTCAATCAAAGGGGATGAAGAAAAGCCCTCCTTTCAGGGTTCCAGTGACTCATCCAAAGAACAAAGGCAAAAAGGCCTAGAACTCAACAAGTTAGGACCCAAGACTGAGACTTTAAATGAGGTTAAGGTCTGTGAAGTCAAGGAAATTATTAATCCTGATTTGGAAAAACTAACTCGAGAATTGTTTGGATAAAATTTTGTGCAGGTACCAAAGAAGAAAACTGTTCAATTAGGGTTTACCTTTGCCAAAAAAGCAAAACAGTTACCCCCTTATCCAAAATAGTTTCCTGAATTACCAGAAAACGCAAAATCCCAAGAACAATTCTTGTTAGACTATAACCAAGTATTTACCCTCATGAACATGGGAAATAACCAAGAATCCACAAAAACCTTTGCCATAGATTATGGAAGTTTTTATCCAAAAGTCTTAGCATTTTGTGGAGCACCTAAAGAAGTAATTAAACTTGCGTTTAATTATGGATTTTTATCTTTAGCCTATTTTGAAAACCATACCCAGGCTGAAGAATTACCCAAGCCAATTGTTTTAGCCTTAAAAGAGCCAGATAAGATTGGACCATCCAAGATAAAATTTGCAAAATTTACTATAGTTCCACCCGAACTCTCCTTTACAGGACCATATATCTATCAAGTTGGGACGGTTGGAAAAATCGATCAGATAAATCTGAAAATTAAGAAAAGTCAGCCAGATTTGAAAGCTGAATTCAATGAAGATTATGTTTATCTTCGAAGAGCTGCAGGATATATTCCTTATCTCCTCGAGATAGATGAAATCATTAAAGATGATGAAGCTTGGACCTACCACTTTACCGAAGCGGCAGTAGTCTATTGCCAGAAAAAGAATCCAATGAAAAAAGGCGTGATGAGTCAACTCACTGCGTTTAGCCGAAAAATCCGAAGCAACCAAATATGATCGGGCAAAAAAGTCAAGGAAAATCTCTGTATTATCATGTGGAGAAAAGAAAACAATCACTGCTATCTACTTTGTCGGCCATCATTAGTCGAAAGTAAAAAAGAAGGAGACAATGGAGCATCAAAGTCAAAAGTGACCCAAGATTCCGATAAGATGTAATCAAGTGTTGGTAACTAGGGTTATGTAAAAAGCAATCATCGTTGAGTTATAAAACTATGGTTACTTGTTAGCCGAGAGTCTATATAAGGCAATTAGGGTTTTTTTCACAGAGCACGAATAGCCACAACAAGCTATGTACTTTGTTTTTCCCTGACCCAATGTATATTATTTCTTTCGAATAAAGTCTTAAGGGAAACTTATCCCTTTATCAATATGCTTCTAGAATAATATCCGAGAGGAGAGAGATTAAGGAAGGAAATCGCTCAGATAACCGAACAGTAATTATTCCGTGAAAAATATCCAATTATTTGAAGGTCTGTTGGCTGAGAAGGCGAAGTCCATGAAGGCAGGAAGCCGTTTTGGGGCAAGATCGCTGACCGAAAGGTTGCCAGAGCAGAAAAGTGAAGAAGAGGAAAAGAATAACGAAAGATATGTTGGACACGGTAAATCATAATCCCTTAATTCTATCATAATCCTGGTTATTATTCAATTCAAAGCATGATATAGGAATAAGTCCCTTAGATTTTAAAATGAAAGATTTAATTTTAGAACTTATGTCCTTAGCCAAGGAAAGCATAAGCAATCTCAACTTATATGTTGAAGAATTATGTCTAGTAAGCCGAAAATATCCAAAAATCTATACAACTATTATAGAAAATAGGCTTAATTCTACTATAGTCAAGTTTATAGAAGAATTTGAAAATTCTTTTACATACATAGATGAGTATATAATCAGTAATTTCTGGTTATTTGGTTTAAGAGACATTGTTCAACTTAAACATTATACATATAAGGCAATTAGTCAATGTATAGTTGATAATTATATTGACCAAGAAGCAGCCAAGCAGAAAAGAATTAATCTTGATCGAAGGTTAAATCCTTTGATTCCAGACTCGGCATCGGACCATTGGAGAATTAGTCAAATAAATAAGCATGGGTGTGGGTGTATGTCTTTAACCTGCGACTTAGTAAGTTTGGCTATGGAAGTCAAAAAATCTAATGCGACAGTGTCGCAGCTCAAAGTGGTATCAAAGCCTTAGCAAAGTGGTTTAGAAAATCCTAATAAAATTAGGAAAGAAGATAAAGGAAAAGAAAAATTATCCGATTACCCTTATTTTTCATGATTAGTTTGAAAAATTAGAAATAGAACAAGAGATATCCAAGACCAGAAAATTAGAAATAATTAATCAAGGATTCCTGATTAATTTAGAGCCAATAAAAAATCATTTAATGATTTTAAGACAAGAATTAGAATTAATAAGTGATCAGATTAAAATTGAATCTGAATTAACCCGAGAAAAGGTTGAAGAAGCATCTAATAGTAAGAATACTAGAACGTTTTTCAAAACAAGAGAAACTCCTCCTCCTTTCTCATTAGCAATTCCAAGTGCTATTGATAAAGAAATAAAAGAGTTAAAAGCCATCTTAGCAAGAAAAAGAAAAAAGAAAAGCTGAGAGGAAAAAGAAAAGAGAACTTCGACAAAAAGAAAAAGATGCCAAAGAAAGAAAAGAAAACTTCTATTAGAGTTAAAAGCCAAAATAGAAGAAGAAAGCGAAGATGAATCAGAATCCTCTGTTTCAAGTTATAAAGAAGAGAAAGTTTTAGTATATACAGAAAAAATTTAGAACTTTTAATAGAAAAATATTTAGAAACCGAGTCTTCTTACAATTTAAAAAAAGAAGAGATAAGTCAAGAATTAACTAACCAATTAATTTTAGATATAAAAGCTACTCAATCAATAGTAGAACAAGGACAGTCGTCTAATCCAAGATTTCAACAAAATTTTCATGTTGAAAGAAATCAATAACCAAGTAACTATAATCCCTCTGTAAGATATTACAGATATTATAGATATGAGCCTAGGTATAACCCAATGGAATTCGTAAGACCTAATGGAGTTATTTTAAATTTAGATTGTGCAACAGATCCAAAAGCAAAAATAAATGCATGGATAAAAGAAAATACTATAGTACCAATCGCTAAGCAATTTAGTGTTTCACAAGCAATAGATTACTTAATGATGACTCCTAGAGGGCAAACTGATAAATATTTTCAATCAGTAAATCCTGAAGTAAAAAATGATCTTAGATAATCATCTAGTATCCAAGAATTAGCAACCAAGGTAGAAAATCTTATACTTTGGGAATGGGTAGGAGACCCAAGACAAGAATCTATCCAAGAATGGAGTAATAGAAAAACACAAGAGTCTATTAGAAGACTTAATCAATTAGCAATGTGTTCTCCATGTTATCTGGAGCAATACATATGTAATTTCCAGGATATCTTCTATGAAGGAAGATTTGGAGATCCCGAAATACAAGAATATGATATATATATTCGAAACTATTTTTTCAAAAAATATGAGCCATGGGGTTCTCAGATTGAAAAAGACTATTATTCTTATTATAATAATAAGTATAATACAACAGAAAATGATACTTTAGGTCAAAAGATAAAATTTAGCCGAGAATGGTTCAAAGATGTTTGTTTAAAACATATAATGGAACAAAAGATAGAAAAATGGAGACAAATAAAGGTTTGTGTTGTGATCAAATACTTGAGAAAAGATGCGGTTCTAGACCACAATTCTATGAAAGAAAGAGAAGAAAGAAAAAATGGAAACCTAAAAGGGTTAACCAAAAATCAAAGAAGAAATATCCAAAATATGGATATTGGAGAAAAAAGACAAGTAAATATAAACCCAAGAAGAAATGTACTTGTTATATTTGCCAAGAACAAGGTCATTATGCTAATGAATGCCCAAATAAAGACAAGAAAAAGAAAGAAACTAAGGTTTTCGAAACTTTAGAAGAACAAGGATTTTACCCTTGTGAAGAAGAAGAATATTTAATTTCTCAAAATGAATGTTCATTTTATGAAATTACAAGTGAAAGTGAATCCGAGTTTGAATCTGATTTAAATGACTAGTGAAACTCATTTTCAATAGTCAATTAGCATCCAAGATTCAAAAGGAAGAATTTGATCTAGAACCATCAAATATCTTCAAAACCAAGATTTTAAAAGATGTTTTTAAGAAACATAAATCGCAATATTTTGTGATAAGAAAAATTCAAGAACCAATAAGTGTAGATCGAGCTACCTCAGGATATGCTGATATACCCTTCTTGACAAATGAAATCGTAGAAGAAGAACTTGCAAAAATTAATAACCCAAGAATTCAAAATATTTATATAGCAGAAGTACAAATTCTAGTAAAAGCTTGTTTCAGATCTGGAATTAGTACACCAATCCAAGTATATCTTATGAATGATAGAATTATATCCAATATAAAACATGCCACTATAGGTATAGTTTTGGGGGATTTAATCTATTAGAAATTAAAGTTTGTAATACAACCAAACTTTAGTTTAACAAGACGAGAACCTAATAAACATAGAGCTCTGAAACTTTGTTACAAGCTCTCTGGAATAGACATGATGGAAGGAAGTGACGTCATGACTATAGAATCCAAGATTTTGTATGCATTTACAGAATATCATAAAATTAATCAAATATCTGAAGAAAGGGTAATGATCCCTTCAATATTCAGTTCTTTCTTAAGAAATGAGCCTATTCCTACGGATTATAGGATGATACCTCAAGAAATTGTATTAGAAGCCTCTCGACAGAGACAGCCTCTGACACCATATCTAAGAAATATTCCAAGATTATCATTTGATCAAGGAACAATAATAATAAGAAATCCTAGAATTATAACTAGAAGTCAATCCAATCTGAATCCAAGAATAGAAATTGGGGAAAATAGTAAATATGAAGTCCCAATAAATATTAAAAATGAAAGAATTATACAAAATTGTGTAATTAATACAGGAGTTCAGTATTCGCAGAAGCTGATACTCATCTTCCTCATCCTACTCATGGAACCACTGGAGCCAGGAAAATGGGCCGAGCCCATTGGACCGGTCTGTTTAGGCCTTGAATTTATAAGAATCGGGTCTAAGATTTTTGTCTCAAAAATGAAAGTGGGCCCATATATATTTTTTTATTTTTTTAAAATTATTTATATGATAATAATATTATTAATTTTTTATATTTGTTAATGATGTTACAAATATTTATTTGTTATTATCTTTTTTAGAATTAAGTTTTATAAGAATATCTTGTATCAAGAATCCTAAAAAAGTAAAAACTTATTAAAAATATTTCTTATTTCATAAGTATTCTTACCAAATTTGTATTTTTTTGACTTATTTTCTGGCGATTATTTTTTTTATATCTTGTGTTGTTTATTTTGTTGACTACTAACACTTTTTAATATATATTTATAAGAAGTATTTTTAATTTTGTTAAGTCTTCTTATTAATTATTTGTAATTATGGTATGTAGAAAATAGTTTACCTGAAATAGTTACTAATTATATTTCTCTAAAAAAATGCAGGAAAAATAGTTAAATTTTATGAAAAGAGCTTTAGGCGTTACAGGCCGGGCTTTGAAAAACAGCAATTTTTCTTATCCCGGGTCTAAAAGGACCGGCCCTTTTAGGCCCTGATCCGTCAAGGGCCGACCCTAATTCCCAACTCTAAGAACCACACTAGGTTCCCGCTCCAACTCATGGATCATGAGGCTCATCTTTAAATATATGTGTATATATATAATCTCCGATTCTAAATATAAAATCTAGTTGACTTTTTTAAAAGAGATTAAGGAAGCTAAGTAAGTTACTTAATCATATCATATGTTGTGTATGATCAAATTATATATCAAATTATAAGTTAGACAAATTAGTTTGGAGAATAAGCGATAAATATAAATACTTTAGAGTAATTTAATTAGCTTCCTTAATCTTCCTAAAAAAGTCAACAAGGTTTTATGTTTATGATCGAAGGTAGTATATATGGCAACAAAAGACTGTTTTTTATTTTTTTGTCAAAGTAACAAAAGATTGTGTGATGCACACTAATCCTATTTCATCTCTTTTATATATAATATAAAATATATAAAAATTTAAATTGTTTATACATTATGAATGGTATAATTCACTTCCTTCAATATGGCAAGCCCATATTCTAGTCTTTAAATATATCTCTTAATAAATATAAAATATTCTAAATAAAGAGTGTGACCTATCAATTACTCTTCTCACTATGAAATGCTGAAGTTATTTGAGAGGTTTGTTTTGATATTAATTATAAGATTTCAATTCACTTTATCCTGTTATTTAAATTGTCCCCCCAAATTTCTAATTTTCCTCTCAAACTATCCATATTTGATGTATATATTAAAGGGAGTATTCATCAATAGGATAATTTCAATACAAAGTGTGTGAATAAACGAGGGAATTGAAAGTGAAAGAAAGGAAAGTATATTCTAACATCTTCCCTCAATTTGAACTACCCCCTGGACTATCACGAATACCCAAATATCTACAGAATTCAAAAAAGGAACTAAGTGAAAGAGCTTTAGTCAAGCCATATGCGAATTGTTCAGAACTTGGGATATGTTGCACCAGAAATTCCTTTTTGATAGAATTTTCTCGCACAAAATGAAGATCAAGCTCTATATGTTTTGTCCTAGCATGTAAGATAGGATTCCTTGTAAGCATAATTGTGCTTAGATTATCACAAAAGACACGTACGAGACTAGTGGAAACCACATGCAATTCTTGAAGTAAAGACTTGATCCAAAGAACTTCAGCAACAATCGAAGCCATACTACAACACTCAGCTTCAATGCTTGACCTTGCAACTGTGACTTGCTTTTTCGAGGACCAGTCAATGAGATTGGAATCAAGATAAACACAGAAACCACTAGTTCTTCTTCTGTCATTACAATCTAACGCCCAATCAACATCACAATAGGTTGTAATTTGGCAACTAGAGCTCGGTTGCAAGATCAAACCATGATGGAGAGTACCTGCCAAATAACACAAGGTACATTTTAATGCTTTCCAGTGAACAAGTAAAGGATTTTGCAAAAATTGACAAACTTTGTTGATAGCATAGCTAATCTCTGGACGAGTAATAGTAGCATACTGAAGAGCACCGACTATAGATCTATAAAGTCAAGGATTACTCATACGAGGTGAACCAGACTTAAAAAGCTTTAACCTTGTTTTCAGAGGAGTAGCAAGGCTCTTAGCATTTGTCATACCAGCCCTGGACAGAATATCCTTGGGATATTTAGTTTGAACCAGCTACATAAAACCATCCTTAAATCCTTTTACTTCAATTCCCAAAAAATAATTCAAAGAATCAAGATCTTTGAGTGAAAACTCATTATCCAAATCAAGAATAAGTTGTTGAATACTGGATTGAGAAGAGCCAGTGATAATGATATCATCAACATAGACTAAAACAAATAGTAATTCATAAGCAATAGATTTAATAAGCAAGGAACAATCACAACAACTAGAATGAAAACCACATTTCATAAGAGCACCACCCAGCCTTTCAAATTAGGCCCTGGGTGCTTCTTTAAGGCCATAAAGTGCCTTGTCCAACTTGCACACCAAGGACTTATCTCGACTCTCAAAACCAAGGGGTTGTAACATGGGAACTTCTTCCTTTAATAAGCCATTTAGGAAGCATTATTCACATCGATTTGATGAATATGCCAATTCTAAGATAAAGCAATATTCAACACAATTCAAATGGTAGCAGGGCAAATGATAGGGCTAAAAGTTTCATGAAAATCAAAACCCTCTTTTTGATGGAACCCTTTAGCAACCAAGTGAACTTTATACTTATGAGTTGAATTAACTGGGTTAACCTTCTTTTGAAAGGCCAATTTGCACCCAATAACTTGTCGGCTAGGTGGAAGAGGAACTAATCACCAAGTCTTATTTCTATGTAAGGCAGTAAACTCTTCTTCCATTGATTTTTGCCAATGAGGAGATCGAGGAGCCTCAGCTGGACTAGTTGGTGCAGCATTAGTAGCAACAATAAAGGCTTTAGGTTTGAGACTTCTAGTTCTGGAACGAGTGATCATATGATGGGTTGGTTTGATAAGGGGAGGAGGAGGAGGCTGAATAAGGGTGGAAGAAGAAGAAAGAGGAGACAAGGGAAGTGTATGTAATGGTTGAGTCAAAAAAGGAACAAGAGACAGTGGAGGTGCAGGTAATGGTTGAGCTGAAAAAAATGATTGGGATGAAGTAGGTGTAGATAATGGTTGAACTGAAAAAAAAATGATTAGGATGAAGTAGGTGAAGAAGGGGATGTGGAACAAGAAGAGGAAACTGATAGAGAAGAGAACAAGGGAGGTTTGGCAGAAATGGATAAAGGAGGTAATATAGGAGGACTTTTATTAGAAGTCGGAAAGGTGTTTTCCCTTTTAAAATAGTAGATGGCAAAAACATTAAAGAGAGAAATAGCCATAGTAAAAGCATCAAACCAATATGACAATGGTAAAGAAGCTTGAGCAAGAAGAGCAAGACCAACTTCATAGATATGACGATGCATGCGCTCAACTAAACCATTCTACTCATGCACATATGGACAACTCTAATAATGTAAAATACCACGATCAGCAAGGAAATTAATGAACTTGTGATATTCACCACCATAATATGATTAAAAGACTTTAATAGAAGCATTGAACTGTATATTAACATAAGCCAAAAATTGTTGAAAGACATGGAATGCTTCATATTAGTGCTTTAAAGGATAAATCCATCTGTGACAAGTAAAGGCATCGATGAAATAAATATAGTAGAGATAAACATCTCTTGTTTGAATAGGTACAGGACCCTATAAATCAGAGTAAACCATTTCAAAAGGAGCATAAAAGTTGTATCTGATTTAGAAAATGTTTGTTGATGCGATTTTCCTAGTACACATGATTTGCAAAAATTTGTCAGAGATGCTTTATTGAAAGAGACGTTACAAAGTTTCATAACAGACATTACAACATAAGAGGACAGATGTAAAAGTCTGTTATGCCACAATTGAAAAGAAGTACCATATGTAGCATCAAAAACGAAATTACAATTTTTATCAGAAACAATAGCAGAAAAACAAGCTACATAAGCCTTAGATGATTTCTTAAATTTGAGATCTAGCGCACGATGCATCCTATTCTTGACACTGCATTGATATAAAAGCTTGTTAGTTTTGGGATCCCGAATGCGGCATTAGGTAGAGTCAAATTCAACCAAAACATTATTGTCATAACAGAATTTGTAGACTGAAATAAGATTCTTAACAATGTTCGGCACATGTAAAACATTCATCAACTGAAGAGAAGCAGAATTATGATGAATAACAGAGTGACCAATAGATTGAATACACAGACCTGCACCATCACCAATGTGGACTTACTCGTCACCATTATATGCAGAGGATTCAACAAGATTATGAGCATCATGAGTCATGTGACTCGTTGCTCCTAAGTCAAAATACCAGGACGGATTAGCAACAACATCAGAAGTTGTAACAAGGGGAAAGTGAGTCACAGATGTAGAAGAAGACAAAGATGAATCAATAAGAAAGAGACCATGAAAGGATTCATCAAACGTATGCCAGCAATTCACAACAATGTGACCAGTCTTGCCACAAAATTGACACACAGCATTTGAACGAGAAGAGGTTTGGTAGTGGCGGTGGAATTGTTGGTGTTATTGTGACGACTAAACTAACGTCCACCATGATTACGACCACCACGATTCAAAGGAGATACATGAGTCTAAGCAATATTGCCAAGATTGAAGATGCCACAGAAGTCATCGGAACTAAGCGACGATCCTTCTTGATCTGAGCTTCTTGTGCCATGAGTAGCGCTTTAATATCAGCTATAGTATCAGGCTCTAGCCATGCTGAAATCGAGGTTATGAAAGGATCATAATCCTCAGTAAGACCACCAAAAATGTACTCAGCTGGTCAGAAATAGAGATCGGCGAGCCAATGGCAGCTAAGGTGTCAACGCCCGTTTCCATTTCGATAATCGAAGACTAATAAAGACGAAATTCAATGGGCATACAAAAAAGTACAATTATATTGATAAAAATATTCATTTACAATCTCATGTCGTTCATCAACAAAATACAAAAAATACAGCAGAAAATTTAACATTTGCAGGATTCCCCAAAATATCTAAACATAAACTAATTTATAACCATGATCATGTCTTTACCTCGAGACATGTGCCAATCACTTCCCAAAGTCTACAACTTTGCCTTTTGACCCACTGGCACCCACTGAGATATTTATTTAAAAATAAGGTGACATTCCGAAGAATTCCAGTTGAAACATGCTATCATTCATAGAAAATGCAAAAAGTAAATATGTCATGCGCCAAGGTATGCACCAATTAATGAACAATATAAAAACATCATCGTCATGTATACATGAGTAGAGCCCCGCCCCACGATCTACACCTGTTGGTCTTGCGCCAACTCCCAGTGTAAGTGCACCTCGACACTAAATGCCTCTCTCTAGGCAAACCATATTGATTAATAAAGCGCATTTACAAACATTGGCATCCACACAAGCACATAACTATGGCATAATGTATAAAGGATAACGTCCCTACCTCAAAGCTTTATAAACCCCTCTTTAAATGTGTCGCGTAAAACATGTCGTTCCTGCTTCCGTCTCAATCCTAAAATATTAAATGTACAAGAAATAGGTCATAACCTATCCAAGTATCATTTTTGACTCTTTCATAGTATTCCTTGTGGTTATATTAGTCTATGATGAAAATTTATCAAAATGCCCCTGGGGACCTCGGCTCGGCCTTGCCGTACCCAGCCCGATGGCACGTTTTCCCAAAATTTTGACTAGGGCTATCCTGACATATTTTCTCCCAATGAATCCATTTCCGAGCTTGAAATTACCAAATTCACTGTTAAATTACAAAAATACCCTTGACAGCCCCGATTTAGGGTTGTAGGGGTGTTTTCGTAATTATGTTTTTTCGGCCTTTTCCAAAAAGGTGACCAACTGTAACCCTATCTATTTTTGTCCACTGAATCCAATGGAACCATTTATTTCATGAAAATCTAGCTCCTACCCATAGTGATGACTGAAAGTTTCAAGAAAAATGGAAAAAATGGAGTTTTGTGTTTTAGCTTCCAAAACTTGTACTTTTCCACTTCTAATCCTTCATTAACTTATTTAAACACATATTAACCATGATTCAAATAAATTTGGGTAGCATAACCCCTTAGGGTTATAGCTTTTCCAATTTTACAACTCAACCAAAAATCACCAAACTAACAACAAACTTCAAAATCAACTTCACACAAGTATAAATTTGTGTTTGGTGTAGTTACCTCTTAGGCTTCTTAGATCCTCTCACTCTAGGCACCTCCTCCGTCACTTCTTGATCTCAAAGTGTGTCTTCTCCACTATAGATTCATGAAGAACAAGAATTTAGAGAAGGATCTAAGGAAGTGCTTCAAGTAAAACTTAAGAAACCGATACTTACCCTAGCTTCTTCTTCTTCCTTCTCTCTAACTCTTCAAAGTGCTTCAAACTCTCTCTCTCTCTCTCTCTCTTTCTTTGAGTTGGCCAAAATGTTCATATGGAGAGGGAGGAAGAGTGTTTATTAAATTGAATCCATCCATCATTCACCATTGATTTCATCAAGGGGCCATAATGTGACACTTGTCACAATCATCCCTTCCTTTATGATTACTCCATTAGCTTCCCCTTAAGTTTGAACTAATTTTCCTTCCCTTGCTTGGCTCACAAAAACCGTCTTCCTCTCTCATGATTTAACCAAACCAATTACTCTTCCAAGTAAGTCCAATCTTGCACTCCTCCATGCACTCAAGTTCTTTCATCTCTTCACTCAAGCTAATCCTCTCATCACGCACTCAACATTTATTCTAACAACTCACTCAACCATTATCATCATTGACCATAAGTACCATGTCCATGTAGCATTGTCATCATGACTATATTCATGTAGTAATTAGGCATGTGCTCTTAGAATTTAATTTTTCTCCCTTATTTTCATGTGCTAGACGAAAATATGGAAGAGGAAGGAAGGAAAAATGTGTTTTATTAATTCTATAATTCAATTAAATGAATTATATATAATTCCCTCTAATTTCACAATTCTTGATTTATTCCATTAAGAATAATCCAATTATACATTTTCCTTTATTTTCCTTGATTAATTGAAATTAACTTCAATTAATGGGAAAATAATTAATCTTAGGCTAAATTGGCAAAATCTTGATTTTGCTATCATCTTTGTAATTTAATTCCTTTCTTAAATTAATTTTCTCATTTCCTCATGAATATGAATATTCACCATTATTTTGAATTTCTCAATTAATTACGATATATTTTTTGTGCATATAAAATTTGGGGTCTTATATAAGGCATCAAAATTTACCTTGATTGTCAGCAAGAACTCACTCATTGGTGAGGAATCCTTCTCTGTGTTCTTCAAATTAGTCTTAAGTTGCTTCACCTTAGCCTTCATTTGTGAGGCAAATAAGATAGTAGTTCACTCCCAAATCTGAGCGGTGGTTTCATAGCCAACAGTACGAGTGAGCACCAAATCAGACATTGACGAAAGAAGCCAGGACATAAGCAACTGATCTTGACGCACTTGATAAAGGTAGAGGAAAGACCGATTACTTGGCCATTGCAGTACTCATGCTGCTAAGGCAGAGGAATCAACAAATCAAGAAAGGATTCAAGAGCATATCTTTTGACAGCACTAAGAACTTGTTGACGCCAAATCAAAAGGTTGGAATCGTTGAGTGTGACGGAAATCGAGTGATTAAAAGCAACAACATCACTCTTGGAGTCAGAAGAAGAGATAATTGGCATAGACGAAGTGGAAGACGTGGAAGGAACAGTAGCTCTGGATACCATGTGAATAAATATCTTCGGATTAGTTTTTGGAGAATAACTTTTATAGTTTACGAGGTAAATATGTGAGAGGGCTTTTGTCTCAATTTATAAAAAAACGCTTTTGAAATCATGATTTTGATACACTTAAACGAGAGAAGTGAAGGTGAAAGAAAGGAAAGTATCCAACAGAAAGTGATATTATATTATCTTTTTTTGGTCAATAAAAGTGATATTATATTATCCACTGTATAAGAGAGGGAAACAACAATATATATAAGCTTTTGAGGGACACGTGGCTTATTAATACATACACAGTTGGTTACAGCTCATAACAGATTGGTTAGCCTATGACCACTATAATATATATATATATATATATATATTCTAGCAAGGTGACTAAATGGGTGCTTTGAGAAAATCAGTACACATATTTTATAAATAACTAATTTTTTAAATCTCTATAAATTAATTATCTAATTATTTTAATCATAAATCAAGGATTATAGATTAGGCACTTATTATTTATGATGATTGATGGCTAATCAAATATTAATAGCAACTTAATTGGTTCATAAAAAAATATTTACATATTTAATTAAGGTATTGATGGAAACATATACTTGGCCCCATAGAGCGAGGTCTACAATTTAAAATCAAAGGCAATAAAGTTGCGTTCTTCTCTTGCAAGAAAAGTGAACACAAAAAAACAACTGCTCCAAGTATCATGTTTGCCTGAAAAAAAAAGGAAGCTACTATGTAGCTAAAAACCCATAAATATTGCTGTTTGAAGGTGACGAATTTCTATGACTACACCATATTGTTCATATATTATTATAGACTAAAGTAGAATCCCCTTATTGATTTTTTTTTTTTTTTTTTTGGGAGAGGGGGGGATTTACAATACTGTAAAGACAGCATGACATCATATTCCAGTAAGCCTCCTTAGGAGATGCCAAGAATGCTTTCATAGGATGTTTTATCCTCTTCTCTCTTGTTTGTATATAAAGTATTAAACCTCCAGCTGTTATGGCTTGTTCTTGGATCAGTAAACTGTACAGCTACAAGATTAGAGTTGATAGATGCCTCTCCCAGTCACAAACCTCTCCTTGTATGAATAGGATAACAACCAAGAACACGAAGAAACCGAGCATATTCCTGAAATTGAAAACAATTTTTTACTGCGTTAACAATATAAGTCAACAATTGAATTTCACCAACAATGGTTAAAGCCGCCAAATGAGATAGCAATATTATGGCTTGTTCTCCAAGTAATGTCAGAAGTATGCCTTTGGCAGAACCATATTGAGGACATGACTGGGAGTTCTTGAACATCAAATATGAAACACAGGATTTTTCGAATGTAACATGCAACTGACTTGGAAATTAGAGTTTAATTCTGTCGAGCATATGTTGTCTATATATGTGAGGCTGCTTTCTTAGGAACAATTTTTGATATAGCAGCAAAAGCATTAATTAATAGCCATTCTAATTTTAGGTTCTTTGAAGTTAAAGATGCCCCAGAAAGTTAGAAAAAGGGTGACACATGCAGTAGAATAGTGTATTAAAGACATTTCTTCTTCCACCCACTCTCTCCTCTCTCTCTAGAAGCATTTCACAAGCTTGTAACTTCAGAAGATCTAAATCCGGAAACATTCCTGTAATTTATCAATCAATTGTTCTACTGAAAAGCTTTAGAGGAATGAAACACCACAACATTTGATCATAACAATAGAAGCTTGGGTCCATGAAATATGGTGAGCTAACCTGCAATTGTCCCAAGGCATACTGTGCACGAGGCTCTGCCATAGAAGCTTCAAAGTCAATGTAGAAGAGGTAGTCAAAGTACCTGCCACCAGGACATTTTAGGTCATAATCACAATTTCACAACAAACTTCCATTTAGAATACCAGAATGATTTGATCCTGCTCATGAAATAACACCAAAGCCCTGTCACTCAGCTTTTTATGTGGTATCATGAAAGGAAGTGGGAAAATAAACTTTTCATGATAAAGGGATGGTGTAATTGATGAATTAGTAATTGAAAGTTTGAAACAACTTAGAAGTTATTTGATCATCTAAATATTATAAATTATTTCACATCCCCACCTATTTCATCTCATCTTCATGTATGTTGACTGAATCAAATATTCATAACAGTCAATGTGCGTCTAATTTTGAAAGATTTATCTATGACTGCAGATCTCACAAACGGGGGAAAACCCATACTCACTTGAAACTTCCCTCATTAGAGTCATCAACAACCCTTATTGGACATTGTTTCAGTGGACGACTCTCTATCTGAAACCACATAAAAAAAGAAACCATAATAAATGAGTACCTTAAATAGTTAAATTCTACATTGTAATAAAGATCTTCATTATTCCTCACCTTCACCAAACTAATGTTCCTTAGAGAAAACACTGCCAGGGCTTTAAAAAGTAAACCAGGACCTTCTTCAAGGCTGAAAACAATGCTAGTCTGGGAGAAGTGTCATGAATTTGTCAGAACATTCATATATATATATATATATAGAAACGAAGAGCTATGATTGCTATACCTTATAGAGCCTGTCGGTTCCTGGAATTATTGGCTCCCTTGCAAGAATCATAAAACGAGTGATATTCTCATCATTATCCTGACAAGACAGCCAATAATAAGCACAACTCTAGTCTAACATACTAGCAATTACTAACATGTTTTTTAGTAAATGCTCATAAAAGGATAGAAAGAATGGGATGTTGTAAGTTTTAGAAGTTCAACATATTCCTCAGTGAATTATAAATGATAAACATTGTTTCTATAGACAAAAGACATCTAATGAATGTCTCAGCGCTGTATCTTGATGATGGACTTAAATTGTATGATAAAGCGCAAGCTTTCATACAAAGACAAGTTTAAAAATTATTGTTCAGAAAAGTAAAAGCATGATTGATCGACACAAGCGAGATATAGGGCTCATTTTCCAGTCTTATAATGAAGCATCAGATACAGATAGGTAGTTGCATCAAAACTACATACTTAACATACTACAGAACTTATTCCCAGATTCGATAATGATGACCAAATCTCAATTTAAAAGACTGTCATCAAAATTTAGAAAATAACAGCTAAATATCTTCCTATCCAATGCTTAGGCAGAAATCAAAAGTTTGGAAATATGAGCATTGGGGGCAGGATGCAGCTTATCCCAAGACATTTGCAGATCTTAGTTCATCTTACCTGCAATGCTATATATCTTTCCATTAAAAAATAATAATAATTGAAAGCATGTTGTAAGAGAAATAGCGTAAGATAAGATCATAATTTGTTGAAACTCTGTTTTTCAAGCTAGAAATGAAAGTCATACCTGGATTCTTTCCCCAAGAATGTCAAGGCCATATAATTGTGCTGCTCTGGAGCTTGCAATAGCCCCAGCATCTCTTCGACCTTCTACGGACACTTTCTGTTCACAACTTCCAAATTGTTAGACAGTGCCATTTTACAATATAACCAATCCTTGCTTTCACTCAACCAAAAAAAAATCTTAATATACCTGAGCAGCACCAGCAGTATCTGGAAAACCAACTCTAGTAACACCTAAATCATCAAGCATCTCTTCACATTGAGCAAGAGCCTGGATGTAAAATTATCATCTTAAAAATTGAGATAACTATAGCTAGATATTTTTCTTGCCAATTGGTATGATCATCTACATGATAAAATCAGAGTATTAAAAAATATCAGCAATTGCCAGAATGGATCCAATTCAGAGATATCTGCTGACTTGCACCAGTAATTCTATTCCTACATTTAATTAATTATCATGTAATGGAAAAGTTAAAAAAACCTATTTGAGAAATAATTTCATCTATTGAACTTAGGCAAAGTTGATGGGTTCATGAGGTGGGTTCATATGGACTGTTCATTGTGACCAGAACAGGAAAGACAATGCATCGTCTTATGATGCAAATTGAAATGAGATGTATATGGTTTAAGAATCAGAGGCTGGCCTGAGGATGACTTATGACAAAGTTGAGCTCCTCCTTTCTCACACCAGGCAATCCTAAGAGGCAATGGTCAACTTGCAACTGCAACTCTCCAACAATGTGCAGTCTATGGCGAAGAAGTAAATCATAATTACGGTGGATGCTTCCATTAACAGAATTTTCAATGGGTACAATGGCTTTATCAACTATCCACAATTCGACTGCCTGCATTAAAGAATAAAACTGCATCATTATTACAGCAATTGACTAATGCAAAGAGAAATTATAAGGAGTTAAGTATTGAAACCCTAAATGCAGCTTCAAAATCATCAAATGGCACAGGTTCGCAATTAGGGAAAGCTTTTAAAGCAGCTTCCTCACTGTATGCTCCTGGTTGGCCCTGTATCAGGCAACTGAGTAATTAAGAATGGCCCTAATGCCATGAATGTAAATATTTTTAACAAGAAATGAATAAGAACTATACCTGATAAGCAACCTGCACCTTTGACCCGTCACCAGGAGACGATGAGAAGTCATCTGCACTTAATGGCTCTGCAATTAAGAAAATTACATAAGAAATAAAGGACGAAAGGTTTTAAGAGCTTATCAGTAGCATGAAAGATTTAGGTTGCGGTATGATAAGAATATTCCATTTGTCTACGCACTCAACCATGCATATGCATGCATAGTTGCATGGTTCAGACTGTACATAGTTGCATGGTTCAGACTGTACTTTTGACAATTAGAGTTCAACTCACAACTGAAATCATCAATAGCATAATTATATCTTATTTTATGAGATCAATTATAATAATGCATTACTTGGAGTGCTGGTGCACTGAGAACCATGCTTCTTCCATTACATTTAGTGGAATCATACATTACACGGCGATTATATTATATTTAGCTTTGTAACCATTTATGAGATCCATAGGAACAAGGATCATCTAACAAACCACATGTTTCTGTGTTGGAATCTAAGATATCTAAGGTTTAGGAGCATGGAGTGCATCCCAGCACTGAGAACCATGCTTCCTACAGGCCATCATACTGTGTCAAGAATTTAGATCATACACCCTGAGTCCACCTGTTGACTTAATTCACCAAAATGACTCCATATGCAAAACTCTAGATTAAACATGAAGAATAATTTATGTTCTATGCACAAGTAGACTATGCTATCTGTATAAACGCATCGCATTGTTTCTTTTCTCTTTATATTTCCTTTTCAAACAGGACTAATCGCATCATGATCACTTTTCTTTATTCTAGTAGTTCTAATTTTCAGGATGATGGAAGGGAGCTGGTAGGCGAAAAAAATCAGGTAATGCTGAGGAATAAGTAATGCAAAATTCAGAATATGACTCGCTAGGTCTCCTCTGTGAGCAGGACTTTGTTCCACTATCACGCCATCAGTTACCCTCATAATATCAACTAATAAGAATAACATTAAGAGCATTAACAAATACAACCAGCTCTCTAATACTCAATAATTGACAACAATACGAGCCATTTTCTCCCCCGTATGCTTTCTTTTAAGAGCATGAGCCTGAGGGAAAAAAGTCCAAGGCATTTTAAAGACCCATATGAATCTGATCAAAAGTAAAAAAGATGCGCCTTAACATCTAAGGAATTTTGGTGTTTCCACTACAAAATTCTGTGGAAACAGAACAGATAAAGCATAGATCACAAAATTATTCTTCAAATGCCACTCAGAGAACTTTGATTCTGAGAAATGTAACACTGATATAACTAAATGGTCACAGAAATGAAGTTGTGCATGGAGAGAACCTGCAATGATCAGGAAAAGCATTCTCCAAAATCTGATAAAACATGAAATGCGAAATTTCTTTCTGAGAAATGTGATATGGATATAACTCACTTGGAAGAAGGTTTAGAAAACCCCTGGATTCATTGTCCTGAACTCCAGCAATGGGCCCAGAAGACTCAGCCCCGGTCACAGTTGGCTTCTTGTCGTCTTCAATAGGAATGGCAGCTTTCTGAGCTAAAACGCCCAAACAACAACACTCCCATTTCCGGCATTTCTCAAGATCATATCTCAGACTCATAATTAGCCCAGAATTTCCGGGCTGAAAATTCGCAGCCCGCAATTGAGGAGCTTTCGAACACCCGCCGATATATACACACTTGAGAGCCATAAGAACACTCAAATTGTATACTCGCAAAACAACAACAGAGTGTCGGAGAAATTCAGAAGAAGTTCACACCCATCAACGTGCTTGTGATGGGTGAAGAGATAGAAGGCGCGTTTCGGTTAAACCGAGAGTGACATTGTGGAGGAGAAGGAGGAAGACGAAGGGGTGTGTGTGTGTGTTAAGGGCCCAAATGAAGAATGGAGATTATGGGACGTAAAGAGATGAGATTGATAGAGCAATTGCCGATGAGATTGCGGTGCAAAGGGAACAAGTAGGTGAGCAGAGGGGAGGTAGCAGAGAGGAGGGAGGCTAGCTAGCTATACACGTTTTCTCAGATTGTTGGGAGAAATAGAATATTAACAATGTAACTGAAGCTTGCATTGAAGAGAGAGAAGTTAGGCCTAAAAAAGATTAAAAAAAAATTAAAAAGGAAGAAGAGAGAATGGATACGAATATTGACTGGAGACTGGAAAGTGGAGGGTGGAATGTGGAGATAATCAATCTTCCATGAACGTTCGGTTGTTTAATATAGTTGATACTCCTTTCGTGGAATACGTAGTTATCTAATTTAATTACATTAAAAAATTTGGCTAATTTAGTTATTTTTTTTGTAGACTTAAGTTCAACTCTTTAAATATTACCTCCAGTCCTAATTATAAGACAAAGTTGATTTTTTTTGGAGAAATTAAGGAAGCTAAATAAGTTATTTAATCATAGCATATGTCATTTATTCTTAGATTATATATTAATTTATTAGTCAAACTAATTAGTTTAAAGAAAAAAATATAAATATAAATATTCTAAATTAATTTAATTAGCTTCCTTAATTTCTCCAAAAGAGTCAACTTTATCTTATAATTAAGACCGGAAGGAGTATATCATATATTACAGACGAGAAGGAGTACTTTCCTCATGACTCATGCTTAAAGAAAAAAATATGAGTAATTGAATTAAGTAAATTAAAGTCTATTAATATTAGTTAAAGGTAATAAACATATAAGAATTTTTTTCAAATCTACCTTTAGGGAGGCTAAGTGAGAGAGAATAAGTGAAAAAAAATTATAATTAAAACAAATAAAATGCATTAAAATTTTAGATATATATAATGTGCAATTTATAAAAATGACCACATCTATTCAAAAAAAAAATGTATTCCTTTTATCTTTAATGTAAAACCTAATTAACTAATTATTTGATTAGATTAAAAAATTTAATTAATATAGCATTTTTTTCAGAAATACTCTAATTATCTTTCTTAAGCCCCTTTTTCCCTCTCATATTTAATTATTGTCGAAGAAATATCAATATGGTTTATTTGGGTAAAATTAAGGGTTAGTTGCATGCAGAGAATTTTCAAAAATATATCATATAAACTACTACACAAAATTTTGTAAAGAAGTTCAACATTGAAGTTCAATGACACTCAATACATTTTAAAGTATTCTTACATGAAAGGTTGTGAGTTTAACTCTCATACATACCTAATACTCCCTCCGGTCCTAAATATAAGACATAGTTTGTAGTGCAATTTACACTATAAACTATGTACTATATTTAGGACCAAAGGTAGTACTATAAAAGATCCATTTTATAGCACTAGACTCAGAGGTCTTTGGTATGTTATGACTTTTTTAATATAAAACTAAAGATGCACTAAATAATAAGACCTGCACCTTTTATAGTTGATGTTTATTGTTGAGGCAAAAAAAAATAGACACACACACACATATATATTTGATGTTGATTGTACAACAAATTCATTACCATGTGGTTTAATTATTTACTAGTTTATGATCATTTGGTTCACACTTAACAATATTTCATGTAACTTCCTGGATTAACTATATTTGTTAATTCTTGTAATCCAATTACATTTTACTGCCCAAGAAAAAAATAAGATCCTATATTTTTGTGTATATATAAAAATATATTTACATTTGATCATATATATAAATATTGTGAAGTGCGAACCAAATATAAACATGCTATATTTGACGTGCCTACATGTTTGATTAAACATCATGTATATATGTTATATGTGTCACATATATATTTTACATCTCATTTATTTATATTTTGACTTTTAAGTTTTTTTTATTAAGATTTATCAAAACTTCACCCTTTTTCATCTCGCACTACTTCTTTTCATGTTGTTTTTTCTTTTCACATTACTTCCTAATAAGGCTCCTTTTTTTAAATGATTTTGTTTGAGTTAGTGTTTGGAAAACAAATTCACACAAGTTGATATAAAATCTTTCTCACTTACTTATCTCATAAATCGTAAATTATATTAAAAAAACAACTTCTACCGCTGATATAAATAGGCACTTTAATATTGTAACTTTAATAAAACTCCTTTAGACTTATAAAACATTTTGATTTAAAATTAGCAACAAAGTAAATAGCCCTTTATGTAAATTGTATGTAACAATGGGTATCAAAAAAAATTTGTATGTAATGATTCCTATTTGTTTTCAACTATGATATGAATTGGCTCAAGTGACATCATCCCACTCCTCTTCAGGGGATCAATCCTCCACGTGGCTAAGGGGAAGAGTGTGTGTTGTGTTTGGGTGTGTGCGTGAATCCCTCCTATAAAAAGGGCAATGATAGGTTAAAAAAAAAAAGGGAGAATTGTTAAAAATGACTTCACCAGTAACTTATTTGTTAAATGGGACCTGAAAAGATTATCCGCACATAGAGGGAAGATATCTGCACACAGAGGGAAGATATCTGCACACGCAGGGAAGATTTCTGCACACGTATAGGAAAGAAGTTTGCACACAGGGAAGATCATCTGCACACCAGGGAAGATATTCTGCATATGTGGAAGATAATCTGCACGTGAAGGTCCCATTTGATAAATAAGTTGCTGGTGAGGTCTTTTTTCACAATTTTCCCAAAAAAAAATGTAGTTTAGTTGTATTGATCTTTATTCGTTCTATGAATATAAAAATGCTTCACGACAAATCAAATAATTTCTCCTCAAACACTTTATGAATGTAAAAATGTTTTTGAACAAAAAAAAATGTAAAAATGTTGGGGGGAAAAGATTAATGTAAAATTAGTGTATTAGATTAATCCACGATGTATATGAGAGCTCATAAAAAGTTGGAAAAAAATTATTAAAGGACCACTATAATAACATTATCTCCATTCACATTCCCTAAAAATTCTAAAATTTCAACGCACTCTTGTGGGACAAAAATGAAATTAACTTGTTCATTGAGACATGGACTTTCATTTTTTTAACTCTATCAAAACTTGTGAATCTATAAAATGACAGTTGTTTTTCTTTTTCGATGACAATAAAATGACAGTTGTTTCCTGTTAAACACATATTTTTTCACGCAATAATATACATATATGATATATGTTGGCCCTTTTATAGCCTAGTTTTTAAATTTGTCGCTCCCAGTTCCCTAGATAAATGAAAAGGGTTTTAGTTTGGAAACTTTTGTGAAAGATATAATAAATGCGTGTGTTATGGTAAAAAAAAATATTACTGAAAGAAAAGAGAGATTTTACCATACAAGTTAAAAAGTATTTAATTATTATATTCTTATTCTCACTGGTTATTTATTATTTCTATTGCAACTTTGAATTTCCCCATTTTCTTAGTATGGGTTCCACTTCTCAAGTTCAAAAAAAAAAATCTCTCTCTAATCGTTAATGTAAAATATATTGAAGGAGTGGCCTTAATTATAAATATAAGATTTTTTTTTTATTTATCAATTTTTTTAATTTATCCTTATTAATACTTATTCAATAATAATTAAAAAAGAAGAGATAATAAAAAATTAATGAAGTTAACTTGAATATTTTAAAAAATATATATTATATAAATTAATTTAATTTATTTTTATAATATATTTAAATTAGATAAATATATCTTATATTATATTAAAAATACGAGAGATTATGATTTTCTCATTTCTGTGAACCATTGTAGAGTCAACCAGTCAACTACGAATAAATTATGATGAGTCCGCGTACGAATAGATAAGACCAGGGATTGTTTGTCTTTTGGTTAGTTTTCTTTTTAAATATGTCAATTTGGAACATAACTTTAATGATGAATAACTGGAGATTGAAAAATAAATCATAAAATATCTAAATAAAAATAATATTAAAATTTATAATTATTTCCATGGGAAAATTTTATTTTATAAAAATAATTATTATTTTTATAAAAATGTATTAAAAAATAGATCTTGAATACGTTTTTATTATAATACTCGACAAGTAATATAAAAAACAATTCGTCACCATATCATTGACTATAACATTTACTTGAATAATAAATATATACTCCATCCTATATTTAATATAAGATATATTTATCTAATTTAATAAAATTAATTAATTTAATTTAATTAATTAATATAACATATAATTTTTAAAATACCCCTAGTCTTCTTCTTTAATTCGATCATTCCCCTTCTTATTGATTATTGTTGAAGGAATATCAATAGAGGTAAATATAAAAAATATTGAGATATATAAAAATTATGTTTTATATTGAAGACCAAAATCAACTTCTTAAATACATCTTATATTAAGGACAATAGAAATAATTAGTTTTTTACACCTATATAGAACTACATGGTTATAAAATTCTTTCAACAATATTCTTTTGTTTTTTGCATGACTCGGTCATAAAATTGCAGAATCAAGAAGGTCAGGTGAGGATTAAACATCACCTACCAAGGTTCAGTGAATTACTTTTATGGTCCAAGTAATTATTACCTTTGGTTTTGTATGTAAGAGATTTTTTTTTTTTGTCAAGGTATAAAATTCTATGGACATGATTATTGATTAGTTTTATTAAATGAACTAATTATTTGATCATCCGTGTTTTACATTTACTCTCTCTCTCTCTCCCTATACAAATAAAGGGATTTTTTTAGAATAAGTTGTATTTTCTTACATACTTCTTCTTTGTAATTAACTTTTTAATCTACCCAATTTAATTATTTATATCTCATAGAAGAAGAAGAAGAAGAAGACATGATTATTGATTAGTTTTATTAAATGAACTAATTATTTGATCATCCTTGTTTTACATTTACTCTCTCTCTCTCTCTCTCCCTATACAAATAAAGGGATTTTTGAGAATAAGTTGTATTTTCTTACTTACTTCTTCTTTGTAATTAACTTTTTAATCTACCCAATTTAATTATTTATAAGAACTATACAAATAAAGGGATTTTTGAGAATAAGTTGTATTTTCTTGCTTACTTCTTCTTTGTAATTAACTTTTTAATCTACCCAATTTAATTATTTATATCTCAAAGATGACCCAATTTAATTATTTATATCTCAAAGATGATGATTGTGGTGGTGGTGATGTGGTTTTCGACAGAGCACAATGGCGTTATACAATCCATATAGCCGACCCCATCTAGTGGGATAAAAGCTTTATCGTTGTTGTTGTTGTTGTTGTATATCTCATAAAAATGATATGAGAGATTAACCTAAAATATTATGGCCGAAAAAAAAACCTAAAATATTGAGTTCATAGGTAGGCCAAATTAAGGATGAATATAAAATAGGCAAAATGACAAAAAAATAAAGAAGAAGATGATGATGATGATGATATGGTTTTCGACAGAGCACAATGACGTTGTACAATCCATATAGCCGACCACATCTAATGGGATAAAAACTTTATCGTTGTTGTATATCTCATAAAAATGATATGAGAGATTAACCTAAAATATTATGGCAAAAAAAAAAACCTAAAATATTGAGTTCATGGGTAGGCCAAATTAAGGATGAATATAAAATAGGAAAAATGACAAAAAAAAATATAGCATTTGAATTATAAAAACCTCAAAATATCTACTAAATTATCAAAAGGACAAATACGTGATCTGATAGGAATATGATATTTTGAAATCTTGGTGTTAACAATTTGAGTATAGGCAATAATAACTTAAATAGCAATTAAAAACTTTGGTATATACAATGACAACTTGGGAAACTCAAATTATCAATCTTTATCCCCAAATTGTTAACTCCTATATTCAAGTTGTCAATACCCAAATTTCAAAATTATAGATTCCTACTAAATTATCCATTTATTCTTTTACTAATTTAATAGATATTTTAGAGATTTTATAATTTAAATGGTATTTCTTCGGTCACTTCCCCCTAAAATAGTATATCTCGATTATGATTTAGGGGCCATTTTTTGACGGGAATGATCATTTTTATTTAGGGCCAAATTATTTATATCTCATTTGATTTTTTTTCATCTATGAATCTTTGTCTCATGTAAGTGTTATTTAGGCTGTGTTTGCGATGACAATTAGAGGTCTAAATGTGCTTTCCAATAGCCAAAAACCACGTTTTGGCTTTTTGTAATATTTGGGTCAGCTTTTTTTTAATTAGACTTTTGAAGAAAATGCTAGTTTAAGTCATAAGTCAAAATTTCATGCTTTTAGTTTTTTTGACTATAGAGAGAGAAGAAGTTCATATCATGGAAAAAGAAGAAATCAAATATTTTGTGAAGAAAACATATTGGGTCCCACCTCCTTTTATTTAAATAACATTCAAATCTTTATTATTAGGGGTGAAAACAAGTCAGACTTTATGCTTAACAGGTAAAGCTTGTTTTGTAACAAATAGGTCTGAACCTGACCTGTGGCCTGTTATAGGCTTTTTTCCAAGCATGAGCTTGGCCTGGCCTGAAGCTTGTTAATAGGCCTACTTTTTTTAAATATTTAATTTTTTCTTATATTTTATTATTTTTTTCGTTTTTCAATCTTTTTTCCTATATCTTTTCTTTTTATTTTTCAACTCATTTTCTTTTATTTTTTTAATCTTTTGCCTTTTTATTATAATTCTCTTATTTTATATTATTTTTATTTCTAATATCTTTTTAATAATTTCTTTTACTTTAATAAATCATATTTTAGGTATCTTCTTGTTACCCATCTAATTACATGATAAAATCTCTTTATCATGAAATAATTATTACATAATGATAATTAAATCATATAAAAATAAAAATTAGGATTCTACATTTAATACTTATTTTTGACACAATATATAATATTGTATATCCATATCAGGCTCAAGCCGATCTGACAAGCTTAACAAAATTGTCAACAGACCTAAGCCTAGCCTCTTGAGGGAAACATACCTTCTAATAGGCCTGAGCATGCTATTATTGTCAAACATGCCAGGTCAGGCCAGGCCACAAGTCGCTTGGTTTGTTTCCATCCCTATTTATTATATAAGTCCACTTGTAGATGAAAATTTTGGTCCTAATTATTTAAGTCTACTAAAAGTTAATAGTGATTATTTTCCAATTTTATCCTGATTTATTCCAAAGAAAAAATAAATAATAAAATTTAAGGGACTGGGAAAAACCTCCCCCATTAGAAATTTATTTGGTATGAATAACCTAATAAGTTTATATATACGAAGAATGACAATACTCTTATTGAGGTCATTATCACCAATTAAATTTTTAAATGGGAACTTTTCTTCAATTTTCCCTAAAGTTTAGGTAAGTAAGCATCTTTCAAATTTCCCCAATAATAAATTAACCATTTTTATTTTTATTAAATTTATATCCTTTTCTATCATTTTACATTCAAACTTATTTTTGCACTAATCATCCAAATAAGTTTCAGTTTATCAAACTGACTTTTTCAAAAACCAATCCAAACATAAATCACATTACATAATTTAACTTTTAGTTTATCTTAATTTTGCAAAAGCCAGATTGTTTATATACCACTGTAACTCTGCCGTTAAACCTCACACCAATTGCTTCTTAATGATAAAGTTCGAAAAAAATGTCTTATAGTACCATTCCTATTCCAAATATATAGTAAGTGGCTTCTAATTAAAATATTAAAAAAGGCGTCATATAATATAGAACAGAGTAATACATTGATGAAATTATAAAATAACAGTCAAAGTTTGACAATTTTTTTCCTCTAAAACTACACTAAAAAGTCTTAGATGCAGCCTGATTAAAGTGATAAATAGTTGTTTGAACTTTGAAATTTGTTTTCCATTTTTTTATTTTCTGTATTTTACTAAGCATAAAATTGATCGAATTTAGATAGACCAAGACAAAATTGCTATATAAGATATTAAAAGATGAGATTATTAACTTTCCATGATAGGGATTCATCCTCACTGGCCAAAAAAATTATAGTGATAAATGCCTTCTAACTGAATGGTGAATTTACTCCAGGGTTACATCAAGCCAAATCATAATAATAATAATATATTGCTCCACATGTTTCGAAGAAAAATTTGAAAAAAAAATATATAACTTTTTATCCTAACTTTTTCCTCAACTATCAATTTAATCTCTAAATTTTGATTTAGAGCAATTCAGTTTTTATAATTCCTTGACATAAAACAAATAACTCCAAAGGGATTGTTTCAGTGCATATATGAAATTTGAGAATTCATTATAAAAAAAATTAGAATCCAACTTTCAAATCATGCTAATTCATTCCTAAATATAGGATCTAATTTGGGATTGAACTTTGATCCTAAATATTTGATTTTTTTTTTTCATTTTATCTTTTATATTTATGAATTTTCTCCCAATTAGATTGCCATACTTATAGATTAATATGTAATCTAATATTATACACAAGTATTTTACAGATATAATGTATCATATATATGTTATAATTAATTAATTTATTTAATTTTCTTAATCTCTCTAAATTAAATAAATATATCTTATATTAAAGATAAAAGGAGTATAACAAAACAATAATTTAGATCCTTTTTACCGCACACTTCCTCTTCGGTTTAAATTTCTGTCTCCTGTGATTGGTCAATAAGGCTTAATTAACCTCCTTTTTTTCTGACCAGCCAACACGTCTTAACATTATTATTATTATTATTATTATTATTATTATTATTATTATTATTATTATTATTATTATTATTATTAAACGTAAAATGGTTGCTTAACATATTTAAAATATAAGTCACTTTCTAAAAGGAATATTTTGATCCATAATATATATAAGTAACTTGAAGAGTAATTATTACTTCCTATTAGCTAGTTTTACCAACATAATTAAAGTTTCAATGTGACTTATTATATTCATGATAAATTTAATCAATTACATGTTCTTCTTTAATTTCAATATGGTTATTAAAAGGGAAAATTTCAGAAAAAATATAATCAAAATTAACAAATGATAAAATGGTGTGGTTAATTCCTAAAATCTCAAATCAGAGTAGTCTTAGGAATTTGGGATTTGAAATCTTGAGACAAAGACAATAGTACCCTCAGTTTAGTGATAGGCAAAACAAATACAGAGCTTCAGCGAAATTGAATTGAAAAACGACAAACCTAAGAGGGGAAGGGGAGAAAGGGCTTGGCACGGTGATTGGAAGGGAACGACGGTCTCTTGATCGAGCTTCGGCGGCATGCGGCGGAGTTGGAAAGTGGTAACTGAGAAACGACACCTTAGCTTCGGCTGGATTATTGTCGACTGGATTGTTTTGCTTTGGGACTTTGTTGGCTTAGTTTTTAGTTGTGAAAAGCTTTGGCTGTCAAATGTTCTCTATTTTCACTATCAAAAATGAGGACAGTAACAAGTGTGATGCTCAATAACAATACCTTTAGCTTTATTAATAACACAACCTTCTATATTAACGACTTCATTTCCTTATTTAACATCTTCATATGAAAAAATGGGCAGGTAACAAGTTCAATGCCTAATAACAACACCTCTCATTTTATTAATAACACAACCTTCTACATTAACGACTTCACTTCCTTATTTAACATCTTCATATGAACAAATGGGAAAGTAACAAGTTAAATGCCCAATAATAATACCTCTCGCTTTATTAACAGCATCAGATTCGACATTAACGACTTCACTTCCTTGTTTAACATCTTCATAGGACAAAATGGAATAGTAACAAGTTCAATGCCCAATAACAACACCTCTCACTTTATTAACAACACTAGCTCCTATATTAACGACTGCACTTTCTTGTTTAACATCTTCATAGGAAAAAAGTGGGAAAGTAATAAGTTTGATGCTTAATAACAACGCATGTCTCTATATTAACAAAAACATTAACAACTTGGCTTTCTACTTTCACATCTTCCTATCATCACCCTACGTCCACTATTAACATCAAGACAATATCTTTTCACATCTCCATCTTCACTAATAACAACACCTTCCCCCAACTCTACTATCCATGACCAGCTGAAGTTTCTGCTGACACAACATCCAGCAGCATTCATCCTTTAATTAGTCGAAAACAACAAAAAATGGACAAACTTCAATAATAATGCAACCAAATACAATGAAATCTATCGCATAACCATAAAGTCGCTACCTTTTCTCCCTCTTCACCTAACAGCCCCCTTACCCATAAAACAAAACCTCCGGTATGATAAACCTCAATCACAAACTACAACCAATTTTCCATATATATTGAAGAATCACAATACAAAAATGATTTCTATCCCAAATTTGCTTACTCGTGGCTCACCTCTCCTTTCCGTCACTTCACTCTTTCGCGCTAGCTTCACTCTCTTTCCTCCCATTCTTGTGCCCTCTATATTTGTTTTACCTGTCACTAAACTGAGGGCACTATCGTCTTTGTCTCAAAATTTCAAATCTTAGATTCTTACGGCTGCTCTAATTTGGGATTTTAGGAATTGACCACACCATTTTGTCCTCTATTAATTTTAACTGTATTTTTCTAAAATTTTCCCTTATTAAAACTTAAAATGGTGATTTATATTTTGGACGAGAGCATAATTTATAGTGGCGTGGTAGGTGAGAGATTATGGAAGTGGGTTTGTTCATCCAAAAAAATAAAGGGAGAATTATATTCAGGTCCCAAAGAAGAGGAGAAATGAAAAAATGATCCCTATAGATTGCAAAATGAAAAAAATGGTCCCATGGAGTTGTCAATACAGACTCCTGGAGTTGTTAATGAGTTGTCAATACAAGCTCATGGAGTTGTTAATGGGACCATTTTTTCATTTTACAATTTACAGAGACCATTTTTTCATTTTTTTTCTTCCATGGGATCTAAGTGTAATTCTCCCAAAAATAAAACAAAAGGAAGCAATAATAAATGAAAGAATTAATATTGAGTAGTGGGACCCTTTTCCCTAATTAGTCTGGTAAAACAATCATTTTGATTGTATTGTGGAGGTGACACCCAATCAGTAGTAATCCCCCCTTACATTGCACGTATACACAAATGGTGATTTCGTCTTTTATGACTTGGTTGATTACTTTACACACACACACCCACAGCTAACTGATTTGGTTAGGTGAGTTTTTGTTTTAGCTTTTTACAGTTGTGTTTATAATCTATGAGGTCATTATTTGAAGAAAATTTTGTCTTCTTCTAAAAAAAGACTTCTGAAACTATGATTTGATTATTTTCCAAACATACACTAGGTTGATAAAAAAAAAAAAGATTTGGTTAGACTTAAACATTGTTAGATTTAGGGACTGTATGAGAAAGTGGTGAAAAATCACGTTCATGCAAGTTAAGACAAAACTCTTCTCACAACTTATCTCATATACCGTAAATCACGTTAGAAAAGAAGTTTCTACCGTTAATCAAAACAAGCACTTAATATGTATTAGCTTTTTTTAAAAGCGTTTTTTATATTTAAATGGACTCAAACTCAACATCTTGTCTCTAAGTAGTCATAAACCCTTCCACTAAATTTAATGTCATTGCTAAACTTTTATGCATAAAAAAAAAAAAATTTTAATGTCATTGCTGAAAATTTTAGAGTGAACCCCAAAATTTTTTTTCTTCTTTAGCCAAGCACGCAAAAAATGTATTGGCATGAGAGTTTCTTCTTCTCGGCTTTTTTTATCTGGTTCACCAACCTAGAAATTTTTTATTGTGATAGTAACACGCACTCAACAGTCAAACTCTTTAAAAAGTATAGTATCTACTCATTCTTATTTTTAATATAAGACATATTTACCTAATTTGATTAGATTAAGAAGATTAGTTAAGTTAGTTAATAGGTATATATATTTTTTAAAATACTTTAGTTATTTTCTTTAATTCCATCATTTCCTTTCTTTCTTGATTATTGTTGAGGGAGCATTAAAAGAAATAAATTAGAAAAAAAATTAATAAAATATAAAAAATATATCTTATATTTAGGATCAAGATCAATTTTTAAATATATCTTATATTTAGAATATTTAGAACTAGAGGAGTGACTATTAAAAATGTAAATAGTGTATACACCATAATTGTTCTTGGTGAATTTTCATAATTTAAAAGCATCAAATAATTTGTTCAATACTACTATAAGTCTTTTTTGCACTAAAAAATTCCGATTAAAAGTTTAAAACTTGGTTCTTGAGCTTTAACGAGTAGTTTGATCGGTCTTGATTTGTATTGCTGGCTCCAACTATAATTGTATTCTTGCCTAGGTACACCTACTCCAATTAAATTCCTTTAATTAATGTTGAGCTTACATAAAGCTTCACTTTTTCTAATATTTGAATCTTGGACCAGCATTATATGTCATTTGTTGCTAACATGTCTCATTTTTCAACCTAATCTATAACTTGTAAACACACCCTATATAGTTAGACATGATGGTCCCCAATATTTTATTTACATTAATCAACCCTTGATGGTCCTTAATCTTTAGCTCATAGGGCTCACCATATCACATTAAGGTTATTTTATGCCATAACTTGAAAAGTTATAAGTGAAATTACACTCACAACCTCTTGTTTGCAAGAGAATTTTTATACTGCCAGGCCATAGTGCTATTGATTCATCACATAAAGTTACTCATAATATGATGAAATATAAGTTTATTTTTAATTCATACATGAGAGTCCACTCATCTTAATGTTGGACCCTAATTATGACAATCTCACTAAAGCTTTTGTATCTGAGTCACCGTTTGAATTTTGGCTGAATTAATTCTAAACAACTGAATTATAGTTTTTAGAGTTGCTCCTTTTAAAATGTTTTACTTTTTTCCTAAGTAATTACATTACATATTAATCTTATTTCCTGTGAATTTGTGTATAAAAGGAATATGGTTTTATGATGCTGTATGACATTATTGTAGTTGTAATATTATGAACATTTTGGGCCGGGGCATGATGGGATTATGGGCCTGGGATTGTCAAAATTTTGAAGACCCAAGCCCAAAACTGCCATCAAGATTTATGTAAGTATTTGATGAAATTCATGGCAAAAAAAAAAAAATTATTTGATGAAATGACCTCCATTTTAAGATTTATGCAAAGAATTTTTTTTTTTTGTATAAAAAAATGTAAAGAAATTTTTTTTAATTAATGTAAAATATTGCTATAAATTTATTAAAGCATCTTCATTTAGGATGGAGAATGAGAATTTAGATTAATTTTTTTAAAAAAAATTACAATGGGTGAAAAGAAAAGAATATAAGAAAATATATAATTATTGAATGAGATTATGGGCTTTTGATTTCTATTTTAAAACTAATAAAATTTAAAAACAAAATAAAAAGTCTAAAATAACAATAGAATGAAATAGAGGGACTTTTAGACAAAAGCCTCATTAATGGCTTGATGTCGTCACTTAGCATCTTTCAACAGGGAGATTGCTTGATCAAAATCTCAAAGTGGATGGTGGAGGGTGTGTGTATTAGTTAGGGGGAAAACCATACACTTTTAGAATATGTACCTAAAAATTACAATTTAAATTAGGTAACATACATTATCCTCTTTTTTATAGAATTGAAAAGGGAAAATTCCAAAAAAATATAGTGAAAATTAGAAAAGGACAGAAAGGTGCAGTGAATTTCTCATATCTCAAATCAGTGAGGTTGTAGGAATCTGGAATATGAAATCTTCGTACAATTACCCAAGTGCCCTCGTAAGTGAGAGCCAAAAGGGAAAGAAAAAGACACGAGGGAGGCAGAATTTGAAATGGCCGAAAGAAACAGAGGAAGACGGGAAACCTAAGGGTGACAAAGAGACGACAAGAAGGATGGTGGCTTGACGGTGGTTGGTGGAGATCTGCGATGTCTTCGAAGGAGGTCAAGGTGGCATTGTGTGGTTGTGCGTTCCAGTTTCGTCGGTCTGTCCAAGGTTCAGTGTTCTGCGGTTTCAGTTGACAATGTTCAACGGCGAGGCATGGTAGTTGAATGATGAATCTGTTCACGTGCCACATCTTTGTTAATTTACACACTTGCCATACTCACTTGTGTATTTTTTAAATTAACAACACATCTTCCTTTATTAACAACACAAGCTTCTTTGTTAACGTCTTTATATTTTGTGTTTCGCAACTGTGTTTGGCATTGAAGCTAGGTACAAAACAACACATTTGTCATCATTAACAGCACCACTGTATTCGTTAACGACTCCGTTTCCTTCATTAACAACTTCGAATGAACAATTTCGCAACGTGACAAGTTGTATAGCCGAAAACAATATCTATCCCACTATTAACAATATCATCTTCTTTATTAACGACTACACATCATTTAACAACATCTTTGATTGAACAATTTCGCAACGTCACAAGTTGTATAGCCGAAAACAACATCTGTCCCACTATTAACAACATCATCTTCTTTATTAACGACTATACATCCTTCAACAACATCTTTGATTGAACAATTTTGCAACGTCACAAGTTGTATAGCCGAAACCAACATATGTCCTACTATTAACAATATCAGCTTCTTTATTAACGACTACGTATCCTTGATTAACATTTGTCCCACTATTAAGATTATCATCTTCTTTATTAATGACTACACATCCTTAATTAACATCTTTGAATGAATAATTGCGCAACGTAACAAGTTGTATGCCCAAAAACAGCATCACTCCTCCTATTAACAACAAAATCTTCTTTATTATTGACCATTAACATCTTACGAGGAACAAGTTGGGAAGGTTCTAATGTAGACGAAAAAACACAACATGTCATCAGTATTAACAATATTATATTCATAATTAACGACTACGTTCCCACCAATAACATCTTATGAGGAATAAGTTGGGAAGGTTCTAATGTAGATGGGAAAACATAAAATGTCATTAGTTTTAACAACATTATATTTATCATTAACAATTACGCTTCCACCATGAACAACAACACCCACAAATCATCACCCTTCATCTCCTATTAACAGCAACATAATGTTCTCTAACTAGAGTCAGGAATACAGGCCGGCTTGGCCCTACAAGGTCGGCCCTTCACGGGCTCGGGCCTGAACTCATTTTAATTTAATTTTTTTTTTCAAGGTTTACAATTTATTTATTATTTTGCTTTAAATTGATATGCATTATTTTTAAAACTCATAAATATTTAGTTAAAATAATCATCTAATGTCCAAATTAGCCTCTTTTTTAAAGTTTAAATGAATAAACTATTGTAGAAAATAAAATAAATCAAACCATTTATTAAGTGTTTATCTGTTACTAATACTTTATTGGGTACTTAAGTGTCTTTCATATTGATAATTTGATATAATGATATTATATATATTAATTTATTTTTAAAAAATATTAAACGGGCCAAAAATGACCGGCCCTCAGGGTTGCAGGGCCGGCCCTCCAGGCTGTTTTAGCCTCTAAATCATAAGCCTGGCCCTTGAAGGGCTCGGGCCTAAACGGGCCGGCCCGATGGGCTTGGCTCAATTTCCCGGCTCTATCTCTAACATCTCCATATTCACAAATAACAACACTCCTCCCACGTCGTCACTTTGCCTCTATTATTAACACCCAGCCAATAGCTCTTCACATATCCATATTCACTAATAACACCACTCTCCCCCAACTTTACTATCCACCGCTGGCCCACCTTTCACCTGACGCAACACCTATCCCGTAATTAGTCACGGTGAACAAAAAAGGCACAAGTTTCATCAATCACTCAACCAAATGCAATCAAATCCATTGCATAACCATTAACATTGTCCCATTACCTTAAAGCCACTACCTTTTCTCTCTGATCATCTAACACTCCCCTTACCCATAACGCAAAAGTTCCAATTTCATAAACCCTAACCACAAACCACAAACCACAAACAATTTTCCATTAACATTCAAGAAGCACAACACAAAAATCCTTTGAAGACACCGCAGATCGCCACCAACCACCGTCAAGCCACTATCCTTCTCATTGTCTCTTCGTCGCCCCTAGGTTTCCCGTCTTCTTCTGTTAATTTTGGCCATTTCAAATTCTGCCTCCCTCGTGTCTTTTTCTTTCCCTTTTAGCTCTCACTTACTAGGGCACTTAGATAATTGTATGAAGATTTCATATTCCAGATTCCTACAACCTCACTGATTTTGGGATATGAGAAATTCACTGCACCTTTCTATCATTTTCTAATTTCCACTATATTTTTTTGGAATTTTCCCAATTGAAGGGAAAAAGTGTTTAAATGGAGTAAACACTAAACAACTTTATTAGAATCAAGACTAGAGCCTCGAAATGAGCTTAGCTTAGCCCATACGTGCTCAAGGTTATAACTTATTTTAACAATTTCTAAAGCTTGGTATGAAAGCCTTGATAGTAATTTTTTTTTAAAAAAATTAAGTTTCGCATTATCATAATATATATTTTTTTAATTAAGTTTAAAAGGACAAACAAGAAATATCTAAAATCCAATGTGCATGATACAAGTCCATGCTCCACTATATTTTTTTTTTAAAAAAATAAATTTTGTAAATTCTAAATTACAAATACAAATACAAAAATAATTATTTCTTTATCCTCGTCTTCATCATTTTTTTAGGGTTAAACACAAAGAGAGGAGGCTATGTATGTTTTAGCGTTTAGTCTTTCTAGGAAATTGGAAAAAAATGGGAGGCTTACCAACTAGCATGAGCCCAAACATGTGTTTTACGTGTAAAAGTACTCAATTTTCAAGAGTTGCTTATGGATAAATAACGACTAAAATAAACTTGACCCATATTTCCGGCTCAAATTTAAAGGCCATGTAATATCAACGTTGGAATGCCCCTAAATCATAATATTTAGCGGCCAAACATTAGCTTTATTGACAATTATATTACAGATGAGCACGATTCAAAAACCAAAAAAAATAAAAAAGCAAGAGAAGGGAACGCACACAGAAATAGGAAGAAATTATTAAAGCACCGAATATATTGAGAGAGAAGAAGCTATGGGATGCATATGAAGGGATTGGAAAGAACCCAAACAAGTGTGTCATAATTATTATTTGGAGGAGGAGGAGGAGGATGATTGTTGTTTCGTGCCTGTGGCCTCCTCCTCGCTGCTTCACTTTCAAATTCCTCACAGCTCACTCTGCTTCTCCTTCTTCTTCCTCCTTTCCACATAAAGCACTCAAACATCTTCCAAGCCGTCCCCGCCGGCCGCCGGCACTGCTTCCTGATATTCTCTTCCCCCTCTTCCTTGTTCTTCTGTATAGCTTGCTCCGCTCCTATATATACATACAAGCAAATCGTTTCATGAACGGTTTATTCTAATCACTGTTCCTATCTATAAGAGACATTAATAGTTTATGTGAAACTTTATTATCATTTTCCATTTTTACTCTCTTATTAATTATTGGTTAGTCTCGCCGCATTGGTTATCCACTCGTTCACTCACTCTTCATAAATAAGAGTGTTTTTAGAAAATAAGTTACATCCCATAACATGTTTCACCACAACTTCACATTTATGTTCATAGTATGAATCTATGTGTGCATGTACGTACATTTACGGAGATTTAATTTTTACCAATTTTAGGCAATGGTTCAATGAATCTATTAGTTTTAATCCTTATCCAATCACTTTTTCTTGGGCCAACATAGCAGTCCCGTCCCTTTGAATGATCTATTTTTTTTTTACCAAAATATAATTTTTAAATATATTTATGCTATTTTAATTAATTGAAATAATTAAACTTCACTCAAAATCGCAAATTTTTTCTCCAACGTCGGATATGTACAGCGTAAACCCAAAATCTAAACTAAAATAAGTTAAATTTAAATTTAGGGTTAATACTATTGTTAGTTCTTATAAAAAAGATCGAATTTTAATTTTATTCCTTGTAATTTCAAATGGTTGATTTTGGCCTTTATAATTTCATAAGAATTTAATTTGAGTTTAATGAATAGTCCATATGTTTTTTAACGAGTTTTGGATCTAATCCCTATATTAAAGCTCATGCAAAGTCCTTTTAAAATTATAGTCATATAGTGATTAAAACCAATAATTTGAAACTATAAAGACCAAAAAGAAAATTCGATTAAATTGTAAGGATCAACAAAAATATGAATCTTTAAATTTAAAATACTCAAAATTAATTATTTTAAATAATTAAATCATCTTTCGTGGAGATTCTTTTTTATGCTTAATATTGAGTTTCCTTTGATGCTTATCTTTCTTAAATATTCTAATTCTGAATAAGAGATAACATCATATTGTCACCTTAATTTTTCAATATATAAAATAAATCTTTGTTAGAATATTTTAAAATGAAAAGATGTGATTTTTGTAAATAATACTCTTAAAAATTAAGGAATTTTTATGAAGAGTTGTGTATGGAGTTATAATACTAAAAATCACTAATGTCATGTTTGGATTAGCTTTTGGAGAATAACTTTTACAATTTACAAGGCAAGTATGTGAGAGGAGTTTTATCTCGATTTGTAGAAAAGAGCTTTTGAAATCGTGGTTTTGGTGTTACCCAAACACCCACTTAAAGACACATATGAAAAGTTATAACTAAAGGTTCTTCATGAAAGGTTGTGTTAGTCTTTTTTTTTAAGGGAAACCCGACATACCATGAAGATATAACTCTTCGTAAAAAAGGTTATTTAAGTTATGTTGATTTATGAAGGTTCATAAATTTTACGTAAGATTATGACTTTTAATTTAAGAAGTGGTGCTTAAAGAAGCATGACTTCAAGTTATTACTTCTAGACTATAAATACCTATAATCATAATCCATTTGGACATACAACAAATGGACTACTTCTTCACTACACACCACACAATAATAAGATCAAACTCGTTGTTTTTGTCTTTGAGTATACAGAGATAAAGTCAAATTATCACTTTATAAAAGTCATTATTGTTGTCTTGGCTTGAGTGTTGGGATTGCAATTCATACTCAAGAGTCTTCATTGTATCTGACAGAAAATGCTTCCGTCAATTCAAAGTGCATTCAATAAAATAGGAATAGGTTGGGTAAAATCAAGTTTAAAGAAAAGTGTTAACCACACCCTTCAAGCCTTCAAGGTATTTTACAATATTTTCTTCTTCATCTTTTTGTTTTTTTTTTTTTGGTACTCTTTAGACAGTCTGATAGAGAATTTCTTTTTACAAAATTCAGTTTGATTAGTCCATGAATCAGAAATTTGGGGTACAATACATTAGTGGGAAACAGCTTTTTTTACCTGAAGCGAGAAACCGTAAGAATAATGGAGATAAGCTTTTGGTATCCAAATAGGAATACCTATATCAAACTGTGATCTTGATCTTGAGCCACCGATAAAAAAGTTTATTCTTATGAAACTATATTAAATTATATTTGCCTACCAAACGATAAAATAAAAGAAAAATTATACTGAAGTCCTAAGAAAAAAGGGAAACGAACAAAAGGTCCCTTGAAATTATAAAATGAAAAAATGGTCTTATGAAGTTGTCAATGTCCGCTCCTGAAATTGTCAATGACTCACTCGTGGAGTTTTCAATGGAACTATTTTTTCATTTTACAATTTCAAAAGACTATTTTTTCATTTCCTTCTTCTTTAGGGCTTGAGTGTAATTTTCCCTAAAATATATAATCTAACACAACCAAAGATGTTTAGCTTCTTATTTTTTGAAAAGCAAGAAAAGGTTTGGTAAAAAGGGAAAGTCGCAATATAGTCCTAAGAAATTAAAAAAAAATATATATCAAAAAAACCCCATTATATTATTCACTATCTAAAAACTCCCTAGAACCTCAGTAATATAGATTCAAATGGTAAAATTACCTATTTGCTCCATTATCAATATGGCACATACATTTATCAAGGTAACACCGTAACTTGTCAATATGACACATACATTGGTCAACAATAATGCTAAGATTTGTCAATATAGCACATATACTTGTTAATAGGTGAACTTGTCAATGACACATTTTAAATCTATATCATTGAGGTTCTTTGGGGATTTTTAGATAGTGAATCATATACTAAGACTTTTTGAACATTTTTTTTTATTCCTTGGGACTATACTATACTGCGATGTTAAAAAAAAAGAAAAGAAAAGCAATAAAAGGTCTTTGTAGTTTGCTTGAACCTTTTAAATAAAATTATATAACATATAAATTTAAAAAACGAATAACATAAAGGTGAATTATCAAAAGTTGGTTGATGTTTGAAAAAAAATTGATACTATCTTCACTTCTAAATTCAAGAGATAGTGTTGGATAGTTCTCAATTCACTTTGTCTTCTAATTCATATTTTTTAAAAAATTATCCTTGTTAATTGTATATATAAATGGGGTAATCATCAAATGGAGTATTTTAAAACCAAATAATTAGGTTAATTAATTTTCTTAATATATGTAAATTAGTTACCTCACTGGTGTTTAGTATAATTTTAAACAAAACTGATTTTTTGGCCAAATAAAATATAAGTGAATTAGACACGTTTAAAGAAGGGTATTAAGTGTGCTGGTGAGGAGTATTGAGTCCTCTAGAAAGTAGAAGAAGATTGAAGTGAACACTCAATGAAGTTATATAACGGGATCTTTTGGTTATTCTATTAAAAGATATGATTTTTTATATAGCACAATAACGTCGTATGATTCATATAGTCTATCACACTTAGTGTGATGAGACTTATTGTTTTTTAACACATAAAAGTTTAGTAGCATTTCACCCTAAAAAGAAAAAGTTTATTAGAAGTGGGGCAGCTGAGTCATACTCTCACACACACACACTTGATGATAAAATAAAGTGCCCACAGACACCAGACCCATAGCATGCAAGTAGAAGGTGTAACAAGTAAGTAATATGCCGCCGAGTTTGCTTAAGCCATAAGCAAATACTCAAAGCCAGTGTGAGTTAGCACGTCGTGTTGCTCAAAGCAAGATAAAGTTAGTTTTTTAAAAGCAAATTAAAACAGAGTCACTCAAAAGACAGGCCATCTAACTACAACATCAACACCAACAAAAACGTCCCTTCTTTTATAAATTAGCTTCACCTGACTTCAACCTTCTCATTCTTCAACCTCCTACCTCTGTTATGAAATTCACAGGTAATCTCTTTTATGCGTCTATCACTATATGATCTGCATATTTTCTGAGAACCCCACATTTACTTTCAGACCCCCACCCCAATTGATTTCTTGAGAAACAGACTCATACAGTAAAATCCTAAGAATATTTTGATCAGATTCAAGATTTTAGGTACAGTTCTAATTCTTTGGTTGTTTTCATGGCAGCAAAATCAGGAGGATGGGGAGTGAAGCACCGAGTTGGGCTGATCAGTGGGGAGCAGGTGGGTTTGGTGCTATGGAAGATGATGCCATGAGATCCCAAAATGACACAGCTAAGAACAAGAAAGACAAATCTGGTTTTGCTTCCAAAGCCAAAGAAGCTGCTCTGGTTTGTGTGAAAAAGATCAGAACAGGGACTTGTTCCTCTGTCAAATGGATCAAACATAAATGCCAGAGAACAAGGTAGATTCAGGCCGATCACATATACGTATTTGTGTGCAATATTTGTAACTGTAATTTGATGATACCTACGATCTTATGTTACAAATGGATCACTTTTTTGGTGTTGGACATGAATTGATCCTTAAGCCACTCTGTTTCACTTGTTATTTTCTTGTTGAACAAATCACGATCATTAGGATTAGCTATGGCAAGCTCACAAAACACATGGACAAGACCCGCTTTCTTCCAGATCTACTTCGCCACAAGTTACAACAACTAAACGAAATTTCCAATTTTGTGAATTCCTTTTCTCAGGAAATTTTTTAAAACTATACCCCTAATTATCAAAGCAGGAAAGCATTCAAAAGGGTTCTACAGTTCAAAACAGAGCATCATTGTTTGTTCTTTAAGAGCCAAGTCAGAAGCTTCTCTGATGGGCACGACTGCTTGTACAAATTTGTTTACCCTCAATTGAATATTGAACCCATTATAATAGTTGATCAACAAGGTAACATTTAACTTCCAGAAAATATAAAGACTAAGGCTTTAAACAGCTTCAGATTAATAAATTATACTCAAATTTCAGCTATAGAAAGCATAACAAATTAGTAGCTTATTGCAAAGCAAGAGAACACCATACACAATAATGATAATATATTAAAATGGGTAAATATTAAATAAACGACACCAAATAATTGAATTTCAATAAATCAATAACTAGTGTTAAAAACCACAGCTTAGGAAATAGTCAAAATGCAGAATAATATGGGATAAAAAAACAGAAAAGAATAATCAACTAGCAAAAGCTATTCACAGAGGTGATCATAAGTTGAGGCCTACTGGGATCCGAAGGTGCTCTCTCCACTGTAAGTCAGGTAAAGAAAGCCATCTTCATCCTTATGTTCCTCATAAATAGCAGATATCAATGCAGCTGCAATAACAACAAGAGGTTGAGTTCATAAGCTTTAGAATTACTCAGAATGAAATATCTTCACTTACCAGTTGGAGGAAGAGTGTTATTGACGAAAATAAATATAGCCTTCTCTGAACTGATTTTAATCCTCCTGCGTATAATGTAAACAAACTGACCGACAGTAATATCGGCCGGAACAAGGTATCTGAAATCATAACCAAATGAGAACAGAATCATGTGAGAAACCATAAATGAACTGAGAATCAGGTCACCAGTTCACATTGATCAAACAAACAACTATTGATCTCATCCTTTGATAGAACAGAACATGAAAATCAAGCATGCTTTGATATTCCAAAATTGAAATCTCATCTGACTTGTATGGAACAAGGTTACTTAGACTTGCCCAACTTTGATTGGATTCATTCAGTCAAATAAGAACAATCTCCCAGGAACTCCGAACGGGCATTCAAATAGTAACTTGAAAAGTTAGATGTAATGATTGAAAACAAAGCCATGGCACAAAAGCATTTACTTATTCTTATCAATGCGTGTGATGTCACTTCTGTCAGACCTATCCACAATAACCTGCACAAAAAATCTGGATTTCAACTACAGTACTTTTGGAAATACGAACAAGCAAACAAATTATACTTGATGGTAATCTCACAGGTACTCTATCAGGATGCTTCTCTCTGATCTTTGCAGATTCATCCTTTCTTCTTTCTGAAATATTCAAGACCAAATGAAAAATCAAGGAATGCTCTAAACCAAGGAATAGAAAGGTGTAACAAGAAAATAAAAAATTAAAAAGAATTTAGCAACAAAAGATATGGCCTTGAAGCTTGACGTCGAGATCTTCATACAGATAAAAAAATATGTACCCAAAAGCGGAAAGAATGAAAAAATTTCTAAAGAAAATAGCCTGATAAATTCACAAACTTGTCAATTTAATGATTGAAGCGTATTTGCTCTCCCCTTATTTTCATATACTATGCTGTTAATAAAGTCCTATTTCATTTATCCAATTCACACATACGAAGAACCAGGTAATTCTTTTGAAGCAAAATACTATCTATGTAAAACTGGGTAAACGGCCCAAGGTCAATTTTTATAAAAGATAAAAGTGAGAACCAGGGATAGATCAAATGATTTCCAACATACATTCAGCTAAAAAATTTACAAGGAGAGATTAGAGCTTAGAACCATCAGCCTTGGCATTCATTTGGCAAAATTATTTTCAAATGACGAGTGTCAAAGATAAAATTTTCAAAATATCTGGAAGAAAAACACTCGGGTAAACACATGAATCCAACGATCATACATTCATGCTGGAAAGAAAATACTCACATAAATAATCTAGGAACTTATAGGAAGAGAGGCGCAGATACCAATAAAGCGTTTTTTTTTTTTTCAAAAAAACAATGCACGCATCCTTCCATCTATGAAGACTAAAAAATATCCTTCCAGTGATTTCGGAAAGATGATTCTCTTGCATGAATAAGAAAATCCAGAATCCAAAGGCTCAAAAGGTTCCAAGTTCCCGCAAAAATCTTTTAAACTTTCTTATCAAGACTCGATATTAGAGGTTCAAACGAAGGTTTAAGCTGACCATATCAGTGCAGTACTTTTCCACTTAATGCGGCATCAAAATCATGTAATTCAATTAAACTATAAATAACCCACACAACCAGTACCAGAACTAGTGTAACTCCAATAATCACAATGTAAAAAGAGAACGAACCTAATGAATACTTAATCTTGTAGAAACTCTGGGCCATGATGAAATCCACACGGAGATAAGTCACTGCAAATTTCAAACAACAAAACATCACAATCTATCCAGTTAACATCGCTCACTCCAAACCGGAAAATAAAACGAAATTAACACACCGAACAAAAATAAGAGACAAGAAAGTGAAGAAGATGAGTGAGATAAAAGGGAATTTACGGCGAAAGTGAGGCTTCACAGGCGAAGAAGCTTATCAGGGTTTTGGATTTCGCTGGGAAACGGCAAAACCACATCGCTATTTATAGTTTCCTAATTAACGCATCCCGGAGGGATCGCCCCCTTTCTGAAAAGATCTTCGCTGATACTCCAAAACGGCACGTTTTGATTTTTTTTTTTTTTTAAAATAGATTATTGTTTTATGGGATGAATGGTTTTTTTTTTCAGAAAAACAAAACTTGAAAAAAGATACTTACATATAATATTTGGCATCACAATCTTCTAAAATTTTGAAAATATTCCTAGGAATCAGTCTATGAATTATGGTTGTACAAGAAAAAGTCTGGATCAAAATATTGATATTAATAATTATTTTTTGATATTAATATTCATTAATATTATTTTGAACTGTAAAGTTATCATGATAATGAATCAATCTGTTTAACATTACAATCAGAACTTTTTTTTAATAAAATAAAATTACACAGTATTTTAATTTTAAAATAATAAAACCCAATATCCTAATATATTATAAATTTCATTTAAAATTACCAAGGAAACGGGAAAAAAAAATACAGTAACAAAAATGGAGGGTGGTCAATCAAAGCTGCAGAAATTGCGTTCAATACCATGGAAAGCTTGCCAAAATTTATTTATCTAATTTATTTTTATATTAAAAAAATGTTACTCTCTTTTGTTCTTAACTAAGACTTAATTAGTGAACTGATGTTCTCAAATTAATTCTATTGATATTCCCTCAATAATAATCAAGTAAAGAGGGAGGAAATGAATTAAGAAAGATAATTCGGATGTTTTAAATATTATATTAACTAATTCAACAAACAATCTTTTTATTTTTTGCCAATAATTCATCTAACAATCTTAATATATCCAAATTAATTAATTAGATTTTATGTTAAGGATTATAGGAGGAGCAAAACAGGAAAATTCAATGGAGGCATCCCGTTTGGGAAGCAGAATGACAAAAATTTCCTTATTGGGTTGGATTGTCAGTAACTTGCATGCATTACTAACATCAGAATAATAAAGAAAGAATGAGTGAGATAGAGAACAGTTTCCTTCTTCTGTTTTCCCACCCAAACACAGAAAAGCAGGAAAATGCCAAAAGAAAGTTAAGGCTAATATGATAATAATAAGCATAATCACAATCCATCAGAGTCATTCACATACAATGATTAGGTTCAGAAGATAGAGCTTCTTCTGCGTAAAACAAATCATAACCTAAGCATAGCAGCACACCACCGTACTTAACATCATTCACAATGATGTTAAGATCCTAATCCTGCATCATCATCATCTTCTTCACTGAGGTGAATTGACTAAGTTCCTAATCCTGCTTGAACGCCTCACAGGCGTCACAGTCCCTACATCTCCATGTCCCTGAACAAACAACAAAACAACAATCATATAAGTGCTGAGAACCCAACAGATTAGTCAGAAGAGCCAGCAAATGAAGAAGAAGAAAACTCACATGCTTGTTTGAGAGTTTCTCGTAAGTGGTGAAGCTTCCAAAGGAGGCAGAACCAGCCATGGTGTCTGAAGATGAAGCCAGAGATTCTCTCCTAGTGCTTCTCTTTGGCTTCTTATCCAGGCTGCTTTGGGCTTCATTCTGCTCCTTCATTGCTCTTTGGCTGTAATAGTAAGATGAGCTTCTCTCAAAGCTGCTTATTTCTGAAGGTTGGTATGACTCTCCATGAACGTCCATTTCTATTGGGTTATTCCTCAGAAATGGCCTTTCCTGTGAAGAAGCAGCAGCGTCCTCCTCATCTTTGTGCAATGCCTTTGTCAACAAGGCAGCAGGTTGTTCCATAGAACTGGTATTAGTAGTAGCCATTGTTCTTCTTCCTCCTTTATCTTTCTTCTTCAAGAACTTGTACGCTACGCCTGCAATTATGGACAGAAAGAGAAGGATAGAGGCAACACTAACAGCTACCTGAGATTTTTCCTCTGATTTCAGTAGCACATCATGAGTCTCAGACTTGGGCTCGCTATCTGTATGAATCTCAGCAGTTTCAGAAACTTCAGAGCTCAAGTATGACTGATCCTCCTTAAGGTCCATGCTGCTAGTAGCAGTATCCTCCTCTGAAACTGCCTGCTCTGCTTGTAAATTGTTTGCTTCAAAATCTTCAGCATGAATTTCATGAGCCTCTGAATCTGGATAGTCAGCGCTACTTTCAGAGTGATTGGGCTCACTAACCTCCCCAATATTCGAAGCTGATGAAGCACTTTCAACTTCAGTTTGAATTTCATGAGCCTCTGACTGATTGGGCTCACTAACCTCCCTAATATTCGAAGCTGATGAAGTACTTTCAACTTCAGTTTGAATTTCATGAGCTTCTGACTGATTGGGCTCACTAATCTCCCCAATATTCGAAGCAGATGAAGCACTTTCAACTTCAGTTTGAATTTCATGAGCCTTTGACTGACTGGGTTCACAAGCCTCCCCAATTTTTGAAGAAGATGAAGCACTTTCAATTTCAGCTATTACTACAGCATCAGTATCGATCTCTTTGGCAGCATCATTGTCATCTGTGATTGGAGAGACAGGTTCCAATTCCTGAACTTGTTCTTCATATGCTGAAGCATAATGATCTGCCATAATAATATCTCCAATATCGTCATCACTAGAAGTGTCAGTGATATCATCAGTCTCCTCAACGATCAATACTCGTGGTGCTTGTCGGATTAGATTTCCATCTTCACCAAATGTAGGAAACTGATAAACCTCAGTATTTTCTGTCAAATCAGTCAGGTTCCAATAATGCAATTGACCAGAATCTTGGACTCCTCTAAATGATGAAATCAATTCTGAAATTGAGGACATCCACTTGGTCAACCAGATATGAAAATTTCGACTCAAGCCAGATAAATTCTCTTTTGCTATGCCTGAGAAACGATCAAAATTGGCTGTTGCAAACTGGTAAAATTCAGAGGAATCACAAGTCTGAGACCAAGTGGTGATCTCTTTAAGGACTGGATCAAAGACATGAGGATTTGTATATGAGATTGAAAAACAAGCAACTGAGAGAAGCAAAAGCAGAGCAATGGCTTTTGATATCATGGAGAAGCCAGGTTTAGCAACTTCTTTTGCTTCAGCAATTTCTTCCTCCGGCAGGAGTGTATTGTTGATAGTACTTGCTTCAGAAACATGATTCTGATCTTCAATTACTGTTTCATCCGAAGAAACTTCTGATTCCTTCTCTGACCCACCAGACAATGCCTCTTCTGTCATTTCTGTATCTGAAGAGCCATCATCTAACTTCATAGACTCCCTTTCTTTGTAAAGTTGAAGTCTTGGGTTTGGTTTATAGCGAAGAAATTGGGGCCTTGGAGAAAGGTAATTCACTTTGGGATCATAAGGAGGAACCAAAGGGTCAGCTTTAGGATCAAATGGAGGAATCAAAGGGTCAGCATCAAGCGGAGCTATGATGGTAGAGGTTGAAGAAAATGGAGGAGGGGTAGGACTCAGCCTAAAAGATGGATCAAGATTAACACAATCAAGTTCATTAGTCACAGGTTCATATGCAGATTCTGTTTCATTCTTTGATTCCAAATCTTCAGAAACAATGGAAGACGTATGTTCCTCTGTGTCGTCTTTAATGACCCCATCAGTAAAAGGTTGAAACTCTTTCTCTTCAATAGAATCTGCAAATGTTACCTTTCCATTAGGGCTTTTGGCTTCCATTTTCAAATCATCAGAAACCATGGAAGCTACTTGTTCATCCCCGGCCACTTCACCAAGCCGATCAGGAAAAGGTTGAAACGTTTTCTCTTCAACAGAATCTGCGAATGTTACCTTACGATTGGGGCTTTTGACTTCCATTTTCAAATCTTCAGGAACCATGGAATCTGCTTGTTCATCCCCGTCCTCTTCGCCAAGCCGATCAGGAAAAGGTTGAAACGTTTTCTCTTCAACTGAATCTGCGAATGTTACCTTACGATTGGGGCTTTTATACTTCTTTCTCTCTTCCTTGATGATCCCATCAGAAAAAGCTTGGAACGTTTTCTCATCCATAGAATCTACGATAGTAACCTTTGGATTGGGGATTTTCCCTTCCGTGGAGGAAGAAAATGAAGTTCTTGCTGCCTCGTTCCTGTCCGCGAGCACTTTCTTTCTTGGAGACTCTGTGATCTTAGAAGCAGCAGATACAGTTGGGCACATGAAATTTTTCATGCCCTTCGTTGAAGCAGCTGGAGATCGAACCTTTGATGACTTAAGAATATGATCTTTTCCATTCTCTTTGTCATCAAGGTCCCCAATAGAGTTTCTTCGTGGGAAATCTACCAAAAATTTCAGAACAGTCATGATAATGTATAAAGAAACCCACAAACTAACATCATTACATGTATATTTTGATTCGAAATATTCATACTTCAAGTCAAGAGAATAAATAAATTTATAAATATTCCTAAAATTTCTCAGTGACCCAACGGCAAATATAACGAAAGAAAATACACAAGAACGCCAATAACTACTATATTATTTCCAATAACACTCGCATACTGTCCAAGGAAGAGAAGTGGATTGATTTTCAAACATTTTCTCAGCGAACAACCAGTATTACTATTGCCATTTATTCAGAATATAAATAATGAAAATTACGGAAAATGCAAAATATGAATAATAAGTAGAAAAGTAAAACCTGAAGGGCTATTGGCTGGTGTGTTGGGGTTGAAGCTTCGAGGGTTTGCGATGATAGAGGGTTTTTGGAATGGGTTTCCACTGAAACTCCTTCTGACCGAGTTATTGATCTCTGAGTTTCTCAGATTAGGGTTTGATCTGCTTGATGCTGCTGCTAAAGAAGAAGACGAAGACCTGTTTGAAGGCATCGCCATTAATGAATCGAATGAGATGCAGAATAGAGAGAGAGAGAGAGAGAGAGAGAAGGAGGGGTGAGAGTATTGACAAGAAAGGAAATGCAATCACTGATCTGAGAAAATATGATTGAGAACGTCGGTGAAGCGATTGGTAGTAAGTAACGGCTATAATCTGAGGAGGGAGAGCAGAGCAAAGAATTAAATTCGCGAGGGAGATTTGACCGTTGGAAATATTTGGAGCCGTTGGAATGATTAGAGCCGTTGGATTATTTAAAAACTTGAAGGGCGTCGTCAGGAAGTCAGTGAAAATGGTATATAATTACCAAATCAATATTAGTTTATTAAAATCATAAAATGACAGATGTTAATGGACATTTTTTAAAATGCAAAAAAGTGCTTCATATATACCCATGGACAATTTTAAATCCTGGCCAAACCAAATTATCAATATATTTATGAATTACATAAACTTACTAAATTAATAATTCATAGATAATAAATTACTAAAGTTTTAGGAAGTTAAGAATTTATTTAGCATAGTTATTTGATATCTCCATGACTTAACGTTTTTTTTTAAAAAAAAAAATAGAACTGAATATCAATACAACCTACCAGGAAAATACAAACAGAATATTATCTCTCATCAAGATCCATCATATCAAATTATTAGGTGAAAATTGATCAAAAATGCAAAAGCTGTCTAATAAACTATGCTACAATTTTGCAACAACTATGCCTAATTTATCCTTAGATGCATGCTTAAGCCAAACCCGCAAAATCTTGTGTATAATTAAATGCGTATTATTAATGATATCTTTAAAGGGATGGTTCACATCACAGCCCTTTAAACAAAAATTAGTGGCTTCTATCTTAATAAACTACAAGATTCTTGAAACCCATAGACCAACACAGATTAAATCCATTAATGATTCCAATAAGTTCTACTAGAACGGGAGGAATAGAGGTAAGCTTTGCATTTTTTTTTTTTGAATTTCTCATTCTTATTTCACATAACTCATTAATTTAATTTTTTATATACTTCTTTAAATTTTTTTACCATCCGCTTTTAATTATTTTGACTCTTTCATATTTTATTTTAACCTTCAATTTTTATAATCATTTTTGTAAAATTGTTTGTTGAATTAATTTTTATTTGCCTCTTAAATTGGATTATCTTATCTGATGAAATGAAAATCATATTGAATAGAACAAAATTGGGTGCAAACTAAAAGCTTATTTTTTATACTTGAAAAAAATACGAGTAAAAGCTTAAAGCCTTAAACCAATTTTTTTTTTTACAACAAAAACAATTCAGGTAAAATTAGATACAATATTTACTCAACTAAATCTTAAAAATTTAGCTTGAAATTATTTTCTTTAGTTCATTTCTTTTGTTGTTAGTTCTTATTTTATACCGAAGAAGGAAGAAAATTCATTGTTTAAAGGGAAAATTGGGAAAAGTCCCTATTAAAAATTTTATTGCTGTGGAAGACCCAAGTCTTCTCACCAATAAAATTTTCAATGTTATTTTACCAAAATAAAATAAAATTAATGCTATACTTTTCTCTAATTTTTCCTTGTTTTGAATGAGGCTAGCTGGAGAGTGGATAGCGGTAAAATACCATGATTTTATGTATTAAAAAACATGATAACTTTCTATCGCTAACTACGGGACCAAACTTCAGCAAAAAATTTAAGAAAATTATTATTAAAGAACTAAAAAATCTTTATAGTGAAAAATGTGAATGTAAAAACATTCAAATTGAAGATATCTGAAAACTAACAATTTAAAATTAAAATCCTTAACTCTAATTTTATTATTTATTTTTCATGTTCATGTGAAAAAAAATTGACAAAGAAGAAAAAACAGACAAAAATATCGAAAAACAAAAGGAACAACAATACAAATCACCAAAGTTTAATTTTGCAGTCAACCAAACCCTCAAAACTTAAGCCACTTCATCTTCTACCTCACTCTCAATGAGGTAGGAGTATAATCAATTCCCTAATGCAATCTTTCTCGTTATTCAATAATGCAATATTCAGAGTCATACATACATGCAATCTTTTTCCAATCAAAGAATTCCGATAATTTCTTCATTTTATATTGTCTCTGTGTGTTTGGACGAGAAACAAAACCATAGTTTTGTAAAAAATAATCCAAATACCAAACTTTTTTCTAAACCATGGTTTTGATTTCAAATCATGGTTTTGTCAAAATCATCCAAACACCCCAATTTATATAAAACCAAGGTTTTGATCTCAAACCATGATTTTAAGAAAATCCAATTTTTTTTGTTTTTTTTTATGCAAACCCCACCAACTCCCTCTAATTGGTCCTTTTTCATTAATGTGGGCCCCACACCCCACACACACACACACTCTCTCTCTCTCTCTCTCTGTTTTTTTTTTAATTTCACCGTTTTTTCTTGGATCTCTGTTTTTTTTAAGAATTTTAAAATTTTAATATTCCTTTTTATTTGTAATATAAGACTTATTTATCTAATTTAATTATATTAGAAAAATTAGTTAAGTTAATTAACATTACTTATAAACAAATTTATTTCATTTTTCTGTGTTTATTATGAAATTTAATGTTAAATAATGGGTTAAGATACATCCTTTTTAATGTCGTTAGGGGTTTTCTTCTCTTATAATTTAATGCCGTAAAGTCAAATTTAACAGTTTTGTTAAATTTACATCCTTTTTTATTGTACATTGTTATGTTTGCATCTTCCAGAACTTATTTGTACCAGACGCTTCTCAAGAAAAATTTTGATATTAAATTTGGACCTTAACCTTTAAATAATACATAAAATATATTCTTATTCATTATATGTAATTATCACAAAAGTTAATGTCCTTTTTAGTAATTTGATCATGAAAAAGCTATTATGACTACAATACTCAAACACTCTCATTTTATCAAAATCATTTTTTTCTCATAATCTATTCTGCTCAGAATCTATTCTCCAAAAACTAATCCAAAGCAAATATTAACATCAACAATGCTGGTAAAGCAGCTTCACAAATGCACATTTGATCTTTTAACTTCATATAAGATTTCATTTTAGCCTTATAAAATATATTTTTAGTCTTTTAACCCGTGCGTCCTTAACAAAAAATGTTGGACATTAAAATTTTAAATATTGACAAAATATTCTCAAACACTTGCATATTAAATTTAATTTTCAAAACAATAATGATTGTTACAAGGGTTAATATAACTTTTGATCCCTGAAGTTTGATCCAATTTTGGTTTCGGTCCCTCAAGTTTGAAATCGGTGGTTTTAGTCCCTGAAATTTCACCCGATTTTGGTTTTGGTCCCTTAAGTTTGAAATCAGTGGTTTTGGTTTCTGAAGTTTCACCCGATTTTGGTTTTAGTCCCTCAAGTTTGAAAAGAACTTGATTTTTTTCCCAGATCGGGTCGGGTTTCAAAAACGGGTCGCCAAGTCCTTTTCAAACTTGAAGGGCCAAAACCAAAATCGGGTGAAACTTCAGGGACCAAAACCACCGATTTCAAACTTGAGGGACTAAAACCAAAATTGGGTGAAACTTTAGGGACCTAAACCACCGATTTCAAACTTCAGGGACCAAAACCAAAATTGGATCAAACTTCAGGAACCAAAAGTTATACCAACCCTTGTTACAAAAAGCATAATTCGAGATTATTGGTAGTAGGGTTAGAGGACTAAAAATGATACTTTATAAAATTAGAGGACAAAACTAAATCCTCATATAAAGTTTGAGAATTAAAAGCATTTTGTGTGCCAGTTTTATTAAACGGAGAGGACTTGAAGTCCTTGCTTTCCAAAGGATTCTCCCCGAGATCCTCGTATTGAACTTACTTACATTTTGAACATTTTATCTTTATCTTTATAATATAATTGTTTTTATTAAAAAAAAAAAGAAAGAAAGAAAGAAAAAACTTGAACATAATTTATTTTGCATTGCATTTATTTCAAGGGCTCATCTATTCAAAGGTATGAACCAACAAAGATCACTTGCCTCCCTCAATAATAGACCCTATTATTGCATGCTACCAAAAAAAGTTCAATATATACAATCATTTAATTTAATGTTTAAATTAAAGCCTATCACTTAGCCTGTACAGGAAAGGAAAAGAGAAACTTGAAACTGCAGATGGCTCATTAATTGAATTCTCATACTGACTTGCGTGCAGCATGGTAAAGTTCCAGATAGTCAAGAGCAGGCCGGTTCCAAGACCAGTCTTGCTCCATCACAGTCTTGCACAATGCATTGAACCAATCACGGCCTTCATACCATGCTGATATTGCCCTGTGGAAAATTTTCAATTGATATTTAGATATTACATGATCAAACATTAATTTTCTAGAGATGCTTATAAAGGGTGACTTAGTGCGTGAAGCTCCCACCAAGTGGGGTCTGGAATGGAATAGATATATATAGCTTAACCCTGAAAGCAGAGAGGCTATTTCCAAGTTTTGAACCTGTAACCTCTAGATCACATGATAACAACTTTACTATTGCACCAAGGCTCACACTCTTCTCTAGAAATGCTCACGTGTAAGTAAAAATATGTGGCATTTCAAATGCATGTCCAACACTAGGAACAGAAGGCCTAAGGTATAGTCTGAACTTGGAATCCAAAATAAATGGGTTAATACAATATTTAGTCCTTATAGTTTGCCCTCATTTTAGTTTTAGTCCTTCAACGGCTACAATGGTCTAGGTTTTTATTAAAATATAGGGACTAACGTTTTGGATAAAAAGAAACTTGAAAGACTAAAACTAAAATGAAGGCGATCAGTAAGGAACAAATGACGTATTTTCCCAATGTAAATTGATGTAAATGGTTTTATTCTAAACCTCTTAAGCTAAACGTCAAGTGGTTTTGAAGTCCTAGAGGTTGCGAGTCAAAATTCATTCAACTGGGATTTAGCTCCCTAATATCATCAATAATATAACTCACCTATTAAGAGCATAATCAACACCTCCAGCATCAGCTCCATCAAAACTAAATCCATTTGGTTCAAGACCTTGCGCTTGTGCTCTTTCCTTATCATTATCAACATCAAATACAGTATCATATAGTCCTGCAAAATTATAAGAAGATACATGATCAAGTGTACCACAAATCCATAGCAATAGAATGACCATGGAACTTAGCCATAAATTACTTCAAGTCATTGATCCTATCATTGTAAGGGAAGAATGGCAAGCTTCCAAAGAAAACAAGACTTGGATATCACACACTCCCTCCAGTCTTTATTATAAGACCCTTTCCCAAGGTCCTTGCACAAAACTCTACGTCTAAAGCATCAACTTTTTGCCCCAAGTGTCCTTTGCTTTGCAATCAACTAAACAAAGCAAACACACTAATCAACTAACTAAACAACCTCATCTAACGAATGAATTATAAAAGCATTAACTAATTTTAACCAAATTCCTTAATCCATGCACGGTTGATAATAGGTTCTTATAATAGAGATTGGAGGGAGTACGAAGGAATCTGCAAACAGACTATAAGAAAATTGAAAAACCAAAACAAACATTCCAATAATAAGGTGGTGGTCAAATCAGAACGTTGCATGAATCAGGAAGTAAGGCTACTTATGAGGTAAATCAGGTGAGCTGATTTGGCAGCTAGGAATGCTCATGGAGTGGAGATGAATTCGCCCTTTGGACTGAGAGCAAGGAGATTACCGATGGTTATAGAGCTATAAGGATGATTAATAATATTCATATTAATGTATTCACAAGTGTGTGTGTGTGTGTAAAATATTCAAAAAACACAGGAGTCACTTAAGAAAGAAATGTACGAACCTCCAGTTTTTCTAACAACAGGTATTGAACCATATCTCATTGCTGTGAGTTGAGTTAGTCCACATGGCTCAAAAATTGAAGGAACTAGAATGAAATCAGCACCAGCATATATCTAGGGGGTAAACAGAGAGAAAAATGAGTCAGCAATAACCAATGCTGCTGTGCGTTAGCTTTATGAACGATACATTACAAAAAATCCTTTTTTCAGGAGTAAGTTACCAAGTGTGAAAGGGGTTCGTCATATGTAAGACACAGTCTAGCATGTTCATGATGAGAAGAAAGTATATTATTGGCCAAATTCACAAAGTCATTCTGGATACGAGGATCTGGAGCTGAACCAAGCAGCACAACCTGCATTTACAATTATTCTGGTAATTCACTCACTTTATAACAAAAAAAGGGCAGCCCAGTGCATAAAGCTCTTATTATGTAGGGTTTGGGGAGAGATGGATGTACACAGCCTTACTCATATAATTGGAAAAACTGTTTCCAAGATTTGAACTCGTGACTTCCAGGTCACATGGCAGCAACCTTACCGCTATGCCAAGGCTCACCCTCAATTCACTCACTTTATAATGTAAGCAAATTTCAAATCACAAAAGGAAACCTAACAACAAATTTATGCAGCCTTGCATTGACTTTGGCCCTAGGCACATGATGAATATGATGTAAACATGCAGCAGAATCAAATTGTTCTCTGATTGACTTAGGATTTCAATGTACATAGGTGGGACAATCCAGCTGGCAAGAAAATTCTAAAACCTAAATATTGTTCAAAGGACTACAATTGGTTCTGTTAATTTCTATGTTCTAAATATAGATATGCCATTATGCAGGAAATGCACAATTATATCACCAAAAAAACAGTGCAGGGTTTGATGTTAAAGAAAAATAAAGGAAGACCTGTCCGCCACGTTCTAGGGTGCGCCCTATAGCATGCTTGATGAGATGGATTCCTTTCTGATGAGTCAATCTAGAAATAATTCCTACTAAAGGAAGATCAGCTCGTTTTAGACCAAGCCTTTGCTGCAAGGCTTCCTTAGCAGCTCTTTTTCCTTCAACAACATTCTCTGCTGTGTATGATACCTGAAATAATGTTATATAATTCCAAATCATAATTCCATTGGTAGACGTAACAGATCTCGATGACACGAAAAACAAGTGTTCTTATCAATCCATAGCAACCATTCCCAAAGTAGTCACAAAAAAGATAAGGCAATTATCTTCAATATAATTGTTAGAGCATTATAATTGAGCATGATCTCATACAGGATGAGCAAGTCGTTGCAGTTTCTTACGCAAGGGAAGTAAAAATATATTACAAATTTTTTTTTTCTGCCAAAAATATGTCACAAATTTATGAAGTGGTTAAAATCTCAGGACGTCAGTAGTCTTTAAATGTAAGAGATTAAAAAGATAAGCGCAGATGTTAACTTACAGGTATGAACTTATCATTATATGGGTCCCATATATCGGGGTCAATTCCATTTAATATGCCATGGAACTTCTGAATATGAGGAGCAACTGCAGGGTTTCCTGCAACCTCCCTTGAATAAGTAGGGGAGACCTGCCAACATAAACAGGAATCATGAACGTGCTATGAAGAAAAAGAAAGAAAATCACAATCAGCTTTTTGCTCCCTTCAAGATTTCCAAATGCTTAATTGTAAAATTCATAATTGGAAGCATAATTTTCAATAAAAGTTTAGGTGTAATCACACAGGTTTGTCACTAAATCTATACATGATTTTTAGTCAGATCCCAGAATTTTGAAAACTATTAATGAGGCCTTTATAATTATTATATATAAAACATCTATTTGTGTCTATTGTGACATGTGACGAGTCTATTTAAGGGTGTGTTTGGTTGTAGGGTAGGGGAGAGGGGTAAATTACCTTTTTGGGTTGAAGGTATTTAAATTTTGGACGGGAACTCAAAATTTAAAAGGAATGAAAGGGTAAATTTTGGGTGAGAACCCAAAATTTAAAAGAATAAGAGGGTAAATTTTGGGTTTCATAAGTACAAAATTGTAATTTACCACTCCTTCCCTCCCCTCCCCTACTCTCAAACCAAACACACCCTAAAAGTTTCATTTGTAGTCACGACAGGCCTATCATCTCACAGATGAATATAAAAAACCAATAACCATCAGCTCAATCTGGGGCATTAGAATGAACCAACTCTCCAAAAGCTTTTGGCCCAAAAAGAAATGTCACAAAAGTTTGAGCTGTTAGGTAGAGTACCAGAAATGATTTCATTGATATCATTAACTGAAACACATTCCAAATAACAGAATAGACAGCCCTCCAAAGAAAACAGAAAAAGTAGGAAACAAAATAAGACAAAAGTTACAAGAAAAAGTGTATGCCACGTACAAGCTCAATTAACGGTGTTTACTTATTTTTACAGTGTTTGAAAGCGTAAGTTTTTAAAGTAAACTAAAGTGGGTATCATGCATGTGCACAGATTCCCAAGATGAGGCACACTGATTATGGTTTAAAATCAGCATGACTCCATACTTTTTCATATTTTATGCTGATAACCAAACTTTTATCCAGAGGTACAAATACAAAATTTGGAGGAGTTTTCTAAGAACATATTTCCTCAGGTCTCACAAATACCCAGTAGAATGAGACGTCAAATATGGTGGTTTTTGCACTGGTTTAGATTTGAGTCATTGAAGCAGAAAGACAGGGTTAAAGTGTTTGAATCAATAATCTGATTCTGGAAGACCATTGGCTTTCTATGATGAAATAAAAAAATCTTTGATGATTCTTTTTGACAAATTTTCTTTACAAAGCGTTCTTCATCTTCAGATTTCCTTTCCTCCCACCCCAACCCAACCACTGTCCACAATTTCAGAAAACTATTCTCTCTGTTGTTAAACCTCCACTGTATCCAAAATGAAACATGAACTTCAGAGAAAACAAGTCAAAACATTACAGGTGAATAATATAACTGATTAAAAAAGCGCGGCCCAATGCACAAGGCTCCTACCAGGTAGGGTTTGGTTGGGGATGGAAATAATATGACTGACTAACAGCAAGAAAAAAGGTTGTGGTGATAAATTGAATACTAAATAGAAGTTATCAAAATTCACAAGTTTTGAGCAAAACAGACACTTACTGTAGTAGCCTTGTCAGCATATGCCATAGCTTTTCCAATCAAGGCAGCTCCAAATTCAAGATTATGAATTGTGAAGACAACTCGTGCTTTCCTAGGACCACATTGCATATAGTGATCTTTATATAACCATGCAACTGGCGCACTCGACCAATCATGGCAATGGATGATATCCTGCCCATAGTTAGGTGAGCATCAATTACCATACATTCTAGGAGACAAATAATCAAATACAAGATAATTTTTTTCTTCAAAAGAAAATGGATTTGTTACAGGTTTGCACTTCCAAAAATATAGTCCCAAACGAAGTTAAGAAAAGAGTCACAAAGAAACAGCCCAGTCGCAGAGGAAAGTGATGTAGGTAGAAGGGTAAAAACAGGAAAGGAGAGAAAGAGATAGAAGGCGGAAAGAGAAACAGAGAGAATTCAGAACTGGATTAATCTAATAACAAACAACAACATAACACAATCAGAGTACTAGCCGCTTTATTCATACGAGTCTAAAGCCTAACAATCAAGTCACATGTATCCAAACTATAACTGTAATAACTAACAAACTAAGTCCTATTCCCTATTGTATTTTTTACACGACAAACAACACCCCCCCCCCAAAAAACAACGCCCAAAAAAAAACAAAAAAAAATCCAAAAGACCCTTGTCCTCAAGGGTTTGGAATTTTAAAACTTGGAAGTTGTTGCTGAAACTGATATAAGGGAATCCAAGTGGCCTCTTCATCTGGTATGCCTTTCCACTGCACCAAAACTTCCGTTATAATGCTTCCCTTGTGCCTCACAACTCAGTTCAGAATAGTCTCTGGTTCTGAGTGTGTAGGTGCTGTTGGCCGCTCAACGGGTGGGTGATGTAGCTTAACCGATGGATCCGGCAAAGTTAAAGCAGGAATACATGAAAAACAGGTTGTATCCTTGATTCCTGAGGTAGTTTCGGCTTGTATGCTCCTGGACCAACCCTTTCTTCGACTTGGTAAGGCCCAAAATATCTTGGTGTAAATTTCTGTGAGCTTCTTGTAGCAGCAGAAATTTGCTTATAAGATAATTTCAAGAACACCCACTGATCCACTTCAAAATCTCTATCAGTTCTCTTTGCATCATTTTTTTTGTTTCATTCAGTTGGATGCCCTATGAAGATGATGCTTTAAGACGGCCAACATCTCTTCCCTAGCTGCAAAACTTCTATCCACAGCATCAACAATAACTTCTTCAGGCAAACAACGAACATGTATGGGAGGTTTTTGCCCATACGATACTCATAGAGAGCAGCTCTGCTGCTATATGGAATGTTGCATTACAGCACCATTCAGCTTGTGAAAGCCACTTGCTCCATTCCTTAGGTAGGACTTCGGACTGCCCATCAGTTTGTGAGTGATAGGCTGAAGATAGCTTTTGATGGACACCTCAAAACCCTAAAAAATTTTCTCCAAAAGTTGCTAATAAGCACAGGGTCTCTATAACTTATAATCTCAACCAGCGCACCATGTAATTTATAAATATGATCCATAAACTGCAGTGCAAGTGTGGCAGCTGTATATGGGTGAGAAAGTGGAGTAGTGTGCTTAATATACATCCCATAGAAGAAGCAAGTTGCTGATGTCCTTACCAAGAGAGAATTTTGACAAATGTGTAAGCAAGTTGGACAAGATTAATATCTACGATCCAACTTGAGGGAGAGTGTAGAAATATCTTTGCATTTATAGTAAATATTTTCTAGGATAGGGTTAGCGAATAGGAGGTGATTGTATCAGATTTATTCTCTTGTTTTCCTTCTGCATATATATTCAGATGTACCATGCTATTCAAATCAAGTAGATATACAATTCTCTCAAATATTTTACAAAATTTCGTACACAATCATGGATATGCATGGCCAATAGTCATGCCAGGAATAATCAACATAAGAATCTATAACGATTAAATAGAAGTGTAACAAGGCAGACGGAAGACCAAACCTGATTGTGGATACCTAACTATTGACGGAAACATAATTGTGTCCACAGACATTTATCAGGGTAGTACGCGTTTCATCAAAGTTTTAAAGTAATAACTCAATTAGAAGTAAAATTTATCTTACAGGCTTAAATCCATCTTGTTGAAGAAACTCAAGAGCAGCACGGCAAAAGAAACCAAATCTCTCACCATCATTTCCACGGCCATATACACAGCCCACCCCAAAGAATCTGCAACAAAAATTATAAATCAGACGAAAGACAATTTGAGTTTGGATGCAGTTGAAGTTGTTCAAGTCACCTTTTAAGAAAGGACCATGGACAGGACAAATGCACTAAACAGGGGGTTGTCAATAATAATCACTTTAAAAATGTTAGCTTGTGAGAGACAAAATTTAAAATGTGATTATAATTTATTAAGCAGAATAATGGGTGATAAGAAACATAAGCAAGAAACAAAAAGAAATACAAAGATTGTAAAATCAAAATACTCTTACCCATTTTGAGGCTCCAAAAGGCAAACAGAGATGCCTTCGACCTTTCCATGCCATACTTTTATTTCGGTTCCACCCCAGGGGTAGCTTTTCTGATATTGCAAATCCTTTACCTGCACCAGAAGGCACATATGAAACAGCTATTTCAAGAACAAGTATCAGCATGTAAACAGATTAAAAGTGAAATATATAAAATTTCAACCAAGTGCAAATAAACATGTTAAACAATAGTCTCACAAATCTTCCAGTGGAACCACATAAGGAACAGAGATGCATATAATTTCACTTGCATAGAGTGATGGTTTAGGCAACCTGCTATGGTATTCAGATGAAAGTGAGAGAAAGAGAGGATTAGAGAGAGAAAACAGAAGTAGAGAGAAGGAGGAGGAGGAGGAGAAAGGAATCCTGAATAATCCCTTGCAATTCTCTACTGAGTCACAAACTGAACAGACAGGTTCACAATAGGGATAGTGAGCTATTTATAGTGTCATAACCTCACTAGATGCCTCTCTAGCGCCTAACACCCTAACGGTCATTTGAGGACCAACTAACTAACTAACATTCAAATGCCAATTTTACATATAGGTCCTTATTCCTACTTTACACATAGGTCTCTATCTACATGCAGCTATATTCCATAACATTACCCACCCCCCGCCCGAAACAACCCTTGTCCTCAACGGTTTGGCACTTGAAACTCAGGAAACTGTTTCTTCAAGTTGAACAATGATATCCAAGTAGCTTCCTCATCCAGATACCCTTGCCACTGAACTAACATTTCAGTGATGATGCGATGCTTCTTCCTTCCAACTCGCTGGTCCAATATCTTTAATGGATATATTGAACTCAATCAATGGGAGGATGACACTGCCTTGCACTTGGATCCGGCCACAATTTCAGCAAAGAGACATAAAAATTAGAGTGGAATCTTGTTTCAGGGGGTAAATCCAGTTTATATGCTACTGGCCCTACCCTTTCTAGCACTCTATATGGACAATAAAAATCGGGAGCCAGCTTCAGGTTGCTTTTTGTAGCTGCTGATATTTGCCTATAAGGTTGCAACTTGAGAAACACCCATTGTCCCACCTCAAATTCTCTATCCTCTATCGGACCTCTTCGAATCTGCCTTTTGCTTCATAGTGTTGGCTGACCTATGTAGATGATGCTTCAAAACTGCAATCATCCTTTCTCTTGCTTGAAAACTTCGATCCTCAGCCTCAACTATAGCTGATCTAGGCACATAGGGAACATAAACGGAAGGATTTTGACCATACAAAAGCTCATTGGAGTTGCTTTGGTTGAAGTGTGAAAATTGGTGTTATACCAGCCCTCCGCCAAAGATAACCATTGACTCCACTCTCTAGGCGCTTTCCAACACATGCTACACAAGTAGGACTCCATACATCCATTAAGCACCTCGGTTTGACGATCACTTTGTGGATGGCAAGCGGAGGAGAGACTTTACAGCCCTTTCAAAACCTTGAGAAACTCTTTCCAAAAGTTGCTAAGGAAGAGAGGATCTCAATCACTCACAATCTCCACCGGAGCACCATGCAATTTGTAAACTTGATCTAAGAAAGCTTGTGCAAGTGTAAAAGCTGAATAGGGGAGAGAGAGGGATAAAATGACCATGCATACTCATTCTATCAACAATCACCCTGAATTACTTCTTTACCTCGAAATTTGGGCAAGCCTTCTATGAAATCCATTGATATGCTTTCCCATACTTTGCTTGGAATTGGCAATGGATTCAATAGCCCTGGTGCAGCAACGGTTTCATAGTTACATCTTTGCACATGTATCACAACCCTTCACAAAGTCCTCAACATCTTTATGAAGATATTTCCACCAAAATACGCCTTTAACCTTGTAATAGGTCCCTTGAGTACCTAAATGACCTCCTTGAGGACCGGCATGAAGCCATTCCAGCAGCTTTGGCTTCAAATCAGCATCATTACCAACAACCAAACGATTTTTCTTCCTCAAATAAGTCCCATCCCAAGAATACTTCTTGAGAACACCACTTTTTTCTTTCACTTCAGCTAGGATAGTGGCAACTCCAACATCTGATTCCCAACTTCTCTTAATTTCTTCAATAAATTCAAGAGAGGTAGTATCTAAAGAAATTTGCAACAATTGAGAACCATGTAGCCTTGATAAAGCATCAGCCACTGTGTTGTCATTCCCCTTTCTATATAGGATTTCATAGTCATAACCCATCAACTTTGCTATCCAATACATTTGGAATGGGGTCTTTAATTTCTGCCCCAACAAGTACTTGAGACTCTGCTGGTCGGTTCTAATAATGAACTTGTTACGATCCAAATACTGATGCCAATACTCTATAGCTTGCACCACGCCAACAATTCCTTCTCATAAATGGAGAGGCTCAAGTGCTTGGGAGCAAGAGCCTTACTAAAATAAGCTAGTGGCTAGCCTTGATGCATCAACACAACGCCAATCCCTACACCACATGCATCAATCTCCACTACAAACTCCTTGGAGAAATCTGGCAGCGCAAGAATAGGAGCTGAAACCAGCACTTCTTTCAACTTTTGGAAGGCTTCACTTGCTGATTCTGACCACTTAAAAGCATCCTTTCGCAACAAGAGGGTGAGGGGCTTTGCTAGTGATCCATACCCCTTAATAAACTGCCGATAATAACCAACCAATCCGAGAAAAGCTCTCAATTGCTTGGCTGACTTCAGTTCTGGCCAGCTTGAAACAGCCTGAATCTTTGGATCTATCGCCACATTGCTTTGACTGATAATGTGGCCAAGGTACTCAACACTCTTAGCGGCAAACGTGCACTTGCTCCTCTTAACAAAATAGTGGCTGTCTTCCAAAATTCCCAATACTTCCTCTAGGTGCCATGCATGATCTGCAATGGTAGAACTAGAGATTAGAATGTCGTCAAAGAAAACAAGAATGAATTTTCTTAAAAGAGATCCAAAAATATCGTTTATGTCTCCTTGGAAGGTGGCTGGTGCATTTGTTAACCCAAATGGCATCACCAGCCACTCAAAATCACCTGTGTGTATTTTGAATGCGTTTTGTAGCAATCTCCAGGCACCATCCTAATCTGATGATAGCCGGCTTGAAGATCCAGCTTTGTAAACCACTTGGCAGCATATGATTCATCAAGCAAATCTTCTACCAAAGGGATAGGATACTGATTTTTAACCGTCTTCTTGTTTAATTTGTGAAAGTCAATGCACATACGCCAAGTCCCATCTTTTTTCTTCACCAAAACAATGGCTGCAAAGAACGGAGAGGAACTCTCTTGAATAACCCCTGTTTGTAGCAATTCAAACACTTACTTCTCTATAATATCCTTTTGAGCCGTAGAGTACCTATATGGTTTAAGGCTAATAGGATTAGTGCCTTCATGTAGCACAATAGGATGATTATGCCCTAGTCTCAAGGGTGGCAGCCTGTAACGAGTCCTACATCAGGTGGGTTTCCTTGAAAGAGGGGTTTTTTAAGGCTTTGGATTCCCCAACTCCAACAGCTAACTTTTGGGGTGTGGTTCTCCCAAAAACTGATGCATGTTACAATGGTGCTTTCATTGAGAGATGACAGCCCGAAGAGGGTTACCTACGGAGGGTTATGACTAAAGGGCCTGACCAACAGAAGGGTGAGTGAAGCGCCAAGTGAAGTACCATGGAGTGGAGCTGCAGGGACGTCAGCTCTCAGGGGGGTTGCATTGTAACGAATCCCACATCGGGTGGGTTTCCTTGAAAGAGGGGCCTTATAAGGCCTTGGGTTCCCCAACTCCAACAACTAGCTTTTGGGGTGTAGTTCTCCTAAGGACTTATGCCCATTACACAGCCCTCTTGACTCACCAAAAACTGCCTCAAACTTGTCCAGATTGTCCTAAATCACTGCTAGTACACCCTCTGATAATTCTGCAACACTGTTGTTTTCCCTTCAATGGGTTAAGTAACTGAACTAAGAATATTTGCTGCTCAGGAAAGCAATCAAGTTCAAGCCTCCAAGATGGGACCACCTTCATGGAATTTGTTGGACTTGCTTGCAGCTTGCATAACCGGCCCTTGTACCAAAACTGCATGGAGAGATGTTCCTAATCCAGAAGGCACTCTTTATAGATTTCAACCAAGATAATCCTAGCACCATATCAAAAGTATGCAATTGAATGATTTTGAGATCACACTAAAAATCCATGCCCTGCATCTTCCACCTAAAACCATGCAAACTCCAAAAACCTTCAATTTCTAAGACCCTGCCACCCGAACCCAAGAAGAAAGTGGCTTTGTTTCACGCCATCCTAATTTCACAGTCAAGTTGTAATCAAGGAAATCATGTGTGCTGCCATTGTCCACTAAAATTTGAATTGTGTGCTTGCCTGTACTTCCTTGTATGTGCATAGACTATGCTATGTCAACCCCATTGATGGCATATAAAGAAATTAAGGGGGCATGATCATCCAAATAGCAATCTTGCTCAACAATCTCTTGGGTATCCGGAATTTCAGATTCCTCAATTAATTCCATATACAAAAGTTGTAATCTTTGGCGCTGGGGCATTGGTGGTCTTTAGAGAATTTTTCCTAACTATAGAAGCAGAGGTTCTTGGCGCGATGCTCTGCTTCATCTTTGGCTGAAAGGATTTTTGAGGATTTCCATGATCTTGCAGTTATTCTCTCAGTCAAATTGGTGTTTTTAACGTTCGAATTAATGACAGAATTGATAGCCATATCTTTCTGTTGGGACCCAGCTCGATTAGTGATGTGGAAGTATTTTGCAATGATACTGAGAGATTTGTGGTGTGTTGCGATAATCTCTCGCTAGCAACCTTGGACTCGTGCCGATTTAATGAGATTTCTTGAACTCGGGCCAATCTTTAGGCTTCACAAGGACTTTGGGGATTAAACATCAAAACCGAATCAAAATCTCACCTTCGAGGGCCGTGACATATATATCGACCAAATACTCCTCCGATAGATCCAATTTTGTCGAGATTGCATCAAATTTGGCGTTGAATTCTGCCAAAGCCCCTGTCTATCACAAACGAGTAAGGTCAATAATTGGTTTCTCAAAAGGAAGACCAAATAGGTTCTTGAGCATCCACATATAGCCTTCCCAATTCGGTGGATTGGCGCCCTATCGTTTCTCTATTTACTACCTGCCAAGAAATATTGTCGTCGTCCAAGTACATTGAAGCAATATGAATCTTGGAGTTTTTAGGAGTACCATCGAACTCAAAGAACCTTTCACACTTAAGAATCTAAGTATTAACGTCCCCACCTTGGTATCTTGGGAATTCCATTTTCGTGAATTGAGTACGCAGCTGGTATCCCGCTTGACCTCCACGATGCCCGTTTCTTGGATTCCCATTCGTTCTGGGTTCTTGGTTGTGTTGAGCTGCCTGTATCATAGTTCTGAATTCTTTGCCCATGGCTCGAAGCTCATCGCTGAAACCCAGAACAATTTCTTGAAGTTCTTCAACCTTGGCTAGTGTTTGTATCTTTTCTTCAATGGTCACAATTATGTCTTCCATGTTACTTGAAAATCCTAATCTAGTAGTGACCACGCATCAGAGTGTAGTAGTGAAGAAGAGAGCCAAGGATAGTCAACTTTGACACCACTATTATGGTATTCAGATGAAAGTGAGAGAAAGAGAGGATTAGAGGAAGAAAACAGAAGTACAGAGAAGGAGGAGGAGGAGGAGCAAGGAATTCTGAATAATCCCCTGCAATTCTCTATTGAGTCACAAATTGAACAGATAGGTTCACAATAGGGATAGTGAGCTGTTTATAATGTCATAACCTCACTTAGATCCCTCTCTATAGCACCTAACACCCTAACAGTCATTTGAGGACCAACGAACTAACTAACATTCAAATACCTATTTTACATATAGGTCCTTATTCCTACTTTACACATAGGTCCCTATTTACATTCAGCTATATTCCATAACACAACCGTAGAAACTTCAACAAATAACTCCAAATTTAATGAATAATTCATCACATTTCTTTGCAGAAAGTCAAAATAAATATTTTCATCTCCAACTTCTGCTATAACAGCCCAAACAACATTTATATAACCACAGGCTCTTCTCAAGAAATTAAAAAAGGAAAAAAAAAACGAAGCAATATAAATATAAAGACAAAAGCGGAGGCAAAGAACTTACATGGCTAAAGTTCAAACAGTCATACTTCGGAAGAATGATGTCCACATTATGATTTAAATCCTGAACAGCACGAGATAGACTGGTAACAACATCACCGAGTCCTCCAACCTGTAAATCATGCAGAAAATCAGAATTGAAAAACCATATAATTGCAAGTTCATCCCAGCAAGGCTATATAAGGAGAAATTCTGATTGACTATAACTAACACTCAGCTCATATTAGAACTGAAATTTCTGAAATATTTTGCTCGAGAGCTTTCTGTCATTTATCCACCTATAACAATAATACAACAACAACAAAGCCTTTATCCCATTAGATGGGGTTAACTATATGGATTGCACGACACCATTGTGCCCTGTCGAAAACCATATCTTTAGATATATTATTAAACAAAAGATCCCTCTCTATGACCTCATTAAGCGTTCACTTCAACCTTCCTCAACCTTGTTTTATAGGACTCCATACTGCTTGATCAACCCTCCTCACTGGAGCACTCAATGGCTTTCATTGAACATGTCCAAATCACCTTAAACGACTTTCTACCATTTTTCCATCAATAAAGGCCACTCCAACTCGTTCCCGTATATGAGTATTATGTATCTTGTCTTTTCTTGTATGACCACACATCCATCTCAACATCCTCATCACGGCTACCCCTATTTTACATTCTGTGGTCCCTTTAAATCCCAATACTCACTACCATATAGCATTGCTGGTCTTATAGCAGTGCGATAAAACTTCCTTTTTGCCTTATTAGGTACTTTCCGATTACAATAATAATAATAATAATAATAATTGCCAACTCCTCCTCCAAACAATTTCATAAACATCATGATCATGTACGTTACTCTTAAATTTCAGCGAATTTTCTCCTATCTCCGTTTGAAAATGTAAGTAGGGTTATATATAATACAATAATAACATGACAACATTACTTTCCTCATATCAAAAGCAAAAGAAAGAATGATAAGTCATATAATCAGTCTTCTATTGACCAAATGACACAGCTTAATGTAATTATACTATTAATTTAAATCAAATAGAGAAAGCAGCACAAAGACTGGGCAAAACAAAAGAATTATTTCGAGTACAGTAGTACTTCGCATAAGACTAATGGATGCCAATACCTTTAGGTTAAGACAGGAAAAAGAAAGGCAAAGAATCAACATTTCACTAATATATTGATGAGCCTCATTTTCTCAAGAACCATGTGTATAAGAGGAGGCCCACTAAGACCAGTCAGCATGGACAGCAGCCCTTATCTGGCCCATTAGACACCTAGTGCAGCCCAGTGATGGGTAGCAGGGACTGAGTTAGTTTTCTAGGGTTGTGCGCCTTGTGAAGGCAGACAATGAGTGTCTAGGAACCTTTTAGGAGAGCCCCTGACCTCTTGAACGTCTGGGAGGGTCATTGGTTTCTCTATTTCATTTTGTTAGGAATTGTAGCTTGGGATAGTTAGTCGTTTTTCCTTACCTTTCTTTCCCATATTGAGAGAAGAGGGTTTGCACTGGCTTTTTTAGTTACTCAGCATTAATAATATAACTCAGTTCCCTCATATTTGGTATCAAAACGGGACGTTCCCGTGGCATGGTTAGTACCCGAATGGAAGCCAAACTGGAGAGCATGGAGCGAGCTGTGGGAGAGCTGCAGAGGGCAAACATAGAGGCGAGAGAAGAGCGATTGAACCACCAACGTGTGGTGGCTCAACTGCAAGAACAGAATGCTCACATCCTCACGATTCTACAAAAGCAGTCTCAGCAACTAGAGATTCTTGTTCAGCGACCCAACAATGGGGAAGGAGGCCCGGAAACTCCAACAGATGAGACTGAAGCGGAGACTCAACCAGAGAAGGCCGAAAAGGACGCTCAGAAATACCGAAAACTAGAGATGCCCATCTTCGATTGGGAAGACCCGATTGGGTGGACCTTCAAGATGGAGATATTTCACAGTTAACAGCGTACCTGAGGTGGAGAAACTCGATGCTGCTATCGTCATACTAGAAGGTAAAGCTGTCAACTGGTTTCAATGGATAGAGTTGTGAGAACCGATTAATGAATGGCCAGAATTTAAAGCCGCAGTGATTGAGTGTTTCCATTGCAATCAAGATGGCGATAACTATGAGCAGATTGCAAGATTGAAGCAAGACGAGACAGTAACAAAATTTTGAGAGAATTTTGAGTTCCTGTCGGTGACGGTTCTCGGTGTACCAAAGGAGTCCTTAATGGGTATGTTTCTTAATGGGCTCAAAGATAAAGTTAAGGCTAATGTTCAACTCATGAAGCCTAAATCTCCCAAGGAGTTTATGGATGCGGCCTATCAGGTAAAGGGAAGGAATCAGGCTTTGAAGAGAATGGACGAGAAGAAGGCCCGTAGTCAAAAATTGGCATCATCACTAACTTGGTCTATCTCTAGGCCTAGTTACTCTAAGTTCCCTGGCTTTTCAGATAACCCAAAAAGTCACTTTACCAGTGGCCTAGTTACTCTAAGTGCCCTGGCTTTTCAGATAACCCAAAAAGTCACTTTACCAATCCGACACCACATGCAACCAAGCCCAAAGACAGAGAGGGTTGGAAGGTGGCCAGTAACCGGGTCACTACCCAAACGACTTCATCGGGCAACAACAGCAGGAGTAGCAACCGGGGTTCTTGACAACTATCTAGGGTAGAGATCAATCGCCAGCGGGAGCAGGGGCTGTGCTTTAAGTGTGAGGAGAAGTATAGCCCCACATACCGATGCAAAGGCAAACAACTCTGGTGGTTAGTCTGTAGCGAGGATGAGGAAACGAAGATTCAGGAGGAGGATTTCACCGAGTTAGAAGAGGATGTTGATGGAAAGGTTTTGACGGCGATGGAATTATCACAAAGCACGATAGTGGGATTTGCCAATCACCGAACCATGAAGGTGAGGGGGACTCTTAGTGGAAAACCCGTGGTGATCTTAATCAATAGCAGAGCAACTCACAATTTCGTTGCCCAATTTTTAGTCAACGAGATGCACCTTCCGATTTCCCCAACCCGCTTGTATTCGGTTACTATGGGTGATAGGCATAAGACCTTCTCTAAGGGAGTGTGTCAAGATGTGACGATGGAATTACAAGGGCTAAAGGTTCGACAAGACTTTTATCCTTATGCTTTGTCGAATCTTGATCTGGTTTTGGGTATAGCCTGGTTGGAGCTCTAGGTGAGACACGTGTTAACTAGGAGCAACTTTATATGAAAATTAGGGTCGATGGAGATTGGAAATGCTTGAAGGGAGACCCGACCTTGAAACGCACTCCGGCGGCTTACAAAACCATTAAAAGGGCCTTGCGCGGTAAGGGAATGGGTTACTTAGTGGAAGTATGCCCGTTGGAAGCTGACCAAGGGAAGGAGCTAACACCGCCAACCATAGTGCAGAGTTTGCTAGATAGGTACAAGGCTGCATGTGAACCTATCAAGGCGCTTCCACCCCGTAGGACCCAAGACCATACCATTGTCCTCAAGCATGGGGCGCCACCGCCCAACATCCAGCCATATTGGCATGCTTTTAGGCAGAAGACTAAAATTGAGAAGTTAGTAAGAGAAATGATTGAATCTGGCATACGGCCAAGTACAAGCCCGTTCGCGAGTCCTGTCCTAGTAGTCAAGAAAAAGGATAGGAGTTGGCGATTCTGTGTTGACCATCGAGCTCTCAACAAGATTACTATCCTAGATAAGTATCCTATCCCTGCTATTGATGAATTGCTTGATGAGTTGGGGGGTGCCAATATTTTTCTAAATTAGGCCTAAAATCTGGGTACCATCAAATTCGAATAAAGGCTGGGGATGAGCACAAAACTGCTTTTCGAACACACGATGAACACTATGAATTCTTAGTTATGCCCTGTGGGCTTACTAATGCCCCTTCTACGTTTCAATCTTTGATGAATGACATTTTCAGGGCTTACCTGAGGAAGTACGTGCTAGTTTTTTTTTGACGATATCCTTGTATATAGCAAGGATGAAGCTTCTCATTAGGTGCATTTAGAGGAAGTGTTGAAGTTACTACAGCAACACCAATTGGTCATTAACCCCAAGAAATACAACTTCGGCCAAAGCAGGCTAGAGTACTTAGGCCACATATTCTCTTATGAGGGAGTGGAGGCCAATCCAACCAAAATTGCTGTGATGCCTGAATGGCCGACACCTAAGGATGTAAGGGGGCTAAGGGGTTTCCTAGGGCTCACCGACTACTACCGGCGATTCATTAAGGACTATGGTAAGATTGCTGCTCCATTAACTGAATTACTGAGGAAGAATGCCTTCGGCTGGAATGAAAGGGCATAAAGGGCATTTGAAACTCTAAAGGCAGCCATGGTGTCTACACTAGTCCTGGCTATGCCTAATTTCAATCTACCTTTTATCATAGAAGCTGATGCTTGTAGGACCGGGGTTGGAGCCGTGTTAATGAAAGAAGGGAGACCAATTGCATATTTCAGCCAGCAATTGTCAGAAACCGCAAGGCGTGGCTCGGTGTATGAAAAAGAGCTGCTTGCAATAGTACTGACGGTGAAGAAGTGGCAGCATTACCTAACTGTAAAACCCTTCACAATTCGCACAAACCAAAAGGCCCTTAAGCACCTCTTGGAATAGAGAATTATTGCACCAGACCAGAAGGGGTGGGTTTCGAAACTGATTGGCTATAAGCTCGATATTCAATACAAGCCAGGAAGAGAGATCCCAAGCCACGGATGCTTTATCTCGCAGTGATACTTCTGATTTAACCCTTACTGCATTTTCCATGTGGAAATACGCTGATATTGAGGAATTTGAGGGTGAGATAGCTAGAGATGAGAAGTTGTACAGTATATGGCAGCAAGTCTTGATCGGCTAGGACGCACCAGAAGGCTATTCCATAATAAATGGCTTGTTATTATACCACGGAAGACTAGTCTTGCCAAAACAGTTCCCCCGAACCTCTGCCTTGATTACAGAATTTCATAACTCCCCTCTAGAAGGACACTCGGGCTACTTACGGACCTACAAGAGGTTGTCTGAAGTTGTTTATTGGAAAGGAATGAAGAAGGATGTACAAGAACAAGTGTCCAAGTGTGAAGTGTGCCAACGAAACAAATATGAAGCACTCAGCCATGCGGGATTGTTACAACCATTGCCCATTCCTTCCCAAGTCTGGGAAGACATTAGTATGGATTTTATCATTTGTCTCCCTCGTTCTAAATGTTTTGATACTATAATGGTGGTAGTGGATCGTTTGACTAAATATGCTCATTTTGTGCCCTTATCCCGCCCATTCTCGGTCAAGGAGGTTGCCGAGGCTTTTATGAGATGTTGTCAAGCTGCACGGATTTCCTAAAAGGATTGAGTCTAACCAAGACAGAATTTTCATTAGTCTTTTTTGGAAAGAACTCTTCACCCAATCGAGAACCACCTTGAAATATAGTTCAGGGTACTACCCACAAACCGATGGGCAAACCGAGGTGGTTAACCCAAGCTTAGAAACAAATATGTGGTGCTTTATGGGCGAGAATCCTAAGAAGTGGGTCAAAATGCTGCCATGGGCTGAATTCTGGTTCAATACTACCTACAATCGAACCATTGATACTACTCCTTTTAAGGCCTTGTATGGCCGAGATCCTCCAACCATTTTTAAATGGCAAGACCCCTCATCACTTGTAGAAGGGGTGAATGAGCAGATCCAGGAGAGGAACCAAATTTTACAAGCTCTCAAGTCTCATCTCAAGCAGGCTCATGTTCATATGCAACAGCAGGCAAATAAAAGGAGAAGAGATGTGGAATTTGCTGAAGGGGATCAAGTCTAGCTGCGCATACAGCCCTATAAACTGAAGAAGTTGGCTAAATGGTAGGCAGCATGAAAAGCTTGCACCCAGATATTATGGACCCTATGAGGTTGTTAAGAGAATTGGCAAGGTGGCTTATTGCCTCAAGCAGCCTAACTCTTCCCGAATTCATCCGGTCTTCCATGTTTCTCAACTCAAGAAATCTCTTATTTCAGCAGAACAAGCTCAACCACTGCCCAATTTCTTATTTGAGGAATATGAACTGCAAGTGCAGCCGCAAGACATGGTCAAGACAAGGAAATTGACCGATGGCAGCACCCCCAAGTCCTTGTCAAATGGTGTAACTTACCCGACTGTGACAGCACATGGGAAGATGCGAAGATGATTCAGATGCAATTTCCTCACTTTCCCCTTAAGGACAAAGTGACTCACTTTCCCCTTAAGGACAAAGTGAAGCTCCTGGGGGAGGAAAATGATGAGCCTCATTTTCTGAAGAACCACTAAGACCAGTCAGAATGGACAGCAGCCCTTATCTGGCCCATTAGACACCTAGTGCAGTCCAGTGATGGGTAGCAGGGACTGAGTTAGTTTTCTAGGGTTGTGCGCCTTGTGAAGGCAGACAATGAGTGTCTAGGAACCCTGTAGGAGAGCCCTTGACCTCTCGAACGTCTGGGAGGGTCACTGGTTTCTCTATTTCATTTTGTTAGGAATTGTAGCTTGGGATAGTCAGTCGTTTTTTCTTACCTTTCTTTCCCATATTGAGAGAAGAGGCTTGTATTGGCTTTACTGGTTACTCGGAATTAATAATATAATTCAGTTCCCATCATATATTCATTATTCAGTTCACTTAGAAGGAAATTTTGTTTGTTTTCTCATATATTAGAGGTCTTGATGAATTCAACAATTACCATGTGAAAACGGTATTGATGCCCACTCCATGACCACTAAAAAATTCAGCCATCCATGTAACCTAACTGTATTTTATAATATAAAGCGAATTTAAAGCAACAGGAAATACAACCAGCACATTAAATTCCATGCTAGAAAGGTCACTGAAACCCAGACCTTTGCAAAAGTATTTACCAGCACACATCCCGAAGATTAGTGGTGATACTACTTTATTTGAATTCATTATAAGCCAAAAAAATTTGGAAGTCACATGTGAAATAAACAAGTCCACACCAAATCATGCAAATGAGATTGATGTAACAAACATACTTTTGCAATTGGGGCCATCTCAACAGCAATATGTACAATATGCATAGGTGGTTCTTTCACAATTCCTCCAAAAACAGGGATGTGATAATCCATTCCAAATTTGTTGTCAAATTCCCCACCGTCTTCCCTCTCAGAGAAAACAAAGTCCATCATGTATGCATCCAATGGTACCTTGACTGCAGAAAACAAAATCATAAAGCTTCTTCAGAAAAAATTATAAGTTATTGAATAAATAATTCATTATTATGTCCTTCTTCAAGTGATTTGGCTCCTCTTTTGCTTATTATATTTAGCTCTATTTAATACTTTGCTGTAATGGACATGATTTAGCTCCTCTTTTGCTTCTTGTGTTTGTCCTTCTTTATTCTTGCTGTAATGAAAATTTTAGAGTTGCCGAGCTTGGTTTGTGCTCAGCCTCCCTTTTTCTGTATTATGTAGATGTCAAACAAATAAAGATATATGATAACCGTTTTAGTAATTTTGAGAGGGCACATGCTGCAAATTTTTTTAATTTATCTATATCACGCAGCCTATCATGCATGATGATGCTGTTTTAATAATGTTCAATGTTCTTGAAACTTTATGGTTAGTGTTGAAGTGTAATGTTCATGTGAGCTGTATGTTGTTGTAGACTTAAAGTTAAATGTTGACTATGGAATGTTTAAGTTGAATGATGAATTGATGATATTATTGGTTGCATCAATTATGTTTATGGTTGAATTGATGATTTCCTTGTTGAATATGCAATTCCCTTTTGGATATTTTCAGTTCAGCACAACATTTTTATTGTTTTGCATCAGTTACAAGTACCTTTTTAAGAAAAACAAATGAGATAATCTGGCCCAACCCAGCCTAATCCGTCCTGGTTTTTCCAGGCCCAGAATCCACTAGGACAGGCAGGTGAGCTGGGGTGAGAAAACCCAGCCTGCGTTGGTGACCAGGCTAAGCTATGGGTCTGCTACAACTTAGGCCTAGTCTGGCCTATTCTTAGACCTAATAGTTGCAAATCCCAAATCAAAATTCATAGTACATAAATTTGGCAGTTCTCTAGATCATATTTTAAAGCCATGACCCTTGCAATCAATTTTAGTACAAAAATAAGTGACAGAAAAATGTGAAATTTGTTGGCTCAATTCAGAAAACATTAAAATCCTTCATGCTGCTAATTGCATTCCTAGTAGACTCAATTCATCCTTCAAATATGAGTCAAGAGATAAAACTCACCAGAGGTTTTGAGATGAGTACCATTCTCTTCGGGCAACATTCTCACAGGTGCAAGTGGACCTCTATGGTGTGTCCAACGATTAAATGAACATCTAAACCAAACCTCAGGTTTTCCTTTCAAATTTGTGTTGGCGGGATTATAATATACTGTTACTGTGCTCCCTGCTTGAACATCAAGAGGCTTAGTATAGACAACATGCTTTTGGGAAAGCAAAAACCTTTTTAAAGTTCTCTCCTTTGTTTCAGCTTTCATACGTGCTGTTCTTTCAGCCTACAACAAGAACAGGGCCAAGTGAATGAGAAGAGATGCTTAAATACCCAAGATTTTTTCCCCCATTTTATCTCAAAATCAAGTGTGAGACTTCAAATCAAAATAAACACAATGTTTCAGGTACTTGCTCACTAAAAGAACCGAAGGGCATGTTTGCTTTTAATCGTTTCATGTGTTCATTTACATTTAAAATTGAAAACAGACATGAACAGTTGAATTCCTCTTGCTATTTTTTCTCTTAGGCAACGGACTCCTTATTTAAGGAAATTCTGCTTACTACTTTAAGAAACTGAAAACGAGAAAATGGAAATAGAATCACAATATGAAAATAGGAAATAGTTTTTCAAAAATCCAAATACACTCTATCAGATCAAAGTCAGAAATAAAAAGTGCAAGACAGTATTTTACAAAAGGTTAATACAATGTTTGGTCCTTATAGTTTACCCTCATTTTAGTTTTGGTCCTCATAGTTTCAAGCCATAGGATTTGGTCCCTCAAGTTTCTTTCTGTCTAAAATCCGACTCCCTATATTTTAATAAATACCTGGACCATTTTGCCCCTTCAAGGACCAAAACCTATGGTTTGAAACTATGGAACCAAAAAAAATTGCTGGAATTAATTCCAGAATCATCAAATATGGACATATCTTCACAAAAGCTTAGCCCAAATTCCCAAATCATCAAAGGAAAAGCAGATGCAGAAAATTCAGAGCCAGAGACTCTATTAGCAGATCACTCAGGAATTTCTGCAACACCTCTCGTGGCACCCACACCAGTGACAGAATTGGATGCGCAAATCCTTTCAGAAAAGGAAAATGATCAAAGTAAGCCAATCAAGAATTTAAGGGAAGTCAAAAACAAAGGTAGATCTGCTTCAAAGCGCATTCCTCCTGATAAGTAATTCTTTCTTTGCGAGTTAATTTCCATATTTAATCATGATTATATCAAGTTGGAATTGTAGAGGAGCTTGTAGTAAAGCTTTTCCTCGTGTTTTTCGTGATATTGTTTCTAAGCATAATATCTCGGTTATGAGTCTTGTGGAAACCAGAGTTAGTGGTCATAGGGCGGATTTAGTTGTTCGTAATCTTGGGTTTAGCAATTGGATAAGATTTGAAGCTACGGGTTATGCAGGTGGTATCTGGGTTCTTTGGAATGACAATGAAGTTATCGTAGAATATCTCAGTTCTACTTCTCAGCTCCTCCATTGTCGTTTGACTGATAAAATTACCAATGATAGTTTTTGCACTACTTTTGTGTATGGGGATCCCAGATGGAGCTATAGACAGGAGCTTTGGACTGATCTCCGTGTTTTGGCGGATAAAGTTTCCGAAGCTTGGCTTATTCTTGGTGATTTTAATTCGTTTTTAAATCACTCAGATAAGATTGGTGGAGCGGTTGTTCCTGATAGATCCTTACATCCTTTTCAAAACTGTATTCATGACTGCGATTTATTGGATCTGCCTGTGGTTGGTGACAAATTCACTTGGACTAGAAATGACATGAAGGAAAGATTGGACTGGGCCTTCTGTAATTTAGCCTGGGAAATGGGTCACCAAAATCATAAAGTCTTTCATCATCTCCGTTACAAATCTGACCACAGAGTCTTGGTGATAACTTCTGGAAATGTAAATGCCACTCTCTCCTCAAATCGTTTTAAGTACCAAGCTGCCTGGAGCCTTGAGGAGGGATTCCCAGATCTAGTAAACTCCGCATGGCAAAACAATGATTGGTTAACTGGATGCAATGTTTTCCAGAATAAAGCCTACTGGTGGAATAAAAATGAAGTTGGCAGTCTTACCAAAAAGAAAAGGATCCTGGTTAAGCGATTAGAGGGAGTCAATCGTGAAATCATCAAACGCCCTCATCCTGGCCTTTTCAAGCTGGAAGCAAAGCTATGGAAAGAGTACTCCAAAGTTGTAAACCAAGAAGAGCTCCTCTGGTACCAAAAATCAAGGTGCAAATGGCTCAAATATGGAGACAAAAATACCAGTTTTTTCCATGCCTCTACTGTGATCAAAAGGAAGAAAAGTAAAATTGAAGCTCTTCAAAATGCTCAGGGCGAGTGGATTACCGATCAAAACGAGCTCAAGAATTCTGCCCTAAATTATTTCCAAGATCTTTTCTCAACTGATCAAGATGTGCTGAATGTAACGGATTGGCCGGTGGAATATAAAACTCTGAATGATTCCCAGCTTTCTAGAATTCAGAGAGATGTGTCTGAGATTGAGATTAAAAATGCAGCCTTTGAGATGGATGCTTTCAAGGCGCCTGGACCTGACGGACTCCAACCTCATTTTTTCCAATCTCAGTGGCAGGTTGTGGGTTCAAAGATCTGTGATCTTATTTTCTCCATATTTAGAGATCCAGATAAGGTTACTGAAATTAACCAGACCCATATCGCTTTGATTCCTAAGGTAGACAATCCTATCTCGATTAAGGAATTCCGGCCAATATCCCTCTGCAATGTGAGCTATAAAATCCTCAGCAAAGTTCTTGCAAACAGGATGAGGTCAATTATGGATTACCTGATCCATCCTACTCAGTGCAGCTTCATAAGGGGAAGACAAAGCTGTGACAATATAATTCTGGCCCAAGAAGCAATTCATACAATGAGAACGATACGGAAAAAGAAGGGGTTTGTTGCTATTAAAGTGGACATGGAAAAAGTTTTTGACAGACTTGACTGGAATTTTCTGCGTTTCAATTTGCATAGTCTGGGCATAAGCGAGCATTTTGTGAGGCTGTTGATGAGGTGTGTCTCAACTTCATCTATGAAAGTGGTTTGGAATGGGTCTTTATCTAACCAGTTCCAGCCAACAAGAGGTGTGCGACAGGGGGATCCGCTGAGTCCCTATCTTTTTATCCTCTGTATGGAACGGTTAAGCCAACTGATAAACCGAGAAGTGGATGAAGGAAGATGGAAACCTTTAAGGCTTTGCAATACAAGCCCGAAGCTCTCCCATCTTTTCTTCGCAGATGATCTTCTCTTATTCAATGAGGCCTCATCAAGTCAGATGGAGATCATTAGAGAAGTGATGGCTTATTTCTGCAGAGTCTCGGGTCACAAAATCAACCTTTCCAAATCCAAATTATTTGCTTCTCAAAATATACAGTTTCCCAGAGCTTTACATCTTGCCCAATCCATAGGAATCAATATTTCAGGGGATCTGGGCAAATACTTAGGTGTCCCTATTCGTCATAAACGAATCACCAAACTAACCTTCACTCCTCTGGTTTCTAAAGTTCAGAAGAAACTGTCTACCTGGAGAGGTAGATTCTTGAGTATGGCTGGTAGAACTGTCCTGATAAATTCCATTCTCTCGACCCTCCCGTCTTATCAGATGCAAACTAACCTTCTGCCTAAAGGGGTTTTGCAAGATCTTGAGAGAATAAATAGGAACTTCTTCTGGAATCAAGGTCCGGATAAAAAGAAACAGCATCTAGTAGCTTGGGAGAAAATCAAGATGGGAAAAAAGGATGGGGGACTTGGCATCAAGGATCTTTCTAGCCAAAACAAAGCTCTCATCATGAAGTTATGCTGGAACCTCATTGCTAGACAGGATGCCTTATGGGTGAAAGTTCTAAGATCGAAATACGAATGCGGAGATGGAAATCTTCCAAGAGTTGAGAGGAAGAGGAATCAATCTGCTGTCTGGAATGCAATTACAGCAGTATGGGACTCATTCAGGCCAGCAGTGGGCAGAAAGCTTCGAAGCGGACAATCAACAAATGCTTGGTGGGACTTATGGACAAGCCTTGAGCAGCCTCTCATATACTATATTGACCGTAACCATAGCTTAATAAATCCTGAAGAAGCGGTTAGCACTTTCGTAGGTCCAAATGGGGAGTGGGATCTCCAAAGATGGGGAATGTACTTACCTTGGTGGGTTGTTGAAAAGATTGAAAGAGTTCCCCCTCCATCTCAACCAGGCGAGGATACATTCTGGTGGAGGAAATCATCTGATGGAAATTTCAGCGTCAAATCTGCTTATTCAATGATCTACTCGTCGTTTGAGGAATCTTCCGATCCTTTCTGGCAACGTATCTGGAAATGGCCTATTCCGGAGAAAGTAAAATTTTTTATGTGGCAATTATTTCAGGAAAGAGTTCCTACGAATTCTATTCGAGCTAAGAGGGATGTGAGGATAAACACCGAGTGTCCTTTTGAGTGTAACTGCGAGGAAACAGCAATTCATACTTTGAGAGATTGCGAATTTGCAAATTCAGTGTGGCTTTCTTGTATTAACCCCATTTATTACTCTGCGTTTTTTTCTAGCAATTTGCAGGTGTGGATCAACTGGAATATGCAACACACACCGGGAAATCATAAGATGTCTCAATGGCCCTGGCTTAGGGTCTTTGGTTCAATATGCTGGCTTATTTGGAAAAACAGATGCAGAAGAGCTTTTGAAGGAACTAGTGACAAGCCACAGCAACTTCTTCACAGAGGTATACATTTTCTTCATGAAGGCACAGAAGATGGGCGGCTAAGGCACAAGATATTCAGAGTACCAAACAGAGACACAGCAAGATGGATTGCTCCACCTGCAGGTTTCGTACGAGTTGATATGGATGCTGCAGTTGATGAGCACAGAAATTCTGCAATTGGAGGAGTCATTCGCGATAGCTCAGGAGCTTGGATTTGTGGGTTTCAACAGAACCTAGGATTCACATTTGGTTCGACAGCCTCTGAGGTTCAAGCAATTAGAGTAGGACTACTGATCTGCCAAACCATGAATCTCAGAAAGATCAAGTTACACACAGATTCTACGGAAGCCATTCGACTACTACTTCAGTTCGGGGGTCAACATCATCCCCTACAGAATGAGCTAGAGGAAGTAAGACAATTAATCTACAAGGATTGGGATTTAGAGATCTCCCATAGTCACCGAGAAGCCATTATGTGTGCTGATATTTTGGCAAAGAGTGCCCTTGATTTGAACAATGATTTGTCACTTTTGGACCATCCGCCAGATCTTTGTTTTGATCCAAACGTTGGCTGACCTCAGCTAACCATTGGATCTGATTTGGTGTGTCTCTTTTGTAACTAGGAATATTGTAATGGCCGCCATGGCCTCAAGAGTTTACTCTCTTGTCATCTCAATTAAAAAAAAAAAGAAACTATGGAACCAAAACTAAAATGAGGGCAAACTATAAGGACCAAATGTATTGACCCTTTTACAAATCTACTAGGCCACCATATTACGTGTATAACCTTACATAGACAAAGATATGGAACCAGATGATTTAACAGGCTTTTATGTATTTATGCAAGGAAGAACTTTAATGTTGTTATATGAAATTCAACTCTCAGAACAAACTAACCTTGGCACGTATAGCTTCTTGCCTAAGCCTCCTCTCCTCTTGCAGTTTCTGGTATATCAGCTGCTCTTCCCCAGCCCAATATTGTTCATTGGGTGCACCATTTGGCACAATAGAATGGAAGTCTTGCCTATGGTTGTTATCATACACAGATGCTTTCTCCGGTGGCCCATTAGCAAACACCCAATCCAGAAGAAAGGCTTGATCAGGTACAACAACTGCACAAAACAGAATTGATCAAGAATATGTTCTCTGCTTGCAATCAAGTTCTAAGAGAGATGAAATTAAGTCCTTCAAACAGAGCAAGAGATGACTGAAGATCTTCAATGGACTTCCAAGATGGTACCTATTCATAATCACGCATTCATATTGACATTCTCAAGACGTAGTCATAATGTAGGAAGTTGTTGCTAAAATCAGTTCTAGCAAAATTGCATTTGATGAGTAAGAGAGACAATTCTCAATAGGTGAATAGTCTTTCAACAAGGAATATCACATTGATATAAATTTCAGGCTCTTTTCAAACTGTGCACCAGTTTTCTTCAATGCTTAAACTATATGATTAAATGGAAGAGAGATAACGAAAATAATTTATTTCTATTTTGGTTTATCTGTAGAATAAAAGGGTACTCAGGAATCAATTAATAGTCCTTACAGCAAATATCTGCAGTGGACCAATGGACTCCATATATCAGAAGATACCATGACAAATAGTCAGCAGACAAGCACTTTAAAAATAAGGAGATAGCTGCCTCAACCTCCTAGCACAATACATCACAGTTTAGGTTCTTAATTTCTCTATTCATGCAGACTTTTATATGGCCAGAAACACAGTAATTAGAACAAAAATGAACCTAAGATAAGAAAAAGAAGATATTAATGAACACACCGTCTGCATACCACCAATCACCATCCTTAGAGCTAGAAGGGAAAAGCCGAACGGCAAATGATATCCCAGTCTTCCAATTATTGTGTCCCCCATGAACCCATACTTCATTAGCTTGTGACAGAGGACCTGAACTTCTGTTATAATATAACCTGATCAAGTCCTTGCCTTTGAATTCACTAGGTTCTATATACCAAACATTATCCATGGATCTCACAGCTTTCTTAATCAATTGTTGAAATGCTTCTCGCAATCTTTCAGTCTCCCCCCTTGCCTGCAACCTATCAGCTTCCTGTGCAGCTTTCTCTTCTTCCATTCTTCTCTGCTCTTCTGCCTGCCTTTCCTTTTCTGCTTGCTCTTTGGCAAGATCTTCTAATGCTTTACGCTTCTTTTCTAGAAGAAAATCCTCAAATGATAACGCATCCATTTCACTATCAACAGATATGGAGAAGTTCTTTTCATCATTATTATCATAGACATCTTGCCCATTGAAGAACACAAAGTCCACTTCATAAGCTTCTCTTGGAACATTCAGATGGCAAGACCACCAATCACCCTTTAGTTGTGTTTTATACAACCGTTGGTTAAATAATTTCCACCTCCAATCATTAAAACCCCCCTTAATTAAAACATCTGGCTCGTTACTTAAAGTTGACAGACTCCTGTTCAAGAATACTTCAATCTCTTGATCAGCTTTAACCACAGAAGGATATACAAACAGCTTGTTCCCTTGAGAAAAATTTTCCTCTGCAATCCTCTCAATTTCTTGTTTGTGTAACTTAGCTTCCATCTCTAACTTCAACAGCCGAGAAGCTTCCTCTCGTTTGCGCAACTTCTCCTCCATCTCTAGCTTCAATAGCCGTGCGGCTTCCTCTTGTTTGCGTAAATTTTCCTCAATTTCTAACTGCAAAATTCGGGAAGCTTCATCTATTTTTTGTAAATTTTCTTCCATCTCTAAGTTCAATGACTGAGAAGCTTCATCTTGTTTGCGTATTGCTTCCATCTCTAACTTCGTTTGTTGACCATCCTCTTCCAATTTGTGTAAATTGGCCTCCTCCTCCAACTTTGACACTAAGGAGGCTTCCTCAGTTATTTTATTATCACTATCAACATCAGTTCCTTTTATACTTTCATCATTGTTTTCATCTATTGATGCCTTTCTCTCTGAATCCTGAACATTGCCAATATTCCTTATGTCAGAAGTTTCTTCCTTCTGAGGTTCTAGAAGATCCTCTTCAGTAATGGAATTGATTCTGTTTTCAGTTTTCACAGCACTTTCATCAATTCTACCTAGCTCAGGTCTCTTCTCTTGAGAAAATATAATTGCCCCCTCTTCCTCGGGTTCAATCTTAACATCAACCACTCTTCTATCATCCCCAGAGATTCCACTAGCTGTTGGAGTATATGAATCCCCTTTAACTCCAGTCGTTTTTCGTTCCCCCTTATGGTTAATTGTTTCGAGCGGTGATCGTGGCATGAAACCCTTTGGAGGAGGACCCCTAAACCTTGCAGATGAAATCCTCCCGTGTCTCCTACGAGAAAAATCTACCAAAAACATAAGACCCCAGTTATTATAGGAGAAAAGTACATTATAACAATGAGGCGGGAAACAAGCATGCTTTATCAATTAAAAGATTGCTTTCAAACCTGAACTAGAATTGATGCAATAAGAACCCCAAACTGTCATGCACTCTTTGCGCCATACCAAACACTGTAACGTCAAGGATTAACTCAATCTATTTAGCATGGAAACTAAACATCTAAAATTACAGTTATAGTTCAAAGTACAAATATGTCGCTCTGCAGAGAGCAAATTGTAAAAGGAATTAGGGTAAAAGCATAAGATAACCAAAGTACAATTAGAAAGATAGGGAATGATTGAATGAAATCAATAAAATAACAAATCACCACCAAAGACCATTTCTACCACAAAGTCAGTAAATTAAGTAGAGCATTCTCAACAACAAAATCCCTCTTCAGAATCAGAAAATAGGTCATTACAACTGTTCTAAATTTCAGACAAGCAACGAACATACAGACGGAATACACACAGCCAACAAACAACTTTAGCGACAAGAAAACAGAGGGATTTACTTGGCAGGAAGCTGAAGTTCTTCCAATAGGAAAGGACCCAGTAAATGGTTTGAACTTCACACAGTCTCTATCACCGAACAGAGTTCCACAGTTCAGGGGACTCTGCAAATGTAAGGACATCTCCATGGCTTTTTCTGCTCCCGATAATGCTCGTTCTCCAATGACTCTTACTATATCAGTGATCACCAAAACATGCTTCTGTATGATTCAGCAACCAATCAATCCCTGCATAAATTCAGGCTCATAAACAGAAATAAATAGATTTCTCTCTCCCATTTCCAACGAATAAGAAAAAATAATTGTAATATGTGATTATGCTTCCGCGCCTTCTTTGATAACGGCGGCGAGGCCTGCTTCAATCTCAGCCATATGTATAAAATTTCAACCCAGCTTTGGAGGGTCCATTTCTTAGTCTGGATGATTGGATGATTGGATGATTGGATGATTGGACTAAGCTATCAACGGATCAGATTTAATATGTAATAATATATTATTACACATTATATTATTGTTATTATATTATATATCTTTCGAAGAAAAGGTCCAAAGCCATAAAATTTAGTATGTGCGTTCGGTGCCACCTTGAAGGCTGTCTCAAGTTTCCTCACCGTTGGATCTATGTTAAGATGATGACGTATGAGATCGGACCATGTCTGTGTTGGGTGATTGTCGTGACTCGTGAGCTTGGTCACAGACTAGTAAATAGAGACGTGGGTGTCTGAGTTTGGATTCATGGACAAATGTACTAGATGTTAACATTTTCGGAGGTTTGTGGGGGTGATAGAATGCAACGGACAGAACCAAGTAAAATCTACAGCATCCAACAGGAACATGCCACATCAGGAAAATATTCCCGGGAGGTTTATTCCTATATTAATTATTAGGGAAAATTACATTTTAGGTTCAGGACAAGAGAAAAAAAAGAAAAAAATCGTCCCTTAAAATCTCAAAATGGCCATGGGATTTTTTTGCAATAAATTTCAATCATAGACTTGTCAATAGACATTTATAGACTTACTAATGGATACCCCTGAACTTATCAATGGATACTCTTGGACTTACCAATGACACACTTATAAACTTGTAAGCGGAATTGGAATTTATAACAAATAATTCCCATGGGATTTTTTGATAATTTTGATATTTCAATTGATCTTTTTTTTTCTCTCTCGTCTAAAATCTGAATATAATTGTTCCTAATTATTACTCCTCCGGTCCTTTCTATAAGCAATTTTTATCTTTAATACGCAAAATGAACCGGCAGTTAAAATTGGTTAAAAAAGTAAATGTGTCAAAAATGTCATATTTATTTTAAATATGCCCTTATTTATGAAAAAAGTATAGGAGAGAGAATGAGTAACAAATATGAGAGAATATTAGTATAAAATATGAAAAATAATATGTAATAAATAAGTAAATAAAAGAGAATTAGTGGTGAGTATGGGATAATAAATATAAAGATGTGTCTTTAATAGAGGTAGAAAAAAAAAACTGATTTAAATTTTGATATAAAAAGAAAAAATTGTTTATAAAAAATTAAAAAGAATAAAAAAGGAGTAATTAATTAATTCAAAGCCATATTAAATCACGGGGCCAAGGGGCACGTGGCATGTGAAAATGAAACGAAAAATTGGTGCCGTCTTTGGGACGAAAGAAGTGAAAGGAAGCAAAGGTCATTTTTAGGGATTTGGAGAGAAAAAGTGGAGTAGGGAAAATTTTTATTAATTAAAATTTTTAAAATTGAAGAAGTGGGGTTTTAAAATTTTAATAAAGAGAATATGTAAAATAAATAATTAAAAAAATTTAATAAAAAATTTTTAACCCACTTTTCTCATTTTTCTTTTTTACTTCAACTAAGAAAAATTTAACACCAGAGAAAATGTTTTCAAACCCAAAAATGATGCCTATATCCATGTTTGTTGCAGGAAAAATAGATTTTTTGCCTATGCGCGGGATATTCAAAATTAATAGTATTAATTATTTTATTGAAAATTTAATATTAATTAAATATTAAGTGAATACTAATAGTAATGTGAATGTCAAAAATAATATTAATTAAATATAATTAAAATGAACCCACTTCACTGTACTCTTCAGTCTTCCCTCTTAAAGGTAGAAACTAAATAATTAATGTAATTTACTAAAATTAAGAAAATTAATTCAGTTAATTATTTGTAAAATAATATATGCACTAAATTTTCAAAAACTAGCTAAAACCTTTGACCAAAAAAACTAGCTAAAACTCGGTCATGGGAAACGATATTACATGCCAGGGTTTGATTGTATTTTATGATATATGATGAGAATGTGTGCCTTCAAAATGGATAACGTCCAGTTTGCCAATCAAAAACTGTGACATAGATTATTTTTCTACATCAGCCCTTAACCCCCTATACTATCGTTAGTCTCTTAAGGGCATGTTTGAGTTGACGTTTGAGAAGCACGTTCACATAAATTAAGATAAAATTTCTCTCACATACTTATCTCGTATATCATAAATCATATTATAAAATCAGCTTTTACTGCAGGCACTAAAAGTTCTAGGGAAAAAGAAAAGGAGCTGCGGTGAGAGAGAGTACCAAAGGAAGCAAAGTCGGTGGGGGCGTAGGAATCAATATATATATAAATACTGTTCCACCATTTAGTGTTCACAAGGAATCAACGGTCTAGATTGCTTCTCCCTCACACAGTCTACTGTTCACAACGAATGCAACAGTCCAGATTTTTTCCTGCTTCACACACGAGTCATTATCGGCTCTGCAAGCGGAGTCGCGCGAATTGAATTTTCCGTTCAAATTTCAAATTTCTCCTTTCCCGGGTACTATATATCCAATCTATTCTCTGCGATTCATGGCCTGACCAAATTCCTTCATCCTCTGTGACTCCGCTTGCTCATTATCCTGATTCTTCATACAGAACGATGATCGGCTTTGCGTGTAGGGCTATGCACTATGAATTTTGCGAAGGAATTTCAAACTTTTGAACCTTTTTTCCCGGGTACTATATATTCAATCTATTCTCTGCGGTTCATAGCATAATCATATTCCTTCATTCTCTGTCATTCCACTTGCTCACTCTCCTCATTCTTCATTCAGAGCTTAGGTCCTGTACGCTACTATGAGTGATTCGACCATGCAAAACCTCCAAGACGTGTGCAACCCATTGATGTTTTTACTCCACGTCATTTTCATTATTACCGTGAAGCATTTACTGTTACTTCATTTTAGCTTCGTAACCAAGTTGACATAAATGTGACTCTCTTTCATATTAAATTCAGACCTTAGGTTGGTGTCGCCATAGCAGTACCATCATCGTATATATATCACACTTCATCCCCCCCTTCGAATGGGACTTCCTCACAACGCAACTTATACTTTGTTTTTCCTCCTGCAAACAGGGCCTATCTGTCATGGCGAAACCCAGTAATGTTATTCATCTTGCAGACTTGCATGAGGGAATCTGTGATGCTGCTGTTGTCGTTAAGGTCGATAAGATATATAACAAAGAGATCGTCTGCTATCCCCTCGGACATCCTCGCCTTATGAGGGAGTTGACCGCTGTACAACTTATCATCTTCGACCAGTCGGTGAGGATGACGGACTGCACGTATCTTCTCATTTAAAATGTAGTTGTGATTTATTATGTTTGCGACTTCTCATAAGTTAACTCATCTTTCTAGATGTCACGCAATATAGCTGTCCTGGACAAAGATGCTGTTATAGAGCGAATCGGTCCAATATTCGGTGAAGGCAAATGCTACCGAATATCCAATTTCATGGTCCGTAGGAGTGGTGAGGGTTGTCGGCTTAAGCTCTATATGCAGTTGCTTCCCACTACCCATGTTGAATTCACTTTGATTGACTTGCCAACACATTGTTTTGTCCTACGAACCGTGTCTCACATTCTGAGTGGTGTTAACAGTCATTGGGGATTACTTGGTATGACGTCTACAGATATATTAGTCATTTAGAATATCTCACTATGGCCTAAAACCTTATTCATGTCTTATATCTCTCATGCGTAGATGTTTGTGGAATGCTGAAGGCGTTCATCGAGCTAGGACTGGGGCAATCCAATGGTATATACAGCAAGGAAGTGGTAGTCACGTGTTGGGATGGTTGAAGGGACACCAAACGGTGGACTAACATTAACCTCATTCCACAATGCTACAAGGGTGTTCTTTAATCCCACATACCCAGAGCTGCAAGCGCAAAGGATATCCATGTTGCATTGTCTTCTACCAAATCCTAACTCTGCTTCACTCCCCCTTGTATGAGGAGTGACTGTTGATGTTAGTTTATTTTGTTTAATGTTTTGCCTTCAAGAATTTAGGTCTGTGTTGTGGGTCAATGCTTTTTTACTCACCTTTGTTATCCAACGGATGTTATCATTATTGTTTTAATATGTCATGTTTAATTGTGAAGTTCATATTTTCTTCTTTGATGAAGTCTTAACGTCAACTAAATTCATGTAACAATGTTATTTTTATGAAATTGATATATTTGTTGGTATGGGATACTTGGCTTGATACTTTTAAGTCATAAATCACATTGCATAACTGGGATTAACACCACACATTATGGACTTTTTCCAGCAGCGCAAATATAATCAGTACCAAAAGGCTGGTTCCCAAAAAAAGCAAAGCAAAATCAACCATATGGGTCTTACTAAATATATAAGATCAAAGCTTCAATAATAATAAAGACACTCAGTCCAAAAAAAAATAATAAAGATGATAAAGACACAACAGATTAATGACTCACAACAACATACTCACAATAAAGTGACATGCATATCAATTCGTGTCATCGTCATGATCACTAACAAAGCCAAGTTCTAACCCTATAGAAGTGCTCGTCGGCAAGTTCAGGCCATATTCGATCCTTGGGACTTCAATTACTGTAGGGCATCGATATATGTTGACAACGCGGCGAGGACAACGTCTTAGAGCGATCGGAGTTATCCTCATGTAAGCATCGAACCAAAAGTTCAGAAATATAATGTGTTTGGTGTCCCCCTCTTCAATCTGAACCCTCATGTATGGATTGTAGGATTCAATTATTCTTCGATAGTCCCTGTTAAAGCTGAAATGGTGGTCGTCCGCTGATTCCCACTCACGATTAGCAAGTCCGTGATTCCTGATAATACCATACAAGCAGCGAAAAAGTAAGTACCTTGAGTCATAAAAATGGTAAGTTCCTGCCCTTACCACACCTCTTTCTACTGTCACTAAATGAACTTCGTCTTCTTCATTGGTGATTTCTTCAAACACCTCCATGGGACCACATGTTATTCGGATATAAGTAACCTCACTCTCCCTCCAACGACGGAGAGTCCTATATAATGTGGTGTTTGACAATTCAACGAAGTCACTCATGTCTCTTAACTTTTCACCAAGTTTGGAGAGAAACAGAACTTAAGACCCCTGCACAGTAGATTAGTTGGTATATATAATGCTTGGTGGTTATAATGGCGCTATTTTTTTCTCGTGGGTATATCAGTTTTAAATCCGATTCAAAAGTTACATACCAGTTATTCAAATGTTATACCAACAAGGAATGTGATTCACACACTTTTTATGTTTCTTTAATTGTATACAACTTCTTATGAACGTCTTAGACTCATGGATTTAGACTAATCAATTGCTGCGATTGCACAGCTATTGATTAGTTTTGGTTATATTGATTTGCTCTTTCAAGGTGCATTTTCCTACAATGATTTTCTTATTTTGTGTTTGACTGTCACCTGTTAAAAAACTTTGAATACTGATTTTGCCCATTTTATGTATCTTTAAATTTGCCCAGTCAAAAAGTTAGTCTGCATCACTTTGCATATCCTGACATGTACCATATTCTACTTTTAAAAAATGCACATCCTTTTAAAATAAGTAGTGATCTTGCAGCAATATGGTATTCTGTACACATACTTTTCAGATTCCTTTAAATGTCAACCTATCTTAATGTAAGCATAGGATGTAGAGATTTTTTATCAGATGCATCAACAGATCTGAATTTAGCTCACTCTAATGGCAGACCTAATACTATAATGACTGGGTCTGGTATATAGAGCTTTGATCTTTCAAGTTGCCTTTCCCTACAATTGTTACCTTCTTTCGTGTTGAAATTTCACCTGCTACAAAAAAACAAATCTAACTTTGCCATCACAATGCAATTCCTGCCATTGTGTGCCGTATTCTACTTTCCAAAATGCACCTCCATTGATTTTAAAACATAAAAAAACAATAACATTGAATGAAGTGATGCTTTTAAAATGAATAGTGACCTTACATCAATATGGTTATTTCTTCACATACTTGACTGATTTCCTTAATGGTCAGCCTATTTTAGTTTAAGCATAAGACCTCGTGTTTTCTGCTTTTCTGCATTACCAGCCACAAATTCATACCAGATTGTCATAACCTTTTGTTCAACCATTACAGATTTTAAATGCTGGCAATTAAATCGGTTCCATCACAGGTTCTACTGCATTGAACGAAGTATTCCATTTTGCCTTTCAGTCAGTTTCTCATTTTTTATAGGTTATTCACTTCTTCCTTCATACTGCCTTATTTGGTTTTTATGATTGCTCAAAAAAACAAATGGATGTCACATTGCTCATCACGTCATACATATGTCTATGCCTGCATTAAAAATTCATTTAGTGGATCCATTCAAATTTGTTTGTCATATCTATTTGTGACATCTATGCCCATCATCGTTTACATGCTGTCACATCTATTTGATCTGTCAAGTTTTTTTTTCTTACCATCTTTTCCTTCTTTCATGTTCACCTGCTGCAGAAAAGAAAATCTGACTTTGCCCATTTAAGGTTTATTCTGCCTTTGGCCTGCAAACATTAGACTCTAAGTTTTGATGATTGTTGACCACTACTTTTACCCTTTTATGATTTCCCTGGAACTTGTCTGCCCATTAGCCTGACACTATTCTGCCCTTTATCTCTTGTGCCTACAACTTCTGCATCTCTGTATGAGTATTTCACATTGTCCTCTTTTATTCTTTTGTTCACAGATGCCTTTTGACTTTGATTATTTGACTAATAATAATAATAATATGAACACTTATGTTAAATATGTTAATTGTTTTCATCAAATTGAATTATAAATTGTTCTCATTATTTCTTTTGGCGGGAAGGAAATTGGAAATTCCTTGAAGGGAACTTATTTGCTAACATCTGTAGTATGCAACCGCCTATTTCCAAATTCAAAGCTACATTCCTCCTATAAGATATCCACATCCGTCTTCCAACTCCACCCAAATCTCTTCAACTTCTACATTTTCCTCCAGTTTTCCTTCCATTTCCACCACAACAATGTCTCGTCGTTCCCTCCTAAGCGAAGTCCATGATGGTACTGATCGGTAGTCGATCGTTGTTCGTGTTTGGAGGAAGTGGAATGTGTACCAAAAATCAGCCCCTACTGAATTATTCTGTACTACCATGATATTAGTTGATGAGGAGGTTTTTCTTCATGCCATTGCTATTCCTACTTCAATATTAACCACATTATGATAGTATCAGCTTGAAATGCTTTTGTCTTTCAACTTATGTTCTTTCTGTCCTTGATTCAATTTATTACAGGGTACCAAGATCCAAGCCACTGTCATTCCTACCAAACCTCATGATATATTCCGCCAAACTTTGAGTGAAAGGAAGGTTTACTTTCTTGCTAACTTTGTTGTCTCCCATAACTCAAACCAGTACAGGGCCACCATGCATCAGTTCAAAATCATTTTGACTCAACAGACTTTTGCACGTGAGGAAGCTGCTAATATTCCACTAGATGCATACACTTTCATGCCTATTCCAGATATTATCAAATCTCAAGAACGAAACTTCACTGACTACTTGATTGGTGACACCCTAATGAATTGCTATACCATAGTTCATTCCATTTTATCTTAGTCTAGCATGCCTAATTTAACATTGTCTGTGATATCCCAGACGTTGTTGCTTTTGTCAAAACTATGGGCACTCTTGAGGAATATCGCAGAGAAAATGAGACAAAAAACAAGCTTCGCATGATCCTTACTGACTTGGAGTACCGTCTTTCTTTCTTATCTTGATTTCAGATTCCATATGGTTTTTGTTCTAACACTTTGTAAATATTGTCATCATTTTTTTCCTGTCATTTTTTACATTTCCACAGTGACAATGACATTGAATGTGTACTGTTCGACAAATGTTCCACCAATGCTTACATGGCTCAGTTGGAGAACATGGACACACCGGTTGTTGTTGTGTTAAACCTTGCCAGAATTGCATTTGCCGATGATGGTTTGATTATGTCTTTTATGCACCAAATCTGTTTTGTGTCTATTTGTCTGTCTTCACTTTTACATAAATTACTGACTGTCAATTATAGGTCGACCACAAGTCTGTAGTTCATTTAGTGCAACACGTATTCTTTTCAATCCCCCTACTCCAGAAGTTAAGGAATTAGTTGCAAGGTTGTATAAATAATAATTTCGTTTACTAATGGTGCATTTGACTTTCTTTTACTCATCCAAGTTGACTTCCAACCCAGTTGAATTTCTTTTGCTCATCCAGTTACCTAATCCTCCTAATGTTCAAAAAATACTGTGGCAGGGCAAAAGATCGATCTACCCCTCTCACAACAGGTTTAAGCCAAATCATGCCATCACAATCAACTCAACAATCTTCATCCCGGATCTTGCTTAATAATTATAGGATCCCTATTTCAGAGATCCCCCAACAGAAAATTGTAAACCCTCTAACCATTTGTTCTCTTACGCATTCTACTCTTCCTCAATCCATATTTACTGTCACATTCGATAACAGGGAGTAAATTTCGTTGTTAACTGTCTAGTGCAAAAACTTGAGACTCGACATGGCTGGACATACGATGGCTGTGCTAAGTGTGCCACAAAGCCTAGGGATGAGGGTAACACATTGTTCTGTCCTACTTGTAGGAAGAAGCCCGAAATCATTAAACCAAAGTATGGTTATACATGTTACAATCTTCATTTTTACTTCATTTTATTTACCAAGAATCCTATCTGATCACAGTCATTTTGTTTAAGTTAACGTCTAACAACATTTTATCTTCCTCCAGGCTTAAGGTACACTATACAGTTGGTGATGACACAGGGACTGCCTCTATTGTTTTTTGGGACAAGCTTGCTTCCCAAATACTCCAAAAATCTGTTGCGGAGTTAAAACAGATCCTCATAATTGTACACTATCTAATATTGTTATTGCAATACTTTAACCATACAATTCCCATTGTCCCTCATACTATTTACTTAATGCATTCTTTGCCAGACGGAACGTGAATATGATTTTCCTGACAAATGTGATTTAATTGTGGGCAAAAGAATGCTTCTTAAGCTCAAGCGTAATGAGTTTAATGCCAAGCACACCGGCTCTAGCATTAGTGTCCAACAGTTCACCCTTTGTGAGGACTTAACTGAGCAATTCAATGTAGCTTCTTATAATGAGGTAACTACTCTGTTCTCATACTATTATTATCAAATATCTTTTTCCCCTGTGTTCCTATACTCACTCCTTCGCTACTTTTCAAGACGGCTACACCGAACTTAAGCTCTACTTCTATCATGTCTGAGGTTAGCTTCATAGATCAGTCCCTGGTAAATTTGGTTAATAACTGTTAATGCCATCTACTAAATGTTTATATCTTCATATGCAGCCTTATGTTGAAGTTGAACGTACTCCAAGTGTTGTTCAAGCAAGCCAGGGAAAGTCTTCTGCAAAGCCTTTGAGTGAACCCAGTGTTGCCTCTGATAATGTATTCAAATCCCTACCTTCTCAGCTTGCAACTGTTGTTCCATCCAAAGGGAAAAGGAAGGCTTACGTGAAGAGAACTAATGTTGATCATGATCCAACTATTGAATCCAACACTTCACCTGTGCCACCTCCTAATGATCGCTTGCTGAAGGCTGTGAAGCAAGAAAAGAATTAGATTACTTTTCTGTCATGTTTTTTGGAATTGGTCATTGTTTGACCTGATGCTTTAGTGTTTTACTTTTGTGTTGTGAACACCTTATTGACATCCACCTGTTATTTTCATTTCCTTTTAAATTCCAGTTGTGCCTTCCAAGTTTTAGGTTTCTTTGTCTGTTCAGTGGAGTATTTACTTGAGTACAACCTTCTCAATTGAATGAGCGACGTTCATTTCCTACAGATCTTTTATCATATTCACAAAACTATCTATACTTCCACGATTCCGACATACCTATATATTTCGCTGAAATTGATGCATTTTTCCCCTCATCTCAAGACATTCGGAAGATTCCTTCATCGTGACAAATTGACTTCGCTAAAATTAGTGCATGTTTTGGCAGTTCACTCCCATAAAGGCTTCTTCTTTTTCAATATTTGTTGTCAAGGTTCGAAAGGTTGCATATGCCTAGAAATTCTGAAGGCAATTTCTTCTCCATATTTGTCAACCTACTTATTCTATTTGCTGCCTTTCGACACCTGCATCCACTACCTTAATAACTAAGATGATTTATAGCTTGCTCACACAGCAACATATAACATACTTAACGCATGAGTTTAATTCAGCTGCACTTAAAAGTACTTATAATACTACGTACGTAATGCGTAAATAAACCTTTGAAATTAAATGATATTGGAACATGCATAATTACCATCTCGCAGAACATGTGAACTCAAGCTGTAAATGGTTATACAGTATCCAAACAAATCTACTGTAAACAGAAGCCTTTCTTTACTTCTAATTTTTGTCTTATGCTAAAAGCAATTGGTAAACAAACTTCTACAAATATTCTATAATAAAAATAGTAGCCTTATGCGTCGGGATATGTGACATCGCCATGGGCTTTGACTTTTCTCATAACTATGTTTCCATCTGTATTTTTCCTTGCTGGTTAACCATTATGGCAGAAGGAAACCCATAAAAAAACTTAACTATCTCACTTATTATTTTATTTTCCATCATATTAGCTGGCACAAATATACCTCCCCCTTAGACAACCCAACTTTGTCATCTTCCTTTATAAGAGGCTCCCTGATAAAACGTATAAAGCTCCTTCACCGAAGAAGTTCGAATAACTCATTATTTCATTACTTTCTGATGGAAGAGAACAACAACAGAGTTTCGATCTTAAAAAACAAAAAATCTGTTCCTCATCCCACTTCCATGAACCATCAACAGAATCTTCTATCAGGTGTGTCTCATCGGCATACTGTTACCCACAATGTTCACTCTTAACTACTGACAGTCATTATTAGTTTTTTTACCTTCTCATATTATAAAAATCTCTCATTTGTAGGCACCAACCAGCATGCATCATTGTTCAGTTGTGGTCATAACGAATCTCCGAACATGCCTTCTTTCTCACCTCTAATAGACTTATCAAACGCTAACAGTCCTTCTGTTCAATCTGTGACTGCAATACCCCTGGAAGCCTTCACCCAACCTTCTGAAGTTGTTACCCCAGCTGAGATGAACATGAAAAGGAAATATCCAAGAAAGAGAAGGATTTTGCAGGACTTAACAAATGTTGCTTCAGACTTGTCAAACCGCTTTGGACATGATACTTCTTCAAGTAATGAGAAATGAACTTTTCCAATATTGCTTCCTGCAAGCATGTATATCTTAACCTGCTTACTATCATTTTAATATAGGTGTGACTATAGTACCGGTTTAAAGAGTGACCTTCGTCCCATTGAGGAAGTCTTCAAAAGAAAGAGTGCTAGGTTGAAGGCCATCATTAATAACTCATCAGATCTTAGCATGGCAACGGATGTCACCCACACACAACATAGTAACTTGAATATTCACGGGTTTAAAGAAAACTATACATTCACAGGTTTAGCCATTTTATATCAAGAAAACTGTTCAAACTCTTAAAACCAATATGTATTAATTGTAACATCTTCTCCTTTTGTTTATTTTAGCTCCCACTCAACCCCCTTTTGTGGATAGAATCAGTCATGCACAACTTAACTCCACAAACAATCCATGCTTTCCCACTAAGAAGTTCAGTAAATCAGATGTATATGCCTCTGAAGGAAAAACAACTGCATCTTGGCAACAGAATAAATCATGGTCTACTTCAGTTCCAACGAAGCCAGGTACTTATTTTAACAGTTGACCTTGCATTTTGCCCACCTTAATATTACTACAATTAATATATTATCTTCAACATTGTTAGACGTAAAACCATATTGCGCAGATGTTAACATCTTCTACCTTTGTTTATTTCAGCTCATCCTCAATCACCTTTTGTAGAAAGAAACAATCCAGACTTTAAAACAAACGAATTCAGTATTCCAACTTCACATACATCTGTAGAAACACCAACTTCAGGTGGTCAACAGCTGAACATTTGGTCTACATCAGATCCGACAAGATCAGGTTTTTTTTACATCCTATTAAGAATTTTGCCTACATTACTATCACTACCATTTTCTTGCTTATCTTCAAAACTACTGGTGTTTTTCCCAATATACCTCACATGTGGAATTAGATAATGACTATATATAGATTTTGTTAGGGAAACTGTTCTCTTAATTTTACTTGCCTGAAGGTCTACTTACACTACTATGACATTGAAGTTTTTGTCACAACCATATTGTCATCATATTGATAAATAAAGACCATTGCCGTAGCGTTTGTACAAATCACTAGCAACATAAGCATCTTTTTTCAAACAGCGTCCATATGATATTCATTCAAAGAATTGTTAAAGTCTATTGCCATGGTATCCCCAAAAATTGAGGAATCATCACCATTTGTTGCACTTGGTTTGAAAATATTATTATCATGCTTACCATGTTATAATTATTTTAAAACATTGAAATGAGACTTTACCCATCTTATGTATCTTCATATTTGCCCAGTCAGGAAGTTTGTCTGGATCACTTTGCATATCCTGACATGTACCGTATTATGCTTTTCAAAATACATCTCCCTTTATTAGTTGAAATGATGAATAACCTTGGATTGCACATCCTTTTATAATAAATAGTGGCTTGACATCAACATGGAATTTTGTTCACATGCTTTTCAAATTTCTTTAAGTGTCAACCTGTTGTAATGTCAGCATTTCACTATTATTTGCATGCTTAGCATGTTAAGTTTATGTTTAAATCTTATGATAGTTGATGGAATTAACTACAAAGACATCCATTTTATCCTGGACTACCACGATGGTAATTATAATGATGGTTTGTCATCAAGCTCAGAAGAGGACGACGGTAATTAAATTGTTACTCCAATTAATTATTATCTTTAATAGTATTCCTCCTACTACATTTAAAGACTGTCATGACATCCATTTCAGATGAGTTCACACATGCTGCAATTTCCATTGAGATTATAGAACAAAGCGTTGTTGAATTGCCCCAAGATAATGACACAGTAGTTGAAGGTATTATTTGTGTATGCAAATTTGAAATTAGACTGCAAAAATATTGTGTTCATTATCACCTGTATAAGTTAATTCCATTATATTTTACAAACGATTAGATTATTTGGATGAGGGAGATCCAATACATGAATGTAAACACGGTGGTGCACTATTCTGGTACAATGAAAGATCTCAAAAAGACACAAAGAAACGAAATGCAACTACATTCTCAATGTGCTGCCTCAAAGGGAAGGTCCAGTTACCTTATCTTAAGACACCTTCATCGCTTATGCACTCATTATTCTTTGACAAGAATTCAATTGCTTCAAAGAACTTCCATGCAAACATACGGCAATACAACAATATGTTTTCTTTCACTTCTATGGGTAGTAGCATTGATCACTCAAAGAATAATGGTGGAGGCCCATATTGCTTTGTCCTTTCTGGTATGAACTACCATAGCATTGGTAGTTTATTACCACCTCAAGGTGCAAGACCAGTCTATTCTCAATTATATGTTTACGATACTGAAAATGAAGTCAAGAACAGAATCCAAGCTGTCAGGTAATTTTGTCATTGACATGTACATGTTTTGAGTAGTTCCCTTATAATTGACAAGTAACCCTATGTTGATCTAATTATGTTTCTCCACTTTCATTTTTACGCAGTAAACATCAAAAAGAGTCGACTATTGACCCTAAAATAGTTGAAGAGATTAAACACTTGCTTGATGAAATCAACCCTTTTGTTCAACAATACCGATTCGCCTAATCTCAGATAATGCACCAATTTTCAAATAGCATGAAATTATGCTTGATCAGCACAAGACACCATGATGGTCGTACACATAATCTTCCAACTGCTTTAGAAGTTGCAGCTTTAGTAGTTGGTGACATAGATATGACCTTCAATGTGAGAGACATCATTGTTGAGCAGCAATCTGGCACCCCTAAAAGGATCAATGAATTGCATGCTTCTTATTTACCACTACAATATCCGATTTTATTCCCTTTTGGTGAAGATGGTTATAGAAATGATATTCAACATAGACAAGAGACACTCTCTTCAACAAAGAAAAGAAAGAAACTCAGCATATGGGAATTTTTTGCATACAAACTGATGATAAAGGACAAGGAAATATCCATGTTGCTTCATGCCAACAAATTACTACAACAGTTTATTGTTGATGGTTATACAATGATGGAAGCCCAAAGACTTCAGGATTCGAACACACCAAAAGGAACTAAGGGTTGATTTATACCAAGGCTTATCTGATACACTAACACGAGGTGAAACAGACGCTTCATCAACTGGAAAGCGAATAATACTACCAACAACTTTTACTGGAGGGGCTAGATATATGCTACAGAATTATCAAGATGCAATAGCGATATGCCGATAGGCAGGCTATCCAGATATTTTCCTAACTTTCAATTGTAATCCTGCATGGCCAGAAATATCAAGGTATTGCAAGAAGCACTCTCTAAATCCTGTAGACAGGCCATACATTCTATGCAGAGTATTCAAAATCAAATTGCAATCTCTAATGAGAACGCTAAGAAAAAAGAAAATTTTTGGGACTATACGCGCAGGTACTTAGCATATATAATTTTGAATATATTTTTAGCCTATCTGTTATTGCGTACTTTATTTATCATACTTACAAATTAACTCCTACCATTGCAGAGGTATATACCATAGAATTCCAAAAGCGGGGTCTTCCACATGCTCATATACTTTTATTCCTTCAACCATATGACAAGATAACAACTCCCGAAGCTATTGATGAAGTTATCACTGTAGAAATTCTAGACAAGAGTTCTTCACCTGAGCTATATGAATTAGTCAGGAAATTTATGGTCCATGGTCCTTGCGGCACATACAATCCCCAAGCACAATGCATGAAAGACAAAAAATGCAACAAGCACTTTCTAAAAAAATTTAATGACTTCACAACCATGGATGATGATGGCTACCCTACATATCGAAGGAGAGATGATGGTAGAACGATTGAAGTTAAAGGTACACCGTTGGACAATCATTTTGTTGTTCCATACAATCTATCACTGCTTCATATGTTTCAAGCACATATTAATGTTGAGAAATGCAATCAATCCACGGCTATTAAGTACTTATTTAAGTATATTAGCAAGGGAAATGATAGAGTTGTTGTTGGACTTTTTGATACTAAGAAGAATAGAGATGGTCAAGGCCTGCTTGACGAGATACAACATTACTACAATTGCAGATATATATCTGCATGTGAAGGTTCATGGCGGATATTTGGCTTTGATGTACATCATAGATCTCCTGCTGTTGAACGATTAAGCTTCCACTTGCCCAACCAACAATATGTGATCTACTCTAATACTGATGATGTTTCTGATTTGTTGGATAAACCTAGAGTATGTGAGTCCCAATTCTTAGCATGGATGAAAATGAATGCAGAAGATGATTTTGCTGCAGGGCTAACCTATGTTGAGTTTCCACATCATTATGTTTATCAAAGGGATAAACGTTTATGGAAGAAGAGGCAGAAAGGATTCGCAGTGGGCAGGATAGCAAATGCTTCACCAAGCTCTGGTGAATTATACTACTTGCGTATATTGCTAACAAAAGTTAGAGGTCCAAAATCATTTGAAGATATCAGAACAGTGCATGGAACCACGTATACATCATTTATAGCCGCTTGTGATGCTCTAGGATTATTAGATGATGATCAAGAATTTGTTAGTGCTGTTAGGGAAGCATCCATGTGGGCAACTGGTGTTTCATTGCATAAATTGTTCGTTAGCATGCTTTTGTCCAATTGCTTGCAATGGCCAGACTTGCTATGGAACCAATGTCGCAAGATCCTATCCGAGGATTTATTATATATACCACACTATCATCCTCAATATTCATGTAAGTACATGTCTTCCACTTCTTATTGCTTACTCAATTATATTTTTTCAATATTGATACAACATCTAAGTTCGTCGTAATTCTTTTCCAAGCAGGTGTTACTATATCAGACAGTGATAAAGAGAATGCTGCTTTGATAGAGATTGACAACTTACTAAATCAAAATGGTAAGTCATTACATGATTACCCGATGTTACCATTTCCTACAGCATCACCCACATTTAATGTTACAAACAATCTCATACTACAAGAGATGAGCTATGATCATGATGCCCTCTGTGAGAAAGCGACAAAGCTAATAAAGTCCTTGAATACAGAGCAAAAGGTGATCTTCGATAAGGTTATTTCGTCACTAAATTCAAATTCATCAGCATTCTTCTTTGTTCATGGTTATGGAGGCACTGGCAAAACTTTCTTGTGGAATGCACTAACATCATCAATACGATCTAAAGGAGATATTGTCCTGACTGTAGCATCAAGTGGCATTGCAGCTACTTTACTGCCTTCCGGTAGAACTGCTCATTCACGCTTCGCAATTCCTATACAAATAAATGAGTATTCAGTTTGCGCCATAAGACAAAATACAGCACTTGTAGAGTTGATCATCAACACAAAGTTAATAATTTGGGATAAAGCTCCAATGGTTCAACGCTACTGTATTGAAGCTTTTGATCGTAGTCTGAAAGACATCATGCATTCCAATAAGGTTTTCAAGGGGAAATGCATACTTATGGGTGGTGATTTTCGTCAAATTCTTCCAGTTGTGCCTAAAGGTTCAAGAGCAACAATTGTCAATACGGCAATAAGTTCTTCACGTATTTGGGACCACTGCAACATCTTTCACCTGACAAAAAACATGAGACTAACCTCAGGAAGATCAACAGAGGAAATTCAAAAAATACAATGGTTTAGTCAATGGTTGCTAGATGTTGGTGACGGTAAATTAGGTGAACCACATGATGGTGTTGCTGATATTGAGATTCCACCTGAATTGTTGGTCCATGAGAATGGAAATCCAATTGAATCTATTGTGGGAGCAACTTACAACGATTTGGAAGCTAATCTAGACAACAATCATTACTTCAACGATAGAGCAATACTAGCACCAACAATTGAAATGGTTAGTCAGATAAATAACTACATGTGCTCCAAGTTGCCTGGTAAATCACATGACTTCCTAAGTTGTGACTCTGTATGCAAGTCCACGGATGATAGTGACTGTTTTGAGCATCTTTACACAACTTAATTCCTAAACACTATTACTAGCTCAGGGCTGCCACCTCATAGACTGACGTTGAAGGTTGGATCCCCAATAATGTTGTTAAGAAATGTAGATCAATCAAGTGGGCTATGCAATGGGACAAGATTGCATTTATCAAAGCTCGGAACGAATGTTATTGAGGCTATAACATTGAATGGTTCAAGTCCTAATAAGAAGGTATTGATCCATAGGATGGATATGAATCCTTCTGAAAGTAGGTGGCCATTTCATATGAGAAGAAGACAATTCCCAATCCAATTAAGCTTTGTAATAACCATCAACAAAAGTCAAGGCCAATCTCTTCATCATGTAGGGATATATCTCTCAAAGCCCGTATTCACACATGGACAATTATATGTAGCACTATCTCGAGTTCGAAGCATGGGTGGGTTAAAATTATACGTTCCTGCCAAAGGAGAAGATGCTCAGAGAACAACAAAAAATGTTGTCTACAAGGAGATCTTCCATAACTTGTATTGACAATTGTTGAGGTTTATCTTTTGGAATGTAGGTCGTCCATGTGAAATCTTTGTACAAGTAACATTGTGTAATCAATATGTTAATGTGTTCATTTATTGGATATAAAGTTGGAGGTGGGTTTTTCGGAAAAATGTTGCCATATATGGAGTTGTGTTGTACATTTTGCTCCACGCGCAACGCGCAGGGGAGTAATTGCTCGTTCCTAACAACAACAATGATAACCTCAAAATTCTATGAATCCCACTAAATGTTAACAAAACTCTATTATTATCAATTAGCCTATTAAAGTTAATCAGCTCTCATTATTCCTCTATGTTGAGATTGAAGGATCATATTGAAGCACAGAGAAAATACTCTAAATATTATTAATTCTTAAGAATAAAAGAGAGTACAATGAGGCCTTTATATAGGCAAAAATAAACTAACTCTAACCCTAAAATCTATCATAATCCAATCAAATCAAATCATAATATCTTAAAGATATATTCATAAAATATAATATTTATATCTAATCCTAATAAATACTAAACGATATCCCTAATAATAATAATTAATTAATATTTCTAAACTTGATATTCTCGGTACTCTACGTATTTTGGGTCCATTTTTTTTCCCTCCAGAAACCATTACACTGCTTGCTCATCATAATCTTACTATGCTTTCATGGCTTTACTCCCTAACAGCAATGCTAGAGGACAGAAGAGGAGGGTGGTCAAGGGAAGAATATTTGTTTTAAGACCTTGAATTGGGGGAAGAATCTTTAAAACAACTTTTTATTGGTTGCTTGGTCATCCTTTCGTCTGACATAGCAGTCTCTTCCTCCGCCATGAGCATCTCGATATCCATATTATTCTATTTTTTAGTACTTCAATTGACTAGATATTGATCTTCCTTTGATAAAGCTAGGCCATTAGAATTTTCAAAGGTTGCTGATGTTTTTGGGAACTCAGATTTCACTACCTATCGCGTCGCAGCTACTCGCTTCATTTTTTTCAGCAGGCTAACGACAGTTTAAGGGGCTAAGGGCTAACATGGACAAATAAATTAGGGGGCATTTTCTGATTGGTAAACTGGACGTAATGGACTTAAGGAACTGGATCTAAGTTTTGTGCTTTCAAAATACCATTAAGTGCATGTTTGGGAACCAACAAAACCATAGTTTTAGAAGCATTTTCCCTTAAACCGAAACAAAACTCCTCTCACATACTTACTTCGTAAATCGTAAAGGTTATTCTCTAAAAGTTAATCTAAACAGAGTCATCTTGATCATTTTTTAACGTAATATTTTTTTTTCTAGGTGAACATATCCCTATATTGGAGGCAATCTTGTTCAAGGCACTTTCAGATACTGAATGTGGGCATATCTCTTAGCACATATTCAAACCTGGGTTCACTATGTTGTGAGGAACTAACCCTTTCCGCTAGACCTAAACTCCGTTGGTGATGTAATATTTGTTAAATGATACATTAGAACAAATTAAAGGGCAAAAAAAAATAAAAGGATGAAGATGCATATTTAATAGTGTACTATTTGGCTATGAACTCCTGCCACAATTATATTTTATTGGGTCTAAAAGTTAACATAAACATTTTTTAAGGCAATATATATAGTGCTGGGAAAATGGGCCGGCCCGTTTAGGCCCGAGTCCAAATCTGTGTCCTTTTAGAGCGGCCCGGCCCGTTTAAGGTAGGCTTGTTTAATGTTTTTTTTTGCCATTCCTTTTTTGTTTCTTATACTCATAAAGACTAAAATAACTAATTTAAAACATAAATATCATCAGCATTAATTTAAAACATAAATATTATCCAAGTTTAATAGAACACAAATACTGAAACTTAAGTCCAAACCATAATTAATGTTCATAACCAATTAAATAAGTTCACAGCCACAATCAAACAAGCCTACAAGCTTTAAATGTCAATAATAATATAACACCTGATTTAGATTTTGGCGTATACATGCAAAAAAAGAAAAAAAAATCAAAGAAGAGAAGCTTCAAATGAAGTCTGAGTCAATGTAAGAGCATTTCTGATATAAGGGTTAGGTTAGGTTAACTCTACCCTTTGACCAATGCTTGCTGCCCATTACCTTGTGGGCATTTTTTTTTAAAAAAAAATTTAAACAGGTCTAAAAGGGCCGGCCCTTTTAGGCCCACTTCCATTTTCAGCCTCTAAATCATAGACCTGGCTCTTAACGAGCTCGGGCCTAAACGGGCCGGCCCGACAGGCTTGACCCGAATTCCCGACTCTAAATATATATGGCAACACTGTTAACTTCCATTACTTTTTACGTTATGAGTATGTGAGTCCCATCAATATTTTCACTCTCTATTATTTTAATATATTTTTATAAATATATGTCCTTTTAACCTCTTCCCCCGCACTCTCTCTCCTCCTTCACAATTATTTTTTGGCACTGTGGGTTGCACTATTCCTTCTCTCTCCTATCCTCCACAATTATGTTTTGTCAATGAAAAGATAATAATGTCCTTTTTTTTATAAAAGCATTTACAAAATAGATAAAAAGATTCAAAGAAACTCAAGGAGTTAACGAGGACACTTTGGCAATTCACAAGAGAAATAAGATAATTCACAAAATAAATAAGAGCATTCATAAGAAAAATAAAGGTATTCACAAGACAAATGAATGGATTTAAAAGAATCTATGAAGTTAAAAACTTTTAGTCATTTAGAAGATAAATAAGGGAATTTATAAGATAAATATGAGCATTTATAAGACAAAATTATTTATGTCCACTTTTAGATCCAACAAAAAATAATTGTGTTGTGTGCTCATAGCAAAATAATTTATTACTAAATTTGCACCTTTGCTAGCAGGGTGGTCGGTGGTCAATGGGGTATTTTCTTTTTAAATAAAAAAAATATATAAAGGCAAATTGGTATTTTTCTTTTAATTTGAAAAAAGAAAAATTGAGCATAACACCTCTATAACGTTATGAATATTCAAAACACCTTTTTGTCGTTTCATAATTTTAAAGTTCTTAAGGGATTTTCCCAAAGTCTTAATACTTTTTAATATTTTAAAACTTAATATATTACTATGTCTTTTAGCCAGCAGCATATTACGATGTATTGTATGAATAAAGAATAATCTAAATAAAGTTATTAAAAATATTTTATTTATAAATTTTATTAGTAAATATATTCATACATATGAATCTAAAGTAAATATGAAAATAAAAGAAATAAATAAAAGAAACATAAAAATACTGTTCAAACTATTGTAAATAAATAGTAATTTTTACAAACTTTTCCCACTGAATTAATTTACATTTCCAAAATAAATGGTATTTTTAAAAAATAATCATTAATGCTTGAGAAAATTCATGCAATGTGTTTTATCTAATAGACTAATACTAAGAAGATTCCTTAACTAAATACTAATAAAAAAATTGGATGAAGTAATAATGTAATTTATATCATAGCATTTTAAAATAAATAATTTATCTTTCTTCTCAGATCATTTTCTCTTTCTTTGGTGATATTCCAAAATCCTTTTGTATATGAGAAATAGTTGTACGCGTCAAGAGTCGTATATCATTTACTCTCGATCTAATCAGAATACAACAATTCATATCATTTTATTCAATTGGTTAATGACTCATCTAAAACAATTTATATTTAATTTATTTTGGTTGAATTTAAATTTTATTTTTTAAGACAAATAAACCTTTTAATTTGAAGAAACAAAAACGCGGCTAACTGGGATTAATAGGTTTACTTTTTTTTATAATAAAATACGAATTCTTTCTAATAAAACATCAGTCAATTAAGTTAAAAATGACATGAGTTGTTGAATAAAAAATGCCTTGAAAGTTTCCATAATGGAGCACTAGGCATTAGGAAATTTTCGAAGGAGCAATATTGTGTTTAAAAAATGGGGCAACTTCGATCTAGACAAACAGGAGCTTAATGTTTTCCATCAAGTAACAAAATGTCATCCCAAGAAGCAATGTTGGTTGCAAACATCCTATTTTATCCGGGCTCCACTCAAAAAATATAAAATAATAAAAAGACAAAAATGAAAGAAAATAATCTCATTGATAATGATTGGGATCTAAATTGGTAATCATCATTCATTAAAGAGTAAAAATCAAAAATAAGAAAATCCTCTTATTGATAATGATTAGGATCCAAATTGGCAATCATCATTCATTGAAGAGGAAAATAAAAAATAAATAAATTTTAAAAATGAATGAAAATCCTTTCATTGATGATGATTGGGATCCAAATTGGCATTATCATTTATTAAAAGAAAAAATAATAAAATAATAAAAAAACAAAAATAAAAAAATGCATTAATGAAACAAAACCCTAATTATGCCTATTTAAATGGGAGCACAATAGAGAACAAAACATAAAAATTTCAGAAAGAAAGGGAGGCAAGTTACAAGAAATTGGCAAGAGGTAAAGAAGGAATGAAACATGATCCATCATTGCGCCAATGAACTTCTCTATTTTGGAGAAGGAAGCTTGCACATGAGTAATGATCCTTCTTCTCATCCCTTTATTCTTATTATATGTTCGTTTATGAATGTGTCCTAGTGGAGGTTCAATTTGTGCCGCCAATTGTTTTTCTTCATTTATTCCACCTCTTCCATTCCTTGCTTTGTCATTCCAAACAAAAGACTTTTTTTCTAAGTTTAAGGGAATCAGAAATTCAACCAAGTTTGTCATTGTTTCATCTTCCAAATGTCTCTCAATACTCAAGTGCTTCAATAATTGAGTGTTAACAGCCATATGACTTGGCCATAATTGTGATTCCATGCTTGGCCATAACTGTTACTACTTCCGGTCCTAATTATAAGATAAAGTTGACTTTTTGTGGAGAAATTAAAGAAATTACTTAATCATATCATATGTTATGTATCTTTAGATTATATATTAATTTATAAGTCGAACTAATTAGTTTGAAGAAAAAAATTAAAATATAAATACTCTAAAGTAATTTAATTAGCTTCCTTAATTTCTCCAAAAAAGTCAACTTTGTCTTATAATTAGGACCAGAGAGAGTATCTCTTTTGTGATTTAGTGTGTGTTTGGGATAGCGGTAGGAAAAATGACTTATTATGATTCTGATTTATTAAAAATGACTTAATAGAAAAGTCAATTTTTGTAATGTGATTTATGTTTGGATGAGCGATTTTAGATAGCTTATTTTTGGACAATAAGTGCTTATAAATCGTGATTTACGGTATATGAGGTAAGTATGTGAGAGGAGTCTTATCTCGACTTACATAATAAGTGACTTAATAGAAAAGCTGTCTCGTTTGGAATATCTTGTTTTTGGGCAATCAGTGCTTATAAATTGTGATTCACGGTATACGAGGTAAGTATGTGAGAGGTGTTTTATTTCAGCTTGCGTAATAAGGACTTGTTTTTTAAGAAAACGCTGAACCAAACAAGCCTTGTACAGTGATGGGCTTATTTAATAAGTAGCTTATTCTACCTGTGATGCAAATATAAAACGCTGAACCAAACATAAAAAAAAAACTCCAACTTATTCGGGCTTATTTCCATAGAAAACGGGCTTCGCGTGTGTTTTGTTCAACGTTTTGGGGGCATATAAGCCCGTTTTTCATTGAAAATGACTTATTGAGTTGTTTTTTTTATGTTTGGTTCAGCCTTTTCTAATTGTATCACGAGTAGAATAAGCTACTTGTTAAGGGTGTGTTTGGTTCAGCTTATGGGGCAGAAATAAGCCCGTTTTTGGACAATAAGCCCAAATAAAAACATGTTGCATTTTTGCAGTGTTTGGTGCAGCTTATTTTAATTGCATCATGGGTAGAATAAGCTATTTATTAAATAAGCTCCTCATTAACAACTTTTCTATTAAGTCACTTATTACGTAAGTCGAGATAAAACGTAACCCCTCTCACATACTTACTTTGTATACTGTAAATCACGATTTATAAGCACTTATTGTCCAAAAATAAATCGCTCATCCAAGTATAAATCACATTATGAAAATTGACTTTTCTATTAAGTCATTTTTAATAAATCAGAATCATAATAAGTTATTTTTCCTACCGCTATCCTAAACACACACTTATTTACCCCAAAACGTGATACTAAACACAACTTTACCGATAAATGGTGTGACTACATGCTTTGCTACATTATTACTAGTTTGTGAACACATCATCCCTTGCCAAGATTCATGGTATAAATGCCACTTCATCTTTGACACTTCTTCACCTTTTATTGCTTCTATGCGTTCAATTGGCTTTAATTCCTTGTATGTTCATGAAAATCGAGAGCATTCATGAAATATGTTTTATAGGATGTAATAAACTATATGTCAAATTTGTTGGCAAAAAAAAACTATATGTCAAATTATTTGCTGGTTTGTTACTCACCTTTTCAACTTCTAGTCAAATGATAATGAAGCATTGGAGGTACGCACATTTACCATGTTTTTGAGATTATTGTTTTCAATCTAAGTTTTCTTGCCATCCCATGAATTTGTTTGCTTACTGATTGGTGGAGGCTGCTTTGCAACTATTTTTTTTTAATTGAAAAAAAAAAATGAAACCTCTCTTTAAAAAAAATAAGCAAAATCAATTTCAAAAATTTTTATGCCATGTGAGTTTTTGGAACCTCCGCAGGAAGTTTGATATAAAATATTTTTTAAATAAAAAAATAAATAAATCATTTTTTCAAAAACAATAAAAAATACAAACCAGATAAAAAATATTTTTCCTCAAATAAATTAAATAAATATTTTCCTAAAAAAATATCAACAAAGTGTCATACCTTTCTACCCCCAATGAACCACTTGAGTTTTGATTCCTTTAAAAGGTACGTAGACGTTAGTCTTTCATCCTAGGTTAAGTTCAACCATGTAGATAAATAATTTTGTTTCTCTTTATTTATTTTCTCTTGTAAATAATTTTCTTTTGGTTTTTTTTTTTGAGTTATTATAATAAAGTTAAATGCCATATTTATTTTAAGATAATTGATTTAGGATAACCATTTTCAAGAACAAGTGTTGTAAGATGCCTAATACTTTCCCCACATACAATCGACTCCGAAATCCTATTTGGTTTTTTGTAGATCATTTTTCATTTTTAAAAAAGTTTTCAAAATTATCCTAATTTTAAAATTTTAGTGGTAACTCTATATTTTTCAAATTCTGGAAGTACACTGGCAAAAAAGTGACGTCCACCTCACTATTTTTTTCCAAGTCAGACTTATAAGCAAAAGGAAAAAAACAAACTGCAACGCCTCATCCCTGCAAAGTTTTCTCTCGTCATTTTGTGGGTTTCATGTAAGCAAAGCATTAGGGAACTTTGTTGATCCGCTGGTGTCCCATTGGTCGATCTCTGCCATCAATGGCCAGAATCCACGAAGCTTGTCAGTTGTCTCCCATTTGTCGGTTTCCCTTCATAAGCTTGCAGGTTTTCTTTGTTAATTACGTAGTGCCGAAGCTTACTTTGGAGTTTGGAGCGCCCATGAGTTTTTGGGAGCGGCTTCTCTCCTATGCCTCTACAGTTTGCTATTTTCCTTTTTCATTAAACTACGTCGTCGTTTCGGTGCAAAATACTATAACAAGTTATTATGTTTTTTTTAAAAAATATACTAGTCCTTTTTCATTAAACTGCGCCGTTTTGGCACAAAATACTGCAATAGGATATTATTTTTTTTAAAAAAATATTATTCAATATCTTGAAGTATTTTTTTAGTACCATTCAGTTTCCTAAAATAATGTTTTAAGATCCTAAAATAATTTTTCAATATTATCTAATATCCTGAAGTATTTTGAAAAACATTATTCAACATCCTGAAGTATTTTTTCAGTACCAGTCAATTCCCTAAAATATATTTTCAAGATCCTAAAATAATTTTTCAGTATTATACAGTATCCTGAAATATTTTTTTATTGTCAGTCAGTACTCTGAAATATTTTTGATATATTGGATAATACTGAAAAATTATTTTATGGAATTGACTGGTACTGAAAAAATACTTCATGATTTTAAATCATGTATTTTAAAATACATCAGGATACTGGATAATATTAAAAAATTATTTTAGGATCTTAAAAAAATATTTTAGGGAGCTATTTGATACTGAAAAAATACTTAAAGATGTTGAATAATGTTTTTTTTTAAAAAAAATACCTACTACAGTGTTTTGTACCAAAACAGCACAGTTCAATGGAAAAGGATGGCTGTGGGCGGTAAAAACATAGGAGAGATTAGAGAAGCGGCTTCCTGAGTTTTCACTGTGTTTGGCCCCATACAGTTTGGAAGCATTGTTTTGGGGCGGTGAGTGAATAATGGGAATTTAATGGAGTCAATTGGAGTTCAATATATGAAGGAATATCATGGTTGATTTGCCTGTTGGAACATTGCAAGGAGTTTCTTTTTCTTTTTCTTTTTCTTTTTTGGTCAACTTTCAAGGAACTGTTGAAGAGATCACAATATTTAGATATAAAAAAATTGAGAATTATTCATTAATAATAACTGTTATTTGATGCTTATCAAAATTAATAAATAAATAATTGTTGTTTGATCACTTTGATGTAATTCATAGTATCAGTAATTATTGGGAAACATTTATGATAGATGCACTTGTTGGAAACATAATTTTGTAATTTCGAAACAAATCTACACTCACATCTAGAGCTGGTAATATAGGTGTCCGCTGGTTTTGGAAAGGTTAGGGTTGGGGATTTCTCAACCTGTAAAAGTGGGGGCCGCACAGGCCCGATCCGCATGGCCCGCGAGTTGGCTAGTTGGCTCTCACATTTTTTTAAAAAAATAAATATGATAATTTTACAAAATCCACAAGTCCCACACTCCCATTTGCTACCTTCCAATTTCAAAGAGAAAAAATTGCAGCCTTTTTCTTCCTTCTTTAAACTAAATTATTATATTTTTATTGTTTAAGGATGATTTGACATTTTTGTCAGTAAACTTAACAAATTTAATAAATCTATCTCTTGAATTATATATTATGCTTTTGAATTTTTATAAGTAAAATGATTGATGTAAAGAAGGTAAATTTGATGACTCATATATATATGTTTTGTATTTTAGCCGTTTTAAGAAAAGATGAAAAAATATTTAACAAAACACAGACCCACAAGCTGACCCGCCAACATGCTACTATGGGTTAGGATCAACATTTTGTCAGCCCACGAAAGTGGGGTCAACCCGCATTCACAGCTCTACTCACATCTTATTTTTGTCACTCCCAATTCATAATACATTTTTGAACTACAAATTGGGAGAGACAGATTTGGTATTGAACGGAAAACATCACTAAATATTTTTTTCTCCTATATACTCCTCTATATTGTTGACAAACTTGCGAATTGATTCTCTGAGTTTACCAGTTTTATATTTTTAGTTTACAAAATTTTGTTAGTTTGTAATTAAACTCGTGCAAAGCATAAACTCAGTTAAACTCGCGAGTTTATACACTGAATTTACTGTTTTTACCATATTAAATTGTGTCAATTTGTTCTGAAATTCATGTTAGTTTGTTCATTTTGATCATTTTCAATGTCTTTACATATGAACTTCATGAAAATTTCTTTTTAAAATATGATAAATTATAAATGGTTATATATTTAATTTCAATTATTCATATTTAAAATATATTTATATTAAACTTGTCATTTTAATATTTTTATTAATTTATTATATACTTTTAATATTTATTTATTAATAAAAGTAAACTCACGAGTTTATTTAAACACGTGAGTTTGATAACCTTGCTTCTCTGTTCCTAAATGTAATACTCGCTCCAGTTCATAATATAAGTTATTTTTATAAGAATGCATTGGTCTACAATATAAATCACTTAAAGAGTAATTAATGCTTATTTGTCAGTTTTACCCATGTAGTTAATGCTTAAATGTTTCTTTTTGTATGTTCTCTCTCATTTGAAATCTAATTTAAAATGAATAAAATTGGAAAAATTTTCAATTTAAGACATATTTAATAAGTTAACTATCATTTCTTGATTATGATGAATTACTTGAAATAACTTATATTATGAATCGGAGACAGTGTCTAGTTTGAAGTAAATTTTGATAATAAATGTAAGACTCTTTTTTTTTTAATTTTATCTTTTATATTTATCATTTTTCTTCAAACTAATCTAATGTTGTGTAGAAATATTTTAGAGAGATCATATTAATAAGTAATTTATTTAATTTCCTTAATCTATACAAATAAAATAGACATCTCATACATTAAGAACCCAATGAGTACCAAAGCTTCCATCATAACATGCCTTTACATCAACAAATTGAAAAGATTTGATAAAAAAAAAATGATGATGGTTCCCCGACAGTAATTAAATCAAGTGAGAACGATTCAATTCACATTAAACAACATCAAGGTTCGAACTTTGTCAATGAAAAAAATAATCTCCAGAGTTACCCACTCTAATCTAACTTCTTTTTTTCGGCTAGACACAGGTATAATGCTCTATTGAAAACTAAATTTTTGAATAGATTATTAATCAAAAGATCCTACTTTACCTCATTGAGTGTTTGGTTCCGACTTTCTCTACTCCTTTTAGTGGACTCAATACTATTTGATTGACTCTCCTCATCGGCACATGCAATGACCTTCTTTGAACATGTCCATATCACCTCAAACGATTTTTTACCATTTTCTTCTCAATAAATGCTATTTCAACTCCACCTATATTTTATAGTTAGTTCCAAGATTAGGTAAGGGAGGAGGGTTGTGTTTGACTCTCGACAACCAACGTAAAAGTCTGTCAAATCTTTTATGAATAAGTATATTTCAATTGAAGACAATTATATTTGAGGCACTATTAAAACCAAAGGAGATTCGATCCTTAATTCACTACATTAAGAGGGATTAGCCTTTTCCACAAGGCCCAACCCCTGTTGGTCATGCTAATCTAACCTAATATTACTAGATATCAAATAATTGTTTAAGAAAAAAAAGAAAGAAACAATGGACAAAAAATTACACTTTTCGTGACCAAGTTGTCAATTCAATATTTAGCTGTATGTTTCAGGTCGTTTGCACAGCAACAACTTGACAGCAACAACCCAAAAAAAAAAACAGAGCAGCAGTGTCATGTTGAAAGAAAACAAGCGTTGTATCCCCAGAGAAAACGAGAAGCAATGTTCACCACCCACTTGGTGAAAGCACCAGTGCCGCTTACGCAAATATCTCTGCTTAAGATGCGTTATCTCTTGTGATATCAGATATAAGGCTAAACCAGAATCCACAGTGGCCAAGCTGGATAGGATAAACATCTCTATGCATTTTAAACTGCAAATTTTTACGAGGGACAATATATATATGTCCAAAGTTCTTTGAGGGGGTTTCTATTTCTTATAAATTACTCCCTCCGGTGCTTAATATAAAACATATTTGAAGAATTGATCTTAGTCTTAAATATAAAACAATTTTCATAATTGTCAATCTTTTCCTGATTACCCCTATTGATACTTTATCAAGAATAATCAAATAAGATAATGAAAGAGAGAATTAAGGAAGATGACTAGGGTGTTTTAGAAAATACATGTCATATTAACTAACTTAACTAACTTCCTTAATCTAATCAAATTAGGTAATTATGTCTTGTATTAAAGATCAGAGGGAGCAAGAATTATGAGTCAGGATTTGTTATGAATCATGATTGGAGGGAGTGAGAATTATGAATCAGGATTTGTTATGAATCATGATCAGAGGGAGTGATGAAAGTTCATTCAATTGTGAAGCATGGTGAATAGAATGGCTGAATTCCTGACCACTTTGTCACTTAGGGCCCGTTTGGTACCATGGAAATGGAAGGGTGAGAAATGGAAGTAGAAGTGGAACCTAATATTAATATGTTTGGTATGAGAGAGATCACTTCCTGTTCCTGATGGAAGCCACTTCCATCAAAATCGATGGAAGGAACTTCCATACCTAAACCCATAGAACTGAGTTCCAACCCCAGTTCCATCATTCTATTTCCAACCTTATCCTTCTTCTCTTCCTTCTTCCTCCACCAACAACGATGGGCCTCCTCAACGACGGCAATGGTGGCCTTCCACTAGCAACGACGGTGATAGGCCTCCACCAATAGCGACGATGGCGAACCCTCTGGTGGATGTGATGAAGCGACGGCAACGGCAACAGCTAACCCTTCTCCTTCCTCTCCTTTCATCTTTGACTTCTTCTCGTTTGGATGGCTTATTGACCTTCTCCACCAGCAACGGCGATGACGACTGTGACGTCTTGTTTCCACTAGCAATGACGACAGCGATTATTGCTTAGCAATAAAGATCGAGTCAAGGTGCAACTCGGATTTGGTGAAACAATTTGGGTCTTTGGTTTGGTCGGTTTGCATCTCTGGTATCCGATCAACGAGGTTGGTGTTCACCGGTGATGGTTTTGGTGCTTCAATTTTTGGTTCGGCTTTTCAGCTTTGTTTTTGGTGCTTCAATTTTTCTTGCTCTTATGGTTTAGTTCCGTCGATTTGGAGATGAAGATGAAGCATTGTGTCTGGTACTGTTGCTATGGAAGGCGTTCGCAGGTGTGTTTCCGGCGATGGTGATGCTCACTTGAAGGTGGTGGGTGTGGGTCGATTAATCGGACAGACAGAGGGGAATTTTTCTTTTGTTGAAGGGCATTTCTGTGTTATAAGTACACATTTTAATTAAAAATTATATCTCACTTCCACCATCCTACCAAACATGTTTTATGAAGCACTTCCACTTCCAATTCTACTTCTATTTCCACTTCCGATTCCGCTTCCACTTTTATAAAAAACTCTTCTATCGTACCAAACGGGGTCAAGCTTTCATACACTGTCAACGACCCACTTCTCCTAAAAGCATTGTTAAGACAATCATGATCTAATGCTGAGCGGGTATGTCACTTTAGTAGTTAATATGAAATTCTAGATTTAAAGCATGTTTGTTTCAACTTAAAAAAACTTATAAGTTGCTTTTTACGTAAATCGAGACACAACTCCTCTCACATACTTACTTCGTATACCGTAAATCACTATTAAAAAGCAACTTATAAGCAATCGAATCGCTCAACCAAACATACCATTAAACTTTTGGCCATTGCCAAAAAGGAAAACCTAATAATTTAAGCATAGCCTTAAAAAACAAAATCTAGCTGGCAAGACAAATGAGCTACCAAACAGAGATTTCATAGAATTAACAATCAAAGAAACAAATTCAATATCTCTCTTGGTCAAGTTGGATGAATTTGTATGCCATCAAAAAGATACTAAAAATTGGACTTCAGTTTAAGAGATAGCAGCATGACATATTGTAAGACTCGTAGTTTAGATCCATGGTATGAATAATTCTATAAAGCTCACAACACAAACCATCACAATCACAAATTCACAATAGCTAGAAATTATATGAATTTGATGAGTTTAGGAGAAAATTTCTCTGACAGTACAATCAAGATTAGGGTGAGAATAAACTAGTAGATATGTGAATCAGATGGGTAACTTATGAGGAATCTTTAAAACGCACTGTTATTTCATATATACACACACACACACACTGCAGAGAGAGAAGAAGAATTTAGCTTACAGAGAATGTTGGAATGCTCAGTCAGTTTCGGATTATTACATTGCAGTTCCCTTAAAGCACAAAAGGTTGTGCAGATGAGCAAGAACAATGAGGGGGGAAAGGTCTAAAATCTTGCACAACTGCTCTTAAATAACCATATTTGGATTTTAAGAAAAAAAAATACCATTATAATACCTACATAGGAACACAAATGTGAATGTGAGACTAAGAAGAAGAGCCATCATTTAAGAAGCATGGATACTTGCACAAATACAGAAGAACACTACAACACTACAACTCCACAAAATTCTGTAGTATGGTGGAATCTGATGTACCAATGCTTCATATCACCACGGTGTTCCTCTATGCTAGGGCATTGGCACCAGCAACAATTTCCAGAATTTCACCGGTGATCTTGGCTTGACGTTCCCTGTTGTATATTATCGACAAGTTCCTCTTCAACTCCATAGCGTTATCGGTAGCATTGCTCATAGCACTCATTCTAGCAGCAAGCTCACTGGCAAGTGACTCCTGCAATGCTCTAAGAATCTGAGAATTCAAGTACAGAGGCAATAAGGCATCGAGAATCTGAACTGGGTCTTGCTCAAACTGCAAAATTGGGGAGAAATCGTCTGTCTTGGTCCTCATAACATCTCTCTCAACAGTCAACTTTCCTTCCCTTGTGGTCAACCTAAAGAACTCATCTTCAGCAGCATCCACACAGATACCATTCACATCACAGATCTCTCCTTTTGGTGACAGAGGAAGTAGAGTATGAATCACAGGATCGGATTTCACCAAAGACACAAATTTTGTGTATAACAACTCAACCTTATCAACCTCTTCACTTACAAATAAAGAGAAAACATCATCAGCAATGGTTTGAGCTTCTTTTGCAGTTGGAAGAGTTCCTTGTTCGAGAAATCTATCCACTGGGATATAAGGCCTACGAATGAAATACGAATTACCCTTTTTCCCAACGCTAATGACGGTATAATCAAGACCCAGTTCCTTCAAGTCTGCGATTCTTGCTTCAGCCTTTTTAATGATTTGGTTATTGTAACCCCCACAGAGACCTCGATCCCCAGTACAAACAACCAAAGCCACCTTCTTAACAGGCCGAACTTTTGTGAGGGGAACATCGACGTCGTCAGTTTGGAGCTGCTCGTTGATGTTGTAAAGGACTTCGACAAGGGTCTCAGAGAAAGGTCTGCCATTAACGACAGCTTCTTGAGCTCTTCTGACTTTCGCGGCGGCGACGAGCTTCATGGCCTCAGTGATTTTCTGGGTGTTCTTCACAGAATCAATTCGGCCTCTGAGCTCACGAAGACCACACTGGATTTGCGTTGCAGAGGATCGCGAAGGAGATGGGTGCTGAGAAGGAAGGTGGAAAAAGGGGTTAAGGGAAGCACGGAAGGAGAGGGAAGAAGCATCGGATAAAGAAGGTTTCGAAGAGACCCACATTGTCAGATTGGAGCAAGCCATAGTTGTCGATATGGGGATTCTCCGAGGAACAGGAGGAGGAGGAGGAGGAAGAAGAAGAGGGAATGTGGGTTCTGTATTGGGATGGCAAAGGTGGCGTCTTTTTTTTCCCCTCTGGTTTTTGATGATCTTATCTTGAAGAAGAAATAGAGATTGTATTATGACTTATGAGGTGGAAGGAAGGAGAAGAGGAATGAGTGGAGGGAGAGGAGGGAGTGGATGAGGTTTAAGGATAACGATTTTGACTGTAGGAGCTGAGCCGAAGCTCAAAATTACGAATACTTTATTCATCACTTGTTCTTAGTGTGGGTCCCAGAATCTGATGTGGTTTCAGCTGAGTGGATCACAGCACATGATGGTCCAGGTTCATCAGCTCCATAGGCATTATGCGGCTGTTCGACGGGTTATTCTCTTTCTGTAGGTAAAATCAGGTTTCACCTTTTCAGTTTTCAATATTTCATATTCATAAGCAGCTTGAGTTCTTTTATGAAATTCCTTTAGAAAATTCAGTGTTCGTTTTGAATAATTTATTTTTAAGTAATAAATACTTATAAATCGTAATTTATAATAAATGAGATAAATATGTGAGAGGAGTTTTATCTCGACTTACATAATAAGGACTTATTATTTAAAAATAAACGTTTCCAAACACAGCCTCAACCCCCTAACTTTTCAATCATCATGCAGAAACAATAGTCGTAGTTTGTAGTGAGATTTTCTTGTTGAGTTCCCCTTTTCGGTTCTTACAAGATTTTTTTTTGTCTCTAGACTTAACAATGGGTCAAACTCTCTGACATGTGTGTATCAAGATTGGGTCTAGACCTTTATTTTTTGAATTTGGATTCCTCACCATGCCTATATTTGTAATCAATCTATTATAAATGAAATAATTAATAAAAAATAATATGAATGTTTTAACTTTATAACTTCACTTAGGCATTGTATAAATAAATTTTTAAAAGACTGTATGACTAAATCAGATTCAAACATTGTCAGACCAAAATGAAGATAATAAACTTGAAACTTCGTGCTCAAATAATTAACACTCCTCCAAATAGAAAATCAAAATCCGTATTTCTTTTTCCTATTTTAGGGCTTTATTTGGGGGAAAATTCAAGTAACACCGGCCCAGCCCACGTCCCACTGCCTTAAACGCTAATGCATAAATATTAAATAGGTTTTGGCATGAACAAACTGGAAAAGTTGGAACGGTGAATAAAAGAATAAAACAGACCCATCTTAGTTGAATATCAGTTATTTCTAAACTTGCAATTAACCAAAATGCATCTCATTTAACATCATAATGGAACCCCTCAGGAGAAATTACCAGAGATTAAAGCATTGAAGGCAGACAGCTAGGGAAGTGCCAAATGAGAATAGTAAGCATGATGTCTGAAATTGGTGTGCGCTGAAGATGAGAAATGAGTTTGGATAAATATTCACCAGAAAAACAGAAAGTTTGACCTATTAAGATGTGAAGAACTTTTCAGGTAGTTAGTACAAGTACTATGTATTCTGGTCAGGAAATCATCATCTTCATCAATTCTTTGGCTTCCTGATCACGAACAAACTTAGAGAGAACGTTAATCAGTGTATTATAATATGTGACTCTGTTTGCAGATATCCCTGAGCCCTTTTCATTTTGGAAGCCAAAAGAGAATACCTCAATCAATCTGTGCACTGCTGCAATACCTATTAATCAAGGTGTTATAAGTCGTGACATTAATTGACTGTCTCCTTTCCAGCTCTTCAAATAGACGTTTTGTAACATCCATTGAGGCCACTCTACATAGACCATATAAGGACAGAATTGTATATTACCAGGTTTGGCTCCCTTTTCTTGAAGCATAAGTCCTAACGCTTGGCTAAAACCCTGATATGATCATTTCATTCCACATTTATTCTGCAAGTATTAGTTTTCCTGATGCAATTATAAATCAGAGTGTTGGGCCAAACAGAACCTCCTGTCATCAGTGCCATCTTTTTGATAAGCTTCAAAGCAAGATCTAAGTCACCAATTTTGCACGCCCCATCAATCATCATGTTGAAAGAAACAACATTAGGAAAAATTCCACCCTTTAACATCCGATAAAAGCACAAAAATAGTTTCCATTAATCTACCATCCTTAGAAAAGGCATATATTAGTAGATTATAAGTATTCATATTTTCCAGATAGCCATAAGAAACCATCTCTTTATACAATTCTCAAAACCTATTCATTTTTCTTCCGGTTAGTTTCTGTGGGTGATTTTGATATTCATATAAAGTTTAATTCATTGCTATCCTAGGGTGCACTGGGTTATTCTTGAGATGACTGACAAAGACAAAGCCATGAGGGAAGAGCTGAAGGAAGTTGTGAGCTTAGTACAGAAACAGAGCAATCCATTTCTGTCTTTTCCCTATATTCTCGTCAATAGTTTCTAAACATTTTCGTTGCTTGTATCTTTTTTCGAGTCTGTTCGTATGATGATTGTGCTAGGTGGTGAGGGCTCTTGTATTTGATTATGTTGTTCTTGTTATTGAGATTTCCTAGTTCTAGTTCCTGATGTTTATCTTCGTTCTCTGTTTTCCCTATGGTGTGTGGTTTTGCTTCTTTTAGTTTTCCTTCTGAGAATTTTTTCACTCAGGACTTTCATCAAACACCTCGCATACAACAAAAAGAGAGTTTTGCACAGGTACTGCAAACACTTACAGAATTAGGGCAATGAGCGACCACCTCGTCATTGCTCGACTCCGGCGACATCCCATCGAAGAAAGTGTCAGTAAGCACGGCGACGGCGAGAGAGGAAAATGCGCGACGGATGAATGAAATGAGAGAAGAAGAGCCCCGAGGGATGTGTTGTACGGTTAAGATCAGTGGGGTAGAGCAGATGAGCATAGCGGGCAAGGTGATTTGGGCCCAATCCTAAACAGAACGTGGAAAATTAATACTCCATTTTAAAATTGTGACTTTGTGCAACTCAATATATATATCATTTTGACTCTAAAGGGTCATAGAAATGGAAATGTATATGGATATGGAAATGGAAATGAGGTTTAAAAGTATGTTTGGTATGTCATGGAAATGAAATATGATTTTTAGATGAAAAGACCAAAATATCCTTCAATTTTTTTTAAAAAAAATATCTCAGAGCCGACCGTCTCCTCCCAAAAAGCTTTCACCATTCCATTGTTCAAGCAAAATTTCAGAGCATCACCTCCCGAAAACCAGAAATGGATCTAGCAAAGGTGAAAATGAGGGTGGGAGGCCGGATTTCAGAGCATCGCCACAGTCGTCCTTGGTGGAGAAGTCAAAGGAGCGATCTGGATCTGGCAGTGGATGTGTGGTTCTTATTGCCGTCGTCGTAAGATCTGTGAAGAGGATGAGTCTCCGTAGTTGATCGCTGGAGGTCGTTGTCGCCGTTCGCTGAAGGCTGTTGTCATTGATCGCTGAGGCCGCTATCCTTGATCGCTGAGGTCGCTGTCATCGACAGCTGGAGGTCTCCATCGTCCACCACTGGAGGTCACCATCATCGATCGCTGCAGGTCACCACCGCTATCGTGGGTAGTTGGAGGTCAGAGATGAGGGGGAGGTCTGAAAGAGATGGAGAGTGAGGGTAAAACAAGAATTCCATGGAATTTTTTGGAATTCCATGGGGTAAGAGATGGAAGCCAATTCCTGAATTTTGATGGAATTGGCCTCCACATGGAATTCAATTCCATATCTAATTTTTTGTACCAAACAAGTTTCATGATGGAAATGAATTCCATTTCCATATCCATCTGGCCCAATTCCAGCGTACCAAACGGGCCCTAAACAATTGGGAGGGTAAAAGTAGGATTGGAAGCTTTTCATTGTTGTGTTTGGTTTAGCTTTTTCCCCACTTAGCTTATAGCTTATCACTTTTGGCTTTTGCTATTGTTTAGAGGAGAGAGGGGGTAAAAAAAAGAAAAAGAAAATAGAGGAAAGAGAATGTACACATGTAGCACCCGAAATTTAGAAAATATGAAGCCGCAACCAAAATTTTAAAATAGGATAAATTTGAAAACATTTTCAAAAATGAATGAAACCGGTCTACAAAAATCATTTAGGATTCGGGAGTCGATTGTATATAGGGAAGGTGTTAGGCACCTATAACACTCATTCAAAAAAATGGTTATCCTAAATTAATTATTTAAAAATATTATGGCCTTTAATCTAATGATAATTACCCAAATAAAAAAAGAGAATATTTACAAAAATAAATGAAATAAAAACTAAAGAAAAAATGAACATTTATTTACAAAAAATAAAATAAGAAAAAATATATTTATTTACAAGGTTGGATTTGACCTAGGATGAAAGCCTAGGGCCTACGTACACTTTAGAGGGATCAAAACCCACGTAATTCGAGAGGTAGAAATGCGTGTCACTTTGTTGGTGTTTTTTAGAAAAAATTTCTTTAATTTATTTTAGAAAAATATTTTTTGTTTGGTTTGTATTTTTTAATTTTTTAAAAAGGCATTTTTTATTATTTCATATTAAACCAAATTCATTTACTTTAAGAAAATATTTTTTTTTAATTTTGAAACATTTTTATTTGCAAAGAAGAAGAAAAGAAGTGCATTCTCATCATACCATTCAGAGTAGAAAATTCAAGATGATAAGAAAATCAAGAAAGACATGGTGAGAGTATGTACCTTTTATGATTTGAATCCCACTACAATAAGAGATAGGGTGATATAATCACATAATAAACAAGAGACAATTGTAATCACATTACCTATATCCATTAAGTATGACATCTAACACCATTAGAAGATAAGACAACACATACCTATTGATTCCAAACAGAACACGTCCAGCAATATATATATGATGATTCAATGGGACAAAGCAAGTCCACTTAATTTTTAATCCCATATTCAATGTCCAACAAGGTTAGCATATATTGGGATAAGCTAAAAGACAAGAATAAAGTCATAGAGAGGTAGTCAACGTAACATATATTGGATGAGCAAAAAGACATGAGCAAAGTCATAGTTAAGGGAGAGGTAGTCAAAAATATATTTTGCACAAGTGGCTGAACGAAAATAAAAACAAAAGCATCTCTATATAAGTGTATCCGTTTACACAAAGCATTGAGTATAAGGCAAGCAAATGGAAACCAACAAAACTCTTATAAGCCTTATATATAAGGATTTTCCCAGCATTTAAATGGGTATGCCTCCATCTCTAACAAGAAATGTTCATTGGCTTAGGCAATAATATTAAGACTTTATTTAGACAAAGCAAAACAAGACGGCCTCTTATGTCAACTCCCCTTCCCCATGAGAATTATGTATGAGCAATGAAAAATGAGAAACTAAAATTAGCTCTCTACCTTTCCTCTCTTTCTTCCCAAACTTCTTGTGTGTCTTGCTTCAACCCTTGCTCTCCTATTTATAATCTCAAGGTAGAGTTTTCTTCATAAAAGCTCCTTCTTTTTTGAATTTTCATTTTTGATTTTTTTGTATTTTATGTTAAGAACTACCTAAATTGACCCAATCACCATCAATGGAGATTTTTTTTTAATTATTTTTATTTTTTTGTATTTTCTATTGATAAAACTTCCTAGCTTGACCTAATCACCATTAACAGAGATCTTTTTGTTTTTAATTTTTTTTATTATTCTTTCCACAAGTAATTTCCTAATTTAAACCTATCAACATAAATGAGTTTTTTTTTATGTTTCATTTTTTTATTTATTATTTTTCCTTAATGAATGACAATGCCAATCATTATCAATGAGGAGATTTATTTATTTATTTATTTATTTTTTATTTTTTCCCTTTCAATGATGATTGACAATTTGGACACCGATAATCATCAATAGGAGAATTTTCTTATTTTTTCTTATTTTTGTTTTTTTCCTTTCATTCTCCCTACAAGTAGTTTCCTAATTTAAACCTATCAACATAAATGAGATTTTTTTTTATTTTTTTATTTATTATTTCCCTTAATGAATGGCAGTGCCAATCATCATCAATGAGGGGATTTATTTTTATTTTTATTTTATTATTTTATTATTTTTCCTTTTAATGATGATTGTAATCCCCTGCCTTAATTAGCATAATTAAGATTCAATAATGCATAATAAAATGATTTAGAGACCGCCAGATAGTTTAAAACTCATTTAAAACTCCCTCCTTGTAGTAGGGATTTCACAAAATTTTCAAAAATTCTTTCCAATCCTAGTCTCAAGTTCAAACATCGAATATAATTACCTGTGCAGTTATATCACATTTAACAAATCAGAGTGTACAACTTTATTCCCGACAACCCCCGGGTTGCATCTATGTATAGATCTATAGGGTTTCAGTTCCCAATTAGGGGATTACACCACCATGTACTTAAAACTATTTACAACTCAAAAATATCATATAGTAATCCCTATCCAAAATGAATAACCAACATGGCCCGAATCCAATGTCCCTACAGGGTTCTAACCGCTCCGGATTGTCCTCTTCTCTCTTGAGCCACTTGCCCTGTTTGAAATGTTAGTCATTGGAAAGAATTAGATTCAAAAGAATCCCAGTAGTAACAATTTATTTATACCACACATAATCACATAGCATGTAAGCAAATTGTAATATCCCAAAAAATGATTAAGGGCTAATGACTTTAAAAGTGGATATAATTATTGTTGAATAAATGCTTTTGGAGAATGTGTGATGGGAATTTGGATATTTTAACTATTCCAATGGCTTCCTTGTGAAAATTCATGTGGGGAGAGTGTTTATTGTGAAATTGGAACCATTGGGAACAATCGTGCAAAAGTTGAAAACTCTGTCCATTGAAACTCTGTACAGGGCAGCCAATTTGTATGGACGTTTTAAATAGGCAAATGGTGTCTAAAAATTCTGAAATTTTCCAGTATTAAATTTCACATGTCAAGCTTAAAAATTAACATATAATTTGTATCATTTTGATTTGTGACCTAAGAGTTTTGGATTTTTGAAGTTTGCCCAGCGAAATTAATTATTTTCTGGAACAATATGCAAAGATTGAAATTCTGAGAATTTTGTGGTGATTTTCAGTAATGGCCAATATTTTTCCTATGAAGAGGACTTAAATATCTTTCATTTGGCTTTGGAATCACCTCATTTCGATTTTTCTAGGATTAGTTATGATTTTTCAAAGTTTGGGCAGAAAATCTGCCAGAAAATCCGAAAATGGGAATTATGACATCATCTCATTAAAAGATGATGTCAGCATGGATTATTAATCAAATTGCTCATCTTCTTCAGCCATTTCACACCATTTCCAGCTGAAGATAGTGAGAGAAAGTTGAGAGCTCTTAGAGAGAGAAAAAGGAGAAATCTCGCAAGGTAAGCCGATTTCTCCGACGATCTAGCTCCTAACGCGTATAACCTTGTTCCTAAGCTTCTCTTCTATGTTATTTAAGGTGTTTGAGAAGAAAATTTGATGTTCAAGGGGCTAGGGTTTTCAGCCACTCTTGAGAAAAGCTAGAAGGAGCTTGAGGTAACTTCCAAACTTTCGTATATTGCTTATTCTGGCTGCTGTGGGCAATTTAACCGGTGAAATTTCACCGGATTGCCATTGGTTTTAAAGTTTGGAAATGATGTGGCCTAGGGGTTATGCTGCCCAAATTGGGTCTTAATGTTAGTTGTAACCTAATGTAATGGTTAATAAAGTGGTTAGGAGTAGAAAGGAACGCGTTTACGGAGCTGAAGTCGTAAAACCCCAATTTTTCCCGGAGCACATGTATATTTCGGCCAAGGCTGTAAATGGGTCTTAGAGTTGGATTTTCAATGATTTGATGATTCCATTGGATTCAGTGGGCGAAAATAGGTGGGGTTACAGTTGGGCACTTTTTCAAAAAAGGCCGAGGAAGCATAATTACGGAAACACCCCTAAAACCCTAAAAGTAGGGCTGCCAAGGGCAATTTCGTAATTTGACATTGAATTTGATAATTCTGAGTACGGAAATGGATTCCTTGGGCCGAAATATGTTTGGATAGCCCAGATTAGAATTTCGAGAAAAGTGCAACCGGTCCGGGTATGGCGGGCCCAGGCCGGGTCCCTGGGGGTATTTTTGTAAATTTTCATTATAGGCTCATATAACCCTAAGTAACACTATGGAAGTGTCTAAATAGTGCATTTGGAATTGTAGGATTCGATATTTGCCGCCCTCGTGAGCCAACTGCGCTGAAGGACGTCAGGAAAGGATCAGGTAGTGACTCTCTCTCTTATACTATGTGTAATGCTCTGTATGTGTGTGTTATCACTGTTCTGTAATGAATCTTTCATGCTGCTGCGGTTACAGCTGGTGATAGCTGTCGTTTACAGCGTAAGCTGTCGTTATTGTGATTACAGCGTAAGCTGTCGTGATTATGATTACAGCGAGAGCTGTCGTATTGTGTATACAGCCGTGAGTGCTGTCGTTTGTGGTGAAAACCATGTATCTCTGAGATTGATGTTGCTGTTGTTGCTGGTTGTGATTTATATACATGCTTGGTATTTATACATTGTATGAGTGGTTTGTTACTACTGAGATTCTCTCGAATCTCATTCCTTCCTATGACTAACCTTTCAGACAGGACATGTGGCTCAAAGGAGAAGAGGCCGACCCGGAGCACTTAGGACCCTTAGGGGTATAGTTGATTTTGGAAATGTTGGTTATATCTTTTGAATTCGGGATTACTGTATAATCTGAAATATGAATAGTATATTCGATTTTGGATGTAATCCCCTAGTGGATACTTAAACCTCAGGTTATATATGTATAGAATCCGGGAGTTGCCGGGGAATTGGTTTTACACTCTATCATACGTGAATGTAGATAAACTGCACAGGTGATTATATTCGAATTTTGAAATGGAGACCAGGAACAGGAAAGAGATTTTAAATGATTTTGTGAAAACCCTACCACAAAGTAGGAGATTGAAACGAGTTTAAGTTATCCGAAGGTCTCTAATCTACTTTAATTATTTAATATCGAATTATAATTACATGATTAAAGGCAGGGTGTTACACAAATCACCACATAGTAGCAACAGCACAAATCACACTCCACCCTCATCCCCTTTTACTGCTAGAAAGGCACACCGTCCTAACTCGAATCGTTATTAGCGACTCAGGGACTGTTGGCATGGCAGTGCATACACATAGCCTTACGACTCACATATAGCCTTTTAGCCCACAAATAGCCTTTCGGCTTCCACATATTCACAAATATCACACCCTATCCTTATCCCGTTTTATCGTCAGGAAGGCACACCGTCCTAACTCGAACCGTTGTTAGCGACTCAGGGACTATTGGCATGGCGCCCCAAACACAATTTCACAAATATTGGAGCATTCAAATCTGTCACAAATCAATGATAAAGCACACATACAATGCATCATATATGGTATAAGAGAAAGAGTCACTACCTTGTTCCTTCCTGACGTTCACTGGCACAGTAGGCTCACGAGTACGACAGATGTCAAACCCTATAAACCAAATCAGGGACAACTAATCATTCTCTTTTCCAAGTTTTTAATTCCATAATACTTTAAGTTGGTTATCATTTAAACTCTTTAGGTAACTATTAGATGCCTAAACATATGCCTAAAGGGTTGGGAGAAACTACCCCAAAGATGCCTTTTTAGGAACAAAACACTAATTTTTGAATGGCTCACTCGAGTGATGATGGACTTGCACTCGGGTGAAGGTGGCTCTCACCTGTGAGTGTTTGACAGAGAGTACCACAAACGACTTGAAAGTGCTCACAACACTTGAGCATGATGGCCTGCACTTAAGTGATGACCTCAAATTCACTCGAGTTCCTAAAAGTGAAACACCAAAAGTGTTTGCCGAGAGCACACCCAACTTAGAAGAGAAAGCTCACTTGAGTACTACCCCTGCCACTTGAGTGAGAACATAATACTTGTGAGTGTCAGATCATACTCTTGGAATCTAGCCTGTGAGTGCTTGACCGAGAGCAACCCTTAGCATGAACATACACTTGCACTCAAGTGAACTCATGCTCACTCGAGTGATGACCTATATCACTCGCGGATTAGGAAGTGCACTAGCGCTTCCCACCAGAAAACCCAAGCAAATGCAGAAGGAAAAGATAATTTATGTTACTGCACTCGAGTGAGACCCTCACTCACTCGAGTGACATTCATCAGAACCCAGAAATGTAGCAACTGATAGAGTTTTCGAGATTTACCGAAACTGATCCCAATAGTTCCAAAACTTATACCAAAGCTCATTCCCACACAAATTCTCCTAAGGAACCTATTGATAACCTCAAAACACCCAAAATTCCACTCTATCACCTCGTTTTCAACTCTAGTTCACAAGATCACACAAAACCATAATTTACCAAACTTCCTTATTCAATTCCAAATAAAATCTAATGACATTATAACACATCCTAACACCATTTTCTACACCACACCATTTCAAACTCCTCCATTATCCAATTCTTATGAAATCAGGGCAAAATTCCAGAATTTACAAAGCTTAACCAAAAATCATAACAAATATACCAAAATATCACAAGTGCTCACCTCTTTAACTTGCCAAGATCAAATCTTTGTTTCCCCAACTTTCAAATTTCCACAAGTTCTCAAACTCCTTAAATCAAAAATATGAAAACATAGGAATGAAGCTCTTGATACTAGGAACATGATTAATGAAGAACTCTTGAGCATTAGAAGCCATTTAGCAAGTCAAGATACTACCTTTCACTTTCTCTTTCCTTTCCTTACTCAACGAAAATGGAGGTTAGATGAGAGAGATGAAAATGATGAAGAAATAGATTTTTCTTGCCTCACACACACACATAACCAACCTTGAGGGAGAGAGGAGAGAGGGAATAGAGTTTGAACCTTTTGACCAATCCAATGGTCCACAATTTGACACTTGGTATAATCCTACTCCCCCTACCATGAACTCATATAAGCCCATTTACATAAGATTTCACCTTTTGCTCAATAAATCCTAGCTATTGATCTCAAGTTACCTATGAGTCTCCTATTCCTCTTCGGTAACTGACCAATGGGTCGGTAAATTTTACCATTTTACCCCTGATTAACACAATATGCATTAGACCATCATCAGGCACATTTCATATCACAATTCACATCATATACTTTAAAAGTGTTTAAATAACATTAATTACATCACTTTTAAGGTCCTTAGCCCTTAATTACAATTTAGGATATTATAATGATCGCCAATTTGGACACCGATCATCAATAGGAGGATTTTCTTATTTTCATTTTTTTTATTTTTTTTCTTTCAATGATGATTGCTAATTTAGACACCAATCATCTTCAATTATTTTTTTACTTTTGAGGAGGGCCCAGACAAAATAGGTTGTTCACAGTTGCCCCTCTTTACTTGCTTCGTAGCTAAGAAAAGTGAGATTCTTGTCTATGAAGCAAGTAAAGATAAGAACATGTATTTTGTCTGGCCAAAGAACAAAAGGTGCCCCCTTGAAACCAAAGAGGGTTTGGCAAAATACTGTACCCATGCCCCTCAGAGAAAGCTTGCTTAACAACATATGGGCCTTTATAATTCGGAGCCCATTTACCTCTGTCATCTTCTTGATTTGGTAGGATCTTCTTGAGGACTAGGTTTCCTACTTTAAACCCCCTGAGTCCCAGTTTCTTATTAAAGACCCTAGCCATTCGTAATTGATATAACTGCCCATGACATATTGCTGTGAGTCTCTTTTCTTCAATCATATTTAATTGTTCAAACCAAGAGCATATCTATTCACTTTCATTTAGGTCTGATTCAGCCAAGATTCTCAGGGATGGTATTTCCACTTCAATTGAAGTAATAGCCTCCATGCCATAAACTAAAGAGTAAGGGGTTGCCCCAGTTGAAGTACACATTGTGGTACGGTATCCGTGTAATGCATATGGAAGCATTTCATGCCAGTCTTTATAGGTCACTGTCATTTTACCGATGATCTTCTTAATATTTTTATTGGCTGCCTAAACTACACCATTCATCTGTGGCCTATATGGTGCAGAATTATGATGTTTAATCTTGAATTGATCACATAATTCTTTAACTGTGGCCCCGTTGAGGTTTGGTGCATTGTCAGTTATGATCCTCTTCGGAAATCCATATCTATAATGATATTGGCCTTTAAGAACTTGATGAAGGCCTTCTGAGTAATACTAGCAAAAGAATTGGCTTCTACCCACTTAATGAAATAGTCAATAGCAACGAGGATGAAACGATGACCATTCGAAGCTTTTGGGTTAATCGGCCTGATGACATCAATTCCCCACATGGAAAATGGCCATGGAGATACAAGACTATGTATCATAGTTGGAGGAGCATTAGCTTTGTTGGCATATATCTGGCACTTATGACACTTTCTAACATAATTGATACAATTTTTCTCCATAGTTATCCAGTAGTAACCAGATCTTTGAGCTTGTTTAGTTAATGAGTGGCCATTTGCATGTGTACCGCATATGCCTTCATGGATCTCTGCCATAATCTTGTGCGCCTCCCTCATGTCTACACAGCGTAGCAATGTCCCATCAAAGCTCCTCTTATATAGGACGTTATTACTAATAAAAAGCCCATAGCCAACCACCGGATGGTCTTCTTTTCATTGTGTGTCACATCTGGAGGGTAAGTACCATGTTCCATATACATCCTGATACTATGGTACCAAGGTTGCTCGTCGTGCTCTCTTCCAATATTGAAGCAAAATGCTGGCGATCCTCTAGTCTCAATCTGCATTGGCTGAACTTGGACCCCACAATCGAGTTGGATTATAGCTGCTAAAGTAACTAAAGCATTAGCGAAGCGATTCTTTTCTCTGGTAATATGATGGAAATTGATTACTTCAAAATTTTTGATCAACTCTATCAAATACTCTTGATAAGGGATCAACTTTGGGTGTTTGGTATCCCATTCACCAGTCACCTGATAAATTATAAGAGCTGAGTCACCATAGGCTTTTAGGTTTTTTATTCCAAAATCTATGGCAGCTTGGAGACCATTAATACAAGCTTCATATTCTGCCATGTTATTGGTGCAGCAAACCCTAGTGTTATAGAAATAAAAAATTGCTTTCCGTCTGGGGATATGACTACTACCCCTACACCATTGCCATGCATATTTTCTGCCCTATCAAAACACATCTCCTACTCCTTTGATTTGCTTTCCTCAATTGGATCCTCTTTAGCACATATGTCTTTAACTGGAAATTTGAAATCTAGTGGCTGACATTCATCTATGGGGTTTTTTGGTCAGTGATCGGCTATCGTACCAACCTTGATGAATTTTTAAGTGACATATCTTATATCATATTCAGACAATATTACCTGCCACTTAGAGACTCTTCCAGCTACATACGGGCTTTCAAAGATGTACTTGAGTGGGTCCACTCTAAAAATTAACCGAGTAGTGTAATAAAGCATGTATTGCCTCAACCTCCTTGTAGCCCAGACTAAACCACAACAAGTTTACTCGATCATCTGGTAACGTGACTCACAATCATTAAACTTCTTGCTCAAGTAATAGATCGCTTGTTTTCTTCACTTAGATGCATCGTGTTTCCCCAGCATGGCTCCCATGGAGTTTGGTCGTATTGTCAAATACAAAATTAAAGGTCGTCCTGGTGTAGGAGGAACCAAAATGGGGGGATTTAGCAAATAATCCTTGATTCTATCAAATGCCTGCTGGTAATCTTCATCCCACTTCCTTGTGAAGTTCTTTTTTAAAAGCTTCAATATCGGCTCACAAGTTACAGTCAGGTTAGCAATGAATCATGCAATGTAATTCAACCGCCCCAAAAAGCTCTGAATGTCTTTTTCTGTTTGAGGATGGGGCATTTCCCGTATTGCTTTTACTATGTCAGGATCTACCGTAATCCCTTTTTGCCTTACAATGAAGCCCAACAATTTCCTAAATAAAGCCCCAAAGACGCATTTGTTAGGATTTAGACATAGATTGTACTTACGTAGCCTTTCAAATAGCTTTCTTAACACCACAACATGGCTTTCTCCCTTAGAAGATTTAGCTACCATATTATCCACGTATACTTTAAGTTCTTTGTGCATCATATCATGGAAGAGTGCTACCATGGCACACTGATAAGTTGCCCCAGCATTCTTTAGCCCGAATGGCATGACGCGGTAATAATAAGTGCCCCATTGTGTAATAAATGTGATTTTTCTTTATCCTTTTCATCTATAGGGATTTGGTTATGTTAGATCCCAAGTTTTGATGATAACAAAAGATAATTATATGCAAAGTATGATTTTACAAGTCTAAAGAATGATTACAAAGTTACCAAATGCATATAGAAAAATTTTGTGATGTTTGCGGTCAGATTTAATCGATGCACTCGAGCAACAGAGCTAGCATTTGAGCATGAAGCTCTTTTACACTCGAGCAGATGCGAGTGTTGGACAGAAAGTGTTTGCTTGAGAGTAAATTACTATCAGAACTACTGATGCACTCGAGCACTGGACATAGCACTCGAGCATTAGGCTCTTTCACACTCGAGCATATGCAAGTGTTGGACAAGAAGTGTTTGGCCGAGAGCAATTACTGTCAATCTTACTGATGCACTCGAGCATTATAACCAACATTGGAGCATGAAGCTGGTTTGCACTCGTGTACTAGCGAGTGAGGGACTGCAAGTGTTTGGCTGAGAGTCATGAAGAACAGAGAAGCACAAGCATGCACGAGTGAGAGTTCACATGCCCGAGTGATACATCAGCACTCCCGAGTAAGAAATCTAACTTTCTCAATTTTGATGCAAGTGCTGATGACAAGAGTATATTACAGGAGAATATTCTTCTCACTCGAGTAGGAGTATGTATGCTCGAGTGAGGGCCCACTTCACCTGTGAGTGCAAAATCACACTCTTGCTAAAATGGTATGCGAGTGTTGTCCAGAGACGCAACTCTTAGTGTAAAATACAAGGACACTTGAGCAGGGGGAGTTGTGCTCGAGTGAGGACCCACATCACTCGCAAGTGAGAAAATGCACTCTCTCAAATCATGTGGAAGTACGAGTGTAAAATTGAAGCAAAAGGAGAAAATATGTTTGTTCACACAAGTGAGCCCCCTCAATGCTCAAGTGATACCTTGCCAGAAGACAAAATATACCAGTCTTACAGCGTTCAATCCGAATATGGTTTAATGATATTTATTTATCTTATTATCACTTATTATTATTATTTAACATCATTTTGAATGTATTATAAGTGTGATACAGGAGTTTGAATGTTTGAAATAAATAGACACAGAGGAAGTCAAACAACGACAGACAACATCATTACGACCATCCAAGCACGTACCTACCGCGTTCAAAGATTTCAAATGTACGCATGCCGTTCCACAGTAACATGCCCCGCTCCACAATGATCATTATTCAAATGGGCAAAATCGAACATCTATAAATACAGAGTTCCAGAGATCATCAATAACAACTAAGCACAAGAATTCACATAAGTAAATTCACGAGTCTCTGTTATTCATATTTTCTCTGTATTCATATCGTTCTTCAGTGTTTATCACATTTGCTCTGTAAGAGAGTTTATATACACTTCAAATTCTATTTTCATTTGATCTCAAGGTATTGGGACCTTGAGAGGGTAGATATCCTTACTAGAGAAGCAGTTAAGAGAATTCCTAGTAAAACTTTCCACTCAAAAGACTTACAAGATACAAGCAGTAGAGAACGTTGCTGCTCGTAAGACTTATAGTGGTATAAGCAGGAGAGAATGTTGCTGCTCATAAGACTTGTATATGTAAGCAAGTGAGAAAGGTCATAGGTTGTTTTTCTGCACGTAAGACTTGTCGTAAGGGGGAGAGAAATTTCTTAGTGTTAGAATATTTCTGCTAGTAGTCTATTCGAGGACGATTGTTGTTTTGTGGCATTTTGAGAGCCCATTGAATCTTGGAAGGATAGTGAAAATCTCAATAGGTCTTGATCTCTGAGGACTGGACGTAGGCCTGGTTTTTAGGCTGAACCAGTATAACTTCCTGTGTACTAATCTTCTCAACTCTACTTTATCTACAACTACTATTATATCACCACGTCAAACAAAAAATTTATCACATCACCTAATTCACCCCATCTTGGGTGAAGCTTGCCTTTTTCAGGTTATACCCTGAGTACCCATCTATGAACGAGTACCTATAGCTACAAGCTGTATTATCAACTAGGACATCAATATGAGGCAATGGAAAATCATCTTTTGGGCTAGCTTTGTTTAGATCTTGATAATCAACACACATTCGAATTCTGCCATCCTTCTTTGAGACAAGAACAACATTTGCTATCCATTGGGGGTATTTAGCTACTTTAGGAAACCCACTTCTAATTGCTTTATCACCTCATCTCGAACCACTAAGGACATATCAGAAGTGAGCCTCCTTAATTTCTGCTTTTTAGCCTTGGTGTCTGGGAATAAGGGAATCTTGTAAGAGGCAATCCTTGGATCAAGGCCTGGCATATCTTGATAGGACCATGCGAACACATCCATGAATTCTTTAAAGAGTTCAACCATTTGCTCTCTTTCGGGGTTATCTACTATTCGGATTCGAGGATTTTTTGTATACTTGAATGATCTTATCATCATCACACTTGTAATCATGCATATCAATGGTAACAAGCGAATCATCATTCAGGGACTCAGAAACCTCTGCGTTGGACAAGAGTTACGAGGAATTCGATATCCTGGAGGGTGAAAACTGAACAACGAATGAATAGAATAAAAAAGAAGAATAAGCATGGATATAAATAAGTGAATTTTATTCGCATATCATTCTTTATTCATTGTTCATATATGAGCTCACCTAAAGGTGCATACAAAACATAAAACTGTAAAATAATAGAATTGAAGGTGTCCTCAAACTCCCAATTTTCCAGAGCTTTTCCAGAATCATCAGCTGAAATCCACGTATAAGTCTTTTTACCTATTGTTGAAACTCCCAATAATCGGCTTGTTTAGCACTTCAGAGGATATAGGGAATCTCTTCCTTATGTGGGGGATATCAAAGTACTCATCTTCCCTCCCTATCTTTAAGCTTGCTTGCTCTTTCAACTGTCTTTCTAATGGTGGCTCGTATCCTAACCCTTAGTGCTTGTGATTCTCTTGTAGATTTATGGGGGATTTGATGCCTTGGAGGTGAGTGCCTAATCCTCCGCCATGCTTAAACCCATTCTTCTCTATTATCTTGGTTACAATGGAGTTGACATTTTTATATCCCTTGGGTCTTTCAACTTCAAAGCCTTAGAAAACCATTCCTTCCTCGTGCTCGGTAGCCTCAATGTATGGAAGAGAGCTCGGCTTGCTCACAATGATTTTTTCTTCGCCCTTAATTATCACTATCTTCCTGCTATCAACGAACTTTACCTTTTGGTGCAAGGTAGAAGGTACCACCCCAGCTGAGTGTATCTATAACCTCCCCAACAACATAGAGTATGATGGGTCAAGTTTATAAGCTGAAAGTCTACTACGGATGAAGCTAGTCCAATTTGCAAAGGCAAATGGACCGTTCCCAACACGCCTCTCTGAGTACCATCGAATCTTCTAACCACCATGTTACTCTTTTCAACCTCTGACGCCTCTACTGACAATTGCTCAAATGTGGATAGTGGTAAAACATTTAACGCTGATCCTCCATCTATCAACACTTTGCCCACTGAACCCTTTACACTTTAGGCAAATGTAGAAGGCTTTATACTGATCAACGACTAATTGAACAACTTCTTCTCCTAAAAATGAGATGGTAGAGAACGCCCTCGCCACATTCATAATGCTTGCAACCTTCTCTGGGATCACACTGGACTACACATATGCTTCATCTAGGGCCTTTTATAGCTCATGACGATGTGATTCAGAACTCAAGATTAAAGAGAGAATTGAGATCTTGGCCGAAGTTTTATTCAATTGGTTTACTATGCTATATTCACTTTGCTTCATGATTTGAAGGAATTCTTCATCTTTATTTTCCATGCCTTTTAGACCAGAACTTGATGGAATATCAACATTGGCTTGTTTTCCCTTTTTTGACGATCCAACATTTTGTGGTAGATAGGATTTCCCGCTTCGTGTTACTCCTGTTGGTCAAACCATTATTTCGTTGCTGGCCTCGACTTCCATTACTTGCCATGAGGGATTCTCAATAATACCTTTATACCTCCATGGTACGGCTTGATTACTCTGATATGGAAAAGGGGTCGGCACCTTAATGGTCACCGCAGGCTATTGCAATGGAGTCAAGATGGTGAAAGAGACAACATGGGAATTTCTTTTTTCATATGGTTCCATAACGACGAACTCGACATGTCTTTTTTCCACCATGCCTACTTCTTTCTCTTCTCGAGGTGTATACCTGCTGCCTTTAAACAAGCATGAATATCTTCCCCTACTAGTAGAGGATCATTAGAGAACTCAATTTCATCAACAACATTTACTTGGTTTTCATGGCTTGGAAGAGGATTGACGTTGATAGTGGAGTTGTCGTTCCTCTTCAATTGAATGTGATTAGAATCAATTAAGTCTAATACATTCCTCTTGAATGTTTCACAGTCCTTTATTGAGTGTCCTGAGGCGCCCATATGGTATTCACATCGGGTATTAGAGTCATACCAAGTGGGGAATGACGGTTAAAGCTGTTTGTAAGTATGTGGCCCTAACAGCTGAGATTTCAAAAGTTGGCGATATAGCTCAGTATTTGTCATGCCTAAATCTGGCCATTGCAAACTATCTCATTGTTGCCAATTTCTTCGTCCTCCAGCTTGACCTTGCCTATTTTGTGTCGGATCATTCTTTATCTGTTGAAACCCATTATTACCACCTTGATGTATTGCTTGGGGTTGTCTAGTAGTTTGGATGAAGCTAACGTTGCCTTCCTTCTTCTTCCCGTTGTTCCCCTTTTTAGTACTGCTCTCGCTTTGAAGAATCCTACTGTCGCATATGCCAACATCGATTCGCTCACCAATCTCAATCAAACTAGAAAAATTGGTGACGTGCGTCCCAACCATGTACACAGTAGTAAGGTTCTTGTAAAGTGAAAATGAAATAAGAGCTGAGCTTAGATGGTATAAGGGGAGGTTGAACTTGTGCTGCGACCGTCCTCCATCTTTAGGCATAATCTTTGAAAGCTTCAGTGGCTTTCTTACTCATTGACTTCAGTTGTTCCCTGGTGAGGGCAGTGTCAAGATTGAACATGTATTATTTCATGGATACATCAGTCAGATCTCTCTATTTCTTTATCTTTGTCTGATCAAGTTGCATGTACCATTTCAGTGCTGGCCCTTCCAAGCTTTTATGGAAGAATAATAGCAAAAATTTTTCGTCTTGTGACCATACAAGCATCTTGGTGCAATAAGCCTTAAGATGGTATATCAGATTTCCCGTACCATTGTATTTATCAAAGTCTGGCATCTTGAATTTTTTGGGAATTGAGACATATGGTGCCAAGCATAAATCTTTTAAATATAGTAAATCCCAAGTATTTGGTCTTTCACTTTACCTAACTCTTCCTTCCATCCCTCCTTTTCAGTTGATAGGGAGGGAATGTTGAAAGTGTATATTGAATCTTCACCTGGTTGTTCCTCCTTAGTGCTCGAAATTTGAGGATTCTGTTTACTCTGAGGCTCTTCTATCGTTTTTTCTTTCTCGCCATTTTCTGGTATTCTTATCTCAACATTTTTCAATGGATCAGATGTTCCTGACTCTTTCTCATTATTCTGGGTTTGAAGAGCTATAGTCAAGGTGGAAATCATTTCTTTCAAATATGCCATTTGTGCCTCCATATGAGACATCCAATTATTCATATTAGATTCGGCTTCACTGGGATTGGCTGCCATCTGACGACTATGTGAGCGCGTGTTATATGAATGCGCAGGGGGTAGCTGGTTAGGACGTTTAGACAGAGCAATATTGTATCACCTGCTTAGGAAGGAACAAAATATCATTAGTTTATTTAAACTTACAATTTCAAGCGGGCATAGCGAGTTATCACGATGTATTGCCATAAAGGTCTTCTGGCATAAGTATCCTCTAGCTTCCTCTGGGAATCTATTATTCCATAGGGACAATCTAGAGTTGATCATTAAATATGAGGGACCTTGATTCCCATCCTAGCCAAGATATTTTTATTTGGTGAGTGTTTATCCGGCACATAGTCTTTTGGAACGAGTGTCCTTTAGCCTCCTCAAAGAATCCATTATTCTACAGGGAGAACTAGAATTTATCATTAGATAGAGGGGACCTTGAATCCCACCCTAGCCCAAGATCTTGTTATTGATCGTAGTGATAAGCATACAAAAAAACAATGACAGTAAAAGAAGCGAGATATGCTTTTATTGGATAATATCAAAATTTGGTTACAAGTTTGAGTTCCTATACTATTTGATGACATGAGTTTAAGAATTCAACAATCTCTGCTAGTGGATTCAAAGAAATAATCATGCCTTCAGCGCGCTTGAATGTGCTAGCAAATTCTGGGATCCTGGTGTTAGCAAAGTTGATGAAATTACCACACCTCTTTACCTATTCTTTTGTCACAACAACATGTCTGTGGTAGAGGAGTTCCCAGTTGGCTAAAACTTTCCTTTCATGATTCAGCTTGTCCACGAGGCTCTGGATGGTTTCAGCGCTATTGGCCCTTACAGCAACCAATTCACCCTTCTTGTTTTCTAGGAGTTGAGTAAGAATATCAAATTCCCCTTCTAATTTCTTAAGAGGGGTATTATCTTACAGTTTCTCTTTAAGAAACTCTTTTGCTGTAGTCATCTTTAATAGTCGAACTCTATTATTCTTCATTTACCTATCGTTTTCTTGTATAGCCCTTTTTAAGCTTTTGTTTTCTTCTTCCAGCTTTATGATCCTTGAGCGTTCTTCTAAATCTCTTCTCTTTCTCTTTTCTGTCAATTTTTCTTAAAGGGATGCACATTTGTCTTCTAGCTGACTCATCTTTCTCTTATTTTGTGATTCCATCACAAATAACTCCTCCAACTCTTTGTTTTTCTTGTTTCCAGGCGCCTTACCAACTCTTTGTTTACTTCTAGGGCATCATTTCCTACAAAGAATCTTGGGGAGAATAAGATGGATTGGCTCCTTTAATTCTGTCATTGAGCTAGTCCTTATAGCCTGGAGTTGCACCTATTTCTCGCTTCCCCAGCTCAGCCTTTCCCTTGTATGCTATCTTGCTCCAAGTTTCTTTGATTTCTCGACATAAGTCCTTCCCACTATCTTCTCCGTACGAGAAGTGTATGGCTTGTACTTCTTCCTGAGAGGGAACTTTTTGCCAAAATGCTAATTGCCTTAATGCTAAAGAAGGGTTGTAGTTAATACATCTTCTTGGTCCCATGAGAGGCACATTAGAAAAGTCCTCACAGTGATGGATAATCTCTTCATCCTCCCACCATCTATTTTCTATAAGAGAGAATCTTCTGTTAACCATGAGAACTCCTTCCTCTAATCATTTTTGTTTAATTGAAGATGATTGAAAGCCATAAGTGGATTAGTAAACTTGTCATGCCTTTCTCGGAAGTACTTCTTCTTTCCATACACGTAACTCAGCATCTATACCTCAAGCAATGCAAGACAGCATTTTATTTGACATTCCTTCTTTAGGTGGCATTGATATAATGACATGTAGGTCTCTGCTAAAATTGTGGGTACTGGGTTAATTTGGTAGTGTTTGACTAATTGAAAGACACTAATAGCTCCCAAGTCGATTATTCCTGCTGATGAAGGAAAGAGGTCATGCCATAAATAGCCAAGGCAAAAACCCTGCAAAAACTCTCCCAATCTTTATTTTATGCTAATCTTGCTAAGCGAGCTTCCACTGTGGTCCTTCTAATCCCCTTGACCTGTCCGATGCCTACAATCTGTACTTCTTCCATGTGAACCCCTAATAGCTTCGCTATTCCTCCTTGAGAAGGTAGCCGACCTAGATAATGGTATATCTTATCACTCCTCTTAATTGGCATCCTAAGGATTTCCCCTTATTCTTTAAAGGTTGGGGCTAGTTGAAAATCAGAGAAAGTGAAGCATCTTAAAGAGGCATCCTAATACTAGCCCAGTTCTATGATAGCCTCATTATGCATAGGCATGTGCAATAAATCAATGATATTTCCATACTTCTTCATGAAACCCAATTTGACTGAACCTTGAATGTAGCGACTTAATCGAATTATGCCTTCAAGTGGTTCTGCTCCTGCAGTCATTCTGATGCCCTTCCCTCTGTATACCTTTCCTGTATGAACTTGATTTAAACTTGGTTTTTGTGCCATTTAACATTTATGCCAAATTTTCAGTTGTTGGATAACCCTCTTACCCTTCATTAAAGAAAAGAGAAGGAAGAGTCAGAAAGTATTTCCAAATATATGCTATGTAATATCTCAAAATGTACTCAAGGGCTAAATGTACAGAATAGATGGTGGGATTAATGACAGAATTACCTCTAGAAATTTTGTTACGACTTTAGTCAATTTTCATATGCAAAAAATTGGCAATTGAATATTATATTGCAAGTGGATATTTTATAAGATCATCATCTCCCTCAAAGGGCCATGACTTACGTAAGATATAAGGAGACAATATTGGTTATTAATATATGATATGTGAAAGCAATTTGACCAAGTTGTAAAAGGTGGTGACTAAGTCAACAATTTCAACTAAAGAAGTAATATTTGAAGAGTTGGAATTATGATTGATTCAAGAAGCTCTTTTGGCTATTCCAAGGGCTACAATTCGTATGGCATGAGAAGGAAAAGAAAATATGTTGAATTGGTAAAATATTGCAACTAAAGTAATGTATTTGAAGAGGCAAAAGTTATGATAAATCAAGGAGTATTTGTTTTTGCTCTTTAAGAGCTATTTACGGTGACAATAAAGAGAGAAAGAGAAGCACATGAAAGACCAAGTAAGGAGATGAAGACTTGGTCAACAATTGTAGGCCAAGCATAAGATGATATCTTGTATACAAAAGGGGAAAACATTTCGGTCAAAAAGGGAGGAGGAAGGAAAGAGAAAACTTGAAGTAATTTTCACCACATCTTTTATCTACTTTTGCACCATATTTTCGTTTGGACTTTGAGAGATAAGAGGGGCCAAAAATCTGATCATTAAGTCACATATTTCATCTCTCCTCAAGTCGGTTACAGCAGCAAAAAACGTGGAGGAAGAAAAGCAAGGTTTTAAGGTGAGCTTAATCTTGATTTTTCACCTTCTTAACCTCATCTATGGCTCAAGTGACCTTCATGAAACTTGTTCCTCTCTTCCTTAGCTTCATTTCTATGGTTTTTTTTTGAAGAGGAGGAGTTTTCAGCCACCTTGCAAGAACAAAAGTTGAGGAATCAAGAAAAGAACACAAGAAGAAGCAAGAGGTGAGTAAGAGCATTATGTTGATGTATATGATGCTTTAATTGGCTGAGTTGTGGTGGGCTATTGTGACAGCCCTAATTTCTTTTTTTAGGGTATATTAGGGATCATGAAGCTTTCATCCTATATATGTGCTTATATGTTGGTTTGGAGGCAAATGAGCTAAGCTTAGTAATTAGATAGTGAAGTGGTTGGTTGTTGTGAAATACCCTAAAATTCTGCCAAAACAGGACATGAGGAATGAATGGGAATTTGTTCATTTTGATGTTACCATTGTGTTCTACACGAAAAATTATGTGGGAATAGGTTTGGTTGTTGATTTTGAAGCCATTGGACACATTGGTTGAAAATTGGAAAAACTGTCAAGTGTAACTTTGTGCAGGGCAGTCAGTTTGTAGGGACATTTTGAATGGGCAATTGCTGTCTAAAAATTCTGAAACTTTCCAGTCTTAAAGTTCACATTTCAAGCTTCAAAATGGACATATGATTTGTGTCATTTCGGTTTTTGAGCTGGGAGTTCTAGTTGCCCAAAGTTTGATGTCGAAACTGGACCTAATTCTGGAGCAGTGTGGAATGTTGTATAATTCTGGAATTTTGTGGTGATTTCTGGTAGTGATTCATATTTTTCCTATGAAGAGGACTTCAAGATCTTTCAATAGGCTTTGGGATCACCTCATTTTGATTTTTCTAGAATTAGTTATGATTTTTCAAAGATGTTGGAAAATTCTGGCAGATTAGTCACCTATGCGAAAATTGAAGATTTTATGGCATAATGTAATATTGTGGAACTTTGAGGTTAGAAATTAGCCTTTTAGGTTAATTGACCACTTTAGCTCCTTAGTTGACTTGATTAATTGACCATAGTGATAATCAACTTAAAGTATTATAGAGAAAAGAACTTGGGAAAGAGATTGACGGGTTGTCTCTAACTTGGTTATAGGATTTGATATTTGCCGTCCTCGTGAGCCCGCAGTGCCAAGAAACGTCGGGAAAGGATCAGGTAGTGACTCTCTCTCTTATACTATGTATAATGCTCTGTATGTGTATGTTATCACTGTTATGTGATGATTCTTTGATGCTGCTGCGATTACAGCTGGTGATAGCTGTCGTTTACAGCGCAAGCTGTCGTTATTGTGATTACAGCGTAAGCTGTCGTGATTATTATTACAGCGATAGCTGTTGTATTGTGCATACAGCCGTGAGTGCTGTCGTTTGTGGTGAAAACCATGTATCTTTGAGATTGCTGCTGCTGTTGCTGGTTGTGATTTATATACATGCTTTGTGTTATGCACTGTGTGAGTGGTTTGTTACTACTGGGATTCGCTCGAATCTCATTCTTTCCTATGACTAACATTTCAGACAGGGCATGTGGCTCAAAGGAGAAGCGGCCAACCCGAAGCACTTAGGATCTTTAGTGATACTAAGGATTTTTGAGATGTTGGTTATCTACTTTAAACTCGGGATTACTGTATATTTTGAATTAGGAATATTATATTCGATTTTGGTTGTGTAATCCCCTAGTGGATACTTATAAACCTCAGGTTATATGTATAGAACCCGGGAGTTGCCGGGGATTTGGTTATACACTCTGATATAATTGAATGTATATTAACTGCACAGGTAATTATATTCGAATATTGGAATTGAGACCAGGATGGGGAAAAGAGTTTTGAAAGTTTTGCGAAAATTTTCTTCTGTGAGACTGAAAGTTTAAAACAAGGTTAAAGCATCCAATGGTCTCTATTCCGAATTAAATATGCATTATCGAATTATAATTACGTGTTTAAAAGCAGGGGGTTACATGCTATGCAGATGATTACATGTGCTTTCTAGCCTTGATATGGGTGATGGACATTAAGAAAAAACAACTTCGCCTCCTCAAGAGATCTATTATCTCATAGGGAGAATGAAGTACCCATTAACCTGTGAATGGCCTAAGCCATCACGCAGCTAAGGGTTTTAAAAATGATGATTATTTCTAAGGCCTATATCAAATGAAGCTAAAATGCTAATGAATGATATAATGATACCTCATGAGTCCTAAAGGATTGTCTCTCATTGAGATGTTTTCTAACATGATTGATGTGATGAGTTATGGTCTTTTAGGGTCATAGACCCTTAGACTAAGGTTGACTATCTAATGCATACATCGTCCTTGTGATGTATCTTTATGTGAAGTGATGCTAGATACATACTCAGGTGAAGCGACAGTTAGTCACTTGATCCTAGGGGTTTCATTGATTATGCATAGATGACAATAAAGATGATTAACAATAAATAAATATATGCCCCCCAGTGTCTTATTTTAGGAATAACCCTAGGTTGGGGGATATCTACCCTAAGAAAGGCAGGTACTAATTAATTGGGTAGGTCGATAATTTCCACTAATAGGTGCAATTGTTTCAATGTAGTTCTAATTCTCACAGATAAAGGCCTCCTAACTACCCCCATCATAAAGATGAAGACCCTCATTTAACGAAATTGACTTTCAGGGAGTTGTAATTCTTGTGTGTCTTACTTCAACTCTTGCTCTTCTATTTATAGTCTCAAGATAGGGTTTTTTCTTCATAAATGCTCCTTCTTTTTTGAATTTTCATTTTTTATTTTTTTATATTTTATGTTAAGAACTACCTAACTTGACCCAATCACCATCAATGGAGATTTTTTTTTTAATTTTTGTTTTTTTATTATTCTTTTATATTTTTTATTGATAAAATTTCCTAGCTTGACCTAATCACCATTAGTAGAGATTTTTTTATTATTCTCCCCACAAGTAATTTCCTAATTTAAATCTATCAACATAAATGATATTTTTTTTCTTTTTTATTTATTTATTTATTAATTATTTTCCCTTAATGAATGACAATGTCAATCATTATCAATGAGGGGATTTATTTTAATTTTAATTTTTTAACTTTTTCCCTTTCAATGATGATTGCCAATTTGAACACCGATAATCATCAATAGGAGAATTTTCTTATTTTCGTGTTTTTTTCCTTTCATTCTCCCCACAAGTAGTTTCCTAATTTAAACCTATCAACATAAATGAGATTTTTTTTAATTTTTTTATTTATTATTTTCCCTTAATGAATGGAAATGTCAATCATCATGAATGAAGGGATTTATTTTAATCTTCATTTTTTTTATTTTTTTTCCTTTTAATGATGATCGCCAATTTGGACACCGATCATCAATAGGATGATTTTCTTATTTTTTATTATTTTCGTTTTTTTTATTATTTTTTCTTTCAATGATGATTGCCAATTTGGACATCAATTATCATCAATTATTTTTGTATTTTTGAGTGGGGCTCGAACAAAATAGGGTGGTCACAATACATGGTTAGCAAAAAAATACAAAATGTATATATAGCATAGAAATCCTGATTAAAGATGATAAATTTTCTCTTTCATATTATATTATATGATATTATTTTTTTTGTTGGTAAAAAGTATGAGAAATTTAATTGGAGAGAAAAACTTGATAAATCTTTATACACAAACTTCCTAAAAATTTGTCACACATAGAGTTCTCTGAATTAGGTTCTTATCATTTAAAGTTTCAATATATAATTATAATATATATGTATTATTTAATAAAATCCATATCCTTTTAAATCATTTTTCATGTAAACTTGCTTTTCAATATTAATCATCTAAACAAGTTTTCAAAAGTCATATGAAAAAAATAATTTCTATCACCACCAATTCAAACATAAATTACATTACACAATCTGACTCTTGTCAATCTTAAGTTTGCAAAAGTCTTATTAAAGAAAAGTCACTTTTGTCACCGCTATCCCAAACACACTAAACTTGAGTCTTTAAACTTCAACCCACGCCAACTCAATCTCTATCCTTTAATCATTTAAAACTTTAATGCTTAAGTTTCATAAAATATACTACCTCCGGTCCTAAATATAAAAAAAGTTGACTTTTTTTTTAGAGAGATTAAGGAAGCTAAATAAGTTACTTAATCATGTAATATATTATGTATCCTTAAATTATATATTAGTTTATTAGTCAAATTAATTAATTTGGAGAAAAAAATAAAAATAAAAATACTCTAAAGTAATTTAATTAGCTTCCTTGATTTCTCCAGAAAAAGTCAACTTTGTCTTATAATTAGGACTGAAGGGAGTATAATTTTATGATTAAATTATACAAAACATTTATGAACTTTAGGTAATTTACACATAATCTTTTTAATATTTTAAATTTTGTATTTAACCCTTCTGGTTTTATTTTTTTTATCATAGACCCAGAGTGAGGAAAAGTTCAAATCCTGGCATAAATAAGGAGTTTTTATAAAATTATTAACTTGCATAGAATGTTATATGTTTTATAAAATTATGTTATATGTCTTTTGTTAATCCAAAGTGACAATTTATATTTAAAAAAAGGGAAAATCCCTCAAAAAGAATTTTAAAATTAGTAAAAGACAAAAAGGTGATCCGAAATTACATATTTCCAAAAAAGTGCAAGTGCCTGAACTGGGATATTGAATTTGAGACAAAATGACGTGCATAACCCTAGAAGTTTTTAAATTGAAAAACGTTAAGGGAGCCGTGATAAGAAGGGAGAAATTGTGCGAAAACGCGGTCGGGACTCTTCATCTTCTTCAGGCGTCGTCGGTGCCGTTAGTTGACCCTGGTTCCGTGGCGTTGAGAGAGGATAGTGGCAACGACACTGTGGGGCGAATTTGGGGTGGATTTGAGGAGGAGCGAAGGCGAGGATAGGTTGTGGTGAAAGGTATTGGACAGTTGCAGAGGTACCGGTGTTCGGATGCGAATTTAAGCTTCGGTGCTGAAGTTCGGTAAGTGGTTGTGTTTAAAAATGTATTTCATTTTAACTTCTCCAGTTGATTAGAATGGCGGTTCAATGTGTATGGGTTAAAATAAGTTTGGGAAATGTGGATAAAATGTAAAAATTACAAAACCTATGAACTCTATTGTGAGAATGTGCATGGGTTAAGATAAGTTTGGGAAATGTGGATAAAACGTAATGAGGAAGGTTATAAAATAAGTTGTGAAACTCTGTTGTTAAGTGAGGAAGTTTGAATTGCAACTTTTGAAATTTCTAAACCATTGAAATAGCATATGAACGCGTCAATTGGTGAAGTTGTGAGACGGTGTTGAGATTAGGAAATTGTGATTTTATTGTTGTAAGAATGTTATACATACAGTTGCGAATGGCTTCAGTGAAGTTGTGAAACAAAACCTATGAAAACCCAAAGATAACTTGCGAAAATCGAATATTATAGGATGCAGAACTCAAGTTTTCCATTGATAACTCGAGTTCATATCATCACTGGAGGGTAACCGGCGAGTAATTAGGCTTATAGAATGCAGAACTTGAGTTATGAATTGATAACTTGAGTTTACCAATATAGTCTTACATTTTCACAACATCCCGTTAGACTTTCACAACTCGAGTTTGCCATTCATAACTCGAGTTCATATCATCACTGGAGGGTAACCGGCGAGTGATTAGCTTATAGGATGCAGAACTCGAGTTTACCAACACAGTCTTACATTTTCACGACATCTCATTAGACTTTCACAACTCGAGTTTGCCATTCATAACTAGAGTTCATATTGTCATTGGAGGGTAACTGGCGAGTGATTAGCTTATAGGATGCAGAACTTGAGTTATGAATTGATAACTCAAGTTTACCAACACAGTCTTACATTTTCACAACATCCTATTAGACTTTCACAACTCGAGTTTGCCATTTTCACAACATTGCAGGGTGATCATCCCACTTCTGGAGACAAGACCATATTCAATAATTCAATTTTCTTCGTAAAAAAATTACTGATCAGAAAATTTACCAACCTTCCCATGTGAATATGTATGCATAATTTTAACTACCACAATCAGCAAAATCTGAATTATAACGTTTACCATTTTGGCAACCAAAGATTATCCAGGGTGAAGGAGCAACAACATCAAATGTCATAGGATCCAAATTTCTAGAAGAAAAAAGAGTCCAGTCTAAAGAATTTGAGTGGCTTTTCCTGCTAGAACCACTTAATCTGTAAGCATAGAAACACCAATAGTATTAAGGGTTATGCAATAAAAATATCAAGATAACATCACAAGTGAATAATAATTCAAAGTTTGTCGATTCAGACATCTTGAAAATTCATTGCAGTACAAGTGTTTTTCATATTGCATGAAAAATTCAGCTACTTTACCTAAATGACTGTCATCTCCTCTTAGAGCAAGCTACAGGAATATCACTAAGATCAGGAGCATGCTGCACACATTCATAGCAAAAGTTTCTAAAGAGTAAATATAAAGAATACCTAATTTAGCATTAATATAGTTAGAGCGGCTTGCTTCTAACTATAACATTCACATTACCTGATTTAGCATTAAAATTTCAAAAAAAAAAAAAAATTTGGCCTAATAGTGATCTCACCTTTAATTAATCACAATGATTTGAAGTATTGTAAAGAGTAAATATAAAGAATACCTACAATTTGTGCAAGGAATTCCTATTAAGCATATGTCATTGGTGCATATTGATTGGAATAGAAATTTGAGACAAATATTAACATTAAACCACAAAGAAATTGTGCTTATACTTTTCTGTTAATGCTTTCCCTCCCATTGTCTATGACTCATATGCAAGAATCTACAACAGCACTTCTAAGAAGATCCTGACAAATTGTTAAAGAAAGGTTTCACTTCCTCAACCTTGATCAAATAGAACAAAAACTTAATTATAAAACCTCATATAAAAGGTTGATATCCAAATTAGTAATTTTCTCATTCATTTTCAAACGTGGATAATCAAGTATTTTTACTAAAGTCAAAATTTTCAGTTTATACATGAAAAGTAGTTGACTGGTTTCATGAGGAGAATATCATGTAACTACTCTCTGGAAAAAAACTCTTTAACAAACACAATAAACAAAACTCAACTTCTGCAAGATGTTTGCTTTTACTCTGCCATTGTTAGACATAATCTTAGAGGATATATTGATATGCAGGCTCACAAAGTAGGTTCAAAACTTTAGGAGTTTGACATGTGATTATCTTAATCTAATCATCTAGAGTTATTGCAGACAGATGCATGTACAGGCATGAGCGTACAGCATTGGCGCCCAAGGTTTTACGAACCGATTGCATCGTTTTCCTTTGAATCGATTAACAGACTAACCAAAAGTGAAAATCTTAAAAATCAGTTCAATATATCTTGCATGTACTTCTAAAGAAACTAAAACAAAATGATTGAATCACTCAGCCGTGTGAGTGCACTCGCGCATTCTCTTCTAGCTAACCAATCAACTCATAACAATTAATGTCCAACAAGAAACAACAACTATTAGTCGAACAATCTAATCCTGATGGAAAAGAAATGATAACCTTTGCTAACAAAGAATAGCAAAGAAAGTTGGTTCAGCTTCATTATGATAACCTTTACTTGTTTTGTAGGATCCTCTGTATATGCGCTAAAAAATAGGGATAAACAGAGGATGACGGTGATAACTTATGAGACAGAACATACAACAACGGACTAATAGTAAGTTTCTCTTCAGTTAACTCGAAACCTATAGAAGTCGGAGGTCGAGTGGAGTCAACAGAAATATTTGGGGATTGAGGGATTTAAAGCGTGGAGGGCTGCTTAACTCAAGTTATAATCAATCTACTCGAGTCCTTCTTCCCCTTTTTGTTCCTGACTTTCCAGTTACCCTCTAGTGACGATCTTCACTCGAGTTTTAATTGGTAAACTCGAGTCTAACTGTGGATTGACAGCACCACCTAACTGGAGTGTGTTATTTACAACTCGAGTTCTGTGTATATTGACAGGATAACTCTCTGGTTACCCTCCAGTGATGGGGAAACCTCGAGTTTCTATTGGGCCAACTCGAGTCCACACGCGAATTAAACACAGGAATGCACTGGAGTGAGTTTTATACAACTCGAGTTTGGTTCTACTAGACACCATCACTCTTCGGTTACCCTACAGTGATCAGGATAACTTGAGTTTTTAGATTAAAAACTCAAGTTTGTCCTTAGATTCATAACACTACCTTACTGTCGTCTGTTCTTTACAACTCGAGTTTAGTGCAGCTTAAAACACGTACTATCTGGTTACCCTCCAGTAATGTTTATAACTCGAGTGATATATGGGCCAACTCGAGTCGTCATGGGGAAGTAATACAAGTACGCACTGGAGTTAGCTTCTGAACACCTCGAGTTTGATACGGCTTCACACCATTACTCTTTGGTTACCCTCCAGTGCTGAGTAAAACTCAAGTATAAATTTCATCAAACTCGAGTTTAATGTGTGTTTTAACAGGATCTTGTTTCTACCTCATTAGATTAGATTGTTATTATATTCATAACAAGATCATACATTTTCCTCAGCAGAGAAAGTTTGAATAAATACTCGGTAGCATCAACAACTATGGCCCTGCTTTTCCCATCGCGATCCAAACAGAAGATTGTATTTCCATAAATCTTTGAAATATAAACTGGGACATCAAGTGTTTTTATTAGTCATTATCTCCGTTTGGAAGACAATATTTGATGTGATTTAAAGTTGTGTAAATAAAAACACTATTGTCATCACAACTTCTACTTTTTACATGGATTGTCTCATGCAGGGTGCATTGATGCACAAGCTTGTTGCTAGCGATGACAATGCTATGTTTGCTAAGCAAGGCAACACGTTCCATATCATTAGACCAAACACATACTTCACAAAGGGTATCTGAATATCACCAAGAACTATCCTCTGCTGAAGATTAAATATAACCACCTCATTAATCTCGAGTTTAATGTGTACAAGTATGTTTTTGGTAGCATAGCTGCTGTGGTCAAGTATGTTTTAGAAGGTCATGATAGCAGAGTCAAGTGGGTTGCATTCTCATACCATTTTACAACCTTCCCATCACAACCACAACAATTGAAAAAATCTATCTCCCCACAGTTAAATAAGGTCTCACAACTTATGGAGAATCATTCACAAGTTCTACATAAGGATTCACAAGTTCTTCTATGAATTTCACAATTTCCTTACCTAAATTGACCTTTACATATATTTACCAACTTTTCATTGGGTTTTCACAAACTCCGATAATGTTTTCACAGGATAACATTCGATTTTCGTAGGTTATCTTTGGGTTTTCATAGGTTTTGTTTCACAACTTCACTGAAGTCATTCGCAACTGTATGTATAACATTCTCACAACAATAAAATCACAATTTCCTATATCTCAACACCGTCTCACAACTTCACCAATTGACGAGAATGGTTTTACTTTAGCTCGACCACGCGGGGGAAGAATATTGTCGACTCAATAAAATACATACATCACTCCTGTTTGTCTCGCCTCCCACTTACGTTCCCGTGCTGACTTTTACCCTGTATCGCGTCATCTTCTTCTTTTGTCACCAACTTCTTTTCTTTCATCAGAGGGCCAAATATGTCATTTTACCTCCAATTCTAATATTCCAGTTCAGGTACTCGCATTGATATGGAATATACAATTTTAGAGCACCTTTTTATCTTTTACTACTTTTAAAGTTCTTTTTGAGGGATTTTCCCTAAAAAAAGTACATAAACTTAGCTACAAGAGATCCATGATAAAAAAATTTAAAGGTTATGGTGTTAAATTCAAGCTTTGAAAAGTTAGAAGTTTATGCAACTAACCCAAAATCCAATGGTTTTCTTTTGTATAATTTACCCTAATTTTATTTTCTAAAACGAGCCGGTAGTTCCCGTGCGTTACACGGAAAGAATTGATTAGTGTGAGGAATCCATAAATGCACTAACTAATACCATTCCGTTGATGGTTATTTCCATCTAAGTGCACTGGTCACAACAACAAATAAAAATCAAAAGGTGAAATGACGACTTCAATTGCTATAAAAGAACGTCGGATGTTCATTTAATCATGGTATTGGTGGGAACCTAAGTATTGATGTTTCTAAACACTTCTTGATATACAACATTCTTAGTAGTGTTATTTGTCCCTGAATGGTTAGGCCCTACAACAATCTTAAGCCCATCCATGCTTCTAACTCTAGAAAGGGCAACATATAATTGTCCGTGAGTGAAAACAGGTTTTGACAAATACAATCCAACATGACGCAAAGATTGACCTTGACTTTTATTGATTGTCATAGCAAATGAAAGTGTAATTGGGAATTGCCGCCTTTGCATGCGAAATGGCCATCTAGACTCAGAAGGATTAAGATTCATTCTATGTATCAGAACCTTAACATTTGGTTTAGAACCATTAAGAGTAACTGCTTCAATGACCTTGTGGCCCAACTTCGTGACACGAAGACGTGTTCCATTGCACAATCCAGATGCTTGGTCAATATTTCTCAATAGCATTATTGGTGCTCCAACTTTCAAGACAAGTTTATGAGGTGGCAGACCTGAAGAAGTGATGGTGTTAAGGAATTCTGTTGTGTATAAGTTATCGAAATAGTCAGAATCTTCAGTTGACTTGCACACTGAGTCGCAACTTAAGAACTCATACTCCTGGCCTGGGAGCAATGAACACATGTGATCATTGATCTTGGCAACCATTTCAATCGTTGGTGCAAGGATAGCTCTGTCATTGAAGTAGTCATTGGAAGTTAGGTTGTCTAGAAGCAGGTCATATATTGTCTGCACAATTGCATTAATTGGATCATTGGAAGTTGGAATCAAGACTTCATCAGGGATTTCTATATCTGCAACACCATCAACAGGATTTCCTAAATTACCATCGCCAATGTCAAGTAACCATCGTGAGAACCATTCAATTCCTTTGTTACCATTTATAGGATGACCTTAATTCAAGCGCATGTTTTTAGTCAAGCGGATAATAGTGCAATATTGCCATAGCCGAGAAGAGATAATGCAAGAATTAACTATAGCCGCTCGTGAACCTTTTGGAATGACTGGAAGTATTTGCCTAAAATCACCACCCATAATAATGCACTTACCTCCAAATGGTAGATTGCATTGCATTATATCCTTTAGAGTCTAGTCAAATGCTTCAACACAATAACGCTGGACCATTGGTGCTTCATCCCAGATGATTAACTTTGTCTGCCTAAGCAAATTTGCTAACGGTGAATTCTGCCATATGGAACAGACTGAAAATTCATTTATTTGTATTGGTATTGCAAATCGTGAATGGGCTGTCCGTCCAGACGGCAATAATGTTGCTGCTATACCACTTGAAGCAACTGTAAGGACAATATCCCCTCGTGCACGAAGAGTGGATGCCAATGCATTCCACAAGAATGTTTTGCCAGTGCCACCAAACCCATAAACAAAAAAGAACCGTCCGTGAGGAACTTGCAACGACGCCATAACTTGATCGTACACATGTCTTTGATCTACATTAAGAGCCATCAATAATGATTCTGATTGTGCTCGTAGTAATTCTCTATCATAACATAACTCTTGTAGGATCAATTGGTTGGTGACATCAACGGTAGGAATTTCATTTGGAAGAGGAAGAGTATTGAAGTCATGCAAACTCTTTCCGTTTGAACGCAACAACGCATCAATCTCTTTGAGGGCAGCATCTTCCTTTTGAGATGGAGGTATATGGAAACCTATGCAATGTAACAGCAGATTGTAATAAGGAAAACACATAAGCATAACTTATGTATGAATTAAATGACGAACAATGGATTTGAAAAGCGAGTATCGAAACACACCTGCGAATCTATCATCCCTGTGCGGAATGTACAGCATATCTTCAGACAGGATATTTGATGTTTCTTTCCACACATACTCTGGCCGTTGCACAGAACCACAAAGCAACATTGTGACAAACAATTTCCTTAATGAATGTCCCGAAGCCCACAGAGAGGCTTCTTTAATAGCATCAACATATTCTCTATCATCATCTAATAAGCCACGTGCGAAGCAGGCCTCTTTGAATGTTTGATATGTAAGGCCATCAAATGTTTTAATCTGATCAAAGGAACATGGGCCACGTACTTGTGTAAGAAGCATTCTCAGGTAATATAGCTCGCCCGCAGATGGTGAAACATGAGCCATTCTTCCAAAGCAAACCCTCTTTTCCTTCTCTTCCATTGCCGTTTAGCCCTCTTATATACGTAGTGGTTTGGGAATTCAGAATATGTAAGGGTCGCTGTAAAGGTGTCATCAGCATTAATCATCATCCATGAGAGAAATTGTGATTCACAAACCCGCGGTTTGTCCATCAATTCGGAGACATCTTCTGTACTTACGTAAATAACAAATTGCTGATTCGGAAGATGAAAGCTAAGCCTTTCAACTGCAGGGTTCCTATGATGGATGCTGAACCCAAAAATTCTCCACGAAGCCTCACATGCTGAAACATACCGGCAATTATAATATTGCTTAATCTCGTCTGTGACCTTTCTACCGGTATTATCATCGTTGGCATCAAATAATCCAACAACAACCCTATCATTCCCTTTGCTGATGTACTTAAATAAGTATTTAATAGCAGTTGAATGGTTGCACTTCTCAACATTTATATGTGCTTCAAACATTTGGAGTAGAATAGCATTGTAGGGAACAATGTACCGATTGTCTAACGAGATACCCTTCAACTGAATTGTTCTTCCATCATCCCTTCGCCTATATGTGGGGAAACCATCCTCATCTATAGTTGTATGCTGATTGAACCGTTTTGGGAAGTACTTACTGCATTTTTTATCCTTCATGCATGGAGCATTCGGCTTGCTTGATCCACAAGGTCCATGGATCATGAATTTTTTCACTAATTCGTGAAGCAATGGTGCTGAATGCTCATCTGGAATTTTTGCTGAAATTATCTTATCGATTGACTCTGGATCAGACATCTTGTCCTTCTGATCAAGAAATAAGAGGATATGTGCATGAGGCAGACCTCTTTTCTGGAACTCAATGGTGTATATATCTAAATAATGGATTAGAAAAATGTGATGGTTAGTGCATGATTTTAATAGAAACAAATAACCACCATGTTAAAATTTTGAAATATGTAAGTAACTACTGTACCTGCACGAACTCTTCCGAATATCTTCCCAGACTTTAAAGTCTTCATCAAAGACCGCAACTTGAGCTGGAAAATTCTGGACAGTTGATGTGGACAATCAGAAGGATGAAGATTATGTTGTTCGCAATATCTACTTATTTCTGGCCAGGCTGGGTTACAAGTGAACGTCATGAACATATCAGGATAACCAATAGTCTTGCATATAGCCATTGCATCTTGGTAACTTCGAATCATATATCTTGCGCCCCCCGTAAAAGATGCGGGTAAAATAACCCGCTTCCCAATAGAAGCAGCATCTCTCTCCCCACTTAGCACTGCATCTGATAAGCCTTGATACAAATATGCTCGGAGGTCTTTTTGATGAGTTCGTATCCATAAAAGTCTCTGTGACTCCATCATAGTGTAGCCATCAACAATAAACTGTTGCAGCAACCTTGACGCATGTTGTATGGTTGATATCTCACCTTCCCTTACCATAAGCCTGTAACAAAGAAATTCTCGCAGGCTCACCCTTTTATGTGTTTTTGTTATGTTTAATGAATCATCTCTATGCAGGATATCATCTCTATAACCATCTCACCGTAAGGAAAAAGCAACGGATACTGAAGCGGCAGATAAGAAGGATGCAATTCATTTATTCGTTATCGGCTTCCTGTATGTGTTTCCAAAATGATATCACGAACACTAAATTCCATATCAATGTCACCGACTATTAATGCAGCAACTTCTGATGCAGAAGGTAAATTGTATGTTCGGCCATCACCTTGTCTGCTTCCAATTAAACAAATTCTCAATGGAGTTGTGGATTTGTTTGATACAAGTGATGATGCTAACCGAAATTGTTTGACATAAATATTGACATCATCCAATTGCTTCTTTATCTGCTGAATAATGATTGGATCAATGGTTTCTTCCTTTTGGTGTTTGCTGTATGGGTGGAGAAATAAGCATGAAAGGAATGTTACAAAACTGGGACATGAAGTGAAATGTGATTGGTAAAGTTCGTAATTAATTGTACCTGACAGCTGCAATACGGTTGGAGACTTCATTATCGGTGTCATGAATATATAACTGAGAATATACTGGTCTGACACGTTCTGGTGGCATTAAAGTGCCAATAGTGTGATAATTCATACCTGATAATACGAATGTGTAAGGTCCACCACCTGAGTTGAGTGAATGATCAATTTTTCCTCCCATGGATGTGAAAGAGAACATGTTGTTGTATTGCCTGATGTTTCCATGAAAATTCTTGGAGAAGGTGGACTTCTTATTGAAAAATAAGGTCTCCAGTAATGGTGGTGGCATTTTGAGGAGAGGAAGGACAACCTTCCCTTTCAAGCAACATAATGAGAACGTGTCTACATTATTTCCCTTCGTGTCGGGCTTAATGCTTTCGTTGAACCAAAGCTTCGCATTACAATGCTTGCATTTGTATATTTGGTCCCCTTCATCTAAAAAGAAATGCAAACAAACCAGGAAGTAAATGTATATTTATTTTTTCCTTCTTCCAATACTAATCCTTTATGTGTACAATGAGGGTAAGCTATGGTTAAAGATGTAATGGGTATTTGGTGTAGGTACCTTGGTAGGAAAAGTGAGAAGCATTGGTTTTATTTGTATTGACAATAACTGGTTGTGGCTCACTAAGAGTGTGGTGTCCAAACTCATCTGTAAATTGAACTTTGTGTTAGCACAGTGGTGAAGGGAAACGGGTGTTGTCATCTCTGTTGCGATAACAGTCACCATGCAAAATTTGATAATAAACGCTAACAAAATTGGATTAACGATAATTACTGCTCACCTCCACTGGGGACATCATCATTGTGGGCACCAGCACTTTCTTCATATTCGTCGTACTCAAAATTGAATTGGATGTTCTTGTAGTATTGTTCTTGTGGGACACCTTCAGTTATAGTACAGTGAAAGCATAAATAATAACCGATAAAACAAATGTTCATCGGCGAACAGGCGGTTCGAGTGGGAGACTATAAATGTAAATGTGGTTGACTTGACTTTATAAGGTAATGGTAGCTATGTAAAATATCCAATGGGGTTTAATTAAGGGAATTGGTGAAACTGAAAAAATCTAACTCTCAAATCCGATAGTCAGAGTGCTCGTGGAAGTTGAGAAGTTTGGACCATAAGCTGACAATATTCATTTTGTACTGAGGGCATTATTTAAAAACTGTGACTGTTTTGTTTAAAGTAAAAGTGAACGTCCACAATAATCAGTAAATGAAAAAATGACATTGTAACTTCCATAAAGTTAGTGAAATATAAATATCGGCAGTTTGTGTATACTATTCTAAAAAAGTTTGTCCTCTCTGTTAAACAGAAGTATATATTTTATAGGTGAATAAGATAAAAGCATATAAGTAAAGCGTAACATTTAGTGTAATTTGAGGGGATAATTGAATAAGAACAAAAGTGTTGCATAATGCATAAAGCGTACAGTTGATGGGCAAATCAAGAGGAAAGGAATTTTTAATTTTGAAGGAAAAGAACGGCTGTGGGACAGGAGTACATGTTTATATAGAACTGGTGTAATGCAATATAAGCATAAGAGTAGGCTGTCTGAAGAAGAATGGGTATATACATTTTATGTGTGTGTGTGTGTGTCCAAAATTTGATAATAACAACGGATAATTCATTGTCCCATGCTCTCCTTCCTAACACTCCTATTGATATTTAAAAAGTAAGGGCATTTATAGAACAAATGTATGGAACAGGAATGTAAGAGTAAGACGCAATGGCGCATAAAATTAAAACGTATAAATGTGAGGTTGATAGCAAACATACCCGTTAATGCGGACTGGGGGAACTTATAATGACTATAAAAAAACTGATTTTGTTCAGCCGTTGAACTCTTGCTCTTCCTAATATATGGTGAATGAGCATCTTTGTTTGTTATATTGCTGCTTAAAGTTCGCTGAGCAATGCCACATTGTTGGTCCATATGAGATCCAAGTAGTTCTGTTGATAAATTATTGGTGGTAATTTCTGTCAATTGTATGAGTGTATTTAATAGGAGCAAATTGTGCTTATTTAAAATGATTAATTACCTAACTGAAAAATACAAAAATAGTAATTTTCGTTGAATTACATGTACTACATATTTTCCCACGTTATAATTGTAATAGAAAAAAAAATTATTTAATTTCATTAAATACAACACATTTTTCACTCAATGTTTAGCACTTAGTATGTATGTATTGAAAAATAAATAACACAAACGTCTTTCAATTGTGACAAAATTTTAACTTTGAAAATTGACACAAACTTAATTTAAAATAGTAATTTTAAATTAATAGTAATTTTCGTTGAATTAGTAATTTTCACTCAATGTAATACTATTTTCACTCAATGTTTAGCACTTAGTATGTATGTATTGAAAAATAAATAACACAAACGTCTTTCAATTGTGACAAAATTTTAACTTTGAAAATTGACACAAACTTAATTTAAGATAGTAATTTTAAATTAATACTATTTTCGCTGAAAAATACAAAAATAGTAATTTTCGTTGAATTACATGTACTACATATTTTCCCACGTTATAATTGTAATAGAAAAAAAAATTATTTAATTTCATTAAATACAACACATTTTTCACTCAATGTTTAGCACTTAGTATGTATGTATTGAAAAATAAATAACACAAACGTCTTTCAATTGTGACAAAATTTTAACTTTGAAAATTGTCACAAACTTAATTTAAAATAACAAATATATAATTGTAAGATAGTTCAAATTTCTTTTATACTTTATTATACATGTTAAAGAAAGGTCACATATATGTAAAAAATTTTAAGATATATGCAATTTAAAACCATTATATGGAGGTTTTTCAAAACCACAGCGTGGACGTGCAAGTACTTGTGAAGTATGAACATGTGAAGGAAATTAAAATGAACATCCTATATCCTAAACATGATGTTTATCTCCATGTGCTTCATATGCCTGATATGGTCGGTGACATGTAAGTTGGAAAGAAATTATTTCATTGTTTATATTCACCTTCTTGTCTGCAAAGACTGTTGTTAGTTTGTAGGTAGGCAGACATGTCCTCAAGTGTATCTAAGCCTCTTTGCCTAGCGCTCTTACGTGTTGACAAATGTTTAACAGAGTAGGCATTAGCATCCTTGTGGTGTGTACAATCTGCAATGTGGGAAAAAAACCTTGTCAACGACATCAAGTTTAAATGTCTCTGACCATGTAAATGCATACAAATAGATTGACCTTGGAAAGCTGTGTTCAAGTTAGACTGAACATTAGTAATTTTTGTTAAAGCTCGGGCCCTTCTTGTTCTTCGTCTAGCAGACGGACCATAGCCTACAGACTGCAACTGAGTTTCTGGCGGTTGTGTATAGATAGAAGAAGAAGGCGTTGACATTTGTGGCTCATACTGTGACTGTAACTGCGTATCAGACTTAACTTGTGCAGCATCTTGTGTTGGTTCCTTACCCCTACCACCAAGCATGACTATTGAACCATATAAAGTGAGGAAGGTTAATCTTTGCAACTCAGAACAAAGTATCTGACAAGGATACAATGATTGAATAAAAGGTGCCCAACATTATTAGAAGAATAGTGGAGAGGTATGTATACATATAAGGATACATGAAAGTGAATCAGGATAGTTTTTTGCATGGGAAAGTAATCAAAAAAATCCAAAGTACATAAAATTTGTTAACCTGATTGTAAAAACTTACTGAGCAATGTTGGCTGTTGTAACTAATGATGGTAGAAGACGGTTTGAATAAGGAAGGTGTGTCGATGTATGAGGCAGTTTGTGGTTGGAGGATTGAGTGATGTAGATGAGTCCCCAAACCGGACACAACTGTTTATTTTGAAGAAGAAAGTTCTGAATAAATAGGAGTATTTTTTTAGTTGGCGGGAGACAGAAAATTTGAAGTCTTATTTTCAGCTGGTATGGCCACAGAATAAGCAGCAGCTGATAGGCGGTGGAAAAAAGGTTAAAGTTGGTTCACTCATGAGTCACCAGCTTCGAGGAGGGTGCGGTCAAATACCAGAAAAAATAAGCTTAAATGGATTTTTGGATAAGATTGCAGCATTTTAGGAGACTGGATTTGATTACACAGACTTGGCATGTTGTTTCATAGCAATTACTCCAACCATGAGGACTGAAATTATATGATGCTTGACCTTTTAGGTAAATGTTTGCCTAATCATCCTTCTTCTCTCAGATCTACTTCGAAAAGCATGCAGTAATATCCTCCCAACATGAGGCATAAATTACTTTACTCAAAGGCTAAAATAATTCATTTGTAAATGCACGTGAAGGGCTGTGTGTACAGGTGTGCAACATATATATGTGTGTCTCTGAGATGATGGTGATTGCATAAGTGTGGTTGTTTTGAAAGGATGAATTTCAATACCACTTTAACTAATGGCGTAAGTGGTCAAAAAAGGTATGATTAAGAAAAGATGCATGTATTTATTAAATATCAATAGAACTAAAAATTCAATCATATGTCAATATGGAATTTTGTATCTTCAACAACATTAAATATGGAATTTAAAAATGTTTATTGATTTTCTTGGGGTAACAACCATGTAAGATTGAGCAAACACTGGTGAAAGTGAAAGATGTTATTTTTTAGGATGAGTCCTACGATTAGGTAGTAATCATTATCCGCCGTAGAGTAAGTTCTACCCTGAATAGGAGTAGAGCTCTCATGAAGTTGATACGACCCCGATATTATCTTTTTCCTTTGTTTTTTTTTCCAATGGGTTGTTTTCCGTTCAAATTTAACTTTTTTGGCCACAATGGAACCTCTTACATTCCAAGATTAGATAGTAAACATTATCCGCCGAAGAGTGAGGCTTAACCTGAATAGGAGTAGGGATTTCATGCCATTGATTTGACCTGATATTTTCTTTTTTCTGTTTTTAATTTCTTGTCCAGTGGGATGTTTTCTTTTCATATTTTGCTTTTAAGGGACACTTAGGCGTCATATATGATGTATTGTTGCCCAAATTCATTTGTGCAGCGGAAACTCAGAGATAGATGTCAATGAAGCATATTTAAGATCCTACGTTCTACAGAGATGTAATTGAATTAAATTTTAACACGCAACCACCATGGATTTATACAATTACAAATATATATATATATACACACACACACACACACATATATGCCCCGCAGCAAATGTATAAAACAACGTTGTAAGTGATGATACTCATTCAAGTTTAAAGGTGATTGAGTGTGCAGACCAGATGTGCATGAAGAGAAAGGTTAGAGTAAGTCCCAATGGCACCTAAAAGATATATGTTCGGACCAGTAATAGAGGCATAAATAATTAAAGGGTGATGTATATTTATGACTGACCGAAATTGAAATTGAGTAGAAGAAAAGTCGCTGTAATAACTGAAATACAGTAAATTGAAGGGATCTAAGCAAGAGCAACAGTTGTGAATTTCCAGACCAGGAACCCAGCATAATTTTGAGCTAAATTGCAAATTAAACAACATTGGGTGAAATACAATAAGCAGAAGAAAAGTCGCTGTAATAACTGAAACTGAAATTACAAAGTCTGGAAGACATCAACATTGCTAAAAGGAACAGTACAAGAGCAGAAGGAACATTGAACAAACTATGAAAATTTAAGTGCATGAAAGGAAGGGAAATACAACAATAGGACAATGAGAAACTTGAGCAACTGAAATTAGCATAACTGACTACTCCCTCATGTCAGCCAAAATATTGAAAGGGACATGGAAGGAACACAACTAAGTCCTTATGAGACATAACAGTGCTGTCAAATGGAGCACTACTTTTCTTGCTTGATATTTTTAACAAGTCTTGCATCATTAACTGAATTGGCTGAGGGCTGGCTATCCTTAGTAGGTTGACCAGGATTTCCTGTCCTCTTCAAGTAGCTCTTGCGTTTTCCTTTACTTGTCCCTTGTGATAGCTGCTGTGACATAGCTTGGAGGCTATCATCTTCAAGATTGACTGCATGTTCGACAATTGGAATAGAAGGGTATTGGTGTGCAGCAGTGAACACAGCATGCTGTTCTGGAGGTGACTCATCTGTAGGTGCATTTTCCTGTTGCAAGGTAAGTGAGAAAGTGATTCCACTATTTTCAATTAAAACTCATCAAGACATAGTTGAACGCATATTTCAGTAAGCAAACACAATATTGGTATTAAAGGAATATTAAAGGAAAAACAATGCTAACTTCAGCATTTGCGGCGTCAAATTGGTTGAGCAAATCTTCGCACACTACAAAATCTGTGGCACTTATATTGGATCCTAGAAACTTCTTATTGTATTCATTGACTTTGAGCTTACATAGTAGCTTCTTTCCAACAGGGGCTTCAAGGCCTTTTGGGAAACCATCCTTCCTTTTATCCTGCAAGAAAATAAGTTTAATATGTTTTGAGGACAAAAGAATCATTAGTGATTAATAATGAGATAAACAAATTTGCAAGTCATGTTGTGCCTCTGCAAGCGTCATCTTCAACTGCGATGCTGTCTTGCCCAGCAACTGAATGGCAAGCTTGTCCCAAAAGATAATAGAAGTAGTGCCAGAGTCATCTTTCACAATATAATGAAGTTTCATTCTGTGTAAATCCATGTAAGAATAGCAACATAAGTGGATATTTGGAATTATTAGATCAAACAATTAAACTTTGTTAGGAATAAGGAAGCATACTTGGCCTCAAAAGTTTGTTTATGTCCACTTGGTTGAGGTGGTGCCTTACAGTTATGGCAGACTAAAGCACTGTTTGGATCATTTTCATCCTTTAGCTTTGCCTTGCAAGAACACTTAGCACACCCTTGGTAGGTCCATCCATGTTTGGATTCAAACTTCACTATCTCACATTCTATTGCACAGGTATCTCCCTGTAGATGACACTAAATGAGGTTAGTAATTGGTAAGACAAATGTTATGTACTTGCAGTTAGAATTAACACCCACGGCCTCAAGTTCTGGAATGTTTGTTATCTTCAGCTTTGTTTGATTATGCAGGGATGCTCCACAAGTAAGACGAGTAAGCTGAGTAGGCATTGATTGTGTTAAAGCTTCGAGCAATGGGGATGCTCGATCTTTAGCACTGTGAGAGAAGTGGAAAAAACTATGTAAAATAAGGTAAGCAAAACGAAATGGAACAGCAAAAAGAATAAGAAAGAGAGTGGAAAATCAGTTAATATATTGCCATAGATCTGGGTTGTTCGAAGCAGTAGTCTTTTTTTTTAAGTGTGAGTAAAGTTTGAATATAAATTATGAACTATGTAGTTTATAATTTATGAAGGACTTGTCCTTTCTCCATCTTGAAATAAGGATACGTGTATAATTGAAACCAATTAATAATGAGGATTCTTATAAATGTTGAGCAGAGGAAGTAATTAATATTTAGTTACAATGGAGTATTTTTGCACAGTCCCATACCAGATGTTTTTATATACATAAATTTCAAAAGTTTTCGTTGAAGTGAGAATACACAAAAAGTACAGAGTTTTGCACACTGTAGACAGATCATAACATGAGTCGTCCCATCTATTTGCCTATTAACTTAGTGCAAAAAAGAAGTTTGTTTTTTGCTACCTCTGAATTAGATCCTCAACTTCCTTGACCTTAGGATTGAAGTACAATCTGGTGGCATTGAAAGAGCTGGACAACTGACGTAATTCTAATATGTGTACAAGTAGTGTTACCACAGATAGGACATACTGGTTAGGAACGAATATTTAGAGAAAAAAATGAAGCAGATTAACATGATTGCAGTAATATATCGGTAAGTAATTTACTATCTTGTGTCCAGCTAAGCTTAGCTAGATGTAAGAGGACAACAACTGGCGTTTCAGAGTTCCCAAGCTGATCCATATATGCATCGGTGGCACATTGGTCAAATAGAACACATTCAATTTCGTTTTCACTATAAAAACACAGGATTGTTGTTAGTAAGTGAATGTGAAGGAATAAGAGTGAGAAGGGAAAAAAAAGACCAAAACAGATATGAACTTTACTCAAGGTCTGATAGTATCATCCTGATCCAGTACTTGGTATGATCATCCTTGTGATCTTCCTCAAGAGAGCCAATGGACTTAAGAAAGCCAACCACATCTGCAAAAAGACATTTGTGGTTACTGTTAAGAACCAGTCATAAAAACATTGTTGAGTAATAAACGAGTCAACCTCAAGTTATTAACAATGTTTTGTGAAAGATGTACAAAGTTTGTAGAATTACCAAAGAGATAATCAATATCCTCTTCATGTGGAAGGGAGAGGATATGAGATATGGATTTGAATGAGTAAGAAGAAATTGGGATATTAGCTTCAAGTGGTGAGAAAGATGTATGAGTAGTAAAAGTAAGCTTGAACTTATGAGTTGTTGGTCGGAATTTGAAACGATTTGGGGATACAAGGAAGTTTGAGAATTCATAAGTGTTGCCTTCTTGGATGGATTGGCAGAAAGTGGTATGGAGGGACTTGACAATAACGCTTGCTTGAATTGTTGTCCCCTGCAAGAAGGTGCACACAGTTAGTAGGGATCCCATGAACTAAATGCTACTGAACATGTTCTAACAGAAAAGAAGTCTGGTATAATAGTCATCTGCGCAAAACCTCAGCATCACATAACAAAAGAGAAACGTAGAAAAGCTCAGTTGGGGCCAATTTTTGGTACACATTCCATTTACTTAACACTCTCACAGCAATTGTCCAAAGGTCAGATGCATCATGGATATTAGACAGTAAAGTATAGTCAGACATGTTGAGGTTTGTTGAGAGGGAGGAGTTACTAATGTAAAACTGTAGGAGAAGGAGAGAGTAGGCCCAGAAGATGGGGTTGTTCCAAATGACACAGATGCGAGTGAATTTAAGGAAGCATGGGATTAAGAAATGGTGGGGGACAGAAATGAAAGATTGGTAAGATAATTGAGAGGATGTGGAGGGCTATTTTCGAGTAGTTGGACAAAGGCGAAGGGAGAGGTCGTGAAAAAAGAGTGGTTTTTTATGTAAGGGAGGAGGAGCAATAATGAAGTGCACACGTAATAATGGAAATAAGGACAAGTGATAATTGTTTGATATTGCTGGGACAGAGGTTAGGTTAAAGAAGTTGCTCTATGTAGATTTGATTTTGTAGGGAAAGATGTGAAAAATCGTAAAATCTAAGTTAAGAGGAAGATATCAAACTGTGAAGGAAGTAACCTATTATGTCAGTGTTTGTGTATTGGTGAGCAGGGAGGATGAACATGATAGGTGAGGCTATCTCTTCTCCAATATTTTTTAATTGGATTATTACTTGCAGGTATTGAAAAGATGATGGACTGGTGAGAAGGACAGTATTGTATGACTGCAACTGTGGAACAAAAGTGATTGGCCAGATAAAGTAAATTAATGAACTCACTGATGGCAAATAAAGGTGATCCACATAGTGTATATGAACATATAGGTAACCCTTATGTTCGCATTGATATAAGGCAAAGTCAGAGACACAGTAAGCAATAGTATAAAATTTTAAAGTGGCATGGTAGTGAACTGCATTTCATTTATTACCTGGGAGTGAGTGAATGATTTTTTAAATGATGTAAGTGAACTTTTTTTCTGCAAAGTCACATCTTGAAACAACATGATATTCCAATGACGATGACTGTCTCTGATCAAGCAGATATTGTAAGGCAGGAAGTTCTGCAAGTGAAAAGCAAGTAAGAATTGAAACTTGTGGAAATCATTAAATCTTGACTAAGTGAAGACCCCAAAAGTGTAGTCAAGGCTTATGGCCATTTCGTGCAGTAAGAGCATAATGGCAAAAGTGCAGAATAATAAATTGCAGGGAGCATTTTCGGTTATACACGATGGTCTCAACAAATGTAATGCACGATTTCAAGTGATGCAATATTAAACGCAGCAACACAGACAAGTCATATGAGGAAGATCCCATAAACCAGAGGGAAAAGATGAATTATCATATTAGATTGCTGCACATTATCATATTTTGAGTTTTGCTGCGTTTCACGTCTAAGAAATAATTGTAGGCCTGCGGTAGTAGATAATGAGTGATTGAAATAACATAAATGAAAAATAGTTGGAAGGCAATGAACTTGTGGAATTGAAACGATAAATGATGTGCGCCCATGGAAAAGGAATCATTCAATCCATCTGCGGCACTTGGGTAACTTGAAAAATGGGCAAAGTTGTTAGCAGAGTTAAGTTGGACCTTATACCCTTGGATGCTATAAGTACCATCCTTTAATCAGTATCCATGACAATCACACAATCCAACCCTTATGCATTGAGGGGAGTCATGCTTGTGCCTAAACATGTTTAATGATGTATTAAACATCTGGTTTGAACTAAAACAGAAAAATGCATCCATTAGAGTACATCGCACATAAAATGAGTGACATATGACAATAAGTTGCAAACCAAAAACCATAACTAACAGGAAAATAAAAGAATGTAAAGGTTGCATGAGTGGTTATAAGCAGGTGAATAAGTAATGGCCAGCCCAGTTGTGAGGATAACTACAAAAGATAATGGGTATAGACGTCAAACATATGTCCACAAATGTCAGTAACTCATGCAACGCTGACTGAAACTATAGAATAAAGTCTTCCTTCCTAACTGAAACTACAACCTATTATATCTTCCCAGCATAGAAGTAATTCGTCATACTATATTGCTATTGCCTGAATAACTTGCTACACATAACCATGTACAAGGTTTTTAATCCAAAGATAAAGAATACTCAATTACTCACCAAGGGAAGAAAAGCCATAAAGGTTACAGTCATGTCAAAATACATCTCTGCATAATAAAGTAAAGTTTAAGGTGAACTTCATACTACTGGTCAAAAAACAAAGAAATGAAAGATTCGATACGGCAGTTGACAAGTGAATGAATATTTTATTTCCAGCCCAACAAAATATAAGCTATGTTAAAAGTTAAATCAAATTTAATGATCATAATTCACAAAATACATACTCTCACCAAAGTTAAGATACAGATTCAAATAGAAAAGTGGTTTGACAAAAATGAGATAGATAGGTCACTTGTATGGCAAACATTCTTGATTCTTTATAAACACAGGAAATCAGTTAATGCTTTATCTTAAAAGCAAATGTTTGTTAAATGGTAATTCAATAAAAACATTTTTAAATGACCATAACTTGTCATGCATCAAATTCAAGCCATCATCCCACACCTAGCAATAGAGAAAGTGAAGACCACAGGGGTCGTTAAAGTACATGCACAACTAATGCCATACTGTACTTACTTTTCTTCATCCATTTAAACTTTATAAATGCATTCCTCATCAAATACAAACCTATCTGTCCCAGTCATTTGACTTTTATGCCATTGTGGTCAACCTTTTTCCCTTGCATTGGCTCCGTTATAAGCTGAACATGCATCATAGACAAATTGGCCACAACAGCAAGTGACTAATCAAGGACAGCTGTGATGTTGCAGGTAGGAAACAACAGTGATGAAAAATGGAGAATGGCACAAAAACATGGATCAAATTGTATCGTAAATGACAGTAGCATAACAAATAGTGGAGGGTTGTAGTAGTAGGCTGTGACTGAATGCAAACACATAGCAGGAAAATTTGTGTAATCATTAATTACCATTGACTACAAGCGAACAGTGAACATTGCAAAGTGTGAGAGTTTCCATCAGTGTTGTCTTGTGTCTAAATAGTCATATTAGTAATAGGTATGAGCAGAGGTGATTTAAAAGAAATGTACATTGTTGAGTTGTGACGCGTGGTACCAAACATTGCTATTCAAACTTTACTTATGACAACAACCTCTTGAATCCTTTAGATGTGACAAATCAGGGCAGCATAATCTACTTATAAATAAACCTCTGAAACTGAGATATAACCCATGAAAGTCAATTAAAATGAAGGATGGGACTGTGCAGGTAGTAAATGAAGGGCTTGTGATTTTGCAATTTCCAAATGAATAGAGGAGGACTGTATGCATAAACATTATTGACTTTATGGCAGCCCATGCTGGGATTTTTTTCACTCTATATATGGAGAAATCTAATGTTATCTTTACAAACACAAATATGAAAAATGACAGGATGAAATATTCTGGTACCGTAGGTGACAAGGAAAAAATTTTAAGCAGTGTTGTAGTAGCAGAAATGAAGTGAATGAAATAACGTATATGAAATAGTATCGAGTACGTTGGAAAAGAAGGAACTTTAGTGTGTGGAAGGAAGTACTGACAAGTCATACATAATGTAAAGTAATTTCAGGACTTTGGGAATTTTTTTTTGCCAAGAGGACTTAGGGAATTGCTTATAGGGAAGATAAGTATGATAAGTATATGAGTAAGCATAAAAACCAAAAAAACATGTCTGTTGTGAGGCTTGGTAACATAAATAGCTATTATCAGCTTTATTATTACAAGAAATGCAGCAATCATTGGGATGTGACAAAACATGGCATAATGATATACTTGCAGAACAACAGCTGTGACTGACAAACAATGCATAAAAGGAAATTAAATTGAAGCATGGGTGTGTGGAAACAGGTTAAATGAAGTCCTTGTGCTTTTGTCAATTGCTTATAACATTGGCATTCCCATAAAGACACAACACTTATTAAGGTTAGCGGAACGAAAACTTGAATGGAGGACCATTCCCATCCCTTCACCGCTATGGCTGTGGCTAACACTTACTGTGAAATGGAATTTCGAGAGTTTCTAAAGCAATGGAGAGAAATAGGATTCCATATTGTAAGTATCGAGTGTGGACTCCTGTACTACCAACATGTTATGAGTTTAGAAGCCAGAGCAGAGTACATTGGTGTGTACACCGAAGATAACGTGGTTGAAGTAGTTCCTATGACGACATACAGAGTGTTACCGTCAATACAAGCATCAGAAGGCAGGGCAATCAAAATGGGATCACCAAGATGGAGTGAGACCCGGTACTATTTATTCAGATGCTTCTACTGGCTCCTAAAAGAAGAAGGATTATCAAACAACCTGTGGCAAGGAATGCATAATCCCTCCTACGGTGAACACTACCATGCTATGATCCAGGCATCTGAGGCTGACATAGGTGTCTTCTACCCGGACCAAATTCTTGAACCCATCATTATCCACGACTTCAGGAGACGTGCCTTCATGAAGATAAAGCCAGTGAACTTTAGGGTATACCGTCCGAGGCAATTACCGGTTACAATGGGAGAACAGAATGGCAGCCAAGTTGCCGTCATTGACACCGGTAATGGGGGGGACTCTAGTAATGAACAGCAGGCAGAAGCACCGACGATGGTAACGGGACAGCCGGATGATTCCAATTTGGAGCTAAGCACCGAAGCAAATGCTGAACACTCAATTCTAGCACTCCTTCCGACAGCATCCGATTTAGGCGAGGATTTAGGCTTTGTGCTGGACTGAGAATCTAATGCACAACGGGTAATGGAGTGAGTGATTGATATCGGTAGTGGTGGACCTATCCAAAGTGGAGGATCTTCAGTTCGTTAGCCGGCGTGTCGTGGGTGAGTTGCTGTTTGCTATGGATTTATTTGGAGAATCAAATGAACAGGGGAAATTAGTCCTAACCAGAAATAGTGATAGGGATTTATTTCTAGTTATTTTATGCCAACGTCTTGCCTGTTTGTTTAAGCTGTTTTGTATATTTGGCACGGTGTTTCTAGTTTGTTTAACTATTTTAACTGAAGTGAAATGCGCTCCTCTTACTGTGTGCATCGTGGGGAAGGAGGGCTAAGTAAATTGATGGAATTTGCTTAACTTGTCATAATATGGGAATCACACATCAGGTAAGATATAGGGTCCCATATATCTTGAAGCCTGTGATTAATGTGTAAGGAAAGATGGTGGGAAGACAATAATTACAACAGAAGACAAAAACGCAAAAAGTGATAAATATTTACACACAATAAGACGCTCCACATTCATCGTGGTTTGGAACATGTGGGGCAGAAGTAATGAAAAGTTAAGCAAGGTTGTAATAATTGCGTTATCAATTAATGCAAAAAAGGGATAACATATAATTATCTTTGAAAAGGAAGCATGGGCAAAGTTGACCCGGAAGGAGAGAGACACATACCCCAATATATAAATAAAGGAAGAAGAGACAAAAGACAAAGTTAGGTGTCATCTATGGGAAACCCAATAAACAGAAGGAGGACAAACGTGTGGCTTAAAGAAGTTGGTAAATCACTTGACAATACAAAGATTGAAAGACACATGGAAAGTGTTATCAACAATAGTTGGTTAGGTCACCCACTTTTACCATAGTCATGAGATAAGTACTCCCAGTCACATCAAATTTAATGAGGCAAACTGTACTGTTATTTGACTTTACTGAAAGAGATATATTATGAGGTAGAATTGATAATGAGGCATTTATGAAGGTGCATTGTCAAGCATATAGTGAAAGTAGACTTGTAAAAATTACTTTTAAACAATGCGTACAGGAGCAATATTAGTGATTCATATGAAGTTGGTAGAATGGTTGGAAAATGAAGTAAAGTATAATGGAAGGTGGAATATTTATGTTTTTTCATGTAAATTTTTATGTATATTGCTGCTATTAGTTTGGTGCATTCTTTGACTTTGGTGTCTCCATTTTACTTGTGTCCATGACAAAATGCAATGCAAGACAGGAACAATGGGACGAAAAGGTCGAGAACAGAAAAACATAAAGGCTGCGATGGACAAAATAGATTTAACACGCTTGACTTGCATGGGGAAAAGGAACTTGATCTGCACTCAACTAATGGACTAAATTAGAGAAACAAACTGTCATCAATGTAATTTACCCCCCATGACAAAAGAGTTTGAAATTATATTGGAAGTCAGGCCTTACTTGATTGACTATACATAAATCCTCTTTTTGTATTTAGGAATTCCTTAAACATATACAAAATTAAATATGAGACTTATGGGGTCACATGATGGCGTTCGCTGGTTGATGTAATGGGAAATATGAAGGAGTGATTGAACAAAATATATAGTCAGCTGCACACTTTGTAAGAGCATTATATAATGTTGATGTAGTCCAGATATTTTAGAGAGGAAATGATATTTTTTTCCAGAAACTGCTTGGATTGGGTGTGTTTAGCAAAAACACATGACATTAGGACAATAGGTATATTGCTATAAGGTCAATATTAACTTTTGGGGTTGTACTTGCTGTAAGTGGAGGATCTAAATAAGTACAGATAAACACAATGCTTAACGGAACAACTTTGCTTGTCCATAAGGGTTTGCATTCCACTTTGTAAGTAAGAGTACAAGTGCAACAATCATGCCAATATATGAAGGAGAAAGAGTATAAAAATAGTAAGATCACGACCTAATTATGCAAGCAGCGTCTGCCGCTGGTCACATAGCACAATCGGTTGATCCTGTACACAGTTTAAAATGACTGAGACAAAGCAACACAATGACCACTTATTCAGTTTGTTACCCACTAAGTGCTTTCATTTCTTGAATGAGCTGGTAGGTAGGAAAATTTGATAGACGTATTATCTGCGAAGAGCTTGATGAACAATGAAGGCACAGAAGGGGAAATCTTAAGTCATGAGCTCAGCATCCGAAACGCAGGTGGGGGAAACATCTGCAATAGTTTGGTTTAGGGAGCATCACCATAATATAATGTTCAACCTGGGTGATAAGAGAGAAGATAGTTTATCACATAATAGTAAACCAAAAGTCATAATAGCTACAACAACAGGCCGGTTCGTTGTAAGTACACAACTTACTCAGTGACAAAGGAAACATGGTTTCAGATAGAAGCTCTAATTGATGGCCTAACAGTTATTTAACCAATGCCAACAGATACTTTAATAAATGCAAATCTGTTATGAGGCATCAGTAATATTTAGAATGAACAATGACGATAATTCATGGCCTTTGATAAATTGGATGAAAACAGGTGAGTTAAAGTGTAGCTGGTCATTAAATTAAATTATAAAAGATCCTCGTGAACTTACCATAAAAAAAACGCCTCAGCATCCATCAGTTCTTGTGCCACTCAATGATGTATGTTGATATAATGTTCAACCTGGGTGATAAGAGAGATGTGAAGGGTAAGGAGCTTTTAAGATGTGAAGGGAATAATTTTTTTGACATATATGCCATGACAAACCACAACTGGATGCATCGTATTCGTCTCGGCTATGAAGTCCAAAAGAAGGGTACAAACATTAATGGAAACAAAAAGAGACCCAACTTGAGGTAAAATGTGTAAGAAAAATATTGTAAACGACGAGTACCCAATCGCAATCGCAAACATATAAATCTCCACCGACATCAACGCTACATCAAATTTAATGAGAAGGGAACAGAACAGGAACAACTGACAGAATGGAAGAAGAGTACAAATCCTTAATTAAAATTGAAATTAAAACATTGCCTAATAATCCTATTTCCAAAAAGGTGCAGATTTGATACAGAAATGGAACACATGCACCAAAAGTAAATAGGAATTCCGAGTGGCCAAATGTAGAAACAAATCGAACCAGAATCCTTGTCAGTAAGCCACCAGCATATGTCTCCTTTTCAAGCCTCTGGTCCTCAGTTATGTATGCATGGCGCATAATTTTCTAAGCTTATGTGTCAAGAGATATTCCAATAATGAGGATAAATGTAAAGGAAGGAAAGCAGTCAACATACAGCTTGGCAAAATGATGAGACAATTCATAACGAAGGTAGATGGCATAAAAGAAGAAGAGAAGCGATTAAAACAACATAATCTGTTTAGTGAATGTGAACATAAAGAATAAATGTTAACCAAGCTAACCAACCTAAGTAGAATGTTTCAGGAAATGCATAGCCATCAGTACTGAACATCACCTGCAAATTATTCAAGCAAGACATTAAATTCATTTTGAACAGACCTAAACTACAATTGCACATGACATATTACCATATCTATCCTGGTGCATTGTGTGTAATAAGATGGCCAGAATAAAAAAGAGTTGAAGTTTCACTTTTAGATAGTACAGAAGTTCGTAAAAAAGTGAAAAGAGGGTGAAGAACGCAGAAAGTAAAGAAACAAAGCATTCAGTCCGATGGCACATTTTATTGCCAAGATACGCTAAAACAGAGCACATAAGGCAATTGCAGAAGGGGAGAGAACAGAACCAAATATCAGAATTGAAGAGCACTACAACCCCCTTTTTGGCGTATTCAAGATGAGAAGATAGCAGAGTCGAAAACTGCGCACCGCCCTCATCGTTGCTCCTCCGGGATTCATGCTTGTCCACCGTTGTGGTCGCTGGATCCCCGCACCAGAACATTCGTTCCTTCCACCTATGTTCTTCTCCATTCACTTCCAATGTACTTAAAGCAAAAATGATAAATTCACAAAGAAAAGTAGAAAACTCATTCTCAGAGCTTAAAATCGAGTAACCTAATAGCTGAAATCACCTTACTTGCTTCAATCTATGCATTAGACATCCGCAAAGAGAGATGAGCAACGGCCACAACGATAAACGGCCTGACTTCGGTGAAAAAACACAGATCCATCTCCCTATCTATCGCGTCGACGAAGAAGAAGAAGCTTATGAGAAAAAATGGTTGAAAACCCTAGGGTTCCATATTTGAAACACCATGGCAGAACCCGAAAAGGGAGAGGAAGAAGAGAACGCTGCTCAGTGACCGCTATGGGAGGCATAGAGGGTTGAAACGAAGGACTACAATGAAGAAGGGAATAGGAAAGATGATGAAAAAAGAGACATTTGCAGAGAAAAGCGGTCAAATGGGAGCAAGCTAAAAAAAATGGGGTGAAACATTTGCAGAGAGAAAGGAAGACAGACATTACAGAGGAAAGCCAACGTCGAGCCATCACTGTTCATCGGCTCCACGGCTTATGAATAGTACTATTCACTCTCTACAAAAAGGAAGACAAATTTATTATATATTGATATAGAAAATTATATTTAAAATATTTTTATACTATAGGATGGAATTACAACTTACAAACGAGTTAAAATTATGGGAGCGGAGTTACACAAAATCAAAATTTAATGACTGAATTACAATAGAGTAAAAGTTATAAAAATTAAAAGAGTTAAGGTGCAAAACTATTCACTAACTTTTTTCAAAAGTGCACCCACCACCATAACATTTTTTTTGTATGCAAAAGTAACTACAAACTTTTAAAAAGAGGGCAAAAGTGACACACTATTAAAACTAACTGACAAACGTTAACTACCCTATGAAAGTACCAAAATTCCCCTTGTACAAAAAGAAAAAACAAACTCCTTGAACCTCAATTTATAGTTGCCCAAATTAAGTTTGCTAACAAGGAAGCATTTTTAAAATGGTGCTCCTTAGAAACATTAGGTGATGGCATTTGCAACCATCGTATTCAACAAATCTCCAACCATCATCAACAACAAATTGTTATGAATGTCATATTCATCTTCTACTTCTTCATATTCATCTTCCTTCTAAACCTCATATTCATCTTCTACTTCAACTATCATCAATAACAAATATTCAAGTTATTCAAATTCATAATCAAACTTAACCACGAATTAAACCAAAAACAATCAATCTTAACTAACATAAGAAAAAAACTAAAAAAAACAAAAAAAACACCACAACTGGACAAAAAAAAGCTAGAACCTGCAACACACAAGCACCTTACCTAATTTCTTCTTCCCTATCATTTGGGTTTAGTGAAGATAGTAGAAAAATGAAGAGATCGACAACGTCGTAAATGGAATTGCTTAGATCAACACCGTGAACATAGTCACTGATGGATGAATAACCGAAAGAGGTGAAAAGTGAGAGTGAAAAAGAGGAATGAGAGAGAATAGAAAGAAAAGAGAAATTTTGGGGGGGGGGGAGGTCGCTGCCTTCTTTTCTTACCACCATGCCATTGATCTTGCCACCCCCAATGAAGATGGTCTCACCGAGTTGTGACAATAAGGAAGGATCGATGAAGACGAGAAAGAGGAAGTCAAACCTTCACCATACTTGATTTGTCGTTGTCATGGGTGGAAGACGACACCGATTCCATAACTGTTTTCATGAAGAAATTGGGGTTGTTTGTCGTGAAGGGAGGACGGGTTTGAGATATGGTTGAAAGGGATAAGAGAAAAGTAGTAATGGTAATTAAAAAATTTAGGCATTTTTAATTTTTTCAATGGCGTGGGGCCCATAAAAATTCTTCCTTTTAGCTTAGCTCTTCGAGAAATTCTTGGGTGCATTGGGTATACCATCTCATTTATAGTTGGACCAATGAAATTATGACAACTTAAAGAGTTTTATCCCGTGTGTATGCTTACATGTCACTCCCTCCTCCTATTATTATTTTAATCACTAATCTCTCATACTCTCACTCATGCGTCACACTCCCTCCCCCTCGCAGCCTTTCTCTCTCTCTTAATATTACCAACACCACTACTTCATCTCTCTTTCCCCCACCCATATGGCCACAAAAGCTCACTGGAGCTTCCGAATTCCAATAACCCCTCCTTGCCTAAGCTCCCCCTCACCTAGTGCACCCAAGAATTTCTCTAGCTTTTCACCTAAGCACTCTTTCTCTCATACTACACCTGGCCCCATAATCATCAATTGTATTACCTTTATCTCCTTCCCATTCACCCAGAGCCAAAGGTCCAAGCATATATCTATTCACTAGTGGAAACATGGCTTTTTAGACCGGTTAAAATTTACTTTTTAGACCGGTTTTGGATTCGGTCTTGATATAGTCGGTCTTAAAAGTATGTCACTTTTAAGACCGGTTTGGTAACCGGTCTTAAAATTCTCACTTTTAAGACCGGTTGTATTAATAACCAGTCTTACAATAAACATTTTTAAGACCGGTTGTCATGAGCACCGGTCTTAAAAGATCTCTTTTGTAAGTAAATTACATAACATTTTTAAGATCGGTTATTATTATAACCGGTCTTAAAAGTTATTTTAAGACCGGTTTCATATATAACCGGTCTTAAAAATTTTAATTTTAAGACAAGTTGTACATATAACTGGTCTTAAAAATTAACTTTTAAGACCGGTTATTTTTATAACCGGTCTTAAAAGTATTGTAATTTCTTTTTTTAATTGTGTGTGATTAGGTTAGTTACCAGAACGCATCCTAGAATTGCTACTTCCAATGCCATACTTATTAAGTGTCATAAAGTGTTCAGTTTGCTTCCTCTTACCATTTTCTTTTTCTTTAACCTTCTCATTGGGAACTTGTAACATAACATGTCATATATCCTCATGTAATGTGTTGTTTAAAACCATCTATATATATATATGCATAATTGTTAAAAACACATGCAGGCCAATGACATGGCTTAAACAGATTCACATGTATAAATGCATGGTTGCACATAATCACAAAAACAACAAACATGTCAAATCATGCAACCAACATGTCAATTCATTATTAATATATACAAAAAAAATTTCAGTTTTACAAGAACTCAATGTTGTAAAAGTTCATAAATGAATTCAGCACAACAATTGCGAATGTGATCAATATCTTCTCCTGGAAAGGGGTCAGCAAGAACAAACATCTGAAACACCAAAGCCAGGAAAAACATTAACTTCACTTAAAAAAAATAAAAGTAATACAAAATTTTTTAAATATATATACATTTACCTCTTGAGTAAATTATGTCGTGCCTAGGGTAATAATATTATAAATGTGCCTCAGAACATACAACCCACACAAGTTGGACCCCAGTGGTTGCCTACGGGTTTGAAAAATAATATGATATCATTAAAACAAGTATAAAATTAAAGCATGACTTATTATTGAATACATTCTTAATTAAAACAAACCAATATGTAACTAACCTTTGACAAGATCTATGTAGGGTCTTTTAGTTCACTAGTAGGCCTACTACAAGCAGTGTGTAGGAATGTCCGCATAGCCCTATATCATCAAAATCACAAAGGTTACTTATTTTACACAAATTCCATAAATTTTGTACACAAAATGTAATTAATAATACAAGAAAACTTATAAGTTCAAAGACTTCTTCAATTCACTAGTTGGCTTGCTAAGGTGAAGGGAGCATAAGAGGATGACAGAATAACTCTTCTTACACAAAATAGCCAATTGCCAATGATCACTGAAAAAAGGGAAGACTTTTAAGCAAATATAAAACATTATGTATAGTATGAAATATAAATTTGTTTCTTACCTATGCAAATATGGAGCCAAGAAACACTCCATTGAGGTTTCACTAAGCCTGTGTGATAAGTATGTGTGTCTGATAGCAGCAGTGGTCCCTTTGTCATAAAGTTAAAGTGGGCATAGGAGTCCAAATTTATTGGTTTTGCCATAGTCAACCAACCTACGATTCATATACCTACAATAATGCAAGCACACAAATCAAAGTTTAACGGCGTAATTTGTAAAATATTAACTTCCAATTTGAGAAGATACTTACATTGAAAAGAGTTGGACAATCAAAATCGTAAGCTGTTGTAGAGGAGTTACCAGGGACATTAAATCATCCCTCTCAAGATAGCATTGCGCCCCTGACTTGCCAATAGCTGACTCAGTAAGGCAATCTCTTGTTCGAAAAAACGTATTGTATGCCATCAGAATTACTTGCTGCATGACATTCAATGGAGGCCGTGAAATATCTTGAGTGAAGGGAGGTGGAGGTGGAGGTGGAGATGGAGGTGGTAGGGATTCCTCAGCTCGATCATAAACAAGGTTCTTTGGCCATAAGATGAAAGAGTTGAGGACATCGCCCACAACCTTGAAGTCATCAACAGGGATAGGGAGAGGTGCATTTGTAACGATCGCCTCTTCAAATGCCTCTATGACTTGATCATCCTTTATTTCTTAGTGGTGGACAGTTGATCCCAAGTTATGCACGTTCCCCCGTGCAACTAATCGTCTCAGAGGATCCTCCATAAACAAGTCACAAGGATCAGCAATTTTTTTTTTCCAGGACCCTCTGATGACTGACCAATACAACTCTCTTTAGTGCTCTGTTTAGGGTTTAGGGAATGAGCCTGGGGAGCACTGGTATCTGCTTGTCTTGTGCTCGTCATGATCATCCATTCCTCCTTCATCTTACTAAACCTTTCTTCAAATCATACATCAAATGATGCTTCTGCGTAGGCCCTAGCTTCCGCCCTCACAGTAGCCAATATATGCTACATCTCCTCCCTAGTCACCATACTACTTGAGGAACGGTGTGGGGGTGATCCAAAGTAATCCCTTATGCCTACCCCTCCTCCAACCCCCCCTGACATGGCCGGGATGCTCACATTTTCCTGTAGCTACGGTCAGGATGTCATTCCTCCCATCTGACCTAAAAAATCCACCGACTTGTTTTTTTTAAGCTCCTCCTCTAAGACACAGATGACAAACGTTAGTAATGAAATTTGTTTACTAAATAATAAATAACAACAAGTCAACAACAATACTTACAATTTTCTCACTAACTATACGAGATTGTTCACTCGTATAAGACCCACTCCTCTTTTAGTGAGCGAACAACCATTTCTCTTTGTGACATATAGGATATATTGGAGAAAGAAGAACAGAAGGATCGGATTGAGATGCTTCTTCCAATCTCTTCTGTTTGGCCGCCAACAAGTCTTTTTCGGCCTTCGCATAACCCTCAAAAGACATTGTATGGGAGACATTGTATGGGGGCAATCATTCTTTCTACCACTCTCTTGGGCCTTTTGCCTTTTTTTTTCTGCAAATAAGAAATCAAAATTAAGGTACAATTAATAAAGACAATTCACAATTCATAAGTAAATCAAATGCAAAATAAGTTAACTTACCAATGCTTCTGGAGTAGTCCGAGCCATCTAAATTCTTGCCAAGTGTATTCGTCAATATAAGAATACTGGTCGCACGGATTAGGACAAGGCTGACCTTCTTCCACCTTGATATGCACGTAATTTTTGGCTAGACTTGTCTTAAACTTCCTCCAGCGTTCATCACAATACGTCATTGTCTTGTTATACAGGGCTTCATTCTCAGGAAAGTCGTAAGTGAGCTGGATAGTTTCCTAAATATGTTACTTCACATTTTTATCCACATTTCTCCACTTCTCTATCAAGATGCTAGGCTTGTTGCGTGCTAGGAGGCCGATAAAACTCCTATACAGTTGGGCATTAGGCCCGATTGGTTTCCAATATCTATCAAACTCAATCGGAATCTTTTCCCCGGTATTCCGATTGAGAGGAATGTCTCTCAATCAGGTGGCTCTCCTACCCCTTCATCTAGGCCGGTTACGTGGCTCACTGTGTGCCTGACTCAGAGTATTGCATTAGGAGGCAGACTTAGAACCCTTCTCATACACAACCAAAATAAACCCAGGTCCACAGAAGTATAGGGACATTAACCTCAGACACATGCATATATTAAAACTCTTCAGAATAATTAACGATACCTTCAACCTTTTCTTTAGGATCCTCTTCTTCCTATGGATTTGAACAGTCTTTGGCCACTTTACGAATCGAGTAAAGTCTCTCTCAGGAGGCAATGGACACTTTTGAAAAGTGGGTTGACGACTTGCTGCAAGAATTGAACAAAGAAAATGGAGGCTAAGACATCTCACAATTTCAATGAAATACCCAAAAACGAAACCAATAATTTAATTGAACATCTAACGATTGAAACACAAACCTAACAATAAAAACGAGGCTGAGAACGAAACCAATTGGAGGGAACAAGCGACGATAGCCTTACGGCAATGTATTCAACCGTAGATCTACGTTGACGGCGATGAAGGTTAAGGACGGGGGAGAGAAGGGGAAAGGAGGAGTTGTCGCGAACTGACGTATGGGTTTTGCTGATATGCTTGAGTATCGGATTTTAGAGTTAAAATTAGGCGCGATTTAAAATTTAGGTCAGTTTTAAGACCAGTTGTAATAAAAAAACGGCCTTAAAAGTAATATTTAAGACCGGTTATTTATTAATAACCGGTCTTAAAAATATAAAAAATTTTTAAGACCGGTTATTAATAATGACATGTCTTAAAGTTTTAATATTTAAGACCGGTTTTTATTTACAACCGGTCTTAAAAATAATAAAAATTTTAGTTTTTTAATTATCTTTAATTCAGATAATATTTTCTAGACCAGTTATATATAGAACCGGTCTAGAAAATATATTACATTTTTTTTTAATTGTATATATTTTAAGACCTTTTTTTATTATAACCTGTCTTAAAAGTATTTTTAAGACCATTTTTAAATATAACCGGTCTTAAAATTTGATCATAATTATAAAAATGCCACCAGTCATATTTTTAAAACCTTATATGATATAACCGGTCTAAAATCTCATTTCTGTACTAGTGATTAATTCTCTAATTCCTAGGATGACGTCAAGGACTTGCTTGAAGCGTGAAGAGAGGAATTTCATTGCAGCTTAAACTCATTTGGGAGGTAACTTAAAAGGAACATGGAGGAAACTAGAGCCTAGGAACTTACACTTAAAGACCACAAGGAAGTGTCTTTCCTTTTTATCTTTTTAACTCAAGATTTGAGATTATTTAGTTTTAAATGATTTTGAGTTGTATTAATTGAGAACAATCTAGTTTTAGATTATAGACATATTCCTTTTGGATTGAATTGATATTTTGTAATGTTTTGTGCTTAAGACATTTGCTGGAATTTTTGTTTGCTAACCTTTAGATTGTCAATTGAATTATTAATTGAATTTTCATTATTAATTTAATTGTCAATTTGGTTTGTCGTCTTAGTTTTTTAATTGGGTTGGTTAATTGTCTAATTGTTCAATTGGACAATTATAAACAAGATTTCTAAAATTATTTTGAAACTAATTGTGATTGGTTTTTAACTAGTTTAATTAACTATCGCTTATTTCATTATGAGTTTTCTAGTGGAGTTAGTGTTATTGAATTTAAGGGTTTCCCATGTTTCAATTATATAATTAAATTTATTAATTCCAATCTTTCATCAACCTCCCTTTGGTGTAATTAATTAATTTGGGCTAAGAAAGTTAACTCCATGTGAATCCTAAGTTGTCCTCTTCGTCATCATAACTAAATTAAATTCTAGTTGTTTGTCTTATTTTTAATCAATCTTTTACTTAGGATTTTAATTCCTCTTTATAAGCAAAACCCCCAAAAATTGCATTCAAATTCACATGGATCAGTGTCATACTCATATAAGTTTTAGAGTCAATTTCATTAGTGCATTTAGTTAGTTTAATTGCATTTAGGTAGTAGTGTATTGCATTTTAGTTTAGGTCCATTCCATTGCATCTTTTGTCACTTAAAAATCAATTCTTGCTCCTTGGGAGATGACCTAGATTGACCATAAACTACATAATTAATTAGGACCTAGTTTAATTGATTGCTTTAACGAGAGAAGCATATATCAATTTTGGCGTCGTTATAGTATAGTGGTGAGTATTCTCACCTGTCACGCTGGTGACACGAGTTCGTTCCCAACAACGGCACCAAAATTGACGTCACTTTTATCGCTAAAGCAATCAATTAATAACTAGGACAACGTACTAATGCAATATAGTGGCAACCTAGGTCATTCTCCTAAGAACAATCTATGAGTTTCCCTTAGAATTAAATTTAGGTGATGAAAAATGTAATGGAATGGATCTAAACTAAAATGCAAGACTCTACTACCTAAATGCAATTAAACTAACTAAATGTAAGATGTAAATGACTCTAAAACCTATATGAGAATGAAACTAACCTAAATGAACGCAAATGCAATTTTTGGGGGGGTTTTTCTTATGAAGAGGGAAATTAAAATCCGAAGGAAAAGAAATGAACTAATATTCAAGAATATCGAATAAGAAAAGATAACAAAAGTTTTCTTCAAATACAGTGAAGGGAACAACCTAGGATTTACATAGAGTTAGCTTTTTTAGCCCAAATCAATTAATTAGACCAAAGGGAGATTGATAGAAGAGAAAAATTAATAAATTTAACCACCTAATTGAAGCATGGGAAACCCTCAAGCTCAATAACACTTACTATAATAGAAAACTCATAATGAAATAAGGGCTAGTTAATTAAACCCATTAAAAACCAATCACGATTAATTTTAAAATAATTTTGGAAATCTTATTTACAATTGTCCAATTAAACAACTAGACAATTAACTAACCTAATTAAACAATCAAAAGGAAAACCAAATTGACAATTAAATTAATAATGAAAACTCAATTAATGATTCAATTGACAATTTAAAGATTTGCAAACAAAAATTTCAGTAATTGTCTTGGCACAAATCATTGCAAACATCAATCCAATTCAAAAGAGATATGTCTACAGTTTAAAATTAGATTGTTCTCAAGAAATATAACTAAAAATTATTTAAAACTAAATAATCTCAAGTTTTGAAATAAATTGATAAAAAGAAAAAATACTCCCTTATAGTCTTTAAGCGTAAGTCTTAGGCTCTAACTTCCTCCATACTCCTTCCAAATTATCTACCAAACTAACTCAAGCTGCCATGAATTTCTCCTCTTCAAGCTGATTCACGCAAGTCAGGAACAAATTAATGATGCATGATGAGGTGTTGAGATCGCGGCGTTTGTGCTTGAGGAATGGAATCAAGGCGTTGATGTTGGTGGGTGGAAAGATGAGGTGGCACGATGAATATATTGGAGAGGACGGATGATTGAACTATGGTAAATGTGAAGGAAGAGATCAGATGAATATATGTGGCCTTCCCTTCAACCAACGCCAAAGAGAGAGGATGTGGGTATTGGCTCTTAAAGAGAGCGTTTATCATTATGTGGCTGTTAGGTATTTTTTTATAGGAGAATGAGAAAGTTTAGAGTATAAAATTTGAATATATTAGAATTGAATTGACTCATTCAGATTCAGCCATTAGATCTTTAAACTTTCAAAAATAATTCTACATCATAGGATTTTCTTATATGCTTTTCCTTTACCTATAAGAATGAAATAAAATCGTGATCCATCATATATTTAAAAATATTATTCAATCACATGATAGGCAATCAAAATATTAATAATTTAAACCTAATAATCTCATAATTAATTCAGATTTATATTATTTACCAAAATTGGCTAATGATCGAAAATATTTCCTAATAAATCCAAATTAGCTTAAAATCACCCCCAAAATATATGAGTAAGGTGGGATACAAGAAATAAAATTTGGGATTTATCAGCGGGCCCTGCCAATTTTAACAGAAGTGTCACTTTTGCCTTATTTTTAAAATTTTATTATTACTTTTGCACCAAAAAAAAGTTTGCAGTGATAGATGCACTTTTGAAAAAAAGTTCATAGGTATTTTTACATTATAATTCAAATTAAAATATTAAAGTCGACAAAAAGAATAAAATAGCAATATCTTAGAATCTTGTTGACAAAAAGAATAAAATAGCAATATCTTAGACTCTTAGTCTTATTTAATTAATTATTTAAATAGGCAATCAAAATATTAATAATTTAAACCTAATAATCTCATAATTAATTCAGATTTATATTATTTACCAAAATTGGCTAATGATCGAAAATATTTCCTAATAAATCCAAATTAGCTTAAAATCACCCCCAAAATATATGAGTAAGGTGGGATACAAGATATAAAATTTGGGATTTATCAGCGGGCCCTGCCAAAAAGAATAAAATAGCAATATCTTAGAATCTTGTTGACAAAAAGAATAAAATAGCAATATCTTAGACTCTTAGTCTTATTTAATTAATTATTTTCAGGTTTTGATCACATAATATATATATTTCATTATCAATCTGATATCAGAACTCAATCCTACATGATTGAACGAATAAATTTTAGCCCTGGGCCAAAAAAAAAAAACGAATAATTAGCCCAGTATGCACTCTTCCGTCAATCAATGCTTCAATAACTCTGATAACACAAAAAATATTTGAAGTGTTTAAAAGTATAAAAAAATATTTTAAAGTAATTTTTGAAGCTGAAAAAGTATATTAAAGATAAAATTATAATAAATCTGATAACACACTAGGTACAACTTAAAAAATATTTTAAGGGTTTAAAACACCAAAAAAATATTTTAAAGTAATTTTTGGAGCTGAAAAAGTACATTAAAGGTAAAATTGAAATCAGTCTGATAACATACTGGGTACAGCTGAAAAAATATTTTAAGAGATTAAAAACACCAAAAAAATATTTTAAGGGGTTAAAAACACTCAAAAATTTTTTTTGAGTGGGTACAACTAGAAAGTGGATAAAATTGCAATCAGTATGATAGCACACTAGGTAGTGGGTATAATTAGAAAAATATTTTAAGGGGTTAAAAACACTCAAAAAATATTTTTTGATACTACATACTACCTCCGGTCCTAAATATAGGACAAAGTTTGTAGTGCAATTTACACTACAAACTTTGTCTTATATTTAGGACCGGAGGGAGTACTATTTAAAAAATATTTTATGGGAAAAATCAATATCATATAACTAATTTCAAGACAACCCAATCTAGCATAAAATGTCATTAGCTTTTAACAAAAGCTCCATTTTCTAGCTTCTCCCAATTGAGCTTTCACCAATTGGGTTTTGGCAAAAGCACAATTGTCAATTGGCCTCTACAAACACTCAAATTTGAGTTCTCAATTGACAATTGAACTTATGGTCTTCAATTGGGCTTAAAAGGTTCCCAAATACACACTCTACTAATTCTAAAAGCAGTCACTTATCTTCACCTTAATTAATTTATTCAGATTAGATTCATTCAGTGATTTGATTTGTTCTAAAAATTAAATCCCCCCCACCCCAAAAAAACAATACATAATATATTTTATTATTATTATTATTATTTTGGCATCAATACCTAACATGGCGAACCAGACGGGAGCTGGTAATGAAAGATTGATAAGATCCATTTAGGACCTTGTTTTTGGGCATAAATCAAGGATTTTTGTCTCGCACGAAAAAGTAAATCACGCCCACTTCACCTTGCTTTCAACTATATATATATATATATAAAAGATACTCTAGTCGTCCTCATTTATCTGAACTACCAAATCATCACCACCAAGTTTCTGATATATATTTGGAGGCCTATCTTGTGGTGGAGATGAAGAACATGAACAACTCAAATCATACAAGCGAAATTGCCAATGGCCATGGTGCCAAAGGTACATACTATTACGTCCCCTCTTGAACAAGTTTGATCATTTTAAGGTTTTTGTGTTTGCATTTCTTTTCTTTACTCTTTCTTCTCTCAATGTCGTTTGAATCTGTGATGATGTGGGGGAGGAATCTATTCCTCACAGTCAACTAACATGGCACTCAAATATTGACTCTGTGTTTGTTTTTGAACTGACCCTAACTTGTCGTGTCTGTGATTTTGTTCGTTGTGTGTTAGATACAAGAGCTGAAGATGCTGAGCAGCAGCTGGAATTCTCTGAAGATGAGGAAGCACTCATTTCTAGAATGTTCAGATTGGTTGGCACCAGGTTCTATATGCAGTATATTCTTATTTATTACTATCCATTAATTTTTTTTTTCACATTAAAATTTCCCACCCCACACACACAACACCCACCTAGAGTTCGCAATGATCGATTGTAGAAAATTCTTGCCAGGCTCAGAGAAATTCAAGAGAGAGAAAACTTGAGAGTTAAAGTTTGTGTAAAGTTTATCACCGATCGACCTCTTCGGCCACTTTCTCCTCAAACCTAATATAATTATATGGGTTAAGGGGTAATTTTATCTTGGAAGTTTTTATCGAAGGACAATTTTATCCCGGAAGTTTTTCAAAGGGCAATTTTGCCCTGGATGTTATCTCACTATATTTTTACTGTTAGTTAACTAAATATGCTAAGTTAGAAGTTTATATGTCATCTACGTCATTTTCATTAACATGCAAATTTGTCTTAAAAGTCCATGTATTATCTACTTTATTTTTTTTCAAAGTTATATTTAAAATTTCTGGGGCAAATTTGCACCTTAACAAAAATGACGTGGATGACATGTGGACTGTTAACTTAATATATTTGATCAACTAATTGTCAAAATTAACTAAGATAATAGCCAGGACAAAATTGCTCTCCCCTTTTTTAAACTTCTAAGGCAAAATTGTCCCTTAACCTAATTATATTATTCAAAGTCAACTAATCTATTCTGGTACTAAATATAGGAATTTGTTGGTTGAGGGGTTGTTTTGATCATAAACGAAAGATCTCAACTCATTTTGTTTTTTAAATTTATAATTTTTTTTATAAACCATTCCTATAATTACGCATATTAAATGAGGATTTCTAATGAGTAGTTTCATGGTGAACTTAACTAATTTTATTAATTTTTATAGATTAATTATATCTACTTTCTACATCCAGAATTGAAGGGGGTAATATTTAAGGAGAATTTCAATTAGCCCCTAAATATGTGACTTAATTTCAGTCAGCCCTTAAAAGATTATAAAATTTCATTGCACTCCCTTAAGTTAATTTCATTTTGACCAAAGGGAATGCAGTGACGTTTCGCGGGCAGTTTCTTTCCTTTGCCCCAAAAGCAAAGGACCTCCTTTTCTCTTCTCTGGGCTGTTGGATCAAGATCTTAACGGTCCAGATTTAATATATTATAAAAATATTATTATAATAATAATAAAATATTATTATTATAATAATATTTTTATAATATATTAAATCTGGACCGTTAAGATCTTGATCCAACGGCCCAGAGAAGAGAAAAGGAGGTCCTTTGCTTTTGGGGCAAAGGAGAGAAACCGGACTCGTGAAGTTTCATAATCTTCTTGGGATTGACTGAAATTAAGTCACTCCCTTAAAAACCAAATAAAAATTTCCCAAATATTTATGAAGTGCCCTCCGCCAATCATGATGGTAAATGATATCCTATTTACCGATAGAGAAGCCAACACTTTGATGATACATGGATTATTGAGTCCAATATCAAATCAGAGTGAATCATAATAAAAAGAAATGACATGTCTAATGATTTTTCAGAATGTATTTCTTACAATGTGACTAGGACTTGATTAAATAGAGATTAATTCATCCCTAATCAAATTATAACTCTCTGTTGGACTACAGATGGTCTTTGATTGCTGGGAGAATACCTGGAAGAACCGCCCAAGAGATAGAAAAGTACTGGACTTCTAAGCTCTCTTCATGAACTGCATGCCTAGCTTATGTATCTTAATTAATTCATATATATATATATATATAATAAATACCTTGTAATTTAATTTTACTTCTTAAGTTAACTGGGTGTAGCATTCACTCAAAAATACTACAGTAATATAATGAATAACGAGTACATTGTTGTTGCAGTTCATTTGTGCCTCCGAGTATGTTTCTAGTTGTAGAAAATTGTGGTGAATTCGTGTATTGCAGAAATGCATAATTTAATCTAGCTAGCCTAGCATCCCTAGAAAAACTTAAGTGATAATCACTACAAAAGAATGTAATTACTAAAAAGTTTCTCAGCAAATAGGGAGCATGTCAAAAAAATAGGTCCATGCTACCAACTTATTTAAGATTTTTTTTTTCTTTGCGGTTACGTTTCTTCTATGGGATCTTGTAGTGGTTCACCCAAAATTTGGCCTCCATATCATTTGAAATTATTTCTTCAAAATAAATTTTCATTTTGTTTTTGCAAAGTTTGGATTCTTACTATTGCTAAAGGAATATTGAATTCTTTTTTTTCATAAGTATAATATATGTATATATATATATATATATATAGTATTCCCCCTGGTCCTTAATATAAGAACAAGATAAATAATTTACGGATATTAAGAAAATTATTAAAATTGATTTTTCATAACATGTGTGTTTATTTTTCTAAAATACCGTAACTATGTGCAATTAGTATAGATACTTTAAAAAAGTTATAAATTCAAGAGACAAAGTGAACTAAAATTTTATATTTTGAATTGTAGTAAACTCATTGTCTAACTCTTATATTCAAGAGTGAAGATAGTGCTATATGTATAAAAAAAGAAGAAGACGGTGCTAAAAAATTGTCACAATGGGATGTGCCCCACCAATTTTAATATACCCTCCCCTTTTTGCTATTTTATTATGTCTTTTGTTTGCTTTCATTAACTTACACCCCATTATACTTTCTACATAAAGTTTAAACTTTTTTAATCAAATCTACAGAAAGTTTAAACTCAACATTATAGTTGAAAAAGCCTCGAGAGAAGTGTTTGATATCATTTGAGCTACAAGACAACCGTGACACTTTTTGTTTTTTTTTATATAAAAAATTTTAAATGAGTTGGATCCTAAAAGCTCATTAGGGTCAAAGCATGCTTCTGAACTTAAAAAAATTTTACATAGGCACTTACAGACCGCCTACCAACAAGATTCTTATAGATTAACCAGGTTTTTGAATAAGTCACACTGGAAATTATATTATTTCAATCAACAATTTAATATTTACAAAAGATATGGACTTGTGTCCACATGAGTTTAATATTTATATAGCAAAACCAAAGACGCTAATTAGCCTAATCTAGGCTGGGCCTTATATGTTACAGCCCATTACATTGCAACATTAATACTAAACTTATTTTCTCTCATTCTCATATTAATGGGATTCGAATCTAACTTTTTATTCTTTTTTTTGAATGAGCAACTTTTAGGGTCTGTTTGGTATGAGGGATTTGGAGGAGGAGGGAGAGGGGGAAAAATTTTTATGAGTTGGATTTAAGAAAATTAGAGAAGTGGGGTTATAAAATTTTAATATAAATAATATATAAGATTAAAGAGTAAGAATACTTAATTAAAAACTTCATATCCCATGTCTTTCATTTTTTCAAATTCATCTCAAAAATTTTTTCCCTCCGCTCATTTTCCCTCCCCTCCCCTCATACCAAACAAGCCCTTAAGAATGTGGTAATCATTTGATTTTTTTAGCAAAATTATTAATTTCATTTGAAAAAATTAGGATAATGTATTTGAATATTATCAGATTGTGTGATACCCCTTCAATACGATTTTTTTTTATTCACGGGATTTAACTCTTATAGAAAATCAACTCTCTTTTACTTAATCTAATTAGCATAAATATGAAATATTAAATTCTTCCTATTCCGCCCAACATAGGAAAATTGGGGGGGGGGATCACTCATTAGAAAATTAATGGGTGAGAATGACCTAAATGGCTAAAGTATACATTTGATATTTTATGTTTTTATTAAGTATCAGTTTAGTCTCTTAAATTTATAAAATCAATTTTCAGTCCTTTAATATTAACACCGTTAACTCTTACTAAGGGAAAATGTCATGCTATTATGGCGACTTTAATGTTGACTCAGCACTGATAAATGATGCTTAAATTTCAATTCTTTAATATAATAATTTTTATATTTTAAAATTGAAATAAAGACAAAAAACTGAAAATGGTCTTCTCTTCTGGTCAATAACTGGGTCTTCCTCTCCCGACCCACTATATATCAGTACAAGCCTACAAGATATTATCCTTCCTTTATCTTCACTTACAGACCCATTAATTCCACAAGGTATTATCATACCCTCACCAATTCGATCAACCACTTGTGATAATTCAATTAGTTGTCTTTGTCTGCATCGACGAATATGACATCAAAGCTCCCATGATTCTTTGCCTGTAATTCACCCCTACAATCATAACACTCTTCTGTCTTTCTTTTTTATCTGAAGACCCAATTCGTAGTTTTCTCCGTTAATGTCCAGGGGTTTGGAGGGGGAGACGCCACAATTAACCACCAGAAAGAGATAACCCATTTTCAGTTTTTGCTTTATTTTAATTTTAAAATATAAAAATCATCATATTAAACAAATAAAATTTAAGTATGATTTGTTTGCGTTTTATTACTAAGTCAGTATTAAATTGGCAATATTAGTATTTTCTATTAGTGAGTTAACAGCATTAACATTAGAGGACTGAAAATAGATTTTATAAATTTAAGGGATTAAACTGATTCTTGATGTAAATATAAAGGACAAAATATATACTTTAGCATTAGAGTATTAATACTTTGTGTGTATAAAATTTGGAGTACTAGTACCCTATACATATACAAATTTATCAGATCATTCTCACCAATTAAACTTTTAATAGGGGGACTCTTCTTGATTTTCTCTTAATTTAATTAATATTTTTATTACTCCCTCCGGTTCTTAATATAAAATATAATAGGGGAGTTGATTTTGGTTCTAAATGTAAAACATAGTTTCCATATTTGTCAATCTTTTTCTAATTTATCTCTATTGATGCTCCCTTAACAATAAATAAGGAGGAGAAATACTTACAAACTCCAAGAGCACTACTTCATCTGTACTCTGATTAATTAAAATATAATAACTCATCTTATTTTACTCCCACATGGCTGATGAGTCATTTGAAGAAATTCACGTTTTATGGTTTTGAAAAATAACAACTCAAGGGAGGGAATTGCATTTTTTGTTTTTCTAAATTATGAAGTTTATGTTTTTTAAAATCATAAAATTTGAATTTCTTTAAATGACTCATCGGCTATGTGGGATTAAAATGAGATGATTTATTCTATTTTAATTAGTTAAAGTACAAATGAGGTGGTACTCTTGAAGTATGTAAGTATTTTTTATTAAGGAGAAGGGAGAAGGAGGAAATTAAGAAAGATAATTAGGGTGTTTCAAAAATACATGTCATATTAATTGACTTAGTTAACTTTTTTAATCTAATCAAATTAGGTAAATATGTATTAAGGACCAGAATATTATTAATTTAATTAGACAAAAATAATCATTCCCCTCAAGCAAAATCCCTTTTCTTACGACTCATTAACCAAACAATTCCTTTGGGTTTAAGAACGTCCCGTGAGAGATATATTAAGTGTGTATTTAGAACAACGATATGAATGTTTAAAAGTAGCTTTTCAATAATGAATTACGGTATACGAAGTAAGTATGTGAGAGGAATTTTGTCTTGATTTACGTAAAAAGCAGCTTAAATGCCATTCGAACACTCACTAAGTCCATTCCTTACGACACTAAGAGGAAAACCCCATGACCAAGTGACCCACGAGGGGCATATCCCTAAATTGCTCCTTTTTCCTCCTCGCTCACTAGCCTCTCTGCGTCTTGCTTTTGGAGGTTTATGGGTGGGTTTACGCAAACAGGTTCAAAAAATATAGACAAAGCTATGGATTTTGAGAAGAGGCAAGCTGCAACACTAGCTTTTCTTAGTGTCCTACTATCAAATTACCCAGGAAATCTGTAACATTGTGAGCCTTGTGCTCTACACTCTTTGAATATATCAATGTACATTCTATCATACAAAGTTTGAGACCACACTTATATAATCAGGAGAACAAACAGTCAGGCCCCTTTGGCCCAAGCCCACACGATTGTGTCCTACAACAAGTTATATCCTATTTCTACTTTCTACACTCCCCCTCAAGTCTGGGGCAATACAAATCAACTGCACCTAACTTGCCAAGCATTTTATTCAAAGTTTCTCTTTTCACAGCTTTGGTCAGAATATCAGCCTCTTGATGTGCTGACTTTACATGCAGCAACTCAATCAACTTCTTCTTGAGCTTTTCCCTGACAAAGTGACAATCTATCTCTATGTGCTTTGTCCTCTCGTGGAATACCGGATTCGAGGCTATATAAATTGCAGCCTTGCTGTCACAATGAACACTTAATGGCATACAATGTACAATTTTAAGTTCATCTAATAAACCAACCACCCAAACCACTTCAGAAACAGACGACCCTAGAGCTCTGTACTCGGCCTCTACCGATGACTTGGAAACTGTACTTTGTTTCTTTGTTTTCCACATTATCAATAAGCCTCCAAGCTTCAACAGATAACCGGTGACCGACCTTTGAGTTGTCCCACAAGCTCCCCAATCTGAATCACAAAAACAATCTAACAACATGGTCCTCGTTGAGCTCATCAACACTCCACGCCCTGGATTGCCTTTGAGATATCTGACAACATTCAATGCCGCCGCCATATGAACCTTTAGAGGACTTTGCATGAATTGACTCAAGGTCTGCACACAAAATGAGATATCAGGACGAGTTACAGTTAAGTATATGAACCGACCTATCAAACCTCTATATCGTTGTGGGTCAGGTAACAAATCTTCTTTCTTATCCTTGCCTTCTTCGTATGCCAAAAGTTTCACATTTTGTCCCATAGGCACCTCTAAGGGCCTACAGCCACTCAAACCTGTATCCAACAACAAATCAAGCACATATTTTCTTTGAGATAAAATTATCCCCATTTTGGATCTAGCTAATTCTATCCCAATGAAGCATTTCATCATGCCTAAATTTTTAATCCTAAAATTAATGTGCAGAAACTCTTTTACCTCTTCAATCCGTTCTATATTGCTACATGTAATCAAGAGGTCATCAACATATACCAGAATATAAACTACACCATCATTATATTGCCTAAAGAAGAGAGAATAATCTGATCTACTTTGCTGAAAACCTCCTTCAACAAGAGCAATAGTTAGTTTAAGATTTCATTGTTTAGAGGCTTGTTTAAGTCCATATAATGATTTCTTTAACTTGCATACCTTGTTCTCCCCCTTGCTACTAAATCCTTGAGGAATGAACATATATATTTCCTCAAGTAAATCTCCCTGCAAGACAGCATTGTGCACATCCATATGATACAAATTCCATTTATTCATTGCAGCAAGCTTAAGCATTATCCTAATGGTGACCATTTTGATAACCGGAGAAATGTTTCATGGTAATCTATTCCTTCTTTCTGTGTATATCCCTTTGCTACTAACCTTGCCTTATATTTCTCTATTTCACCACTAGCTTTATATTTAATTTTATATATCATTTGCAACCTATGGGTCTTTTTCCTTTAGGAAGGGTCACTATTTCCCAAGTTTGATTTCTTTCTAGAGCTTCAATTTCCATATTCATTGCCTCTACCCATTCTTTATTCCTAATAGCCTCTTCATATGTAGTAGGTTCTATGTTAGTATCAACATTGCATACTAAGCACATATGAGAAGGAGAAATATTTGCATATGTAATATAGTTTTCAATTGGGTAGAGACACTTACTATTTGATTTACCTTTCTCCTTATTAGAATCATCTTTAGCTAGGTTACAAATGTTGTCCTGGGATCAAATTGGGGCTTTCCTCTCTCGGGTAGGCCCCTATTGTTCCCTGAGGGTATTGCTGGGTCCCTATGGTGGTTTTCATCTTCCTCTTCAGCCTCCTCTAAGCTGCTGATTCTAGAATCATTTTCATTCATTTGATGCTGCACATCACCAGTAGGTATAGCAACAGAATCTACAGAATCAAACAAAAACAATTCACTTGCTTCCCTACTCACTTCCCCTTGGTCAGTGGATATGCTATCCTTGAAAGGGAACTTATCCTCTTGAAAGATAACATGCCTACTGACCAAAATGGTTTTAGTTTTTAAGTTCAGAAGCACATAGCCTTTCTGATTGCTAGGATAACCCAAGAAAACACAAGGGGCAGATCTGGATTGAAATTTGTCAGAAATGGTTAAATCAGTAGCGTATGCAAGAGACCCAAAAATTCTCAAATGATGGTAATCAGGTTTGGTGCCATAAATCCGTTCATAAGGAGTCTGAAAATGTAAAACACATGAAGGAATACAATTTACCAAATAAGCTGCCATTTTAACACATTCACCCCAATATTTAATGGGCAAACGTGATTGCAAGAGGAGAGCCTAGAGATTTGCATAAGAGTTCTATGCTTCCTCTCAACAATCCCGTTTTACTCCAGAGTATAAGGACAAGAGGTTTCATGCACTATGCCATTAGTCAAAAAATAATGTCGTAAATCATTGTTGGTGAATTCTGTGCCATTATCACTACGGACCCTTTTGACTTGAAATGCAAATTGAGTTGACACATGTGCTATGAAATGCTGAATATGAGTACTAGCCTCGTGCTTATGTTGCATAAGAAAGAGCCAAGTGGCTCTAGAGAAATCATCAACAATAGTGAGAAAATAGTGATGGCCTGAATGTGTGGGTGTCCTATAGGGACCCCATACATCCATATGCAGCAATTCAAAGCATCGTTTTGTTTTAATACAACTGGGGGAAAAGGGAAGTTTGGTTTGCTTTGCTTGGAAACAAATATCACATCCTTTATTCATTTCAGTTTTGCTATTCTTTGTAAAATTCAAGTGCCTTATTACAGATAGGGGCACATGCCCAAGCCTACTATGCATTAACCATACATCATTGCAAACAGAATTGTTTTGTGCAACATTGACAACATCACTTTTTGATTTAAATTGTAAAATGTAAAGTCCAGAAACTAATCTACCAGTCCCCTTCAATCTCCCACCTTGAAGGCCCTGCATTAGACAGTGGTCAGGAAAGAATGCTACCATACAATGTTCATCTTTAGTTAATCGTGAGACAGAAATCAAGTTGAATTGTAAACCAGGGGCATACAAAACATTTTTTAATTCTAAATCATAAAAAAATCTCACTGTTCCAACATGTGTTACACTAACTTTGGTGCCATTAGGTATTTTAATTGTTTTAATAGGTCCATTATATGGTGAATAGTGATCCAACAATGATAAACTTCCTACCAAGTGTGTTGTAGCACCTGAGTCAATAACCCAATTCATGTGTGTATGTGTTTGCATAGTAGAAGACGAATAGGGCAAACCTGTACCGGTGAGTGGTGTTGTCCGATTCCTCCTCCTTTCGCAGGAATTCCAGTAGCTTGTCATACTGCTGTTGAGTTAGTGTTGGTGTCACCATATTGACTGCTAGACTTTGTCCCTCAGTTGTATTCACGGAATTGGCTTTATCCTCTATGATTTTGTTTCTATTTCCCTTAAAATCAGATGGGAAACCAATCAAATGCCAGCAACCTTCCTTGGTATGTCCTCGTTTACCACAGTGCACACACTCAGCAGTGGAGTTTCCTCTTCCTCTCCCCCTGCCATGCCCCTTTCCTCTGCTGATCATTGCAATGCCTTCACTGGAATATTCTTTATTTGTGTGAGTGATGTTTCGTTGTGCCTCATACTCTAAAATCATTGCAAATGCCTGATTCACGCTAGGAAGGGGATGCATCAGGAGGATCTGGCTTCTTGCCATTCCATATCTGTCGTTGAGACCCAATAGAAATTAGAGGAGTTTCTGTTGTTGAATCACTTCCCCATAAACTCTAGATGTATTATATTGACAGGAAGGGATGGGAGTTATGGAGGATTGTTCTTCCCATAATTCCTTAATTTTTGTGTAATAAGCTGAAACAGAGGAATTTCCTTGACAAATTGAACTTAGCTCACGATGGATGGAAAAAATACGTGATCCAGAGACCTTATCATACCTTTCTTTGAGGTCTTCCCAGACTTGTCTGACTTCTTGCAGGTATATGACACTATTGGCTATGTCCTTTGAAATTGAGTTCAGCAGCCACGATATCACTATGGCATTGCATCGTTCCCATTGGCTGTGAAGAGCTTCATCTTGAGTCTGCTTTGTGCATGTACCGTCAATAAATCCCATTTTCTGTTTTCCTTTCAAAGCTATGACCATGGCTCTGCTCCAGATCGCATAGTTCTCGCTGCCGGTGAGGATTTGTGACACAATGGCGGTGCCTTATGTGTCAGAAGGGTGTAGATACAAAGGATGAGCAAAGTTGAGTTCAGATGGGACGGAACCTTTACCTGATTTCTTTTCAGCCATGGCAATCGGATGTCAATGGAAAAGTGCAGTAGCGAGTATCTTGCTCTAAGTCAATCAGCAAAGGGCCGAGTACAAGATTATGCTGAGGCTGATTGCCTCAGTCGTCCGTGGATCGCGATCGAGACTGCGTCCGATGACCCATTGCAGATCGTTATTTCTAACGATCTTCTAATTGCGATAGTGCAGATCAGTCGCGATCGGCCGTTCTTGTAAGTCAATCTTCAGTTGATATTGGATCGGTGATAGCGTCCCAGTCGCCGTGAGGATTCACTGCGATTTAGTTGAAGTTGGACGGGAAAAAAAAACTCATGACGAAAGAAGAGTCACAGAAGTGTCGAAGAGTCACGGAAGTGTCGAACATTCAAGACGGAAGCATGGCAGGTTCTGATTCTTCTGAACGCTGAATTGACTTGTGGGTCAGATTTTTTTCGTTGAACCCAATTTTTGCTAGTCGGATCTTGCTTGTTGGACCCGATTGTGGCTGGATGTTCGTGGGACTCTGCCTAGTTAGTGGATCCTTCTTGATTTGTTGGTGGAGGTCCAATAACTTTTCTTGGGTTTTGGCCCTTCTTATTTGAACGGACAAGATCAGTTCTTCAAGAAACCTGGGGCTCTGATGCCATGTCAAATTACCCAGGAAATCTGTAACATTGTGAGCCTTGTGCTCTACACTCTTTGAATATATCAATGTACATTCTATCATACAAAGTTTGAGACCACACTTATATAATCAGGAGAACAAACAGTCAGGCCCTTTGGGCCCAAGCCCACACGATTGTGTCATACAACAAGTTATATCCTATTTCTACTTTTTACACCTACAATACTTTGAATAGAATTGTTTACTTGTGTTTAGCAAAAAAAAAAAAAAACTTTATAAAGTTAAGGAATAAAAAATATACCTCATATACAATTTAGCCATGATTTAACCAAGTAATCTTTCCCTTCAAGAAACAAAATCCCTTTTCGTATGAGTCCATGACTAAACAATTCCTTTGGGTTAAGAACGTTCCATGACAAATGAGACAACTTCCCTGTAAAGTCCATTCCTCGCAAGACAGAAAAGTAAAAGCCCACTACCAGAGCCTGAGCCTCTATGACCCAAGAGGGTCATGTCCCTGAATTGCCCTTTCTCCCCCTCGCTCACTCGCCCCTCTTCTTCCAGCTTTCGGAGGTTTATGGGTGGTTTTAGTTCAGAAAACAGAGACAAAGCGATGGACTTTGAGAAGAGGAAGGCAGCAACACTAACTTCTCTTAGCTCAGTGGAAGCTGACAAATCGCCAAAGGGCTCATTGGACACTCCCATCATCCCTCTCCTCAACACCATCAATCAACACCCGTGTTTCTACACTACCAGTTCATGCTCTGGCCGAATCTCTATCCTTTCGCAACCTTTATTCAACCCCGCCATTGATGCGCAAAAACCCAAGAAGAAAGCTAGAGGAGGTTCTTGGCTCTTTGTCTCCCACGACCCTGCCGATCCTGATTCAATCCTCAGCCTCCTTTTCCCCTCCAATCCAACTCCGTCTTCTGTTTCAACTGAGCTGTCTGAAATTGTCTTCAGATTCGAGCCCCTCATCATTGCTGTTGAGTGCAAAGACCTCTCTTCGGCTCAGTCGCTTGTTTCTTTGGCTATATCTTGCGGGTTCAGAGAATCGGGCATTACTAATGCTAACAAGCGTGTGATTATAGCAATTCGGTGTTCGATAAGATTAGAGGCGCCTCTTGGGGATACTCACAAGATTATGGTGACGCCTGAGTATGTTCGGTACCTTGTTGAAGTCGCAAATGAGAAAATGGAAGCGAATAGGAAGAGAACCCAAAGGTTTTTTGGGTTGTTGCAATCCAATGGCTTTGTTGGTTGTATGGCTGGGGATAATAGTAATAATATGTCTATAAATGAATCATTGAATCCTGCTGATGTTTCCGTGCATGAAGAAGATCTTGCTTGTGATAAAGTTGGAAATGGTGATGAGTTAGAAAAAAGGAATGGTGAAACCTCTTCAGGTATCTATATAATTTACTGTTTTCAGCATTTATGATCCGTACAAGCTATTTATGATTTTCTTTCTGTAATTAATTCACTCCTGTTCCGCTCATGCTGGTGGCTTGAAATTCTACTCTGTGATTGGAGGGTGTTTGCCTCAATGCTATTTGGTCCTGAGATTATCTAGTAATGATAAAATTGTGTCACTGTGAATTTGCAAATGTAATCAAATCAGTACTCATATTTGACATGTAACTGATTGCAGGACAACATTCCTTTTAATATCAAACAAAAGTCTGAATCCTTCAATTGTTGGCAGGGCTTGTGGATTGTCCTGGTTGTAGTCTGCAGATTGTCCATATTGAAATTGTAGGTGAACCAGCAGAAAAGATTTACCTTTGGGGTCATTCAGCTTGTGCTTTGGATAATGCCAGCCCCAACAAAGTAGTCGTGTTTGGTGGCTTTGGAGGCATGGGGAGACATGCAAGAAGAAATGATTTATTGCTGCTTGATCCATATACTGGTACTCTGGAAACAATCAGAACTGTTGGTGATTTATCTTTATCTCCACGCCTAGGCCATACATCTTCCCTAGTTGGAGATCATATGTTCTTGATTGGAGGCCGGACTGGCCCTGATAAAATTCTGAGTGAAGTTTGGGTCCTTCATACAGCTAACAATTGTTGGAAGTTAGTGCAATGTGGAGGTAGTGACTTTCTTCCCAGGTAATGCTTTCTTGCATACTTCTTTTGTAGCCTTGAATGAGAAGCATAAATGAAACAAGTAAAAATAAGCAGTGTTTATAATTTCCATGAGTTCTAGTGGCAGAAATTTAATTCATTTGCACAGATTCTCACAACTCAACGAAAAGTGTATGTGCTAATGTCATCTTCCGTGGTTTGATTGAGTAAACTCGCCTCGACAAATTCTAAGTCTAAATTTTCATGTTGGATAGGCATCGTCATGCTGCAGCTGCTGTGGGCTCAAATATTTATGTATTTGGGGGACTCGATAATGATAATATCTTTTCCTCTTTTTATATTCTTGACACGATTAACTTAATCTGGAAAGAGGTGCCAATTTCAGGAGACTGGCCCTGTGCTCGTCACTCTCATGCAATGGTGGCGCATGGTTCTCAGATCTTCATGTTTGGTGGATACAATGGTGCAAAAGCACTTGATGATCTGTATAGCTTTGATATTCAGAAGGGTCACTGGAAGAAGGAAAAGACAGCCGGAAGGAATCCCCATGCTAGGTTTTCCCACTCAATGTTTGCCTATAAAAATTATGTTGGAGTTATTGGTGGCTGTCCAGTTAGACAGAATTTTCAAGAGTTGGCTTTACTTGATTTGCAGCTTCGCTTATGGAAGCATGTAAACCTTAATTCTGTTGGCAAAGATTTATTTGTGCGCAGTACAGCCTGTGTCATTGGTGATGACCTTGTTATGGTTGGTGGTGGTGCAGCTTGCTATGCATTTGGAACCAAGTTTAGTGAGCCAGCAAAACTTAGTTTGCTATATTTAATGCCTTCTCATGATGATAATATAGATGTTAAAAACAAAACAAAGAATATGAATAATCAAAATGATGAGGAAAATAAGACTAAGATTCAAAATTTCGAAGAACCAGAACTTGAGCAAGTACCAGATATAGCTGGCAATGGTGACAAGCATCTGGATGATAAATCACCTGTCACAAATGACCAATTTCAGATGGCTTCATCACATTATGTTCTGAAGCTAGACAAGAGATATGCAAAATTAGGGAAGGATATATTGAAGAAATTTGGATGGTTAGACCTAGGTAGGAAAGCATACTCACAGGAGGATGGATTACATATCTGTTTTCCTGTAATTGATGATTTTCTTCATATATTTCATGAAAAAAAGAATCACTCAGAAGACACAATTGAACGAAAAGATGAAGTCGACTTCTCCAAGCCATCTAAAGGAAATGGATACATATTGAATGGCTTATCCGGTCCAAAAGCCTTGAGTCTTTTACATGAACATGGTGCAAATTTACAGAAAGATGAAGTTGTTGAAGTCAGAAAAGCTGCAAAACCTCCTTTGAAAGTGATGACTGAAGCAATAACAACTTTGATTGAGCATCACGGCCTACCTGCACGGCTGCTAGAGGAATTACCAACAAGGTTCTCCTATATTTCTGTTAATTTTCTTTTTGTGATGGCTCATTTTATCCTTCAAGGCTTCATGCCTTTAGCACTTTTCTTTATGAATGCAATCCCTTTGATGTTATGTTTTCTAGCCATCTTATTTCATTAAACTTTCTAGGTGGGATCGACTTGGAGATATTGTTATACTTCCAACTACATCTTTCAAAGATCCAATGTGGAACTCCATTGCAGAAGAGCTTTGGCCCACAGTTGCCAAGTCACTTAAGGCTAATCGTCTTGCTCGCCAGGTAACTATATTTATGAGCAATTTGTAAATTTATGCTTTTTTAACTCTGCCTGGGCTTCAACTTTTTAATTCAATAGTTGATAGTTGATGAATGCTCAAGCAAGCAATTATTGTTCATGAAGAAATCAAGTCAAATCAACAAATGTGCGAATAAAGCTTGACATCTGCATGTTTTGCCTCTTCCAAACAACTCATCTTCTAAGTGTGGAATGACTGATAATCCTTTAAAAGCACTGATCGTGTTATCTGTGAGATTAGCTGATGTGTGCAAGTGTTTTACCCTCAGTAAACTTGATAATTGGCATGTGCCTGTTTCATAGCTTGATTGCCTCTGATCTAGGCTGAAAATTTCTTTGATCTAGGCAAGCATGAATGCCTTGCTGCTTTTCCCCCCTCTTAAAAGATTTCATTATCATCTTGAATTTTGCTGTGATTGCCTGTGAATTCTTTGCTCCTAGTTCATGAGCCAGGTCTTTTAATTAGATGCTTTGGGTAGACAAATCAATTAGAGTATTAATACGCTGCATAAGTAGCACCAGGTGAATGTATATCGACATTCATAAGCGTAATATTATTTTTGAAGTTACTTATAGATAGTTAGAAATTTATGGTTTCTGTAACTATCAAAATCTATAGATATGCTTCTTTGAACACCTTGGGACTAGCAATATTTTCTGTTGCATAATTTCTTTTTTGGGAAATTTTGCTATTGGAGATTTGGCATAAATAATATTTGTGGCGAAGATTAGGGAATATCCTATGGTGATTTATGAAACATGTATGGTGTAACAGAATCACCAGAATTGTGTCAACTGTGAAACCAAGGTTAATTTTCCCTGATAAAATTATGAAGGCGAGAATAGAAGGAACCTGCAGCAACACATACTTATGAAGGGTGAAAACATTAAAAAATGATTTATTTGTGGTTGCATCACATTTGTCAAACATACCTATAAACATGCAACGCATGTATCTGCTTGGTAGTGGTATCTGAGGAGGATGAAATATTGGAATTGTCAGTAAACTTTAATCGCCAAAACACTCTTTCTGAATATTTTAGATGATCATACATCCCAAAATTATGTTGTCTTCAATGGGATTTCAATATCTTTATATGAATTCATTATTTATTCATGACTATTAAGATGGCTATTATAGGGTCCAGTTGCTGCAAACGGTACAAGAGATAGTACGTTGCAGATTCTTGTTGGAGATAATGGATGGGTTGATCACCGAGAAAATGGAATACTCTATTCTTTTGATGCTAGCAAGTGCATGTTCTCATGGGGCAATCTTTCTGAGAAGCTCCGGATGGCCCGATTAGATTGTCAGGATGAGATTATAGTAGATCTGTTTGCAGGCATTGGATACTTTGTGCTGCCATTTCTTGTCAGGTAATTTGTACTGCTGTGTGTTTCCTACTCACAGGGCTGTACAATTTTGTGAATTTTATATTACAACCTCCTGCAAAGATTTGGTGCTTGTTTGTAGCTGCTTATCATAAGTTTGTTCACATAAGTCAAGACTAAACTTTTTTTACATATTTATCTCGTTCATCATAAATCACAATTGAAAAACTACTTTGAAGGCTTTCAATCACCATTTCAAACCAGCCTTTTATATAGCCTGACATAAACACCCTTTGTCTCTCTGCCTTTGATATTATGTTCTGATTGGCATCTGGGATGGAGCTTATCCAAAAGAGGTTATGGTTTTGATTTTTTTCTGATAGTATCCACTGCAACAGAAATCTGGCCGTTAGCTATCATTATGCTTATGCCTTGTGAGCTTCCTTTAAAATTGACTATCTATTTTTATTCCTATTCCTTTTGCATGATCTTGAGCAGGGCCAAGGCAAAATTTGTATATGCTTGTGAGTGGAATCCCCATGCCATAGAGGCACTCCAACATAATCTGAAAGTAAATTCTGTGACTGACAAATGTCTCATTCTTGAGGGAGATAATCGAAGTTTGGCTCCCAAAGTATAGTCTCAAGTTCATTTCTTCTTTAGTTAATCAATTTTACTTTATCTCCTAAATATTTGTCAATATATATAATTTGATTGTATGTACTAGGAAATGCTTTAATTTGATTGCATGCATCCAGGGTGTTGCTGATAGAGTTTGTCTAGGTCTCCTTCCGTCTAGTGAGTGTAGTTGGGTCACAGCCGTGAGGGCCTTAAGGTAATTTTCTTCGACAAACCTATCTGGTATCACTCTGTTGTCATATCTAGACAATCTTCCAATCCTGTATCAACTGCAGCCTTTATATTTCCCCAGCAATCTTGTTCGAAAGTTGCATGGTTGTTTGGTACCATACTAGTTTCAGCAAAGTTGCAACTGAACTTCCATCAGCAGAAGAAAAAAGTTATAACTGAACTTGTCATGTATGTAATCAAACGCTGCAGGAGTGAAGGTGGAGTACTACACGTGCATGGAAATGCAAAGGACTCCGAGGAAGGCCAGTGGACCAAACACGTGTTGAAGTCAATAGAAGAAATTGCTAGATCTGAAGGTAAAGTACTTTTTTGACCCTGAAGATCTGGTCTTTTGTAAGAACTGTTGTTGAAACCTTGTACTGGTGTGATTTCCACAGGTTATTGTTGGCAAGTTTCTATAGAACATGTGGAGAGGGTTAAATGGTATGCTCCCCACATTCGCCACCTTGTTGTAGATGTAAGATGCAGACAAACCCAAAGATAGAGAATGGCCAACGAATTTAAAAGTCTCAAGCCTTTGCTGATATACAAATGCCTAATCTGAATCATAGAAGTCCAAAAAGAATCATGTGGAACAAGTAAATGAGTTGAATTTGTTGGACTTTTAAAATAAATGTTGCAGATGGGGTAGAAAGGCGATTGAATTGATAGTTTCTGATTTTGGTAGTGACAATTTGTATTGAAATTTTTGTGCCGTCAGCTGTGTGCTGCATATGCTTTTGCAACTAGTGTTCTTGGTGTTCATTCTAAATGTTTCCAACTGGGTCGTGATCTGACTTCTAAGAGTGGAACTTATCAAATACTCCTTATTCTTAAGACTCACTTACTTAGTTTTTTTAGAATGGCTGTGAAAGCTAAATAAGTTAATTATAACTTATGTTGTATCGATTTATAAGTCAAACAAATTAGTTTAGTATAACAAGGATAAATATAAATACTTTAAAGTAATTTATTTAGCTTCTTTGATCTTTCCAAAAAAAAAACCTAGATCTTATATTAAAGATTAGATGTACTATAACAATAACCAACCTAGTCCCATTAAATGAAATTGATTAAGTGCTCATTTGGGATAGTTTATTTTTAACTTGTAAGTGCTTATAAATCGTGATTTACGGTATACGAGGTAAATATGTGAGAAGAGTTTTATCTCAACTTATGTAATAAGAATTTATTTTAAAAAAAACGCTATTCCAAATATAGCTTAACTCTTCTAATTTAGCATTAACCAAAATATCTCAATGAGCACCTTTGAAATAAACAGCAAGAGTCTAATATTTTCTCCATAATGTTGTGTTCTTTTCTTTCTTTCTTTTTAATCATTTGTCATTTTTTTACACGGTATGAAAAATCGGATTGGACTGGCCGGTTCGACCAGTTGACCCAGGTATCAGTCAGTGGTTCAGTCTGGTTTGATGGTTAAATCGGGGAACCGGTCAAAACCGGTGGTTCAACCGGTTGGACCGATTTCATTTTTTTTTTATAATTTTCCCCCCTTTTTTAGGGGAAAATTGAAAGTTGAAAACCAAAATGAAGAAAAAAATAGGTAAAGAAAGAACAAATCTAAAAAAAAATGAAGAATATAATGAAAAAAATTATTTAAAAAGATATAATAATTATAGAAAATGAGATATCATTGCATAAGTATAGGCATTATAACTCATACTAATAGATTTTAATTATTTTTTTTCTAAAAATCTTCATTTTTATCTATAGAAGTTTAAAAATATATTAATATATATTGTCACTAATAAATTATAATATTTTAATATGACCGGTTTAACTATCGGTTAGACCCCGATTGACCCATTAACCCTTGAACCTGTGCTGTGACCGGTTCATTGCCCGGTCCGGTTTTTCGTTCCTTGCTTTTTTAGAGGAAAAAATGTAAAGTGTACCTGACCATGATCACTAAATTAAAAAATATATAGGGAAATCACGCAAAGGTACCAAGGACCAAATAAAACCACAATAAAGTTCCTTTGAAAAGTCAAATATCAGAAAAGTCTCTAAGAACTTTTCTATGTTTATTTCTTAAAGTTAAATGACAAAGTTGTTCTTAGTATAATTCAAAACACAATTTTAGGAGGAAAATACCTAACCCGAATTAACAATTCGTTAAATGTATTTTCACAACATGTTGAATCATTTTAATAACTTCTTTCTCATGTCTAAATGAAACTACTTTTTTACACACCTCCAAGTTTAACATTGCAAATTCCTCAGTTTACAACTGGTTAAGCGTGTTTTTATAACATGTTGAATCATTAACAACATTTTCTCGTGTCTGAATGAAACTACCTTTGTTCACATCTCCACGTTTAACACTGCAAATCACTCAGTTTACAACTTCTAACACGGGTTTTTAAGATATCTTGAGTCATTTTACCAACTTCTTTCTCGTGTCTGAATGAAAAAATCTTTTTCACATGAACTTTAACTTTGCAAATTGCTTAGTTTACAACTTCTTTAGCGTAATTTTATAACATGTTGAGTCATTTTTACAACTTCTTTCTCGTGTCTGAATGAAACTACTTTTGTTCACATCTCTATATTTAACACTGCAAGTTACTTAGTTTACAACTGTTTAAGCGTGTTTTTACAACATCTTGAGTCATTGTTACAACTTATTTTTTGTGCCAGAATGAAATAACCTTTGTTCACCTCTCCAACTTAAACACTGCAAATTCCTTAGTTGACAACTTCCTATTCTTTTTTTTACAACATGTTCAGTTATTTTTACAATTTATTTTACGTGTATGCAAGAAGCTATCTCTTTCCCTATAGGGCAACTTTGTCATTTGACTTTGGAAAATAATCACAGAAACGTCTTTAGGGACCTTTTTGATGTTGGACTTTTCAAAGGGATTTTATTGTGGCTTTGTTTGATCCATGGGACCTCTGCGTGATTTTCCCAAAAAAAATATTCAATTTTTATGATATCATGTTACATACTATCTCCAGTCTTAAATATAAGCCTCATTTGACTTTTTTTAGGAGATTAAGGAAATTAATTATATTACTTTAAAGTATTTATATTTATTATTTTTTCTCCAAACTAATTTTTCTGATTTATAAATTGGTATATAATTTAATCATACATAACATTTAAGATAGTTAAGTAACTTATTTCGCTTCCTTTACCTCTCAAAAAATGATCAACTAGGTTTTATATTTAGGACTGGAGGTAGTATTTTTTTTTTAATTTATGTATTTTTTTTTACAATAGCTTTTAAATTTTGGATGGGTGACATGTTCTTAAAAAAGGTGTTTATATTTTTTTTATGAAAAAAGGGTATATATATTTTAGTATGCACAAGAGTAACGAATTGTTAAAAACAACTTCTTATTTAAAATTAAATATGCATAATAAGAACGGTAATAAGAAATGCTCATAAAAATGTGCCCTTAATTTGGTCCAATCAAAACTATATGGGTTAAGGGCCAAATTTGTTCTGAAATTTTTCACTGTGGGGTAATTTTGTCATGGCAATTTTTGGGGGGTAAGTTTGCCCATGAAGTGTCAAAAAAGCACTAATTTTGCCTAGCCGTTATCCTGATAGTTTTTACTGTTAGTTGATCAAATATGTTGAAATGACAATCCACATGTCATTCACGCTATTTTTGTTTATGTATAAATTTGCGCCGGAAATCTATGTATTATTTACTTTATTTTTTTTAATTTAAATTTACAATTTTTAGGGTAAGTTTGCATCTTAACAAAAAATAATGTGAATGACATGTGAACTGTCAACTCGGCATATTTGGTCAACTAACGGTCAAAGATAACCAGAATAACGGCCAGGCTAAAATTGCTCCACTTTTTACACTAATGAAAAACTTTCGAAGCAAAATTATCTGAGGCCAAAATACCCCTTAACTCAAACTATATATTCCATAATCTCTCTATTTGGGCTTTTAGGCCCGGTTAAACCCTACATAGAATGTACAAATTAATGTGTTTTTATCAGAGTTATTAAACCCAGACCGGACCGGCCGGTCTGGCCTGGGAACCGGCGAACTGGCCGGTAAACCCGTCTGGTCTGGGTTGGTATTTTTTTTAAAAAAAAAAAATTTTTTTGATGTTTTCTTTAGAATTTCATACTATAAGTCTAAAATTTTCAATTTCTCACCGGTTTGGTCTCGGTTTAGCTCTGGTTTGGTCCCGGTCTGACCCACTGACCCTTAACCCAGTACCCTGACCGGTTCAATACCCGGTCCGAGTTTTAATACCTTGGCTTTTATATCCCAAAAAAAAAAAAACTTATTCGTGTTTTGATTATCTTTCTTTCTTTCTTTCTTTTTTTGTTTTGCCAGAGTTTTGATTATTTTTCTGAATTAGAAGGGTTGACACTAATAACTTAAAAGAAAAATTGTTTAAAAGGATTTGTTTGAGAAGTTTATCACCCAATGGTACCTCAAATTTTCAAAAGATCTTAGTTCTTTAGAGTGAATAGAAATAAGGATTAAATGACTAAATTGCACTTTCAATTCCTTGCGTACAATTCATTTTTCCTAGATGCAATATATCTTCTCTATGTGTAAATATCTTCCCTTATATTACAAAATTAAGCCAAAAGATGCAAATTATTATATGTGCAAACGATAATATTCCTTAATAGTAATTCATCTTCCCTATATGCAGTATATCTTCCCTTATGCGATACATTTTCCTTATGTGCAACTTAACTTCCATTATACACAATCCATCTTCCCTGTGTGAAAATGTATTCCCTTGTGTCCCAAAATTAAGTCAAAATGTGCAAATTATGCTTTAAGCAAATAATCTTCCCTTAGTACAAATGATCTTATCTTGTGTACAAATAATCTTCCCTACATGCAATATATCTTTCTTACATGCAATTCATCTTTCCTATGTGCAACTTAACCTCCATTATATGCAATGTTGGATATGCTTAATTTTGATTATATAAAAAATATATGCCAAATATTAAGAACAAAAACTTTGCATTATGTATTTATCTTATATTTTGACTAACTACTATATTTAATGTGAAATTTCTTGTAGATTAGTTAAGCAAAGGAAGAAGATATCAAGTTGGGTTATGAAAAATGATCAAAAGGAATAATAAAACGGTATTAAGAAAGAATTTATCAAATAGAGGGAAAAGAAGTTGAGAAAAGAAAGAAGTTATTGAGTTGGATTATTGAGAATAATAAAAAAGACAAAGAGAGATTGAAGAAAGAAGAAGTTGCAAGATCTAATGACATTATCAAGATTTAAGTTCTTAGATGTGATATTGGAGATCTCTATGATCAAATGGAAGTTGAAATGGCTCAATTTAAAGTTAAGATGTCTTATATGGAAGTTATACCAACTTCACTCAAGTAATCACTCGAGCGCACCTCTAGATATGAACTTTTGATGACCACTCTTTTTTGCTATGTTTTTGTTTAGTATAATAGAGGTTCAGTAATTTATCATTGATGACCACTCTTTTTTGCTATATTATCATTGTTCTTTGAACTAATTTGTCTAACTTATAAAATGATATGTTGGAAAATAGCCTAGTCCACCATTGGTGGATTGGGCCCAAGCCTAATAAGATTGGGGTCAAAGTATAAATAACATAAATGCTTGGGTGGATATATGTAATATTATCCAAAATGTTATGAGTCATGTTTTTTGTCCGATGCAATATGACTCTTCAAGTGGCATTGTTTCACTGAAACAACATATCTCTCAATCGAAAGGATATCTTGTCTCTCTGATGGAAGGACATGTTAGTAGAAGAGGAAGGGGTGCATAGAACCCTATAAATAGGTGTAAAGGGATTCAGTTGCAAAATACTTGAATTAACATACAGAAACTCTGTCACTGTGAATCTCTATTCCCTCTACTATATTTCTCTTTTCTTCTTCCGTTCGTGGTGTATTTGCTGTGCGTCATAATCGCTTCCGCTACTGTGATACGATTAGCGTGGGTATAAGAGAGAAACGGTCGCACTCCAGGTACGCCCAATTATTCTTACATGGTATCAGAGCCAGGTTTAACCTGTATGAGATTGTAATCCTCATATTATGATAATATGATGTGTATGTTATTATTTTCAAAGATCTATATGATATTTTCTATAGTCACGTATACATGCGTGCGGGAACTTATTGATATTTGTTCTTGAGATTCAGATGATAATATATGTATAATGCTTCTACTGAGTTTCTGAGTATGCTTTTCGTATAGGCATAAAGATATAGCATATGTAAATTTAGAATCATAAAACAAAAGAACTTAGAGAGAAAGCATGAAAAACGAAATTGTTTTTGGTATTGGGTTATTTTAAAATCAGAGAATTAGGGTTTAAAATTAGTCCCATTGCATAGAGCTCGAAAAAACGATAGAAAACGACCCCAAGAACACCCAAAACGGACGTCGGACGAAGGAGATACGGAGGAGAGAAGTTTCCGGGTCAACGGACCCGACCCACGTCTGAAACCGGGTCCGGGTCGACCCGGCTGGAGGTTGTCTTCAACCTCCAGCCTCCCAAACGACGTCGTTTCGTTTCAAAAATTTTTTTTTTTGTTTTTAAAAGGCATCTGGGCAGGGGAATTAAAAAAAAAAATTCAGTCCAGGCCCAAACCTTTAGGCACAAGTGTGAGGGCCGAACCCAAAAAAAAACAACTTTTTTGTTTTTTGTTTAAGGGTGTCTGGGCCGACAATTTTTTTTAAAAAAATTAGGCCCAATGTTTCGGTCCAATATGTGAGGGCAGAACAAAAAAAAAAGAATTAAGTCCAGGCCCAACAAGTTAAGCCCAAACTTCTGAACCAGAATTCAAAAAAAAAAAAAAAAAATTTGCGGAAAAGCCATGTAGCGCGTTAGGCCACGTGGCACATTAATTTGACACGTGGGAGACACCATCCGACAGTCCTCGGCGCGTGGAAGCGGATGAGCCGGCGCGTGTCGCCGGTTTGTGGCCGGAAGGTGGCGCGTGATGTACACGCGCCACTGTGTGCGTGTGTGCTTTCTGTTTTTTTTATTTTTTTGGTTATTTCTGACTTCTTTGGGCGCGTGGAGGCGCGTGCATGAGCCGAACGGGACCCGGTTTGCCTCTAAAAATCCCTAAATTCATGATCTTTAATATGATATGCTATTTGAATAGTTTTGACACTTATTAATATATGTTTATGATATTCTAAGTGCGTTTATGAATGTTTTAAATCATTTTAAAACATCTAAAATTCATTTGTTGAGTACAATATTTTTTTTTGTTATATTTAAATGTGTTATGAACATGTTTTCAAATATTACAAAGTGAATATTGTCTTATTTATATTATAATGAAGCATGATTTAGTTGATAATTCATTATATTATTATATGTTTTTTGTTAAGTGGGAGCTTTTAGGAGTTGTTAATCCTAAAAGTTAAAGTTGTTAAAGTACATATATATAATTCTTGACAGAATTTTAGTGATGTTGCTAATATTTATGTGATGGGAGATACAAACGTATACTCCTGATTATGAATTTAGTAGTATTACTATTTTTTTCTGGTTAAGAATAATATAAGTACATGACATTGTATACTGTGTTGTGCTATATATTGTCGATGATATGTTCAATAGTTTAATTCTTTTAGAGAGACATATTGAATGTGGAATGAATTTGTCTCCAGAATTGAAAATGGCAACTAAGAACATTATCGCTGAGTTAAATAAAGGGGACAAACTAAATGGTGACAATTGGGATATCTGGCACCGCAAAGTCCAATATATTTTGGAGGAACAAGAGGCAATGGAACCTCTAACAACAGTTGTAGCACAGCCTGCTGCTGGGAATACGGCCCAACACAAGAGAGACCAAGAGGTCTATGAGGCTTGGAAAAAGAAAAATAGCATTGCAAGAATTACATTGCTGAGTACAATGGCAGATGACCTCATGTGTGAATATGAGAAAAATGAAACAGCGCAAGCCATATGGGCAGCGTTGAAAGACAGATTTGGTGGTACATCCACCTCTAAGCTTAGACGATTAACTATTAAGTTTGATACGTATAAGCTTAGGCCAAGTACTTCCATGAAACAACATCTAAGAGAGATGGAAAATATGATTAGAGAATTGAAGGAAGCTGGGCATACTGTGTCTGATGAACAACAAGTTCAGGCAGTGATAAGATCATTGCCATCTAGTTGGGAGCACATGAAGGTTAATCTAACCCATAATGAAGGCATTAAAAATTTTAATGATGTGGCTAAACACTTAGAACTTGAGGACGAGCACTTGGAGGCATACAAGTCCTCTGGCCATGCCTACTACACAGAGGGTGTAGGTCCTTCTAATACAAAACCCGATTCCAAGAAAGGGAATAAATTCCAAAAGAATGGAAAGAAGGACAAGAATAAATTTGTAAAAGGCAAAAAGGAATTCAAGAAGAAAGGAAAAAAGGGTGGGAAGAAGAATAAAAATGACTTAAAGAAGGTCAAATGCTTTGCCTGCCAAAAGATGGGTCATTTCGCACGGGATTGTACTGAGCGAAATGAGAGTGAAAAGGTACTAGTGGATTATGTAAATTCACATGTTTCCTATGTTTCTAGCACTGTTTTCCTAACAGAGAATATCTGTTCTTCTTGGATTTTGGACTCAGGTTCAACAGACCACGTGACGAGGGATCGAGGATCCTATGTAGAATACCGTCGGCTGCCTGACAAATGTAAGTGGCTTTATGTAGGCAACAATGCAAAGATTGAAGTTAAAGGCATTGGAACTTGCAAATTAACTTTGCGTAGTGGAAAGCATTTGATCCTACATGATGTGCTTCATGCTCCTGACATCCGACGGAATTTAGTTTCTGTAAAATGTCTTGTAAACTATGGGTTTAATGTAAACTTTCATGATAAAGTTGCAGACATATTTTATAATTTTGTATTTTATGGTCTAGCTTTCCTTTCAAAGAAGTTCTTTGTAATGGATATTATTGATGATTATAATATACATGATTGCTTTGCTACTTCTTCTGATTCAACTGTTGATATGGCTATTTGGCATGCTAGATTAGGGCATATTAATCAAAATAAAATGATTAAACTAGCAAAAGAAGGTTTGCTAGGATCCATATCTAATATGGAAATGTCCTTGTGTGAAAGTTGTCTAGCAGGTAAGGCAACTAGAAAACCTTTTGGTAAGGGAACAAGATCAGAACAACCATTGCAAATAATTCATTCTGATATTTGCGGTCCTATGAGTGTGAGGGCAAGGCATGGAGCTTGGTATTTTATCACTTTTATTGATGACTATTCACGATATGGTCATGTCTATTTGATCACACATAAGTCTGAGGCTCTTGAGTGCTTTAGACGATACGTAAATGAAGTTGAAAATCAAATGGACAATAAAGTTAAAGTATTACGTACTGATCGAGGACGTGAATATTTGTCTGATCAATTTAAAGAGCTCTATGAAGAAAAAGGGATAATTAGGCAGCTAACCATCCCTGGCACTCCCCAACAGAACGAAGTTGCTGAAAGAAGAAATAGAACGCTTCTAGACATGGTTAGGTCAATGATGGCACAAGCAAATCTACCAATTTCATATTGGGGTGATGCTTTAATGACTGCTACCTTTGTACTTAATCGTGTGCCCTCAAAATCAGTTACTTCAACACCTTATGAGTTATGGACAAAACGCAAGCCGGATCTTAGTATCCTTAGACCATGGGGGTCAGCTGCATACATTCATGATACTTCTCATAAGTAATGCAAGTTAGGTCCTAGAGGAAAGAAATGTATCTTTATAAGGTACTCTGAACAATCCAAATGATATGTCTTCATAGGTGAAAATGAAGATAGAACGGTAACTGAAATTGAATATAGAGATGTTACATTTCTAGAAAATGAATTCCCTAAAAGGGGAGACATTGACCGCACTGTATCTCTTTATGAGACACAGGAACAAATAAGTATAGAACCTGTTGGTATGCCTGAATCATCCCAAAATGTCGATCTAAGTGGGAGCTTAGAAAGGTCAACACAAAGACCTAGACAAAAGAAAAGACAAAGGCAAGAAGCTCCTACAAGAAAGAGTAATAGGGAAAGTATCCCTAAAAGACGCTTCCAAATAGAAAGTGAAGCACTTATTGTTACTCCTGATGGGGATGATGAACCACGTTCGGTACTAGAGGCCTTATCCAGTCCTGCTAAAGATGAATGGAAAAAGGCAATGGATGAAGAAATGAACTCAATGAGAAAGAATAAAGTTTGGGAATTGGTTGACCTACCAAAAGGGCGAAAAGCCATTGGGAACAAGTGGGTTCTCAAAATTAAAAGAAAGGTGGATGGGTCAATTGATAAGTATAAGGCACGATTAGTTGCAAAGGGGTATACACAGCAAGAAGGTATAGATTATGAAGATACCTTCTCACCTGTGGTACGATTTAATTCTATAAGAATTATTCTAGCAATAGTAAACAGTTTGAACTTAGAATTACATCAAATGGATGTTAAAACTGCATTTCTAGATGGTGATCTGGATGAGGAAATCTATATGGAACAACCATTAGGTTTCATTGAAAAAGGAAAAGAGAATAAAGTTTGTAAACTTAAAAGGTCTATTTATAGACTAAAACAATCATCCAGACAGTGGTATTTGAGGTTTCATAAAGCAATAACCTCTTATGATTTCCAAATGATTGAAGAGGACCACTGTGTCTACATCAAACGGTTTGAGGGTAATTTTGTTATATTATCCTTATATGTAGATGATATACTATTGGCTGGAAATAATCTGAATTCGATTATAGCTATTAAAGAATGGCTTTCATCGAATTTTGAAATGAAAGACATGGGTGAAGCAGAGTATATACTTGGAGTTAAAATCCAAAGAGATCGTTCAAAAAGAATCCTATATCTTTCACAAGAAAATTACATTAAAAAGATTCTCGAACGATTCAACATGAGCAACTGCAATTCCTTAGATACCCCAGTGGCTTCTGGTGTAACCTTAAGCAATAAGATGTGTCCCAAAACTGAGTCTGATCAAAAGAAAATGATGAAAGTTCCCTATGTTAGTGCTATTGGTAGTTTAATGTACGCAATGATGTGTACAAGGCCAGATATCTGCTTTGCGGTAGGATTGGTAAGTAGGTTCCAGTGAGCGTCACTGGAAAGCAGTAAAAAGGATCATGAGATACTTAAAAGGCACCTCTGACTATGCATTATGCTACGAAGGAAGCGATCTACACCTGGTTGGATATTCTGATGCTGATTTAGGCGGAGATGAGGAAGAGCGAAGATCGACCTCAGGTTATACTTTCTTACTGAATAATGGCGCCATATGTTGGAGTAGCAAGAAGCAAACATGTATTGCTTTACATTCTATGGAAGCCGAGTTCGTAGCATGCACTACAGCTGCACAAGAGGCATTATGGTTGAAGAGGTTCATTGAACATCTTAGATTTGGCAATGAGAGTACCAATCCAGTATTAATGCATTGTGATAACACTGCAGCTATAGCCTATACTAAAGATCCTAAGTATCATAGTAAGACCAAGCATATAGACATTAAGTACAATTTTGTAAGAGATTATATAGCACAGAAAATTATTGTTGTACAACATATTTCGACCAAGAGTATGGTCGCAGATCCCCTGACCAAACTAATTGCCAAGGAAACATTTGAAAAACATGTAAGTGTTAGAGCAAGCGTTTCACCCAAGAGGGGGGTGAATTGGGTGATCTTAAAAATTTCGTTGCAAATATAAAATTTGACGTTGAAATTAAAACATGAAAGAGTAAGGAGAAATATCACCGAAGTGTACACCGGGAGTTATACTGGTTCGGCCACAACCACTTTGACCTACGTCCAGTCCTCAGAGCTTCTCTGAGAGTTTCACTATAACTTCCAAGATTCAGTGGGTTCTTGGCACCTCAGTACAAGCAAGTTCCTACACCTGGACACTCGCTCCCCCTTACAAGTTGTAACTCAATCCCAACTCAAGGTTCCACAACCTTAAGTTACCTCAATAACAAATATTGAGTTTGAATGAAATATCTCTCTTACAAAGTAAATAAGAATCACTGAAGCATAGAATCACAAGTATAATGGAAAACAGAGTAATGAACTTGATGATACGTTCGTAAGTGTGTTCTTGTGTATTTCTCTGTTCAGATGTTCCCATATATATAGATACGTTGGTAATGATTGCTGGAACATATTTCTTCATGTCCGTTGGAGCGTGCGCAACCATTATTGACTTTTCCAGTTTTTGAAAAACATACGTTATGGTAGGTGACGGTCGATGACATTTGAGCATTGCTTTTGACTTTCCATATTTGGTAAGATCTCTTCATTATTTACCTGTTGAAATGCTAAGTACACTAATATAATGAAAAGTTAATCAAATAGGAAACAGAACAATGACCGTTGGAATGATTTCAAACTTTCTGGGTTTGCTTACTCGAGTAGCTTCTCGAGTATCACATGAAGTTTACTCGAGTAACTACTCGAGTAACATCGAGAAATCATTATTCAACTGTAAGTCAATGAGTAAATACAAGATTACTCGGGTAGTGCATGGAGTAAACTAAATTTCAAAACTTTGGAAATAGTTATTTACTCGGATACCTACTCCAGTAATGCTTTTACAACTTCATAGGTTACTGGGGTAACACCTCGAGTAACCCTTTAAGAAAACTTTTGATTACTCGATGCTCTACTCCAGTAATGTTAGCAGGATTTTAATGCCGAGAGCACTTACCTCATTACTCGGGTACCAACTCGAGTAATGCACTCATTTTTGCATAGGTTACTCGGGTACCACCTCGAGTAACTGATATTTTTGTGCATGACTTACCCGGGCGATGACTTGAAGTTTACTTTGAAAATATTTCTGCATACTGGGGTACATGCTCGAGGAATCCACTTAAAATAGAACATTAGAAACTTGTATACTAGAGTAAGGACTAGAGGAAGAGAAATCAAGTTAATCACGTACTAACCTCAAGTTTCCACTTACTTTAGTATGTTACTCGAGTAGCTCCTCGAGTAACATTGGCAGTGGTACAAAATGCCGAGAGTTAGATATTTTCAGAAACAGAGTTACTCGAGTAGCTCCTCGAGTATCATTGGGAAGACTTGAAGGCAACTGGAAGTTTTCACATAGTTACTCGAGTACCTCCTCGAGTAACATTAGCAGTAGTACAAAATGCCGAGAGGTCCACATTTTCAGAAACATAGGTACTCGAGTAGCTCCTCGAGTATCATTGGCAACTGGAAGGCAACTGGAAGTTTTCACATGGTTACTCGAGTACCTCCTCGAGTAACATTAGCAGGCCGAGAGCATAATGAAACTTTTTACACTATTACTCGAGTAGCTCCTCGAGTAACGTTGGCAGGTCACTAGAAGTTGTCTCTGGTTACTTCAAGTTTTGTGTCATTACTCGAGTAGCTCCTCGAGTAATGCTTTAGAAAATTTACTTCTGATCAAGTTCCTCAGCATTTTCTCTTGGCCTTTCTTCATTACTCCAATGCTTACTTCAAGTGATGCTTATTCCTGTCATTACTTAGTTCAAACTTGTTTATTACCTATTTCCTTTTCAAACCATACTTTTGTTATCATCAAAACATGAGATCTAACACTAAGGGCACTTGGTGTACGTAAAATGTAAAAATTTCAGACTTTATTACATTTATGATTAATTGAAGTACTTATCATTATTAGTATAAATGTCTGTGTGAAAGTATACAATGTCTAGTATGTCGTACAGGCTTGTGAGGTTGTCTCTCTCACATGAGCAACCGCCTTTGACACTCAGGAGGGGTGTGCAAAGATGAGACAATTGTATTCACCGGTAAAGCTACTAGAATGCTGATATGGTAGAGAAGAAACACAAATTATATGTCACCTTGACAACAGTGTAGCGTGTCAAGATGAGATCCATAAACATGAACATTAGTATGGATCGAATCATGGATATCCACTTCCATGATGCCTGTAGCCAGATAACAAATTCTTCAAATATCGACATCTGAGTAGAAAGGAAGAGTTTGGGTTTAGATGCTGGGAGTGTCTAGACTTAAGTCTGTACAGTGTTAATAACAAAATGAAAAACGACGTGCGCTCTTATGGTGTGAGAGTAACACTGTAGCATGTGATTCATACCACATGTGCTAAAGAACCGCAAAAGGGAAGCAAGTAAGACGATCCCTGCTTAATTGTTGTGTGAGTCCCAGGAAGTTTCTAATTCTTCCAATGATATCCTTTGACTTTGACAATATCACAGAGGTGTACTTCAGCGTCTGCTACTTTAGCATATGTCCTACGATCATGATAGATGCGATCTATGGTATTATGTTAGGAAAGCGGCTGATGTATATTGAAGTGATATCTGGGCGAAAGGAAGATTACTTGAAATATACACAAATATGCTAGTGTCTGAGACATGTCCTTTTATGGTATTATTTTTGATAATTTCATAAATGTGGATACTATGCATACTAGAAAGGCAATCTGAGTTTTATACTGACTCAAAAGGGATTAGATTAGCTATGTGAAAGTGTATATAAGTGAATCTAGGATATTTAAGGCACAATATTAAAATCAAGCTACACAATGAAGGTTGCTTTATGCTAGTCTCTGTAAAAGAGATTTCTAGTACATACACCTATATGCAGATGTCATGCCTACGCGGTCACGGCAAAGCACCTAGTATGAAAGAAGGAAGAAAAAGAGACATATCTAATCCACCAAGTGTGAGTGGGAGATGTTGGAAAATAGCCTAGTCCACCCTTGGTAGATTGGGCCTAAGCCCAATAAGATTGGGGTCAAAGTATAAATAACATAAATGCTTGGGTGGATATATGTAATATTATCCAAAATGTTATGAGTCATGTTTTTTGTCCGATGCAATATGACTCTTCAAGTGGCATTGTTTCACTGAAACAACATATCTCTCAATCAAAAGAATATCTTGTCTCTCTGATGGAAGGACATGTTAGTAGAAGAGGAAGGGGTGCATAGAACCCTATAAATAGGCGTAAAGGGATTCAGTTGCAAAATACTTGAATTAACATACAGAAACTCTGTCACTGTGAATCTCTATTCCCTATACTATATTTCTCTTTTCTTCTTCCGTTCGTGGTGTATTTGCTGTGCGTCATAATCGCTTCCGCTACTGTGATACGATTAGCATGGGTATAAGAGAGAAACGGTCGCACTCCAGGTACGCCCAATTATTCTTACATGATATATACTCTAATGATACATATAAGCGTCTCGGAGAGATTATGTAACATATACTATAATTCAATAATTTATTTAACTTTCGTAATCTTTCCAAATTAGTCAATTAGCTTTTATGTTAAAGACCATATATAGCATTTTAATGATTATTAGAATCAAATAGAGATTTAAAATTCATATATTCTGATTAAAAATTAAATAAATTCTCAAATTAGCCCTTAATTTATGATGTAACTTCGAAACAATAAACTGATATTAAGTGTGTGTTTGAAATAGTGATTGGCAAAATGGGTTTTTTCAATATGACTTTTTACAATCTTACTTTTGGTAAAAAACAGATTATGTAAAGTGATTTATGTTTGAATTGATGGTTAAGTAAATGACTTTTGTAAAAGTAAAACTTGTTTGTATGTACTTAAGCATAAGTAGCTTTTGTGATAATAGTAAGAGAGAAGTTAAATTTGAAATTATTAAAAATTTATAAAAGTTAAAGTTGGAAAATTTGACAATAAAAAAATACACAATTTGATGAAATAATATTACATAACTGATTGGATCACATGTCGGTATAATTTAATCTCTAATTGAGTCACGAATATTGTCAACACCCGTTTCCATTTCGATAATCAAAGAGTAATAAAGACGGAATTCAATGGGCGTACAAAAAAGTACAATTATACTGATAAAAATATTCGTTTACGATCCCAACGTCATGCGTTTACAATTCCAATATTTTTCGTCGACGGAAATAGAAAATACAGCGGAAACTTAATATTTACAATTTCATCAAAATATCAAGGCATAGACTGAGGCATAACCACGTTCATATCCCCGCCTCGAGACACGTGCTGCTCACTTTCCAACGTCAATGTCTTTGCCCTTTGGCCCAATGGTACCCGCTGAGGTATTTGTTTAAAAATAGGGTGAGATTCCGAAGAATCCCCGTAGAGACATAATATCGTTCATAGAAAATGCGAAAAGTAAATATGTCATGCGCCAAGATATGCACAAATTAATGAACAATATAAACACATCATCGTCATGTATACATGAGTAGGGCCCAGCCCCACAATCTACACCGATTGGACTTTTTCCAACTCCCAGTGTAAGTGCACCTCTGGCACTAACAGCCTCTCTCTAGGCAAATCATGTTATTAATAAAGTGCATTTACAAAACAATGGCATCCACACAATCACATAACTTATGGCATAGTGTATGAAGGATAATGTCCCTACCTCAAAGCTTTATAATCCTCTTTTAAATGTGCCTCGGAGGACGTGTCATATCCGGCCTCCAAATCGGTCCTAAAATATTAAATGTACCAGAAATAGGTCATAACCTATCCAAGTATCATTTTAGACTCTTCCATAGTGTTTATTGTGGTTATATTAGTCTATGGTGAAAATTTACAAAAATGCCCCCGGGAACCCAGCCCGGCCCTGCCGTACCCGGCCCGATGGCACGTTTTCCCAAAATTTTGACTAAGGCTATTCTGACTTATTTTCTCCCAAGGAATCCATTTCCGGCCTCGAAATCACCAAATTCACAGTCAAAATACGAAAATACCCTTGACAGCCCCTATTTAGGGATTTCAGTGGCGTTTTCGTAATTACGCTTTTTCGGCCTCTACCGAAAAAATGCCCAACTGTAACCCCACCTATTTTTTTCCTACTGAGTCCAATGGAACCATTTATTTCATGAAAATCCAACTCCTACTACCAGATCTTGTCTTGGCCGAAATATTGAAGGAAAAATGGAAAAAATGGGGTTTTGTGTTTTAGCTCCCAAAACTTTTACTTTTCCATTTCTAATCCTTGATTAACTTATTTAAACACTTCTTAATCATGATTTAAAGAAATTTAGGCAGCATAACCCCTTAGGGTTAGCACTTTCCAAATTTACAAACTCAACAAAATAACCAAATCCAACCATAATCATCAACAATAACCACATACTAGCATAATTTTAGGATTTGTGAAGTTACCTTCTTGAGTTCTTGAAATTTCTCTCTCTAGGAGTTCTCCTCTCTCTCTCCTTGAGCTCAAGATTTGCTTGCTAAACATAGTGTTTCATGGAGAAGAAGAGATTAGAGAGGAGATTATACAAATTGGCAGCCTTAAAACTTGGATCCACAAGATCTTACCTTAAGATTTCTCCTCCTTCTCTCTAGATTTTCCCAAGCTCTCCCTCTCTCTCTATCTTTGTTGTTTGGATGTGAGAATGATCAAGAAAGATGAAGCATGGGATTCATAAAATATCTCACCTCTTATCTTCATATTTCATCTTAACCCTTGATCTCATCAATGGTTGAGATTGCAACACCTTTCCACTTTATGCCATCCTTTGTGATCATGAGTGTACTTGGCCTTATCCACTTCCAACTTGTGCTTATCTACTCCAAACTTGTGTCATAAGTCTCATTGTAATTGAACCAATTCCCTTCAATTAACAATTGGGTTTTCTACAATTATCTCATTCCTTTGGTCAACATAATATATTTTATTGCAATTTAAACATGTGCTCCAACTTTAGCCATTATAATTTAATCTCTTGGCTTTAGATGATGCCACTTGGCATATTTATCTTCCAAGTAAATATTTCCCTTCTACTAAATATCCACCAATAAAAGAAAAATATGGGCTTTTACTTTATTCCACAAATCTCAATTTATTCCACCAAGAATATTCAATTCTTGAATTTATTTGCCCATTTCCTTATGAATATGAATATTTCAAAATTCACAAGATCTAATTTCCATGAATATTCACCATTCTATTGAATTACTCAAATTATTAGAATATATATACATATATATATATATATATATATATATTTTGTGAATATAAAATTTGGGATGTTACAAATATGATTCATTTGGGAGGAAGATTACCAACTATAATTTGTCACGGAAGGCTATTCGTCTATATTATTATTATCTACATCAACTATAGTTCCAACTTCAGCTTGCCGAAACACTACGTCAATGGAATCATTTCTCCTAATAAAATTATGTAGAGCCATTGTTGCACACGAGCATCATTGCAAAAGTGGCTTTTCCCAATTTTTTTAATTCAATAAAATGTAGAGATTTAAAAAAGTTAATTAATTAATTAATTTTAATCCTATGTTTATTTCTTTCTCTTTTCCCCCTTCCCCTGAATAGGCTTGAAATACATCTTGAAAACCAGAGAGGAGGATTCATCATTCATCATCTTCGTAGGGCAAAAAGATGAGAGGCAGAGGGGCCGATGTTCAACGCGAGCTGGAGGCAGATATTGGGGGCTGAGAGCGTCTTCACTGCGGGAGGTCAGGGAGGCGAGAATCAAAGGTTGCTGCCGGTGAACTAGGCGTTTGGAGCTTCAACATCTTCTTCAGCATCTTTGGAGGCAACACCCAGCGTCTCTGGCGGCGCCGTTGACATTGCCTTAAGTAGAATCTTGTTCTTCCTCTTGGTTCTAAAGTTGTTTGGACCAAAGCAAAGGAGGCCAAGCTCCACTATTCATTATTCTCCTTCGGAGAAGACAAAACCAGAGGAAGCTCATACATGTTTTGCAATTCACTGCTTCAATTTGATTTTCATCATCGTTTTGAATTCTAAATTTGTTGTTGCTAAATTGTTAATTGAATTGTTGATCAAAGCCATGTGTGGCTAATTTCTCTGCTGCTGCTTCCAACGACAGAGGAGGAGGTTCGGCCGAAGATGAGGACGAGAATGAGGAAGAGAGCGGTAGAGAGGAAAAGCCGCCAAAAGTAAGCCAAGACATTGACGAATCTGGCTGGGAGGACAGCGAAAGAGGAGATAGTGAAGGCATTAACGGTAAAATGCGATTAGTTTTTAATAAAAGCTCCATTCCCCAGTTTATCCCAATCTAGCGTCCACACATCTAAAATTGGCAGAAGCTCAATTGCATAGATCCCTCTCCAAACACTCCAAAAAAACGGACAACTGCCCAATTGAGCTTATGCATGCCCAATCGGGCTTATAGGTTGCCAAAACCCCTCCCCAAACACACTAAATAAAGTCAATAAAAATTTTTCCTCCAAACTAAGTAGCTTATAAGAAAAAGACAAACAAGATGAAGAAGGACTATTATAGAATTATTACTATATTTGATCTTTAAAATGAAGCCCGGAGCCACGCGACGTGATAACTGATAGCAATAATAACAATACATAAATGAGGGAGACAGGATCTCAATTATTAACATAAAATCTTAATTTAACATAGCAAAAACTGAAAGTGTCTAATCTACTACTATCGTTTGGTTAAAAAAGTTCTACTACTAACCAAAGTGGTCCATTAAATTGCGAGTTACTATGAAAAATGTGCACATAAAGACTTAAACTTTTCCACATTTGAAAACTAATCTTAGTCATTTGTAAAGAGCAGAAGTGATTAGAATGAAATAGGTCTAAATAAAGGTTCATGATTCAAATCTCCTTGCTACAACAAGAAAAATATTATACTTGTAATTTTTATGGAAAATCTATGAAAGAGACCTTTAAAAATGTTAAAGGATAAAAAGGTATTTTGAATATTTATAATGTCATAGAGGTGTGAGAGTCTAATTTGTCATTGTTAAAATTAAACGAAATTGACAAAAATGTCTCTCTGAGTTTAGAAAGAGTGCTCCCATTTTTTATAAGAGTTTAACAAGTTCATATAATATTTTAATAAGTTCTTATAACATTTCCTCAAATTTCAATTCAAAAGTTATCACTTGCTATAATGGCAAGGTATTCATTCCCACTTATAATAAAATCTTACCAGAACTTGTTAAAACTTATCTGAACTTATGAAACCCTTATCAGAAGTGTGAATCAATATCTTGCCATTTGTAACAAATGGTGAATTTTGAATTGAAATTTGTGAAAATCTTATTAAAACTTGTTTAAACCTTATTTAAACTTGTGAAATCCTTGGCAAAAGTGCAAATTAATACACTGTCATTGTAGCAAGTAGTGATTTTTGAATTGAAATTTGTGAATATCTTATTAGAACTTGTTAAAACCTTATCTGAACTTGTTAAACCCTTATTAAAAATGAAAATCAATACATTGCCATGGTAGCAAATGATAATTTTTTAATTAGAATTTATGAAAATCTTACTATAACTTATTAAAATCTTATTTGAACTTGTTAAACCTTTATAAAAAATGGGAACACCTTTTTTAAACTCAAAGGGATATTTATATCATTTCTATTTAATTTTGAAAAGGATAAATCAAACTTTCACATTTTTCTGGTATTATGAATATTTAAAATACATTTTTATCCTTTAGCATTTTTAAAGATATTTTTCTGAGATTTTCCCTAATTTTTATAACTAAAAAAATCCTTGTAACATAAATAATCCTCACTCCAGCCTTTTTTTATAAATTAAAAAAATCACTTAGAGTGGTTAAAAATTGGTTAAACATAATATGTATGTATATATATAAGAAATGTACGCTTTTTTCAAATACATTATATCCTTAAGGGCTAGCCGAGAGGGAATAGGTATAAGAAATAGAGAAATAATTAATACGGAAATAATAAGGATAAAAATAAAAAGGGTACATTAAAATTTAAACATTTTCAAAGTGTAATTTATAAAAAAGGACAAAACTCAGAAGCGCATACATAATACAGGAAGATACTAGTATTAATTAATTCATTTTTACTAAAAAGATATGTTACAATTTTTAAAATTCTTATAAATTTAGGGGATTATGTGGCTGTCATTATCGGGAGTGATAAAACGCTCCACTTATATCCACATTCCACGTGCCGATCAAAAAAAAATATCCACATTCCACGTTGGAAGTACAAATTATAAATGGCTCACGTGATAGTTGGAGTGAATCCAAAGGAACTGCACTTCCCTAGAGGAAATTAGAAACATTAAAAAAAGAAGATGCCAAAAGCAATAAATAAACAAAGCAACGAAAAAGTAAAATGTTGGTTAATTATATTTATTTTCAATTATCAAGTGGCAATATAATAGATAAAAAGTAATTATCAGATCATTAAAGTAATGAAGAACCTTCAAAAACTCATCAGTCATCATCACGCCCAAGGAAAAAGGAGGGAAAAGAACTGGTTGATGCAAATATATAAAAGATTGCACGCTCCCAAATTCATAAGCAAATGACAAATTATAATGAGGTCTGGATATTAGAGAGAAGATTGAATTGTTAATTATGTTTGTCTGTACAAAAAAATATATTATTTATTTAATAAAGATGTTCAGCACATTAATATATTTAATTGCAATATGTTTATTTGTCATTTATGAAAAAATAAAAAATTTATTTATTTAAAAATTACATTATGTTTTGATCAATTTTATTTTTTATCAAAATATTCTAATTTTTATAATTTGATGCAGTTAACAAAATATAATTAAGTATATAAAGTGCATATTTTTCGATGTTACGTTCATAAGGCGTATTTCAAATGAAAAATTATAATGAAGCTAAAGACCTTAATATGATTTTTTTTTTTGCTGTAAAATTTTCTTAGAAAATAAAAATAAAAGCAGTGGGATAGGGGCAATGGAAGGCATTAGGATTTTTTGTATAGTGTCGGTGGTGAGAGGTCACTAGCATACAAAATTTCTTTAATGGTCCAAAAGGCAAATGCTTTAAGGGTCCACCTACCAACCCCATATTGGAAGGACTTGGCTTTCGTCCTATGCCCTCTAATATCCGCTGCCCTCCTTTGCTTGCAACGACACCGTTTTGGGTGGGAAATAAAATCTGGACCGTTTGTTTGTTAAATTGCATTGACGGTGATGAGGGGCAAATAATTGAAACGATACTGTTTTGAATACTTCATCCGAACCGTCCAATTTTTCTGTAAATCTCAGCCATCCGTTTAATATTAGATTTCTTTTCTCGTTTTCCTCCTAAAAGAACCAGAACGCGTCAGTGTTTTTGGCGCCAATGTGTCTTTCTTCTGCCTAATGCTGTGCGGGAAAATCTGAGTAGGTGGGTAAAGGTTTTAGAGGAAATTGAAGGAGGTGGGAAAAGCTATCAGAGAAGAGGAACAACAAGGAAGAATACAGGATATCAAGTATTGATGAGTAAAAAAACTAATACTTTATCAAATACCCACTGATTTCTTGATATTTCTCATTTAGCTTTTACATTTAGGTTTTTTTAACAATGTAACTTGATAATCTTGAAACTTGATGATACTGGATGTTCTTCTTCTGTGTGTGTGTGTGTATTCCTATAGATATAAAATCTTTTTTTATTAGTTTAGTGTATATGAACTTTAATGATGCGCCTGTTGCAGTGAGAAGTTTTTCATTTGATGTGACTTTTGTTTTATTAATAGTTTCGGTTAGTTTGCTGAATTTTGTGTGTGTGTGTTGTTAATATATTTACATGTTGTTGGTATATTTCTGTTTCTATTTCTGTTAGTATACTGCATTGTTAATATATTTCTATACTTCTATTTGTATTTTCCTATGTTGGTAGACATATTTCTATATCTATGTTTTGATTTCCTGTTCGTATATTTTATGTTCTTAATAAATTTCAATGTTTCTATTTGTGTATATATATGTATTGTTTTTCAGACCACAATTTTTATATTTTCGCTATGAGTTTATATTTATATTACGTACATATTTGTCAATTTTGCAGATGGATATAAATTTGACTCCTAGACTTTATCTTGAATTTAACAATATAGAAGAAGCATGGGAATTTTGGAGGGAATACGGCAAAAAAATTGGTTTCGGTGTTCGAAAACAGAGTTTTAACAAGAGCAAAAAAGACAAGTCAAAATATTTCTCTTATCTATATGTTTGTCGTAAAGAAGGGGTGAAGAAACCATACATTCATGATGTGAGAACTAGGAAGCCTAGAGAAGAGACAAGAACAGATTGCAAAGCAAGAATGAAAGTTAAAGAAATAAATGGAAAGTACAAAATAAATGAAGTTTTCTAGGATCATAATCATCCTCTTCAACCTCCTGAAGCTGTTCATCTATTTGCATCATTTCAAGGATTAACACCAGCTCAACAATATGAATTAGAAAATGTTGAAAAGGCTGGGATTAGTAAAAAATCAGCATTCAATTTGCAAAGCCAATATGCAGGAGGTCGAACCAATTTGGGATATACAAGAGGTGATGTGAAGAATTATCTTAATTCAAAAAGGCAACGAGCCATGAAATACGGGGAAGCTGGATGTATATTTGGGTATTTTGAGCGTCAATTAGCAGAAAATCCATCTTTTTTCCATGCTCATCAAATGGCTTTAGAGGAGCAAGTGACGAATGTATTTTGGGCTGATGCACGCATGTTAGTCGACTATGCTTGCTTTGGTGAAGTAATTTCACTTGATACAACTTATCGCACAAATCGTGATCATAGACCTCTTGCAATCTTCTTTGGCTTTAACCATTACAAAGGAGGGGTAATATTTGGAGTGGCATTATTATATGATGAGACTGTTAAAAGTTTCAAATGGCTCTTTGAGACTTTTTTGTGCGCACACAAAAATGCAAGGCCATTAACTATGTTTACCGACCAAGATGCTGCTATGTCACGCGCATTACAAGAAGTGATGCCAGAGGTAAAGCATGCCTTGTGCACCTGGCACATTTCAAAAAATGCAATGAAGCACCTTCCAAGCTTAATGGTTAGTGATTTCAACCATTGCATGTATCATTTTTGGGATGAAGTCAAGTTTGAAGAAGCATGGCAAACATTATTATCACAACAAGATATGGCAAAAAACTCGTGGTTGATATCCATGTACCAAATAAAAGAGAAATGGGCAGTATGCTATATGAAGAACTCAAGAACACTTGGTATGAGAAGCACACAAATTAGCGAAAGTGTCAATGCATCTGTCAAAAGTTGCACCCACGCTAAATTGGATATCAATCAATTCATCCAACAATTTGAACAAGTTCTTGAGAATAAGCGCTATAACGAATTGAAAAGTGATTTTGAGGCGCTTGACAAGTTGCCAAGGTTGATATTGCAGAGTTCAAGTATGCTTCGTCAGCTTTCTGATGTATATTATGGACCTATTTTTAACTTGTTCCAACAATAATGTGATTTACGTGATGCTACATGTATAAAAGAGAGAAAAGAAAGAAAGATCATTATTGATGCAGAGGAGAGTGTCACTATATTTGATTATGTATCACCATGGATGGAAGTAAATGAGAGCACATTTTGACATTTGAGCCTTCAATGGAAACAATAACTTGTAGTTGCAAAAAGTTTGAAAGAGTTGGCATATTATGTTGTCATGCATTGAGGGTACTGAATGAACGTGATGTTAAATTACTACCTCAGAAATATATAGTAAAAAGGTGGACAAGAGAAGCACGATGTGGTGTAGTGTACGATATCAAGGGAAAACAGATTGAAGTTGATCCTAAACTGCAAAGATCAAATTGGTATAGACAATTATGCCCCTTGCTTGTTAAATTAGCTAATGATGCATCAGAAAGTTTAGAGGCATTTTCACTTGTTCATGAAGCTGTCTTGGAACTAAGTAGAAAAGTGACTAAGCTTCATATAAAATACCTAAAAGATGATGATAAAGCTAATGATAATGGTGTGGGGGAATCATGGTGAAGATAATGGTGGTGGGAAAGTTGTTGGCTTCAAAAAGAGATATGGTAGAAAGATAAGTAAACGAATAAAGAGTTGTCTTGAAACCAGTCGAAGAAGAGGAATAACAAAAGCCTCTAAAAAGCCTCATCAAGCTCCACTAGTATAGTTTTCGTCAATTATTTTTTTTTAAAGATGCTTAATGCTTGTTATATATTTAACGTTTCTTTCTAAATATGTTTTAGGGACACCATAATGAACTTCAAAAATCTGAGACATCAACTCCAGTACAACATAATAACATGATGTTCGATAACTCTCAATCAAATCAAATGACTCTTACAAATTTATTGATGGTATGTCATATGATGTTGAATAGCATACTCAACTAGTTTATTTTATATATTGAGAGATTTAGTTTTTTTTAATAGGCACCACTTGACTGCGACTTCACATTGCTTGAAGCATTGGATTTTAGCCAAACATATATTGTTGGTAAGCATAAAGAATAATGATGATGAAAGAAAACAATTTAGTCTCTTATATTGAAATATGAAATTTTTTACATAGTATTGTCTCATCTTACAATAGTAGACAAATTTAAGACTGTCAATATATAGTCACTAACACTGCAAAGTTGAATGGTGTTACAAATACAGATTCAATGACTGACTTAGATCCTCCTACATGAAGTCTCCATTCCACCTTATTTTGTCAAGCTCTTTTGTACAGCCTATGACTTCTTTTGGGCTGCTCTCTATTTTGCTCAAGCAGGCTCATTTTGTACTTCCTTTGGTCTGCTCTCTATTTTGGTCAAGTAGACTCATTTTGTATATGAAGTCTTCATTTTGTTCTTCAGGCTGCTCATGTCTTCTCAATTGATGTAGTTAGAGTTGGCTCTATTTGTTGGTCAAGATTGCTCATTTCTGTGTAATTTGTTATGAAACAAAGTGAACAAATAGTCACATAGCAAGTTTCAATCATATTTCTCTTTCTCTCATTTGTAATTTATAAGTACAGGTAAATGAATGAAATGGCATTTGAAGTGTTATCTCAATATGAAAAACCACTGTATATAATGTTTGAAGAATGTGTTATACGGGTTGGTGTTAATGGCTTATTAATGTTTAGTTCCACTACACGCCAACAAAAATAAAAAGCAAACATAGATATTAGACTCAATATAGAGACCACATCAGTATATCTGCATACTCATTTTAAATATCTAGAGATATCAAGAGTACTTACAATTAATATAGAGACCACATCAGAATATAATATGATTGTAATTCATGTCTACAAAGCTTAGCTATATCCTATGAATCTCATTAGAGAATGCCATTTCTGTGTTCAAGACAAGGTATACACAAAGTGGAGGGAGCACTTATCAGAGATATACATAAACATGTAAAAACAACAAAGATAAGATGAACATATTATATATGAAAATGAAAATTGTTTGTAGGAGTAAGACAAGAAATGTAGAGGTCAAGTCACATTTTATAACACAATCTTGCCCAATCTTAAATGTGAAAGGCTGCTGCCCAGGATCCAAAATTTCTGAGAGAGGTCACCGCTTTTCCTGCTAAAGGAATTTCATGAAATAAAAGTTAGCACATTAAGCAATAGGCAGACTTTTGAAGTAATGGTAATAGTAAAACACAAGGGAAATTGTTATGAAAACTGTTTTCTATTAACTTCAACAAGGGAAAACATAGGATTTAAATAAAACAGTTCAAGCATTATTTTGTTAACAATAGGTATTTCCCAAGTTCAAGCATCAGAGGCGCTGGTTTCCTCTGTTTGCCCAAAGTAAACCAAAAATTCCAACTTGTTTACCTTATCAATGTTTTAAGAAAATATGTTAGAAATCAAGTGTTCCCTTGTATCTAAATGCTCAAATATCAAGACTTAGGATCATGAAGGTTTCTTCTTCCTTATAGGTTTTGTCTTCATACTGCTGTCATGTAGGTTTCTCCTGACAAAGTAACTGAGTAAATGTACAAGAATTCCAAATAATGTCTCCAGAGGCTCAATTATAGTGTAGATGGATCTCTTGCTACAATTTCATTTGTTATAAAAGACTGTAAAATAAATAAAGATATAGATATATAGACTCACACATATTGTTATTAAAGAAATTTGTTAAGTTGTTGAATAAAAAACATCTATATTGCTAGTCACTCCAAAGTAGAAATTTATTTACAGTTTTCTGTCAGATGTTTGGCTTATGCGCAGGGTCATTTATTGCCTAAATACGAAAAATATCAGTTAGGAAAATGTCACTAAAATGTAGTCCTTTTCTCACCTCTGAACACCACAATATAATATCTATCAATATATGAACAACGTAAGTGTTATGTTTCGAGCATGTATGGAACAAAAGGAGTTGGCCATCACATTGGCAAAACAATAATTAGGCTCTTTGTTGTAAGGTCCCCTTCACAAAAAGGAATTTGTCTCAGCAGATCATTTAAATGGCGCAAAATTTAATCTCAAACACCTTTAAGACAATACCATATGAATATGTGATCTGTCATAAGCCAATGCCTCAAACTAGACCCTACAAGAATACAAAAGCATGGCCTCTATAAGACTGTCCCTAGATCTAGCAATGTCCATCAAAGCACTAAGTGAACAGTCAAACCATGAAAAAAGTCATTTAAAAAAAATAGCTGTCATTAGTTTGATGTTTCAGTTGAAAATAAATCTACTAAAGGTAAGTGTGTATCCTACAAATCTCATTAGAGAATGCCATTAAAATTTGAGAGACTAATCCATCAAACTTTTAACATGTACTGGATAGAAAGGCCACAAAAGATGAGTAAGAAAATCAAGTGCCCTCATTGCAAGCCTAGTGAAATGGGTAATGACCAGTGTTAAAATAACCAAACCAACTAGTGACATGAGCCTAAAGAATACAGCAAAAAGTATGTACAGGAAAATGATAACAAATAATCCATATCAATTCAAGCACAACTTGTATATGCATGTGATACCACGTTGACGTCATTCTAACAAATAATCCATATCATTTATATAGTTCATCTCTTTCGAGTTTATCCTTCTGCCTTATGGGAGTATATCTCCTCCTCCTTTGTAAGTATCTCTCTTTTTAATAAAGTTCCTTCTTCCACTGGAGGAAGAGAAAAAAAACATAACAAACATTTCACAATATTTATGCAGCAACCTCAAGAGATATTTAATAATTTTTACACATGGAAGCTAAATATTAACTAATTCTTTTTTCCAGCAAGGGGTGTTTACCCTGCCTTTCTACCTGCCCTCAATAACATGTACATTATCAAGAAGTCAAAACATTATATAGTACATAGTACATACATAGTAATTTGCTCAGGAAAATAATTACTATGCACCACCAGGGTGAAAATCCAAGGTCTATTGATTAACAGATACAAACCTGTACTGGCTTTCTCCTCAATACTTGGAAGGCCTAAGCTCTCATAGACAAAAACCTAAGAAACTTCTTGGTCAGAATATTTTCAAGTTCATCAGCCTGCTTAACCTACACAAGATGAAGTCGTATTTTAAAAAACATCAGGACAAATTGTAGTCAACGTTAGTATGTGTGGATTATGGTAAAAAAAGATAATTTTATTCAAAGGTCATAAGCTAGTCAACACACAAAATTAAATGGTGCAAAGAATTTACTGCCTTCAGGAGTGGTGCAAGGCAACTGAAGTCAAACTAAAGATATCTTGACAATGAGAAACTAAATTGATCAAACTCCATTCACGATGCTCTAGTTTCAGGCTAGAAAGAACAAAGCTAGTCTCCAAGCAAAACGATATCATCCTAAGATGTTTGAACTTCAAGCAATAAATACCTCTTACATTCTATACTAACGCAAAATAATTGAGTAAGCTTTACAAGAAGTGGCAGTGTCGGTAGGAAGAGAACCTATATTGAGAAAAGCCCACTCCACCGTCCCAAAATTTAAACCCCAGACGAATCGAGCAAACTCCTAAATGATTCCAGAATCCACTGCTGCACATTTTCTTCCAGAATTCTCGCCCTCCCTCTTGCCGCTCTGCGATTTGCTCTTCCCCCCTCCCTTCTTCCTCTTCAATCGATGGCAGAGGAAATCTTCTTCTTCCTCGATCGGAGGGGTAGATCTGATGCCAAAAACAGTTTGAGCACTGCATTTGGTCGATGGGTGAATTACAGATTTGAGATCTGCATTTGAAATCGTTTGGATTGCTCTGAATTCGATAGGTATAGATTGCAAGAATGCGTACGCAACAGAAAATGGAAATTGGACCGACGGTTTGGATCAAAAATACATGGACGACTGAGATTTTATTTCCTATGCAAAACAGTGTCATTTCAAGTAAAGGAGGGCAGTGGACGTTAAGAGGTATCGGACGAAAGCCAGGTCCATATTGGAAGGTTACTCCTCGTTTCATTCGTTGATTTGCTCTTTTTATTTTTATGTTTTTTTTAAAAATAAGGTATGGATAAGGAGTTGAGTTTAGCAAGCACTGGTTTGTTTACAAAAGTCACTTCTATCTCAACTATTTTTTGTCATGGTTAACGGGCAATTCTAGCATAATTTTTTTAATGAAGAGCGCATGAGACAATTAAGTTTTGAACGGTGTCAAAATAAATATAGTTTTTTCAAATGGAAGCAATTTTAGTAGTTTCGTTAAATTGATCGAAATTCTGCTTGTAACATCCCAAATTTTATATCCACAAAAAATATATTGTAATTATTTGAGTAATTTAATAAAATGGAGAATATTCATGAATTTGGATCTTGTGAATTTTGAAATATTCATATCCATAAGGAAATGGGTAAATTAATTCAAGAATTGAATTAATTTGTAAAGGTGATAGCAAAATCATAATTTTATCATTTTAGCCCAAGATTAATTATTTTCCAATTAATTGGAGTTAATTTCAATTAATTAAGAAAAATAAAGGAAAAGGCATAATGGGATTATTCTTGGTGAAATAAATTAAGAATTGTGAAATTAAGAGGGGATTATACCAAGGTAATTAAACCCGGACCGGTCAGTGAACCGGTCGGGGTACTGGGTCAAGGGTCAGTGGGTCAAATCGGAGCTAAACCGGGACCAAACCGGTGAAAAATAGAATATTTTAGGTTTATAGTATGAAATTCTAAAGGAAATTTTTTTAAAAAAAAATAAAAAAGTTGACCCAGACCGGTTTAGTGCCCGGGTCACCGGTTTCCGAGCCGGTTCGGCCGGGCCGGTCCGGGTTAGAGAACATGGGATTATACATAAACCAATTATGTGAATTATGGGATTAATGAAATGCAAATTTTCCTCCTCTTCTTCTCTTTTATTTTCGTCCATGCATGAAAGAAAAAGGAAAAAATATTAAATCCTTGATCACATGCCACAAGAAGAAGGTGATGATGACTATACTACATGCACATATCAATAATGGCAAAGTTAGAGTGTACACAACATGAAGGATGGTGTAGTGCATGATGGGAGAAGCTTGAGTGAAGGAAGGAGAAACATGATTGCATGGAAGAATGTAAGTGTGAACATGGAGAAAGAAGCATGGGTTAGTGGAGAAAAAGGGAGAGAGAGCACGGATTGAGGAGCAAGCAAGAAAGGAAATTGAATCAAGTTAATGGCAAGTCAATGAAGAAATCATGAAGGAAGAGAAGAGTGTGACAAGTGTCACATGATGAGCCCTTGATCAAATCAATGGATATGAAGAAGGAAGACAAAATAAATAAAACACTTACTCCTCCCCTACTTTCAAGACTCATTTCGGCCAAGCAAGGGAACAAGAGAGAGAGAGAGTGAGTTTGTGAAGTTCTTGGGAGCTAGAGAGAAGAAGGAGCAAAAAGACTAAGGTGAGTGATGTCTTTTAAGCATTTTCCTTGTGATCTTCCATGAAATCCTTCTCTAAACTCTTATTTCTCATGAATCTATGGTGGTGAAGACACATTTTGAGATCAAGAAGAGAGGGGGGAGGAGCCTAGAGTAAGAGGAAACCAAGAAGCCAAAGAGGGTAACTTCATGAACTTGCCTTCTTGAGTTGTTGTTGATAATTGTTGTTTGGTTTATATGATTTTTGGATTGAGTTGTAAAATTAGAAAATCTATAACCCTAAGGGTTTATGCTGCCCAAAATCCTTTAAATCATGATTATGAAGTGTTTAAATGAGTTAACCAAGGATTAGAAGTGGAAAAGTACAAGTTTTGGAAGCTAAAACACAAAACTCCATTTTTTTTATTTTTCTTCATATTTTCGGCTAGGACCAGAACTGGTGCTAGGAGTTGGATTTTCATTAAATAAATGGTTCCATTGGACTCAGTGGACAAAAATGGATGGGGTTACAGTTGGGCACTTTTTCGGTAGAGGCCGAAAAAGCATAATTACAAAAACGCCATTGAAATCCCTAAATAAGGGTTGTCAAGGGTATTTTTGTAATTTGACACTGAATTTGGTGATTTCGAGCCCAGAAATGGATTCCTTGGGCAAAAATACGTTAGAATAGCCTTAGTCAAAATTTTGGAAAAACGTGCCATCGGGCTAGGTACGGCGGGGCTGGCCGGGGTCCCGGGGGCATTTTGGTAAATTTTCACCATAGACTAATATAACCACTAGAAACACTATGGAAGATTCTAAAATGATACTTGGATAGGTTATGACCTATTTCTTGTACATTTAATATGTTAGGACCGAGTCGAAAGCTGGAACGATACGCTTTACGAGACATCATTAAACAGAGGATTATAAAGCATTGAGGTGGGGACATTATCCTTCATACACTATGCCATAAGTTATGTGATTGTGTGGATGCCATTGTTTTGTAAATGTACTTTATTAATCAACATGATTTGCTTAGAGAGGGGCAGTTAGTGCCAGAGGTGCACTTACACTGGGAGTTGGCAGAAGTCCAACCGGTGTAGATTGTGGGGCTGGTCTCTACTCATGTATACATGACGATGATGTGTTTATATTGTTCATTAATTTGTGCATACCTTGGCGCATGACATGTTTACTTTTCGCATTCTCTATGAATGATATTATGCCTCTATGGGGATTCTTCGAAATCTCACCCTATTTTTAAACAAATACCTCAGCAGGTACCAGTGGGGCAAAGGGAAAAGACGTAGATGTCGAAAAGTGAATGGCACGTGTCCGAGGCGAGGACAAGATCGTGGTTATAATTAGTTTATTTTGTGATATTTTGGTAAAATTTGTAAATATTAAAACTTCCACTGTATTTTCTGTTTCCGTCGACAAATGATATCGGAATTCTAAACGAATATTTTTATCAGTATAATTATATTTTTTTGTATGCCCATTGAATTCTGTCTTTATTACTCTTTGAATATCGAAATAAAAACGGGTTTTGACAATGTTAAAAAGTTAGAGGGAGAACTAGTGGGACTCATATCCAACAAGTGTCAGACGTTTGAACCAATTTAATGGAATTGTTAAATTTACTGTGTTTAAAAGATTGTGTTTATTTTTTCATCCTTTAAAATTTAATTGTGTCAAACGCTTGTGAAAAAAAAAATTACTAAAATTGTACCATAATCCTCTGTGAATTGAAATTGAGGAGAATTAACAAATATATTTCTTCAGGTAAAAAAAAACTAATATATTTCTGACCAAAAGAAAAGATTTGATTAATATAATGCGGTTAATGTTTAACTTAGTGACGGGCGAGCTTGACATAGTCCAGAGTTACTATGAGTTTGCAAGCAATTTAAATTTATTTTATTAGCTAAAAACATGAACTTGTTAAACTCAACAAGATAAACAATCATGACGATAACAACAGAATTTAGTCTCTCCCTCAAAACAGCCATTAAAGAGTATGATTTTCTCAATTTGTCCAATTCAAAGAATTTACCAAATTACCTCCTTAAAGCACCTGTAATATCCCGAAATTTGGGATTTGAGGCTTAGGAATAAGCCTAAATTGAGTGGACTACTAAGCCCCGATTTAGTAGATGACCCAAATCTATTCTCTAATGCTCCTTACATCTTTGGGGCATTAAAGAAAATAAAATGGTTAATTTTGAAGAAAGTGATTATGGTTACAGTGAAATCGCCTATGAGGTAGTGATCTTGTCATGTGATTTTGAATGATCAAATGATGAGAAAAAAAATTATGAAATTTTACAGGATGAAAGTAGACATCCTAAGCTTTAATTTGATAGGTTATATGAATCAATTAGAGCTATATACAAAAAGATATGAATTTTTGAAGTCAGCACAGAAAAACTGTGAAATTTCTGGAACAATATGCAAAGATTGAAATTCTGGGAATTTTGTGATTCCATTCAGCAAATTCTATATTTTTCCTTGAAAATAGACTCAATAAGGGTTCTATAGGCTTTGGAATCACTCCAATTCGATTTTTCTAGAATTAGTTATGATTTTTCAAAGTTAGGGCAGAAAATCTGCCAGAAATTGCTGAAATCCGAAAATGGGAATTATGACATCATCATAATTAAAGATGACATAAGCTAAATGTTATAAAATCATCATCCTCTTCCTCCATCAGCCAAAAACCGTGCATCACCATGGAGAAAGAGAGAGAGGGAGTTTTAGAGAGAGAAGAGGAGAAAACTCACGAGATAGGTCGATTTCTTCGGTGAATTCGTATCTAACGTGTATAATCCGTCTCCTAAGCTTCTCTTCTATGTGATGTAAGGTATTTGAAGCAAAAATCTTGGTGTTTTGAAGTTAGGGTTTTCAGCCACAAGAAGGAAAAGCTAGTGGGAGCTTGAGGTAACTTCCAAACTCTTGCATATTGACTATTCTGGTTGTTATAGACAATATAATCGGTAAAATTTCGCCGGATTGTCTTTGTGTGTAAAAATGGAAAATGGGTTGTGGGGGATGTTATGCTACCCAAATTGATACTAAATGGTAGTTTTAACCTAATGGAATAGTCAATAAAGTGGTTAGGAGTTGAAAAGAACGCGTTTACGCAGCCGAAACCGAAAAACCCCGATTTTCCCCTTAAAACCCATATATTTCGGCCAGCACTATAAATAGGTCTTATAGTTGGATTTTCAATGATTTGATGGTTCCATTGAGTTCAGGGGTGAAAATTAGGTGGGGTTACAGTTGGGCACTTTTTCGAAAAAGGCCGAAAAGGCATAATTACGGAAACGCCTCTAAAACCCTAAAAGTAGGGCTGCCAAGGGCAATTTCATAATTTGACATTGAATTTGATAATTCTGAGTCCGGAAATGAATTCCTTGGGTGAAAATATGTAAGAATAGCCTATGTCAAAATTTCGGGAAAAGTACAGCCGGACCGGGTACAGCGAGGCTGGTTGGGTCCCCGGGGGTATTTTAGTAATTTTTCAAGATAGACTCATATAACCCCTAGAAACACTATGGAAGTGTCTAAATAGTACATTTGGCATTGTACGATCGAATATGGCGCCCTGAGTTGTTTGCACGTAGATCGAGGCACGCGTTTCGAGGCGGAAAAGGGTTAAAGTATGGGACTTACCTTACTTGCATGTATTTGATATATTTGCTTGTGTAATGATGTATGTGATTGCTTTACTTGATTGTGTAGAGCATATTTGAATAAATGAGGCTCTGTTTCTATTTTCTCTGTGGCCATAGTTTTGTTGTATGAAACATTGAGCATGCAGAAATGTCATTATGGGGCATACATCTAGATAAAGCTAACATGTCATACACATAGTATCAATCATGCATGCATTATGGTATCTGTTTCCTACTGAGATTCTCTCGAATCTCACCCTCCCCTACCAACAATTTAGACAGGAGATGACAGAAGATATGTAAACAACAATGCTGAGTACCATATGAGGGGATTACAGTAGTGGAATGAAGATGGGAAGAAGTCTCCGCTTCACTGGGATGAGTTTAGACACCCTAGTAGCCGCAATCGTAAGTATCATGTACAAACCCCTATGGGGAGTTTATGTAGTTATGCACATATTATCAGTATAATTATGTTATTCCTGTGTTGCCTATCAAACCGCATGTCGTTTTTCGCGAATACTCTGGTAAAGGTGAAATTAAAATAAGGGTGTGACAGCACCAAAGTGGGAGACTTATACTTTATAAATCAATTATTAAGATTGTCCTCAAATTAGCCCTTCACATAACACAAATTTGAAACTAAAATATCTCCTCAACTTAAATTTAACACTATTCACCATCCAAATTACGCAATTTTTTAAGTGAAATAATGAATAATTGAATACTTATCATCAGTGGTCCTGAAAACTAACATATTTATAGATTTGGTGTTTAAGCATTATTCTCTCATACTTAGTTGTTGTAGATTTTTATTGAGTTCTCACTTACAATAAAATAAATCATATGATTTGATATAATAAACGAATCAATTGGATCTACTTGTTCCAATTTTTTCATAATAAAAGAACATTTTAATCATTTCAGCGAAAGAGATTTCTTTTCTACAACGATGATATATATTATTAGTTATATTGTGATTCCAAAATAAAAAAATTCCTTAACTTAAAAAAATGTGCTTTTAGTATTTTTTAAGTTAATATAGTTAACTTCACTTAAAAAAAAATGGTGAGTCAACAAATTTAAAATGCTGGCATGTCCAAATTTTAATTCTTTAACAGAATTGCATTTATATTTTAATTTTAAAATCAGTCTTTTAGAAAGACATGTTACTATTTTAGATTTTTGTTGGCATTTTGAATTTGCTGAATTAACACTTTCCATTAGTGAAGTTAATTGTGTTAACTTAAAAGAGCTAAAATCACACTTTTAAAAGTTAAAAAGATAACATAGAATCTCGTTTAAATTTAAAGAACCAAAAGCATATACGTTAGTCTAAAAAAAATTTACTTAAATTTCAAAAAAAAAATGTAGTAAAAAATAATGAAAATTTAATTAAACAGCTCCCTTCGCTACTAATAACTCATCCTTTTAATTAAAATTTTCTTAAACACAATTACGCAACATTGGGATTTTTTTAACCATAATTGTTAGTCTCATTAAGTTTAAGCTGGCAAGAGTTGTGTATAGACTCAATAAATTTAAGCTTTTCTAAAGAGTTGTGTAGTTCACTCCTTAATCTCAATTCCCAAGCATAGAAACACACTGCCAATAAGTTAAAATTTGGATATTTTATTAATTTTGAAATAAGGACAAGTTCTTCACCTGTTTTGGAGGGCTAGTTTCCACGATAGTGATTAAGGACTTGGCAATGGGTTTCTTCGGGCAACTCTTTAGAGAAGAACAAGATGTACCTCCAAGACCACCAAATGATATTACCTTCCCAAGTATAGAAGAACCTATGTTGAATGACCTGCAGAGGGAGGTTCATGATGAAGAGATAAAAAAGGCGGTGTTCAGTATGGGTGAACTAAAATCTCCAGGGTCGGATGGTTTGAATGCTCTCTTCTTTCAGAGTCAGTGGGAACTAGTGGAACCTTCAGTCATTGATGTGGTGAAGCATGCTTTCAGTGATCCGGCTTCAATAAAAAGCATCAATCACACTTTTATTGTGCTTATTGTTAACACCCGTTTCTATTTTGATAATCGAAGAGTAATAAAGACGGAATTCAATGGGCATACAGAAAAGTACAATTATACTGATAAAAATATTCGTTTACAATCCCAACGTCATTCATTTACAATTCCAATATTGTTCGTCGACGGAAACAGAAAATACAGCGGAAGTTTTAATATTTACAAATTATCCAAAATAGTAAGGCATATACTAAGGCATAACCACGTTCATATCCTCGCCTCGAGACACGTACCACTCACTCTTTGGCGTGAACATCTTTGCCCTTTGGCCCACTGGTACTCGCTGAGGTATTTGTTTAAAAATAGGGTGAGATTCCGAAGAATCCCCGTAGAGACATAATATCATTCATAGAAAATGCGAAAAGTAAATATGTCATACGCCAAGGTATACACAAATTAATGAACAATATAAACACATCATCGTCATGTATACATGAGTAGAGACCAGCCCCACAATCTACACCGGTTGGACTTCTGCCAACTCCCAGTGTAAGTGCACCTATGGCACTAACTGCCCCTTTTTAGGCAAATCATGTTAATTAATAAAGTGCATTTACAAAACAATGGCATCCACACAATCACATAACTTATGGCATAGTGTATGAAGGATAATGTCCCTACCTCAAAGCTTTGATATCCCCTATTTAATAGTGTCTCGTGAAGCGTGCTGTCCCGGCGTCCGACTCGGTCCTAAAATATTAAATGTACCAGAAATAGGTCATAACTTATCCAAGTATCATTTTAGACTATTCCATAGTGTTTATTGTTGTTATATTAGTCTATGGTGAAAATTTACAAAAATGCCCCCGGGAACCCGACCCGGCCTCGCAGTACCCGGCCCGATAGCACGTTTTCCTAAAATTTTGACTAAGGCTATTCTGACTTATTTTCGCCCAAGGAATCCATTTTCGGGCTCGAAATTACCAAATTCACTGTCAAATTACGAAAATACCCTTGACAGCCCCTATTTAGGGATTTCAGTGGCGTTTTCGTAATCATGCTTTTTCGGCCTCTACCGAAAAAGTGCCCAACTGTAACCCCACCTATTTTTGCCCACTTAGTCCAATGGAACCATTTATTTCATGAAAATCCAACTCCTTGTACCAGTTCTGGTTCTAGCCGAAATATTAAGGAAAAATGGAAAAAATGGGGTTTTGTGTTTTAGCTCCTAAAACTTGTACTTTTCCATTTTTAATCCTTGATTAACCCATTTAAACACTTCATAATCATGATTTAAAGGATTTTTGGCAGAATAACCCCTTAGGTTTATGGCTTTTCTAATTTTACAACTCAATTCAAAAATCATAAAAACCAAACAATAATTATCAACAACAACAACTCAAGAAGGTAAGATCATGAAGTTACCCTCTTTGGCTACTTGGTTTCCTCTTAATCTAGGATCCTCCTCCCTCTCTTCTTGATCTCAAAGTGTCTCTTCACCACCATAGATTCATGAGAAACAAGAGTTTAGAGAAGAATCTAAGGAAATGCCATAATAAAAAAAATCAAAGGAACCACCTTACCTTGACCTCTTCTTCTTCCTTCTCTCTAATCTCAAGCTTCACAAAATCACTCTCTCTTCCTTTTTCCTATGACTTGTGCGTGAAGTGTGCATGAAAGAGGAAGGAGTTTGTGTTATATTATTTTAGTCTTCTTCCTTCCTAACCATTGATTTAATCAAGGGCCTAAGTTGTGACACATGTCACCATCTTCTCTCCCCTCATGATCATTCCATTAGTTACTTATTAAATTTGAACCAATTGCTTCTTGTTTGGTCCTAAAAAAAATGTCCATCCCCTCTCTTCTTCAACTATTCCATCATTCCTCCAACTAAGTCAAAATGTGCACTCCACCATGTAATCATGTTGCTTATTTCTTCACTCAAGCTTCTATCCTCATGCACTCCATCACCACTTCATTTCGTGTGTACTCAATCTTGGTCATGATTTCCTTCTACATATGACATGTGATCATGCATCAATTAATTTTTTCCCCTCTTTCTTTCATGTTGGACGAAAATTAGAGAGGAAGAGGAGAGAAAATTGTTTTGCACAATTCCATAATTCACACAATTGATTTTATGTATAATCCCCCCTTAATTTCTCAATTCTTGATTTATTCCACCAAGAATAATCACATTATGTATTTTCTTTTATTTTCATTGATTAATTAGAGTTAACTCAAATTAATTGGAAAATAATTAATCTTGGGCTAAATTGGAAAAATTATGATTTTGCTATCCCCTTTGTAATTTAATTCAATTTTTGAATTAATTTGGTCATTTCCTTATGAATATGAATGTTTCAAAATTCACAAGATCCAAATTCATGAATATTCACCATTATATTGAATTATTCAAATAATTACAATATATTTTTGGTGAATAAAATTTGGGATGTTACACTTATCCCAAAAAAGGAACATCCGAAGAACATCCAAGATTTTCGCTCTATTAGTTTATGTAATGTGATTTACAAATCAATTACCAAAGTAATATCTAACATAATTAAGTGTTTCCTTCTGCGGGTTATTGCTCCCAATCAGTGCAGCTTTGTCCCTGGGCGAACAAGTTCGGATAACATTATAGTAGCACAGGAAGTTATTCACTCAATGAAAAGCAAGAGAAGAAAAAAGCATACGATCGTGTACGATGGGATTTTATTTCATCATGTCTAGATGAACTTCAACTACCAAAATGCCTCTGTGATGTAATAAGAGCATGCGTATCTACATCATCTATGCAAATATTGTGGGAAGGTAGTCCAACTGAGACCTTCTTACCCACTAGGGGCCTAAGACAAGGAGATCCCATATCTCCTTATCTCTTTGTTATCTGCATGGAGAAGTTAGCCCATCTCATCCAGAGTGAAATCTCAACGGGACAATGGAAACCTATCAAGCTTGGTACAAATGGCCCACCTATTTCTCATTTGTTTTTTTACTGACGATCTTATGTTGTTTGCAGAAGAAAGTTTAGATCAGGTGGAGATTATCAAACGGTGCTTAGATAAGTTTTGCAACATGTCAGGGCAAAAAGTCAACACAACTAAGACTCGAGTTTATTTCTCCAGGAACATCAATCACAACCGCACTAACCAGCTGAGCGAAGCGTTAGGCTTTTGTCCCACGGCTAATCTCGGAAAGTACCTTGGTGTCCCTCTACAACATGATTGGAGTACATCAGGCACATAACAATATATCATTGATAAAGTTCGGAACAGGCTGATTAGTTGGCAAATCTCAAAATTATCACTTGTAGGGAGAGAGATTCTCATAAAATCTGTCCTGTCTGCTATGGCCACCTACGTCATGCAAACAAGTAATCTTCCCAGTGCTACTTGTGAGACCATTGAGAAGAAGTCACAAGATTTTCTCTGGGGATTAATGGATGACATACGACGTATGCACTTGGTGTCCTGGGATAGGGTCTGTACAGAGGAGAAAGCGGGAGGATTGGGAATGAGACATATTAAGCAACAAAACCGAGCTTTCATGATGAAGCTTGGGTGGGGGCTTGTCGCTGATCAACAATCCCTATGGGCAAGAGTAATTCAAGGCAAGTATGGGTGTGGAGACGATTTAATTCCTAGTATTAATAAGGAGAAACAAGGGTCAAATGCTTGGAGTGGAATAAAACAAAACTGGAAGGAAGTTCATAATGGTATTCAACTTGTAAGAGATGCTATTGGGCAGGAGAGGCCTTGTTAGAAGTGGGAAAAAGTGGAATGTTTTCGATTCACTCGCTTACAAAAGTTTAAATACTCATCAGGAAATCTCCCCTCGTTGCTGGTCCACTTTGTGGAAGCTAAAAATTCCAAGTCGTTGTAAGTCCTTTGCATGGCTTTTGTATCATGATAGGTTAATCACAAATAAAGTCAAACATAAGAGAAGTTTGCACCAGAATGGGAAGTGCGAGAGATGCAATGCCTATGAGGAAGAGGTCCTACATGCCTTACGAGATTGTGAAGAAGTTCGCACCTGTTGGGATTCCATTGTTCATCCATCTTATTATCCCAGTTTTTTCTTGAGAGACCTTGACGTATGGATCCACCGAAATTTCAAGAACGATGCTAGCAAAAGGAGGTCAAATTGGAAGGAGTTGTTCATTGTCCTTTGTTGGCTAGTATGGAAGGATCGAAATAACATTGTACACTCAAATCCTAGCCTACCTATCTCTTCTCTACTGCCAAGAGTTGAGACAATACTTGGTGGTTTTTCTCACGCCGCAGGCAAGCTCAAGGGAGTGAAAATAGTAGAGAACTTGCAAACTTCAAGCCATCATGTTGCACCTGCTATGGATGATCGGATAATTGTTGAAACGGATGGAGCTTTCTCACAAACAACCCACTCCTGTTCATGTGGGGGTGTGATTCGAAACTCACATGGTATGGTGATGGAAGGATGCCTGTTGGGCGATGCTCTCACCGCAGAGATCTAGGGCTGTTTGATGGGTATGAGGCGAGCTTGGGATGGTGGTTTTAGAAACGTCTTAGTGAGATGTGATTCCTATGAGGTTGTTAACTTGTTGCAGACAGAGATTCCAGATTTACATGAGGAATGGCAGTTGTTAACATAGATAAGGAGAATGTTGGAACCCAGTTGGAAGGTGGAATTTCAACATATTCCCAGGGAAGAAAATAGCATGGCGGATGCACTTGCTAAGAGAGGCCTGAATTCCATACATGATTTTCAGCTCTTCAGACCAGAAGACTTAAGTCGGACTTCTCAGATGGACGACCTGGGCTAATTTTGTCCTTTTAGTTGCTATTGTTTTTACTTTCCAATATATATAAAAAAAAAATACTTGTTATCCAACTCTTATTCTATTTTATATGTAACTATTCAAATCAAACGTCCATATTACTCCTCCTGAATAAAGCAAACTAATACACTATTAGTCCACGTTTGCCTCGAAACTCGAAAGGGGTTCGTATTTCAAATTAAACAAAAAGGACTACCCCACTTGAAAGATGAGGATTTTAGGAAAAAAATTAAGCGAAGTTGTTGCGCAAAAAACAAAAAAATAAAGGGAAAATTGTCCATAAATACCTATTTACAAATTAATTATTAAATGGGATTTTGTGTTCAAACAATTTTCTTTGTGTGCACAAGATCTTCCCTTGTGTTCAAACAATCTTCCATGTATTCAAGATATATTCCCTATGTGATATTCCCCTATGTTCAAACAATCTTCTCTATGTTCAAAAGATTTTTCCCTGTATTTAAATAATCTTCCTCATATGCAAAAGATTTTCCTTTAAATGTTTTCAAGTCTCATTTGACAAATAAATTTTTAATTAGATCTTTATGGACAATTTTCCCTAAAAAAATTATATTTTGATATCGTTTTCTTACCTGAACTTTTTGATATCATATTGAAGTCATGATAAAGTATCAATTATGTCCTTAATATAAGATATATTTGAGGAGTTAATCTTAATTCTAAATATAATATATAGTTTTTATATTTGTCAACGTTTTTCTAATTTATCCCTATTAATGATCTCTCAACAATAATCAAGGAGGAGAGAGAATGAAAGAATTAAGAAAAATTGTTACAGTATTTTAGAAAATACATATCATATTAACTAACATAACTAAATTTCTTAATTCAATTAAATTAAGTAAATATATCTTATATTAAAGACTTGAAGACTATTATTTAACTTATTAATTCGATGTAAGGAAATAAAAACAAGGTTTCAATTAGGGAATTGCTCCCTCCGGTCTTCTAGCCCGCAAGAAAAAAAAAAGAATTACTCCCTCCTATTCTTTTTAGCAGATTCTAAAATGGGGAAGTCTCCAGAATAGACGGTTGAATAGTTTAAATTTTAAATTAAGTTATTAAATTCAACAAATTTTAAATTAAGTTATAGGATTTTAGAATTCAATAATTTTATTTTCCTACCCTCATCTAATTCTTCCTTCTTTGATGGTTCTTAGGCAGATTGGAGACTTATAAACGAATCAAACCATCTAATTTGGTTTCCCATGAACTTTGATTTGGTCCTTTTAATGGGAAAAAAAAAAATACAAACAACTTCTATTATAAGTATAACTCTTCCCGTTTGACCATCAGCCGGATCTGTCACAGATATCAACTTTTCTTTTCCCCATCTATTATAGATATAATTAATTATTAGATTAGATAATACATTATAAACGTTTGGTGTTATTATTTTATGAATATAAAGGATAATAAATAAAAATATCTGGCTCAAAATTTTGTTTATATAAAATTGTAGTGTTTGAAATTTTATTTAACAAATAAATTTAGGAATTATATTATGTTTATCCTTAACAAATAAATTTTATCCTTAAGATTAATTAAAAAAGATGAAAGAGTATACTTATGAGTGAGGTGAAATCAAATGAGAGCTAGTAATGTAAAATTATTAAATTTTAAAATCCTATTTTAAAACATATGACTTGATTTAGAATTAGTTGAATTTAATAATTCAATTTAAAATTTAAATAATTCAACCATCTTTTTTAAGGATTTTCCCTTCTAAAATTTAAATTATCTTTGATCATTTTTGTAAATCTGGTTGTCTTAACATGTAATGTGTTTTTACTATTTTTGCATATTCTCTCTTTCATCTTTTTTCTAGTTACATTCTCTATCATATTTTCTCTTACTGGTACTATTTTATTTTTCTATTTTACTTACCCTTATAAACAAAGACATCTTTAAAATTTTTATATATTTATTATTTTTAATTAATTTTAACTATTTTTTTAAACTGCGAAATTTGGTTATGGGAGCTAATAAGAAGAACCGAAAAGAATTTTTGTTTTAATGATAAGGAGCCAAAGCCTTAATAAAATCAATGTTTTTAAGATTGGATCGGACCAGACCGGCCGGTCTGACCACGAAACCGTCGGACCGGTGGTCAGACCGGTCTGGTTTAGCTATTAACCCCAGTTCGACCGGGTTTCATATGGTTTGACCGGTTTTTTTAATTTTTTTAATATTTTATTCAAATTTTCATATAAATAATTCTAAAATCTTCCCTTTCTCACCGTTCTAGTTCCGATTTAGCTCCGGTTTGACTCCGATCTGACCCACTAACCCTTAATCCAATACCTCAACCAGTTCAGTGATCGGTCCGGGTTTCAGAACCTTGAATAAAATACAGCTGGATGGCTAACCTAGTCCTTGTGAGTGTGGCCATTAAATAGGACATAATTCAAGAGACTTCCGCAATTAGGAGGTGGCTCTACCATACTCTTATCTCTCTATTTATATCTTGGCCATTGCGTACAAGCTAAGCAGCATTTATTTTTGCTTCCCTGAAGATGATGCAAATTGCTTCCAAGGATTATGAGAACACTCTTATTTTTCTGAATTCTTTCTGCCGAAATAGTTTTAAGCCTTCACAAATACTTTTTTTGGTTTTTATTATGAGACACCAACTATTAATTCTTATTAACCAATAAATGACAATTAAATTCACTGTTTAGATTCACTGAACCATTTCACCTATAACCTAATAAGTGCAAATTTCTACTTCTTCCTCAAAATTTTTACGATGATTGCCTTGTTGATTATTCACTCTATCTTTAAGAAAGCCATGTCTCTCAGCTAAGGGTGTCAAGTTAACGTATAGCATTAGATTAGAAGAGTGAAAATTAAAGATTTTTTTTTAGAAAAGAATAAGTTATCCTCTTTTAGTTTGGATAATAGATGTAAAACATTTTCTTGGATATTCAATTTGAAAAATAAATATTACTATTGATAATTTGGTCATAGCATATCTTATCATAAATATAAATTTTATTTACATATATTGATATATTAATAGTTTCTTGATGAAAATTAACATACTGTTCATGGCATAATATATGAAATATAAGCTAGGCATATGGCAAGCAACATCACTCATGAATTATGATGGAAAATAATTCCCTACTATGATAATCTATTTATACTTGAATTCATTTTTAATGAGAATTTTGAGAGATATTTTAAAATTACATTATATTCCCTCTTTTACCAATTATGGTGATCATTTTTTCACCCCGGGGAGGGGAAAAAATGGAAAAGAAACGGTCTCCCATTACAAGCTCAAATTTGGATAAGTTGAGAAAATCCAAAAAAAAAAATCCTCCCTAATTTTAAAATATCAAATCAGGTTTAATTCCTATCAATAATAAAAGATAAGAAATTCACAACTCATTTTAATAACAAATCACTGATTTGACATTCTAAAATTTTAGAGGCATTTTTCAAGGATTTTCTCTAAGGGTGTGTTTGGTTTGAAGGGAGGATATATTATTTTATTTAGTTTGTTAGAACAGAGGGGAGGGGAGATGATCCTTTGTTTTGTTTAACGAGAGGAAAGTCCCCTCCCACCCCCTCCCATTAAACCAAACACACCCTTAGAGTCTGTTTGGTGTGAGGGATTTGAAGGGGAGGGGAGGAAAAATTTTTATGAGTTGAATTTTAAAAGATTGAAGAAGTGGGGTAATAAAATTTTAATAAAGAGAATATATAAGATAAAAGAGTAAGAAAAATTAATTAAAAACTTTTAACCCCACTTCTCTAATTTTTTTAAATTCAACTCAAAATTTTTTTTCCTCCGCCCACTTTCCCTCCCCTTCTCTCATCCCAAACAAGTCCTAGGTTATCTGCTTTATTCATCCAAGGACACATAAACAAAGACTTCAAACAATTAGTAATTTAGTATAGTTAAATAAATTGTTCAATTAAAATATTATATATAAAATTTTTTAAAAATTTACTTATATATTAGAAGACCCACAATTTTTAGCCAAAAAAAAAAAACCTATATTTTTCCTTTGGCGTAAAATAAATGCTTCTGGGAAATAATAAAATCAGAAACATCAAAGTTAACAACTTGGCAATAAAAAAAAAATCCAAACTTCATTAGCCCCACAGGACAGGTTTCAGTGATAATTGATTGAGCATGGCCACGTTGGTGGTTTTTGTTATTTAAGTGGTGCCCTCCGGAGCGCAAAGCAAGGTGGTCACCACCGAGTGTTGGAGAGAATGGCCCCAAAAGCAATCTTCGTTTTTTTCGTTCTGCTTTGCTTGTCATCACCGTCTCTCAGTCCTGTTCTTGCAGTGACTGAGGAACATGACGACGATCCAGGCCTTGTTATGAACTTCTACAAGGAAACTTGCCCTCAAGCTGAAGACATTATCAGAGAACAAGTCAAACTTCTCTACAAGCGCCACAAGAACACTGCTTTCTCATGGCTCAGAAACATCTTCCATGACTGTGCTGTTGAGGTTCGTCTAACATTTAGGGTTTTCACTCTTGTTCTTTTTTCCCACAAGATTTTGCCTTTTTCTTTAATCTCTGAGTGCTGTGGTTTTCTGGGGATTTTTTGTTGTTGTTGGTGGAGTAGAGGTGTGATGCTTCTCTGCTTCTGGATTCCACTAGAAGGACCTTGTCTGAGAAGGAGACAGACCGAAGCTTTGGTTTGAGGAACTTCAGATACATTGAGACCATCAAAGAAGCTGTAGAGAGAGAGTGTCCTGGAGTTGTTTCCTGTGCAGACATTCTTGTTCTCTCTGCTAGAGATGGCATTGTTTCGGTAATTTCTCAATTCTAAGCCCCCCATAACAACAAGTGAGTTAAAACCCAGATTTATCTCTGCAAAACGTGATCTTTTTGCTCTGTTCTTGCATAATAGCAGAACAGTTAGAATAAGGGACCACAAAGTCCGGATTTGTTCTGATCATAATTAATTGTTTTTATGCATAAAAGTAGTGTTCTGAAATGAGTGTGTTGCAGCTAGGAGGACCTTATATTCCACTTAAAACTGGAAGAAGAGATGGAAGAAGAAGCAGAGCTGATGTGGTTGAACAGTACCTCCCAGATCACAATGAAAGCATCTCTTCTGTTCTTGACAAGTTCTCTGCCATGGGAATTGACACCCCTGGTGTTGTTGCACTTCTGGGTAAAACTAAAAAACCATGTCTTTTCGTAACTGAACTAAGTGTTAGTCTATGTTTTAACCTGTTTTAGTTTTTGGTTTGATTTTGAAGATTTCTACTTAGAATTAGAGGGTAGATAAAGCACAAGCTCATACACTGTGATCTCATTTCAGAAACTATGTTTGACATTCATAATAAGGTCTGATATGATCTCTAAGGCACACATACGAATTAAAAACTGTCCTGCTTTAAGGTGTGTGTACATGAACTTCTCTTAATAAATGGATGGACCACAAATACACATGTCTTCATCAGAGTTGAGGATCTGGGGTGAAAGGAAAATTTTAGATCTAACCCTCTTTAATCGTTTTTGACTTTTTGTCACTTGAGAGATACTTATGAATTATGATTTAAAGTATCAGAGTTGAAGTCACTTGCATACACTTCCACATAAAGAGATAAGGTTTGTGACAGTGATGTTTGTGTTGTGTTGGGGCAGGTGCACACAGTGTAGGAAGAACCCACTGTGTGAAGCTGGTTCACCGTCTGTACCCAGAGGTAGCCCCAGAACTGAACCCAGACCATGTACCTCACATGCTCAAGAAGTGCCCGGACACCATTCCTGACCCGAAGGCAGTGCAGTACGTGAGGAACGATCGAGGCACACCCATGATTCTAGACAACAACTATTATAGGTATTAGAATTTGTCTTTCTATTAAAATGGCTTAAGCCAATTTGATAGGACTCGCCTTAGGGCAGTATGCCTTTAATTCATCTTCTCATTAGTCCGATGTGGGGTTTAATATATTCTAATAACAGGAACATATTGGACAACAAGGGCTTGTTGATAGTGGATCACCAACTGGCCTATGACAAGAGGACCAGGCCTTCTGTGAAGAAGATGGCCAAAAGCCAGGACTATTTCTTCAAGCACTTTGCCAGAGCTATCACTCTCTTATCCGAAAACAACCCTCTCACCGGCACCAAGGGTGAGATCAGAAGGCAATGCAATGTTGCCAACAAGCATCATGATCATGATGAGCCTTAAGTGCCTTCTAATATGCCTCCAAAAGTTCAGTAGTTCGTTTTCTTCTTCTGCTGTGTTTGTGTGAGAGGAAGAAAAGTGTAAGAACTACTCAGAATAAGGTGTTTGTTTTCTCTTAGGTTTGTTCTTCGTCGTCCTCTCGTAGCTTTGCTCCTTGTACTAGCTTTAGTGATAATGATGCAAGTGAATGATGATCACGTTAATGTCTGTGAAGTTCATCATGCACGCCAAGGTTGTTCATTCACTTGCATTGTTCAGAATAAGGTGTTTTGTTTTCTTTTAACTTCCACTACTTGTAAGCTTTGTTCCTTGTACTAGCTAAGGTAATGATGGTGTATGTATTGATGATGAAAGTGAATGATGAAGCATGAATGTAAGTGAGGATGTTGATGATGTTTTTTATTTTTTCGGGAAAAAAAAATGAAACTGAGAATGTCATTCATCAAAAGAAAAGAATTAAAAGTCTATTCCACTTAACCACTTTTATCATCACCAGTTCCTTATAATAAGGTGGGTGACTGAGCAAAAGGTATAAAATATCATAACTGATTTATGAGTAAACCCTAGATAACAAATCAATGGCAAATCAATACATTGATTTGTTTTTCTATACATAATTTATAGCAGCATGCCAATTCCTAGCAGAAAGAGATCATTCAACATCAAGTATGCCTGTCTGATAATGGTGGGCTCTGTTTTAGCCTCTAGTGATCACATTCATAGCTATCACATAATCACTAAGCACCTCCACTTGCTTTAGTGGCAAGTAAATTTCAAAAGATTGGCCGAGTATAACTACAATGAAGCCTGAGACAAATTTTACATGTAATATTAAGAAGTCTGAAAAGTTTTTAAAAAACAAAAGAGACAGGCTCTAATAGCCTGAGGTTAAAGCTCTTGTAACATGAAGGCTATAAGATTATTGGCAATTGTAGTAAAGTTTTAGCTCTTGTATCTTATCCAATAATTGAGTGGCTGGAAGAATGGGTATATACCAAGTGTACAACGAAAACGAAGAATCGCATTTGCATTTTTAGTGTCTCAAATAAATGCACCACAATAGCTTTCACCATCAACACCTAAACTCTGACACCATAGATTCCTCACTATGTCTTTGATATTATTCATGCACGTGACCCTTGTTCTGCTCAGTCCTTTGAGGATAGACACAGTGAAATATATATATATATTATATATGGGAAGGAATTGAAGAGGCAATATTCCTTAGAAAAGCAAATTGAAGATTATGTAGTCCAGACGAAGAGGAGGGTCCACACAATACGGGTACATAGAACCAAAGTCTGGTGTTTTGACATTTTGTGTGAGAATCTTTGAAACTTTTTTTCTTTTTCATTTGTAAGGTTGATTCATTGTTAGGATAAATGTCAGGGAAGATATAAACTTTCAAAAGCTCAGACTTGCCTAGCATCAGCGTTAATATTACATATAGATGTTATCTTTAAAGAAACAGTTGCAATAAATTTCATTATAAAAAAACCTCAAACATTTATTTATATATATATATATTTAAAAATAAAATTTACCAATAAGTTATTGGTTGAGGTGATAAGGAACCTCACCCCATAAAGAAAAGAACAAAAATTTGAATCTTGAAAAACGCACTTATGGATAGAGACCAAAACACATGTCAATAAAAACATATAAAGTTTTTCTTGCCAATAAAATTTTCAAGTCAGGATTTTTCATAGTTTTTTTTTTCCAAAAAAATAAGGCTTGAGCTTTTCCAAAAATGGTAAACAAATGATTAAAATGGCCACATGGGCTGATCCCTATAGGCCATCATAAAATAAAGGCCGACCCTTATTTTTTTTTTAATTGTTTAACTTTTTATTTTGAAAATTCCTAACTAGAGCCCTAGGCCATTTTCGCTTTAGCCTTTAGGTCTTAACCACACCATGTGCAATGTAACACAAAAATCTTCTCTTTTTTATATATTATAATATGGTATAATTTATTTTAAAAATAAAAAATAAAAAATTAATGGTCAATAATGCTCTATGATCCTAAAGGCCAGGACCAAGCTCTTTTTTTTCCCCCTCCAACCTGAAGCTTAAAAAGCTTAAGCTTTTACGTAGGAGTATATAAAAAAAAAAAAAGTTTCAATTCAAGATCATTAGGTTTCAGTCTGGCCACCATTTTACTCGTATTGCTTTTTATTGGGGCAGCATTTGGGCCTATACACCAGCCCAAGGAAAAGGAGTCTTGGATAAGCCTTTAGCCTATAGCCCCAAACAAAATGTATTTTTAGTAATAACAGTAATAAACCGTTTTGGGAGAGTTGCCCAGGTCTGATAATGCTCGAATTTGATGGTCAGATACAGAAATTTTTCTACAAAAAAAATATTTTTTCAAATAGTGGAAGTATATAATTACCACAGACCCTTCATACGTTGTATAAAATCTTGCGAATAAATCACAAAATGCACAACTTATAAATAATTCACTTTGTTGTTAATTTATAATTTTCATTGGACTAAGAGAAAATTGAAAAGTATGATACTATATTACTATGATTGTGACTAAATAAGTTAAAGGAGAAAGTAAAAAGAAAAATTTGTGCTTAATTTCCCAATGTGAAAGCATTAGATCAAGTACACTTTGTAAACCCCGATTTTCCTCTCCTCTGTGAGAGCTTTCCCTCTCATTTCGTGAGAGATTTCAATCTCATCTCGTGAGAGATTTGGTACTCGTTTGGAATAGTGATTAGAATGCTTAAAAATAACTTTTCAATCGTGATTTACGGTATACAATGTAAGTAAATGAAAGGAGTTTTGTCTCGATTTATATAAAAAGTAACTTATAAGTAATCTCAACATCATAACAAACATGTCCTGATCTTATCTTGCTTTTCATTGAGAAATCCCTAACCCTTGCAAGTATCTTCGGCTTGGGGCGTGTTTTCTAATTGATCACTTTTATCTATTTTATTGATTTCGTGTGTGTGGGTTCTGTGTGGGTGGATGAAATTTTCGTATAGGCTGTAGAAATGGAGAAGGGTTAAAGCAGCCGGGGGAAAGAAAGGAGCAAAGAAGTGTTGCTTCAGATGCCTTCGGAAGACACAGATTGCAAAGGATGGGCTCTTGTTGGGAGACTTGAATCGGACAACTCTCAAAATCGAGGTACAATGATATCTATGATTCGAAAAGGTTGGGGTTTAGACAATGATTTGCAGATCCACGATTGGCCTGAAAAGAATGCCTATCTCTTTTGTTTCGTTAAGATAGAGGACTACAATAGGGTCCTTAGAGGTCGTCCGTGGTCGATTCAGGGAGCTCTACTGAATATCCAACATTGGGATGATTATATGATCTTTAACAAAGTTGATTTCAAGTGGAGTCCTTTCTGGGTTCAATTCCATGGTTTACCACACATAGCATTTGATCATGAAAATGCTATCAAATTGGGAAGTACTATTGGTAAGGTGGCCATATTTGAAAACCCATAGTTGCAAACAGACTTACGCATACATTCATCAGAACTAGAGTCCTGGTTAATATTGTACAGCCTTTGATCATAGGGTTTTGGGTTTCAATACCAAAGGTGTAATATCCCAAAAAGTGATTAAGGGCTAATGATTTCAAAAGTGGATATAATTAGTGCCGAATAAACACTTTTTGAGAATGTGTGATGGGAATTTGGTGGTTTTAGTAATTCCAATGGTTTCCTTATGAAAAATTGTGTGGGATTAAGTTTGATTGTTGATTTTAGAGCCATTGAACACATTGATTGAAAATTTGAAAAACTATTAAGTGTAATTCTGTGCAGGGCAGTTAGTTTGTATGGATATTTTGAATGGGCAAATGGTGTCTAAAAATTCTGAAACTTTCCAGTTTTACCGTTCACATGTCAAGCTTCAAAATGGATATATAATTTGTGTCATTTTGATTTGTGAGCTAAGAGTTATGAATTTTTGAAGTTTGCCCAGCGAAATTGATTATTTTTTGGAATAGCAGGCAAAGATTAAAATTCTGAGAATTTTGTTATTCCAGCTAGTAAAATTCTATATTTTTTCTTAAAATTAGACTCAATAACGGTTCTATAGGATTTGGAATCACTCCATTTTTATTTTTCTAAAATTAGTTATGATTTTTCAAAGTTTGGGAAGAAATCTGCCAGAATTTCTGAAAAATCCGAAATTGTTAGAAATTAATTTAATAATTAAATATCATATAACATATGATATAAAACATTATCCTTCACCTTTCTTCAGCTATATCAGACGCACATAACAGCTAAAATAGAGAGAGAATGGTTGAGAGAGTTTAGAGAAAAGGAGAAGAGAACTCGCAAGGTAAGCCAATTTCTCCGACAATCTAGTTCTAACGCGTATAACTTCGATCATAAGCTACTCTTTTATGTTCTTTAAGGTTTGGAAGCTCCTCTTTTGGTGTTAGAAACAGCTAGGGTTTAGCCAAGTCAAGGGAAAGCTAGTGAGAGCTTGAGGTAACTTCCAAACTCTTATATATTGACTATTCTGGCTGCTGTGGACAATTTAATACATGAAATTTAGCCGGATTGTCTTTGTGCGTAAAAATGGAAAATGGGTTGTGAGGACTGTTATGCTGCCCAAATTGGTACTAAATGTTAGTTATAACCTAATGGAATAGTCAATAAAGTGGTTAGGAGTAGAAAAGAACGTGTTTACGCAGCCGAAATCGTAGAACCCTGATTTTTCCCGGAGAACTCATAAATTTTGGCCAGCTCTAGAAATGGGTCTTAGAGTTGGATTTTTAATGATTTGATGGTTCCATTGGGTTCAGGAGCGAAAATAAGGTGGGGTTATAGTTGGTTACTTTTTCAGAAAAGGCTAAAAAAACATAATTACGAAAATGCCCCTGAAACCTTTAAAGCGGGCTGTCAAGGGTATTTTCATAATTTGACAATGTATTTGGTAATTTTGAGTCCGAAAATGGATTTCTTGAATGAAAATATGTCAGAATAGCCTATGTCAAAATTTCAAGAAAAGTACAGCCGGACTGGGTACGGTGGGACCGGGCCAGGGTCCGGGGGCATTTTGGTAAATTTTCATCATAGGCTAATATGATCACAAGAAACACTATAGAAGAGTTTAAAATGATACTTGGATAGGTAATGACCTATTTCCTGAACATTTAATATTTTAGGACAAAGTCAGAAGCCGGAAACGGCACGTTTTACGAGGCACACTAAAAGGTGGTCTTTGAGATAGTACTTTCCAACCCTTTAGGCATATGTCTAGGCTTCTAGTAGCCACCTAAAGAGTCCAAGTGATAACCAACTATAAGTGTTTTGAAGATGAGAATTTGGAATAGAGAATAACCTGTCGTCCTTCACTTTGGTTTATAGGGTTCGACATTTGTCCTAATCGCAAGCAACCTGTGCCGGTGCACGTCAGGAAAGAACAAGGTAGTGACTCTTCTCTTATGCTATATGTAAATGTATTGTATGTGTGTGTATCATTGTTTTGTGATGATATTTGATGCTGTTGCCTATACAGCTGGTGATAGCTGTTGTTATCCAGCGTGAGCTGGCGTTATACAGCGAGAGCTGTTGTTATCCAGTATAAGCTGGCGTTATACAACGAAAGCTGTTGTTATCTAGCGTGAGCTAGCGTTATACCGCGAAAGCTATCGTGATTATGTATACAGCCATGAGTGCTGTCGTTGTGATGAAAGCCATGTGACATTGTGTTGCTGTTGATGCTACTATTAATGGTTGCTTACATGCTATATGTTTATATATTGTATGAGTGATTTGTTACTACTGACATTCTTTTGAATCTCATTCTTTCCATTGACTAACATTCCAGACAGGACAAGTGGCTTCAAGGAGAAGCAAACGACCAGGAGTGGTTAGGACTTTATAGGGATGTTATTTTGGATTGTTGGTTATTTCTTTTGGAAAGAGATTACAGCAAATTTTTTTTGGCATGTAAATATTATGTTTGATTTTGATCATGTAATCCCCTAGTTGAAACTTATAACCCTTAGTTTATACATGTATGAAACCCAGGAGTTGCTGGGAATTTGGCTATACACTCTGATATATATAAATGTGATTTAACTGTACAGGTAATTATATTCGATATTTGAACTTGAGACCAGGATAGGGATGAAGTTTTGAAAAAATTTGTGAAAACCCTACCACAGGGTGGGAGTCTAAAATGAGTTTTGAATTATCCGACGGTCTCCAAACCATTTAATTACGCACTCTTGAATTATAATTACTATAATTAAGGCAGGGGGTTACAAAAGGGAGATCCGATATGGGTAAGAGTACAATATGAGCATCTTCAGAACTATTGCTATGATTGCGGTAGGATTGAACATGAAGCTAAAAATTGCAGGTTTTAAATTGATAAGAGGGAAGACGATGATGAAGGGGAAGGATATGGCAACTGGTTGAGTATTGCTCATGTTAAGACAATTGAAGAAGCAATTGAAGTCTGTATGAATGACTAGGATGAGGTAGGGTTACTGAAGGAGGGGTCATCGCCGGCAAGTGGCAACTGCCAGAATGGCAGGGATGGTGGAGATAATTCTGGGAAAGGAAAACACAAATATTCAGGTGGGAAATATGGGCATAGCATGATTCTCAGGCCTAAGAAGATCAACAGGCAAAAGTGTAAGAGCCTGTTTGGTTGACAGAAATGGAGGGAAGGGAAAGGAACTTAACAAAGTTCCTTGTTAAAAAACGTGTTTGGCGCTTAGGAACCCAAATTCCCGCCAACACCAAAATTCAATTAAAAGTGGGAAGATGAGTTCCCACAAAAAATGGTATCATCTCGAGTTCCAACAATGAATAGTAAAGATGAATTATATATTTACCCATTGAAAAGTTGTTAAAAGTAGTGATTGAGTTCATCACTATTGGAGGTGTCCTATTCAGAGAAAAAAGTCAGTTGGAGGAGGGATGAAGCTAGAAGTTTGAAGTAAATCGATTTATGAATGTTTCAAATAGATTTACATAAGTTGAGAAATTTTCAAATGTGATGTAAATCGATTTATGGAAGTTGCAAATCGATTTACAAATCTAGCCGAAGGTTATATGGTTTCCAAAACTCAAGTAAATCGATTCACTACCATTCAAATCAATTTACCATGGCATCTAAATGTTATAAAATAAGGTAAATCGATTTAAGACATAGGCAAATCGATTTATGTCATTGAGAAATCAAAGATAAATCGATTTACCAAGAACCAAATCAATTTATCACTTGACTCTGTTTTTGTTCAGTATGACAGAGCTTTAGTAGTTTCGTCATATCTACCAAATCATAACTCCGATTGAGGTGAAAATTAATTCATATGAAAATAGAATTCCAATGCATTATTTTGACACCAAGATCAAGTTAAAATGAGCTTAAGTGAAGTATATATGAATTTTGGAAGATGACATTCAAATCACCGTCATATTTCAAAACAAGTTCAGTATTTGGGATATAACTCTCAAACTACACGTCCAATTGAGATGAACCAGTGACAAATAAAACTAGACTTAAAGAGCTTTCCATGGACATGGGTCATATTTGGATCTATATACAAAGAGATATGCCTTCTGGAAGTTGACACTCATTATTTCAAACACTATTCAAAATAGTAGTCCGTATTTGGATCATAACTTTCATAATACAATGAGTTTGGAGCTAATTCTTTTTGCATTGGAATATAGATTGGAAGAGATTTCTAATGATAGGTCATTTAAAAAATTTGAAGTTATATCCAAAGAATTATGGTTGTTAGATTCAGAGGCTTATCCGAACATCTTCGTTCTCCAAAAAACTCAAAATTTCAGAAAATCATTGGAATGATTATGTAATGTTGATCTCCCACTAACTTGGCAGTTATGAAGTTATTTTAAGGAATGTTGATGCACTCGAGTGAAGTTTCTATTACTCAAGTGAAATCTCAAACACATAACATCACTGTCAAGGTACCCTTTGGTGAGTGAAGGAATGTGTGCAAACTTTCCCATTCCCTCGAGTATTGAATCTGTTACTTAAGTGATCGAGTCAAAAATCATGTATCACCTGCAAGGTACCGGATGGTGATTCTTTGAAAATGTTCTTTGCACTCGAGTGACAAGTGTGCACTCCAGTGATATCTGCAAGTTACCTGATAGTAACTCCCTGAGTATGTCTATCACTCGAGTTACAGAATGACACTCGAGTGACAGCCGAATGACACTCGAGTTACCTGATGGTAACTACCTATTTTGATAAGGAAAATATGATGACTCACTCGAGTAGCTACATTGACACTCGAGTGACATTCAAATTCCTTTTCTCAACTTGAAGGAGAATAGGATGGAAATTTGTAAAAAACATAAAAATCACCTGAATGCAAGTTGTTCACTTCAATGACACACATAAAATAATGTTATCACTCTTCATGACAGATAAAATCATTTGTTCACTCGTTTTTCTTTGATTTGTTTGAAAACAAACACATTTTTAGTTTTAAGTTTTCATTCATTACTTTGAAGGGTAAATTGGGTATTCACTTTTACTTCCACTTTACCACCACTCAATTTTCTTAGAACCAAATAGCCCATCATCCAGGGACCCATCTTCCCTCTCCCCTCACAATCTTTACTTCCCTTCCCTCCCAATCAATTCATTTCCTTTCCCTCCTTAGATTTTCCTCTAACCAAAGGAGCTGTAATAAAGATGATATGAATGAGCAAGGATGGTGGGGGATTATTATCAAAGAAATCCTAAGTTCTAAAGACTAAAGTCCTACTGTTCAAGAAAATCAATTCTCTCCAAGTCAAATTGACGCTCATATTATGGGCCAAGAGAAGTCTATTAATGAAGAGAATCTTGTAATTCTGGACCCAAGCTTTCCCAAAAGCCGAACTCCCCTCTACCTAAAGATGAAACCCAAATATAGGGTCAACTTTCCTGTGGAGGATGGGGAAGCCCGGAAGGCTACTGTTCCCATTGTCAGGCTCTCAATATTATCTGCTATGACCAATGGGCTTCATAGAATAAATCTGAAAAGAACTTTAGAATAGAATGAAGAAGACTTGAGCCTACACTCTACAAAGAAATGAAGACTCTTCACAAATCCTGAACACGAGCTTATGCCATCTAACAACGCAGCAGTCACAACTCTTGATGCGAAACAAGTTAGCTTCACCAACTAAAGAACTTTCTATGAAACATGAAAGGGAAGGGAATTAAGGACAAGTTTTGAGTTGTGAAATTAAAGTTAAATGATTGTAAATCCCATGTTGAAAAACCTATAAACCTATATGCTATTAATGGTTCAGAGTTGTTGCCTAATGTATCTTCTTCTCCCGATAGCTATTGTTTAGCCATAAGTTTGTTATCTTGGAACTGTCAGGGTTTAGGGGTTCCCTTGACAATCAAGAACCTCAAAGAGGTATGCAATAAAGGAAAACCCAAAATTGTCTTCATTATAGAGACAAAAAAGAAATAGAGATATGTCAGACGGATTTAACAAAGATGTGGTTTTGATGAAGATTAGATTGTGGAACCAAGGGGAAGAAGTAGTGGACTTGCATTATTTTGGGATAATATCATGATAGTCAATATCATTTTGTCATATAGTAATGTTATACATGCTTCCATTTCATCTTCCACAAATGATTTTCCACAGTACATCTCCTTTGTTTATGGCCCTCCAAATAAAACAGAGCAACTTGCAATATATGAAAGTATTACTAAATTTGCAAATTGTAGAGCAGACAACTGGCTTTGTTTGGGTGATTTTAATGACATCACGTCTCACTAGGAAAAACAAGGGGGTAACCTAAGAGCAATCAGGAAAATCATTAATTTTCAATATTTCATCTCAAATTGCTCGCTCATTGATTTAGGTTTTAATGGCTCGAGGTTTACATGGTGTAATAAGCGACTGGGAGATGCTACCATCAGGGAGCGTATTGATCGTGCAATGGGAAATGATATTTTCTGCCATAATTTCCCTCAAGTTCAAGTCTTTAATATCGAACCCTGGGTTCTAATCATCATCTCTTGTTTGTGAATCTTTATCACGTTTCTATAAACAAAATGAAACCTTTCAGATTTGAGGATTATTGGACTTCTCATGATGATTTTTTGCAGGTTGTTCATAATAGTTGGAAGGGCGATGTAGCTTTATCTAATGAAGCAATTTCTACCTTAGTCCATAAATTGAATAAGTGTAGGAAAAACATAAACTTAGGGAGCAAAGTAAATTTCCCTAACAGGAAGAAAATGATCCTACCCGTGACTAAAGAGGAAGTACACCTTGCTACTTTTGATCTTAGAGGTTCTAAGCCCCGGGTCCAGATGAATTCTCAAGTCAATTCTACCAAACTTCTTGGGAGAAGGTGGGAGACACCATCTTCCATATAGTAAGGGAATTTTTTGCTAGTGGATGTATTGATGGTATAAATGGTACTAGTATCACCCTCATTACTAAGGTGGAAAAGCCTGAAACCATGTCTCACTTTAGACCTATTGGACTCTAATTTTTCCTATAAAATTATCTCCAAAGTCCTTGCTAACAAAATGAAAGGCTTCCTTGATAGGTGTTTCTCTCTAAACCAGGGTGCCTTTGTTTCTAGACGATTGATCCAAGATAATATTATTATTGCTCATGAAGTCTATCATTATTTGAGGCACAAGAAAATTGAGAATAAATACGAATTTGCTTTAAAAATGGACATGAGCAAGGCCTACGATAGAGTTGAATAGAACTTCTTGAGATGCGTGCTTCTACAATTTGGCTTTTTCCTCACACTGGGTCACTCTTATAATGAAATGCATTGAATCTGTCCACCTAAATTTGTGTATTGCAAGTGAGAAAATAGCTTCTATCAGTCCCGGGAGGGGACTCCATCAAGGAGACCCCCTATCTCCCTACTTATTTATACTAACTCTGGAAGCCCTATCCTGTATGATAAATAAAACTGATAGGTATATTAAGGGCATTAAGCCAAGCAATTCCTGTCTTATGCTCTCTCACAGTTTCTTTACAGATGATGCCTTTTTCTATAAATGCAGACACTCAGAGCTGCAAAAGATTGATTGAGATGCTTAGAATTTATTGTTCAGCATCAGGACAGCTGGCCAATCTAGATAAATCCAACATATTCTTCTCGAAAAACACTCAACATAACATAAGAGAGGATGTATGTTCAATACTTGGCATTGCAGAAAGTATGTATCCTGGGAAATACCTTGGCATACCTAGTGTCTGGGGGAAAACTAAGCACCAAGCACTATCATACATTCACGAAAGAGCAACAAAAAGTACTTCGATGGAGTAGTAGACAACTGTCCTTTGCTGGGAGAGAAACTATGATCAAAGCAGTCATCAATGCTATACCTATCTTTCTCATGACTTGCTTTAAATTCCCAGTGAAGACATGTAAAGAGCTCAATAGTCTAGTAGCGAATTTTTGGTGGGAGGGCCAAAATAAAGGAAGCAAAACTCACTAGATTGCTTGGAATAAGCTCACCAGACCAAAATCCAAAGGGGGCATGGGATTCTGGGACTTTGTTAAATTCAATGATGCCCTACTTGCAAGAACGACATGGCAGTTGTTCCAAAACCTAGATGCTTTATGGGTCAAAGTCCTTAAAAGTCTCTATTTTCCTAATGACACTTTTCTTGACGCAGCGAAGGGCCATAGAGCTTCATGGTACTGGTCAAGTATCATAGATGGAAGAGATTTTATTAAAGATGACCTTTGTTGGCAAGTTGGTAATAGGAGATACGCTCAGATGTGGAAGAATAACTAAATTCCCACCATAATGCTGAAAAGACCATATACTAATGATGCCCTATTGAAAGAATCTGATCAAACAGTGGCTAGCCTTATTGCACAAAACCAGTAGACTTAGGATCTAAGTGCCATTCAAAACATTGTGGATGATACGACTATTGAAGCTATTTCTGAAATTCCTCTCCCCCGCATTCCAAGGGATGAAAAGATGGTGTGGACCTTAGCAAAACATGGTGAGTACTCAGTGAAGATGGGTTACCAACTTATAAACATTGCTGCAAAGCACAACACTTGTAAGGCGGGTCAATCCTTCTAATTTACTGAGGTGTTATGGAAGAAAACGTGGCAAGCGAAGTCTATTCCAAGGGTAGTTAACTTTATATGGCGAGCCCTGTCTAATGCTCTAGTGACAAATAAAGCTCTTTTGGCAAGGAAAAGGAGCCCTTATGATCTTTTTGCCTAGTTTGTCAAGCTGAGAGTGAATGAATTGAGCACTTCTTTTTCCACTGTCCGTGGGTTTGTTGTGTCTAGTTTGGTAGTAATTTTTCCCTCAAAATTGATATTAATAGGATCAATAACTTTGCATCTTGGTGGTCTAGTATCCTAGATTCGCAAAGTCAGCATATTGACTCTGATATTGCCTTTATTTACTGGTTGTTATGGTTCATTTAGAAATCCAGAAATGATAAATTATTTAATAGGGTTGATTGAACCATATTTTGTATATGATTTTTAATAATTAAATTGAGATTTTGATGCATTTTCCTAGACATTATTGCATGATTAAGCACTAGTTTTAATTAGGGGCATTTGTGTTGAATTAATTGTAAATAGGGGCAAAATAGTCATAATTGTTTAATTATTCATAAAAATTATCCCTTGAACTTTTGATGATGCCTTGTGTTTAATATTGTATTGTAGGTGTTTGGGAAGAAAATTATAGATTTTGGAGGGTCGAAATTAATATTTTGAGGATTGGCAAAAATTATAGAAAGGGCCCCCATATTTTTGTGGAAATTACAGTTTATGAAAGAAAGGGTCTAGGAAAATTACAGAAAAGGACCCAGCCTTTGGAGATTATACTTCAGCCCCACCAAGGTTTCAAAAATGCGCACTTTAGTCCCTCCTCTGAACTTTTGATTTTTAGAATGGTCCCTGGTCAAAACTTTCGTTTTGACCGGGACCATTAGGTATTCCTTCAGCTGCTGAGGAGACCCGAAACTGGTCCTTGGGCTTTGCTGAACAAAAGAACAGGACCCGATAGTGCAGATACCCGAGATATGAGCTGAGGGAAATAAAAGACGAACAGTTCAGCGCCGTAGCGGAGGGCAGCTTCATCATCATCTCATCATCTGCATAACCTTTAACCTCACCGGCGACCTTCACTCCCTTTCCTTCATTCTTTCCGTCGCTGGTGAGGTTTGGATTCGAAGAACCAGAAACAGAGAGAAGAGACGCGAGCTGGGAAAAGAAACAGAGGTGAGCGCAGCGGAGAGAGAGCTGGGACAGAGTGAGACGGAACCATCACCACCGATCTCAGACCACCACCGTAGCTTCACACACCACCAACACCTTCAGACTTCTTCCTCTTAGTTCACCATCCATTTTTCTCTGTTTCTTGATAGTTTCATATCTGAAAACTGAAACAGAAGTGATGCACCGTGAACATAGACTGAGTTCATTTTGCTTCCTTCTTCCTTTACTTCACCGCTGAACACCACCGTCCTCCACTGCCAAAAACCATCACCACCGTCGTCATCATCACAGCACTTCCTTCATTTCCATCATAGTCCACCTCCTTTGAACCATACCACCATCATCTTCACAGAATCATCATCATCTTGAACTCTTTTACCATGACCGAACTGTATAAGCTCGTTCGAGCTGGAGTTGAAGTAATGAGTGACTGATTTTCTTGTTTCTTGGTGATGAAGATTTGTACTTGAGCTTAATGGACTACAAAGGGGAGTTTTGTTATCATTTCATTAGTCTAGAATTATATATTTAGATTGCCTGGTTTTAGGAATTTTTATATATGTGATTCTGGAACTGAGATTGATGTTAATTGTCTCTGTTGGTTTGATATTTATTATTGAGATTGGATTTTGTAATGTGAAGTTTATGTGTGTTTTGAATTTCTTTGTGGTTGCAATGAGATTATGTTAATTAGCGTGTTATTGTCTAGTTAATGTGATTGATTTATATTAATAAGGGGCTATTTAGCACTTAAATTCAAGAAGACTCATGTTACATTATTCCAATTTCAACTAAACATTAAGTGGTTTTAAACAATATCTCAAAAAGTAGCAGTTAGCTATGTTTGTAGGAGCTACTACTAATTGGGAATATTGGACTCAAGTGTTATCTTGGGGTTTTTCTTAAGACTTAATGAGTTTTAACTCCCATAATCTCTTTTGAGCAAAGATTGTTACTTCTTCATTACCAAGATCATTCTTTATTCATATTTTCCACTTCATACCACTCCATTCACTCATTCTCCATTTTTATAAGAAAAATACCAAAAATAGTAACTTAGCATTTGATTAAATTGCAACTTTCTTTTAGTCATTAATTTGAAAAATCCAAAACAAATTTTCCCCTTGTTTTTATTGCATTGCATGATAATTAGATTACTTAGGTAGCTCAATAAAGGCTCCTTAAGTGAGACGACCCGAGTGTTGCATTATACTGCAATTCTTGGATAAAAAAATATTTTGCATTTGGCCCCAAGGCGTAAAGACAAGGTCAAATCAGGGGTGTCGCCTAACCCCAAAGTTATTCTCGAGACAGCCACTTAGTATGCTTTTGTACATTGGGAAGCTTGTAAATATAACACAATAAAGGAATCTAGTGGCACCAGTACAAAACTAGATCAACAGTGGTTGGCCCTGCCAAAGCAAACTATCATGATTAATATAGATGGGGCCTTTAGGCGAAGGAGAAGAGGTCAGCTATTAGTATCATCTACAGGGATCATAGGGGCGACTTCAAGTGGGCTTTTGTTGATAAAGTCAAATCCAATTCTGCTTTCATGATGGACGCCTTGGCACTATAAAGAGCACTCATGATTCCTCAAGACTTGGGCAACAAGAACATTATCTTTGAAATAGATTATCAACTCCTTGTTATGTGTTTGGAAAAAGGTCAACTAAACATAGGTGAGTGGACTTCTCATGGTATACTTTAAGACATCTTGGGATTTCTGAAGTTTGAGGCTAGTTTTTCGATCCATTTCACTCCTCGAAAGGGGAATCAAGTAGCAGATTTTCTTGCTACAAAAGCTTGTAAGGCAGTGTGCCCTATTGGGTAGGTGGAGACACCCTTACCCCCTTTGTCTTTGTTGTTGGCTGAAGACACTAAGAGCTCGGGATGGTTTGGTAACCATATATCTCCTACCTTAGAAGCCTTGGATTCAGGCTGACATGTTAACACTATTCCCTTTTTCTACAATTTACTTCCTATCAATGTTCTTTTTCCTTTGTTTTGTGTTTGTTTGTTTCTTGCAATCTCAATTTGTTTGTTCTACTCTTGTAACTTGTTGGTCAGGATGTTGTTTTGTCATTCTTGTAATTTTCTAATGAAGTAATGGAAGTATTCAGAATTGATCCCAAAAAAAAGTATACTTTGTAAAAGTACAAGGAGAATTAAAGAAGGAACATGAATTTATATGTAAGTGGGAATAAAAAAATGATTCCTAAATCTAAAGCATTTGCCTTTTATGATTAGTACTTTGGGAAGCCTAATTATGGCCTCTCCATGTATTCATAATGGATGGAACAAAACTCTTCCTCGCCCTAAAAAACAAAACGTTAGTGTATATCTTTTCTTTTATGTAAACTATAGTTTTTTTAGCATCCTAATTAGGGCATTTTTGCCCCCTCACACAAAAGATTATGACATTTTTTAATTCTGTTTATAATTTTTATTCATGAAATTTTTTTTGTCACACCCTCATTTTATTTTCACCTATTTCAGAGTATTTGCGGAAACAATACGCAGTTCAATGGGCAACACAGGAATAACATAGATATACTGATATTATGTGCGCGATTACGGAAATTCCCCATACGAGTTTGTACTTGATAATTACAATTAACGTAGCCTCATAGTGCTACGTGGGTGTCTAAATACGTCTCAGTGAACGGAGACATCTTCTCGTCTTCCCTCCACCACCGCAATCCCCTTCGTACAGTTCTCTTTATTGTTCTCAGCATACGTTCTGTCTTTTCCTGTCTAAATTGTTGGTAGAGGAGGGTGAGATTCTGGGGAATCTCAGTAGGAAAGTAATACCAATATTCATGCAAGATAAGTGCTTAATGCATGACATGCTTGCATTACATAACTCATGCTTACACAATAACATATTTGCGTGCTCAATGTTTCAATCAACATACGTATGACCATAGTATAAACAGAAACAGAGCTTCAATTATTCATATATGTTTCACATCATCAAGCAAAGCAATAACATGCATCAATACACTAGCACAAATATCAAATACATGAAGGAGAGGTAAGTTCCCTACCTTAATCGCCCTTCCCTGATCTTTGAATAACATGCCTCGATTTGCGTGCCAATCCCTCGGGCTCTCTACGCGGTCCTAGAATGTCAAATGTATAGTTTAGACACTTTTATAGTGTTTCTGGTAGTTATATTAGTTTATGGTGAAATTTTACCAAAATTCCCCCGAGACCCCAGCCCCGTCGTACTCGCCCGATGGCACGTTTTCCCAAAATTTTGACTAAGGCTATTCTGACTTATATTTGCTTAAGGAATCCATTTATGGGCTCAAAACCACCAAATTCAGTGTCAAATTACGAAAATACTCTTGACATCCCCAATTTAGTTATTTTAGTGGCGTTTTCGTAATTATGCTTTTTCGGCCTCTACCGAAAAAGTGCCCAACTGTAACCCCACCTATTTTTGCCCATTGAATCCAATGGAACCATTTATTTTATGAAAATCCAACTCCTTCTATCAGATCTGTGCTGGCCGAAATATTGGTCAAAAATTAGAAAAATGGAGTTTTGTGTTTTAGCTTCTAAAACTTGTAATTTTCCACTTCTAATCCTTTATTAACTCATTTAAACACTTCTTAATCATGATTTAAAGGATTTTGGGCAGCATAATCCCTTAGGGTTATGGCTTTTCTAATTTTACAACTCAACACAAAAATCACAAAACTAACAACAAACTTCAACAACAACACTATACTAGTTTAGATCTAAGGTTTGTGAGGTTACTTTTTGAGATCTTTAATCCTCTCTCTCTAGGAATCTCCTCTCTCTCTTCTTGAGCTAAGAATGGTGTCTTCAAGATCATGGATATATTGAAGAATCACGGTTTAGAGAAGGATCTAAGACAAAATCACAAGAAAAGCCTAAGAAATCACCCTTACCTAAACTTCTTCTTCTTCCTTCTCTCTAGAACTTGAGAACTCTCTCTCTCTCTCTCTTCTCTTGTGTTGGATGAAAATGAGGAAGGAGAAAATGTGTGTATGAAGGGGAAGGGAAGATGTTTTATTAACTTAGTCATCTTTCTTCCTAGCCATAGATCTAATCAAGGGTTGACATTTCAACACCTATCATGCACACCATCCCTCCAACCATACCTCCCAACATACCTTCTTACTTTATGCCACGCGCCGCTTGGCTTCAGCTTGGCGGGAAATTTGTTCTGGAAAGCAAACGTGTGCGAAGCCAAGCCAATATAGGCAAGTGACGTTGAGCTGAAAAGAGAAAAGTGAGGGTCATGATTTGATTTTCTCCAACGGGTCAGATTTCTTCACTTAGCGAAACGGCGTCGTTTGGGTGATGAGAAATTTTCTTCTCATCATACTGATGAGCCAGGAATGAGTATGATGCAAGGTAGGCAAGACGAAGCCAGAGATGTCCTACCTTGAACCAATCTCTTCCTTCTTCCTCCTCCATTGTAGCACATGACAGCTCTTGGAAGCAAGAAGAAAGGATTGCTGCAAGGTAGGTAAGACGAAGAAGAAGGAACAAAGGGACTGGAACAAATTGAACAAAAAGAGAAAGAAGAAGAAGACAGAAATGTCCGATTTGCTGAAGAAGGAAGAAAGGGGAAATTTTTTTTTTCAAAACCAGTCTATCCCTTGCAGCTTTTTGTTTTGTTTTATTTTCGTAAAGCATTAGAATCCAGTGGCTTGTGACATATACTGTTCTGTTTTTCCCCCAATGAAAATGACATCCAGTAGCTTTTGGCACATCATGTTCTGATTTTTTTCCCCAATGATAATGATGCTGGTTTCTTCCTCTTCTTTATATACTTATTCTATCCCTTGCAACTTTTTGTTTTTGCTTTTTTTTGGTAAAGCATTAGAATCCAGGAGCTTGTGGCATATACTGTTCTGTTTTTTACCCTAATGATAATGACGTCCAGTAGCTTTTGGCACATCATGTTCTGATTTTTTTCCCCAATGATAATGATGCTGGTTTCTTCCTCTTCTTTATATACTTATTCTATCCCTTACAGCTTTTTGTTTTTGCTTTTTTTTTTGTAAAGCATTAGAATCCAAGAGCTTGAGGCATATACTGTTCTATTTTTTCCCTAATGATAATGACGTCCAATAACTTTTGGCACATCCTGTTCTGATTTTTTTTTCCTAATGATAATGACGCTAGTTTCTTCCTCTTCAATATTTATATACCTATTGTTTGATTTTCATATAGGAATTTTAGGTTTGATGTAAGAGATTATAATTTTAGATTGTGATTTTAGCTTCAGATTTTCAGTCTACCCTCTGGTTTGCTTCCTCTGATCACTTCAAAATACCATTGTATGATATTATAATTTTAGCTTTGATGTTATTTTGAATGAAGATATGAAATTAGTTAATTGTATCATAGTTTTATTGTGTATAGGAAATTCACAATGGAGGATGAAATGAAACCCAAAATTGGAAGGGAGTTTAGAAGCTGCGAAGAAGCATGGAGTTTTTAGAAAGATTATGCTAAAAGAGCTGGCTTTGGTCCCAGAAAATATAATGGCACTAAAAGTAGAAAAGATGGTTCACTCATTACATATAGATATGTATGTTCCAAGGAGGGTCTTCGAACAAAAGGTAAACAAGAAACATATTCTTCGAAGCTCCGTGCAGAGACGAAGACCAAGTGTCCGGCAAGAATGGTAGTATCTGCTGTTGATCAAAAGTATAAAATCACAAAATTTGATGAAGAGCATAATCATCCTCTTCACACACAAGAAACAATACACTTGTTGGCATCTCAAAGAAACTTATCAAAAGTTGATGCCTATGGAATTAACTTGGCAAGAAAGTCTAGACTCCCACAGAAGGCTACCTTTGATTTAATGAGTACATATGTTGGGGGTAAATCAAATCTTGGATATACTCGAGTAGATATGCAAAACTATTTACAGTCTAAAATGCAAAAAAGTATGAAGTATGGAGAGGTAAGATGTATGCTTGAATATTTCCAAAAACAAACTGCAAAGAATCCCACATTCTTTTATAAATATCAGGTGGATATAGAAGAACATATCACTAATGTGTTTTGGGCGGATGCTAGAATGGTAATTGACTATGCACTTTTTGGTGAGGTTGTATCTCTAGACACAACATTTTGTACAAACCATGACCATCGACCTCTTGCAATCTTTTCTGGCTTTAATCATTACAGAAGTGCAATCATTTTTGGAGTAGCATTATTGTATGATGAGACCACTGTATCTTTCAAGTGGCTATCAGAAACTTTCATAGAAGCTCACATGCAAAAGAAGCCTAAAACAGTATTTACAGATCAAGATCAAGCTATGGCAAGAGCTTTGAGTGACGTTCTTCCAGATACAAAGCATTGTTTGTGCACTTGGCATTTAAAGCAAAATGGCATTAAACACCTTGGCAACTTGATGAAAGGTGGGTCACATTTTTTGACTGACTTCTGTAAGTGCATGTCTAAAATTTCAGATGAAGAAAAGTTTGAAGAAGCATGGGCCAAATTAATCTCTACTTATGATGTCCAAACAAATCCATGGTTGACATCCATGTATAATATCAAGGAGAAATGGGCTTGGTGCTATGTAAAGAATGCTTTCACATTAGGCATAAGAAGTACGCACTTAGCGAAAGTGTGAATGCTGATGTGAAAAAATGCACAACTCCAAATTTAGATATTAATGAATTCTTTACCGCTTTTGACAAAGTTGTTTCGGAGAAGCGAGACAAGGAGTTGAAACTTGAGTTTGATTCTCGACAAAAAATACCTAGGATGATCAATCCAAGTGCACCTATGTTGCGCCAACTTGTGCTAACTTATACACCCAATGCATTTGACATGTTCCAAGCACAATGGGATCTCCAATTTGCTGTGATGTTAACTCAACATGATGAGAAAGGACCACTATACATATACATTGCCCAAATGATTGGAGAAGAAGGGGAATGGAGAGTTGAGTTTAAACCTGACACACATGAAATATCTTGCACTTGTGGAATGTTTGAGACAACTGGGATATTGTGTTGTCACACATTGAAAGTGTATGAGACAAAGGATGTGAATATTATGCCTGAGAAATACATTGTCAAGCGATGGACCAGGGAAGCAAGAAGTGGTGTTGTGTATGATGTTAGGGGGAGTGAGATACAAGTAGATCCTCAACTTGAAATCACACGAAGATATAGACACTTAATGGAAAAGATGGTAAGAGTGGCAATAAATGCATCCAAGTCTCTTGAGAGTTTTGATTGTGTTGACAAATACATGACTGAGATAGAAAATAAAGTTCCAAAAAGCAATGAAGATGTTGTTGAATAAAGAAGAGCACTGGTGATAGAGTCACAAAATATTCCTAAGGGGTTTAAAAAGAGGGAAGGGAAAAAAAAGAAAGCGACGCATAAAAGGTTGGGAGGAGAAAAATTTAATGATAAGAAGACAACTTACAAGAGAGCAAGAGGTACTGTGTTTTATTTAATTTACATTTATATAAAAGAAAAAATTGTTACTAAGTTTACATTTATATCTTTTAGGGCACTCAAGAGGCTTTATCATCTGAAAAAGGAAGACAAGGTTCAAAAAACAAAGATGCACAAACACAAGAGTCTCTGTCATCTCAAGTTGTAACAATTTCAACAGCTCTTGAACAAACTCAAGCTTCAACATGAATATTATTGCAAATTATTTATAAGGTAATGGACAGAAGAATAATCTTTTATTCATCTCAATATTTTTGTATACAATTTATATCTTTACACACTTGTACATTTGTTTTTGTCTATACAGGATAAATTTTGTTGGCTCCTTTTTTGGATGTGCCAGCATTACATAGCTTGAACTTGACTTTTTGTATGCCATGTATGAAGGATACACTTTGCTGGCTACTTTCATTTTTGGATGCACCAACATTGCACCTCTTCTTAGACTTATATTTTGTATGCTATCCATCTTCTCTATTGGAGCATAGAATGATTTTTGTAGGATGGCACTTGCTTTGCTTCATTGGACAACAATCATCTACCCCTGCAATCATTATAGAGCAAATCAATCTCCATCCTTCACAAGACAATTTTCATACTTTTTGTTGTGTTTATTTGTCAAGAAGTTGTTCAACAATTGTGTATCATCTCCAATTATTCATATAATCTCAATGTTCAGCTGTGCACTGTTTTAATTTTCTTCTTAAAATGGATATTTGTGAATGCACTAAAAAAGAGAGGACATAACAAGCTTCTCTAGTTATTAATCAAGCAGGAGTTGGTGATTTTCTTGCTATCAAGCTCAGACAAGTTAGTTACAACCACATCATGCTCATTAATGTCTAAAGCTGGAAGTAATTCACAACTAAGAATTTCTTTGTCAAAACTTGGAGCAAGTGAGCATTGAATAACCAAGTTTCCAAAAGAATTGAAAAAATGAACACCCATGGTTTTAGAGTTAAGAACACAGAGTAAAGGATCTAGACTAAAAGAAAGCAATTGTTGTAACCCAAGTGAACCCAAGTGACCACTTTGTGCAGTAAATTTATTTATGTTATGACAGCAAAGTCTCAGATGTAGGATACTGAAATATTTCCCACAAATTCAAGTAGTATATACCAGCAAAATCACAATAAGGCAGCAGCTCACAGAGATCAATAATTCTTTTAGAAAACAGCTAGTGCAGATTTTGAAAACATCATGAGGTACATGCTAGAAATCTAGTTTAAGTCAGCAATTTAGCAACAAAGATGTGTTGATGGAGTTTAGCAATTTAGCAAGTCAGCAATTTGGCTTGATGGAGTTCACATACTAGAAATCTAGTTTAAGTAAGCAATTTAGCAATAAAGAGTTATGGAAGCAAACAAATATATGGCAGCATAGGAACATGCTCAAAGCTCAGTTGAAGTCAAGATGTGTGGTGAAAACACTTTATTTAAAATTTCAACAGCCATCTCAGTTTATGACAGCAAGAAAGCTCAATTGAGTAGCACCAAATAAATTCAGAATTCAGTTAACTACAACAGCTAAAATCCTCAGCAATTAAGAGTTGTTTGGCTTGAACTAATAACAGTAGTAAGCAATTTCAAGTCTGATCTAGATATTGCCCAAAATAACCACAAGAATGCAGGTATTATCCCAAAGACTAAGCGCATGAGTGGCTAAATTGACCTTGATCACTCTGTGACAGCACCAACTTGCAACATTGTCAGTGAAGAATTTCAAACAGATTTCTAAGATTGGACAAAGATCAGTCAAAACCTTTCAGCTTCATTAACAGTGAAGAATTTCAAACAGATTTTTAAAACACTAAATTTCCTCTGCAATAATATTAGTGAAACAACCAGCACCACAATTTCAGTCATAACTTTTCAGCTTCATGAAAATTAACAGCAAGGTTTGTGTTTTCAAGTCCAAAGCAGAACAAAAATAAAGTGATACTAGCCAAGACAAAAATGGGATGAATTCCAGCGACTAAAACACTAGATTTCCTGTGCAATGATATTAGTGAAACAACCAGCACCACAATCTCAGTCACAACTTTTCAGCTTCATGAAAATTAACAGCAAGGTTTGTGTTTTCAAGTCCAAAGTAGAACAAAAATAGATTGATACTAGCCAAGACAAAAATGAGATGAATTCCAGCGACTAAAACACTAGATTTCCTATGCAATGATATTAGTGAAACAACCAGCACCACAATCTCAGTCATAACTTTTCAGCTTCTTGAAAATTAACAGCAAGTTTTGTGTTTTCGGGCCCAAGGATTGCTAGGGAACGTCAACAATGGGCGCCACAGAAGCTAGTTGAAACAGCCATTGAGATTGCATCGAACCTTAACCCAGGAATGCCGGTGCTCTCCGATTACTCCATCGACTCCGAGCACTCTCATCTATGGGTCCGCTCTCAGCTGCCTCTCTTGCCTCTTCCTAGATGTTGCAGGTGGCAGAGTCTCGAGCCAAAAAAAACAAATTAGATAGAGAAGATGAACCAAGAAGAGAGAAGCGAATATAGGCGAGGGCGAGAGCGAGGGACGCTGAGCTGAGAAGAGAAAAGTGAGGGTCGTGATTTGATTTTCTCCAACGGGTCTGATCTCTTCACTTAGCGAAACGGCGTCGTTTGGGTGATGAGAAATTTTCTTCTCATCATACTGATGAGCCAGGAATGAGGACCCTTTATGCCACACCCCTTCATCATGCCTTTTACTTTATGCCATACTCCTTCATCATTTAGTTTCAATTGGATTGGGACTAAATTCCCTTCTACAAACCATCCCCCTTCTCTTTACTCTAACCAAACCCATTTATTCTCTCTAATTTCACAATTCTTGATTTATTCCATCAAGAATAATCCACTTATGCATTTTCCTTTATTTTCCTTGATTAACTGAGATTAACTCCAATTAATTGGGAAAATAATTAATCTTGGGCTAAATTGGCAAAATTATGATTTTGCTATCACCTTTATAATTTAATTCCTTTCTTGAATTAATTTGCCCATTTCCTTATGAATATGAATATTTCAAAATTCATAAGTTCCAAATTTCATAAATATTCACCATTTTATTGAATTATTCAAATAATTACAATATATTTTTTGTGAATAAAATTTGGGATGTTACATTTTTCAAAATAAATTTTGGAAAGAAAACAAAAATATATTTGAATGATTGTTCCAAAAAATCATACTTAAGAACAATACATATATATATATATATATATATATATATATATATCTATAAACTTATTAGAAATTATTTTTTTTAAAAATCACATTTGATGGAGATAGCGGAAATTGTGCATATGGTAATGGTAGCTGGCCAAAAAAAACTATGGGAAAGTGAAGCTCTTGAGAGTTTGAGTTCAAGTTTGAGAAGAGTTCAAACTGTCAAGCGGCTAAAGAAATGTCAGGTTATATTCTATTTTTCGTTTGGTTTTATAGTATAAAAAGGATTTTAGAGGGAAAAAATAATCATCTCGTATTCAATATTATTCAAAAGATCACTATTATATATAATTTTTTGTTTAAAATAATAAAAAAATTTTAAGGAATTTTTTTTGGGGGGGAATACATAGAAAAAAATTCAAAATCAAGTAGTAAAAAATAAAATGGATTAATAATTTTTTATAAAAAATAAATTTGTATTGACTGTTATTTTCACTAATTTTGTTTTATTTTTCGGGATGATTGTGACGAGTGTGGCACCTAGTGTGTGTCCCAAAGTTGTTAGCAGAAAATTCAATGGTGGTAAGGCTAGCTGGGCATGCGACTCCAACGTATAAAAGAGTTGTTGTCATTTTCATGAAAAAGGTTCCTCCATTACCCATTATTTCAGCCTTTCAATGTTTGCTCCCCTATTCCTTTCAAGTCTTTTTGGCCTACTCATATATGGTAAAAATTAATTATTTTGTTTACACAAAATTTAGTCTCTAACTTATAACTTATAGTACAACTCAATTCTTATGATTTTGACCATTTAAAATATGGATTCCTACTTTTAAAAAAAATATGGATTCCTACATTTTATAAATAAATTATAAGAACTCAAATTATTTTTTAAAACTTAGGGACTAATGTTTTAATGGTTACAATTATAGCAGTTAAATTGCATTAAATTAAAATTTAGGGATTAATTGAGTTTCAACCCTGTCAAAACTATAGAGACTAAGTTGTACCAATATATTCTTCTGGTCTTAAATATAAGACATATGTACATAATTTGATCAGATTAAGGAGGTTAGTTAAGTTAATTAATATGACATGTACATTTTTACATAATTGCCAATATATAACGGTTATTATCGGCCATAAATTACGATTCCAAATGGTCATATATACAAGTACTATATATGCTCAGCTCAAGATACATAATGGTTCTGACCATAATATATTGAGGGCATATATAACAGTCATTTGTTAATAATCGTAATGTATTGGTTTCATTTTTTTATTATATATAATTATTTTTTATTATTTATTTTTATTTAGTTTTATTGTTACTATTTATTATATAAAACACAATATGATCATTGATAATAACAGGATAATAATATTAAATAAAAAATTTTATTTATAGTATTCAAAATTCAATACATTATCAAAAACAATTCAATACATTATAGATAAATATCATACAATTTAAAAGAAATTAAACACTTAAACACCCTAGAACATTATCTTATAATTTTTTGAATTCTAAAAGAAAATTTATTGAAATAAGTCTACAATATTCTCCAATACATTTATTGTAGATTGTTGAACACATACTAGTACTCCAAAGTTCCAGCAAATGTGAAAGGATAATATAAATATGAAAATAAGAATATATATAGTAAAAATTGGAAAATATCAAAACTTGAGCAAATCTCGAATCTGATTTAACAAATCTGATTTTAACATAACTGCTAAAGTTTAGAAACATGAGAGGGTGAGCATTCATGTAAATCGTGATTCAACAAGAAGCTAAAAATTAGAAGAAAACAATCATATTGGTTTTAGTCTATATAATCTAGTATAATCTGAATTATTTTCACTGCAATAAAATAATAATAATAAATTTGGTATTTTATCTCATCACGATTTCATGCTCTATGTTTTTCTTCGGTGTTTTTTCTCTATTTTTATCTTCAAACCAACGGCCATCATTAGAAATTAGATATCGCTTTTTGTGCAATTCTTCTTTCTAGAAAATCCGATGACCTTGAGTCTTAACTATCAAGCCATTGTTATAAAAAAAAAAAAAAGATGACATGAAGCTAAAAACGTTAATTGAAAAAAATGAAAGCTTTCCCAAGGAAAAATCATAAGAGGAAACAACTGTAGAGTGAAGATCCATGCTAATAGTGGAGGATGGAACCTGCAGCCATTGAGCAAAACCTATGGAAAAAAGAGTATGAGACCCGCTAGAGAGCTTAAAAACGTTTAAGAGGGAATTGAAAAAGTTGCATCAAATAATTTTTCCCCCTAAAATTACGCCTCCTTATATTTGATATTTTTCAAAATCCTGCCTTTTTAGATAAAAGAATACTTAATGGTTCTTTGCGAAGAAATATAATGTGTTGTCCATACTATTAATTAATATATCAATAAATAATATATTAATAAATTGTTAGATTACTTAACGGTTTTTTATGAAGAATCATAATATATTGTCAAATAATTTTTTTATATTACAGGATACTTAATGGTTCTTTCCATAATATATTGTCAAATAATTTTTTTTAAGAACCTCACCTTTTTATATTAAATAATACTTAACGGCGATTTGTAAAGAACCATAATATATTACCAAATAACTTTGTTATAGAATACTGCCTTCTTATATTTGACATTTTTCAGAATCCCGCCTTTTTATATATGATTATCATTTCTACCCGTTAAGTAATATTAAAGAACACATAATGGTTCTTTATAAATAACTGTCAAATATTGTGAAACAAATTTTTTTAGAATCCCGCCTTCTTATATATAATGGTTTTCATTGATAACTGTTAAGTATTCTTAAAGAATATATAATGGTTCTTTATGAAGAACTATCAGGTATTGTTACCTTTTTTTTTTAGAATCCCATCTTTCTCACCTCCTTAAGATATTAATAGATATTATATATTAGGCTAATATCTTGACATATTATATTTATTTTAAAATTATAAATATAAGATATTATTATATATAATTATATAATTGTATCTTAACATATTGTATTTATCTTATAAATATAAACATGAGATATATTAATAGATAATAATATCTCAGATTTATAATCACACTTTATGGTTACTTATTATAACCGTTATGTATTTGTTTTTATTGATATAATAATGTTAGAAGACAAATCGTTTGTAAGTGTTATATGATGTTTGTTTCGTAAGAACTGTCATATTTGTCACTAAATAAATGACGGTTATTAACTACAACCGTTATTTTTGTGTTTTCGCGAATTCCACCTCTAAATGCATGCATGACGATGCACATAGTTAACCGTAATATTTTAGTGTTATATATTCTTGTGCGACTTCCGCCTCGACATACACATAACATTTATTCGCTATAGTCGTTATTTATTAAGCATTATATATGCCCAATTCTGTAGTAGTGGTATTTTCTAAAACACCCTAGTCATCTTCCTTACTTCCTCCATTCCTTCTCCTCTTTACTTATTATTGAGAGAGTATCAATAAAGATAAATTAAGAAAATATTGACAAATATGAAAACTATGTCTTATATGTACGCCCAAAATCAATTCTCCGAATATATCTTATATTAAGAATCGGAAGAAATAAAACTTAGGAATTAAGCTACACCAAAATAAAGTTTATGGATTTAATTACAATTGAATAAAAAATATAAGTACCACTAGCCACCTTGTATAAGAAGTATTTTCACTTTTTTATATTAATATTTTTTAAATTTTTATACAGATATATATTGCATATAATAAACATATAAGCTTAAAATTTACACAAAACCAGTGAAAAGTATGCATGAAAAAATCATCATCACTATTGTACAGAACTTGATAAAATTTGAATTATTTATGAACTATAAAAAATTATAGAACTCATGAAAATGTGCATTTTATATTAATAGTGATGATTATAATGAATATTAAATATGTGGATATCCATTGACTCATATCTAAACTAACTTCTCTTCCAGTCAACTTGACCTAAAGAAGAAAAGAAGACTTGACGCAAAGCAAAAGTAAAAGAAGACAAGGACATAAAATAGATATAAAGTAACTATAGTTTGTATAAGGTAACCATGGTCATATAACCATGGTTAGATTTATGACTCTATATAAAGGCATGTAATCGATTGTTACAAATTAAGTGAATGAGAAGTTCTCTTTAAGTTCTCTCTAGAAATTCTATCAATCTTCTATCTTGAAATTTTCTATTGCTCTCTAATCATACATACTTTTATAACACATTACCAACACGAAGTTCTAATGAAGGTATGATCTTCTTATGGTTTCTTTAATAATTTCATATACCTTGTTTTATTTGATAGATCTGGGATTATCTAAACCACTATATAGAATTAGAGTAATACTTTTACCAATTGTTATAAACATCAAGTTCCATGGCTAAGATTGGAGATTGTTATTATTCTTATATATATATATATATATATATATATGTTATTTACAAGTTCTTTTATATTATTATCTTAAGGTCAAAAGTCATACATGTCTGATTCCTAAAATTATATGACCAGAAGTCATATTGTTTGTATTCTTATTTTCATATAGTATATTCCTACTTCATGGAATGCTTAGGTTATTATCCTCCTTTATGGATGGTATATATTGTCACTTATATGGAAGGTTTTACCTCCTAACTAAAACTATGAAATTAAGTGGCCTGAAGCCACCTACATAGAACGTTTTACCTTCTAATTGAAACCATGAAATTAATGGCCAAAGCCATACAAGTTTTAATTTTATTTTCTTGCTTTATGAATTATTTGTTGTTTGTACGAATTTACGGTTATTTTTGTTTAAGATATTATATTGCATTTTTACATTTCATATTTTAATTATTTTCATTTATTACTTTAATTGGTTTGAACCATGACAAATCTAGCAAAACTTGAAATTGTGGCTCTTGATATTACCGAGAAAAATTATTTATCTTGGGTGTTGGATGCTGAAATTCACCTGAATGCTAAAGGTCTGGAACACAAATAAAGAAGGGAATCATGCATCCAACCAAGACAAAGCCAAATCCATATTTTTCTTCACCACCATTTACATGAGGATTTAAAAATTGAATATTTGATAGAAATGGACCCACTTGTTCTTTGAAACAATTTAAAAGAAAGGTATGATCACCAGAAGATGGTCATCCTCCTAAAAACTCGTTATGACTGGATACATTTGTGTCTACAATATTTTAAATATGTAGGCCAGTATAACTCAGCCATGTTCAGAATTACTTCTACATTAAGATTATGTGGAGAAAATGTTATTGATGAAGATATGTTAGAAAAGACAATCTCCACATTTCATGCATCCAATTTGCTCTTGCAATAGCAATATCGTGAAAAAGGTTTCAAGAAATATGCTGAAGTAATTTCATGCCTCATTGTGGTTGAATAGAATAATGAGCTTTTATTAAAAAAAATCATAAATCCTGTCCAACAAGCTTAATTCCATTATCAGAAGTGAATGTAGTAACAAATGAATTTAATTATGGCCGTGGACGTCGACATGGATGTGGACGTGGGCATGGTCAATATCATGATGGTTCAAAGTCCTACCAAAAGTGGTAAAAGACTGATAAGAACTAAAAAGGGGAAACCAGTAGGCATAACAAATATGCTGATAATCCATGTTATCATTGTGGTGGTAAGGGTTATTGGTCTCGTACCTGTCGTATGCCAAGACACCTAGTTGACCTTTACCAAGAATCAATTAAAAATAATGTTAAAGGATCAAATGTTGAAGTTAATCATGTTGATCAAATCAAGAATTTTGAGTATGGTGACATAGATAATACCCATTTGGATGTTGCAGATTTCTTAATTTGAACTGCAATGTTTTACTGTATTTAAAGTTATTTCTATCATATGTATTAATTTTAATTATGTTTTTATGTTTCTGAAGAATGAACCTTGTTGGCATCAATCCTGAAAATTTTTGTCTCGTTGATAGTGTAACAACCCATACCATAATCAGACATGATAAATATTTTTCTTCCTGGTAATACGAGAAGCTAATGTTCAGACTATATCTAGTAGTATAAATTTAATTAAAGGCTCTAGAAGAGCTAATATTTTGTTATTTGAAGGAACAAAATTATGCATTGATAATGTATTTTATTCTGCCAAGTCTAAAAGACACTTATTGAGTTTCAAAAATATCCATCGAAATGGATATCATTTAGAAACAACAACTAAAAATAATCAGGAATATCTTGTTATCACAAATACAGTTGCTGGTAGAAAATTCATATTAGAAAGTTTTTTTACTTTTTCTTCTGGCTTATATTACACTTGTATAAGCACAGTTGAAACACATGCTATTTCAGAACCAGAAGTTAACCAATACAGACCAGAAGTCTGCCAATGCAAATCAGTAGTTTGCCAATGTAAACCAGAAGTTTACTAATGAATTTAATGTTTGGCATGACTAGTTAGGCCATCTCGGTTCAATCATGATGTGACAAATAATTGAGAATTCATATGGACATACCCTAAAGTGTAAACAAATTTCATAATCCCATGATTTCTCATGTGCTGCATATTATTCCAAGGGAAAGTTAATTATTCAGCCCTCACAAAGCAAAGTAGAAAGTGAGTCTCTCACATTTCTAGAACGGATACAAGGCAATATTTGTGAGCCAATTCACCCACCATGCAGACCATTTATGTACTATATAGTTTTAATTGATGCATCAACTAAATGATCGCATATTTGCTTATTATTTTCTTGCAACTTGATGTTTGTGAGATTAAGATCACATTATTCTGATTACCCTATCAAGAAAATACATCTTGATAATGCTGGTGAATTTACTTTACAAGCTTTTAATGAATATTGTATCTCTCTTGGAATTGACGTTGATCATCCTGTAACTCATGTTCATACGCAAAATTGGCTTACAGAATCATTGGTTAAAAGGTTGCAACTGATTGCAAGACCTTTACTTTTATGAGATCTAATTTCCCAATTTCTGCTTAGGGCTATGCCATTTTGCATGCATCAATGTTAATTCGTATTAGGCCAACAAGTTATCTAAAAGTTTTCTCTTTACAAATGGTTTTTGGTCGGGAACATAATATTTCCCATATAAGGATTTTTGAATGTGCGGAATATATGCCTGTAACACCACTACAACGCATCAAAATGGGTCCTCAAAGAAGGATGGGAATATATGTTGGGTATGAATCTTCTTCAATCATAAAATATTTACAACCATCTACAGGAGATTTATTTACAGTACGATTTGCCGATTGTCATTTTGATGAACCACTTTTCCCAACATTAGGGGGAGAAAACAAACAGTTGGGTAAAGAAATTAGCCGGAATGAATTATCATTGTCTCATTTTGATCATCGTACAAAACAATGTGAACTGGAAGTTCAAAAGATAATTCCTTTACAAAATTTATCTAATCAAATGCCAAAAGCATTTACTGACCCAAAGAAAGTAACAAAGTTACTTATCCCAGTTACTAATGCTCCTATTAAAATTGATGTCCTTGAAGGACAACCTACTATGAATGAATTTAAAGCATGCCTGAAGCGTGGCAGGTCCATCGGTTCCAAAGATAAAAATCCTCAAAAAAGAAAAGGAGCAAAGAATATAGATAGTCAAGTCTAGGATAATCAAGAAGAGTTAGTAGTTCCAGAAGAACCATTTCCTGCAGAGTAATTATCTCCAGTAGAGATATCTCCAGAAGAGAATTTCATAGTCCCAGAAGAGACTCAAGTACCTGACATATGTGAAAATAATGAGATCTCAATAAATTATGTTATGAATGGAATCTGATGATATCAAAATGAAGTCAATGTTGACGATATCTTTGTTTATCATGTAGCATCTAATGTAATGAATGATAATGAGGATCATGAGCCAAAATCCATTAGCGAGTGCCAACAAAGAAAAGATTGGCCCCTATGAAAAGATGCTATTAATGTAGAATTAAAATCATTAGCAAAACAAAAAGTATTTGGACTTGTAGTCTATACACTTGAAGATGTAAAACAAGTTGGATGCAAATGGGTTTTTGTATGAAAGAGAAATGAAAAGGGTGAAATAATAAGATATAAAGCACGTCTTGTAGCCCAAGGCTTTACACAAAGACCTGGCATTGATTTTGAAGAAACGTATTCACCAATAGTGGACGTGACTACTTTTTGTTATTTAATTAGCCTAGCAGTAAATGAAGGACTTGATTTGCATCTAATGGATTTCGTGACTGCTTATTTATATGGCTCACTTGACAATGATATTTATATAAAAGTCCCTGAAGGACTAAAGGTGCCAGAAGCATCCAATTCAAGTTCTCAAGAATAGTACTCAGTTAAGTTTAAAAGTCCCTGTATGGCTTGAAGCAATTAAGGCGCATGTGGTATAATCGTCTTAATGAACATCTGTTGAAAGAAAGATACAAAAATGATCTGATATGCCTATGCATCTTCATAAAAAGATCTAAAAATGAGTTTGCTATAATTGTTGTTTTTGTTGATGATATCAACATTATTAGAACTCCTAAAGAGCTTCAAAAGATAATTAATTGTTTGAAGAAAGAATTTGAAATAAAGGACTTGGGAAGGACAAAAATTTTGTCTTGGATTATAGATCTAGTACCTCAAAAATGGGATTTTCATATATCAGGAAACTTATACAAGAAAGGTCATAGAGTGCTTTTACATGGATAAATCTCATTCATTATATCAACACCCGTTTCCATTTATAATCAAAGAGTAATAAAGACGAAATTCCATGGACATACAGAAAAGTACAATTATACTGATAAAAGTATTCATTTACAACCTAAAGTTGTTTGTCGACAAAAATATAGAAATACAGCAGAAATTTTAATATACACAGGATTCCCCAAAATATCCTAAACATAAACTAATTATAACCACCAATTTCGACCTTGCCTCGTGACACGTGCCAATCACTTTTCTATGTCTGCACCTTTGCCTTCCGTCCCATTAGCACCAGCTGAGGTGTTTATTTAAAAAAAGGGTTAGATTCTGAAGAATCCCTGTAGAGACATACGATCGATATATAAATGTGAAAATTAAATATGCAATGCACCATATTATGCAAAAATGAAAGTTCAATTTGATTCATATATAATTACCTCAGCCGAGTCACCGACTACAGTTAGGATTTTCGATATACCTTGGCTGGGCGCAGAACCACAGCTAGGATTTTCCGATATATCTATGTCGGGCACCGAATCACAACTAGGATTTTTCGATATACCCTCGTTGGGCACCGAACCACAACTAGGTATTGTACCTTTAGCATGCAATCATATCACGAAATACAGTAACAAATACATACAGTTATTCACGAAGTGTATGAAGGATGGTAGCCCCTACCTCAAAGTCTTAACAATCCCTTTTTAGTATGCCTTGGAAAATGTGTCGCTTCTGGTGTCTGACTCGGTTCTAAAATATTAAATGTACAAGAAATAAGTCATAATCTATCCAAGTATCATTTTAAACTCTTCTATAGTGTTTCTTGTGATTATATTAGTCTATGATGAAATTTTACCAAAATGACCCCAGGACCTCGGCTCGCCCCTACCATACTAGGCATGATGGCACATTTTTTCAAAATTTTGACTAAGGCTATCCTGACGTATTTCGGCCCAAGGAATCCATTTTCAAACTCAAAATTATCAAATTTGGTGTCAAATTACAAAAATAACCTTGACAGCCCCGATTTAGGGTTTTAATGGTGTTTTCATAATTATGCTTTTTTGGTCTTTTCCGAAAAAGTGACCAACTGTAACCCCACCTATTTTTGCCTACTGAATCTAATGGAACCACCTATTTCATGAAAATCCAGCTCCTTTACTCAAAACAATGCTGGCCGAAATATTAGGAAAAAAAATGGAAAAATGGGGTTTTGTGTTTTAGCTTCCAAAACTTGTACTTTTCCACTTCTAATCCTTTATTAACTCATTTAAACACTTCTTAATCATGATTCAAAGAAATTTGGGCAGCATAACCCCTTAGGATTAGGGCTTTTCCAAATTTACAACTCAACCAAAAATTACCAAATCAACAACAAACTTCAATATCAACTTCATACAAGTATAAATTTGAGTTTGGTGTAGTTACCTCTTAGGCTTCTTGATTCCTCTCACTCTATGCGTCCTCTCTCTCTTCTCCTTGAGTTAACAATGTGTCTTCAAGATCATGGTTTCATGAAGAAGAGGAGTTTAGAGAAGGTTTCTATTCAAAGATTCAAAGAAAAATGCTTAAGAGTCAAGTTCTTACCTTAAACTTCTTTCTCCTTCTCTCTAAAAACCTCTTAGTCCTTCAAGCTCTCACTCTCTCTCTTTTTCTCTAACTTGGCCAAAATGCATAAAGGGAGGGAAGGAGGAAGTGTTTTAATCAATTGCCTTTTCTTTCCTCTTAGCCCTTGATTTTCAAGATCGTTGACACTTGTGATTACACTTGTCAAGACCGATGCTTCCACCTATACTTCCTTTATAATTACTCCATTTGGTTTTCCTTAACATTGAACTAGCCTTTTCTCCTCCCTTGGTTGGCCAAAAACGTGCTCCCTCCTATGGTCCAACTAAACCAAATGCTTCTTCCATTTACTCAAGTCTATTGGCACAAGAATTGGCTACCTAACCTTATGACTTAAGTAAGGACTTATGATACAATAATTATCTCCATCATCTTTCATGTGGTATTGACACTTGGTCTCATTGGATTTTGACACTTGTCTCCTCCTTCTTTATCCCTTAATTTCTAAAATAATTAAGAGAAAAAGGAAGATTAATTTATTTCTTCAATTTTCGCACAAATATAAAATCTAGGTAGAATTTTTACTAATCTTTGAAAATTCATAACTAATTTTGTAGACATTGTTCTATGTGATTTCAAAGGCTATGGAACTCTTATTGAGTCTGGTTTCAAGAAAAAAATATGGTCTTTAGCCATTTGGAAGCATATCAATACCAGATATCATTTTTTTTACCGCTGCTCCAGAGACTTTTCGGATTTTCTGGACTAACTTCAAAAATTCATATCTTTTTGCATATAGCTTCAAATGATTCATTGACATATCAAATTAAAGTTTGGGATGTCTAATTTTACCCTATAAAATTTCATAATTTTTGCGCATCATTTGGTCTTCCAAAACCACATGAGAAACTCACTACCTCACAAGTGATTTCACTGAAAACACTATTAAACTTTCAATTTTCAATATTTAATTCCTTTAGCCTTAAATATGCACCATTTCATTGAATATATAAAATAATCACAATATACTCTTGGTGAATAAAATTTGAGGTGTTACACATTACATACCCCAATGATTATAAGGCCTTTACAGATAGATAAGGACTCATTCTGACCTTAAGTAATTAGTAAAGAAGGTGATGAAGAGTTACTTGGTCCAGAAGTACCATATCTTAATGTTATTGGTGCACTAATATATCTTGCTAATCACACACGTTTTGATATATCATTTGCTGTTAATTTATTAACGAGATATAGTTCTTCATCAACATGAAGGCATTGGAATGGAGTAAAACACATTCTTCGTTACCTCAAAGGAACTATGGACATGGGGTTATACTTCTCAAATGCATTAAAGCATGAACTGGTTGGTCATACAGAGCTGGATTCTTGTCTGATCCATATGATGGAAAATCACAAACAGGCTATCTGTTTACATGTAGAGGTGTAACTATTTCATGACGATATATGAAACAGACTATATCAGCCGCATCATCTAACTATGCAAAAATTCTAGCAATGCATGAAGCAATTCGATAATGTGTATGGTTAAGGTCAGTGATACATCATATACAAACAATGCGTGGTTTATCTTTAGGAAAAATGATTCCAATGGTACTATATGAGGATAATGCTGCATGTATTGCCCAATTTAAAGAAGGCTATATCAAGGGCAATAAAACAAAACATATTTCACCAAAATTCTTCTTCACTCGTGACCTTTAAAAGGATGGTGAAATAGATATCCAGCAAATTAGTTCAAGTGAAAATTTAGCAGATTTATTCACCAAATCACTTCTAGGTATAATCTTTGAAAAGATTGTTCATGACATTAGTCTTCGGAGACTCAAAGATCTCAACTGATGTTGTCAAGAGGGGGAGTCAATATACACAGTATTCTTTTTCCCTTATCTAGGTTTTGTTATATTGGGTTTTCCTAGAAAGGTTTTTAATGAGGTAGCACTCGACGGTATATCAATGAATGATATACTCTTTTTTTTGCTAGGTTTTTATCCCACTAAGTTTTTCCTAGTTAAAGTTTTTAATGAGGTACATTCATAATGGACATCCAATGGGAGTGTTATGAATGTTAAATATGTGGATGTCCATTGACTTATATCTAAACCAACTTCTCTTCCTATCAACTTGACCTAAAGAAGAAAAGAAGACTTGACACAAAGCAAAAGCAAAAGAAGACAATGACATAAAGAAGATATAAAGTAACTATAGTTTGTATAAAGTAACCATGGTCATGTAACCAGTGTTAGATTCTTCACTCTATATACATGCATGTAATCAATTGTTTCAAATTAAGTGAATGAGAAATTCTCTCTAAATTCTCTATAAAAATTCTATCAATCTTCTCTTTTGAAATTTTCTATTGCTCTTTTACGATACATACTTTTATAATAATGATGACATTTTATAGTAATAATAGTGTTGTCAATTTCCATGGCACCATAGTCCTGTTATTCCATCAAAAGCAGTACATCCCTCTCTCACAGGAAGGTGGACCACGCTCTGTTTTTGTCCACTCAATCTGGAATTTAAGGACAAAAAATTTCAATTTATAGACAGTGAAGAATCAAAGAATCATCATCAAGTAAAACAAGTACTGCGACTTCTTCAAGTATATAAAATCCTTAACTAACACCTTTAACAATACTACTACTACATTATGGCTTCATAAATCTGTTGCCAAGACATTATGTAATCATGTTATGACAAAGTCAATTAGTCCTTTTTATCCTTAATATAATAATCAGTTGATTTTTCTTAGAGAGATTAAGGAAGTTAAATAAATTATTTTAAGATTTTTATATTTATTATTTTTATCTAAACTAATTTATATGACTTATAAACTAATAGACAATATAATAATATACAATATATATTATGATTAAATAATTTATATATGAAAGTTAAATGGATTGACTTGTTTAATTTAGAATTTCCTAACACATGTGGAGTAGACTAGTAAATTATTTATTTAAACTTGAATTTTATCAAAATACGTAAGCTCTAGTAAAAAACATCAACTCTCAAATAAAATCGTTTTTTGAATATAATTTAAATTAAATAAATGTCATTCATGAAATATCAAACTTTTTGGCTAACTGTTCTATAATAGAGCAAGTAAAACAACATAGAAATCGAGAACAGAGAGCCATAGACTTTTTTTTTTTATTCCTCAAAAAGCAATAGAGATAATAGAAATTTTTTTTGTTTTATTTCTTAAATAAGATGCCTATTTATATGCGTGAGATTACTGCTCCATTTAGATGGAAAAAAAGTTGAGAGGAGAGAAAATGGAGAAAAAAGAAAATTAGGGAGAAAATGTTATCATCCTGTTGTTTGGATGGATAGGAGAAAATAGGGAGAAAAGAAAATGAATATGTAATTGTATGTGAATAACTAAAATTCCCTTCTATGTAAAAAAGTATCATAACTAAAATTAAATTAAATATCATAATGCATTGAATTAATATTAGCATCATCATATAATTTGAAACCAAATTATTTGGTAAGATATATTTTCATGTTATTTTATTTTAAAACAAAATAGTTTTAAAAAATTATTTTTCAAGGTAAGAAAAGTGGATACTTTTTTGAATTAAATATAATAATATGAAATAAATAAGTTATACATTATCTAACATTATTAATAAAAAGTGAAAGGGCTGAAATAGAATATAATATCTTGAGAAATTGATTTCATAAAAATTATTTTTTGAGTTAAAAAAAATAATAAGTAGATAATTTTTTGAATGTTTCTAATTTTTTAAAATTAAATATAATAAAAATAAATAAATAAGGGACACAGTCAGAAAAAGGATAAATGTATTCTTGAATGAGTGCATACGAGGTATTTATTAATAAGTTTTATTAATATTTGTGAGAGCAAATAATAGAAAATGAGTTTTATTCTTATTTTTTCTCCATATGTGGAAAGACAAATTAAAGAAAAAATGATGTGGGTTTCACGCCCCATTTTCTCCCAAACTTTTCCTTTTTCCCACTTTTCTTCCTTCATTCAAATAAGAGAAAATGACCTTCTTTCCTCATTTTTCTCCCTTATTTTCTTTCCTCCCTTATTTTTCTTCCATCAAAACACAGGTTCATAAGTCAAGTGGACTCAAGTCATGAGGTTAGATGTACCATAATGAATTATAAATTACATATTTATAAGGAATAAGCAATTGCATTTCTATTATCGTTATCTTGTTTTTTAATTTGGTTCTTCCTTATCCCTAAAAAAAAAAACACCTTTTCAAGTGAAATTCTAGAATGTCTTATTTAAAATTTTGTTCAATTAAATACTACTACGTTATGTCCTTAATATAAGATCCTATACATTACGAACGAAATCTTATATTAAAGACTGGGGGAATTATATCATAAGAAAAATCTAGTTTGTTTTTTATAAAAAAAAATGAATCCATTTATTATAATGTCTGTAAGCAAATCAATTTTTTTAAAAAAATGTTAAAATATATCTGAAACTTTCTCATCCACTAGATGTATAAGTCCGTATGTCAGCCACGCTTGAAACAAATCACATCTTCCATTTATTATTTAGGTTACCGAACATACTAATTATTATTTAGATATGGAATCTTTAACTTCCACGCCTCAACTACTCTATTCGCAAATTGATTATTTAAGCAAAATCTAAAAAGTATTTTCCTTTTTTCTTTACTTTACAAATTACTTATATCTTTCTTTATTCATTCATAAGCAAGAATTGATGTGATTCTCATCAGTTCCATGCCGACCACCCAAACTAAATGCTTTCAATCCTTTAATTGTTTTATATTTGTCTCTATCAATCTTTTTCTTTTAAACTCAAAGTTATTTAGTTCCATTTTTAAATATGATTTTTCATTAATTTACTTTGGGTTAAGTAGTATCCAACACTTTAATTTAAACTATTTTTTTTTTAATAATATTCAGTGTTATAAAATAATTTTTTATATAACACCCAATATCTTAAAATAATTTGTAGTGCATTCAATACTGAAAAGTATTTTTTCAATAACATATAATGTAAAGAAAAAATTGCACAAAAAATTATTTTAGATATTGGTGCTACTATAAAAATCCTTTTAAATTAGTTTATAATATTGAGTGTTACTGTGAAAACATAAACCACTAGATGGTAGGTGCACCTTAAGCCTATATTTTTTAATAATAAAATTTTTGTTTTTATTCATAAATTATTCAAGGACACAGGTATATTTCCCACAGAAGACGTCCGAAAGTCACACATCCAAGGGACATACGATAAAAATGTAAAAATTATTATTTTAAGAAATTTTTTTGAAAAGTCAGTCATAAAAAAGTATTCTTGAAAATTTTGAATTAAAATATTTGTTGAATAGGTCCAATTTTATGTTATGAATTCTACTATTAAGATAAAAACAAAAACTATAAAACATAAAAAGAAATTATAATAACATTTTACTGAGTATGAAATACTAAAAAACTATTAAATTCCATCTATGCTCCATCATTGTGTATGGAGTACATTGATAAACCTAGCAAGTTTAGGAGAATTTATATTTTATCCTTCATATTCTAATATCTTTCAAAAAAGAAATGTCCGGATAATGATGTTGATGTTAATAACTTGCGCGTAATTGGCAAAATTAGAGAGTTAAATATATATATATACACACACACACACACACACACACACACACACATATACATATATATATATTCAAAATAAAAGTAACAAATACCAAGCACCTCTCCAAACTAATTAATATGGTATAAGTATGATGATCCGCTTCATAGTTCATATACTAGCTCCCTTTAGGGCTGGGAGTCTTTTATAGAAAATGTTGTTGGTGTTTTCATAAGGTATTTCCTAGTTTCAAAGGTTAACAAAGGTAGTGAGGGAGAATAGAAATTAGTATAATATTAAAGTTTAATATAGTTAATATATAATTAAAAATCACTTGAGTTTTATAATAAATTTAATGTTTTTAACTATTTTTATTGCTGTTCTATCCACTTAACAATATAACAAGTCACTCTCAAGTCTCAATTATCACACAAGAACTAAGTAAAAGTGGTTAATGAATTAAATATATTGTAAATTGATTTTTTTTTAACTTTTACCTCTATTAAATAAGGTTTTAAAGGAAAAAGAAAAATATAACTATACAAGGTGACACGTTTAAAAATTAATTATATGAAAAATTTGGCAAAAAAAAAAAACCCTCAAAGTGCCTTATACCACGAGTCAAAAAAGCTGAACCATTGAAAATTTTCATCTAATAGTAGATGTGCTTGTTTGGAATAGCTTATTTTTGGGCAATAAATGCTTATAAATCGTGATTCACGGTATACGAGGTAAATATGTGAGAGGAGTTTTATCTCGGCTTACGTAATAAGGACTTATTTACCCCCAAAACGTATTTCCAAACACAGCCGAGATGATCCCATACGAGGTGCCACGTTTAAGAATTAACTATATGAAAAATTTGGGGGAAAAAATAATTGTCTTCAAAGTGACTTATATCATGATCTAAAAAATTATATTAGCTAGAAGATGATTTATATTGTAGACAAAAAAGAATATTTGTGAATTAGTTAGTTGTAACTTATATTTGCAACTGTGAACTTTGAAGTATTAGAATAAAAAAAAACACCTATTAATAAAAGAGGAACATTGTAAACAAAATTTACTGACGCCAATTGGTATACAATTTATAAGTAATGAGAATACTAACATTTCCATTCCCAATTTATGCATCTCAGGCTTACTCGAAGCTGAGTTGATTCTCTGAAACTGAGTCAACTCAACCGAATCATCGCCCACAAATGACAGCCCAAAAGGACCCAAGAAAAAACTATTTCTCAAATTACTGAATTTTACTAACGAGAAACAACACATAACTCCTACTAGACCGGTCTGAACCGTGCTCAGCTAGCCATCGAACCCGGTCTGACTCCACACTGCATCACGAACCCGCCTCATGTCTCGGCCCTTCAACGTTCGCCCAACTCCCTCAAAAACCGAGTTTGCCGCCATCTTCCGGCTCCGTGTATACTCACGCGCCAAGTACTCGTGTGGCGGGACCATCTCCGATTCGTTCTCGTCGGAACCGTCGTCCACCTCATGCATAGACTCCACCGAATTCACTCGCAGTATCTTACTCCAATCAGGGACGTTCACCGGCGCCGACGTCGCCATGTGGTGGCCGTGAGGCGACGCCACGCTCTCATGCCCCCAATACTGATGCACAATCATCGACGACGTCGTAGCATTATCATCTGCCGAGTCTTCAAACGCCAGGGACAAACCGCCAACGAGGTGGGTAGGGATTCGGCTCCTGCTCCTCACAGAGCTGCCGCCGTTACTCTCCGAGGCTGCGCTTGGCTCCCAATCCCTGTAAGGAGAACTAACCATGTTATCGCCGTCGTCTTCCGCAGCTGACCAGACGTCGGCTTCTCCGAGCTCCGATGAGTCAGCGGGATTAAACCCGTGGGTGTGAGCGTTGGAGTAGGTTCCCAAGAAGCGCTCGGTTAGACTAGTGGTCAATTTGCGACCCTTGGCCATGGACGGCGGCGGAATGGAGTGGTGCCGGCGAGCTTGCCGAAATTAGAAGTCCAGTGCCATTGGAGGCTTGGACATAAGCGGGAGGGAGGAGATTGGACGTGTATATATAGAATTTTTGTTTTCGGAGGGCTGGTCCCACCATCTGAATTTCATTTGAATTTAATGTTCATTTGCTCTGCATTTCGTCCAATTTTACTTCATATTATTGGCAATTTGGCATATTGCTATGGAAAGTGAAAACTGCAAGAAGCAGTTGGAGCTCTGTTGTGGGCACTAATAGATTTCTTAATTCTATAAATTTCATTCACGGCGAGTTCTTCCACTTTTTATTGACAATTTTTTTAGCAAATTTGTATGGGCAATTTTTTTCCACCGATTTTCGCTTTATTTTTTTTACATAAAAAGAAATATGTGAATTTTTGTTTTATTGACCTATATGTTAACCACTTAACAATTGTAATTAATAAGCCTGTTGTTTATTGAGCTTCAAAAACAATACACTCCTTCAAGTACTTTTTATAAGTTTCAATTAATTACTTTACCTAAGTTAAGAAAAATAGTTAAAATTAGGTTTACAGTTAGGAAGTTTAATAACTAATTATGGATGGTTCATAAAAAAAAAATTAATTAATTATGAATATGGGGTGAAAGAGATTAACGATTTAAACAAAATATGTCATATAACATAAAGGGTGGCGGGGTTATTACACTATAGAAAGTGTATGACGGCAAAATACAGATGACATTTTACATTAAAAGTGATAAATGGATATTGGATTTATTTGGTTGAATTTAGGTTTTGGTCAAAATTTAGGGTAGGTTCAAGTAAATTCGATCTTTCTAACTAAATGAATAGATGACGGATAGATAAAGCTCCTTCTGGTTGTTAATATAAGATGTATTTAGGAAATTGATTTTGGTCCTAAATATAAGACATAATTTTATATTTTTCAATCTTTTCCTAATTTACTCTTATTAATACTTTCAATAATAATAATAAAAAGGATAGGAAATGAGGAAAATTAAGAAAGATTATCAGAGTATTTTATAAAATATATATCATATGAATAAATTTAACTAAATATCTTAATCTGATTAAATTAAATAAATATATTTTATATTAAAGATAAAGAATAATAATGAAAATGATCAAGGAAGAGGGGTTGAATAAGGAAAAACCCTATTCCATTAATTAAAAAGAAAGAAAAAATCCACCTGGGTTATTGGAAATGTATTGGCCTTGGACTGAGGCGTATCATGCTGGGAGGACGTCAAAAGGCATCAAATCAAGCCCCCACACTCCACGTGGCTCCGATCATTTTGCTGTCTGTGTATGTAACCTATGACCACCTACCACGTGTATGATTCCTGCTCCGCTGGACCCCACTTCTTATTTTTATATAATAAAAAATCAGTGATTAAAATGGTGATCATCGTGCATGTGTTAGCAATATGTAGATATGATGAATCAAATGAAGGGTGTGAAATTTTTTTTAACCATGTAATATTTATACCAACTCAAATATGATGTCTTATATTTTAAGAGCTAATAGTTTTTTGTACTATGACCAAAGCCTAGTAATTATAGTTTGGAGGACTTATTATAAGGTCCTTAATCCCTGAAAAGTCTAATAACAACTTAGAAGTACACAATAATAAGCTTCAGTATAAAAAATAGAAACAGGCTTATGTTGTTTATTTGTCATTGATATTTTTTTGTAATTAAATCTCTTTCTTAGAACCTCAAAATAGTTCTCCATAAAAATAACATGCTTTTGCCTAAGGAATAGGTATGAGTGATACTTTTAGGTTATTAAATATTTTCTTATATCGAGACCTTATAGTGATTCTCCTTATTTTTTTAGGAAAAACTATAGAAGTGTTAAATATCATCATGTTATATCATTGACATAGAATAAAACATGAAAAAAGCATACAATATTACTTAATTGAGGAAAACTATATACTAATGAACTTTTGCATTATCTGTACTGACTCGTCTCAAAGTCGAAGTTATTACTAAAAAAAGCTCCAATGTAAAATTCCTTAAGATATAATATTAAGGTCTAATTTCCCTTGGAAGTTGTCATGTAGGAGTAATGTTGATCTAAAAGTTTCTTTGAAGAGCAATTTCAACTTTGAATTTTTCAAATCATAGAAATTTTGTTTCAATTGATATCCATGTTAAGTTTGATCATTAGTTGATCAAATATGCTAAATTGACAAGTTCACATGTTATCTATATCATTTTTGTTAAAATACGAATTTGCTTTGGAAGTTTTTTAAGTTTAATATTACCCCAGAAGTTACCAAATCATAGTAATGTCATCCTAATCATTATCTATGTTAAGTTTAACTGTTAGTTGATAAAATATACTGAGTTAGCAAAGTGAACAATAGTGAAGAAAAAGAAGCCACAGATGAAGAAAGAGCTCACATTAGTCAGATAGTAATGAAGAAAAAAATTCAATTACTAGATGTAAGAAACACTAAGGGACGTTGCCAAGAATAAAGCTGTTGGAAATCTTTTGTTGCTGTACCCCAACAACATCAAGAGAGATGAGCACGTCTTGATTTTCTCTTCATCATACAAGATACTTTCACCTCTTTGACTTCCTCCAATCCTTTAAACTGGATACCTTTTTTTTTCCCAAAATAATCCTTATTTATAAATTTAAATTGGAAAAAATGAATTGGCTAACATCTAGACCTAGAAGATCAACGTATTTGATTAACTAATGGTCAAACATAACCTAGATAACAATAGAGGTGAAATTGCTACAATTCACAAATTTTTGAGGCAAAATTGCTCTTCAAAATACTTTTAGGACAACATTACTCGTACGCAACAAGTTATAGAGAAAAATTGAACCTTAACCCTATATCAATATGATTGGGTTCATTAGAAAAAGCCAATATCTTACAATGTAATAAATCAATATTTTGAACTTTCATTTGGAGAAATATCCACATTTAATATTCAATACTTCCTCAAACAAGATAGGTGTGCGTGATAGAAAAAAAATACTTAAGTGCTTATTTGGGTTAGCTGTAGAAGCTAATTTTTCAACATGATTTACAGTTGACAAAATAAATGCGTGAGATGAGTTTTATTTTGATTTACGTGAATGTGCTTTTCAAACATCAACTTAAACATGTACTAAGATGTGGGAAGGTTCACAACAATGATGATAGCATTGAATGGCTCATGCAAGTAATAGTCGTACTAATCCCGTAATAATTATTAACTTGTAATTAGGTCAAACAACCAACCCCACTTAATAAGGGGCATTAATATCAGGCACATTGGGCGGTCCAGAAAAAGGTCGGGCCCACGTGGAATATAAAAACAAACCGCTTCATCCACAAGCTCAACCCTGGGCCAGGCCTACTAGGGCCCACTGAAAAGTTTGGAACTTTCACCCAAATAGCCAACAGTGCCCGTCAAAGGTACTTAAACTCTATGTTAGTACTCCAAGTATCAGCCACTTTGACTGAGTCACCGAGCTAGTTTCGTTTTTATGGGCCTGAAATTGTGGAGTAGGCCACTCATTTCCCCGTGAGCAGACCTTTTGGGGCCCACATGAATTAGTTTGAATATTACAGAAGTGGGCCACGGTGTCATGGCCTAACTCTGGCTTGAGTTGGACCCATCGAAAACACCAAGCATCCTATGCAAGTCTTTTTAGCCTTGTAGTTATAAATTACTACAGTTAATATAAGATCCACTTTAATAATAAAATTGAACTACAAAATAAATTTTATATTAAGAACAGATGGGAATATCAATTATTGTGTATTTTTTAGTTTATGGATGCATAATCATGAGTTAATACTTGGGGAGGAATCATTATGATGGGCAGCTAAATCAAAATATTATACGAGTATAATAATAATAATAATAATAAGTGAATGGTATCAAATCACATAAAATGACCCCTTTTTTTTCTTTACAGTAAAAAATGCAGGGTATTTTACATAGTGATCAAAGGAAGAAAACAGAATCAGAATCTTTAATTAGTTGAAGATAAAGCAAAAGGCAGAATATACCCATGTTTTATAAGTCACCCTTCTTTATAATTATCCTCTAATAGAATATGTGTGGTGGGGGGGGGGGATTTGGAAGTAGTGAGAGAGGAAGACATAAAAGGCCCACATTTCATGGTTTAGTTTGTCGCTTAACATCAGTTAGCAGTTGATTATTATTTATGTTGTTTGGATTGTCAATTCAACTTATCAAGTAAAATATATAAAATTTAAATCAAATATCAAAGTTTAACCCACTTTTTAGACTCAGTATAATTTATGGGAAAAACGTTTGATTATTTTTTCCCCATTAGAATACAAACGTTTAATTATATTATGAATATGATAATTATTGGTGGCAACAATAAAGTTACATTAACTTGTAGCTACCCTAGACCCCCACCTAGTGGAACCTTGTGTACTAGACTGCCCCTTATGTTTTTTTTAAAACTTGTAGCTATGCCAATCAATAATCTTTAAATCAGCCCATAACTTTTTGCATCAAGCTTATGTTCTTACATTAAGGTGCAAATTTGTTTTTTTAAAGAGTAAAGTTGCTTTAAAAGTTTTTTCATGTCTAATGTTATATCAGAAGTTTCAAAATGTAATAATGATACCCCATCTCAATAAAAAAATAATGATTTATAAAACATTGATGGTGGCCATTAATATTTTTAATGGTATAAGGGCAATATTACTCCATTTTAACATGTTTGGAACAATCTTGAAGCTAAGAAAACTTCCCAGACAATATTACTCTTAAGTAAAAACTACTGGACAAATTTACATCTTAACCCTGTATGCATAGTGTATATATATACATAAAGCTCACATATATGAGAGGCATGCAGTGATTAAACGATAATAATTGCACTATATTTGAGTGGCCTTAAGTGCCTTCTTTGATGAGAATAAATATCTACTTACAGTTACAGCTGAGCCACTGATCAGAATTTACGTACGTCGTTCTCACGTACATGTTGTCTTTATTCTGCATCTCTTTTTGAATCTGAGATTCCAGATTCCGATTACTATGATAAAGTTTAATTTTGAAACTGCTACTATCAAACAAAGCCATTCCAGATTCCAGATAACGTGCCATCATCCATATATATCACCACATCCCAACTTCTGATTATATCATCAATTTATTCAACTTTTTTTTTTAAATTTTCCTTTTTATACCCAAATTTCTTAACTAATTTTCCACCACTCAAAATTCCAAAAAGCCATTTTCTGGTCACAAAAATCTGTGCTTTCTTTCACCTACAATAATATTGCAGGTGCCACCATCAAAATGAAATTCCATAACTCATCATCTATATACTTATATATAATACAAAACCTTTAACAGGTTGAACAATCCTCATTTCTCAGATTCTATTGAATGTACGAATACTGGTTTTTTTATACTAATAATATGACAGGTAAAATCTGTGATAGTGGTAATATTTTTGATGAAGTGAAAGTGTGGTGAATATGGTTTATCATCAATCACTATCTATTTCATTTCAATTCTGAATTGTTATTTTCAAAGGTGACGAGAAGTTGGGACGCCTATCACAGTGTGTCACGTGCCCATCTCATCTCTTGCAGGTTAGTGGATCTGTTTGATTCAACAATATGATGATCACCCTTTTTTGTTCTATTTTTTTTTCATAATTAAGTTCATCTCATTTAGAAAAAATTGCTGAAAAAATTCTCATTACAAAATTTATTTCCCCAAGATACTCAAAGACGACCCATGTCCTTGAGTCCGCGGATGAAACTCTTGTTCACTTATGTGTGAGATATATATATATATATATATATATATATATTCATTTATATATGGGTAGGTTGTACATCATTGAAGGTAGGTTGGCTATGAAGAATTTTCCAACAATTTTCCCTTCAATTTATGCACTAATATGTTTAGCAATTCATGAATGTGTCGATGACAATTAATAAAAATACAACTAATAAATCTTCACTTATTTTTTTTTATATATTTGATTAAAAGTAACCCTGAGCCACTTTGGATTTGACACTATAATTCCTTTCGGGGTTTAGATCACATAAAAGGTTTTTATCTCTTTCAATCCTGAGATTTGAACTTTTATTGTCCCTCTTTATAGGGATGGGGTTACTTACCACCTACCATTAGCTTGTTGGTAAATATTCACTTATTTAAACTAGTAAATGGATGTCTAGTGTGTTAACAAAAATTGGAGTTGCTAATTTTTGCAATTAATAGTTGGGAGAATTGCAAATAAATATCTTTTTGGCAAATTAATTACTGAATGCTACCATGAAAGATCTATTGCACATAACGGAAGATATTTTGCACACAACAGAAGATTGTTTGCACATTTATATGAAAGATTTTTACACACACGGAAGATGGTTTGCACAAAACGAAAGATTACTTGCATGCTTGGTAACAATCAGCAGTTAATTTGCCCTCAATGTATTATTGGGCAATTTTCCCTTAATAGTTTAACATTACATATGCACAAATATTATCTCATGTTACTATTCGTTAATTCTTTCTTGCGCTAAGAGATTCCCTTACGAGGTCGCAAAAGAATTGAAGACTAGCAATCAACAGTTAATTTGCCCTCAATGTATTGGGCAATTTTCCCTTATTAATAGTTTAACATTACATATGCACAAATATTATCTCATGTTACTATTCGTTAATTCTTTCTTGCGCTAAGAGATTCCCTTACGAGGTCGCAAAAGAATTGAAGACCATATACATTCTTTTTTTTCATTTAATAATTTGTCTTATTCAGATGAAAAATATACATTTCGATAATTCTAACTCATTCATGGACCCATTGACGAATTCCAATTGGTTAGTGTAGCACATCACAATGATAGCTACGTCAATATTAATTCTTCTACTGATCTACTGATTGATTATCAATAATTCAAACCATCATTATTCTAATTATAATTAATTCATTAAAATCATATAACCCCACGTCATTTACATTTTATAAAAATTACTTCATAGATATATTCCTTTCGTACACAATTTTTTTACTCAACCATAATTTTTCAATCATTGCCACAAATGAAGTGACAATGAATGATTCGCAGATCAGGAATCTTACTTTAATTTATTAAATAAAAAGCGGTTCAATTATTATTTTTCACATCTCAATTAATCAAGTGAAACATCAAGCACGTACTTTCGTCTACTTCTTCTTCTTCTAAAAATAGTGACAACTTTTTAGGAAATATCTTAATTAAATCGCGCTGAAATACCTAAATTTACATTCTGGCTTACATTTTTAACAAAACCTTTATAAGGTCAAGAAACCTAACGGGGGATTTCAGAATTTGTTGATTTTACCGGTTTACCTATATGCTCTCTTGCTCTTCTCATTCTTGTCCCATCTCTGGATCTCCAATTATCATCTGCACGCCAAGCAACCATGTTAACTCCGTCTCTTTCTCTCTGGCATCTTAGTATATGGAAAGAAGAACCCCAGCACTTACTCTCAATCGGTTGGTCAGTGTCTTCTTGGTTGTAAAATGTTAGCAGACTCTATTTTATTGCTACAAAAGTAAGCAAGCACACAATCGATGGTAGATGGTTCTTGTGAAATTCAGCTCAAACTGAAAAAGAGAAAAAAAGGAGAGAGCACGGATCTCTGGAAAGAAAAGAAGAGAAAGAGGAACTGACAATTGCCATGAGATGGGAGGGAGAAGAGCTAAAGAGGATGAGCAATAGGGTATATGGGTAAAATCAACAAATTTTGAAATCCCTCATTAGGCCTATTGACTTTATAAGAGATTTGTTAAAAGTATAGTCCTGAATCTAGATTTAGGTATTTTAGCTGGATTTAATTAGGCTTTTCCCAACATTTTATGATAATAGCTTTAACATATTTTTATACGTTATTCAACGTCGATCGATATCAGTCACTTTAACATGTTAGCTGGCCTCTGCAATTTCTTTATTGCTTCTTCCAGATAATATACAAAGAAGTACCATGACACGTAATAATTAAATATATTGATGCAGACACACGAAATATGAAATTAAAATACTCATCTTTAATTTAAAAATATTAATTGTGCTATATATTTAATGATGAATTTTTTGGAGAACATTTAATGCTGATACTTGATATGTTAAATACAGATATTACACCTATAAGTGTTGATTGTCAAAGAAATTACACCTTTATTGTAACTGATTTCCTAGCCAGGAGAGAAGACAGACTTGGACACACACACAAAGCCAACATATATATTAAGTAATTTCTTAGATATCATATATTGTTTTAATTACACTACTACAGACAATGCTTTTAACGTATATTTTTTAGCTCTTTTAACGTCTAAAAATAGGGGGACACCTATGCTAGAGACATAGTAAAATCAGGATACAACGTCTGTTAAAAAAGAGAATTACGGCGTCCCTTTTTTTAAAGCACACTCTATAATTCTAACTTACGGCGTCCCTTTTGCAAAAGGGACGACGTAAGTTGGTTCAAAATTTTTTTAAAAGATAAACAATGTGTGTGAACAGTAGCATGAATAGTGGTGTCCACCGTGATTATGAACAATGACAGCTCTCTGTTCTTCTTCTTTTTTTGTCCCGCCGCTCTCCAGTAGCTTGCTTTTTCTCCATTCTCCTTAGGTTACCAATTCCCTTTTTTCTCCCTAAAACGGTGTCACTTCCCTTCTTTCAGTCAAACTTTTGAATTCAAAAATCCATTCTCTTCATCTCCACATGCACCATATTAGATCTGATTGTGAAAAAGGAAAAGAAATTATATAATAATAATAATAATAAATGTACAGACATATTAGATTTGAGAAGTGATGAAGAGAGAGTTACTATCATAGATAGGGGCACCGAAGGGCATGACGAAAGCGAGGATGAGAGCGGGGAGGATAGTGAGAACATCCAATGAAGAACTGGAAGAAGCCATTTGAATCTATGGAGTGTGGGTCTCTCTCTGCAACTCCTTTCTGAGAAATTGAGAAATGTCATGAGGGGCGAGAGAGAGAGGGAGGGAGGGGGGAGAGCAAGGAGGGTGGTGTATGTTGCAATAGATTTTTTTGGCAATATATATATTTAAGTTTGAAGAAGGCAACCCTTCTGTGTCTCTAATATAAATAGGGACACCAAACACTACTACAAAATAACGATCTAGTGGCGTCCCTCCTATGACCCTTCTTTAAAGAAGCGCTATAGCAAATTGGTTTTTTTTTGGCTAACCAACCTTGGCCGGCGCTTCCACTAGAAAGCGCCAGAGGAGGCAACGTGCCTTGGCCGGCGCTTGCCACCACCAAGCACCGGCCAATAAAGCCCATCTTGTTCTTTTTTTGTTTTTTTTTTTGCGTTTTGCCCGTAGCTATTTCTGTTTTTTTTTTGTTTTACGCGCCTCCTCCGGCGCTTGCTCCACCAAGCGCCGGAGGAGGCAAAAGCTTTATTTTTATTTTTTTATTTCTACCCAATAGCTATTTCTTTCTCTTTTTTTTTGGGTTTTATGCGCCTCCTTCAGCGCTTGCTGGGGCAAGCACCAGCCAAGGCGGCGCCGCCTTGGCCGGCACTTGCTCCACCAAGCGCCAGAGAAGGCAAAAGTTTTATTTATTTATTTTTGATTTCTACCCAGTAGCTATTTTTTTTTATTTGGTTTTGGGCACCTCCTCCAACAAGCAGAAAAACGTCATTCCTAAACATGTGAAAAATATTTATAGTAATCAGTAGGAGTCAAAATTAACCAAAAAACAAATATTTTCTAATGATTTAAAGGAAGACAAAAAATTTTAGTCAAGTTCCTTGATTCATCATATCAAGTTCTCTAAAACCATGTGTCCTATTTATTTCAGCTAGATTTATAGTGAAATTATAATATTTCTAAAATATGACACATGTATCCTATTAATTTTTAAGTTTACAAATATAAATTAATAGTTGTTACTTATTTAATTTACTCAATGTCTTTTATATTTAAATTTTTTTTAAAAAAATTCTGCTGGAAGGGCCTCCACGTATATATCAATATGCCTCCAATGGCGCTTGCTAGAGCAAGCGCCAAGCGCCATTGGAGGCAGCACCATTGGAGGCAACAAACCCATCAACAACTTTACTTTTTAAGGTTTTTAATTTTCCCCCCCTTAAATTATGAAGCTAATACCTTCCCAAAGCTTTCAATTTTTTTTCCTTTAAATTGGGAAGCTATGGTGCTTTATGTCAACGTGTCATAGCTTCTACCACTTGTATGACAAGGTGTTATATAATTTTCACAACCCGCCATTTTCGTTTTCATTTTCATCTTCCCGCTTTCCCTCTAGCTCTCTTATTTCCCAGAACTCTGTTGCAGTACAAAACTTCCTCTCCTACCTGCTTTTTTTTCTTCTGATCTCGGCTTCCTACAGAAGCTCCATAGTGTGTAAGTGTTTTTTTTTCAACATTTGCTTCATTTTTTTAAAGTTAAAATTTGTCATGAATCTTACATGTATATATGCTCATAACTTTGTTTCTAGGTATTTATTTAAAGCTTCAACTCTGTCTTCTTGAATTTCCTATACATTGTAATAACTTTTTTTTTTAATTTTTGATCTTACAAATATAATAATACTTAGTTCAATCCTCCGTAGAAGTAACGTGTATAGCTCAAGTTTAAGCAACTTAAATGCTAGAGTTCTTTTATGTTTGATACATGAAAACACAATATTAGAAAGATACATCTATGTTATTTTATTTTGCTGTGGATTTTGAATTTTAAAAGGAGGTTTACATCAAAAAATAAAACAATTATGATTTTTTTTTAAAAAAGACTTTCTATGGCGCTTCTCTAAGGAAGTGCCATTGGAAGTCAACTTCCAATGGCATTTCCCTGGAAAACTTCCAATGGCACTTCCCTGGAGAAGCGCCATAGGAAGTGCCAACTTCTTATGACGCTTTCCTGATAAAGCGTCATAGCTTTATGCTTAAAAAAAATTAAATAATAATGCTAAGACGCTTCCGTATATTCAAGAAGCGTCGTAGCTTGTTTTAATGGAGCTGGAAGCTACAACGCTTCCTAAGCACCATAATATTCTTTGAATTAAGCGCTACAACTTGTGTTTTTTATAATAGTGAAAGGTGGCATCCCTAATATTTAATATTAGGTGGTGTCCCTTATTTAGGGATGCCTAAATTAGGGACGCCTAATATTAAATATTAGAGACGCCATTAAATTTGGCGTCCCTAAAATTTAATAGTGTCCCTTTTTTTAACTTAGGGACACCAAAGGTGGCGTCCCTAATATTAGGGAACATGGGATGCCACCTTTGGGGTCTGTTTTTGGAATTGAGACTTCTAATCTGTCAAAACTAACACACAGAATCATAAAAATGCAACCATCTTTATTTTTTAGTACTTTCCTTTTTGAAAAATGGACATTATTTAGGGTAGTAAAATCTATATTTTGTAGTAGCATTAACTTCAATTTTAGTTGGGTTCACAGAACCAAATGTGAGAAAAAAAAGAGAGAAAATAATAAAAATTAAATATTTAATGTAGCCACTTATGAGGTGAAGTATGAACAAGGTCAATGGTTTAAACCCTATGAAATAGTCCAAAAATATATAATGTATGTTGTCTTTAAACTATACCTATTATTTATATGATCCTAAATGAGTTTGCTATATATATCTTAAAATAATCACTTTTGTATTTTGTGAGATAAAACTCCTATCGTATATTTAACTCATACAAGATAAAAGTGTATTTTCAAGCTAATCCAAATAATGGGCACTATAAACAGAAAAGTTATTAAACCTTATACAAAATGCTCCAAACAAATCATTTCTATTAGTCATAATCTTTAACTTCTCTATATATCTCGTTTGGAAATAGAATTTTTTTTGGTACAACTTTTGGGAATATAATTTTATTCTCCGACTTTTACCTCATGCATATTTCTTTTCTTTGAATGTGAAATTTAAAAAATTACAAGCCAAAAAAATTAGGGATTTAAAAATTTTTTTATTGTAAGGTTTATTAAAATTTATAGAAAAGATATTAGCTTCTTTTCCTTTTAAATATTTTTCAAATTTTAGGAGAATTTTATAATTAAGGGCTATACTAGAAACGAAAGACAATAACATAACATGAAAATTAAAAAAAATAATAATCAGAAGCTGTTAATATGGCGGTTTCAATAGGGTAGAACTGATCTATCTCACTGCCTATCTATAATAACCTCACTATAATTAACCTCACTACGTACTGTCTCATCCTCACCTTTATTAACGATGGATAAAAATCCAACACTTGATGAATTTTGCTTTACAATGATGGGAAAAGACAATAGCGAAGGATTGAAAAAGCAACATCTTTATAAATGCTTGGCCACCACAGGCTAATTATTCTAGTGGTAAATTTTTTGACAGCTCTAACTTAAAATTCTGAAAGCTAAACTGGAAAAGTATCAATGCATAGGTTATTTTAAGACAATAAAAATAAAACGGGTTCTTATCTATTTGTTTCACATTAGAATTCTGTTCTTGTTGCGCTCATCTTAGAGCATTTACGCTAATTTTTCAATAAGCTTTAAAGTCAAAGCTCATGTTATTGCAAGCATGGGGATGAGGAACTGTAACGTGGTTCTCGTGGCTTGATTTTTCATGCCCTAAAAGTCGACCCAAGTTTGATTACCGCTACCTACCCTCCGTAAACAGCAAACATGGGGATGAGGAAGGTAGGGCAAGTGGGTAAACAAACAAGAGTCGGCGAGAGAAGTAGGGAAAGAAAGTAATTAACAAAAGGTTTCAAAAAAAAAAAAAAAGACAAGTGAAAGAAGTGTACTTTTGTTACGGGGGAAGCTAGCGTGGTTGGTGTAAGGTAATTCTCATAGGCATCTTATTATATACTAACAACTCAATGTTGCACTGTACGTCAGCCAACTATTTTAATTCTTTTTGGGGTTAATATAATTTTTGATCTCTGAAGTTTGAGCTAATTTTGGTTTTGGTCCCTTAAGTTTAAAATCGGTGGTTTTGGTACTTGAAGTTTCACCCAATTTTGGTTTTGGTCCCTCAAGTTTGAAATTGGTGATTTTGATCCCTGAAGTTTTACCCGATTTTGGTTTTGATCCCTCAAGTTTGAAAAAGATTTGGTTTTTAGGTCGGGTCGATTTTCAAAAAAACGGGTCGCCAAGTCCTTTTTAAACTTGAGGGACTAAAACCAAAATAAAGTGAAACTTCAGGGACTAAAACCAAAATTGGGTGAAACTTCAGGGACCTAAACCACCGATTTCAAACTTGAGGGACCAAAACCAAAATTGGATCAAACTTTAGGGACCAAAAGTTATATTAACCCTTCTTTCTGGGTGCATGTATGAGTTGGCGCTTAAGAAGTATGTTCACACAAGTCGAGATAAAATTCCTTTCATGTATTTATCTTGTACACCGTAAATCATGTCAGACATCTCTTACCACCAATCCAAACAGACTCTTTCTCTCTTAGTCACTTCCCTTAGCTTATTAAAATTCTCTGTAAAGCTATATAGCTAGCTACCACTCACTTCCACTACGTCCGTGTCTGACTCTTTGATCAGACTTTCCCACTGCATATTTAACTGAAGCAACCAAGCACAATTATTCACTCATCTGTGTACAATAAGTACTGAATCTCATATATATATATATATAACATTTATAGCCAGGGCATTCATTTTTCCCTCAAGTTTAATTCATCAAGTTGTCCGTAAGAAAAAAAAAAAGGCCTTATACGAGTCCCTCTACTTTTTCTTCATGCAACAAATAAAGTAGAGCGAGACTACATGTGTATGTGTGTCTCTGTGATGACAGAGAGATATCATATTCTTTCGCAATCTTTAATTGCTTTTGTTTATGTCAAGGCGTTTGATGATAAGACAGTGATAGGCCATTATATTTGGAGTTAATTTAATCAGGATAAACAGTGATCTGGAACAGTGCACTTCTTCTTCATTTTACTTTTCAGATGAGGTTTGGATGGTTCCAAATTTTACGACTTTTTCATTTTTGTATTTTTTGTTGCAATATTTCTATTTTTGTGAGCTATGGGGTGGCGTTGAAAAATGCATGGGTGTGGGGGCAAGCTGATAAGCACCCCTCATTGCCTCCTGATTCGTCCTTGTAAATCATTGTGTTTGATGTTTTGCATTCTGATGAATAGTTATTTCAACTAAGTTTTTATCATGCATCATAAATTATAAGAATATATATATATACAGTTTCAAAATTGGGAAATTTCCATAAAAATACCTTGGAATATGCAAAAGGACAAATCAGAGCTTTGAAATTCGAAAATCCCAAGTCAGTTCAGTGTCAATATGGAGGATGAATATGAGATTATGAAATTTCGGTAAAAAGAGGCATCTGCCCTTCAACTCTCCCTCTATCTCAGCTCGGAATAACAACATTGGTCTCTTTATTAATAATACCGAATTCTACATTAACAACTCCACTTTCTTCTTTCACAATAACAACACCGGTTTCTTTATTAACAATATTATATTCTACATTAACAACTCGACTTTCTTGTTTCATAATAATAACACCGATCTCTATATTAACAACACCGTATTTTACATTAACAACTCGACTTTCTAGTTTCACAACTTCATAATTTAAGTTTCAGAGCTAATAACAACACATCTCCCTTTATTAATAACACCATATTTTATATTAATAACACCATATTTGAGATACGAAGATGTGAAAGAATAAAACGGAGTTGTTAATGTAGAATGTGGTGTTGTTAATAAAGAGACCGGTGTTGTTATTCCGAGCTGAGAGAGAGGGACAATTGAAGGGCATGTTCATCTTTTCACCGAGATTTCATAATCGCAAATTCATCCTCCGTACTGACACCGAACTAACTTGGGATTTTCGAATTTCACAGCTCTGATTTGTCCTTTTGTATATTCCAAGGTATTTTTTTGGAAGTTTCCCTTCAAAACTTTAGAAGCAATAATGTGTATGTGAATACCTTATTTCCAGATTTGAACTTTTGATTTGACCCAACAAACATACACCCAACTAGACCTGTCCGATAACTAAATTGGTTTGTGTGTTTCTTATCATCTGAATTCTGATATGAAAAAAAGTAAGGTTATTAAACCCAGACCAGTCACAACCGGTCGGGATAATGGGTTAGGGTCAGATCAGAGTCAAACCAGAGTTAAACCAGGACTAGATCGGTGAGGAAATGAACTTGAACGACGCCAAAATGGGGTAGTTGCTAATTGCAATATTCAAGTTCTCAATTTTAACATCCCAAATTTTAATATTGAGGTTTAGAGTTAAGTAATATTTAATTATTGATAAGACTGAGGTATCAAGAGGTGAAATTTGAATGTTTGAGATTTAGAAACACTAATGACAATGATTGGAAACTATGTCTCTAGGCTTTTTGAATAGTTTTAGGATTTGAGAATTTTTGAGGATCAAATGATAATATTTTTGAGTGATTCTTTTTGCATTAGAAAGTAGACATCTCAAACTTTCCATAAAGTCTTAATTTGTAATATTTGGAATTATATAGAATTATATATAAATTTTTGAAGTCATGGAATTCTCAATAAACATTGAACCGGTCCAACTGGTTGGGTTGAACCGGTTAGGTGACCTGGTTCCTGACCAAACCAATGGGCTTGGTCCGGTTTTAATAACCACAGAAAAAAGCGATCACTCCATGCATATGTACTATGATGGGATGTGCTATATAATGATACAAAGTTTCAAATTATATATGGATGGACCCATTATCTTTTTTTTGAAAAAAAATCGTCAATCTTATAATTTCACCTAATTTTAATCGAACACTTATAGTTTTTTTTATTGAGCCCTTATAGGTTTCTCAATTATAAGTAGTAGTCATAAGCAAAATTTCTCCTCCTATGAGAGCCAAACTTTCTCTCCTCCCATAAGAGAGTATCATTTCCTTTAGCAAGCAACACTTTTTAATGCCTCTCTTTCTAACGTAGGCTGGGGAGGAGGTTGATTGGCATGGGGTTCTTTGTTTTTTGCGGTTAGGGTTTTCTTTTTCTTCTTTGGTAATGGTCATTTTGATCTGTGTGGCACTGATCCAAGGATTGAGGACTATATATGAGATGATTTGGCTGCTTGAGATGCCGATCAAGATTAAGATTAAAGGCGGCGCCGTGGTGGACGAAAGTGATGTGAAAAAGTTTGATCACTTGAGTGACTACTCGAGTGATGTGATCAAACTTTGTCAATTTACTTCACTGGTAGTAATCAAACTAGTTGTGAATTTTTTTAGTTGGTCACTCAAGTGATATATTTTGAAAAATACCCATACCATAACAGTTACTGGAAGTGATCAAGTATCTCCATTGAAGATCATTCAAGTGATCACTCGAGTAATGCATCAATTTCTAATCACTCCTACTTCAATATGGTGACTTTGATAGTGATCTTATCTTTGAAATGCATTTTTCAAATGGATCACTTGAGTGACCACTCGAGTGATGTGTTCTAAATCTTATCACTTTCAGTTCACCACGATAAAGGCAGACATTGATCAATTTTCTGAAAAGAATTTCAAAGTTGATCACTCGAGTGACCACTCGAGTGATGTATCCAATTTCACATTACTTCTTGTACACCCTAGTCATCTATCCAAGTAATCAAGTTTTCTAAAAGTAAGTATAAAGATCACTCAAGTGACCTTTGTATTTTGACATTACTTGCACAGCACCATAGTGACACAAGTAATGCTTAGTATTTTTGAAAATATATTGCAAAGAGATCACTCAGGTGACTACTCAGTGATGTGAGAAAGTGCATTACTTCCACTACACCATAGTGAGCTATTTGGTAATCTGTTTTTCTTTTTGAACTAAGATGTAGCATGATCACTTGAGTGACCACTCAAGTGACCCTACTTATACTCATCACTCTCACATCACCATAATGAACTAATAAGTAATCTGTTTTGTTTTCAAAGTTAACTTTCTGGACAAAATGAAGATCACTAGAGTGATGCAGTCTCAGAAAAAAAACAACCTTCAGAAATCTTGATACTCATTCAAATCATATCTAAGCTTGTTCCTTGTACTTCTAACTGACTTCATACATTGTTTTATCATTGTCTGAACATATTATAGGTGCTTAATCGAGGATTAACACAAGATTAGCAAAAACTGCTTTTGTGTCAGAAGCATTTAATGCTCTGAGCTTCAACCTTTCAAATCCTCTTTATCTCCAACGGCTAATTCAAAAGACAAACGGAATGACTTGATATACTCAACGAACAGAAGCAATAACCTCATACACTCTCAATGGCTAGATTCAAAAGAGCAACGCTTATCAATTACCATCACACTATAAATAGAAGGGCATTGAAGAAGAAGAAACCAACTCTCTACTCATATTTACTGTTGCATTCATTGGTAAGTCTTGAGCTCTATTTCTATGTGATTATATACTTAAGTGATTATGCATTTACTCTCTTGAGAGGCATTACTAAACCATTTATTACGGCTAACTTACCCAAGGCAGTGAGATTTTGAGTGTCGGCATAGATTGAAAAAAGTGTAAGGTGGAGCGAGTGTTCTTTAAAGAAGAACTTGCTTATACTGAGGCATCAAGATGTTGGGATCAGCAGGTACCACGGAAGAATTTAAAATTTTTTGCTAATCCCAATTGAGGATCTATAAATGGCATTTAAACAGAGTTAGGAAGAATCGTACCTTTTCAAATTTAGGGCTTTTCGATCTCTAGGAGCCAACACGTCAAGTCCGCTCCCTTTACCGGTATCCACACAAATGCTCTCTAACAAAGATTACATGCTAGCGCCTCTAATGTCTCCAAGGGTTTTCCTTGCAGCTCTAAATTCTCATTTGTGTCTGAGTTTTTCTACCATATCAATTTCATAACACATGGGGCTATATTTGAATTTCAAAATTAATCTTTATTAATTTTAAAATTAATTAAAAATTAATTATCTTGATAAGCTAATTAAATAAATTCAGTTTAAATTAAATCTGTCCAACAGTTTTAATTTAACGTATTTATTTAATCCAAATAAAGAGCCATTAGATTTGATTTATCTTCATAAATTAAATCTGGGATACTGTATCTCTATCATGTTAGTTATTAAATTTAATTTATCTTAATAAAATTAAATTTAACATTAACACAATATAATAATATCATATAATATACACACACACACATATAATATTTATTTCGAAAATACATACATACATACATACATACATACATACATACATATATATATATATATAATATTATTAATTTTATTTTCACAAATTTTATATTATATATATATAAATATAAAATTCGTCCACCCTAGATTAAACATTATCTCGTGTTGGGCTATTCTTGTATGAGACCTGTAGGCCTATATGAAGTTGGCAGTGGGCCAATAACTATACTAACCCACAAGTTGCAAGTGGCCTCTAGCAAGACATTACAACTATCCAATTCATACGAGGATCGTTAACACGATGAAACGTCATACAACCATATCGCGTCCCTTTTGTTACACGATATATCGGTCAAGGGTGAGGCATGGATAATGTAATCCTCTTGTTCTTGACCATTACTTTCTCGACTCCTGAGTAGTATGACAATAGAAATAGAAACTCCTATCCATTATAGTATGGCCATACATCTCTTAGACTCACTCATCGAGGGGTCTAATAATATCTCTCTACTAATGTAACCCCCTTCCAACCAAGGCCGAGATTAAGTTCATAAATACGTAATTAAGTGTGAAATTAGAGACCATAAATGATTTGGGGCTTATTGAAATAATATTTTGCCCAAAACTGGATTTGCAAAAACTTTTCTAAACTTATTCATCTATGGTCTCATATTCACAATACAAATACATAAATAGCCTGCACAGGTTGATTCCATTCACAAATATCATAGTGTAATGTAAATTCCCGACACACTCGGGTTCCATTCATTAATAAGGATTTTACAAAGGCACAAAGCCCACAATTCATTACCTTAACTTAGGGATTATACAAAACTATACCACCAATCCCAATATATACAATTGTTTCTAAAAAATATCCAAATAATTTACATGATAACCAATAACCCAAAATATATTTCTAAATTGGAGCTCTATCTGCTCTTCATCGCCTGCTTGCCTTTTGATCCTTCAGCCCTGTCTAAAATGTTTAATTTTGGGAGAGTGAGATTCTAAGGAATCCCCGTAGTGTCAAATCAATCATGGAATGCACAACAATAAGGCATGAAAGAAAATCATCACACACACATGGCAACTACAACGGCAGTTACGATGGCAAAGGCAGGTATGACTCATGTCACCCTTGTATTTGCTTA